>OZ020509.1:68950972-71450972 GCA_963971375.1 Platycheirus rosarum
GTATGCAAAGCCGAGGGTCCTATCCTCAGTAAAACAATTTATTGGATTAGCAGATTCAGATAATGGATCAGTAACATTAGTAAGAAACAAAATTGGAGACAATATGGAGCCTTGAGGCATGCAAGCATTCCTGTTCTGGATGGTCATTGAAAAGCTTATGTTTTTTAAGATATTAATTAAGGTGGCGATTGATCATTATTTCCATGACCTTAGAAAGAAAAAAGGGAAGTTTCTACCTTTTTTTGGTATTGGTTAAACGAATGTCTTTTCTTTTCTAATCCCATTTCTATTTTTTTTTTTCAGATCAATCGGGAATATTCCATATGAGCCTGCGGATTTATGTTTGCTGAGATCTTTGAGTACTCCAGTAACTTTACGAGTCCGAAAATGTTTTTGCCCATAGAAGATAATACGTTCTTAAATACAGATGGACTTAAGTTGATACTTGGAAGGCTGGAGTTGGTGGCAAATTATTTTATAATTATTATTATTTTATTATTATAATTATTTTTTTTCTTCGACTTCCTCGAGAACTGCTTAATCGATTACAATTGAATTTGATATTCAGGAAGATGCAGATAGCCAAAGCAATTCAGCATACAAATATTTTCGAATAACTTTTTTTTTGTATTTGTAATAATAATTATTTTTTTTTTTTTTTTGAAAAACCGATATTTTAAAACGGGTATTTGATTTTTTTAGTTTTGTTTGTAAGTTTTTGTGTTTAAGTTTGCATTCTTAAAATATTTTTTTTATTTAAAAAACCGTTTTATTTAGAACCCGTACCTATGATTTAAAAAAAAATTCACACTTTTGTCATTGTAAATTTTATATTTATAGTACTATCAAGATGGGTGTTTCACCTAGCGCCATCTAGTTTCGCTTTCTCGCTATTTCGCAATGTAGACTTTTAGTCGAGGAAATGTATTCAACACATATGTAATGTTAGAAAAAGACAGAACGGGAGATATTAATAATTATTTCATTGTCATTTTCTTAAGAATAACTGATAATTTTGTATAGGGGTGTGAGTAGTTTTCATTTCTGCTTCGAAAATACACTGTTTTTGGGTGGGTTTTTATAGATACAGCAAAAGGATGAAATTTACCGTTTTAACGATTTTTGCTGAAATTTGATTATTGGTTTGTTTTTTTTTTTTTGTACAATTTTGAATGGTTACCATGTTTGATTATAATATTTTTTCAAATTTTAATCGAGCTGTACAATTTATTTTCTTTGTGTAGGTTTAGCTTACCATAGCATTTCAAGCATTTCTTACGTCTTTAAACTTGACTTGATTTTCCCACGAAGGTTTGGCTTTGTGCAGTCCTAAAAACGATTTTGTCTCCTTAATTGCATACTTACTTATGGATTCAAACCAAAGGTCTGATGCATTTTATTCTATGATGAACAAATGAGTTCAGGACAATTAAATCAATATTGGTAGCCATTTCATTTCTTCTTCAACCATTTGCCTTTATCGTACTACCAGACGGTTTCTTTGGGAAGTTTTTTCTTGACAGTGAGGCTAGAGCATGAAAAAGCGGCCAATACTATGGAATGGTCAGCCGTGAAGACGTTGATGGTATATTTCTCGGAATGAAAAGTGAAAAATAAGGCGAGAGTTGTGGAAGTCTGGCCTGCAACGTATAGTGTTCTCGAGAGCTCATCAATAAACTGGATCAAAAAGTTGAATTCAGAAAAGATCTATGCATAAATATCCTGGCCTGGTGTTGGAATTATGAACCCACCCGTAATACCTTTTTAGCTTGAGATTAATTTGACACAATATGAAAACACATCAATTTGATTTAAAATTGAGTTGTTGTCTAAATTGGGACTTCGATATCAGAGACAATATTGGATGACTTGATTATGGACATTTCATTTCAGCCGCACAAGATTAGCAGCTCCAGAAACATCGGCCGTATTGCAGAGTGATAAGCAAAGTCTCTCTTAAGATGCAATTAACTATATCCAAAAAGAATAAATTTTGACGGATAAGCTGGTTTGCATTAATATAAAACTCCGTTGAGAAATTAGGCAAAACGATTAAAAGAAGAAGAAATGTGAAACTATCCTGTTTAGAACTCCTGTGTCTAGGGCTTCTGGGGATACGAGAAAGAACTGGCGCAAGCTAGTGATCGCTGGGCCACATGGATATCCACTGGCGAGTAAAAGTGTAGTAAAGTACCTTGGCATCTGGCTGGATCAGTTTCTATATTTCAACCGACATATAGAGGCTGCTCTGGCCGGGGCCAATACAAGCAGGATAGATAACTTTTTAATTAAGCTCATTCGCGAAAACATTGCAAGAGCGATGGCCTCAAGTAATGGACAAATCTTCGGGGCTTACTACCCCCAAGATGAATATTTCGAAAGTACACGTTCGAGTGGTTTTATCCCGCCTGAGGCTTTCCTATACTTAGATAGTCGAGGGTTGATTCAGGATAGATAGGCGATCCCGTTGATCTACCACGTTGGCCGCATAACAGTCGATAGGCGGCTCCTTTACGACCGAGACATAGTCACTAGAAGCGAAACAGAGCGCCTCCGATTCAATAGGGCAGTTCCCGATTTGGATCGGAAGGCAGTCATTAATCAGGTCCACCAGTTTTGGTGGCTTAATTAAACCAGATAATTTTAGTCGACTATCGCCTATGGCTATAAGATAGAATAGGGCAGTTGTTGCAGCACCAAAAAAATGCTGCTCTTCAAATTTTAAGTATTTTAGGTTTATTTTAAGTTATTTTTAGTTTATTCTAATTTAATTTTAAGTACTTTAAAATAGGTTAAGAAAAAAAACCGATAAAGTTTACACAGTTTTTTAATTTTTCTGGGTGAAAAATAAAACCCGCTAGTTTTAATTTAAATATAAGTTAGTTTAAAGCCGAAAGGCAATTAAAATTAAGATATATAGATTAATTTAGAGCGCCCGCATAGGGCCAGTAAGTTAATTAAGTTGATAGTGTTAACTAGTTTTTAAGATTTTTGTCTAGACTAAATTAGTTATAAGATTTAATGGAATAAAAAAAATCATTAAAAAATGAAAAAAAAGAAGAAAATAAAAAAGGAAATATTTGTTATTGTATTTTTTTCCATTTTAATACACCCATTTGTCCCACTGTACATCCTCACCATAAACCAACACCCATCTTCTATGGATGGTTAAAATAGTGATGCAGCACAAACTTAATGGCGTTTAAGTAATGGGAAATCATTATATACGCCATATTTGAATTCCTCTTAGACAAGCATTCGTTCTTTCTCCTCTTCTAATGCGACATTGCACTTCCCAAATTAGATTTTACATCTTCATTATGTAAATTATGTTAATGTAGATACCACAATTTATTTCTACGCCAAAAGTATAATAAATTACAAAAATAATCAGATTCTAGTTTGTAGTTGTTGTAGTTGTCTTCTTTTCGTTATTTATTTAAATAAATTCAAATATTTTCTTTTTAAACGTTTTACGGAATTTTCATTTTTCATTGGAAGTTTGCCTTTTTTTAAATAATCTGAATTCCAGGTTTCACAGCGAAAGAGCAGTGATATGAACAAAAAAAATGTAGCCTGTGGGGAAATATAATACCTTCCCATCTATCCAACAGGCGGATATTGTCATACCTGTGCTGTGCCTTTTGTGTGCACTCTGAACTACACTCCGGTATCCCTAAGATGCATATTTTTTGTTTATCTGGTGAATTTGCTTTTGGAATAAGAAAATGTGCAGAACTAGGTGTATATACTTGCTCGCACAATCATACTAATATTATAAATATAAACATTTGTATGTTTGGAAGTTTGTTCCGCAATAATGCCTTAACGGCTTAACGGATTTGGATGAAATTTGGTAGGTAGATGGATGAGGTGATGGATCGAAAAATAGGCTACTTTTATCCCAGAAAAATGCAAGGTTCCTGGTAGAAATTGAAAAATGGTGAAGCAGTTATAAGCGGGAGGTCAACAAACAAAGCCTTTCTGTGAAGAAGTTAAGTGACAATTCTTCGATTTAAAGAAAATGAAATTAGTTTGTAGCGTTTCAAAAGTTCACATTTGCATACATTATCCAAGAAAACGGTTTTGAAAATACTGAACATTTATAAAAAGTTTCAAAAACTTAAAAAATATAGAACATTTATTTTAACAAAGTAATGTAATGTAATGTCATGTTTAATTATTTTTTTTAAATTTCTTTTTACAATTACGAATCCATAACTTGCCCTTAAAGTACATTTTTATTTAAAATTAAAAAGTTGGGAAAAGAGAAATCTCAATGTCTGTGAAAATGATATTCTTTTTTTCCCTTTGGGTAAATTGAAACGAATTTTTTTTATAACAAGGAATGAACAACAACGAAATGAGCAAGAAAAGCAGAAACTAGCGTTGGTCGTCACCATTTTCACCAGTTCACCATGCACACCGCACCTGGAACCTGGAATTTAAGTCAGTTCCATCTTTATGAAACAATTCTCTGGCAAACTGACATCATTTTCGATTGTTATCTTCGTGTAAATATACGAAATACGGTGTTTCTTTTGAATTTTTCACTTTTTTTTCTCGTTTGTCATTATCTTAAGTGTATCTGGTTTGTTGAACATTTAATTAAATTAGTTCATGTTGGTCTTTAGTTTTATCCAGAACACGAGTTTGAAATACACTGTTACACTTAAGTTAGCGAAATCTTCTTTAGTATTAAATTTGGTTAAAATCGGTTGAGTTGTTTAAAAAAAATGTAAGAAATTGAAGAAAATCTTGTTTTTAAAGCCGGCTAGAGCAAATAGGATAAGAAGGGCTGAATATTGGAGTTAAAAGCAGGTTTAACTTTTCCTAATTAATTAAAACGATGATTGATGACGAGGCAGAAAATAATACTCAGGAAGGTAGCTTTCTTAAAGTTATTGAAAAATCTTCTTTTAATAACTGTCCAAATTCTTTAACGCAAGGTGAACTAAGGAAACCCTATTTTAATCCCCTTAGGGAAAATAAAACAAAGCTTTCTTTCATATTAATTAGCATAATTACTAACGGTGAGCTTTCCTCTTGCGTATACTCTCATTAAAAAGCCAATTTTTAAATTAAGATAATTGGAAGTTAAAAGTGCCTTTAGAGTTTGGGTATTTAAAACTTCTATCTTTGTTTTAATGAATTTATAAAAGCTAGAGGAAAAAATGAATATGAAAATAATATGATGATTTATGATGTACTAGCAGGTGCCCGTGCGTTGCTACGGCATGTTTCTTTGTTTAATTTTCGGTGTCATTTTTACTTCATTTGGCCTACAGATCTTTTTAAATGTTTTTTATTATTTAAATCAAAATTCGTTAGAGCAAATTATTCCCACAGAAAACGTTAAAATTAGCTAGTTTGAATAGTGAATCGTGTAACTCATTTATTTACCGAACTCCTAAAAAATCGTGCATTCGTTGAGGCATGGCAGCATAACAAACAATCTCCCAGCCACACATTGTTTAACATTTAATCCTCTACTACAGGAACCGAGTATTTCTTCGAGATAAAAGAAACCTATTTTTGAATCCAGCACCTTATCCATTTACATATCAAATTCCATCTAAATCCTTTGAGCCTACTAAAGCCACTCACTTATTTCTATAGATACGAGAAAAAAAACATCGATGTGTTACGTAAACGTATGTTACTTATATTGGATAAGAGATATCAAAACACATGTGTTTCGCTCGCACATAGTCCAAAACTTTTCACTTTTTATTTTAAGAGGCCGCGCGAAATATCCAGATGCATCTCCTCCCTCCAAAAGATTTCCGATTAATACTTCTATCACTAGGAATGCCCATTATTTAACACCGAGCTGAATTTCAGGCTTTACTGTTAAGTAAGGAGATTCATTCTTTGGCCGCACAAAACGAATGTGGAACGTTTTTGCTGCTCGATTTTTTTTTCTCATTTCCGTAATGCGAATCGGTATCGCCTTTCATCTTCTATCTAAATTTACTAATCGGTCGTACTGTGTTATTTCGTGATAAGGGTATTAATAACCTCTTGAGTTCGCCTCGATTAGGTATAAAAGAAAAAAAATTGATCTGATATTTTTGCCGATTTTTTTTTTAATAAAATATTGATATCAGTCCTGATCTTACAACGATATTCCCACCCAGAGTTGTGTTTTAAATATAAACTTAAATTTATTCACTTAACCAATAAACGAAATATAGATAGTTAAAATAATTTCTTGGGTCATTCATGTTGCATTTACCTTGTTTTTATGTTTTTAGATGTTAAAATATGGGAACAGGGCGCCGCGCCGCATAGTACCGGCACTGCGATGGTTATCAATAATGTTTTGGTATGAATGAAGCAATCAAAACATCAATTTAAATTATGTTGACCCATCAATTTTAATAAATATATAATATCAAAAAAATTGTCTGACATTGACCAAACTTTATTAACAAGAAAAACTGTAATCTCATTGATAAGCTAAAAAACACAAACATTGCCCAATATTTTTTTAGTTATTAAAAAATTATCTTTAAAGATACAATTTATCTTTTCGTAAGATTAATTCAATGCCACACTAAAATGTGACATCGTTATTTTTTTAATACAAGCAAATTGATCGTTTATCAAAACATCGCGTCGGCAATAGGAGTCTAGTAACTGTAAACAGGTGGATGATTTACGGCGCCTGGTAAGTTTTTTTTTCAAAGATTGTTCTACATGCCCCTCTCATAGTATAGATCAAAAAGCACGCATCAGATCTAAATGGATCAGAGACGCTGCTGCAAGAATTAAGCAAACAAGTGTGGTTTCAATTCAGGGAACATGTAGCTAGAAGAAATAGTAGTGTAATGGCTGCTCATGAAAGGCTAATAGACGGAACAATACTAAGGAGATTCTTTCACCAAAATTCATTAATAATACTCAAAGCCAACTTCTTGTGGATGGCGACAAAATTCTTTACACACATGAAGATTTTTCTAGGCTACTGTTTCCAACAGAACGAAGAAGTCTCGGACATCACATTTCAAGGAGGTAGTAATGCTTTAGTTCTAGGACTCAAAAACAGAAAAAGCGTTTGGGCCAGACGACATACCTTTAGAGTTCTAAAAGGCAAAGGAGACATAAGTTTCAGATGACTCACTATTCTCATCTCCAAACTTTTCCGCGGTGTTCAAGTGTCCCCGAAGAAGTCGCAATAAAAGTTGGTGTTCACCAGGAAAGTGTCTTTAGTTTCTGCTAAAAAAGAAATCTTTGCAACGAACACTTGATGTAAGCGCAAATGTTCATGACGTAAAGGGACACCACATAATCGGGAAAAAGGCTGAAAAATCAAATAAGAAGCAAGAAAATCCGAATGTATTTCCTTGTGGAAAGTACATGCCCTGGGAACCTATTTCAAAAAGCGTAAGCATACCGCTTTCCAATACGTGCGCAAACACTTCTAGAAATGCAACGACACATGAATTTATATGAAACTCAGACATAAAATCTAGAGGCCTACCGATGTTTTCTGAGGTCAAGTCGACGAAGCCTACAGTTGGACCTGTTTGTTCTGCAATCACGCCTCAATTTAACGGATTTGGTTGAAATTCTTTAGGTAAATGGATGCAGCGATGAATTGAAAAACAGGTTCCTTTTTATCGCGGAAAAACGCATGGTTCCTGTGGGAAAGGCTTAAATGTGGTATGATGTATAGCTAGAGATTTTATTGTTGTTGATGTTATGCTTCCATACCTCAACGACTGCACGAATTTGTGAGGTTTGGCAGATGGATGAGTTACAGAATTCAGTGGTACAGTGAACACAGAACAAATTTCACGGTTCTTGCGGGAGAAATCTGAATTATTTTCTTTAACGAGCTTTTATTTAAATAATAAAAATCAATCAACAAAGAAACATGGCCGCCACAAAGACTGCATATAATCCGTATAGAGCCGTTAAGAAAGGGTATGGACCGAAGGGTCCCAGATCAGTGCCCACAAACAAAATTTTAAGTCCACTAAAATTACGAATGTTTTCTTTTTAATTCCACAATAGGTCGCACTGAGCCAAAAAAAAACAACGTAGAATAAAAAAAAAAAAATTTGAATCAAAGTAAAACCTTAACAATTAACAAGGACTAAACCGGTTTTTTTTAAAATCAAAGTGGTTTAACTTAAAACAATTTAATCAAAAGCAACTTAAAAATAAAATAGGTTCAACTTTGCTTTGCAGGGTTATAAGCGTAAACGCTCTCTTTGAGGTAGCCTCATTAAAAATGTCCACATGGGGTCAACTGTTCTCGGTGATCACGGGAATATTACCAGAAGCAAATCAAATTAACGGAAGCTTTTTCAATGTGTGGGGTTGCACCATTCAGTTGAATTTAATAATTCCATTCGTGAATAAAGGTTACGGCTACGGGTTTTTGGAGATCAGTAAGGGCAGTTCCGTTTTGAAAATCTTTTATTTTTACGTTAATCCTGGACCACCAGTTAGTTCAATGTTTTTCGGAGTTCTCTCAGACCGACTAGGCTCTGGGCTTAGCGTGTTCATATATAGCCGAAGCAATCTATACCCAAGAACGTATTTAATTCATACTCTCAATGCAAAAATCGTTTTCCTTGAAAAATGCTTCGACCACTGCCACATTGTGACTCGGAGATCTGCAAGATCGTTGACTACCTTCCCGAACGGTTCATTACTTAATGAAATAACTTTATTTAAAAACATAAATTTGATCCTGGCTGGTCGGAAGGCAGAATAAATGTAAAAAAAACTCTCTCAATTGCCGTCATCAAAAGAACTGCGCAACCAAAAAAGCATTCCGTTTATCAAACTAAAGGATTATATCAAAATCAATACGTTCTGTTTAAAGATAACGAAAATCTTAAATCAAAAAATTCTCTTCAGCGCAATTACATTTGCAATTTTATTTTTATTTATTTTTTGAGTAAATATACACATGTAATAGCAACGAATCATCGTGCTCCGCCTTGACGGAGTCGTCTATATTTTCCTCAATTTTTATTACAATTAACTTTTTTTTCTCCTGCTGAATTCCTAAACGAAAAATAAATTCCAATTTCAACTCAACGAAGAGTGCTCCAAAATAAATCCAAGATTAAAATGTGACATGATGGAAGATTTCTGGGTGGGCACCACACGACTCGAGAAGCGACATACCGACATAGCGACGACGACCGACGACGACGACAAGGCGACATTGACGACTTAAGGAGATCTTTAACTATTTACTCCAGCTATGAAGCTTGTGCAGTCAAAGAGCAATGGGTAAAGAAAATATTTATTACATTTGATCCAAGCGTAAGCCATTGCAATACGTCGCGTCGTCGCTTCTTTTCCAGGCACAGATACTTACCTATCTAGCTACATATATGTATCTACTGAATATTGCTCCATCCATAGCCTTGCTCTAAGCAAATTTTCATTTTATTCTTGTTTGGGCGTAAGCAATTGCTGCACTATCTCTTTCCTCAAATAATCCAGCAAGCAAGTCCTTTGTTGTTGGTAAGTTGCTGCACGATTTGCCACATCATGTATGCTATGCTATGCTGCACGAATTGCAATTATTTTAATATCAAACTTTTGGTCAGCAATTTTAAACCCAATCCAAACAATCAAAACAAAATGGAAGGCAAATAAAAATTTCTTTTTGCAACATTCATCTTCGTTTATGCAATTCCAAATTTTTGAATCAATCTTGAAACATCGTCATATGGAAAAAAATGTCCTTGTCAACAATAACCGGAACTTGAAATCATTCATCCTGGCTGTAAATCCTAAATGCACACGACAATACTTCCTTTTGCCATAAAACTCTTCTCTCATCCTCTTCAATGGCGGCGCATATATTACGTGGAAAATCTTCAACAATAAACCTTAAAATATAGGGCAACAGGAGAGGGGTTCAAGTCGAGTTCACCACTCAAACTTAAACAGACTTTCTCAATCTATGTCACTCAACCAGAAAAAAAAAACTGAACAAACAAAAAATAAAGCGGAAACAACTGTGAAAATTATGCCGACTTTTGAATGGGATACGGATACAAAACGCCGAGTTCTAGTACTCGGGTCGTCCCCTTGAAATCTCTGAAAACAAACAAAAGTACTGTTCGGTTCCGTTTGTCATGATCGAACACAGTTGGGTGACTCTATTTTTTATGTCGTCAATGGAGATGCATAATTGGCCATAGCCGGTTAAGATACACCCCTGAATCAGAAGGGCATTTGATTTTTATTTGATTCTGGAAATAATTGTATCTAAAGATTCAACGGCACGGTTACCTAGCTTTCCAATGGTTTTCCAGTGGTCTAATTGAGTACCTCTAAAACCTTCGACGTTTCTCCTTTTTGACAAGTGACGGCAATGCAGCTGTCATTTATTAAATGCACGAGAAGTGAACCTTTGCGGTAAAACTGATTTAATAATAATGCCATGAGCCTCTTTAAATAAGGACACACTCACTAATCTGTTCTCCATGGCACATGTAGCAGGCAGCAGGATCTTTTTACAGAGATTAGGTTTGTTGAAAGGTAATCGGCGCGGCCGGAGGGCGTCCGTCGTCGTCGGCTATCTGGGTTTTTCATTTTATAATTTACAAGCATGTGCATTGTCCATAATTAAAGGGATAGGCACATGCGGCCGGGTAGACAGATAGAGGCCAGAAAACCGCACCTTAGTCATTTTACACGATGAGTGAGTATTGGTGTGAAATGTCAGAATTTTAAATAAAATCACAGAAAAAACCTGTCTGACGGTAAATGGACAAAAGTTAAGTATTTAACATCAAAGCCGACCAAATCGAGCGGATCAACATTCATCTCCATGACCAATTGAAAAAAGTAACGCCAGAAACTTGTTCTAGCATAGGCTTTACCTGTTGCACGAATCGGATTTATTGTTTCTATGATTTCTGGATTGATTCCTAGGAACATATGTGGGGTGTTGTAAAGTTTGTCTGTTTAAGCGAAACCAACCGGATTGTCCCACGCAGTTTTGCTGTATCCATCAGATACAACTTCAACATACTGTTGATTGAGAGAAAGTTGGATGAATGACTGCTTAAAGTTTATAGCTTTGTTGAAGTTAACTGACTAGTGGATAGTGTAGTTGTTTGGTACCCTATACCATGCTGGAAATGAGGAACTTGTATAGTTGCCGGCCTTTTTTGTAGGTGAAACGATGATGCCAGCAATAAGGTATAATAGGAAGGTATATATACCTACATATACATAATTTTACATTAATAAAAAGACTGAAGGTATTGTTTGATTTTAAGTCAAGTTTCCGGTCATTAAGAGCATTTAGGGTTTGATTAAACTTTTATTTGATGAATGGCCTTAATGTGTGATTGATACCCATAGCTATTATTATTTTCGAAGGTAAGGGGTGTTAAATTACAGTACCTAATAGTTCTTTGAAAGTATTATTACTTAATGACTAGTTCGTGCTTAAAAATACGAGTTTGAAGGGGAATAGAACACAAAGTTGGGTTAGTTGATTTATGTTGCACCCATTGCAGGGCTCGATTAATGGTATATTGCATAGAGAATCAGAGTTAGGAAATTAAAGGTGTCTTTTTTAGTTGAAGCTTTATAAGGAGGTAGGTAGAAGAGTAGTGTGAGATTCTTACTCATTAAAAAACTACTTATTACACTAAGTTGGGATTAGTAGCGTGTAAGCGTGTTTACAACGTGATGGTATTTTTTTAATTTCTCTTCGCCGGTTTCTATTCACAAATCTCTCTAAAAATAACTGTTTCGTATGTTCTATCATGGAGCATTAACCATTGCTCTGAGGGCTTTGTTTTATGTACTTAGGTTAGAGTATTTGTCAATAACCCAGTTAAATTCTCATAATTAAAAATCGAGTTTCATTTTCATTTCATTTCATTTATGTATTATTTTTTAATAATTTATTACATTGACACATTAAGATTTATATCTTCTAAGTACATTTTACAAAATTTATGATAAACAAAAGAAAGGAAAAGAAAACTATGTCAATTAAAAAAAGAAAAAGAAGTATTAAAGAATAGAAAAGAAATTATTTAAGAATTAAAGAATAGATTAAGTTTATATAAGAAGGAAGGACAGAAGGTGTCGATTAACATTGATTTTGAATGCTTGCAAATCAAAATGGCATGGGAAAATATCGCCGGGTAAACTATTCCCAATTCGTGTTGTTCGGTTAAAAAAGAATCCCTATATTTCACGGTACGTCAGAAATTGAGCTCAAGGGTGAACTGATGAGCATTCCTTGCGAGACGAGTATTATGGGTGAAACTTTTAAGGGGAGGAATGCAGCTGGGTACTTCGAATGAAAATTTTTTTTTTATAAAAAAACCGATAAAATAAGGAAAGACATGACTTAAACCTCTTTCTTTCCAACTTAATGATTACAATTTTAATCTTTTTGGATATACATAGTTGACATTAAGTTTTTCGCAAAAACTTTATATATGTTTAACTGAACAAATCGAAAGTTGCGTCTTGACAAAGGTACTCACTGTCAACTGATGAGTCCAAGTGAGTTAACGGGACGAAAAGCCAATTTTTGATGGACTAAAGGCCGTAAAAAGCTATTTTGAATCAATAATTCAACAAAGTCCAAAATAAGTGCTGAGTCTTCTACTTAGTTGTTTTTTAATTTTATTTTCTTACAACGTAGTATATAGAGTTTGTATTGAAAACTTCATTTCATTCATGGACAATGGCATTGGGGGTATGTTTATCTTTAACGACAGAAGACAGCATTGAGTTTTCGAAGCATTAAACTCCACACGATTCCTATTATTATTATTTGACAATTGTACGTCCGAGGGCGAAGGACGTGAATTATCGAACGAATATGAAAAGCTGAGGGTAGAGTCGTCAGCAAAACAGTTAAGTGGATTAGAAGTAACAGACAGAAGATCATTTATAAAAAAGAGGAAGAGTCGGAGACAGAATGGAGGCCTGGGGCACACCAGCATTTATTTTGTTGGAATCAGACTTGAATCCGTTAAATACAACTTGTATTGAACGATCCAGAAGCTAGCTTCTAATCCAACGAACAAGAGTATCATCGATCCCAAAAGCACGCATTTTCGATAAGAGAGCTTCATGCCAAACTCTATTAAATTTATAAGAAAATAAAGCGTGGAAAAAACATGCTTTGTAAATTACAACTGAACATTTCGCAATTACTGATTTTTCAATCCTCTCCGTGTAGATTACAATATTTTGCCAACTATTCTATTCCACGATCCACTTTGATTAAGATGATTTTTTGTTGTCCCTCAGTTTATTACATTATTCCAAAAAATCATTAAAAATTAAGTTCAATTAACTTCAACGCCTGAAAGGACATGATCATTTCAATTATGCTATTTCCATTCATTTCAGATTTCTCATTCAACACCAATTAAAATTAAACCCTGAACCAAATCCAACAATGACACTTAACACCAAAAAGCCATCATTCCGAATGCAGCACATATAATCAATTATGATTTAAAGTAATTTATAAAGTAACTTTAAATAGGAACACTATAGTCTCGTGGGAGTAGATATTGTGGAACACTACTTGGCCTCCTCCACGATTGTGTTCTTAATCATAAAAGTAATCTAATGTTTGATTTTATATCACAGTATAAACATTGATAAAGCTAGACGTAGGTAATTGTGCAAATATTTATTTCAGAAACGAAAAAAAAAATAAAAATACCTTAAGAAATAATATGGAATCGGTATAATTGGATGTACCTGTTGCTTGTTCTTTTTTTTCTGTCTGTCTCAACATATCTATCTCTCTATCTCGGAATTCAGCTGCTTTTGTTCCAATTGACAGAAATTCTCCGAACCACATCCATGTCTGTCTGCAATTTTTAAATGAAGTGACGTATAATTAACATCACTTGGAAACATTATTCTACCCCTGCTCAAGTGCGCACACAACAGAATAGGGTGTGCACTAAGAACCATGTGGTAGTCCTTTGCTACATTCTTGTGCATCTGTCATTCGAAGATATATTTTTGTATAGAAATTCAAATAATTTCTTTTATTTTTGGGTTAGTCTTGCATATACACATAGAAACACATAAAAATACTATTCTTTTAAATTTCAATCCCAGCCGGAGAGTGAAAGTAAACACAACACATTCCCTGGGAAATGAATCTTCTTTATTCGAAAACGAAAAAGTCTGCAGATTTGTTGTGTCTATTCTCGAATTGTTAACTTTTAATGAGTTGTAGCGCGAAAAAGAATTAAGCAAAGGTTTCTCGAAAAAAGAGTTACGTCAGTATCCAGTAACTGGCAAAAATAGACGTAGACTTACCTATGTACACTAACATAGCTAAGTTGTTAAAAGTTGTAAAGACAGATGTGTATTTGGGTTGTGTAATGTAATCAACGATGTGAAAAAACCGCTTTTTTTGTGTGCCCCTGCTGCCTGTGGCACAACGTTTAATTATGCCACAAAAATGCGAAACAGTCTGCTGGAAAACATTGCCTTTGTTTAAAATTGAATGCAGCAGTATGGTTAAGCACATTTTTACATTTTTTTTATATAGTGTATACAATTTGGACTTTTTGTTTACAATGATCTAAAAATAAGTATTGGAAATTCTTGCAAAAAATTGAACATCATGCATTCGAAGGACTGGCCGCAGTAAAAAGCTTAATAAATTTTCCAAATTGAACACATTTTGGATAGTTAAATGTTGGCTGGTGGATGTGTGTATATACGCTTCAACTCCTCGATGATTGCAAAATAACGTGGCAGAAACGCAAAAGAGGCAACGGAGGAACTGAGGAGCCAAGTCGATGACCATCAGCAGAGGGAGTCTGACGATGGTGCGGTATCATCAATTTTTCAATCAAAAAACGAACGCTCATGTTGAATTTAAATTAAATTATTCTGTAGGATTTAACATTCAGGGAAGTCATTCGTTGTATAAATAAAACGTATCCTGTCAAAAAAAGCAGAAGGAACATACATTAGTGAGGAATATGCAGCAATTAGGTGATTCATTTTATCATATTTTTTTAAATGACATTTAAAATTAGTAAAGTCCATTTTATGTAAATTCTATATTTTTGTATATTACACATTGCATGATATTAAATGTTTCCATAGGATCAACAAAATAAATTGCACGACTGCTCATATGTGCGGGATCACATCGTCGAATAAAATTTAAAAAATAAGTTACATTAACGTAGAAAAATAACACTATCTGAACTTAAAAAGTGAAAATGGAGTACGCCATCACTCGTCTTGTTTAATAACAAATTTATGAAAACAATATTTTTTTGGAAATTGTAGGATGGATTTTGATAAAATCCTGTTTTTTATTTTTAGTTTTTGAAAAAAAAAAAAATTTTGGAAACTTTTATATGCAGTTTTTTAGAATTTATTAATATACATTTAAAATATTTTTTTTTGATTAGTTTTAAAAATATTGATTTTTCAATAAAAAAAATTCAAAAATTAATTTCAATAAGAACAAAAAGTTATTCAAAATTTTGATATGCAGAACTAATTTGGCTACCTATATCTTCTCAAATATTAAATTTGACAGAAATCCAAACAGCCGTTACCAAGAAAGCCAAAAATTAAAAAAAATATATGAAAGGTACTGTTAATATACTTTTCCCGTAAATTTGGTTCCGATCAAATGATAACCAATGGAGCAAGTAAAATTATTTGAATGCAGAAAAAAATTATTTGAAATAAACTCTATAACATGCCTGTTCAAATATACCCGGATTTTTGGATTTTGGTAGATTTCGATTCTCGATGTTGAGATAACGGTTTTAAGCATCAACAGTTTATATTATCTATAGTACTATCAAGATGGGCTTTTCACCTAGCGCCATCTAATCTCGTTTTTTTTCTGAGTGGAGATCACAATGTAGACATATGGTCATATGGTTACCATATTTGATTATTATATCAAATTTTTAGTCTGCAAAATTTTAATTTCAGTTAAACTACCTAGTTCCTTATTTTACAAATAAAACACATGGCTTGCAGATGTTTGTACCTATGTTATTGCTTTTGAGTATCTTCAATAAATGGTTAACATTTTTCGAGCCGTAAAATAGAAATTTGAAAAATAAAAAATATTCTCGGATGGAAAACATGAGCTGGAGAGAGATCTTCCCCCACAATCATATCACCAGTAGGTGACCAAAACCATACTGCCGATCAGCGTTCCCACCAGTTCGGAAGACGGTAGGGACATGAAAAATTCTGTTTTGCAACCACTCGAAAATAGAAAAAGGCCAAAAAAACCGATAATTGTCAACATAGACTTCTTGTCCATCCTCCATTCTAATCTCACCTGCTTCTGTTGGCGATAAATTAAATTACTTGAATGATGAAAGCTCTGACGCTGCTTTTATATTGTAAAACCACTGACGACTTTATTCTTTTTCCAGGGTATTGAATGCTACAACAGCAATACATAGGTTAAAATCACATCGGCAGATCGCTTCAACAGCGAATTTCAATGGTGATAGGACGACGATTATTTCAACTGCTTAGTCAAAATATGAATATGAAATATGAGGCTTGGTTCTTCTTTTTAAAACGATCTCCATCGTATAATTTTGCAGTCTCTCATTGTGTGATACAGCGTGTTTCTTAACCACTTCTGGTGGTGGAAGGTCACGATGTAGATCGGTATTTCTTATATACATTAATTATGCCCCGAAGGACCTTGCTTTGGAATTTTTGGATGGGTTCAACATTTGTTTTCTTTGTAAAACCCTGTAGTCCAAACGGGTTTCAGTACTTGCTTATATAACATTAGTTTGTTCTCGATAGATAGGTCAGTGTTCTTTACTAGTAACCAGTACATTTTTCTATACTTCAAGTTTAGTTCTTTTCAGTATTTCGTAGTACTGCCTGGAAAGGTCTCTATGCAGTTTGCACTCAATTCCCAAGTGCTAAACCTTATCAAAAGCTTGAGCAAGATCTAAGAATAGAGCCGAAAATACTTCAAGTGGAACGGATTCTGGCTACCCTTATAATGTTGAGGAGGGTATAAAAGGAGATATCGATGCAGGTTTGTTTTAAAGTTCGGCAAGTCATAATGGAAGCGAAAAACAGAGTCTGGCAAGGCATTCCACATTCGCGTGGTACGGCTAAAAAAAGAATCTATGTATTTGACTTTACGTCTGAAGTTGGACTCAAGGGTAAATTTATGGGCATTCCTAGCAGCGCGAGAATAACGGTTGAATTGTTTCAGGAGAGGAATTCAGCTGGCTATTTCGCTAGAGCATTGATTGGAAAAATAGCGGTAAAATGACGAAAGGCACGAAACATTACGACGGTGCTCAAGAGATGTAAATGTTTCTCTTTTTTTGTATTCTGTCTAAGAAACTCAAGTGTGTAATTGCAGCACCTGTCCAAGTATGAGAATTATACTCCTGTTTTGGACGAATATACGCTTTATAGAACGTAGCCAGATTAGAAGGGGTGACAAATTTCTTGCATCTTCGAAGGAAACTTAGACACCTGGCAGCATTTTTAGCGACGTCGAATATATGGTCGTTCCACAGAAGTTCGTTTGTAATGCACATACCGAGAACTTATAGGTGTTCTGTTTCTTCGATACAAGTTTCACTCATCGATAGCTTTAACGACAAAAGACAACATTGAGTTTTTGAAGCATTAAATTTTACGATTTCTTATTCCCCATTGTACAATGCTGTCAAGATCAGAATTTAATGAACTAATCATACGCTGCCGTTGCAGTTCCACAATCGAAGCACATGGATGAGAATCTGGAAATGAATATGAAAAACTGAGTGCAATTTATTTGATTAGTTGTTTCAGATAATAAGTCATTGATAAAAATGAGGAAGAGAGTTGGAGATAAAACAGAGCCCTGGGGCACACCAGCATTTATTTTATGAGTATCAGACTTGAATCCGCCCAACACAACTTGTATTGATCGGTTCGAAAGGTAATTACTAATCCAACGAAGAAGAGATTCGTCGAGTCCAAATGCACGCATATTTTCGATAAAAGGGCTTGATGCCAAACTCTAATAAATGCTTTAGAAATATCAAAAGTGCAATAATCTTACTTTCGCCAAAACGGTGAAGAGATTGATTCCACTTTTCCGTGAGATAAGCCATCAAATCCTCAGTGGATCTATTGCTACGAAAGCCATATTGCCGGTCATTAAGAAGCTTTCGGTCCTCAAGATATTTCCTAAGCTGAAAGTTAATCAGCGTTTCCATGACCTTAGAAAGAAGGGACGTAACAATAGCGGGGATACTACCCGGGCCAGCGGATTTGTGAATGTTAAGATCTTTTAAGACCCCTGCAACTGAACGAGTGCGGAAGTAGATTGGTCCCATAGTATAATATTGTTGGTAACAATTAATTATGCTGGAACTTAGGTTTTAAAATAGTGCCTACACTGGAAAGAGATTGGCTTATCAAAGGACTGCTTTGTCACACCTGAGTTTTCTGGAAAGTAGTTTAACTAGATAAGAGTTCATTCCATAAATATGAATTAAATCATTATGCTTTTAAATCATACGCATGGTCAATGTCCCTGAACATTCAAGTAAACGATGTGAGTTGCCTCACCTGAGAACTGTACATTTAAGATGTTTGGAGATAGAAACATTTGTTTCGCAATTCGCACATTGTTAAAAGTATTTCTTTTCTCTTATTATTCGATTTATATAAACAATGATCCAACAATGATCTTCGCTACAAAAGCCAATCAATGTACCATTATTTCGGACGTACTGTAAAGTATAGAGTGTTTTTTAGCCGCACAGCACGAATGTAGATCTCTTAACATTTCTATTTAAAACCAAATGTGCATCTGATCCTGCTTTTCAGTTCTTTCCAACTCTTCTAAAAGCTTTTACTGTGTTAATTACTGATAGAGGTATTATAATATCTCCTAGTTCCTAGAGAGGCAAGGCAGGTAGTGTAGAGTGGAGGTCCTAGTGCTGATATCATAACAATCGTCGGTAAAAGAAAAAGAAGAATAATCTAGTACATTATATAAAATAAAACAAACACAACCTTATAAATTGTTACAACATTCCTCAATATTAACACCGCATGTACCTTTGATCAATAAATTAAAACACCACTAACTGTAAAGCAATTATTGTGTCCATATTTGTATGAAAACACAGTTAGTTGATCGTGGTTCGGACCTGCGCTCAGCCAAGTGTAACTCTAAGCTCATCAACATTACCAAAATAAGAAGAAAAAAAACACACAAGAGTGTCTACCACACTCTAGTGGTTCCATCGTTCCCCACTAACTTGCTGCGTCGAGGCAAGCTACGGTAAAAACACATTATAGGAAGAGAAGACCTAGGAGTTTGCTTTTTGATGGTCATAAATGTAGCTTCCCCTTTTGTTGCTATATCTTGCTCACGATCCCGTGCACAACCAATTACTATACAAACATAATATGTGTGGTTATAGTTTGGAAAAAATAAATTCAATAAAAAGAAAAAAACAAGGCCCTACCCAAACCAGCCACAAACATTTTTTATATATGTAAACAGGTTGACGAGCATATCTTGGCCGAGGCATCAGGAGAAAAAAGAATAACTTGGTCTTGCCACCGACGACGACGAAGACGTTGACGTCCGTCGACTAAAAACCTCCTAACAGACAAACTTCTATCTTTGCGGCCAATTAAAAGGGAACAACAAAAACCTTCAAGAATTTTTCGGAAAAACTCTTATAAATTGAATTTTTGATAAACAACATACAACTTTAAGGATCCACATCTACGGGAATCAAGTGTTCGGCTCGATTTATCAAAAACAAATAAAACCAGAAAAGTGACATGGAATATATATTATATGTTATAGAAAGACACAAGATACTTTACAGCACATAGACAGGTAAGGTGTCTTGTAAATGCTAAGAAATTTTTAACTTTAAAAAAAAGTTTACGATAAAGTCCGGGGGCCAGACATGTCTTTTTGAAATAAGAGCCCCGACAGGGAATTCACTGGTTCTGGTAAATAGGAAATCTATTGATGAGTAAGGTTTGTGGATAAATAGATATTCTGGTTTCTGATAAACATAGCATCGCTAGAAATGATGTTCTATGCACTTTATAGTCAGCGACAAAAAATTTAACTCACTACATATTCATATGCATAAAAAAACTATCACAAATGAGAAACGTGGTACAATAATTTGATTAGTTATTCTAGAAATAGAGAAATGAATAGAGGCTGATGCATCTAGATAATTTTAAAATCAGCATAAGAGTTTTCAGATTTAAGAGTTTGTCGGTGGATAGATATCTGTTGCTCTGTTTGATACAAGGCATTTGGTTTTTTGAGGGTCAAGCGTAGGACCACATCTAATCATCGCCTGAGTAAGGAATCATCATCCTTAATATAAACGACACAATCTTCAACCATTCCAAAAGATTGCTTCTCCTCCTAAATAAATGTCGTCAGCAAACATATGTTCATCATCATAGTGGGTTAATTATTGAACTTTGTTTATATAAGTGGAGAAATAAGATAAACAGAATGAGGTAGATAACCTAAAATCTGGTCTCCAATACTGACAACTTAGCGTCTTCCAGAGAGATAGGATAAAATGAGTTTTACCGATTCGGAAAAAAATTGTTTATATATTATATTTATTGTCAAGTACCTGATAGTAGTCTAGTAATACTACTATCTACCGCATTTTTTGCTCTTCCAAATAACACTTCACAGTAGACCCATAGTACTACTATGACCAGAGCGGAAACTTGGTTGTTTGCTTGCTAACAGACTATTGCGGTTATGGTATGCTGCTTCTGTTTCACTTTTTCTAGAACTTTTGATAGAAAAATCATACATAATTGCAATTATAGACGAAGTTAATTTTTTACACTATTTTTGGGTATTGGTTGGAATAATTTTTGTAATGTTTCCATTGAGGCGAAAAATATTTTTTAAGTCAGAAAAGTACCATAGATGATGGAGATAAGGTCATTTGGACAATTCAATGCAAGTCAGGGCATAAAAACTGATAAGGTGGCGGAGGAACCCTTAATGGGACTCCGGACTCTCCGGTTCCTTTTGCCCAAGGAATCCAACAAAGGACCTGGCCGTCCAGGTTGGGGGTTGTGCGTGGGGTTAACAACCTGTTGACGACCTGGAAAAATGAATTAAGGACAACGACCTTCGGATCTGCACGTGGAATCCGCATCCGCAAACAACTAGCGGAGGCCCTATAGACTGCTACAGAGCAAGAATTACTGCCATCCAGGAAGTGCGATGGGATGGGCCAAGCAAAAGGAGGATAAAAAACTGTGACATGTACTACGGTGATTGTAAAAGAAGACCATAGCGTTTAGTTGGGTGCGGATTCGTCATAAGCGGTAGACTTAGGCAAGAAGTCTTGGGCTTTCGACACGTAATTGAACGACTTTTGACAATCCGCATCAAAGCTAAATTTGCCAACATTAGCCTAATATGCGCTCATGCCCCCACAAAGGACAAAGATGACGGCATCAAGGATGACTTCTACGAGCTCCTCGACAAACCTATGAGCAATGCTCTAAATACGACGTCAAGATCGTACTAGGTGATTTTATTGACTAAATAGGTAAAGAGGAAATAGAACCATCGGAAAACATAGCCTACACGACACAACGTCTGAAAACGGACTTAGGCTAATTGGCTTCGCAGCGGCACATAACGTCACCATTGCAAGCACACGGTATCCTCATCTCCATATACAAAAAAGGGACTTGGCGATACCCAGATCAAAGAACCGTCAACCAGTTTGATCACGTGGCGATCGATGAAAGAGAGAAGAAGACCAGTGGCAACACTGCCAACAAGCCATCCAATACACCAACTCATCTCTAAAGTTTGGTCAGAAGAAAGTATGCCTGATGAATGGAACCTCAGCATCGTTTGCCCGATCCACAAGAAAGGAGACCCTCTAAACTGCGCCAACTATAGAGGAATAAGTCTCCTGAATCTCGCCTACAAGAACCTCTCTGCCGTACTATGTGAACGCCTGAAACCTTTCGTAAGCAACCTGATTGGCCCCTATCAGTGTGGTTTCAGACCAGGAAAGTCCACAATTGATCAAATGTTCACGCTACGGCAGATCCTGGTAACTACCCAAGAATTTCAAATCGATACCCACCACCTCTTTATTGATTTTAAGGCCGCGTACGATAGCATTTATAGAGACGAACTATACAGAGCCATGTGAGGTTTTGGCATCCCCACAAAACTCGTCCGACTGTGCAGGATGACGATGGAGAACTCTCGTTGCTCCGTCAAGGTTGGCACTGGCCTCACAGAAGCTTTTGACGTCAAAAAAGGATTCCGACAAGGTGATGCTCTATCGTGCGATTTCTTCAATACTTAAAAAAATTATAAGAAACTCGCAAGTCAATTGTAGGCATATACCCGCTTGTAAAAGGATTTTTTCCAGCACCCTTCTATGAGGCGATCCCCGCCAAATAAGAAAACTCAGTTGTAGTCCAGAGAAAAAGTAAGGCTGTTTTTTAAATCAGTAAGCTGTCTATCTATCCTACTCTTCAGGGCTCGTTCCTAGCAAATGGAAGACAGCTTTTGTCCAGCCCATACCCAAAAAAGTCGAATCGTCCTCTCCCGCAAATTACCGACCATCTTTCTAAGGTCATGGAAACATTTATTAATAATAAAATCAAGAAATATCTTGAGGAACGAAAGCTTCTAAATGACCGACAGTATGGTTTTCATATCCACTGGTGATATGATGGTTTATCTCACCAAACAGTGGAACAAATCTCTACATCGTTTCGGAGAAAATAAGATTATTGCACTCGATATTTCTAAAGTATTTGATAGAGTCTCTTTTATCGAAATTGCGTGCTTTCGGTTTCGATGTTTCTTTTCTTCGCTGGATTAGAAATTACCTTTCGGACCGTTCAATACAAGTTTTATTGGATGGGTTCAAATCTGATATCTTCAAAATAAATGCTGGTGTGCCCCAGGGCTCCGTTCTGTCTCCGACTCTCTTTATCATTTTTATAAATGATCTCCTGTCTGAAACTTCTAATACACTAAACTGCTTCGCTGATGACAGTACACTCAGCTTTTCATATTCATTTTTGGAGTCACAGCCGCGGTCTTCGGAAGTGGATCTTCAACGGCAACGTATGATAAGCTCATTAAATTTTTATCTTGACAGCATCATCAAATGGGGAATAAGAAATCGTGTAGAATTTAATGCGTCCAAAACACAATGCTGTCTTCTGTCTCTAAAGCGTAATACACCCCCTTTACATACTTACATTGTGGAAGCTGATCATCTTGAAATTTTCGGCATGAGCATTATCAGTCACCTCTTGTGGAATGATCATATTTACATATGATGTTGCCAAAAATGCCGCAAGATGTTTGGGCTTCCGCCGAAGATGTAAGAAATTCTTTTCCCCTTTCGATCTGGCTAGTATCTACAAATCATACATTCGTCTAAAACTAGAATATAACTCCCATATCTGGGCGGGTGCTCCATCAACTCACTTGAGTCTTTTGGATGGTATTCAAAGAAAAGCTTTCAAGTTGTTTGGAGATGATATCATCATTAGAACATTCACGTCACTTGAACATCGACGGAATGTTTCATGTCTCTCTCTTTTCTACCGTTATTTCTACAGTCAATGTTCTAGAGAAATAGCCAGTTGCTTTCATCCCCTTAAACAGTTTCACCGTAATACTCGCGCTTTCAGGAATGCCCACCAATTTACCCTTGAGCCCTATTTCGGCTGTACAGTCAAATACAGAGATTCATTCTTCAGCTGTACAACTCGAATGTTAGCGGGTGACAATTACGTATAAAAAAGTAAGAATCACACAATACTATAAGTATGGTGCAAAAAAACATAAACGTTGATAAAAAGAACAAACATACCCACAAACTTTTGTACGACATACTTCCTAGAAGTGTTTTTTGGTTTTCTTAATGGTACTTTCCAGGCACATTTTTATTCTGTTCACATTTTATCTCAAACTAACGACATTAAATTGATTCATGATACTCTTTATCAAAAAAAGGATATTTCTTTTTCAAAAACTACACAACATTCCAACGACACAAATGTATGGAAACGAGTCATTATGGTATATATACTACATACATTTACTAGAAAGGAAATAATAAATGTATCTACCCATAATACATCTAGGTAACTTTTTTCGACGGAAACTTTTTAGCCAAACAAAAAAAAACAACTTAAATCACATAGCACACTAGCAAAAGTTTTTTATAGCTTTTAGAATTATTTATTTAACTCCATAACATAACAATAACAACGTGTCCCCTAAAATTTTCTCCTCGCGCGCCATAATTTTTATTACTTTGCATGGAACGCAAACATTTTTCAAAAAGTTCCACCAGAATCAAAAGCAAAAAATTCTTCTCAACTTAGCTCAGACCGTTTGGCATAAAATTGAAGCGTAAAGTTATTCTCTTTTACTATTTTAATTTTATTCTTTTTTCTGAATATTTTATTTTGTGGGGCTGTTTAGAGGTTTCTTGTGGTACCCCCATGATCTCATGCCACCAACTAAGTACTAACACCCATTCCACCACCCCTATTCAGAGGGTTGTCAATATTTTCAATATGAAATTCTATTGAAAATAAGTGTAACGATGATGTAGTGAAAAGAGAGTAGTTAACAATAAAGAACCTGTGACAATGTGAATGACATTAGATTATTCGTTAGTCATTGGAATAAGAACACTGTTAACGAGGTCAGGTCAGAATTATTGCGAACGCATGGAAATCTCTTTTCAGAATTTAGTTGGTTCATCATTTCTTTACATCAATGTTATATTCGGCTTTTGTTATCGACCACCGACCGTTATTTTAGATATAGGGAAGGTTCCTATTTATAGTCATTTATATAATGTATTCGTATGATCATCCCCTAGTTTATACCTTAGTATTGCCACCGAAACATTTTCATACCAACCACTTGGGCATGATCAACCACATCCTCTTTTTGAATAATAGGGGTGCATAGCCAATGCACACCTTTCGCATTTCCTGAGGAAGTTGGTTAAAAGTTATTAATCATTCATACCTGCATCTGCATTTATAGGTAGTTTTGCAGAATTGAAAAACAGTACCTACTTCATTTCATTTTTAACAACAGGATTTCCAAAAATGAACGTTGTTCATATGCAAAATTCGATGGTTTGAAGTAAGAAAGGCTTAAATTTTAGAGTTTGTTTGGTGGAAACTTTGTGATCGTTAGGTAAACATTCTGCTGAAATATAAAAAAGGACCCAACCTTTGATGAATCGCCACTTGTGGTGTAAATAAGTGAATACGTTCCAATAAACCATAGTGTGGATTGTATTTTTTTTTTTTTATTAATGCGCGCACAAGGGACTATTTGTTTCTCTTTTAATGTTGAGCACACTGCGAGGGCATTACGAAGATAGAGAGGGGAAAGATAAGAGGTTTTGAATGCTTGCAGATAAAAATGGCAAGGGAAAATATCGCCGGATAAACTATTCCAAATTCGTATTGTTCGGTTAAAAAAAGAATCCTTATATTTCACGGTACGTCAGAAATCGGGCTCAAGGGTAAACTGAGCATTCCTTGTGAGACGAGTATTATGGGAAAAACTTTTAAGAGAAGGAATGCAACTGGCTACTTTGAGTAAACATTTTTTATAAAAGAACCGATAAAATAAGGAAAGACATGAAACATTGCGTCAGTATTCGAGAGGGGCAATTGTTTCAGCGCCAGCTCTATTTCCTACCAATCTTAACGATCGGTTTTGTATTCCATCAAGCAGGTGAAGCGATGTTGCGAAGCACCTGCCCAGAGGTGGAGGTTACACTCGAGTTTAGGGCGTATAAACGCTTTATAAATTGTACCCAGATCAGATGGGGAAAAATACTTCTTACACCTATACAGAAAACCTAAGCACTTAGTAGCATTCTTAGCGATCTCAAATAAATGTCCGTTCCAACGGAGGTCGTCGTTGACATACATACCGAGTACTGAGAGCTTTTCGGTTTCTTCGATATAAGTGCCATTCATGGACAATGGCATTGGGGATATGTTTAGCTTTAACGACAGAAGAGAGCATTGATTTTTCGAAGCATTAAACTCCACACGATTTCTATTACCCCATTTGACAATGCTGTATAAATCCGAGTTTAATGAGCTTGACATACGGTACCGTTGCAATTGTACGTCCGAAGGCGAAGGATGTGAATTTTTGAACGAATATAAAAATCTGAGGGTAGAGTCATCAGCAAAACAGTTAAGTGGATTAGAAGTAACAGACAGAAGATCATTTATAAAATTAAGGAAAAGAGTCGGAGACAGAACAGAGCCTTGGGGCACACCAGCATTTATTTTATGGGAATCAGACTACAATATAACTTGTATTGAACGGTCCATAAGATAGCAAAAGCACGCATCGATCCCAAAAGCACGCATTTTGGATAAGAGAGCTTCATGCCAAATTCTATCAAATGCCTTGGAGATATGAAGAGCAATAATCTGAGATATGCCATCAGATCACCAGTGGAACGGTTGCTGCGGAAGCCATACTGACGGTCATGGAGAAGCTTTCGATCTTCGAGATATTCCTTAAGCTGACGGTTAATCAGCTTTTCCATGACTTTAGAAAGAAGAAATGTTAGTGCTATGGGTCGGTAGGATGAGGGAGAGGATGGGTAACATTTATTAGGGACAGGCTGGACAAATGCTGTTTTCCATCTTCTAGGAAAGATTTCAGAAGAGTAGGAGCGATGGAAAAGCTTACGCAGTGGGTTTGCCAGTGTGAAAGAACACCTCTTCAGAAGAATCGGGGGTATACCATCCATCGGATTTGTATATATCGAGATTTTCATTTTCATTTCATTTTCCAAATTTCGGTTTTTGTTTTTGCTTTTTTCTGTCAAAGCGAGCAAAAGTTCAAACAGTTTCTACTTCAGCTTTGCGTTTGTGTCACGTTACCTTATTTTGTACACGAACCAAACGTAGCGTAAGCGTCAAAGCGACATTTTGATAAGATGTATTGATTTCCTATGGTTGAACTTGTAAACCTCAGGCGAAACCGAAGCTAAAGCGTGATTGTGTTTTAGCCATAAAAAAATGATATAGGGCGATACCATTTTTGGGAACTGCTCTGGGAATCGGAGTTATAAAAAAACTTTTTCAGCATTCAAGAATTATGCCTGACTCAATAGATCGATTAAACACAATGGCGCAAATTTATAGACCCTTTAATAACAAACTAAAAGAAATAAAGTTTGGCACTAGCATTTAAAGTGTAGTTCTTCAATTTTTGGACGATTCAAAAATTGATTTTCTCTTAGTGTGAAACTAAAAACTCTCAGAGAGAATGACGGCTCGTTCTCACAAAACGCCGGCCTGAATCCAATAACATCAAAATTCCCTAAGGCTCTCAAACTTTCAAATTTGATTTTAACTAGTGCAGGGGAGCTGTATTAAAAACATTTTTATTTTTTTTATTTGCGCGACAGCTCCTTAAGGAGCCAAGGCCTAGTGAGTTATACTCTCAACCATTCCTGTGTTGTTAAACTGCAGAATGGATTATGGTATTAAAAATAGGTTGTCTATAATTTAGCGCCAATGCTAATTAGAAGAGTCAGTCAACGGGGAACGCTATAGAGCCATCATTAATTACCTTTTCGTGCTTGAATTGGAGGATGTTGATCTGGACGACCTTTGGTTCCAACAAGACATCGCTACATGCCATACAGCCAACGAAACTATCAATTTATTGAAGGTAACTTTTGGTGAGTGCATTATCTCGCGTCGGCCTCCAAGATCGTGCGATTTAACACCGCTTGACTATTTTTTGTGGGGTTATATGAAGCCGCTTGTCTACGCAGATAAGCCCGAGACGATTGACGCCTAGGAAGAGAATATTTGGTGCGTTATTGCTGACATACGGCCCCAACCTGCTGCAAAAAGTGGTTCCAAAATTGGTCCTCATAATATATAATAAATAATAATAATGCTTAATTCTTGTGGCCATAGCATTAAATTATATGCGTTTTATTTCTTCTTGAAAACCACACGTCTAAACAAAAACACCCTTTACAAGGAGATACATTCGAGATTCAAAAGAACTCGCCTATGACATAAGGATGATTGCGAAACATGAAAAAGTTAATGGTGAAAATACTGTCTATTTGTATGTTCCGTACTGAATGTCAAAAATGCTTGTATTTTCTAAGGCTATTATGGTCAACTTAAGTATTGGATAGTACGGAAAGAAACTTTTCGTTCTGTTTTGACACTAGCTTCCTATTTCATTATTTTCTCATAAGCTTCAATGAGGATGATTCTTGTTCCTATTTAAAAATATGATTTTGATTTTATTTACAAACTAATCTTTCAAAATGTAGGTATTAAATAAAATAATGAAATTCATTTCATTTGTCAAAAATTAAATCGAAAAACTCTAATGATTCTATGTTTTTGTCCTCCACTGTTGTCTGCATATAATATTATAATGTGGCTTAGTAGGTTCCGTAAATCAAAAGAACCCTTCTAACACCACGCTGAAGTGTTTTGTATGCAAGAAAAATGAAAACACACGAAGATCAAACGCCGAACCTTAACTCCTTACTCTGATTTGTTATTTTTTTACCATCCAAGTCTTATTTACTGAAAACTGATTATTCCCTACCTACCTAGGTTAGGGAAAGAAAAATCCACCCACATTTTTGTGCTCGTAGGTGTACATGTGTATCTCAATACATTTTTAGTCCTACCTATGTAGGTACCTACATTTTTATTCCTACCTATGTAGGTACCTACTTTGGTCATTAAAAAATTGCACAAAAGTCTCATTAAAGAAATGAAATAGAAAAAAAGAAAAATACTTACGAACTGTGACCAATTTAGGATCAAAAACAGTGACTTTCCTGTCCAGCAAATCAAGCTTAGCTTTAATGCCTCTCGATCGTTCGCCAACATTTTGCAGCTCCTTATTGAGATTATGAAAAATGTCACTGGCAATTATTACCAAAGACGCCAACTGCCGCAAGGCATTGCTCAGAGTAATGTTACTGATCGATTCCAGTTCGTAGCCAGTTACTATTGCCGGTGGTTGATTTACGGTGGCAGCAGCCACACAAACATCATCCACATCATCATGAGAATCATCATTCTCGTCGTCGTCATCGTGAACTTTAGCTTTGGCTTGGTGTAAGCTATTGCTCCCGCCATTGCATGCGGAATAACAATCAGTTCCACCATAACCGGATATCTTGTGGCTGTTTGTAAGGAATTCCTTTAATTCATCCTCGCTCTGTTCTTCTATTTCTTCTTTGCGAGTGCTGCTTTTCAGTTGTTCCTCCATGGGCACAACTTCTCCTCGGCATCTCGACGGATGTCTGTGGCTGTTTATAGGTGGTACCGGTGCACTGGAATCGACTTCATCATCAACCACTTCGATATCGATGTCTGCTGTCGAGTAGCTGAAACTGCTTAGCGAATTCGTCTTGCCATTGCAACAGCTTCCAATAATACCCTTGGTTTTGCTGGTGTAGTTGTTGTTGTTGTTGTTGATGCCAGCATCAGCGTCGTTGCAACAATGTTGCTGCTGCTGCTGCTTATTAGAAGCTACTACAGCACAACAGCAATTCGACGTGGAAGAAGGAGGACTATGGGAGGACGAGGATGCATCATCCTCATGAGTGTAGTGTGTTGCAACATTGCTGCTAACAGATGGTTCAACACTTGCTACAGCAGCAACGGAATGCACAAGCACCCGGGTTGTTGTTTTGGCAGCAGTGATACTGGTAGGATTGTTATGAGTTTGGGTGGGTTTTTGGCATGCGGCAACGACCGCACCCGTTGTCCTTGGCCGATGGTCAGTAATGCGATTTCCATGGGAACGCGACAGATAGGTTGGTTGGATAACGCGTTGGACGAATGGCATTATTTTCTTCTCCTCGGTGTCTTTCAACTAAATATCAACTCATTATACAAACAGGAATTCAAGAACTATTTATCTCAGAGCACCAGTTTTCCGAAACACCAAACACACAAGATCACACAATTAATTTTCCCTTCCATCCACTTGAAGGCTTACGAATTAAGATTAATATAACGAACCTTTTTCGAGAAAAGCCCACTGATTTGCTCTGAACCCGGGTTTGGTTTCGTGGTGGCAGCAGCACCTTTTTCACTTCAACAAAACTAGAAAACCAGAGGAGTTAACACAAGATTATTATAAAACCAAACGAACGGAGAACCAACCAACAAGACGAACGAAATAACAAAAAACTGGAATAACTACTTTTTTTCCTGCGTCTTCTCCTGAGCCTGACGACTGTCGGCATCTGCTGTGTGAATTATAATTAAAGGCAAAGAAGGGCTCTAGATTGGTTTTGGTTTATGTTCGCAGCACGAGGGACCGAGGAGGACGAGGACGTTGTATTTTGTATTGTTTGGAAGGAAGAAGACCAATTGTTATGTACTTTCGCGTTTTAATGGTTGTGCAATTTTATTGGAGTTACTTATTTATTGCAACATTTTTGTAACCGAGAGCAGCCCAACCCAAAAGTGAGCAAGTAAAAAAAATATCATTATGTTGACAGAACAATTATTCCAAATTTCACATTCGCCGGGTATTTTTAAGAAACGAAAAAAAATAAATAAATAAAGCTGGGACAACAACGGCTCGCACGCACAACCGGCAACGTTCGTTTGATGAATGAAAAAATTTAAATTTGAGTGCAGCAAAGAGCAAACAAACAGAACCGTAAGAGAAAAAATTAGGATTGTTTGAAGGCTAAGAGAAAATATTTAAAGAGAGAATTGTCATATATTAAAGAGAACATTTCCCTCAAGCAAAACCACTCAGCACTTCAGCAACCAGATTTGGCGGAATACTAATTTGTTAGGGTGTGCTTACAAGGAACTGATTTGTAACAAAATACTTTTTTTTTAATGGCCCCTTAAATAAATACAATAGAAAAAGCGAATATCGCAAATATTTTATAATATTATTCATTTTTTAGCAAAAGAACAGATTCTAGTTTAAGAAGTTCTTTAGATACGAGTCCTTGTCTAAATATCAAATTAATTAAATTTGTTTTTTTTTTTATTAATTTTCGCAATTTTAAATAAATTTAAAAAAAACCTGACAACTAGTGTGGTTATGTAACGAAACTTACCCAAATTCATTACGGATAATGACTAAATTCCACAGACGTAAGATTTAAAGAAACAAATTAAAATATGAAAATGTATATTCGTGGATAGTAAGAATTTTAATAAAATTTTCTAATTAAAATAAATTAACACATTTTATTTATTTTTTCCTTGTGCTTATAAATTATAATTAAAAAGAAAAGCTGGGCAATAAAGGTGGCTGGATTTTTCTCGCAATTAGATTAGATTCGATTATTTCTATTGCATTCGTTAGAATTTATGTACAATTGGTCTTAAACTAACTTATAACTAAAATAAATCATGTCGGCTCAACAACAGGGGCCCGACGTACTTCAGCTGACATGTGACAAACAATTTCCATTTGGGAACGCCTGTAGCCTTTCAAACGTTGAATCAGCGTCAGTGCGACAGTGTGTGACAAATGTTACTACGTCCTTACGTTTTTTTATTTCAACGATTTCGCACTTATACCAAAACATATATCTGACCACAAATTGAGGAAGATAATAATGAAGCAAGTAATGAAAATAACAAAAAACGAGAATGAGAACCGCAACAAATTCTCGGTTCCTGCGTGATTGTAATTCCCACTATACTTCTCAACTCCTTCACCTAAATACTAAGTCACGCTCCGCATTCCTATGTGTATAAAAGGTGGTCCAACACACTAACTACTAAGCCACGGGGCACCACATCCAAATTCGAGTATTTTTGACCCATGAATCCAATTGATACATATTTTTTTGTTACATTATGCAATATCCTAGATATCTTCCAAATAGTTCCGATTCGTGACTGACTCGGAGTAGTTTATATTTTGAATCGAAAATTTAAGTCACATTGCCGAACCTGTTTAAAAAATGACGTTACGTTTGGTTCGTGTACAAGATAAGGTAACATGACTCAAATTCAAAGCTGAAGTAGAAACTGGTTGAACTTTTGTTCGCTTTGACAGAAAAAAGCAAAAACAACAACCGAAATTTGGAAAATGTCACTTAAAGCGAACATAAAGCGTGTGAAATGTAACGTGACGAAGCCAAAGCTGAAGCGTGATTGTGTTTTAGCCATTAAAGAGATAAATAAGTGGTTTGCTGGGTATAAGCGCGGAACAGATTGAACCAGCAACAGCACCAGCTTCGTCAACAGCAAACAGCACCCTGACCAGCAAAAAAATGCAAGCACACTGGCACCACAGCAAACGATCACTTTTTAAGGATATATTTTTACCTTGTGAACCTTGCCATTCTTACTTAATAGGGGTCCTCTTCCAAATAATTGTATAATTTGGACGCGCTACTTTTTAGTATAAAGTGCCATAGTGATCTAAACCCAATAACTGAATAGTAAACAATACATTTGACAGATGTCTCGACATGACATGGCCACCAAGGACAGCAACAATTGCATAACGCAAATATGTATTTAATTCTCTACTGTTTTGGACAAATACATTGGGAATTGTTTTCAATTTCAAAAGTTCTTATTTTTCCCGTACATAGAATTTTCATTCTCAAACGAGAAACGTCAAAGTTACACCGTAAAATATCTTAAACTTTCCAAGCCTCCATTTCCTACTTCATTCTCCTTAGTTTTTCACACCCTCACCATATTTGTTCATCCTCAGAACTTTGTCGTCATTTAAATTTCAATTGTTTCATTGCTTGAAAACTGTTGCAATTAATTACGGATCATTGTGGTACTCGTGCTTTTTTATTCTTACTTATTGTGGGGTTGCCTTAAAGGCTGAATATAAGCGCATGTCAGCATGACAGTGATAGCTGTCAAAATGATTTGCTGAGTTCTTTTTTATTTCACATTCACGGCGTCCAGTGTGGGAATATTTTGTATTATAAATTATTTTCAAAACGTTTTAAACCAAAAGATTAATTAGGCGAAATGCCTAAATACTACTGTGACTATTGTGACACATATTTGACGCATGATTCTCCAAGTGTTCGAAAAACTCATTGCACCGGCCGCAAACATCGCGACAATGTTAAGTTCTACTATCAAAAATGGATGGAGGAGCAAGCTCAGCACTTGATCGATGCCACCACTGCTGCATTCAAAGCTGGAAAAATTTCACAAAATCCTTTCGCAACAGCTCCACCAAAACCTGGTGGAGTTGCTATTCCACCACCAACAAACATCGGCCCACCACCACGGCCGGGAATGATGCCTCCTGGTATGCCACCCATGATGATGGGTGCTCATGGACCTATTCCTCCGCCAATGATGGGTATGCGTCCGCCCCCGATGATGGGTCCCATGGGTATGATGGGACCACCTCCTCCGATCGGTGCGATGGGTATGCGGCCGCCAATAATGAATGGTCCTCCACCGAAATGAATGTAGTAATATATTAAAATAATTATTGTATTTTAAGATTTTTAAATAAATTGATTTCATTTGCTATGAAACGTATGTAGATATTGTTGTTGTTTCTCTTTTGGCTAGGTCTGTATCACTTTAGAGTCCGTACAGAGACTGATAACCCTGTAGTTTGTGCAGTTCAAAGGGTCTCATTTCTTAACAGTCGGGCAAATAATGCTGATATTCAATCCTCGGCATGCTTTTTGTAACCATATCTTGCTTATGAGTTGGTGCATACATATAACCAAGTTATCGCCTGCAGTTTTGAAGAGTTCGGCAGCTAGGCCATCGGCTTCGGCGGCAATGTTGCTCTTAAGCTTGGATATAGCTAACTATACTAGATCCAGATGGGGCGGTCAGTAGATAGAATAGATCATTGTGCCTTTCAGCGGAATTCATTTCGTCATTGCCGTATAAAGACTGCAGAAATAGTTTTTCCATATTCTCAGCATCGACTACGATCTTCCCTTAATTCTTCTGTATCTTCGACATTTCTGTTTAACTTTTGGTAAAACTTTCGAACTTCATTTCCGCAGTAATAGCTCTCCTTTCCTCAATCCTTCTCCTCTTTTCTCTTCTGCCCGTAAAGCACACATGCAGTTCTGATCCTTCTTTACAGCGCCGCCTAGTATGCTTCTCACTTAGCTGCATGTGCTTGCCGACACTCATCGTCAAACCAGGGATTTTCTTAAAATCTAGCACTTCAAAGGCGACCTCGATGATGGCATATTGGCAATGTTGCAACTGGTTCTCAACAATTGATGCTAACGGTAAAAGGCCTCCTTTGGAGGTTAATAAAAACTCCACGATCGGAGAAGGACGATTTCTTGCGACTGCAGCTGTCCGACGTTAAACTTCCTCACAGTATTACCTCTTCTTGGCGTCGCGTTAGTCGGGATATCCTCATTCGTACATTGGCTGTCGTGCAGGATGTTTTCCGATTGTACCACCAGTGATATCCTCTCTCCTAGCTTGGTGTTAAATCAATTAGAACAATTTTAATGCCATAGCTAGAGCATTGCTCATATAATTTAGTCAGGAACTCAAAAAACATATCTTGGGTGTCATTCAACTTTTCCCGGATTGTCATGTTGACACATTTGTAACTGAAGACCTCTTTTCGGAGTCTGCCTCCAAAATAAGAGCTGTTTTTCTTGGGTGTAGCAGTTGACATAATAATTATCGCAGTTATGACGGCCTGAGCTCCGAAAACTTCGTAGTAGGCCATATAAGGTGTTCACTAAGTAGTTCAGCCTGACTAGAAGTGTAGACGCTACCGCTGATTCCATCTAGAGAATTCTTTCGCTGCTGTTTGGGTGCAAGGAGTAGTGCTTTAATGGCAACCCTCCGTTTCGGTTTTAACACATTCCTTAGTTTCTATTGGACCTTTTTGTTGCAAGTCGTAACCAATGATTGTTTTATACTTTTATTTTATTTTTTTTTTTGTTAAAATATAAACTATTATTATCGGACACAAATCATTATTATAAAACAAAATAGGACAATTATTATTCAAGAATTATAAACCTCAAATGGTGATGTTTTTGTCAGAATCCATTCGATAGGTTGTTTTCCTATCTACTTTTTTTTAACATACATACATACATAAATGATAAAAATAAAAATTTCCTAAAATGTCAGTACTAGAAATAATAAACAGTTGCAGAGGAACCTCCAAGTGATGTAATGAAAAAACATAGATTAAGTAAGAAAAGTAAAGCGAAATGCATATTCTAAATTATTCTAAGACAAACGATGTCGTTTGTTGGGCGAAACCAGTATAGCTTGCCTCTCAACTTCAGCGAAATTAATAATTCTTTCCTCTGAACGAAGGTATTCTGTGCCAATGTGCTCCAAATCTAGATCCCCATTTAAGACTAGAACCTGTTATTTAGAAAGAAAAATATTTATATAAAATCGAATTCAACATGGTTTGTTTCAGATGATTGTTACTGGAATTTTTGGTCCTCTCTTTTCTTTTATCAGCCAATCCTCGTGCAGCTCGTGTAGTTGTTGCAGGTACTCAAGTGGAACGCAGCTTTCTTCTGAACGCGCACGCTTCTTCATTCTTTCAAATACAATTTCCGGGGAAGTTCGAAGGTAGACTGAAATGGAAATTTACAAGTTAGACAATTCCTTATCAAGCTTTATCAGCTTACCAATGAGATCAGCTTGAATATGGATGGATTTGTCTATAAATTTGTACCATTCGTCGAGGCATTGATACATGCCTTCGTGAAGAGTCTTATTAGCTCGCAAAATCTCCACAAAACAATGTCTATGCGAAAGAAAAATTCATATATTATTTGATCAAATTAAGAAGCAGTTCGGAGTGATGCTCCTTTAAGAAAGTAGTGTAGTCCTTATAGCTACTTACTTTGCACTGAAGAGTGAACGTTCCATTAGTTTGACTTTTTTGTCAGTTGTCATTGTGTGGCTTTCTAGCATGGTCAAAGTGACATAGCTCTGGAATGGCATTGCCCAGCGGTGGGGTTCAGAATACATTAGTTCCTGGAAAGAGAAAAAAACAAGTAAGTCCCTGAATGTTATGTAATATCTCAAAAAAAATCAGAAAGTTCTTACCAATAAATTGACCCCATTACAGTTCCTCCATTTTTCAACTGGTTCGGTTAGCAGGCAAATGTCGTCTTGGAACTTGTTGAAGTGATTTAGGAATGTCGTTTTACCACTGCCAATGTTTCCTTCAATGAGCACAGTAAAAGGCTGGCTGCCAGCAGCATACTTTGGTAAGTTAACAACGCCCGACTTAGTAGCCATGTGTCGTCCTGTTGAGATACTACAAATCAATGAAGAAAGACCACGAATTTGCTTGGAGGGTTCTATATTTATTCTCAAGCAGTGCCTTGATTTTTCGGAGTAAAATTATCAACACAACATTTATTAAAATAAAATTAAAACAGTAGAAACGAACGAATTAAATGGACAAACGTGTTGTTGGGTGAAAATTTTCAGAATGAATAACCTTTTTGATGAAGAAAATTCTTTTTTACATTTTACTTAGTTGGCGGGAAAATGAGCGCCAAAAAGTATATTTTTGTTTACGTATTATTTATCTTTCAAAACAACCATTTTTCTTATTTTTTGATAAGGTTAGATGTTTGTTTGATTTTATGGTGTAAGTTCTGTTTCCTCAAACATCAATAGAACTGCTTAGAACTGTTTTATGAATTGAAATGTTCATGTGCGCAAATTGGTGGTATTCACTGAACCATGGATGGATATGGACTGCTAGTCTAATGTCAGCTTCATACAACAATTGTCAAAAAAAAAAAAAAAATGTCGCCAAAATTGAGAATGCGATGCTAGCTCTCCTGAAACCACTTCAGGAAAAAAAAACAACTACTTAAAATGTTGACATAGAATCTCGCGACATTTGTTTTTAAAAATTCAAAGTCGCATTTACGTAAAACATAACCGACACTTTTGAATTCCATCCATAGAAGTGTGCGACATCTTTGCTATTTTGCCTCTTGTTCTTTAGATCGTGGACAACTTCCTTTTTTTATTGGTTTGTGCTTAAGACAAGCTAAAAGCACTAAAAGGAAAAATGAGATTTTTTAAAATCTCGTAGAAAAAATAGCTTTTAGGTTACCGAGGCATGGACTCTATCTAAAGCGGATGTAGATATCCTTAGTCGTTTTGAGCGTAAGATTCTTCGGAGGATTTTTGGCCCTATCTGCGTTAACGGGAAGAAGGTTCAACCAAGAATTATACGAGCTGTACAGAGACATTGACCTGGTCAAAAAAATACGCATATCACGTTTAAGATGTCATGTAGAGCGAATGGACAACAATGCTCCGGCTCGCAGGATCTTCGATTCCATTCCAGAGGGTAGACGCAGTCAAGGAAGACCTCGCCTTAGGTGGCGCGCTCAAGTGGAGGACGCTAGCCGAAGACCGAGCTGGCTGGAGAGGCATGTTGGTTGAGGCCCAGGTTCGTCCCGAACTGTAGCTCCCTCTAAGTAAGTAAGTAAGGTTATGTTCAAATCTCGTCAAATATTGCTGATTTTATTAAGATTTTAAAAGAAACTTATGAATTATGATCAAATAAAACACTACTAAGGCAGTAGATAGATAAGGTGTTTTGACATTTTTTCCTATCATTCTTATTCTTCAAATTTGTCTAAATTGAAGGTTGCGTTATAAAAGGCAATGTGTCTTTTAAGACCAACGTTCCTTTTTATTTCTTTCTTCTAACTATTTGTTCATTAATAATGATAAAAGACAGACAAAGTTAATACAAATCCTGACAAAATGGCCAGAGATTAAGACCTATTCCGGCTATAAAGGTGGGTCACACCAAAAAAAAACACGGGGAGAAAAAAGGAAATTTTAACATGCCAACGTGGAAAAACCTTCTGCCAAAGTCTGGGATTACTGGACGAAATGTCAAAATTGATGTTTATTTTTTTTTACCCGCTATGTACTCAGGAGGGTTAGTGTCGCCCAAAATAACATAGAGTAAAATGGAACTAACTTGAGGTAGGCAACTAGCAGTCCATTTAGGTATAATACGTCCATGCACTGAACCAAGGACGTCTCATGGACTGTTAGTAGCCTACCTCAAGTTGGTTCCATTTTAGGCTATGTAATTTTTTGCGACACTAGCTCTCTTGAGTACAGTGGACAAACAATTAAACCTCATTTTCATCAAGTGATCCCATAAAATCAGAGATATCTTTGTATATGCATACACTGCATATAGTACTATCATAAAGCATCATTTTTTAATTCCGAATCAAGTCGCAATAAGGCGCGCTGAAATCGCCAATTGGTTTGTATATAGAATAAGAAAACAACAAAAGTGTATTAAATATTGGTAAAATATCGGGAAATGACGAAAAATGAACACCATGAGAGCACTATAGAGAATGTATATACAATGCTTCTAGTGCTTTTAGCTTGCCTTAGGCGCAAACCAATAAAACAAAGAAGTTGTCCACGATCTAAAAAACAAGAGGCAAAATACCAAGGATGTCACACACTTCTATAGATGGAATTCAGTTATGTGTAAGCAGTTATGTTTTACGGGTAAATGTGACTTTTTGAATTTTTAAAAACAGATGTCGCGAGCTTCTATGTCAACATTTGAAGTAGTTATTTTTTTTCTGAAGTGGGTTCAGGAGAGCTAGCATCGCATTCTCAATTTTGGCGACATTTTTTTGACAATTGTATGAAGCTGACATTAGACTAGCAGTCCATATATAATACGTCCATGGTTATATCAATCGAGTCACAATACTTATAATACAATAAAGCTAGTATTAGACGGAATTTCTGCCAGGTCACTGTTGGTCTTGGTTGGGCGTTCGGAGTTGAACACACTTTTATTCAATAGCTTTGATGGTGCTATCAGATGATGAAAAAAACTTTTTATTTTAAAGAAATTTGCAAAATTTAAAAAAAAATCAAGAAAAAAATATGCAAAAAACATGTTTTTGAATTATTTTCAATTTTAAAAAATATTTCAAGCTCGTTCCTAGAATTTTTATTCTCAAACGACGACAAGTGTTCCGTAAAAGTTTAAAGACCTCGTCAAACAGAGCGCGTTTTTACGCCGCATTTCAACGCTACGTTGTAGTATACAGCAATACATATCCCATATCATAGAGCGCGTTTTCAACGCCGCGTCGAGTTCAACTCGGCGGCAATAAGCGTCGTCTAAGTGCGGCGTTGAAATAAATTACAAATTATTATTTTGACGCCGCGTTAGAACAGATTATTTTTTTAATTGTTTTAAGAATTAAAGGCTTTGTCAAACAGAGCGTGTTTCTTACGCCACGTTTAAATATACAGTAATACATATCCCATGTCACAGATCGCGTTTTTAACCCCGCGTCAAGTTCCACACCGCTTTAAAACGTGGCGTTAAAACGCTGTGTTGTGATTGATTACAAATTATTTTTTCTTACGCCGCGTTAGAAAGATTTTTTTTTTAAATTAATAATAATAAAATAATCTCAACGCCCCGTAAAATAATCTCAACGCCGCGTTAAAAACGAAGCCTTTAATTGAGTGTTATTAATATATTTATTGAAAATATCTCAATTTGTACACATAGATAATCTACATACATATATATAGATAATATATATTTACATATAAGCTCAAAATAATAATCTTCTTTAACGTGGCGTCAAAAAAATTATCTGTTATTTACGACGAGTTCAACGCGGCCTTGAAAACGCGCTCTTTGTGACATGGGATATGTATTGCGGTATATTACAACGCGGCTGTTTGACGAAACGATATAGCCCTGGCTCCTCAGCTCATCATTCTCGCATTAGTTTTGCGCAGAAACCTTCATTCTCACGTTGCAACAACCAATTTTTGGACCACAATGAACGAATTCTTTGCGATGGCCTTTGGTTGTTGTCGGAGTCATCGTCACTGCTGCTTTCCAATATGTAGGCCGCCACCTCTACCATATTTCGTGTGGACTGGACATACTTTATTTGACTTTTCACTTTTGCCTTTAATCACTGTAATTGGAAATGTATTATTTATTCTTTTTTTAATTAATATAATTTAGGTAATTGAAACACTTCAGAAACTCACGTCTATAATGAACAATGACGGAGCCCCGTTCTACGAGAGAACCAGCAACAGACACAACAGAGGATAAGCAACACCGCATCCTAACCCCAATTTTTTTTTAAACCAAAGACAGTTAATTATAATTAAGAATTACAATTAAAAGATTATGCAAACAAAAATATGATATATGATATTGTATAGAGTCAGCTGAAGTACGTCGGGCCCCTATTGTTGAGCCGACATGATTTGTTTTAGTTATAAGTTAGTTTAAGACCAATTGTACATAAATTCTAAGGAATGTAATAAAAATAATATAATCTAAAAAAAAACAATATCCACATATTTTGTGCAGGCTCATGGTTTGAATATTTATCTTTTGCTGTCGTTTGGCCACAGGTATTGGTTGAAGTTAGGATAAGTTAGGTAGGTGTTTAAAAACATCTTTCAGTTAGAATGAATTTTTTCGAAATTTGTTCTATAACGGTACCCCCCATAGGACCGTTTTTTTCTTCGACTTCTCGAGACCTGCTTAACCGATTACAATCAAATTTGATTTCAGAAAGAGAAAGATAGCCAAACCAATTCAGCATAAAAATATATTAGATCCAGTCGTGCAATTTATTTTTTTATTGCTATTATAGGGACTAGCAAGTTATGCATTCGTAAAAAAAATATCTAACAATCAAAAATTATCGAAAAAAAATATGTCTGGCTGTCAGTCTGTCTGTCTGTATGTGCATATAATGAGCTGCAGCCTAAACGGCTTAAGCGATTACCTTCAAATTTGGTATGTGTGATTCTTTTGGCATTCATCAGATGGAAAATTGAAAATTTATTTTTAGGGCTACAAATAACGGTACCTGGCATATAACCGTGAAGGAAAATCTTATTTTTTACGAAAACGGCTCCAACGATTTTGATGAACATTTTTGAGAATTTTTTTTGTTGGTACTAGCTATCAATTGATCAGAACTAAGATTTGTATCTTTCATATAACGGTTTTTTAATTTTTGGCTTTCTCGATAAAAAATATTTTAAATTTTATAATCACATGTATATTAATAAACTGTAAGAAACTGCATTCCAAAATTCGTGCAATTTATTTTATTAAAATTCTTGAAACCGTTTCTGAGAAAAACGCTTTTATACCGTTAATATTTAAGCTAATATAAAAATTGAAAAGTCCTCCTTAGAATGTCAAAATAATCTTATAAGCCCCAGTATGACTCGCGAGTCGAACGGTCGACTCATGTCGAACAATTTATGGAATTACTCTTGTCGTGGTATTGCGAAAAGCGACTCCAACGTTCGCCTGTCATAACAATGCTACCAACATTATTGAACATGCTAAGTCAATTTGTTGTTGAACATCAAAAACTTTGACGTTCAATTTGTGTTTAACGCTGTGGTTCCACAGGCAATATTTCAGGCAAATGCAATAGCAATAAGGAGAGCAATTTTCAATTAACGTGGGCTTTTCATTGCTGGTTTTCAATTCGCCACAATTCTTGACATACATATGAGGCGAAAGTAATTAGGCGATTCGAAAACAGTACCAATTATTCGCATTCGCCAAATATTTCTGGCGAATGGCGAGCCATAATAGGGCCCTATGTAATAAATTGGAAGGGGATTCACCCAACCGAACCATTCAGGTTGTAGTCAAAATACATCCGCATCCGGAATGACAGACAGATAGACAGAATATTACAACGCTTATAGCGATTTTTAAAGATCTGCTTTCAAAATAGAAATTTGATCTTTTCAATGAAACCTGTTTCATGATTTAATTGTAGTATTGATGAATGACTGACACACTTCTTCTTTCACTTGCATTTAGGGATGACACATCGGTCATAAAAATATCGATGTTTTAACATTCACATCCAACGTAAGATCCTAAAAGCAGAATTTAAAATTGTTATTAATACGTGCTAAGACATAATCCAGATCCGAAGATAATAGAACACAGCTAATACCAGCTAAGTTATCGATAAGTAATACCTTTACTTTTAGCTTATGACCTATCAGAGATTTTACTTGATAACACAAAACTGGTTTTACATGAAATTTCTCTAACTAAATTTGAGATCACTATGTTTTCCTTTTCAGAAATATAACATTTCGACATACATGGTACTATTATCGTTCACCAAGAACGATGTATCGATGTTTAAGTGGGTTTCTTCAATGTTACGATATCGATATCATCGATGAATCACTTGCATCCCTATTAACATTGAAAGAAGTTAGCTTTGATTTCTTCTCCCAAAGTGTAGGAGAAATTAATTATTGTCGGTTTTTTAGTATTTACATATGTATTTATTGTAATTTTTAATTTTTAGGTTAAAACATAAGAATATACAACAGAAGCTTTTCTTGAAATACTCACATTGTACCAGGTAGTTCTAATACATACATATTTGATTTGTCTCGCAAAATTTGCCGTTTAATTTTTTTCTTTAGAGTTGTTTTCTTTTTCCCCTAAAGTCAACAATAATGTTTATAAGCGGTAGTAATTTCACTTTAAAAGCAAATTAAAGATAGATGAACTTTCAGTTTTGACATTTCGAAGCAATTCCCAAGTTTCGAAAACGATCGAAATGTAGAAAACGCAGTTTCATTTAACGGGAAATTAAAAAGTGATTTCAGTTCGGTCGAAATGCAGAACGAGTACGATATACTTATAGCGGGTTTCATTCAAGAAAAGATTTGCTCTTTCTGTCAAAAGATTTGATCTTTTTCAATTTCGAGAGTTTCATTGCAAGAAAAAGAGCAAATCTAGATCAAATCTCAACACGAAAGATTTGATCTCTGATGGGTTGGCAGATTTGATCTGAATGCACACATCCATGTAAATAGTCTTTCGGTCAAACGTCAAATGGAAATATTTTGTTATTTTTGTTGTTTGTTGTGAACTTGTGCCAGCCCGTGCTTAGTCAAAAAATTAACAAATATCCATTAAATATACAAAATAACAAATAAAGGTGTTTTTGAAGTGAGAAAATACAAATATGGCATTTTAAATATATATCCTGACATGCCTGGTATTTTTGTGTGTGATATCAAATACTGTGTATGCCCGTCAGTGAATGACCAATACTAGGATTAAATGATGAAACAAGTTTCATTGAAAAGAGCAAATCTTGATTTTCAGATCAAATCTTTGAAATTTGAATGAAACTCGCTAATATACAATGACCGAGGTAAGGATTTGCAATGGCGAATTGCTCCAAATTGCATCATTTGGCTAAGGTTGCGTCACAATGAAATTACAGCGTTTTTTTTAAACAAATATTTGAGTTTCAAATATAAATTGTTTTTCAACATTTAACAAAATATTTGCTCGCTGCAACAATAAGCCTGATGAAAAATACTATAAAATGCTTGCTGTGAGTTGAGGTCTAGGATTGCGATACAGGAAACAGTCTGTCCCCATAAGTTCATCTTGAATTTACGTATTTTGATTATTGCTATTTTTGACCTATGAAATACTACATAAAGAAGTCCTATTACATATACAAATATTTCAAATTTTTTAAGCAACTGTTTTGAAGCACCGAATATCAAGAATGCGGGCTGTTAAAAAGTTCACCTATTTTGGTGAAATTTTTCTTCATGGGCTCAGACCTCAAAGACCTTCAGAGAATAGTAATAGACTATACTAAACATAGTTTAAATGTATACGTAAATAATCAAAACCGATGTTGGCTAGCTATGCAGATCTGTTTTAATATTAGCTATTTTCAAGGAACTTACAAGAACCAACATGTTAGATTTCATTTCAGATTTACCTATCATTAAAGATATCAAACTTCTTAAGGAATGACTCACATTAATGCCACCACATTTCAAAACTGCACTTCCATCGAAATATACATAGATAGTGCATTTTATAGGAACTGCTAAATATTCTACGTTGTAAAATAGCGTTTGTGTAGGTTTACGTGTCCAATTCAATGCCGCTAGAGCAAGAACATTTTATTGAATGTAGATCAATGTTTTTAATTCAATAAGTTACGAGTCAATAATAAAAATTGTACTTACCAATTGCTCCTAAAAACATTTGAATAGCTTACCGACAAGATGTACTTTAACTAACAATAGTTTTACAAAGACTTAATCGATGTCTGATTTGATTGGAATTTCACAAGACAACGTTTTCAAGTTTTTATCTTCCTAATTTGTAAACAAAATAAAAAGCAAGCCAAAGCAACAAATAAAAATAAAAGCTTGGTACATGACATGAAAAACTGAAAGAAAACAACAAGAAGTGGGAAATTCTCATCTTTTATTTTCGTTCCAGTCATAGAAAAAAGAAACAAGAACGACAAAAACGAATCTCTTCGCCAACAAACCAATGACAAAAAATTACCGTCAATTATAAAGTGTCAAATTTATTTCCATAATTATTTCATCTTCTGTGTTAAGAAATTAATTGATAAATGTACATATGTCTGAAAATAAGAGAAATCCAGATTAAAGGGGCCTCCATAAGATATATGGGCTACATGACAATTATCTTGCCATCATCTATTTCAAGTGGAGGCTTAGGGTAATAGATATGGACTGCCAGGAGCCAACTCCACGTTGGTTTCTTATAGCGCTTGAAGGAAAACGATTTTCAAATATAGAAACAGAATTTTAAATGAAGAGACGTACATTGGTAGGGAGCAGAGGGCGACTAATCCCTCTTAACCAACAAGTGCAACAAGTCTTGTAAAATTGCAAAAATTTTCTTTTGATTAGAAGAACGTGAACGCACTTTTTCCAATATGTAGCAACACCACTATTTGGTGCGTTCACATTGGTTACGCTAACATTTGTATCCTCCAAATTGGATTTTTTGCTTTTGTTGTGATTAGCATGGTTAAAAAAAGCTGATAGACAGCTGATTCATAAGTATTGGAACAGATAGGACATCAAAAGGTATCCTTAAATTTGTTGTATACTTTTCAATCTGAAGAAACATGTGATGAACAACTGATTGTGTTTATCTCTTGCTTCGAATTTTGAGAGGTAACCTGTGTGGTTAGGGTTGTTCGTTAAAATTTTGGGTTAGTTCAATATTTGGTATATAGCAAACTTGCTCTCATCGAACAGTGGGACAAATCTTTACATCGCTTTGGTGAAAGTAAGATTATTGCGCTTGATATCTCCAAGGCATTTGATATAGTTTGGCATGAAGCTCTCTTATCGAAAATGCGTGCTTTTGGGATTGATGATACTCTTTTTCGTTGGATTAGAAGCTGTCTTCTGGACTATTCAATACAAGTAGTATTGGACGGGTTCAAATCTGATTCCCACAAAATAAATGCTGGTGTGCCCCAGGGCTCCATTCTGTCTCCGACTCTTTTCCTCATTTTTATAAATGATCTTCTGTCTGTTACTTCTAATCCACTTAACTGTTTTGCCGACGACTGTACCCTCAGCTTTTCATATTCGTTCGAAAATTCACGTTCTTCGCCTTCAGACGTACAATTGCAACGGTACCGTTTGTATGTCAAGCTCATTAAACTCCGATTTATACAGCATTGTCAAATGGGGTAATATTAGTCGTATGGAGTTTAATGCTTGGAAAACTCAATGCTATCTTCTGTCCTTAAAGCTAAGCATACCCCCAATGCCATTGTCCATGAATGGCACTTACATCGAAGAAACCGAAAAGCTCTCAGTACTCGGTATGTATGTCAACGACGACCTCCGTTGGAACGATCATTTATTTGAGATCGCTGAGAATGCTGCTAAGTGCTTAGGTTTTCTGTATCGGTGTAAGAAGTATTTTTCCCCATCTGATCTGGCTACAATTTATAAAGCGTTTATACGCCCTAAACTCGAGTATAACACCCACCTCTGGGCAGGTGCTTCGCAACATCGCTTCACTTGCATGATATAATACAAAATCGAGCGTTTAGATTGATAGGAAATAAAACTGCCGCTGAAACAATTGCCCCTTCCCTTCTCTATGTTCTTAATGCCCGCGCAGTGTGTTCTACATTGAAAGGGAAACAAATAGTCCCTTGTGCACGCGTTAATTATACAAATAAGAATCTACAACTGGAAATCTGGTCAGTATGAACTCAGCCATTTTGTAAGAATGCCATTTCGTGAGAGTCAAATACATAAAAGCAAATCTTGTACCGTTGTCTTTTATGTTGCAACAGGGTTGACGCCGATTCTTCATCAATTCCCTTTTGGGCACGCCTGTAGCTTTCACAGGTTTAATCAGCGTCACGCGACAATGTATGACAAACATTACTATGTCTTTACGTTTCTTTAGGAGGATCGCAACAGATTCTCGGTCCCTTCGTCATTGTGATCCCCACTTCACTTCTCAAATCCTTCGCCTAAATACTAAGTCACGCTGCGGCATATGCCTATGTGCCTGTCCATACGGTGATTGTTGAGTGCACTCACAAACACAAAGTCCCTAATTACCTCAAAGTTGTACCTATCTATTGTGATGTTTTGTCCAATCCGCCGGTGTTGTGTGTCCCTTTTTGTGGACAGCAGGTACTTCGTTTTGGCCTCATTGACTGCTAGTCCCATCTTAGCCGCTTCAGCTTCAATGCTAGCAATAGCAAACGTTCCAGTGACATCTCTCCGAGTTCTGCCAATGATGTTTATGTCGTCAGCGTATGCTAGAAATTGCACAGATTTGACAAAAATTGTCCCACTACAATTGACTTGCGAGTTTCTTATAATTTTTTCAAGTATTAAGTTGAAAAAATCGCACGATAGCGCATCACCTTGTCGGAATCCTTTTTTGACGTCAAAAGCTTGTGTGAGGTCAGTACCAACCTTGACGGAGCATCATGAGTTCTTCATCGTCAACCTCCACAGTCGGACGAGTTTTGTAGGGATGGCAAAACCTGACATGGCTCTGTACAGCTCGTCTCTATAAATGCTATCGTACGCGGCCTTAAAATCGATAAAGAGGTGGTGGGTATCGATTTGGAATTCTTGGGTCGTTTAAAGGATCTGCCGTAGCGTGAACATTTGATCGATTGTGGACTTTCCTGGTCTGAAACCACACTGATAGGGGCCAATCAGGTTGCTGACGAAAGGTTTCAGGCGTTCACATAGTACGGCAGAGAGGATCTTGTAGGCGATATTCAGGAGACTAATTCCTCTATAGTTGGTGCAGTTTAGAGGGTCTCCTTTCTTGTGGATCGGGCAAACGATGCTGAGGTTCCATTCATCAGGCATACTTTCTTCTGACCAAACTATAGAGATGAGTTGGTGTATGCACTCCACCAGGTCATCTCCGGCCGCTTTAAAAAGTTCGGCGGGTAGTCCGTCGGGTCCAGCAGCTTCGTTGTTTTTTAGTTTAGATATTGCTATCCTCACTTCATTTTGGTCAGGTGGACGGAAGTTTTGTCTTTCATCATCCATGTTGAATGGTTCATTCTGCCTGACAGCGGGATTTTGGTCTTCATCGCCGTTTAACAGTCTGCAGATATGGTCCTTCCATACACTCATCACTGACTGTGACTCTACTACGAGGTTTCCATTCCTATCTCTACAGGCTTCTGTGCGGGTTTTTTTCCTTGGCATGTTCTTTTTACCTGTTGGTAAAACTTCCGCACGTTGTTCCTGGAGTAGCATCTCTCAATATCCTCGATCGCGCGCTTCTCATGCTCTCTCTTTTTCTTTTGGAGAAGCCGGTGTTCTTCCCGTCTTTTCTGCTCGTAGAGCTCGCGAGCAGCTCTCGTCTTTCTTTGCTTCTTGTTTGGCTGCATGGACCTGCCTGCATTCGTCATCGAACCAGAGGTTTCGTGGTGGTGGTCTGGTGAAACCTAGCACATCAGTTGCGGCATCTCTGATGGCTTGTTGGCAGTGTTGCCACTGGTCTTCGGCACTTGATGCTGGTGGTACTGGATTTCTAGAAAGGTTACGGGATATTCGATCGGCATAGGTTCTGGCGGTTTCTTGCGATTGCAGCTTTCCGACTTCATACTTCCTCACAGTATTACTCCGTTGTTGTGGAGTTCGGGTTATTCGCATTCTTACCTTTGCTGCAACAAGGTAGTGATCCGAGTCGATGTTAGCTGCTCGGAAGGTGCGAACATCTAAGATACTGGAGGCGTGTCTTGCATCGATCGCAACGTGATCAATCTGATTGACGGTTCTTTGATCTGGGTGTCGCCAAGTCCCTTTGTGTATATCGAGATGAGGAAACCGTGTGCTTGCAATGGTGACGTTATGTGCCGCTGCGAAGTCAATTAGCCTAAGTCCGTTTTCAGACGTTGTGTCGTGTTTTCCGACAGTCCTACCAAAGATTTCCTCTTTACGTATTTTGGCATTAAAATCGCCTAGTACGATCTTTACGTCGTATTAAGGGCATCGCTCATATGTTTTGTCGAGGAGCTCATAGAAGTCATCCTTGGTGGCGTCATCTTTGTCCTCTGTGGGGGCATGAGCGCATATTAGGCTAATGTTGGCGAATTTAGCCTTGATACGGATTGTCCATTTTGTTCCATAGTTCCATTTTAATATTGTTGTTATGTTGACATTTTCTCGTGTGTGCGAAAGAGAGAATATTATTCTCATGATACTATTTGACTCTTTCTTGAAAAAAAAACTTAATTCTCATCATTCACAGGCACTTTGACGTCATCAGTGATCCAAATCGATTAATAAAATAACATTTTTGGAAAAGATCCAGAGTTAGTTGACAAAAAATGTATATTAAATCAATCAAATAAGACATTAGACAAAACCCGCATCGATTGAAACTTAATTTACTTTTCATCTCCTTTGTCCTAAAACACTATTTATTTCATCATTTATTTATAAATAGCATTTTTTATTTGATTTTGTTAACAAGAGTCACTTATGACGTCACAATACGGGAAGGCGTTATCTTGCTTTCTTGTATCATTATTCATTATTCCCTTGTTATAAACAACTAAAGACGCTAAAGACGTGGACATATAAAGGATAAATAAGTTTATTTCAAGTATTTTTAAAAGTTTTTGTAGTTTTCAACAATTATTTGATTTTTTCTTTTTTTTAGCAACATCAGTGCAAACATTTTTTTTGGTATGTATTTAAGATTCAAGAAAAATGACTACATGGACGAGAGAACAAACTAAACGCCTAATTGAAATTTTCGAATACCATCCTAATTTGTATAACATAAAACACTGCGACTACACAAATAGGATCAAGCGAGAAAAAAGCATGTCAGATATCTTCGAAAAACTTAAACCCATTAGAACTAACTTCAATATAAAAGACATAAGGCTTAAAATAAGACAATACGAAGCCAATATAGTAAGGAAAAAAACATGGTCATAAGATCATAAAAGAGCGGCGCGGGGATGGAAGACATATACACCCCAAAACTTTGGTGTTATGACCAACTCCATTTCTTACAAGATATAAACGATGACATATCTGGAGAGTTTATGAGAAAAAAGATGAAACTTTATTAATCTTCAATTATCTAGGAAATTTCGTTGGAGCACAATTATGACATGCCTTCAACATCTCGGAGTTCACTATCAAGCCCAAAAGATAAGGTAATATTTATGTTTCGATACAGTTATTTTAACACCTGATATTTTATAATCTCCAAACACAAATAAATTAAAAGAATCAGCATTGGGAACAATTGATGCAGCAACCAACATCCTCAAAAAAATGCAGCAGTCTTCGCGTAAGGAATCATTCCTGTGTCCATTTTTGAATATGGTCGAATCGGAGATGCTCGGTTTTCCGGAAAAACTGCAAAATGATATAAAATGGCAGGTGATACATTTAATAAGGGAAGGGAATGACAAAAAAATAACGAAGAATATCAAGACCAACGGGTATAGGTGACATCAGCAACAGCAGATTTGAAATACGGAAGATCTTTGCCATTTGTTGAAGATAAACCCTCAGAATTTTCTTTTGAAGCTCAAGAAATGGCAAAAATTCCGCTTGATTTCTCAGGCATTCGTTTCAAAGATCTTCATACAAAAAATAATTTTTAAATTTTTATCCAGGACAAAGAAACAATTTCAACGGCGATACAAATTATAGATGACACACCGGAGAACACATCTTCCCAACATGGAGAGGATGTGTTAAAAATGGCAATGGAAGGCATTTTCGATGATATTGAGTTGCTTTAATGTTATAACTCAAATCTGTAATTAAATTATTTTTGTATAACTTTAACACTTAAGAAAACAATTTTTGTAATTTAAATATGTACTGTTGTTTAATAAAATAATTTGTAATTTTTTATAATAAGAATATGTAGTATGTTTTGTATTTGTATGAAATTTTATTAAATATAACAAAGCATAGTTTTATAATTATATGACTCATCTTTTTTTTATATATATTGGTGTTGCCATGGAAGCTCTTCTTCATTTACAAAATATTCAGCGAAAGCGTCACGAATCATCGATGCCATTCTTTGTGGGTTTCTTGGTGCAGTTTGTTCAGCTTGAGGTGGTGCATAAAGCCTTGGACCACAAGACAAACAATCTGAAGTAGATACATTTTTATCAATCAGGTAATTGTGGAGAACACAACAAGCTTGAACCACTTCTTTTACCTTATGTGGCATCAGGTAAATGTCTGTTTATAGAACTCGAAATCTATTTGACAGCATACCGAATGCGTGCGAATGTTTGCCTTGCGTGGCTGAGCCGGAAATTGAAAATCTTTTTTGATGTTTCTTGACTATTGTAGGGATATGGTTTTAGCATGTGCTTTTCAAGTGCAAACGCATCATCGCCAATAATAGCATATGGTAATTTTCGGTTATTGCCAATTACTTTATCAGGTGGGAAATATTGTTCCACTTTATCCATATTTTTTCTTAAGTCGCTTCGATTCTGCCATTACATCCAATATCAACATAAGTAAATTTGTAGTTAGCGTCACACAAAGCCAGCAAAACAATGCTATTTGCCTTTAATGCCTTTATAGTTAAAGTAGAATGCTCCGTCCGATTTTGATGCTTGAAAACGAATATGTTTCCCGTCCAATGCTCCCAGACAAAGAGGGAACTGCTATTTACTCAAAAACCCATCTGCGATATCTTCCCATTTTGGAATCGTCATAGGAAACTGTAAATAATATAAACATAGTTAATATAACATACACATTTGAAAACATTGAATAAAATCAATACTTACTTGAAGAAAATTGTTTTTTAAAGCTGAATATATTGCCCTGCATCATGAAATTACAGCAAGTGATATATAAGATTGGTGGTTGGGTGCTGTATGAATAGGGTAGGCACTGAAAGGCATCAAACTGGTGATGCACAGTCGCTGCAACTATATCGTACACATCAATTGTGCTTATTTTACCTCCCCGCGGTAACCACCGGGTACTGGTCTGTCCATCCGGACATTCCTGCTAAACTTATAAGCGCGAGTGTTGAACACAGAAAAAATAGCAACACTATAATGCTCTGCTTTAATGACTGTTCTGATCGATTCGCAGAAGTCTTGCACGAGCCCCTCAGAAAGAGGACGTACGGCGGATGAGCCCAACCAATTGGACCAACGGTGGCGTCAACAGTCAACGAAGCAGACGCCCTAATGAGCTACTTCGACGTATTTGGAGATAAGGTCATTAGGACAATTCAATGCAAGTCAGGGCATTGAAATAGAGATGGTGGCGGATGAACCCTTAATGGGCCAACGGCAGCGCTCATATCCCCGAAGTGGGTTACTGACTCCGGATTCTCCGGTTCCTTTTGTCCAAGGAATCCAACAAAGGACCTGGCCCTCCAGGTTGGGGGTTGTGCGTGGGGTTAACAACCCTGCCACGGAAAAAAGAAAAAGTTGCGAAGCGACCAATAGCCTCGGAAAAGGACGGATTTACTGTTGACGACCCGGAAAAACGAATCAAGGACAACGACCTTCGGATCTGCACGTGGAATGTTAGAACTCTTAACAGACCACGTGCATCCAAACAACTAGCGGAGGCCCTAGACTGCTACAGAGCAGGAATTACTGCCATCCAGGAAGTGCGATGGAATGGGCCGGGCAAAAGGAGGATGAAAAACTGTGACGTGTACTACGGTGATTGCGCAAGAAGACCACAGCGTTTATTTGGGTGCGGATTCGTCATAAGCGGTAGACTTAGGCAAGAAGTCTTGGGCTTTCGACACGTAAGTGAGCGACTTGTGACAATCCGTATCAAGGCTAAATTCGCCAACATTAGCCTAATATGCGCTCATGCCCCCACAGAGGACAAAGATGACGCCACCAAGGATGACTTCTATGAGCTCCTCGAAAAAACCTATGAGCAATGCCCTAAATACGACGTTAAGATCGTACTAGGCGAGATTTTAATGCCAAAATAGGTAAAGAGGAAATCTTTGGTAGGACTGTCGGAAAACATAGCCTACACGACACAACGTCTGAAAACGGACTTAGGCTAATTGACTTCGCAGCGGCACATAACGTCACCATTGCAAGCACACGGTTTCCTCATCTCGATATACACAAAGGGACTTGGCGACACCCAGATCAAAGAACCGTCAATCAGATTGATCACGTTGCGATCGATGCAAGACACGCCTCCAGTATCTTGGATGTTCGCACCTTCCGAGCAGCTAACATCGACTCGGATCACTACCTTGTTGCAGCAAAGGTAAGAATGCGAATAACCCGAACTCCACAACAACGGAGTAATACTGTGAGGAAGTATGACGTCGGAAAGCTGCAATCGCAAGAAACCGCCAGAACCTATGCCGATCGAATATCCCGTAACCTCTCAAGAAATCCAGTACCGCCAGCATCAAGTGCCGAAGATCAGTGGCAACACTGCCAACAAGCCATCAGAGATGCCGCAACTGATGTGCTAGGTTTCACCAGACCACCACCACGAAACCTCTGGTTTGATGACGAATGCAGGCAGGCCCATGCAGCCAAACAAGAGGCATATAAAGCGACGCTGCAAAGAAAGACGAGAGCTGCTCGCGAGCTTTACGAGCAGAAAAGACGGGAAGAACACCGGCTTCTCCAAAAGAAAAAAAGAGAGCATGAGAAGCGCGCGATCGAAGATATTGAGAGATGCTACTCCAGAAACAACGTGCGGAAGTTTTACCAACAGGTAAAAAGAACATGCCAAGGAAAAAAATCCCGCACAGAAGCCTGTAGAGATAGGAATGGAAACCTCGTAGTAGAGTCACAGTCGGTGCTGAGTACATGGAAGGACCATTTCTGCAGACTGTTAAACGGCGATGAAGGCCAAAATCCCTCTGTCAGGCAGAATGAACCATTCAACATGGATGATGACAGACAAAACTTCCGTCCACCTGACCAAAATGAAGTAAGGATAGCAATATCTAAACTAAAAAACAACAAAGCTGCTGGACCCGACGGATTACCCGCCGAACTTCTTAAAGCGGCCGGAGATGACCTGGTGGAGTGCATACACCAACTCATCTCTAAAGTTTGGTCAGAAGAAAGTATGCCTGATGAATGGAACCTCAGCATCGTTTGCCCGATTCACAAGAAAGGAGACCCTCTAAACTGCGCCAACTATAGAGGAATAAGTCTCCTGAATATCGCCTACAAGATCCTCTCTGCCGTACTATGTGAACGCCTGAAACCTTTCGTCAGCAACCTGATTGGCCCCTATCAGTGTGGTTTCAGACCAGGAAAGTCCACAATCGATCAAATGTTCACGCTACGGCAGATCCTGGAAACCACCCAAGAATTCCAAATCGATACCCACCACCTCTTTATCGATTTTAAGGCCGCGTACGATAGCATTTATAGAGACGAGCTATACAGATCCATGTCAGGTTTTGGCATTCCCACAAAACTCGTCCGACTGTGCAGGATGACGATGGAGAACTCTCGCTGCTCCGTCAAGGTTGGTTCCGACCTCACAGAAGCTTTTGACGTCAAAAAAGGATTCCGACAAGGTGATGCGCTATCGTGCGATTTTTTCAACTTAATACTTGAAAAGATTATAAGAAACTCGCAAGTCAATTGTAGTGGGACAATTTTTTTCAAGTCTGTGCAATTGCTAGCATACGCTGACGACATAGACATCATTGGCAGAACTCGGCGAGCTGTCACTGGAACGTTTGCTAGCATTGAAGCTGAAGCGGCTAAGATGGGACTAGCAGTCAATGAGGCCAAAACGAAGTACCTGCTGTCCACAAAAAGGGACACACAACACCGGCGGATTGGACAAAACATCACAATAGACAGGTACAACTTTGAGGTAGTTAGGGACTTTGTGTACCTCGGATCCGCTATAACATCTGACAACAACATCTCGTCAGAAATAAAGCGAAGAATTACTCTTGCCAATCGCTGTTTCTATGGGCTAGGAAGGCAATTGAGTAGCAAAGCCTTCTCTCGAAAGACAAAGGAGACTCTTTATAAGACCCTAATCATCCCAGTCCTGCTCTATGGCGCCGAGGCATGGACTCTATCTAAAGCGGATGAAGATATCCTTAGTCGTTTCGAGCGTAAGATTCTTCGGAAGATTTTTGGCCCTATCTGCGTTAACGGGCTTTGGAGGAGAAGGTTCAACCAAGAACTATACGAGCTGTACAGCGACATTGACCTGGTCAAAAAAATACGCATATCACGTTTAAGGTGGCTAGGTCATGTAGAGCGAATGGACAACAATGCTCCGGCTCGCAGGATCTTCGATTCCATCCCAGAGGGTAGACGCAGTCAAGGAAGACCTCGCCTTAGGTGGCGCGCTCAAGTGGAGGACGACCTCAACCAACTTGGAGTGCAAAACTGGAGGCAGCTAGCCAAAGACCGAGTTGGCTGGAGAGGCATGTTGGTTGAGGCCCAGGTTCGTCCCGAACTGTAGCGCCACCTAAGTAAGTAAGTAAGATATATAAGATTTCGACAGCCTAGTTTGGTAGTCCAAGCTTCTATATGTTTCGCCCGTAGCCAAAAACCGTAGAAACATTGCCAAGGCTTCCTTAACAGGAATAGCGTTCCTCATAAGTGTGTTTTGTTTTTTTATGTCGTTTTGAACTAGTGTTAGTAGCTCGAATAAACAGTCCTAAAAAATAAAAAAGGAAAATTGAAAAAAAGTGTTTAAGAAGAGGTATACCTCACGAAAAACTGTATAATACCGGATAAAATAATTATGTAGGAAGCGGTAACCATATGTAGCTGACGGGATGCATCTGCTGATTTTCAGCATATAGGCGGGAGGTGAGATAACCCCCTGTTTATCATTTTCTTTTATTATTTCCTTTTTATATGATTCAAATTATGAACACTTATATCATTTTTGATTGGCAGTCCGGGAGCGTCCGGAATCGTCCGGAAGCATTCTGAAACCGTTCTATTGGCACGAAAGAACTCTTCAGGACACTTCTGAGAAGAGAATTTTGCTTCTCGATTTGAAACCACTCAAGAAGAACAAACAGATACAGATCAAATGTGAAACGAAACGTCAGCTTGAAAAAAGTACCAGTGTACTTATATTTTTATTTTATGTTTTAGTTAGTTTGCTTTGTTGGTGAAATATCAATTTTGAAGCTTATTGAAAAGAATTTATCAATAAATGTATGTTGAATATGTTGAGCAATATTTAGAAGAAGAATATTATGTGTGTTTTTTTATGATTTATGTTTACAAATAACAAGAAAAGAATGCAATTCTTTCCTTTTTCCAATCTGTCTCGCAGCGTTGCCGTAGTGACTCAAACATTTTTTCGTGGCACGTTGGTACACACAAATCAATATTGTATTCTTTTTTATTTCCCTTGAACCTGCCTTTTTAAAAGCAGTTCATATATAAAGTATTTTTTCCAACTCGAATGTTCTTTCTTCAAAATTTTCTCATCTATTTTTTTTTTATAATTAACGCGCGCACAAGGGACTATTTGTTTCCCTTTTAATGTAACAAACTGCGCGGGCATTAGGAAGATAGGGAGGGGAGAGATAGGAGGTGTCGATTAACATTGGTTTTGAATGTTTGCATATTGAAATGGCAAGGGAAAATCTCGCCGGGTAAACCATTCCAAAACCGTTTTGTACGGCTAAAAAAGAATCTGTGTATTTCACGGTACGTCCGAAATTGGGCTCAAGGGTGAACTGATAGGCATTCCTAGCAAGACGAGTATTACGGGCGAAACTTTTAAGGGGAGGAATGCAGCTGGCTACCTCGAGTGAACATTTTTTTATAAAAGAAACGATAAAATAAGGAAAGACATGAAACATTGCGTCGGTGTTCGAGAGGGGCAATTGTTTCAGCGGCAGTTCTATTTCCTATCAATCTTAACGCTCTATTTTGTATTCTATCCAGCAAGTGAAGCGATGTTTGTGAAGCACCTGCCCAGAGGTGGGAGTTATACTCGAGTTTAGGGCGTATAAACACTTTATAAATTGTAGCCAGATCAGATGGAGAAAAATACTTCTTACACCGATACAGAAAACCTAAGCACTTAGCAGCATTCTTAGCGATTTGATTACGAAAAAGATGTTTCTTTTTTTAAATGAGAACCATTTTTGAAATTATGTAATCTTAAAAACTCTTGATAATTCAAGAACGTTCTGAGTTGATATCTACAAATTTACAAAAAGAACATGCTTTCATTTAAAACTTTAAATGCAATAATGGTATATAATGGAATTATCAAGCCAAATAAAGAAATGACATTTTTAAATAAAACAGTTTTACAAACTCACCAAACTGCATTACTATTTAAGTGTTGAGTCCATAGATGTCACTACATACAATTTTCCATTCAACACACCGAATACTCTTGTCAAAAAGTACACACAAAAAAAAAGAAGGAAACACAAAAGAAAAAACAAGAAAATGCAAAAAAAAAATGAATATTGATCTTTATTGATTGTTTTGTGTTTGAGTGTAGAAAGAAGAATTAAAATTTGCCGAAGATTTTTGTGTGTATAATTTTGTCAAAGCTGTTTTAAGTTCAAAAAATTCAGCACAAAACGCATCTGCATCGAATACTTTGTTAAAAATTTAATTTATTTCATCTCTTTTGACGAATTGCAAGAGTATTCCAAAGCAAAGGTAAGCAAATTGGACTTTTTTTCCTGGGACGAACAGCGAAAAATGTCTACACAAGAATTTGAAATGAAATTTGGGATTTTTTGGGGTTTCATAAGAGAATATCTGTGCTTGCAGATGACCAATTTACAGGAGCAGCATGAAGTTGTTAAGAAGAGTCTTATTCAGTTTGTCAGTGCACACATCCCAGGAGCTGATTTCAGTGTGGTTGACGAAATAGTCCTTTCCTACATAATATCGATCTTAGAGGAGGCATCCCAGGATCCATGCTTTGATGTGGAAGGCTTCACGGAGATGATGAGTGCATACTTTTCGGAATTTTCGCTCATAGACTCTGGTGTGATTTGTAATTGGATATTTAAGCTGGAGAATGAACTATCCGAGATAGAAAAGAGCCATGGCACGGAGACAACTGCTAACATCTCTCTCCAGTAAGCCTTAAGGTGATATATCTTGAAAAACTCAATGAATTTTTGGCATTTCTTTCAGTTCATTGAGTCTTTCCGACATTATACCGGAAGCCAAGCTCCGGGCTCGCCCATCTTCAAATTCTGAAAAGGACGATTGCTCTGGCCCATGCTCTGGACCTGGGAAACGTATTCAACACCTGTCTGAGACCAGTGACTGTGGATCGACAGACAGCTCAGGTTGTGACTACTTCCTCGAAGAATGTGAAGTCCTTCAAGAGATGTTCCCAGAGACTTCTTATGTTGAGGTAGGAACGAGAAAAAAAAAATCAATAACGATAGATACATGATGTATTGTCCTTTTTTTTGTAGGTGAAACATTGCATTGCTATTGCCAAGGGTGACGTCGATAGTGCAACACAAGTTCTATTGCATCGACAGGAAACGGGACAGTCTTTGACAGACAAGTCCAATAACTTGCAAGGAAAGAAGAACAACGTTGTTAATGACACTGAATTGAAGAACCGTATTATCGCAAGGTAATTGAAAGCATTTTCATTTCAACAGGAAATTAGGTACACACATGAGGTTGGTGCAGCTCGTCATTAAAATGGGAAGTTTAAATTGAAAACTATGCACACTAGCGATTGCGCGTTGACATTGTAGTGATGGTTTTCTTTTTGTTAATTTATTCGTCTTCCTTGCAACAGATGTAGATATAAGAAAATTTAGGGCGACACCTAATTAGTACTGTGGCAGAATTTATCTTGAATTGCAAGTCGAGGGACAACAACGATGGAGAGAGATTGTATTCTTTCAGTTTCATTTTGATGCTTCTAATTCACATCAAATTTATTTTTTCATAATTGCAGTTTGAAGAGCGTCAAGTTGGTTTTGATTTCTTCTTAAAATGCCGATTACTTGCAGTTTTTTATTGATGCCACAAAGGAAATTCTCCCCTGGTTGTATGGAACGAAGATTAATTTTTAACTTTTTTTAACGCCTTAGAGCAATGAATTACCATGTGGACTGATGGATTCAAACCTTTTTTAAATGCATATGAATGCATTTTGTTTATTTATTGATGTAAGTCTTCCTTATTCATTAAATCGAAGTTGTTATATCGATTAGGACCACAACACTCATTTCAATGGCTTTTTTAACAGATTTGATATTTTTTCTAACGACACAGGTGATCTTCAAGTGTCTCAAATAAGTGATTTACATGCCAACTTGTGTGGAAGTTTTAAAGTGTTCAAGTTTCGCTGGTTGTAATTCTCATTCTCATTCTCCTCAACGATGATAACCACGCCTAATAACTTATGTTTTACATTATATAACTTACAAACGTTTTTCTTTGTTTGTTTGTGAACTCAACAAAAGCGTTCTTCTAAAGGGGATTGTAATTTAACTTTTGCGAATTTCCTTGTTTTTTCGGTCTTAGGACCACTTGTCGTTCGAACACACTTCATTAAATTTGGTCCTGAATTTGGTCATATTCGAATGTCGCTCTCTGTCGATGATCATAGCAGTTCCATTGCTGCTGTTTGCATAGCTAAAAGACCATTCAATACCACTTGTGCCACTTGTGAGTTTTACCTAGTTTGAGGAAGTGGCAGTAAATAGTAAACTTTGTCTTGGGAAAGTGCTTTTGATGTAGCCGTTGATTCGGCAATAAATTGTTGGTCATCTCCATTCCAGCAACTTACACATTAGAAAATAAGTCATCATGTGAGGAAAATATATGGACCAATGATGCCACTGGCCAATAATCCAAAATAAAGAGTTATTGCGGTTGTGTTGTCTCTTGGTGGACCTTCTGTAAATCGGCGGCTTCGTCTCAAATTAAGCAAATTTACTTATCTTGTCCATCCAAAACTCGCACAAGGTGTTAATTCGGTCGGCGCATGACCTCTGAGGCCTCCTGAGTGTAGGCTCGATTCCTTACTTAATTCGCTGGAGAGAAATACTTGTAAACGACTCCGTGAAGAGAAACAAAACGATGATACCCCGCCAGTTATTGCAGTTCTTGAAATCGCCATTCTAAGGTATCTTGACGATAACTTCGTCCTTCCACTCCCTTGGAAAGGTTTCGTTTTACCAAATAGCCTGAACCAATAGAAATAAAATACTGGCTGGTGCTTCGGGATCTGCTCTCAGAAACTGGAGAATATGCCATCAAGCCCAACTGGTTTGATGTTTTTTAAAGAAGAATCTTATTTCTGCACTTGTTCTGGATTTGATGTTAATACCCCTGGAAGACATACATAAATCCACAAGTTGGTGAGTGATTTGCATTGTAGAATTTTTGCTGATTCTATTTTTAAGTGCCCTGCGGTGTGTTATTTTATAATAAGTGTCGTTGGGATATCCAGAGATATCTAGCCCTTGCTGGCTTCCATACAAAACGCTCTTAAAGTCGTCCCACATCAGCTCGATTATTATTCATGCTTGCACAAATGGAGCAGTATTATTGAGAGTTTTTGTCCATTGTCGAGGCATATATCTCAGACTTAAAGTTAATTCATTTTATCAGTCAGTATGTTCAGTACTTTTCCGCTCGTTGCAAGGATTTAGTATTTTCAATAATGATGGCTCAATAGTCACCAAACAATAATTGATTCAGTTTCGACTCCGTCTACTTATTCTCCAGTGAAAATTCAAGGACTACTGGTGCACCCCAACTTTCAATAGGAATTTTTTGGATCTCCTGCTAGTAAATATCCGGAACTCCGCGTTCCCTAAGGACTACCCATGTCAGAAGTTGTGGTTGTATTGCGAATGTTTTTTTTTTTTTTTTATTCATGAGGAATTCGGATATTTTTTCATTTGAATACTTAGGCTCTTGATTGCATCAGTTTTTGATTAACCCGGAACTAATGCGCACTGGTTTTGAGAAAACCGTGTTGTTTTTCGCAATCGTCCATCCAATACCCATCCAAACATCATCATATAGCACATGAGTTGCCGTATGCTTGACCAGGTCATCTACAGGGTGCTTACAAAGTTTCGATTGTAGGCCATCGGCACTAGCTGCTTGATTCGGTTTTAGTCTGACAATGGCTACTTGCGTCTCAGTTTGGCCGGGAGAATGTAGTTCTAGGTTTACGTCTTGATTGACCGTTCCAGGTCGATCATTCGCAGGATATTGGCCATCGCCATTCAACAAGTGAAAACTGATTTTAACTATTTGACTCTTCTGTAGAAGTTTCACACCTCTTTCCTGTTAAAACACCTCTGCATCTCCTCGATTTCAAGTTTTCCAGTCCAGAAACTCTTCTTCACAATACTGTAACCGTTGTCATCCACAAGAAGTTGGCCTTGAGCAATTTTTAATGAATTTAAGTGAACGAATCTCCTCAGCATTTTTCTTTCTTGAAGCTAGCTAGGTTTATCAAACTTTACTTCAAACACCTAACCATTGTTTCCTTTTTTTCATCCGCAGGTACTCTTATGTTGATAAAAATGCTGCCACTCGCGAATACAAGCCATTCGTACCAAAAGTCGAACCAAAAAAACTCGTTCGTTATCGCGATAACAAAATCGTATCGCTCAAAGGCGAACGCTACACCGAAATCAAGCGTGACGAAGATGCTGAATTGAAAAAACCCAAAAAGCAGATTAATCCGTAACTAAAGTTGATCAAGATCTACTTCAAATATTTCATCAAAAAGAACCTTCAAATATTAATATTACTAAAATTATTATCCCAAAATCTAATCATCATCAACAGTAATTTATTCAATCTATCGATGTGCATAATAGTAGTTGTAGTAGTTATTGTAGTTATACTAGTAGAAAATGCTCTAGAAGCACCACCACCACCATCGGCTTTTCAAAAAATTATTACTACCGGCTTGCTGGCATTAGCTAACCAGCTGCTTACTTTACAAATCAAATGTATCACCAGCCTCGAATTTAATTTAGGTAAACATTTATTATTATTATTAATATCATTGCATAATTATGATAAATTATTATTTTTATTATTAGTTGGAAAATTCATTTATACAAGTTATTTACCAGCGCCATGTTTATGAAATAACAATATGACTAGTATATTTTATATAATTTATTTTGGTATTCAAAGTTTGTTTGTTTGCTAATTATGGCTGTGTTCACTTGGTGCAGATCGTTGATCTCCCAAGTGAACACACCCAATACTAGCAGACATTAATAATTATATTATTTAATGTAATAGCTCAAATCCTATGGACTTTTTAAGGACAACATTTTGATTTTCTCTTTTCTTACAAAACAAAATGAAATTGTTAAACTGGACATTTCGCATTTATCTGCAAGCGGAATTCGCCCAACCTTTCGCCACCGCTGGCATTCAGAAATCATAAGATGGGTTCTTACAATCAAAACAATTGTTTATGTTAAATTTAGCTGTGGCGCATAGGTATCTACATATGTTTTAATACGGTAACTATATCAAAAGAGAAATTAATTTATAAAATATCTGTAACCTATAATATTAGTTAGACGTTAGATTTTGTCTCATATTTTATGGGAAACGATACCTTGACTAGGTATTATTAGGAAATTGATCCGAATTATGTCAAATTAAATCAATTCGATTGATTGTACTCCATTTCAGGCCTGGTTTTCGTTGAAATCGATAGAAATATGATTGACAATTGTCGAAAGCTCTCTGTTTAAGTTTTTACTTATCAATTCAAATCATATACGAAGTTAGAAGATCTAGTTTTAAGTAAATTTTTTTAATCTTTTGATTTTTTTTTTGTACAAATCAAAATCTATTCCCATCAGACATTCTTTTATTTAAGCACCACATAATTTTCTTGTCCCTGTGTTTAATTGTTTGGGAGTATATATGTATATTAAAACATACATTATATACTAAACAATGCCGAATAACATCAAATTTGGAAAGAAAACCTACAACAACCTATTATTATATAATATAATAGTTATTATAAGCAAAATAATGTATCTATCTTTATTTTTGTGGCGATTTATTTATATATCTGTCAATTTTTATTATTGATGGTTTATAATATTTACACTTGTATCTTACAATTTTTTTTAGTTGATATTTGTTTGTGATACTAGAATAAATTCTCCGATGAAATAATACACATTTATATAAACTACATTATATAATAAATGATGTGTGGGTTATTTCATTAGAAAAGTACATCTAAAAAAACTTCTTTGGAGTATTATTTTTTTAGTGAAATAAAACAGGTTCTTTGTCTTATAACAGAAACAGGTGTTTACATATACAATAATACCTAAACCTAGAAAAGAAAAACTCACGGTAGGAAAGACGAAAGCATCGTTGATAGAAGTATAATTTGTCTATGAGTTGGATTCGCAAACTTGGACGAAGTCTTCTGCCCCACTAGCCTATCAGGAACAGCTAAGGTTAGCTATAAGTATCGCACTATTGGGCGCCTTCAAGAGACTTCTATTTCCCTATCTAACCTATGCCGCAATAGATTAATCCCTTCAACACACAAAGACAATGAAGAAACATCGATTAATGTTGTGCAATAACTGGCAAACAAAGCCAAAATGAAGGCATAAAGATCTGGGCCTCAGAAGAGAGCTAGAGCATCTTATAATCTCTACGTTGAGCAAAGGATGAATACGAAAATGCTTGCTTAGGAGAAAGGAAAAAGATCACCTGCAACGTGAAGTCGAGGAGATGCAGATGATGAAATAAGTAAATTGGTTATGATTGGGATGGGATAGGAAGGAATAGGAAGGAGGGAAGGTATCGGTTGAGACTGGGTGTAGGGGATGGATAATGAGAAGGAAGAGATAGGACATAGAAAAAGTATCAGGAATGAAAAGGCGTTAGGACCGACAATGAATCAGTGATGAGGTATTAGGATGGGAATGGAAGGATAAGAGGAGGGGAGGTAGAGGAGGAATGACATTTGGAGAATTAAGAAGGTTGTAGGAGGTGGGAGGTAGGAAAGTAGGGGGGCCATGGGACTGTCAAAAGGGAAGAGGAACAAGAAAAATAGGCATATGGGATAGGTGGAGAAGGAGGGTTAGGAAGGGGTAGGAAGGGATACGAATGTCCACCGAGGAGGCGATGGCACGCTCGCTTCGCTCGGCTTAGCTCACCGGATATGGGGGGGAATGCCACCCCAGATAGACCTCACCTATTTTAAAAACATGAACCGTGCCAAAACTTACCACCACCACTGTAGTAGGACCGCACTGGGATGCCCTGCTGATGTTGTTGCAGGGGTTCCTTTTCCCACCCTCCTGAAATTCATCGGTCCGAGATGTGAATTCCCGAATTTCGTAAGTATTGATCGCCGTCAAGTCATATTTACCGCTAGTGAACGCCCGCCTTACCGCACCCCCTGAAAATTTCGTTTAGCACGCCATAGAGCTCCTTAGATACTCATTGAATGAAAACTCAAAGATTTCTTAACTTAATCGGCGTCATTTACAGAATTTTATTTCACATATCGAATGTAGAGTGAAAATCTACGAAAACATATGGAAATATAGAAACAAACCTAACATGAATACAAAAAAATAAAAAAATATAAAACGAGTACGATCCAAGATTCGTAGATTTCGATCCTTTACCAAAAAAAAAAAAAATAAAAAAAATCAACCAAGGCACGAAAGCGCACAACAAAAATATGAGCACAAAAAAAATTAAATCAATTGACCTAAAAAAACAAATTAATATCAGTAATTCCAATGATGATATATTCTAACAACTCCTCAAAAAAAGGAAAAATGAGTAAATTATTAACGTAAACAAAAGGTAGCAAAAACAAAATAAATGAACTCTTAAAACAATAAGTAAATAATTAATCTCAGTGGTGAACTGAAAGAAAATTAACTTGTATGTAATATAAAAAAAATAAATAATCGGCAGACTAGCTGTTACCCGCGACTTCGTCCGCCTGAAATTTATCATTATTATTATTATATTTTATTATGTATTATTATTTGATTTGGTTATTATAAAAATATTGTATGGTGTGGTTTTTGAGTCAAATCGTTCTAAAATAATAATTTTCGAAAAATAAGCAAACCCAGCGCCACCTACGTGTATCAAATAGCTTTAGTTATTCCTTCGGTCCATAAATAAGAATTTTCGAGAAAAAAACGACACCAGCGAGCAATTAAAATAGCCTAAGTTATTCCTTAGGATATCAGCTATCTGCCAGTAAAATTGGTGCAGCCGTTCCCGAGATTACCCGGAACAAACAGACAAAAAGACAGACACCTACAAAAAAATGTAAATGGTGTTTTTGTTAAAAGTACTGTATAGTGTATATCTCTTCGTACACATCAAGTTAAAAACTGTTATTTTGATTTTAAAAACAGACACCTCATTTTTATTTTTGTGTATAGATTTGTTTAAAACCAAAACCATTATCTTTTCCCTCTTTTTATCTTTGAAAGACCAAATAATAACAAAATGGGTGTTTTCCACTCCCACTCCCTCCCGAGTACTTTACGGGTTTTGATATTTAATTTCGGCTGACACACCCTGAAATATCCCCCCAGATCCTTCACAGATCTTTCTGAAAGTAAATGCCTCACGGGGTACGATTTAAAAATTCGTTTAGCCGCTAAGGAGGCGCAAGGAAGCCTGTACCCTATCGCGGAGATCTCAATTACAATGCCTAAATTTCGGACTATGATTATCTTTTAACTTACCCCTGATTTCACATGAAAAATATTTAAAATTATCCTGCTCGAATAATATCGAGTAGTAGCTGGATTATTCCTAATGCACTTATTAACACCTTTACTGCTGAAAATAATTGTACTTTGAAACGAAGTTGAGTCTACCGGCGATGGTGCGATTTTAAATCCGATTTTCAACGGATCAATCATTCAACCGCCGAAAAATACACTTTCCATTTTTCTTCTCTGCAATTACATAGGTACTTTGCAGCCCTCAGGTTCAATGACTTGACATTAAACTATATATTTAATAGGATCAACTGTGCTGCATTACACTTTAACATACTTTCTCGTCGGGATTACGAAAAAACTGCCTTCGCATTGCCTACCCTTTTTGCAGCGCTCTTTGTTTTCAACTCCAAACGTCGCATCAAAATCAAATATGGCCACTGAATGTTTTGTTTATTTTTTTCTAATGAATTTATTTTTCTTTTCGTCACGCGTGTTTTTCTTTGTTATTTGTTTATTTAATTAGAATTTATTTAGCAGAATTATTATATTATATAATTTTATTGAAGAGAATAAAATTGCACCCAACATTTTCCTGATTGGCCAAGTGTTGTTTGCTATTTGTGTCGATCTTTAAATCCATTGTTCTATTTAATACATAAATGTATAAATTTACTAGATATTAATACAAAAAAAAAAAACAACAGAAAGAAAGTGTTTCGATATACATATGTAAGTTCGAATTAAAGTGTTTGGGGAGCCCTTATTTATTACTTGCACTTTCGGCTCTGTCCCTTCATAATCCCCGTGCTCGGAAAGGCCACGATACCTACATGGTGTAGCTTTTTATTTTCATACTTTTCTGTGGCCCGGTAACAATGTCCTTTATCAGGAAAGATATGCGAACAATAGGATTCACAAGCCGCTCTAGGGCTTGCAAGGACGGGAATGGAAACATTGCACTGATACACAGTTAATGTTAATCGTCTGAAGGGACTACTTAAACCAATTGTTGAAAGGCGATGACGGCAAATATCCGTACCAGTCAATCTGAATGATAACAAAAATTACATCCGTCCGACCCAAATAAGATCAAAGTAGCCATCATCATACTAAAAGGGAACAAAGCAACTGATGGCGATGCGGAACTTTTTAGATACACTGAAGATGACCTTGTCAAATCTTAAAATTACACCAGATCTTGGAGAAAACCGAAGAATTTAACATAACAAAGAACACATTGTGAACAGAGATGTACTCCATCCTGCTATGTCCTGATTTTGAATTCCCACTTAACTGATTCATCTTATCATAGGATGGCATTAGAGAATGTTCGCTGTTCCTTAAAAATTAATTGGGATTTTATCGTGGCTTTCGAAACCATCAGAGGGTTAAGATAAGGCTGCGAAATATCGGGCACTATCTATACACATAAATAAAAATTAAGTGTCTGCTTTTAATATCAAAATAACAAACTTTTTTACTAGATGCATATGAAAGCACAGTACTTAAAACAAAAACACAATTTTATTTTTTTTGTCTGTCTCTCTGTCTTTTTGTCTGTTTGTTCCGGCTAATCTCGGGAACGTCTGCACAGATTTTGACAGGACTTTCACTTGCAGATTGGTGATGTTCTAGGGAGTAACTTAGGCTTAAGTTACCCTCTAGGTGGCGCTGGGGTGGTTTTTTTTCGAAAATTCTTATTTATTGACCGATTTTGACGGTACTTTCACAAGCAGATAGCTGATATTGTAAGGTGTAAGTAAGGCTATTTTAGTACCCCTAGGTGGCACTGGAATCGTTTTTTTTTTCAAAATTCTTATTTATGTTTCGATTTTGACGAGACTTTTACGGACTGGTAGCTGACATTGTAAGGATTAACTAAGGCTATTTTAATCACCCCTTGGTGCCGCTGGGGTTGTTTCACAAGAAGATAACTAATTTTGGCAGAAGTAACTAAGGTTATTTTGATTACTATATGGCGCCACGCCGGAGTCATTTTTTCGAAAATGTATGGTATACCCAAGCAACGCTGGGTGGATAAGTTAGTTTTTAATAAAAAATCAACACCATTACTTGGGTTTGCTGACGACACTGATGTGAAAGCAAGAACGAAGGTAGCAGTAACCGGTGCCATCACTTCGGTGAGGTCAGCGAAAAGTAGAATAAGACTGATCACAAACGAGAACCAAATGATGTATGTGCTTTCATCAACAAAAGTAATCACAAGTAATAACATCAGCCCGGAAATCAAACTTAGAATAATTAGTTCTATTCGCTGTTTCTTTGGGCTAAGTAAACAATTGAGGAATGAAGACATATCGAGAAGAAACTGCTATAAGGTGAAGAAGAATGGACCCTTATCCAATCGAGTGAAAGCTTCCTTGATGTATCGGATAGAGTAGTACTACGACCAATGTATGGTCCTGTTTGCGACCCGAAAACAGTGAATGGCGACGAAGTTACAACAACAATTTATATGTGGTCTTTCAAACGTGTTTCGAACAACTTTATTTCTTCTTCTACAGTTTCCATACAAAAGTCTATGTCAATCGCTGGTTCGATAACATTCTTGTAAGTGAAGTTAACAAGAGTGTTGATTTGGACTCTTCGGAAAGTTCTGAAAATATGGCATTTCGAAGTTGGAAGTTTTCAGAGGTCCATTGATAATTCAACAACTTGCCTTGTCTATCTATTTTCCCATTCTCCAACGTTGTTCGAATTGATGCTGACTGCAACTTGTTTTTTTTTACACTTCTTTTTCACAGAGAGTAATTTCTTACTTTTTCTGTGGATAGATTTTCGAAGTATGTAAGTAGAATCTGTTCCCAGTTAATTTTGTTGTTTTTTAAATAAGGAACTGAAGTGATAGTAGCATAAGTTTAGTCTCTGCAGAATCAAAAAAAAAAACTTGATTAATCGGGTCTGGGCTGGGGTGTTAAATTTAGCAACACTTGCGCATACATTGGTCATATCGTTCTTCTTTGACTTCTCTTTTTGAGATTTCGTCCCCTTAGTTTTAGACAGCTCTGCTTTTTATTTACTTTCTGGCTTTCGTTTTTTTATTTGATTCGGTTTTACACTTTTCTTCAGTGGCGGATGATTACATTTACAGTCAACGCACGTAGCTGTAGATTGCTCGCCAAGATAGCATTTTTCCTAGAGATGATTATCTGCGCATATGACGCAACGTGAATCATTTCGACAGAACGTTTGCGTGTGATTACAACTATGACAGCTTGTCCGCAGAGAAGGACAAATATCGAAAAAATAAACGATATTTACGATATAAACAATAATGAGTTTATATGGTAAATATCGTTTATTTTTCCGTTTTAGTCAAAGCTCAGCCTCTTCGCTTAGCAGTCCGACACACTAACCTCTAAGCCACGGGGCACTACATCGCTTATTATAGATATTTTAATTTTCTTCCGTTTTTTGCTTCTTTTTATTTCCGTTCAAGGATTATTTATGTCGTTTATAATATCTTCTTTCGTACACGATGAATGAAGACCCCTTGCTACAACACGTCAGTACATATGTAGTTGCCTCAAATTTTTCCGGAACATAATGTAAGTAGAACAGGGTTTTAAAAATATTAACAAAATTTAAATATACTACATATCTTATTGTATTTCAGATCAATATTGTATGATTTACAAGACATTTCAACATTTTCAGGCAACATCCTTTTGGATTTTTATTATTTTTGAAAGGGCATTTAAAATGTAAGGGATTTTTTTTTATTTTAAAGTTTAATTCAAGACGAACAAAATTACCCGTTGAAAAGTTAAAAAAACTAAACATTTTTTCGTGAAAATGTTTGATTGAATTTTTTTTTTCAAAATCATTAATATCTCAGATACTATTTACTAAGTTACAAATTTCCGACAAATCAGGATTATTTAAATATTAAAATATGTACAAATACTTAAAATTTAAAGTGTGTTATTTTTTTTGCCAAAAACTAAACCTCAATCAATATTTCGTTACAATCGCTTATTCTTTCTATTTTATTGATAAACGATATTTTTATTTTACCGATCACATTGGATATTTATTTTCGACCATTAAAACATTCAAAAACACTTGCAATACATTCGTTATTTTTTATTTAACAACTAAAATATTCACAAGAAATGTGGCACAACAAAGTTTGCCGGGTCAGCTTGTTTAATTATTTTAAACATGTCACATCTTATGCGAATAACCCTGTATAATTCTTATTCCCTGCTATTAATTTTAATTTTCTATTCATTGAATTATAATTCTATTAAAAAAAACAAATAGTTTGGGCGGATGAAACTTGTTCGTATAAAAATCTGAAAAAGTACGTATTCGCCACAGTGTCCCATAGCACCTAAATAATTGAAAGGGCATATATTTAAATTTTGGAAAAAGGGTATCTTATCGACCATTAGGTACATTCAAAAAGAAAAAAAAACTTTCTAATGAATCTAAACAGATAGTAACAATTTCTTTAAAAAGTGTTTTTCATAAACATATTGCATATAATGTTATTTTTCTAAATTACTTCTTTTAATCTCATAAATAAATGAGTTTTTTTATTTTTTAAGTTCCACTGCAGCAATACAAAGCCTTATACTGATACAACACCACCCGATTATTTGAAATTCGGTTAATAATAGTTAAAAATGCTACGCCGCCAAAAAAAATAAATCTTTAAACAAAGTTTAAAAAACAAAAAAAAAATATTTCTTTGTACACATTTTTCACATTTTAGGAAGTTAAATCACATTTTTAAATCAAACTACGAAATTTCTTCATCTTAATATCTTCAAGAAATACAAACAATTCGTGTCATTTGGATTGTTTTGGCATTGCGATAGTGAATTTTTTTCCAGATCACAACTCAAAAATGCTATTTAATTCCCTTCAACTTCTCAAAGAACCAAAAAAATTCGTTTGGTTCTTCAAAATGTATTTGAAAACATTTACAACAGAAATAGGTATGCTGATCGACACTATTCAATCAATTTTTTAATAACATTGTGTTTGTATGTAAACGTGAATAAAAAACATCAATTTTTGAGTGCATTCTAAACTAGAAAAAAGTGATCATTTTCCTTGAATATTCAAAAGTGCAAACAAAGGTGTATGACTACAAGTGTTGCCGCTGAATATTTTTGAAAAGTTAATAAAGTGTGATTTAATTTTTTTTTAATTGGAATGCCAACGTCCTCTTTTCTAAAACGGATGAATTAAAAAAAAACATTTTCGAAAAAAAATGTCATATGCCCGATTTCTGCAAAGCACTTAAAAAAGGAACATTTTATCAATGTAAAAGGATATTTTGCTTATCAAGCGTATCATCCATTTGATAGCACAAGAGGTGAATCCTTCATATTAAGAGGGTTTCTATATCGATGCAATTCATTTTTTACTTACCTGCCATATAACCGTTATTCAAAAGCCTATTTTTCTCGAAAACGGCTCCAAGAATTATTATGAAAAAATCAGTGTACTACTTAGGTAAGCATTATATTTTGATAAAAAAAAAATAATATGGTGGGCTCAAAACGGTACCTCCCATAGGGGTTTTTTTCTTCGACTTTTTCGAAAACTGGTGATCCGATTATTATCAAAATTCATATTCAAGAAAATGTAGGTAGCCTTAGTAATTTCGTATTAAATTTTTTCGAAAACTTTGTATTTATAATATTTGTTTAATATTTTTTTTTTTTTGAAAATTCAATATTTTGAAAATGTGTACATGAATTTTTTTTTAAATTTTGTTTTTAAGTGTATGTTATTTTTGTGCTTAAGTTTGTATTCTTGAATAATTTTTTTTAATTTAAAAAAAAAACCGTTTTATTTGAAAACCGTTCCTACGATTTTGAAAAAAAAAATCTTTTTTACATTTCTTAAGAAAATAAAATGGCATATAAATTCACTCAATAGAATTTAACGCGCTTTATTAAAACAATCAAAAGTCACAAAAGTCGAATAAATGCTTTGATCTTCACTTTAATTTTCTTAAATTGTGACCGCACATATGAGCAAGTACGTGCGATCCAGTCGTGCAATTTATTTTCATTGCTGATCTGGCTACAAATTATTAAACATTTATAGCAGCTAGCCAGCAGCATTCTTCCTTTTAAAAACTCATCCGTAATATTCGTCTCGCTCGGAATGCTCATCAGGTCACCATCGACCCCAATTCTGGACGTACCTTGAAAAACTGAGATTCGACACGAATTTATCCTGCGAGTTTTTCTTTTTCATTTTTTTTTTATTTTTATTTATAGGGGATCCTAAAAAGATCCAAAAAGAAAATTGGTGTTTGGCAAATGACACTGCGGGCGGCAGTGGTGAACTAGATAAGATGTTTGCTTGCTAAGCGAGGGATCCTAAGTTCTACTCTCAGTTTGGGAAGCAATTTTTCTAACTCCTAGTGAAAGCTAGAGTTGCCCGTGGGTTTTAACCTAATAACGGAACAAATTTTTTCCTATCTCTCTAATTCCTCTAACTAGTGTAGTGCAACATCCGGTTGCATTCTAAAAGGCATTGCGCCTTAAAGGCACATAGTTAAAATATTATTTTTAAAAAAAAGTCACATCGGTAACGCTGGCACTAACACAATTTTGTTTGTTTGTTTACCAACCAACACCCAACCAAAAACCCCTTTCGAGTACAGAGCAACATTTGCCAGCGGCGAGCATCAAATGAAAGGCATTATCATGCTGTCTTTCTTCGACACAATAAAATTCGAACAAAAATCTCATTCAAACTCTTTAAATTCAAATAAGAAACGATGGATGGGAAGAAAGATCTTTAGGCGATCGGCCGCAATACAAACGTTTATATTTCACATTTTCACTCAAGACTCAAGAGTGTTTATATTTTGAGCACACATTTTTCTTTCAACACTCACACCAACAAAAACGCAGAGCTGTCATTTTTCCGAACAAATTGGATTGAGCTTGGGATTTGGGAACAGAGCCAACCGTCTGGCAGACGTCTACTTACTTCGAACGGGTAAGCGCGTACCATAGTGTTGTCTTGTCCCTCCTTATAAAAAATAATATAAAAAACAAGATATTGAAAACCAATTAAGTGTGTTTACTTTTTGCTGTGAAAAATTAAAAAAAAAAATTTCGAAAAGAAGGGTGAGTATTTCGAGAAATTTAAATTAATTAAAAAGAAAACTTCCTCTGGTGACAAAAAAAAACTTAATGGTTTGATAACTCTGCAGATATAATTAGATTCAATGCAATTGGTTTTCTTTCTCGTGACTGCATAACGACTTTATGTTTCTTTTTGTTTTTTGTTTATGGGACATGGTTTCCAAGGGGGAACTTGGAGCTCGAGTCCTTATGAAAGATGACTGTTGGAAAAGTCCTCTAACTTCAAATTCACTCTGAAAAACAAGGCACGTGATCTCCGTACATTTTTCTCACTAGCAATCGGTCATGAGATCTTTAACATTTTTTTTTGTACAAAAAAATACCTGCTGCCTGCTGTTTTTCAAAGGTGTGCACAGTCAAAGATGGTTAGAGGGTTAGGTTGTGTGCGACTTAATGCGAGTGTATGAGTGTTCAGGGCAAACAAGTTGAGTGTAGTTTTGTTGTGCAGCGAAACTACGAACAGGTATTTACACAGCAAACTTTAGTGTCAAGCCTTTCGCCAAACAGAACTAAAGAAACAGAGAAACAGAGGTGGTTCAATCACTCACCTTGCATTAAAATGTCATTGTTGTCTTATCGTTCGGCGTTTTTGTTGCAGGTTTTTGTATTCAACTGACACTTGAGGATTAATTATGATGAATTTATGAAGGGTTCCGTTCGTCATGTGATATCTGAGGATAGTATAGTGGCAACCTAATTCTGCTCAAAATCGACGACTTATATAATTTTGATGAACAAACAAACGCGGTATCTAATATTGCTTTTTTTGTTCTGTTAATGGATGAAATGAGTATCACATGGTATAATAATAATTATTCTCTGATGATGGTTTGTGTTGATAAGTATCTAATTTGAATGAATGGAGGAAGAAGGTTGGGACTAGAGGGAATAGTATCCGTATCCCTCTTCCAATTACGTATTCCTAGGAAGAACATAAAATAGACCTGGAAGTCAGCATTTCCAACGAATTCAAGAATTATGAAATAATTGTCAACTCTTGTTCGAATTCGAAATTTGTTTAATGAATTTTAATTGGAAAACATTTAAATGGGTACGGCGCTGTTACTTGGCGTGCGTGAGTTAAATATTGAGTTTTTTGTTATGAATTCCATCATCGAATAAATAAATATGCCACAACACTTAAGCCAAGCTTCTCATAAACCAGTCGAATCTACTATCTACTTCAAGGTTTTCAATTAAAGATAAAAATCTTTTAGCAAAGATCATGTGATTGGTTTTTATGAAGATATGTACATAACATAGATAAGTTTTCGCAGATCTTATTCTACTAAGGGTGTGTCGCTGGGAAGATAGTACATTCTGTGATTCTAAAAAGAGAAATTTTGTTTGCTTAATGAATTGACATTTTAATTTATTAGTTTTTTTTTGTGGAATGACTTCATCAAAAGGGTGAAGTGAGGATACCTAAGTGAGCAAAATTTAATTTTGAGTACATAAAATGAGACTCAAAAAGATTTTATGTTAATGAACCTCAGGAACGCCATGTTGTTTCATATACATATGTAAGGCAAGATAATTATTCATACAAAAAATTCCATTGATTTTAAATAACGAATATGATTTGTTGACAGTTGAGTATAGAATTTTTTAAGGTTTTCGAGATCTTAAAAAAATTCAACAATTTTTTTGATATTGTTACATATACATAGTTCAGGAGGCGGCTGTAGAAAACTACCTCATCGAGTTAATGGAAAATTTAGCCATAAATAAAGGGAAAATTACTTAAAATGTACCAAACTGCTGATTGGATATACTTTTTCTTATCCGTTTGGTGGTATAATGGCAATTTCCGGTTTGGTGTTGACCTAACTCACCGGGTCAATGAACAAATGGGGTATCAAGTAAAAGCTAGGCCGTCTACATTAAGAATCTACTGGTCGGACAAACTTTACATGGCCCAAAACAAACTACTTAAAAAAACTTTGGACGCCTGTTTGACCCATATTTTGATTCCAGATTCTTAATGTAGACGGTCTAAGCTTTCGTTTGATACCCCATTTGTTCATTGACTCGATCCCAATGAGGTAGACCAGCACCAAAAACGCAACCGGAAGTTGCCATTTTACCGACAAACGGACCAGAAAAAGTTTGCCCGATCAGAGGTTTTGTACATTTTAAGTAATTTTACATTAATTATCCAATTCTCGAAAGTACAGCTTCGTATGCATACAATCTTTCAGTAAAAGAAACGCATAACATAAGCTCCTCGCACCCAGAACTTCAGTCTAGTCGCGAGGATACTTTTTCATTGTCCAATATTGATGTTTATAATACATGTTCTGCAATTTTTTCTGTTAAATCCAAGTGCCTTGGGGTAGATAACATTCATCCTGATTTTGTAAAATACTTCTTCCCTTACTTACTTACTTAGGGGGCGCTACAGTTCGGGACGAACCTGGGCCTCAACCAACATGTCTCTCCAGCCAGCTCGGTCTTTGGCTAGCTGCTTCCAGTTTCGCACTCCAAGTTGGTTGAGGTCGTCCTCCACTTGAGCGGGTCACCTAAGGCGAGGTCTTCCTTGACTGCGTCTACCCTCTGGGATGGAATCGAAGATCCTGCGAGCCGGAGCATTGTTGTCTATTCGCTCTACATGACCTAGCCATCTTAAACGTGATATGCGTATTTTTTTGCGATTGGCAAGAGTAATTCTTCGCTTTATTTCTGACGAGATGTTGTTGTCAGGTGCACAAAGCCCCTAACTACCTCAAAGTTGTACCTGTCTATTGTGATGTTTTGTCCAATCCGCCGGTCTTGTGTGTCCCTTTTTGTGGACAGCAGGTTTTGGCAAATTTTTGGAAAATTTTGGGTTTCAGTCATAAGACATTCTTAAATTACATAACGCTCGTCCTTGTCAAAACTTTCCTTTTCTGAATCGACACGGAATGCAACTATAAGGGCTCCAAAATATACAAATACATGCTTAACGTCCCACAATTTTTTGTTCATGCTGTCAATCTATAGAATAGCCTTCTACTCTCTTTAAGACGTAAGATAGAACAAAAAGATTTTAATTCCATATTATTTATGCATACGCAACGTGAAAAATGAGAATTGAAATATCTCGTGCACTCTCAACTCTTTCATTGCCTAAATAACATACATATGTATGAACAGGGTGGGCCAAAAGAAATCACCGCCAATTTCAAATATGTTTTGACATTTGATGCAGAATACAAGTGAACAAGCCATGGAGCGATACATGAACCGATATTCTGAAGGCAGTGTTCCCGGGTCGCCTCAGCTCTCATTTTGGCGATTTACACTGGCCCGCAAGATCGCCCGATTTAACCGTTTCAGATTTTTTTTGTGGGGTTTTTTAAAGTCGCTTGTTTACGGGAACAAGCCCACGACTCTGGAAGGCCTCAAGAACAACATTCGACACGAGTGCGAGAATCTGTCGCCCGAAGTTCTTGCTGAAGTGATGAAAAATGCCATAAAACGAGCCCGTATGGCAATCAATTGACCGATATCATCTTTTCGACTTGACCAATACAATTCTAAAGGTTCAAATAAACATAATCAAAAAACAGAATCGAAGTTTTTCATTTAGAAAAAAAGAGAGCCAAACAACATCGGATGGATGACTTCTTTTGGCCCACCCTGTATTTCTTGTCCTGGATCGTGATTGACATATTTCTCTAGCTGCTTTCTTTTGAATTATCGAATGATTTCAATGATTCTAATGTTTGCATTACAGATTTAAGAATCATTTTCGAGCATTGCAACATCTTGTTTGTAGCTTCGAATTATTCCAAGATGTCGTCGTTCGAAAAGCAAATAGAGCTGTTTTGAGATTACTCATATTTTGTAAAAGGTGCGATGCTTTATTCCTCGCGATATCTTTATGTTTCTTATCACAAGATTTGCTGGTAAGAGCTTCTTCGATTTCAGATTAACCGTCGATGGTGGTTTTCGTTGCTTTAGCTCGACAAGAGAAACGCTAAGCTTTGAGAAAATCACCACAACATGATACAAACGCCGATAAACGATTTTTCGTCAGCATCCATGTGTCTATTTTATGGTCACCAAAAATTTTTAGTAAAGCTTTTGCTATGGTCTCGCCCGCTGCCGATTTGAAAGCAGTTTGGTAAAAAAGGTGAGAAATCTTTCTTTTGCCATCGATCCTTGTCGAAAAAATATAGTTAGTTGATCGGTATCGGTATAGGTGATATTTTTCGAGAGTAGAGTCCGCTGACTTTACCTTACCTTACCTTAGTTGGCGCTACAGTCAGGGGTGGACCTGGGCCTCAACCAACAAGCCTCTGTTAATGCATACGGGACCAAAAATCACCCCGAGAATATTTCTTTCGAAACAGCCTAAAGCGTCCTCATCCGCTTTTGACAGCGTCCATGCGTCTGCACCATAGAGCAGGACTTAGATGATGAGGGTCTTATAAAGGGACAATTTAGTTGCCCGTGAGAGGGCTTTGCTACTCAATTGCCTTCTAAGCCCGAAGAAGCAGCGATTGGCAAGAGTTATTCTTCGTTTGATTTCAGCGCTGGTGTTATTGTATGAGTTATTAGCGGAGCCCAGGTAGACAAAGTCCCTAACTACCTCCAAGTTATAGCTGTCTATGGTGATGTTTTGTCCAAGACGTCGATGTTGGGTGTCTCTTCTTGATGACAGCATATACTTGATTTTGCTCTCATTTACTGCTAAGCCCATCTTCGCCGCTTCCATCTCAATACTCACAAAAGCGCTACTGACATCACTCTGCGTGCTTCCGTGGTTCTTCACTGGTTCTCAATACTTGATGCTTGCGGTAAAAGGACTCCTTTGGAGGTTATTTGAGACTTGATCGGAAAAGGACCTGGAGATTTCTTGCTATTGCAGCCTTCCGACGTTAAACTTCCTACCAGTATTACCTCTTCTTGACGTTGGTCGGGATATCCTCATTCGTACCTTGGCTACGCTGATTGATCTGGTTGACAGGGAACTTGGTACTAGCTATTAAAATATTTCGCCTCGCAGCAAAGTCAATTAGCTTGAATCCGTTATCGGAGGTGGTGTCGTGCAAGCTGTGTTTTCCGATTGTAACACCAAAGACATCTTCTCTCCCTAGCTTGGCGTTAAAGTCGCCTAGGACAGTTTTAATGTCATGGCTGATAATAATAATATCATAGCTGTCTAGGAGCTCAAAAAACATTTCTTTGGTGTCATCATCTTTTTCCTCTTTGGGGGCATGCGCGCATATAAGGCTAATATTGGCAAATTTAGCCTTGATGCGGTTTATCATGAGGCGCTCGTTCACACATTTGTAGCTCAAAACCTCTTGCCGCATCCTGCCTCCAATGACAAATCCACATCCAAATAAGCGCTGTTTTTGTTGTGTATAGCAGTTGCCATAGTAGACATCGCAGCTTTTCATTTTTCTTTTGACCATCGCATTTCTTGGATGGTGGTTATGTCTGCCTTACTCATAGAGTAACTATACTATATATAATATATTTACTCTATGGCCTTTCTGCAGTCAAGGGCATCCTCTAGTTGTTCGGCTACACGGGGTCTGTTAAGGGACCTAACATTTCACGTACATATCCGAAATTCATTGTCCTTATTTCGTTTGCAGGGTTTGTCATCAGTGAATCCGTCCGTATCCGAGGCTTGTGGTTGCTTCGCAACTAGAGTCCACTGACACTGAATAATATTTGGATTTTTTATTCTGAATATATTTTCGTTAGCACTTTGTAACCCAAAGAACTTATCAAATCTTTGCAAATCGTAGAATAAAGATAATTCACATGACCACTTTTTTTTTGTTTCCATATTTCATTGTCACTCCGAAAGTCTAATTCGCTTTCAGCAATCAATTTGATAGTACTAACGATAATGCTGAGGATTTTTTGCCAATACCGAATTTTCTGTGCTACTAGCCCATCTGCTCCAGCGCAGTGGTTTAATTGGCTTCAAGCTAAGAAATAGCCAACTTTCTTTTACAGTTTTTTGAAGTGGTTTTTCTATAATATATTCCCAAAATCAATTGCGATTCTAATACTATATTCTTTTGATAGTCTTTCGAGCTCTGGAGTCTTGACAGTTTTTTTTTTATCTTTTGGTTAAACTTCCGAACATCATTACTGCAGTAATAGCTCTCAATTTCCTCTATTGCACACTTCTCATGCTGCCTTTTTACTTGCGATTATAGGGACTAAAAGGCAAGTTATGCATTCGTAAAAAAAAAAAATTCTAACAATCAAACATGATATTACGATGATAGAGAAGTCAAAAAAAGTGGGTCCGGAAATTCCGTCCGTCTGTCTGTCTGTCTGTCTGTCCGTATCGATATCTACAGCCTAAACGGTTGGGCCGATTTGATTCAAAATTGGTATATAGTATTTTTAGAGTGCTCTACCCGACAGTTTTTGGAATTGGCATTTTAGCTCCAAAACTAACGGTACCTGCCATATAACTTTTATTAAAAAAACTTATTTTTCTCGAAAACGGCTCCTACGATTTTGATTAAACTTTCAGAATGATGTTTTCTGTGCAAAATCTATCTTTTAATTTTAATGGATTTTTCAGAAAAAGTTTTATAACGGTACCTCCCATATGACCGGTTTTTTAAAATCAGACTTTCTCGTTAACTAATTGACGGATTTTGATGAAATTTTCAAAATATGTAGTGTTTTATGATTTAAATAATATTGCTTATCAAAATTTTCAAAAAACATTTTTTTTTAAATTTTAATAATTTTTTTAAAAAAAATATTTTGTTTTTTGAATATTTTGAAAACGGATCTATAGATTTTTTTTTAAATTTTTCTCCTAGTATAAACTATAGATTTCTTAAAATTGACATACTAAAAAAAATTTTAAAATATGTTTTCGAAAAGTTTTTCAAAAAAAACATTTTTTTGAAAAAACTGGTCGAACGATTTTGAAATGAAAAATTCATAAAATAGAAAACAGCAAAAGAAATAAGATGGCTTACAACATTTTTTCCAAAAAACGTTATGAGTAGTGTTTTTTTGAATTCATAAATTTTTTTCCCAACATTTTATTTCATATTGCTCGGCTAAGCCCTAGCCAAGCCATTAGTCAAATAAAAGAAAGTGACAACCTACATTACATACATACTTACGTATTTTAAAGTATTTTTCATCATCATAAAAGCACAGAATAAATAAGGAAGCCTTTGATAAACACACAAAAACAACTAACAAATAAAAAAAAACTATTCGATTACTACTGAATGCAAAAATTTCAATCGAGAAAACAAAAGTTTACACCTTCCTATAAATAAACAAAACCACTGTGTTAACTTTTAATATTGTCTCTATACCTACTGGCTTAACAGTAGTTGGAACACGTATCTTAATTTTAGTACCTACCTTCCTTCCAACCTTATTATAGGTACCTAAATCCTTTATAAATTCCATTGGTACCATATTGGGACGTATAAAGGTCCCTTTACCTAGCATTATTGCCATACTGCTGATTCCGACGAATCTTTATGCCAGTTGTTCAAATTTTTCCATACCAAAATGAAAATTTAAATTTAAAAAAAGTCCTTTGTATCTTCCTATTAGCAAATTATATTATAAACAGTAAGCAGCAAGTGGAAAGATAATACTACACTAAAAAACTGCAAAAGCTAACAATCCTATATATTTATGTGTTTATCCCTTTGTCGTGACGCATGTTCGTTCGAGCTTCACCCCAAAACGATTCTAAGGAAGTTGCACGTCATACAAAAAATATTAAAATAAAATCTTTGTCAAAAAGACGCCTGCACTTAAAAAGGATTAGCACATAAGAGCAAAGCAAGTACGTGCGACCCAGTCGTGCCTTTTATTTCCTTCCGAGAAGCTGGTGTCCTATTTCCTTTTCTGCTCATTCAGGCTAAGAGCACTTCTGGCCGCCGAATACAAATATTCACAGCCTTTTGACGTAGTATGAATCGCAGTTTTCTTCTTTCTTTGTCCAAGTTTTTGTGTTTGAATCAGTCTTTCTTCTTATTCGACCTTTTACAATGTACTAACTTTCTAATGCGGGTTCTTTTGAACACTTTGTATTGTAGTATTGAAACACTTTTTCAAGATTGAAATGATTAATTTAAAATCGATGTTCTTTGATCAAATGAAAAAAAATATCGATTTTAAATGTACCCATAACGTGTGCCATTATTTTTAAAACAATATAACGGTTGTTAACGTTATTGAGTTTTGAGTACACATATTTACAATACAGTTCTTATCATACATAAATCATGTAAGGCTATTGTAAAACACTCAAATTAAAAAACAATCTCAGCAACCTCATCGGCAATGAAATCGAAAGTTACAATCTTATCATAATCGGTCAAGTGGTTTTGAAAGATAAAGCCATTAGATATCAAAAGGTACTTCAAGTATCAATACAAGTGTGGAAACATGCATCCGAATTTTAACAAGAGGTACACACAATTATGTGATAGCCTGGTAGCTAAATGCCTAAATGCATATAAAGAAAAATGGGGAGTTTTCGATTTTCTGCGGCTATTTTTAAATTAGACATTATGGGTGGGTTGATGATGACTTAAAACTCCTGCCTGTCAAAAGGTTTGAACATTTCTTTATATCCGTCTTTTCTGTGTTTAGTTAGACGCATTCTGCATCGTTTTATGGGACTAATCCCGGTTATAAATAGGACGTTTTCAAAAACGTTTTAAAGAAAACAAAGAACGGGTCGCACGTACTTGCTCTTATGAGCCTAATCACATTGGAAGGCAAGAAACAAGTAAAAATTATGCAGACAAATAACTTGGTACAAACTTATAAAAAAAAATGTCAAAACAGTACGCCATCACACGTCTTCAATAATAATGAATTTATTAAAAAAAAAGTGTTTGCAAAATTGTACGACCGATTTAAATAAAATCCTGTTTTTTTGAAAACAATTTTTTTTGAGATTTTGCTTTGGAGTTTTTTAAAATTCAGGAGATCATAAACTTTCAAATAAAATTTATTGATAAGTTTTAAAAACTTGAAAATTAAAAAATGCAGATGACTTCAACTTCAGAAACAACCTCGAAACTGAATTTGCTTTAGGGTTGAAACTTGTTATTTGCTTGGGTAAAAGTAAAATGAAGTAAAATCAGTGTTTGGATTTAGCTCACAACACCACGGGAATTTGCCCGAAGTTTATTCACATTATCGATAATTGGTCAATATCGTTTTGTTAGTGATATACGTCTTCTTTTTCGATCGCGGTTAGCATGAGTCATGAGTCTTATCAGCTGAGTCTTATCAGCATGAGTCATGTTATTTCGTACGTGTAGCCTGTCATCGATTTATAAGCCAAAAAACTTAAATACGGAGACTTCCAGTACATTTGTTTTTGATAAAATAAAAAAATGGTATCATACTACTATAGATTCTGACCTATGTGTGAAAATCCTAAACGCGGAGCTGACTAAAATTTCGCGTCATTGTTTTAATTAAATGTTTAAATTTTCAGTGCGTCCGTTGGCAAATCCATTACCTTAACACCATTCTTCTTATAAATATGACATTGCCATTTTCATCTCATGGTGGACTTTTAGTGAGTTGCATTCTGTTGTAATACTCGCATTTCTAGGAATGTGCATTATTTAACCCTAGAGGCTAACTTGGGATGCACGGTAAAGTACATTATTTCTTTAGTCGCACCACAGCAATGTGCTGTGCATTGACCATAGTCTGTTCAATGAAAATTGTCAGTAAATTAATAGTATTATATTGTATTGTAATAAGCAGGTGGTAATCCTACGCACATTGCTCCAATTTGCGAAAATCAATAATGATAAGTACTGTTAGAGCTTTTACTTGAAACAGACATATGCATGGCAATACAACCAGACTGATCCTATCTTCCCTGTACTGACAATTTTCATTGAAAAGACTATAGTTCGATTTTTCTCCCCAGGCATAGGACATCGGTATCTCCTTTTACACCCTTTTCAAATTATCCAATACTAAGAATACAATAATAATACCTAATCGATAATTAAACAAAAATATTAATACTTCAACTTGTATTTGCGTGCATAGAGAATTTATTGGAATAAAATACAATTTATTGGCATGACAGCTCCTTAAGGAGCCAAGGTCTAGTGACTTATACTCTTAACCATTCCTGTGTGTGTGTTGTTAATCTGCAAGAATAGAAGGGACCTACAGTTTACCGCCGAGTCCGAACGACTAGATGAGATGCACTTTTTCGAGACAAATTTTACTCTTGGAGGTTTTGTCAGTTCCTCGCAAGAGGCAGTACCCCGGAAAAGAAGATGGCTATGAGCTGGATTCGAACCCAGGCTCATTCGCTAAGCAGTCCGACAAACTAACCACTAAGCCACGGGGCACTTTATTATTACATTTATTGGAAAGGTTTTATTAATTAAGTACAAAATGTTTGATTTTCAACTTAAACTGAATTGTGTGTTGTTAACCTTAGATCTGAAATACATATTTTAAATGGTACAATCCTCATTACCTCAACTTTTCACTTACACAATTATTTGGTTATATCTCAACCCCATTTCCCGTAATTAACCAAGTTAAAATAATAATACCTGGCTAAACGCCTATGGTTTATTTATTAAAAAAGTCTAAACAATCATAAATCGCTTCGGAATAGATTTTCTCTTTAATTCACTTCGAAAGAAAACAAAGAAGCGAAACCATATGCACAACAATTAAAATAAACGTAAACATTATTACAAAAAATGTCTTAAGAAACATTTTTTATTTTTAAATTCGTTTGTTTTCAAAAAAAAAAAAAAAAATAAAAAAAACAATTTTTGAAGAACGTGTGTACAGATTGTTTCGTATTGAATTCGATAGAAAAAGCAAGGCCGTGTCGCCTTGAGAGGGAAATCTTACAGAAATGAGGTTTGCTGTAATAGAGCTATTTTCTAAATTTTTTTTTTTTAATACGAAAATTCATACATAATTAAAAGTAAAAAATATTTGTTTAGTGTTGCGGTTACTTACTTACTTACTTAGGGGCGCTACAGTTCGGGATGAACCTGGGCCTCACCTGTCTATTGTGATGTTTTTTGTGGACAGCAGTTACTTCGTTTTGGCCTCATTGACTGCTAGTCCCATCTTAGCCGCTTCAGCTTCAATGCTAGCAAACGTTCCAGTGACAGCTCGCCAAATTCTGCCAATGATGTCTATGTTGTCAGCGTATGCTAACAATTGCACAGACTTGATAAAAATTGTCCCACTACAATTGACTTGTGAGTTTCTTATAATTTTTGTCAAGTATTAAGTTGAAGAAATCGCATGATAGCGCATCACCTTGTCGGAATCCTTTTTTGACGTCAAAACCTTCTGCGAGGTCAGTACCAACTTTGACGGAGCACCTAGAGTTCTCCATCGTCATCCTGCACAGTCGGACGAGTCTCTATAAATGCTATCGTACGCGGACTTAAAATCGATAAAGAGGTGGTGGGTATCGATTTGAATTCTTGGGTAGTTTTCAGGATCTGCCGTAGCGTGAACATTTGATCGACTGTGGTCTTTCCTGGTCTGAAACCACACTAATAGGGACCAATCAGGTTGCTGACGAAAGGTTTCAGGCGTTCACATAGTATGGCAGAGAGGATCTTGTAGGCGATATTCAGGAGACTAATTCCTCTATATTTGGCGCAATTTAGAGGGTTTTCTTTCTCGTGGATCGGGCAAACGATGCTGAAGTTCCATTCATCAGGCATACTTTCTTCTGACCAAACTTTAGAGATGAGTTGGTGTATGCGCTCCACCAGGTCATATCCGGCCGCTTTATAAAGTTCGGCGGGTAGTCCGCCGGTCCAGCAGCTTTGTTGTTTTTTTAGTTAAGATATTGCTATCCTCACTTTATTTTAGTCAAATGGACGGAAGTTTTGTCTGTCATCGTCCATGTTGAATGGTTCATTCTGCCTGACAGCGTGATTTTGGTCTTCATCGCCGTTTAACAGTGTCTCGCATCGATCGCAACGTGATCAATCTGATTGACGGTTCTTTGTTTTGGATGTCGCAAAGTCCCTTTGTGTATATCGAGATGAGGAAACCGTGTGCTTGCAATGGTGACATTATGTGCCGCCTAAGTCCGTTTTCAGACGTTGTGTCGTGTAGGCTATGTTTTCCGACAGTCCTACCAAAGATTTCCTCTTTACCTATTTTGGCGTTAAAATTATTTAGGGCATTGCTCATAGGTTTTGTCGAGGAGCTCGTAGAAGTCATCCTTGGTGGCGTCATCTTTATCCTCTGTGGGGGCATGAGCGTATGTTAGGCTAATGTTGGTGAATTTAGCATTCATACGGATTGTCACAAGTCGCTCACTTACGTGTCGAAAGCCCAAGACTTCTTGCCTTAGTCTACCGCTTATGACGAATTCGCACCCAAATAAACGCTGTGGTCTTCTTGCACAATCACCGTAGTACACGTCACAGTTTTTCATCCTCCTTTTGCCCGGGCTATCCCATCCTGGATGGCAGTAATTCCTGCTCTGTAGCAGTCTAGGGACCTCCGCTAGCTATTTGGCTGCACGTGATCTGTCAAGAGTTCTAACATTCCACGTGCAGATCCGAAGGTCGTTTTCCTTAATTCGTTTTTCCGGGTCGTCAACAGTTAATCCGTCCTTTTCCGAGGCTATTGGTCGCTTCGCAACGTTGGTCCAATTGGTTGGGCTCATCCGCCGTACGTCCTCTTTCTGAGGGGCTCGTGAATGACTTCGACGAATCGATCAGAACAGTCATTAAAGCAGAGCATTATAGTGTTGCTATTTTTCTGTGTTCAACACTCGCGCTTATAAGTTTAGCAGGAATGTCTGGATGGACAGATCAGTACCCGGTGGTTACCGCGGGTAGATAAAATAAGCACAATTGATGTGTACGAGATAGTTGCAGCAACTGTGCATCACCTGTTTCATGCCGTTCAGTGCCTACCCTATTCATACAGTGTTTGGGTTACTTTTGTTATATTTTTAATTGTAATATTTTTTATTATAAGAAATGTCCACTACCATAGCCGGGTGAAAATATACCCTCTTTAGGCATCGGAACTCTCTGAATTTCTTAACTTTTTTTAAGAAAACACCCTGTGTATACCTTGAATAAAAAAATAAATTTAAATCTTTGTTGATACAATTGAAAGAGAAAAAAAAAACTAACCGATATTTTTGTTGATAACAAGCAAAACAAAAAAAATAAATAAACTGCTACTTTTATTTTATGAGGGTTGGCAAAAAGGCCATCATAAAGCTTTCATTGTACACGCAAACGTGCCCAACCTTAACTAGTTTCCGTTGGAATGTATCGCGGTATTTTGTTTTTATAGATATCCGACTTGTTTATCTTGAAATTGTGATCCTAAGGATGTTAAATGGCAATTTCATGGTTAGAAGTTTAAATGAAAATAACATGCACGAAATTTTATGATTTCAAAGTTTATCTTTGTTTGTTTGTACCTATTTATTTATTTTGTATTTATTTATTTTCCTGATGGAATTTAATTTTTCGTGCCAGCTGATTTTCATTTCACTCAAATCGGTCCAGTTATTCCATTCCATTAAAGAAATCTTACAAACCGCTCTAGAGTGGGACAGTGGTACTCCACAAAATTTTTTCACACAAAGCTTATTTTGGGCAAAAAGTTAATGTGGAACCCTTATAATATTGACAGAGGGACAGACATTTTTTGCCACTAAATTTTTTAGACTTTTCTATGATCGTAATGTAATGTTTGATTGTTACCTCATTTTTTTTATATTCACGAATCCAAAACTTGCCTTATAGTCCCTATAATCGCAAGTAAAAAATGCAAAAGGCAGATACGTTTTGTTGCTGATTGAATAGATCATTTCGATTAGCCGCTTGTCGATGTTTTGAGAGAGAATTAAAGTTTAATGAACAATAGATAATGACCAAAAGATAGATACATAGAATTCCTTAACTGCTGTTCTTTATATGGCTGGGGGACCACAAAATGTATGCAGGTCAATCCACAAGTTTGTCTTTTTCAGAGCATGCAAGGCCATATCTGGCCTTAAGTCGGGTACCTCAGGCTAACAGAATAGCCCAGCCAATTTCGAAAGTTTAATTTGTATGAATTCCCTGTTAAGTTGCTGTAGGCCCTCTTGTGTGAGCTTTGTGGTTGCTGTGGTTACTCAATATCGCGGGAACAAATAGTATCTTTCCCTTAAGAAGTTTTGTTCAATGGTCTTATTTAACCAGGATGCAGGGTATTTTTGCAGGCCTCGCTCTTCAGCATGAGGTACGATATATACCATAACATATTTATAAAATTGCTTCTATATTCTGTCCAGCAAAGATTATCAGTACCGGCCTTATGGGAGGGCTTTTTCCAACACAGTGGCGGCTGCCAATCTGTTTACCAAAACGATTCCTCTGAAATCCACAATAAAACCAGACCTTCCACAGCATTGTTAGGTAAGTTTGGAATTTGAGAATATACAAAAAAAATTGAGATAACAATCAAACATGACATAACGATCGTAGAGAAGTCTAAAAAAGTTTGTGGCAAAAAATGTCTGTCTGTGTGTCAGTATGTACAACGACCTAAAAAATAAAGGCACCGGCCATATGAAAAAGTTTATTTTTCTGGAAAACGACTTCAACGATTTTAATGAAGATTTTTGAGAATTTTTTTGTTGGTATTGGCTATCATTTGATCGAAACCAAATTTACGGGAAAAGTCTATTAACGTTACTTTTCATATAACGGTTTTTTTAATTTTTGGATTTCTCTGTAACGGCTCTTTAGATTTCTGTCAAATTTAATATTTTAAAAGATCCACGTAGCCAAATTAATTCCGCATATCAAATGTTTAATAACTTTTTTTTCTAATTAAAATTAATTTTTGAAATTTTGTTATTTAAAAATCAATATTTTTAAAACTAAACAAAAAAATTATTTTAAATTTTATAATCACATGTATATTAATAAACACTAAACAACTGCATACAAAAAAAAATAAATCAAAACTTAAAAATAAAAAACAGGATTTTATCAAAATCCGTCCGATGTGTCCGCACATATGAACAAGTACGTGCGATCCAGTCGTGCAATTTATTTTTTGTTTTGTTTTGGGTAATGCAGTCTGTTACCTAACAATATACCGCAACTGGAATTTGCGGGAAAATTGTTTATTCGAGCGAGCTGTTTTGTGAAAGAGTGAAGGGCAAATAATGATTATAAAGGTGTTAAAAAGTATTAAAAATGATTTTAAATCTTCCGTGGTTTTATTCTACCTTCTAGTTTCATAAAAAAGCGGATGTACTTCCCATTGCAAAAAAAAGTTGAAAATCTTAATGAAAAATTCTTTGAAAAATGTAATTTATCTGAAAATCCGTTAATAAGGTATATTAAAAATATTTAAATGTACGTAATATATGTTAATTTATTTGAATTATTAACTTTGTCTGTAACTATTAATACTATTTATATTTATATTCATGCATTTATTTATTTATTAACTTATTTATTTATTTATAATTTTTTTTCTTATTTTTTCCGATTTATTTATTTGTTTATTAGTTTATTTATTTTTGCTTTATTTATTTGTTTATTTATTTATTAGTTACTTACATGTTCATCTGTTTTTTTTTTTTAATATTTGTTATTTATATAATTTTTAGTTTATTTATTTATTTATTTTTATAGTTATTAATTTATTTACTTCTGAATTAAATTTAATTTCTCTCTATAAATCCTGTGATATTAGTATATAAGCATCTTATCCATTATTATTATTTTTTTTCTTCTTCTATTTCTTACATGGAGGCTGTTCCTAATAGTTTTCTTTCAAATAAATTAAATTTTCTTTTCATATTCTTCAAATTCATTTACAATATTTTTTTCAGTAGTAAGATACAAATTATCAAATCTCTGTACAAGCTGTGCTAAAAACATAATATGTAAACCTACAAAATTATATTATCTATTAAATAAAATATCTATCTAAGGTGTTAATTGTTTAATTATAAGTGAAAAGTGAAGTGTTTTTTGTTGATTGATCTAAATCATGAAAGTAGCACCACCAACTACTCCTCGGATTCTGACTTACGTTATGTATATTTAATATTGAAAATTAAATTTTTATTTATGTACATATATAATATATTTGTTTTGTTATTTTATATTGTTGCAGCGGCATCGCTGCAAGAGCTTTTGTATGCGATAGACTTATGGAAAGTGTTAACGTCCTATCTTCCCTGTACTGACAATCTTTGTTGGACAGTGTATAGTAGGTTATTCCATATTCTCAGCACCGAATGGGATCCCACTAAAATGTTCCCTTGATCGCAAACTTCAGTTCGATCTCTGTAGCCTTGACAGTTTCTTTTGCAAAACTTCTTTATTCATAAGTTTTTTAACTACACGGATAATTGAAGAAATGACATGAAAACCTTTCCCCCATCTTCTCTAGTGCCCCGTGGCTTAGTGGTTAGTGTGTCGGACTGCTAAGCGAATGAACCTGTGTTCGAATCCAGCTCATAGCCAATCTTTTCCGGAGTACTGCCTCTTGCGAGGAACTGACAAAACCTCCAAGAGTAAAATTTGTCTAGAAAAAGTGCATCTCATGTAGCCGTTCGGACTCGGCGATAAACTGTAGGTCCCTTCCATTCTTGTAGATTAACAACACACACACAGGAATGGTTGAGAGCTCCTTAAGGAGCTGTTGCACCAATAAATAAATTTTTAAATCTTCTCTTTGACCCACTAACTGTGTTTATATTGTTTATTGGAATCCCATACAAATACAACAAATCTACTACATAATGAACTTTCTAAAATGTTGTTTACTTATTTAATGCTTAAACATTTTTTTTTGTTTAGTTTAGCCAAAATAATAATTTTTTGTTTGTTTTTTTTTTCGTTTACAGGGCAAGCATAAGTCTTCATCATGGGGGACATGTTCCGCAGCGAGGAGATGGCTTTGTGCCAAATGTTTATACAGCCCGAGGCAGCATACACGTCTGTGTCGGAATTGGGAGAAACTGGATGCGTTCAGTTCCGTGATGTAAGTTTGCTTAGATAACGAAAATTGATGGAAATAATGTCGTTTGCCTTTGAGATACAATATCTGAAATGATCACACGAAAATAATCTACTCTATTGGCTTGATAGATGTTTAATAGTTTTTTTTTATTTTATTGCAAACTTTTTTCATGAATGGATTCCGTATGCTGTTTAGTTTTTTGTTTTGGAAGATGTTCAAGTTAATTACAAAAAAATGAGAAGAAATTCAGACTGTCAAGTTCAAGAGCTAGAAAATGGATTTATATTTAATTTCTATTTTTTTTATTTGATGTTCTAAATTTATGATAACCCTAATTTCAAAGACTTTTTTTTTATTCGAAATTTTCATTTTGCTTAAACGCACGAACTGTTTTGTAGTTTATTTATACGTCTGTGATGTTGTATAGTTTAAAACAAATTTTTTGTATTTAATGTTATTTTTATAGTTATGGGCAATAAAACAAAACTAGGTGGGTTTGAATTTGTCTAGCTAAAAGCGTGAACGGTGGCAATAATTCGGACTAGGTATATAGAATATCTTGCACATAGTTTTAATTTTAAAAATAAACAAATTTTTAATTTGTAGACATTTTCTAGTGCATCTCGCATGCATCGTGCGGTCGTTATGTCAGCGTACCCTAATTAATTTTGGTGACGAAAAATACAAATGTGTGGTATGTAGATACGGTTGCTATTAATTGCGTATAATGAATTCCTGGGGAGATATTTAAATATATGTACAGCTGTACTTATTTTTTTGGTGCTTTAGTCAGTTTTGTGGGAAAACTTAGAATTTGTATATTTTAATGAGAACATCTAGTTTACTTAAATAAATGTTTATTATTATTGTAATTTCGCAAATTTAAGTTAATTAACGTTGACCTATTATTTAGAGTATAAAAATATGTACGCTTTTTGAATCAATTTGGTTTTTAAGTGACTTTTTCAGAAAGAGGAAACCCTTTTTCTCCCTCCTCCTACTTATCACTCACAGTCCTTGTTTCCAAGATCACCGAAAAGCTGATCTATCTCCATCTTAAAAAATATCCCGAAATTGTAAGATTCCTAATGACTTTAGTTAAAAGACTAATGCATAACTTAGTAAGCCGTCTGCTGGATAAAAACAGAAAAAAATTTGCACGACTGGGTCGCACGTACTTGCTCTTATGTGCCCTGTCTTTAACAGAAACAATTAACATTTACGTTGAAAATAACACAGTTTGAACTTATAAAAAGCATCAAAACCACAATATCTACGGGTTTTAGCAAAAATGATGTATGCCATCACGTATTGAATAACAAAGAATTTAAGAAAAAAGTATTTCGAAAATTGTTCGACCGGTTTTGATAAAATCCTGTTCTTTATTTTTAGTTTTTTGGTAAAATTTTTGTTTGTAATTTAGAAAAAAAATTATTGTTAAATTTTTTGTATGTACAATTAATTTGGATACTTAGATCTTTTCAAATTTAATATTTTATTGAAATCCATTGAGCCGTTACCGAAAAAGTCGAAAATTAAAAAAAAACGTTATATGAAAGGTACCGTTAATAGATTTTCTGGTAAATTTGGTTCTAACTAGCTGATAGCTGCTACAAACTAAAAAAATCTAAAAAAAAATATCAAAATCGTTGGAGCCGTTTTCGAGAAAAATAAGCTTTTCCTTAATCGTTGTAAAAATAAAATTTCAATTTCCCCTCTGATGGATGAATGCCAAAAGATACACACATACCAAATTTGAACGCAATCGCCTAACCCGTTTAGGCTGCAGATCGATATACACCCGGACAGACAGACAGATAGACGGATATTTTTTGTCAATGACTTTCTTAGGCTTCTCTATGATCGTAATGTCATGTTTGATTATTATCTTTTAGTCCTATAATCGCAAGTAAAAATTAATACAGAGAGAGATATTATTAAAATAAACATTCAAGTATAAAATACATTAGAAACAAATATTAAAATAAACAATTCAATAAATAAAGTACCTATTAAAAAAATAAATAATCTAATTCAATTTAAAAAGATTTAAAAAAAGCAACTTATAAATATCTTGAAATATTTAAGATACTGTAAATACAAACGTAAAACAGTTTTTTTAAGGAAAATTTATACTTTTTTTGTTAACAAACAAAAAAAAATATTTTTTTTAATAAAAAACGTGATTTTTACTTTAGTCAAAACATAAAAGTAAAGGTCTTTTTGTTTAGCAAAAATAAACAAAATTTAAAATTTCATCTAGGTATATAGATTGTTAACGAAACTGCAAATAATGTTATATTTTTTTTATTAGAATCATAATTTATAGTAATGCTTTTATAGACACTCAAAACATACTTACTCAAACAATCATTTCGAAAATTTTTATTTTACGTTTAGAAAGCTGACGCATTCATCAAACGAACGAAAACTTGAGTAAAAATAAAGATTTCGGATTTCCTGTAAAATTGGACAAAGCGCTAAGAAATAAATTGCACGACTGGATCGCACGTACCTGCTCTTATGTGCGGTCACAGCTTCGAATAAAATTTGAAAAATATTAAAGGGACTCGATTTTTCTGACTTTTGACTGTTTGAAAAAAGTACGTAAAATAGTTTTCAGCGGAAAAATTTAAACGCCATTTTATTTCCTTATAAAATGTGAAAAAAGTGTAGATTAAAATGGTTTTTATTTAACAACTTTTTTAAGAATTAAAAAAAATTATTCAAGAATGCAAACTTAATCACAAAAATTACTTACATTTAAAAACAAAATTTAAAAAAAAATCCATCTACCCGAAAATTATTAAACATACAAAAAAATAATTTACAATAAAATTATTTAGGCTATCAACATCTTCCTGAATATCAATTTTGATTGAAATCGGATGACCAGTTCTCGAGAAAATCGGTTCTATGGGAGGTACAGTTTTTAGCCCACCGTATTGAATTTTTGTTCCACCAGAACATAACCTACACCAACAATAAGTATACTAATTTTTTTCATAAAAATTCTTGCAGCCGCTTCCGAGAAAAACAAGGTTTTACTTAACTGTTATATGACAGGTACCGTTAGTATTTGAGCTAATAAAAATTAAAAAAAAAATCCTCTGTAGAATGTCGAAATAACCTTATGTACCACGTTTTAAGACTATTGGCCAAAGCGTTTAGGCAGTAGTTCAATATATATCCGTACAGACAGACAGACAGACAGAATTTTAACAGTAACTCAAACATGTTTCTCTATGGGCACGACTGGGTCGGACGTACTTGCTCTTATGTGCCTAATCACATTGGAAGGCCAGATCCTAGACCTTCAACCAGAAACAAGTAACATTTAAATAGAAAAATCACACGGTCTGAAACTATAAAAAGTGCCAAAACCACAACAATTAACTGTTTTTGGTAAAAATGATTTTCGCCATCATACGTTGATGAATTTATGAAAAAAAGTATTTCGAAAATTGTAGGACGAATTTTGAGAAAATCCCGTTTTTTATTTTTAGTTTTTTGAAAAAAAATTATTTTTGAGATTTTTGGTATGCAGTTTTTAGAGTTTATTAATATACAGGTGATTATATATAACATTTAAAATATTTTTTTTGAATAGTTTTAAAAATAATGTGTTTTTATGTATTTTTCACACTAGCAACTAGGTTGCTTTCGCAACTAGGTTACTGTCTATACTGTTTCACAGTAGAAGCTTTTTGAATGAAGAACAACAACTAATGTGTACTACCACCAATTTCATAGACATTCCTCAGAGAGAAATTGAAATTTTATTTCTAGGGCTAAAAATAACGGTACCTGCCATATATTGATTAAGGAAAGCTAATTTTTCTCGAAAACATTGGAGCTGTTTGATTTTGATGAACATTTTTGAGAATTGTTTTTTTTTTGTACTAGCAAATTTACCGAAAAAGTCTATTAACGGTACTTTTCATAAAACGGTTTTTTTAATTTTCGACTTTCTCGGTAAGGCCTCAATGGATTTCAATCTAAATACCCAAATTAATTCTGCATACCAACATTTTGAATAATTATTTTTTTCTATTTATTATACATTTTTTTTAACTCAATATTTTTAAAACTTATAAAAAAAATATTGAACATTTTAAAATCAGGTTTAAATATTAACTCTAAAAAACTGCATTTTTAACTCAATATTTTTAAAACTTATAAAAAAAATATTGAACATTTTAAAATCAGGTTTAAATATTAACTCTAAAAAACTGCATACCAAAATTAGAAACAAATTGTTTTTTTTTTCAAAAAAAAAAAAAAAAAAAAAAAATTAAAATAAAAAATAGGATTTTATTACAAACTGTTTTTTTTTATAAATTCTTTGTTAGTTAAGACGTGTGATGGCGTAATTCTTTCTTGAATTTTGTTTTTGAATGAACATTATTTTTGTGCTAAAGTTTGCATCTTTTCGACATCATTAATGGCAAGGATAAACAAGAGAGGTCCAAGATGGCTACCATGGGGTACCCCAGTGATGGCCACAAAATTAACTGAAAGAGCAGAGCGAAAACGGACTCTGTACTGGCAGTTGTCAAGATACGGCGATATCCATTAAGAAGGTTAGAGCTGAAACCGAGAAAGGAAAGTTTAAAAAGAATTAAACTGTGAGAGATTTTGTCGAAAGCCTTGCTGAAGTCTTTGTTACCTTTTTTCCATCGCAGAGAGTGAAAATTTAACGAACTCAGTTGTGACAGATCTTCCCTTACAAAAACCGTTCTGATTTGGGGATATCAGATATCAGTAAATCATATAAAATGCTTTCGAAAAGTTTTTCTGTATGAATCGATAGTTAGACCTTGGGACCTTTTTTATGAAAAGGTGTGATAATGGATATTTTCCATAGGTAGGACTAATGATGTATCAAGATAATTCATATTGGATTATCATATTGGTATTAAAAGGGTAGGAAAAATATGATTTGTCATGATCTAAGGTTTTGATTAACTAAAGATAATCGGGTGGTGCTTTCTGAAACAGAAGGACTGATTTGGGAGTGGAAGTTTAATGGATATGTAGTCTAGCATGAGAGTTAAGAAGCTTAGGTTTCGAATAAGGGCTTCAAATTAGTTCAGCGAATGTCTTGGCCTTGTCCTAAGATAATGTTACTTTCCAATAACAGCTGTCAAATTTTTATGGTAATGATGCATTTTCAAGATTAAATTCTAAGAATTGGAATACCATAGTCTTAAACAATTTTTTTTTAAGTAGAAATACGTTTCTATTTATTTATTATTCGAAAAATAAAATTCTACTAAAACCTAAATAAAACTAAAAAAAATTGTGTTTCATATTCTCTTTGTTTCTATTTTACAGTTGAACAATGGCGTAAATGCATTCCAACGTAAATTCGTCACTGAGGTCCGTCGTTGTGATGAGCTGGAACGAAAAATACGCTACATCGAAACAGAGATCAAGAAAGATGGCATTGTTCTGCCCGATATTATCGATGATATCCCCAGAGCGCCTAACCCAAGAGAAATTATCGACTTGGAAGCTCATTTAGAAAAGACCGAAAACGAAATCCTTGAGCTGGCTCAAAACGAGGTCAATCTCAAATCCAATTACTTGGAACTAACCGAACTGCGTCAAGTATTAGAAAACACTCAAGGTTTCTTCTCCGATCAAGAGGTGCTGAATTTAGACTCCATGCGTACAAATTTGCCCACCGATGAACATACCGCCAATCAGAACCGTGGTCGTTTGGGTTTCGTTGCTGGTGTAATCAACCGTGAAAGAGTTTTTGGTTTTGAACGGATGCTATGGCGTATTTCGCGTGGTAATGTTTTCCTCAAACGTTCCGATTTGGATGAACCTTTAAAGGATCCAGCTACTGGCCATCCTATCTATAAGACAGTTTTTGTGGCATTTTTCCAAGGTGAACAGTTGAAGAACCGTATTAAGAAGGTGTGCACTGGTTTTCATGCCTCAATGTATCCATGCCCAAGCTCACACGCAGAACGTGAAGACATGGTCAAGGGAGTTCGGACTCGTTTGGAAGATTTAAAGCTGGTTTTGAGTCAAACCGAAGATCATCGTAGCAGGGTATTGGCAACAGTTTCCAAAAATTTGCCCACCTGGAGTATTATGGTAAAGAAAATGAAAGCAATCTACCATACCTTGAACTTGTTCAACATGGATGTCACTAAGAAGTGTCTGATTGGCGAATGCTGGGTTCCAACTCAGGATCTACCGGTTGTTCAGAAGGCACTGTCAGATGGATCAGCAGCAGTAGGGAGTACAATTCCTTCGTTTTTGAATGTAATCGATACCAACGAGGCTCCACCGACTTACAATCGCACCAATAAATTCACCAGGGGTTTCCAAAATCTCATCGATGCTTACGGAGTTGCTACTTACCGTGAAGCCAATCCGGCTTTGTACACCATTATTACTTTCCCATTCCTATTCGCTGTGATGTTCGGTGACTTGGGACACGGTTTCATATTGCTTTTGTTTGGCGGATGGATGTGTATCTGGGAAAGAAAACTAGGAAGGGTCCGTGCTGGAGAGATTTGGACAATTTTCTTTGGTGGTCGCTATATTATATTGCTGATGGGAATATTCTCTATGTACACGGGATTCATGTACAATGATGTCTTCTCCAAGTCTTTCAACATATTTGGCTCAACTTGGAGTGTTAACTACAATATTTCGACAGTCCAAAGCAATCCGGATCTACAGCTAAATCCTACAACAGATGTCGAGGGTGTCTATCCAATTGGTTTGGATCCTATATGGCAGTTGGCAGAGAACAAGATTATCTTTTTGAACACCTACAAGATGAAGCTGTCAATCATATTCGGTGTGCTCCACATGTTCTTCGGCGTCTGCATGAGTGTTGTTAACTTCAATCATTTTCAAAAGAGGGTCAGCATCTTATTGGAGTTCTTGCCACAAGTTCTCTTCTTGGTCTTGTTGTTTGGTTACATGGTCTTTATGATGTTCTTCAAGTGGGTAAAGTATTCCGCCAAGTCTGATATAACAGCTGACAAACCTGGATGTGCCCCATCTGTGCTCATCATGTTCATTAACATGATGCTCTTTAAGTCCTCTGAACCTCTAGAACACTGCGATGAATATATGTTTGAAGCGCAGCACCAATTGCAACTTATATTCATAACTGTCGGCCTTATTTGTATTCCATGGATGCTCTTAGGAAAGCCTCTGTATGTTAAGTTCAGTCGAAAGGGTCAAGGGCATGTCAAGCATAATGGTGATGTTAATCAAGGAATGGAACTAACTCCGGAAACCGAGAGCCCCCTTCCACTCGGATCGGATGGTCATGAGAGTGAACATGATGAGGAAGATGAACCAATGAGCGAGGTGTTTATCCACCAGGCTATTCACACTATCGAATACGTTCTCAGTACTATTTCACACACGGCCTCGTATTTGCGTCTTTGGGCTTTGTCATTGGCTCATGCTCGTAAGTAATTCACTTTTGGTTATCAAATTTTTGGAATTAATTCATTTTTCTTTTCCAGAATTATCTGAAGTACTCTGGAGTATGGTGCTGTCTTTGGGCTTGCAGAGTGAATCGTACACCGGAAGCATCATGTTGTTCTTCATTTTTGGCGCATGGACATTATTTACACTGGCAATTTTGGTCATGATGGAAGGTCTATCTGCTTTCTTGCACACATTGCGTTTGCATTGGTAAGTTTTGAAAACTTTTTTTTTTAAATATTTGTTTCTAATTTCAATTCTTTTTATTCCACTAGGGTGGAATTCATGAGCAAGTTTTATGCCGGTCTTGGTTACGCCTTCCAGCCATTCAGCTTTAAGCTTATTCTTGAAGCTGAAGAAGAAGAATAAATTCAATTTAATGTTTTATTCCAACGAAATATTTTGTTCTTGTGTTTAAATATTTTTGTTCTATTTTGTTCGTTCATTGTTTTTTTTTAATTTTCTTTAATGGGTTTCGTTGTTCTTTCTTTTACATAACTAACTTTCAAAAAAAACTTAAATGTTGCAACATTAAAAAACAATTGTTTTTGTATGTTTTATTTTTGTTTGTTTTTCATATATTATCAAGAGTTTTATTTGTAATAAAAATTCAATCGAACGCATTCAATTCAAACTGCTTTTTCTTGTTTTGAATTATTATTTTTGGAATCTAGTTAGAAAATTCTGAACTATAGGAGAATTCTATAGTTTTCAAAAAATAACTTTCAAACAAGTATTCCAATGGTGTCAAATCATAAGATCTTGGATGCCAATTGACAGGACCATTTCTTGAGATGATGTTTTCAACGAACGTTTTCAATAAAGCGATTGATTCATTAGCTTGTAGCGCCATCCTGTTTAAACCACAAGTCAGCTTTACCTTGAATTGTCGGCAGCACCCTCCATTGACATTAACAAAAGCCCCTCCTCTCACATTAAAACAAAAAAACGGTCTGAGGTCTAATGATACCGCCTGCCCATAAACCGCCCCAAACAATGCATTTTTACATACATTGGTGGCTGTTTGGATTGCCTCTATAGTCAAGTCATTACGTCGAAAAAAAAAACGGATTAGAAATGCAAGTGGACACAAAAATGTACGAAATACGAATGATAAGACTCATGACTCATACTATGCGCGATACTGTGGTTCTTTTAACCAAAATCGATCAGCACCAGGCGAACATGAAAAAGTACAGGGGCAAATTCCCAAAATAATTCCACTCAAATTCAATAAGAACAAGAAGAGAAAAGGAAATACAAAATAGGAGGAGTTTCGTTAAAGTAGAAAGTAGATGTAAATATTGGGGTGATTGGGTGTGTGTATGTGGATTTAACGAGAGGTTTGTGGGTGTGAGTTCACGAGCGGTAGTTGGTGTTGCTGCAATCAATGTTTTCTTATGACGTTATCACGTAAAATTATCGTCCGACAACCAACACTTTTTAGAATTTATTTATATACCTACAGCTAATAATAAAATTTAAAATATTTTTTTATGATTAGTATTTGATATATAAATAGAAAAAAATAAATATTCAACATTTTGATAGACAGAAATAATTAAGCTGTTAAGGTTTTTCTAAATATAGAATTTGACAAAAATCCAATAAGCCGTTACCGAGAAAATCGAAAATCAAAAAACCGTTATATGAATGGTACCGTTAATAGAATTTTACAGCAAATTTCGAATTAATAGAATGATAGCTCTCAAAAAATTTCGAAAAAAATACATTTTTCCTTAATGGTTATCTGGCAGGTACCGTTATTTTTAGCCCTAAAAAATAAATTTCACCTCTGAGAAAAGATACACACATACCAAATTTGAAGGCAATCGCTTGACCCGTTTTAGACTGCAGCTCATTAAACACCCAGACAGACAGACAAACATTTTTTGTCAATAACTTTTTTAGACGTTCCTATAATCGTAGTGTAATGTTTGATTGTTATCTCAATTTTTTTTATATTCACGAATCCTAAACTTGCCTTGCCGAACTATTATTGTATGATTTTTTATTTATTTTTCCTTAACTTAAAAATCTCGTCTTCTTTTCTTTAATCGACGCGGTCATTATGGGGCAACTCTTCCAATACGCTATTTATTTCGCGCAAGGTGGGGCCTGTGGACTTTACTGAGATGAACCTCCTCCCGGTTATGGATTGTTCAATATATAAGGCCAAATAAATGGCGGCTTTTATATATTTTTTTTAAATAATTATTAAAAAAACAAAACTTTTTCAACCAAAACCGAACGCAAGCACCAGGCGAACATGAAAAAGAACAGGCGCAAATTCCCAAAATAATTTCACTCAAATTTAAAAACTTAAAGAAGAGAGACAGAAATACAAAATAGGCGGAGTTTTGTTAATGTAGAAAATGGATGTAGATATTGGGGTGTGTGTGTGTGGATGTGACGAAAGGGTTTGTGGCCATGATACACAGAAATAAAAGGTATGCTCAGTAGACACATACAAATCGCCATCTTGATATTTTATGACGTCACATTCTTCTTTTATTTTTATTTTATTTATTAAGTGAATATTATTTTTTAATTGAATTGAAGTTTTAAACGATTTTTTTTATGATTATAAGAACAATAAAGTTAAAAAAACAATAACAAAATCCGCAAATTAATACATTTATTTACACTCCCTAAGAACAAAAATCAGAAGAATGTGACGTCACACGCATAATCAGCCAAAGTTAGCATACCTTGTATTTCTGTGTATCATGGTTTGTGGCTTTGAGTTAACGGGCTGTATGTTAGTGTTGCTGCCATCAATGTTTTCTTGTGACGTTATAACGTAAAATTATCGTCCGTAAACCGACTTTAAAGGCAACCAACTCTTTTTTATATGTTAGTGTTGCTGCCATCAATGTTTTCTTGTGACGTTATCACGTAAAATTATCATCCGTAAACCGACTTTAAAGACAACCAACTCTTTTTTATAAGGTATTAAGTTTTATTAAAATCAGTAAAGTTGTAGTGCGAAAGCGTAAGAAGCCGGCCGTCAGTGAGCGGACTTCTTTGTTTTGCCAAGTCACCATTTTAGGGTCGAACATTTGGCTTTGATATTTATATTTAAAAAACTGACGGATTATTCCATGTTCTAGAAAACGGCTTTAAGAATTCTTATGAAAAAGAATCTTTAGACTATTTTAGTTGTTAGTTTTTATGGTGACTGTCTCGTGAACTGGTCAACCGATAAGAAACAAAATTGATATTGCAATACGTAAGTTTGAGAAATTTTGCATTATTTTCGTCGATAACTTTATTTTAAATTTTTTTTATCAATATCTTGAAAACAACTCTTTTTTTGAATTCTGCAGTTCTTTGATGCTATTTTTGATTTTTGTTCTTGAAATGTTAAAAAAATCCGTTTTGTGTTTTTCATTGGCAATTAGGATTTACTATATCTTTAATAGAAACGTGTTGTGGTTTTGACACGTCTTATAAGTTCAGATCGTGGTATTCTCTTTTTACCTCCATCAATCAATTTTTACTTGCGTTTATAGGTACTATAAGGTATGTTATGGATTTGTGCAAAAAAAAAATCTAACAATCAAACATGACAATACGACGATAGAGAAGTCGAAAAAAGTGGGTCCGGTAATTCCGTCCGTCTGTCTGTCTGTCTGTCTGTCTGACTGTCTGACTGTCTGTCTGTCTTTTCGCACCTCTACAGCCTAAACGGATTGGCCTATTTGCTTCAAACTTGGTAATTAGTATTTATTTGGTAGTATCTCGGAGGATGTTTTTCATTTTTGCTTCAGGTCGAAAAATAACGGACCTGCCATACAATCTTTAACAAAAAGTTAGATTTTCTCGAAAACGGCTGTAAAGATTTATGTTCTATAACGGTACCTCTCATAGAATGCGGTTTTAGCGTAAACCATTATCCGTATTTCAATAAAATTTGGCACACAGGAAGTCATTTATAATTCAATTAATATTGCATTTCAAAATTTCAAAAACAATTTTTTTTTTGATTTTCGAAATATTTTGAAAAAGGGTTGCTTAATTTTTTTAAAAATAATTTTCCCAGGTGAAAACTACAAATTTACTTATAATGACATATTGGAAAAAAAATTAAAATATTTTTCGAAAAGTTTTTCAAAAAAACGACTTTAAAAAAAAAACTGGTCGAACGATTTTCAATATTTTTTTTCCTCGATAGACATTTATTTTTCAAATTTTATTGCATATTTAGTTTTTCCGAAAAAATTCTGAAACTAATAATTAAAAAAATAAAAAAGATTTTCGAAAAAAAAATTATTTTTGCATTTTAATATATGTATATGTTACCGGCAAAATGAGTTTTGTTAAGTGCATTAGGTTGAACTAGTTTGGCATAGGCAAAACTAGTTCACTTGGTGCCGTAAAATAACTTAGATAGTAATAAAGTCCATTCATCAATTTTATTTCCTTTGAAGTGGATGGACCGATCATACGTTTTCTACAAGGTAGTATTGTAACCTTAATTCAAGGAAATGATGTCGAATACAAAAATTGGCAATAAAATTCACTAAGGGACAGCATAAGTCCCAAACAAAAAAAAACTAAATTGGCAGATATGACCCACTTCGAAAAATGTTAGTATGAAGTGGGTATGGGGGGACATACTACCCCCCTGCAACTGTAGAATTTGGAGTAGATGCAAGGTTGGGTATGTGAAAAGTGTTTTTGGATTTAAATAACAATTGCATAAGCACAATGTAGCATCTACTCCAATCCTTTAATGAACCCAAACATGGAGAGGGGGGGGGGTTGCAGGGGGCTTAGTACTGATTGGGTGATAAAATCTCAAGCAATTTCTTTGCACATTGAATCGGTAAAAATGCCGAAATTCTGATCGACATTATTACCATTTTTGTCGGAAATAGGGCTGACTTGAAATAAAATCGAAGTTCACCTTTATTTCGCTTTTTTAGGGAAATAAGATCGAATTGACCTTATTACCATTTACCTGATTTTACGGCCATGTTTTGTTTTGCCTCGGCAGAACTACTTCAACCAAACGCCCATAAAAAACAGTTTTGCCGGTATCATATACAATACATACATATGCAGCCACTTAGCAATTACCTAGCATAAGAACAAGTTCGTGCGAAACAGTCGTGCATTTTTAAAAATTTTTTTCGACAATGTGACCGCACATATGAGCAAGTACGTGCGATCCAGTCGTGCAATTTATTTATATGTTTTTAGTATTTTACGCAAAAAAAAAATAAGAAAAATTGTAAAAAACTGATTTTTTTGTACAAAAAAACCAAAAAGAATTCATTATCTTTAACATTATTGTTCTGTTTTTTGTAACTTCGATATCAATATGAACATTAAAAAAATGAGCACGTACTTGCTGCAACGGCAAAGTGCCAAGTTAAAAAAAAACAGGAAATTTTTAGCAGAACAACACACTCTTAACTATTAAAAAGTGTAATATATGTAAGTGTAATAATAATAAGTCTTACATAAGAAATAATTTATGAAAAAGTATTTTTAAAATTGTAATAACGATTTTGAAACAAAAAAAAATTATTTCTTATTTTAAGTAAAAAAAAAACAATTTTTAAGATTTTGGCATGCCTTTTCTTAGAGTGCATCAATAAACAATTACTTAAAACTATAGAAAGAATGTTATTAAAGTCTATGAAAAATTTATTGTAATAGAAAAACAAATTCCAAGATGTTGATATGCAGATAATGCTTGGTACAATGAGCTGTTACCGACAAAGTTGAAAATTAAAAAAAAAAACTTGAAATGAAAGCAATGTTAGCAGACTTTTCTGTTAAAATTATTTTTGATAGCACATTCCATACTTTACAAATTTTACATCAAAATCGTTGCACCCGTTTTGAAGAAAAAATAAACTTTTTTATTAATTTGTATATGGCGAATTCTTGCCGTTTTTTAAACTCCTAAAATTTAAAATTAAAAAAACTACTCTGAAGATCAGTCTTCTTTTAGAACACATTTTATTATTATTTCTATTTTTGACTATTACATCACTTGGATTTGTCAAAACATCTACACTAACTCAAGCCCGACATTTTACAATACCAACTATGTAGATATATTTCTTTTAAAATAAAAAATATGCATCATGCTTGATAAGAAACTCTTACTGACTTTGAAATACACGAAATACCTACGTTATACCTTTTTTATGCATTTATTTTAAGGGTCCCATAATGAACTTTTAAATAAACTCGTTAGATACACCTATAAAAGTAAACTCTGAACGGACATTTTTCTTCATTTTTTAAATTGGTACGAGCAAGTTATTGCGACGCCGCTCGTCATTGTGCATACTGACTGTGTCAACTGCAAACAATTTTCCTTGTTTGTTATAATTTAATTGTGAAGCGTCCGGCATTCTCCAAAAAATTACAAACATTTAAAAAAATATTCGTTTATAAGTGGGAGTCCCCTGAGAATTTTGTTTATCTCAAAAACCAAAAAAAAATGGTGAAAAATGCAAACCATTGTAAGAAATCCCCTTCAAAAATAAACGTACAATTGATCAGACGGCTTGAGTAAGTTCTTGAGGTCAGTGCGTAAGACCTTATCACCCGGTCTAAGTAAATATCTTTATTGTGTTAATTTATTCAAATTGTAATTTTACATTAATTTTAATTTTTATAATTGAGCTGTGGGAGTTATTTTGATTTTATCAATAGAAATTCAAACCAAAAATGGATTAAAGCTTCAAATACCAACATTAAATATGAAAAATATTCAAAAATGAAATTTAAAAAATTGTGAAAAGAAATTTATATTTTAAATCAAAGCCTGGTTTTAGAAATATAGCTATTTAAAAATATTTCAAACTTATTAATCATCAACCACATGACTTTCCAGTCATACATATTAATCTAAAAGAGTTGTGTAGAATGATTCAAATTAATTCCACGGCAACAATTCTCGAAATGAATTATGCTCGTAGCCTTAAAATCACTTGCCGATGATTTAAGAAACTTCCACCATAAACCGTTTTCTATATTGGTTTTGACATTTTTATTAGTTCAGATTGAGTGTGTGTTAAAAGAAAACATTTATTAAAATACTTTTTATTTCAATTTAGGTGAAGCCTTAAGTGTCCATCATGGGGAGCATGTTCCGAAGTGAAGAAATGGTATTATGCCAAATGTTTATACAATCGGAAGTTGCTTACTCTACAGTATCTGAGCTTGGAGAAACTGGTTGTGTTCAATTTCGGGATGTAAGTTATTTAAAACTGTAGTAATAGTCTTAAGAAAATATTTAACAATGTACACACACACACACACACACACACACATACATACACACATATGTATACACACATACACACACATGGACAAGAAAAAATCGTATGAGATAGGGTCTATTCCCTCACAAAGGAAATCCTTCATTAGCTGGCGCTACAGTTCGGGGAAGACCTGGGTCTCAACGAACAAGTTTCTCCAGCCAGCTCAGTCCGTACATACATACCTGCCTCCAGTTTCTGACGTGAAGTCGGTCGAGGTCCCCATCCACTTGTGTGCGCTACCTGAATCTCGGTCTTCCTCTGGTGCGCCATCCCTCTGGGGTGAGATCGAACATTTTACGGGCCGAAATGGAGCATTGATGTCCATCCGCTCTATATGACCCAGACATCTGAGAAGTCATTTTAGGAAATAGTTTTTTTTTTAATAGTTTTTAGTGAAAAACAGAAAACTGGATACTCAAATATCTTGTACTTTTTGAGAAATTCAAAAACAACAAAAACTACTTTTTTTTCAAAAAAAAGCTTAGTTTTTACGTGACTGTACCTACTTTTGGGTGAATTGATGGTCAAACCTTTACTTTTTTGTGAAAGTTTATTATTTCATCTCTGGTTAACAGTCCTTCATCCAAACAGAACGTCCTGGTAAAATAATTTCGTTCAATTTCTTCTCCAACGAATAATGATCGACACAATTCTGCTCTCAATAGATTATCATTTGAGGTTATAAATTCTCGATATAAAGATCTCTCCGAACTCTAAATACTTTGGGGTACTTGAAGCATAGTAGCTATCCGCCTTGGTCTAAGGAATGGATTACGTTGCACCAAACCTCTATTTTTTTCATTTAAGTTTGCTAATCAATCAGTAGATGATCTTTCTCTTCTTCGATACTCTAGCACTCCGTGATCTCGAAGACGTTGCTGTATTAAAAAAAATTAAGATTGGAATACCTCCTATCGGGATATTTTTCAGCATAAAGCCTTTGAGCTAAAGCCGTAGCAAAAGTGCGTTTATTCGCGGCGCGGCTCAGCGCCAGCCGTAATAAAAAAAATTCACAGGTCAATTTTCATGTGTCATCAATGAAAATAAATTGCATGGCTGGATCGCACGAACCTGCTCTTATGTAAAATTTGAAAAAATATTAATGGAAATTCAAAGTTTTTTTTCGATTTTCTGACATTTGATTGTTTGAAAAAAGTACGTAAAATAGCTTTGAGCGGAAAAATTTAAACGCCATTTTGTGGCTTTAAAATATGTGAAATAGGTTGATTTTTTTCCCAAGATCGTAGGAGCGGTTTTTACATAAAACGATTTTATTTTAATAACTTTTTTTCAAAAGTTAAAAAAAAAAATAATTTAACTTAAGCCAATCGAATAATAATTTTTTTAAAATACTGATTTAAAAAAAAAAATTAAGAAAATTATAAAAAATAAATAAAAAAAAAATACAAAAAAAAAGTTTTCAAAAATATTTTAAAATAAAATTTCTTAGGCTACCAACATCTTCCTGAGTATCAATTTTTATTAAAATCGGATGACAAGTTTTCGAGAAAGTCGAAGAAAAAAAAGGTTCTATGGGAGGTACCGTTTTTAGTCCACCATCTTGAATTTTTTTCTTCAAAACATTACCTACACCTAAAAGCGTTGGTCAAACAACTGCTTTTATACACTGTTCAATGTATAGCTATTTTCAGTACAGGGAAGATAGGATATTTGCATTTCATCCTTACTATTATGGATTTTAATAAGCTATCTCCATTCTGACATGATAACGTCTTATAAATCGATGACAGGCTACACATACGAAATAACATGACTCACGCTGATAATGCTGATAAGATTCATGTTGATAATGCTGATAAGAAAAGTGATGCACGCTGCGATACTGTGGTTCTTTCAACCAAAATCGATCGCAAGCACCAGGGGAACATGAAAAAGAAACAGGCCCAAATTCCCAAAATAATATTTAACTTAAATTCAAAAAGAACAAGAAGACAAAAAGAACTACAAAATAGACGGAGTTTTGTTAAAGTAGAAAGTAGATGTGGATTTTGGGGTGTGTGTGTGGATTTGGAGGGTTTATGGGTGTGAGTTATATGTATGTTTGTGTTGCTGCCATCAATGTTTTCTTATGACGTTACCACGTAAAATTATCGTCCGTAAACCGACTTTACAGGCAACCAACTCTTTTTTAACCAAAACATGATCCACAACTACAATAGTACACTGATTTTTTTTTCATAAAAATCTTGGAGCCGTTTTCGAGAAAAATAAGCCTTTTCTTAACGGTTATCTTATATGGCAGGTACAGTTAATATTTAAGCTAAAAATAAAATAAAATAACCCCTCTGTAGAATGTCAAAATAATAATGTGTATTAAATTTGAAAACGATTGGCTGTAGACCAAAAATAAAACAGAATTCTGTCAGTAACTCAAATATGTCTCTCTATCATCGTAATGTCATGTTTGGTTGTTATCTCAAAAATTTTAATCTGCATAACTTGCATTATAGTACCTAATAATAGCAAGTTAAAATAGCCAACAAATATTGCATAGCTGTAACGACAACACAAGACCGCCTTCCTTAAACTTAAAATAAGCTCTCATAAGCTCTAAGAAAACTTCAAATCTGATAGCCTCCACGGCAAAAAGTAAAGGAAAATGTATTTTATAATTTCCATCAACGACGAATGGTAACTCTGTTTTTAAATAAACACAATAAGCAAGAGGCAAATTGGCAATCAAATCAGTCTCCTTTTTCCTCACAGCCAGCCGGTGAGCAGACAGGTCATGGTGGAATTGGAATGTATGGAATATTACAAAAACAATTTCAACGAATCTCATGGGCCCTGTTTTATATTTTAGTGGGAATTTCTTAACTTGAGTGCGGTGCAAACTCTCTACTCTGTTCAATTTACATATATTTTCAGTACAGGGAAGATAGGATATTTGCCCTTCACTCTTAGGTACTATTATGGATTTCAATAAGCTATCTCCATTTTAAAGCTCTCAAATGGTTGCCATATTGGGCATTATAAATTGGTATAATTTTCACACAAATGTAGGTGTGGTTACCAACTTATTTTATTCAAATTTTATGAAAACAGAAACATGTAGACCGTAAACTAAATCTAAAAAAAAAATTAAATTAAATCTTTCTTTTTAAATCTTTCTTTAAAAGTAAATCAACACAGCACAAATATTTTATCAGCTCAAATTTGAATATATGTAACTCTTTATTGCACTGAACTATTTGAAATATTGTACACGAAACCAACAATTTGTAATTAATTAATGAATTAATAAACCACACTCCAACAAAAACTTGCTTAAATATAAATTCTTCCTTAAATAAATTGCACGACGGTCACAGCTCGGATAAAATTTGAAAATATTAAAAGAATTTCAAAGTTTTTATTTTGACTTTTGATTAGTCAATAAAAGTAATTAAAATTTTTTTTAGCGGAATAATTTGAACGTAATTGTATTTCCTTAAAAAATTGAAGGAGCAGGATCTTTTTTTCAAAATCGTAGGAACAGTTTTTAAATATAACGGTTTTTAACAACAATATAACATTTTTGATTGTAAACGGATATCCAGTTTCCGAGGTACCGTTTTTCGCCCACTAACTTATATTTTTTCCACTAAAATATTAACCACACCTCCAAAAGTACACAGATTTTTTGTTCATACAAATCCTTGGAGAAAAATAAGATTTAATCTAACGGTTATATGAAAATTAAAATAAGGCCTTTTGTAGAATAAATAATAAATAAAATAATCTTATGTTAAAAATTTGAAGACGATCGACTAAGCCGTTCAGGCTTCCAAAATACATCCCTACAGACAGATTATTAATTTTCCAGTAACTCAAATACGTTTCTCAATCGTGATGTCAAGTTTGATTATTATCTCAATTTATTTTTGTGGAGGAATGCATAACATGCATTAAAGTACCTATAATCGCAACCAAAAAAAAAATTGATAACAAATATTGTATTATGTATCTTTATTTTAACCGTTTATTTTAAAGAAAAATAAAAACGAAAAGATGGTAGTAAAAATAAACAGCGACAACACCTTCTTCTTTAAACTTAAAATATGCTCTCATTCGCTCTAAGAAAGCTTCAATTCTGGAACTTTCCATTGTATAAACTGCAGTCTATATACAATAGAACTTTCATAACAAAACCCAAAGAAAATGGTATTATAATTTCCATTAATGGCGAATGACTACTCTGCGGTAGTGTTTTTTTTTTTTAAATAACTGGTTGAACACAATGAGCTGGAACGGAAGACAGAGCTGGAGCTGGAAGAGATGTCAAAAATGTTGAATATACACAAATTCAATGTTGCGAACACAATGGGACGCAGCTGCAGACGGAGCAGCAATACGGAGACGGAAAAGTTTGTTAACTAATAAACCGGTGCAGTTTTTTTTACAAAAATCGTAAAAGGTGTATATCAGTATGGGAAAGAAGTAACGAATGAAAGAATGAAAATTTTAATATTTTAAGGGTTGAGCTTTGATGTTTCTCGTTTGAAAAAGAAAATGTTTGACTGATCTAAAAATAAGAACTTGATTGTAGAACATATGGAAACAGCGAGCAAATCCAAAGGTATCATGAAATTTCTAGGCTACTTTTCATCCTGATGAGGCATATGAAGAAAGGCTGACTGCTTTTCTTTTTTGTATCGAATTTTGAAAGGAAACCTACCTAGTTGGAATTTTAGCACAAAAAAAAACCAAAAAGGAGAACCTTCAATCTTTTTAGTCCGTGCTAACATTTTCTTTCCCGAACGAGAAATGGCAAAGCTCAACCTTAACATTTATTTTTAATTTTCATTCAATTCGTTTGTGTGCCAAAAAAAGAAGAAACAAGGAAAGCATGTAAACAAGGTATTATAATAAATGGGCTGATATTTAAATAATGTCAAAAAACTGCACGGCATCATTGTGGGCACTTGCAAGTTGGGACGTACGTCCTCGTTTGACGGCTAATATAGATCCAGCTCCGTATTCCAGTCCAGCTCCGTTTTTGCATTGTGTTCGCCCAGTAAATACAATAAGCGAGAGGCAAATTGATAATCAGCCCCCTCGCAGCCGGGGAGCAAACAGGTCTTTTTGGAATATACGTGGGTTAAATGAAATATTACAACAACAATTTCAATGTATTTCAGGTTCTCTTGTATATTTAAGTGGCAATTTCTTAAGTTGAGTGCGATGCAAACACTTGCAGGTACCAGTGTGTTTGAAAGCTCACTTTCATAAGGCCGGTACTGAAATTTTAAATTGAACAAAATATTTAGCCTAAGGGTCTTTTTTCAACTACAGAAGATGGCAGAGTTCTCTCGCCAATTCATCCTGTACTCTCCGATGGTTGAAGTCGTCATCATAAGATCCTTCGCTATTGATCATTTAGATCCCAGATATTTAAATTTTTCGCAATGGGAAGTACAGTTCTATTCAAATAAATGTCTAGAATCGCTTATAAGTTTGGAGATTCGAATCGAATCGTGATCCTTCTACACCCAATGTCCTGTATCTTTTTCCAGAACTTTGAGGGTGTTCATCAAACAGTTTTCACTTTTCGAAGTATTTCAACACAGCTCTAACTTCATTAACAGCTCTAACTTGCACTGCTTAATGATCGGACATTATTTATCGCAACCTGAAAGTCAAGATTAATCAAATGGTCTCCAAGTCTCTGTATCTCCGGATGGGGGTTCCAGAGGGCTCTATTTTAGAGCCTATCTTATTTTGTTTTTTATACACGATTTACCAATTTGTTGCTCAAATTTTTCGATTCATTTATATGCTAATGATGTCCAAGCTAATTTATCCCGTCCAATCTGATTGCAAGACGACCTTATTTATAGACTTAATGAGGATTTGCCAGCAATTTTTAAGTGGTCTCAAAACCTGATAAGTCCCAACTAATTATGTTATTTAAAAAACAGGCTTCTACTTCGAACTTACCTCCGGTAATTTTTTCTGAAGCTTTTGTTTTCTGAAAATTGTCTTGGTTTTAGAATCAATACTTCTGTTTTGGCTGCAGACCAAATAAATTTTACCATCGGAAGAATCTATGGTAGTCTGCGTAAGCTAAGGCATTTCTCCTATCTAACTCCAACAAATCTCTAAAGAATTTCGTCGTCATCCTTGGTGTCTTTATATAGCTTCTTGTTTGGACATATTTCCTTGTAATAGGATTTCGGTATAGACCTGTAGAGCTACGGAATAGCTCTTCTTCATATATGTTGGTGATATGGTGAACCAAATAGGAGCGTACGTCAGAACTGGACTGATCAGCTGTTTATAGTATTAGTGCTTCGTATTAGTGCTAAGTCCGTTTCTTCTCCTAAGAAGCGGGTGGACCAGATGTAGGGAAAAGTTAGCTGTCTTTAGCATAAATGAAGCGTGCTTGTTGAATTTGAAGCGGTTACTGAAATTCACTCCAAGATATTTTGCTGTTGTTTTTGTCCTTATCACTGTGTTGTCTGGTAGCTTGATACTGATATTATCACAGCGTGATGCGAAACCTCTTCGACCTCTTGTTGCTGTTCTTGGGGTTCTGAAGCAGATAAGCTCGCTCTTATCGCTTTTATCTTTAGTCCCCATTTTAGGAAGTAGTCCCACAAGTTTCGTATGTGACCTTCAACTCTCCTGGGTGTGATTTCCGGTGAAATGGATTTTGCATATGTTAAGGAGTCATCGCAATATAGCTTCGTTTTCGTCCCTGGGATGTTGGTAGGCTGGTCAGCTGTGTAAATGTTGAATAGTATGGGGCCCAACTTGTTGGAACCTTCTGGAACTCCAGCGCTGATCGTCTTTCTACGTGAACATTCTTTACCTGTACATAAAAGGATCTATGGGTTAGAAAATTTTTGATTAATCTCACCAAGTGTTCAGGTAGTCCTATTGACAATTTGAATATTAGTCATTTTATTAAAACTGTGTCTAAGGCCTTTTCGATGTACAGTAAACAGGCGACTGTCGTCTCTTTCTTGTTGAGTCACGTCGGAGTGCAGTCCAAGAAGCAGATGGATGCTGTTTGAGAGATTGCTGCTGGTTGGGACTTCCGGGAAATGTCTTTCAATTTCGGTACGGAATGTTCTCCAGTTCACCCTGTTATAATATCTTATGTTGAGCTCTTGTTCTGGTTGTTCGCAGAATATCCTTTGATTAGGTCTTACCCTCACTTCTACTGCCAGATGGTCGGAATCACTATCGTGTGCTACGCAATTGTAGTTCCTTTTCCGTCATTACACAGGGAACAATTGTACTTTAAACAAAACTTATATTAACTTTGTCAAGACTAATTCATTAACTGTTGTAAACATATTTTCTCCCACTTACAGCTTAACAACGATGTCAATACATTTCAAAGAAAACTCGCCTCTGAGGTGAGACGATGTGACGAAATGGAACGGAAAATTCGCTACATTGAGTCCGTTATCCGAGAAGATGGCAAAAATGTTCTTGAAAATCCCCCGGAAATTCCTAAAGCACCGGAAGTCAAAGACATATGCAATATAGAAGCTCTTTTGGACAAATCCGAAAGCGACCTTTTCGAACTAACTAAAAACTTCAAAAAATTAGAAACTGTTTTTGAAGAACTCACCGAACGGCGGCGAGTTTTGGAAATTGTTCAAGGATTCTTTTCCACCGAAGAAATAGTCAATGTAAATTCCATTCGTTTTTCCATCAATGATGCTCAGCATAATTTCACGCGTTTGAATTTCATAGCGGGAGTCATTGATCCCCAACGGCAATTCGCCTTTGAACGAATGCTTTGGCGTATAGCCAGGGGTAAAGTCTATTTGAAGTCTGATTTACAGTTCAATTTGACAAATAAAGAAACTGGATGCCAGAAGCTTAAGAATGTGTTTATAGCGTTTTTCCAAGGCGAGCAGTTAAGGAGCCGAATTATCAAGGTTTGCAATGGATTCCATGCCAAAATCTACGACTGCCCAAACTCATTTGAAGATCGGATAAAAACTGTAAGAGAATTGAGTGAGAACCTGCAAGATCTAAGGACGGTGATAGCAGAAACTAAGGAGCAGCGTGCCAAAATGATAAATTATGTTGTTGGGAGTTTGCCCACTTGGAAAATCATGCTGACAAAAATTAAGGCTATCTACCACACACTCAACATGTTTAACATAAACGTAACAAAGAACTGTTTGATTGGCGAATGTTGGGTTCCAGTAAAGGACTTACCGAAGGTGCAAGAGGCACTTGCTGTCGGCAGGAAGGCAGATGACAGCGTAGTGGCATCTTTTTTGAACATCATTCCGACAAAGGAGGTTCCACCTACCTATAATCGTACGAATAAGTTCACTCAGGGTTTCCAAAACCTCATTGATGCCTATGGAGTAGCTTCATATCGCGAAGCTAACCCAGCCCTGTACTCGATCATAACATTTCCATTTCTGTTTGCTGTAATGTTTGGTGACCTTGGTCATGGTTTCATTTTGTTCTTATTCGGATCATGGATGTGCTCTTTCGAGAGTTCATTAGGAAAGAAACGTGGCGGAGAGATTTGGAACATTTTCTACGGTGGTCGCTACATAATCCTTCTGATGGGAATGTTTTCTATGTACACTGGATTCATGTACAATGACGTGTTCTCCAAATCTTTCAAAATCTTTGATTCTTCATGGGTTAACAACTATAACTCTTCAACAGTCCAGAGTAATCCAAAGCTCCAGTTTGATCCAAAATTCGACAACAATGGAGTGTATCCAATTGGCATGGATCCGATCTGGCAAATGGCTGACAACAAGATCATCTTTTTGAACACCTACAAGATGAAACTCTCGATTATATTTGGCGTTCTTCACATGTTCTTCGGTGTCTGTATGAGCGTTGTGAACTTCAATCATTTCCAAAAGCGAGTTAGCATCTTCCTGGAGTTCCTGCCACAAGTTCTCTTCTTGATCCTATTATTTGGTTATATGGTCTTTATGATGTTTTTCAAATGGGTAAAGTTTTCAGCTAAGGCTGACATTCAAGCTGATACACCAGGTTGTGCACCTTCCGTTCTCATAATGTTCATCAATATGATGCTCTTCAAATCCACTAAGCCCCTAAAAGGCTGCAATGAATATATGTTCGATGCTCAGCACACAATTCAAATTGTTTTCATATCGATTGGACTTGTGTGCATTCCGTGGATGCTATTAGGGAAGCCGCTGTACATGAAATTCAAACGAAAGCCGGTTATCGCTGTGACAGTGAGTCAAAAGCTGCCACATACATGCAGATTGTTTTTTTATTTTATATTTTAATTGCAGAGGAACATTGAAGCTGAACCAATTGATAATACCGGAAATGCTTCCGGGAGTGAAATTGTAGAAATGCCGGATGACGATGATCAACAGTTACTTTTGGGCTCTTCTTTGGAGCATAGTGAGAACAATGAAATGGAACCAATGAGTGAGGTTTTCATTCATCAGGCAATCCATACCATTGAGTATGTCCTGAGTACAATCTCACACACTGCGTCGTACTTGCGCTTATGGGCGTTATCTCTGGCTCATGCTCGTAAGTATCTTTATAAATTTAACGAACTTTAAGATGGGTGTAAGATTTGATATATTTTTCAGACACATTCCATTTCTAGCTTTTGTGATTATTTTTTCCGAGTATGATACAAATTTGCTTCTTATCATTCCAGAATTATCTGAGGTTCTCTGGAGCATGGTGTTATCTTTGGCCTTGAAAAGCAACTCGAGCCTTAGTTACATAATGCTTTATCTTATATTTGCGGCATGGTCGATGTTCACTCTTGCCATTTTAGTTATGATGGAAGGTTTATCTGCGTTTTTGCATACATTGCGGTTGCACTGGTAAAATTATTTAAATTATTAATCAAACAAATCTATTACTTTCTTCTCTTTATATACATATTTATTTATAGGGTTGAATTTATGAGTAAATTTTATGCTGGGCTTGGACATCCATTCCAACCATTTAGCTTTACGATTCTGCTCGAAAAGGAGGAATAATTTATAATAAATATTTATCAAAAATAATATTTGTTTATTTGAAAATGAATAAATATATAATTAAATGTTTATTTTAATAGTTAGTCGATGATAATTTTAAATTCTTTTTATGTTTCCGAATTGTAAAAAATTTGTTTGGTTATTTATTAAAGTTTATTAATTTATATGAATTAATTTATTTTTGTTGAATATTATTTCGTTTAAAGCTGATCAAAACAACAAAATTTATAAAAAAAAATCATATTTTCTAACATTGTTTGAAATGGTAGACACTGTTATGTTTGTAGGGTTAGGGTTTGTTAAGCCAATTCCAAGAACTCATCAAAATACAGTTTTTTTATGTGTCTATATAACTAGCCCGAATTAAAGGGAGTTCAGCTACTCTTATCATGTTGTAAAACAAAGAGGAGGCGTTAAAAAAGTAAGAAATAATGCACCGATGTACCTTTATTTTAAAGTTCTGCATATCAAAATGAAAGGGAAAAACAGAGTACGGCAAGACATTCCACATTCGGGTGGCACGGCTAAAGAAAGAATCCCTGGTATTTAGCTGTATATTTGAAGTTGAGCCCAAGGATATACAATACTAATCAGCATTTCTAGAAGTGCAAATGATTAGGTTAAATTATTTCAGGTAAGAATGAAGCTGGCTAGTGAAATCACTAGAGTATTAAAGAAATAATAGCTATAAAATAACAAAAGGCAAGAAACGTTACGAAGGTCCTCAAGAGATGTAAATGTTTCTGTTTTTTCCGGTCGCCTATCATTTTTAATGCTGTTTTTTTTTTAATTCTGTTCAAAAAATTTCCATTACTATTTAGAGACTTTTAAAATCAATGTGCATCGGTATATTCTATTTTCTTTCAATGTTTTTACCAAAATCTAAATTTAAGTTTAATTAAAAACCATACAATTTTACTTAAATAGTACCGCTAAAAGTACAGCAAATGGTAGCTTAGCTACTCTAAAAAACAAAACCAGTGTTTTTCTGAGCTTTTTGAGTAACAGTACTTTAAAATTCTGACATAACGTAATGCCAAGTCGCAACCTCTGTCATTACAACCTGATATAGGGTGTTTCGTATAAGTTATGACAAAAAGCGAGAGTATAGTTCTTAAAAACACACATTTCAAACTCAAATTTAAATAAATTGCACGACTGGAAAGCTGTATGTGCGGTCACGTCGTCGAATAAAATTTAAAAAAATAATAAAGGAACATCAAATTGTATTTAGCGAAATAATTTTAACGCCATTGTCTTTAAGAAATGTAAAAAAGTGTGATTCTTTTTCAAAATCGTAGGAACGGTTTTAAATAAAACGGTTGTTTTGTAATTTTGTAACAACTTTTTTCAAAAAATTAAAAAAAATATTCAAGAATGCAAACATAAGCACAAAAATAATATACATTTAAAACAAAATTAAACAAAAAAAAAATTATTTAACCGTTTTCAAAATATTGAGGTTCCGTTGATCTACCACGTCGGCCTCAGAACAGTCGATAGGCGGTTCGTGTCGGGCCGGGATCGGAAGGAAGCAATTGATCAGGTCCACCAATTTTTTGTGGCTCAGTTAGAACCCGATATTTTCAGTAGGCATAGACGAAATATCGCTTATGGCCGACCTATATTTATTTTAGGTATCTTCTAGCTAGGTAGAGCAGTTGCGGCGGCACCAACAAAATATATATAAGAAAATAAAAAAAAATATAAAATTTAAAAAAACCTTGCTGTGGCTGTTCTAGATTTAAGTATTTTAGGTTTATTTTAAGTTTACTTTAAGCTAGTTTTAAGTAGATTAAGATAGGTTAAGAAAAATCAATAAAGATACCTATTTTAATTTTTTGTATGGGCTTAAAATTAAGCCTAGTTAATTTTAATATAAATTTAAGTTATTTTTAGGCCGAAAGGCAATTAAAATTAAGATATAGAATAATTTAGAGCTCCCGCATTGAGCTAGTAAGTTGATAGTTTAAGCTAATTTTAAGATTTTTGTCTAGCATTTAAGTAGTTATTAAGTTAAAGTTAAATAAAAAAATCAAATTTCATTACGAACAGAATTTTGCCAGTAACTCAAATATGTTTCTCTATCATTGTAATGTCATGTTTGATTGTTATCTCAATTATTTGTCTGCATGAATCCATAACTTGCATTATAGTAACTACAAGCAAGGAACTCATGCAACTCCGTTATTGAAAGAGCCAAATTTTTGCATGACCAAAAATTTCGGCAAAAAATTCTGAAGTTGGGACACTGCTCATCGACAATAACAATCCAATTGTTTACTTTTCAGAGAAGGCAAACTTGCTTGCCACCCATTTCGCTGCAAGCTCCACGCTCCCTCAGCAACGTTGCCTCTCCTTTAGTGAATGTAAATTTGTCCATGGGACAGATTTTTTTCCGCACTCGTACAGTAGCAAAAGTTCTCAAAGATCTCGATATGCACAAAACCGCTGGCCCGGATGGTATACCCCCCATACTTCTGAAGAGTAGTTCTTCTACACTGGCAAAGCCACTGCGTAAGCTTTTCCATGACTCTTACTCTTTTGGAATCTTTCTTAGAAGATGGAAAACAGCTTTTGTCCAGCCTGTCCCTAAAAAAGGTGACCCATCCTCCCCTTCCTCCTACCGACCCATAGCACTGACATCTCTTCTTTCTAAGGTCATGGAAATGCTGATTAACCGTCCGCTTAAGGAATATCTCGAAGATCGTAAGCTCCTCCATGACCGTCAGTATGGCTTCCGCAGCAACCGTTCCACAGGTCATCTGATGGCATATCTCACCGAACAGTGGAACAAATCTTTACATCGCTTTGGTGAAAGTAAAATTATAGCTCTTGATATCTCCAAGTCAATTAATAAAGTTTGGCGTGAAGCTCTCTTATCGAAAATGCGTGCTTTTGGGATTGATGATACTCTTGTTCGTTGGATTATAAGCTATCTTCTGGACCGTTAAATAGAAGTTGTATGACTCTACCCTCAGCTTTTCATATTCGTTCGATGATTCACGTCCTTCGCCTTCGTACGTACAATTGAAACGGTACCGTATGTCAAGCTCATTGAACTCCGATATATACAGCATTGTCAAATGGGGTAGTAGGAATCGTGTGGAGTTTAATGCTTCGAAAACTCAATGCTGTCTTCTGTCGTTAAGGCTAAACAAATCCCAAATGCCATTGTCCATGTGCTTCACAAACATCACTTCACCTGCTTGATAGAATACAAAATCGAGTATTAAGATAGATAGGAAATAGAACTGCCGCTGAAACAATTGCCCCTCTCGAACACCGACGCAATGTTTCATAACTTTTCTTATTTTATCGTTTCTTTTATGAAAAATGTTCACTAGAAGTAGCCAGCTGCATTCCTCTCCTTAAGAGTTTCTCCTACAATACTCGTCTCGCAAGGAATGCTCATCAGTTCACCCTTGAGCCCAATTTCGGACGTACCGTGAAATATAGGGATTTTTTTTTTAGCCGAACAACACGAATTTGGAATAGTTTACCCAGCAAGATTTTCCGTGCCATTTTGATCTGCAACATTCAAAACCAATGTTAATCGACACCTCCTATCTCTCCCCTCCCTATCTTCCTTATGTCCGACCAGTGTGTTCTACATTAAAAGGCAAACAAATAGTCCCCTGTGTGCGCGTTAATTATAAAAGAAATATAATCGCAATTAAAAAAAAATATTAATTCAAATTAAAATCTTACGTTTTTTTTTTTAAATGTTCCTCTCTTTTATACTTCTTTTGTTATTGGAATATCAGGTCAATTAATTACTACGTTTACATAGAGGATTAAATCTGAATTGAATTTGATTTGTGAATCCGCTCTTGTAAACGTAGTAATGATTGAATGGAACCGTCTTTTAATATTTCTTTAAGTATCGATAATATCATTAGTAAAGTAAAAAAGTATGGAAAAAGCCATGTTTTTTCATTCAAAACGTCGCGTCGGCGCACAGAGTTCTAACGCTAGGACCGGTATTATTCCTAAATCTAGTATGTACTCATATCGGTATCAACTCATTTCTTCATACACGTCCTAAGCCATAGTTCTGTCAATTTGGTACCGAGTATTAGTAAGGACTCGGTCCCAGCTAGCTCGTAAAAATCAACTAGTACCCGATTATTATACCAGTTGTTGGCACTCAAATTGATACCAAGTGATTTCTTAATAGAAGTCCTAAGCTCTATAATCCTGTCAAATTGAGACCGAGTATTAGTAAGGACTCGGTATTAGCTAGAACCTCGAAGTCGGTAGACTATCGTCTTAATACCGGAGTATTTTATAGTTTCTTAGCTTTAGTTTTTTTTCTAGTAGGTAGTTGATGCGTTTTTGTTTGTTTCATTGATTTTTATTTCGTTTCATAAGCATTGGTGATCAAAGTTGGTGATTTAAAGTGTCTTTTTAGTCGTTACCAATTTTCGCAATTTCGGCAGTAGGATGTACGATTTATAGGACTTGCATAAACTAAACCAATGTCATCAACATAATTTAAGCGGTAAGCTCGTAGCGGAACACCTGAATTATCTGTTGTGTTAAAAAAGTTAAGATAAAAAAATTAAGTTTTTTAACTAACATTCAAAATAGATTATAAATTGAAAATGTTGGGATACGGATTTTAAATAGGCCTGCAATCAGACAAAAATACTCTGAAAATTGGTAATTTGTTTGTAAGCACGGAAAAAAATTCTAATTTGGAACTATGTGGCATTGATATCTGTCAATCATTGCACGCGCTGTGGGGCACTAAGCGCCATCATGGTGGAACCACATGCCTTCTTGGTCCATATGCCCATAATTTTTGCAATAAAAAAATAGTTATATCGCATCACCAAAATCATTTTCAAAAAATGGTTATGGTCATGAACTTTGAGCTTCTGAATCATTTGAATCTGGACCGAGTGTAGGCCTAAGTACCGACACTAAATTCACCTAATTTAAGTCTGAGAATGGCCGAATTCATGTGCATGACGAGAAATCGACTGCCTCGGGTTCTGCCGTATTATTTATGGAACACGGCGATGTTCTTGGCCGATCTTGCTTGATTGATTACCGAACCATGCGTTTCATATTTGGTCATCGAACGTTGAAGAGTCGAAGGTGAAGGGCCACCACGTCAAGAGTAAAATGGGAAAAACGCCCGTATCGTTTATAATAAGAAACACTCTTAATATTATGCAGGAGCTCTTGCTGGTTTATCTGCTATGACCTATGACCCATAACATTATCGCAGTGTGAGCGGACAACAGTGCCTCCAGGTCAGCAGGGCAGTGCCAGATCGGGACGTGAGAGACAGATCACAATCACTAATTTTGATGGTTGAATAGGAGAAATATACTAAGATAGATGCAGACATTATTTGTGACTCCTTTGGCATTCCTCAGAGGGGTTTAAAATTTTATTTTAAGGCTAAAACAACGGTAGCATATTTTTCTCGAAAACATCTCTAACTATTTAGATGAATATTTTGATAGGTTAAATTGGGTAAAATTTTATCAAAAGCAAATTTACCGAATAAGTAAACTAACGGAATGTACCTTTCATATAAGGTTTTTTTCTAATTTTCCACTTTTTCAGTAACGGCTCATAGGCGATGTTGGACGCAAAGTCTGTAAAACGCGCTTCGCAAAAATAAGAAAACAAACGTTGTTTAATAATTTGAAATAACTAAATATTTTGAAAAATAAACCTAAAGAAAATAACTTGTTTTATTTATATCGTGTTTTCATATTCTTTTCACCCTTGTTGAAGTCTATATGTGGGTGTTTAGTACCTACCTGCTGGAAAATCCCTCACATTGTCTGCACAATGACTAGTGACTAGTACATTTGAAAAAGGTAAAACTTTCCCTTACATGATTATTTATCCGATAGATTGAAAAAAAAACCTAGAATCGTGATCCATTTGTTTTCTGCATGCAATATTTCATACCTTTTTCCAAGATTTGCATATGCTATCTTGGTCCGGTCCAAGAGTATAATTTTCTTGCATTCCACAATTAACAAAATATTTACAAAATTTTTATTATTTTTGCTCATTGCATTCCTTCTTTATGCCGTCGAAATTCACACCTGCTTTCTTTTCCTAATTGTTGTCATAAATTTTATGCATGGACTATTTGTTTACTGCAAACACAGGTCGACGAAAATTCGGCCGTAAAAATAATTTTCTGAAAATTTATCTCGCTTGTGAAACATGTTCTGTGGACTATAGTTTGTTTTTGTATTTTTAGTATTTTTTTTTATCTTTGTTAAACCTTTAGTCAACTCGTAGACAAATAAATCGTGTGGACAAATTCTTTATGTATTTTTTGTTTTAGTTATCCATTTCCCTCAAAATTCACCAGACATTTTTGTTTTACGGAAATAGATACAAATATCAAAAAAAAAAAAAAAAATGATCTTTAGACAAACATTTCGAGTGAACAAGAAATATGCTTAGTGATTTTTGAAAGTCAAAACCGTCAAGATCTTTTTCGTTATCCGTCAATATCGGAAAGTGCGATAGAAATCTGTACAAAGTATCCAGAACATAGTGAATTCTTAAAGTTCTATCAAATCGATGTAAACATTTTATAGTAAAATGATCATCGATTTACTGCCATAAATTATTGCCATAAATTTTTGTGTTTTAGTAGGAAATGTGTTGAAGCAATGATAGAATTTCCTTAAAATATCTTACAGATACGTCCAAAAGGTAGGTGGCTACCAAATTTTGTGGAACTAATTTCTGATTGAAATTTAAAATTCATATCTGCTTATACGTATATAGATACAAAACTTTACAAAATCTACATCTAATCAATACGTGTTTGTTAAAGCCAACTGATTAATTCAAATCTAACTAAAACATTCAACCAGTTCAACAGGTTGAAAAAATAATAATAGTTTCACTTAACTCAGTATCTGTTGGATCGTTTGGAATACATGTTGTAACTACGAGGTGCGGTTAAAATCATAGGTTTAGAAGGAATTGGAATGAAATTATTCCATTTTTGTGCATAATGGTTATTGAAATTCTCATGTGAAGTGTTTCATGATAATATTTACATAATTAGTTGTTAGTTCTCAAAGTTCAAAAGTCAGTGTGCTTTGGGTTAGATAGTTGAGTGAATTAATCTAAGTCAAGAGTTCTTCAAATCGTAAGTAATACAAAATAATTATAACTAAACGATTTTTTTTAAAGTTATTTAATGGTCGAGATAGTTCAGTGTGTCAATTGAATCTATCTTTGCATATTGTTTTACACTTCGGATGTAAAAAAGTCAATTTGTTTATGTTTTTGTGCAGTGAAACCAAGTCTAGTAAGGTTTTGTTGTGGATTCTTTTGTTAGAAGAAAATCGGTCAGTGGTCAGTGGTCAGTACAAATGCAAGAAAGGTTTAATTTTTTAAAGTTCATTTGTTGCATTTGTTGGGTTTGTTGTAGCACCAATGTAGCAAGCCTGAGAAAAATATGCTTATTCCAGTAATGTGCTGTCAACCTAAACATCTAAAGCGCACGCTGTGTAGCCATTGTTCCGTGACACAGTAACTAGTAAGTGGGTCAGGTTTTGTATTCAAATTCAACATACAAAATGTTTGTTTGTTTGTTGGTTATTGATATGTCAAATATCCGAAGAGGAAGTTACAAATCCTTATAGAGTAAATTTTGCCTCGATCCATGTTAGGTGCGGGTCGAACACAGAAATTGTTAAGACTAAAATGCCCTTGAACTGCCAACATTTTAATTAAATTATCAAACGATTTAATTATTGCTTATATAATACCTACGGTGATGGTGAGAAAAAAATAAACGTGTTCTTCTTCTTCTTCTTTAACCGATGGTTAGTGTGATCTCGACTGGAACCACAAGTCTTCTCCAATTCTCTGCTTCGCCTAATGCATCCACTTGTGGGGTTTGCCGGGTTGATTCCGAAAACCTCATCGAACCGGTATTCGATTGTTCCATATCTGAGGCCAAGTGTCGTTGCATTTGTTCGATCCATGGGTTTTTGTGCCTGCCTTTCTTCGGCGATAGTGTTGGAACGTGGCCAGCTATAGTATTTTTAAACTGGGTTCACTTCTACATGGCAGTTCCAGCTAAGTTGTTCATGATGTATTTTGTCAAAAATGCTAGTATTTTTGCTTCCAGAACATCTATGCAGACATTAAGTGCTCATCTTTCCGTTAACATATCTTTAAGCAGAAATTTAAGGACTATAATAAGGAGCAAAGAGACTCAGAAGCCGTCCCTATTGCAGACAAATTTCGATTGGAAACTCTTCGGTGACTCCTGCGACTCCTGTGACAAGATGCATATGTACATGTATTATGTACATACTTACTAGCTGTTACCCGCGACATTGTCCGCCTGAAATTTATCAAAGTAATTCAAAAAGCTTTAGTTATTCCTTTCAAAATGAGCTCCCTGCCACATAGTAAGTAATTAACATAACCTAAGTTACTCCTTAGGATTTCAGCTACCTCCCAGTGAAAGTCCTGTCAAAATCAGTCCAGCCGTTTCCAAATTTACCGGGAACAAACAGACAGAAAGACAGACAGACAGACAGACAAAACAATTTTAAATGGTGTTTTTGTTATAAGTACTGTATATCCTTTCGTATACATCAGGTAAAAAGGTGTGATTTGGATTTTCAAAAAAGACACTTCATTTTTATTTATGTGTATAGATAACAAAAACCTTACTGGGTTGGTCGGTCCCATAAGAGCCTGTGTAAATTATTTTGACTGCACGGAAACAACTGCACATCTGTTTTTACCATTACATACAGTGGATTTACAGATTTTTCCGGGACTAGTGATGAACCTTCTTTGACCCTATTTTGTTCAAAAATTTCCAGCTCTAACTCCCAAACCTCCATGTTTCTTTTAATTACTGCTTAGCATTGTGAGGTGCTGCCAAATTTCACCGGTCGATTACACGTATGCTCAATTCATCCTAATTAAAATTTTACTTTAATGGACATCATCATTTCTTAAAAAAATCGTTTTTGAGATAAAATTAACTGATCGCTTTCCTTCGTTAGTCTTACGAATATGTCACCGGCAACCGCTCGGAGTCTATCAATCAACGAACTTTAGGAACTCTCTCTTATATGTCTTCTTATGGTATCCACAAATATCGAGTAAAAATGTCAAAGACCTGTCAAAAATGACAGCACAATGACACCCTTTACATTTGTTTAAAAATAATGTCATCAATCAAATGCTAATTGAATCGTCTGCCTTCAAATATTCAATTTTTTTACAAAATTCGAAATTCATTCAATTTATGAAAACTGCCCTTAAGTTTTTTGAAATAAAATATTCAAACTACACACATGTTCTCGAGGGGGTGATTGAGCAATGAATGAAATAATGAATTACTTAGTGTGATGTGACCTTGGTGGAAGTTAATACTTTATAAATAGACGACACAACCTGCATCATAGTTTCCACTTAAAGAATAAAACCTAAACGTACGTAATCTACTTATCAAATCATGCGTGTACGGTTGCGGTCCATGTTTCACAAAAGCAAACAATATCATATTCTACATAGTTTGTCAGCGGCAAGTGTGGAGCACTTGGAGCAGCTAACTCAACATTCCAGTAAAATTTAAGATACATGACTCAATAAGTTTTTTTATTTTTTTTTATTCAAATGTGGTATACGTACTTTTGGATTGAGGCTTATCAGAGTTGGCATTTGAAGGTTTCTGTATGTGTGGTTAGTTTGTTGAATTTGATAGCTCATTTCCCATTGGAACGCAATGCGAGGGGTGTATTTGTTTCAGTTCGACTTAGCAAATCTTAAGGCGCCAGGTTTTATGATGATTATAAATAAATTATTAAAAAACACTTGTTCTAGTATTAGTTGTTTCGTTAGTTTTTTTTTCATAATTAATAAACTCTAGATGAAGAGTAATCGTGGGAAAAATATCAGATGCCAAGTTATGCTTGATTTCTGTGCCATATTTTTGTTGAATAAAAATTAAAAAAAGACGTATTTTACAAAATGATTCTTATTTAATTTTTTGTTTATTTTTTATTTATTTATTTATTAATTTTTGACAACTTAAAACTGTAAGATACTAAATCTAATTTTACGAATTACGAATATAATAAAGAAACAAACAATTCAATTCAACAAAAAAAAAAACCGGCACGACTGTGTCCGCACGTACTTGCTCTGTATTTCGAAAATTGTAGGACCGGTTCTGATAAAATCCTGTTTTATATTTTTAGTATTTGGATTTTTTTTTTTTAATTTTGGTATGCAGTTTGTTAGAATTTATTAATAATCATGTGAATATAAAATTTAAAATTATATTTTTGATTAGTTTTAAAAATATTGATTTTTTTAAAATAAATTTTCAAAAATTAATTTCAATCAACATTTTGATATGCAGAATTAATTTGGCTACCTAGATCTTCTCAAATAAACAATTTGACAGAAATAAAAAGAGGTGTGCAGAATTTATTTGGCTGTTTAGGTCTTTCAAATATGAAATTTGATTCAAATCCATTGAGCCGTTACCGAGAAAGTCGAAAATTAAAAAAAAAACGTTATATGAAAAGTAACAGCCAATATCAAAAAAAAAAAAAAAAAATCTCAAACATTTTCATCGAAATCGTTGGAGCCGTTTTCGAGAAAACCCGTAAGGTAAAGAGGGGGGGGGGGATAAAAGGTACTCTCAACTAGGGTACTTTTGTGGTTTTTCGATTGTATGTTCTGAACTTATCAATATTTTCAAAAATAGTCTGAGTATGAGTTTTAGCGTATTTAATTGGGGTACATTTTACCCCATCCCTTTAGCACAGCTATGGCGTGGGGGAAAACTTGGGATTTTCGTATTGGGCCACTAACAAAGCCGTTGCAACAAGAAATTATTTTGTTCGAATTATTTCCGATGTATGTGATTTTTTGTCTAAGGTTAAGGTTTTTGCCTATAGGTGGAAAATAGACTTTTCTGAGTAAAACAACGGAATATTCAGGATTTAAAGAAATAAACGCTGATGTTCCCCAAGGAACTGTTTTTGGCCCAGTGTTGTTCGTACTTTATACTCTAGGATATATGAACCTCAAGATGTCATAATTTTGAATTTCGGGATTCAAAATAGTTAATTGAGAAAATACTCCATTCTAAGTATTTATAGCAAACTGCTTACCTATAAGCAAGTGCTTAAACCTGTATGGATGTATGGAATACTACTTTGGAGTTGTATTAAACCAAGCTATACAAACACTGAATTTGTATCAAAACAAAGCTCTCAAAACAATCGTTAATACTTCCTGTGTGATTCTCACACTACCGTAGGTACTGGCCAATACTGTCTATGAAGATTTTTCAAATTCCGGGACAAGAACAAAGAATCGCATTTAATTTCTCCCACTGGAACTGTTCTTTTTTTCCGGAAATTTTCAATCAAGCAGAACATCTATTTATCTGCTGTTTTTTTTTCTTATAAAAAATCTTATTTATGGACCGATTATGACGGAACTCTCCAAGGCTGATAGAGTGATAGCTTATGTTGTGAGGAGTAACTTAAGTAGTTATTTTAATTACCCCAAATTGGAGCTGGGTCGGTTTTTTTTAATTTTGTTTATTTATGGAGCGATTTGACTCAAAACCACAAATAACAAATTAAATAAATTAACAATAATAAAAAGAATGCTTTTGGAAAAATGTTTGACCCGAAAGGTGGCACTGCGGAGGAAATATTTACGAAATTGTAGCCCTATTTATATATTTATATATTATTTTACGACAGCGAAATAGTTTTAAATTAAATTCACCACCATTTTTTTAATAAAGTTCTGAGAAATGGTATTAAGGCATAATTTCAGAACATTGCCCAAACCAGCTAAATTTAATTCATTAAAACGAGTGGCTTGGTGTAGTGTAACACGCGCCCTATTTGTCATTTATATTTTGTACTGCAAATGCGCTCCTGTTTTCCCGCTAGTATAATTATTATTTTCCAGTCGTGGGCTTATCTTGAAAAGCGCTGACGAAATAAGAACGGGACAGAAGTTAAAGCTTCAAGCAAGATACGTTAATTTCAACCCCTATTGCCAGCCTACCAGTTGGTAGGCCCGATTGAGTGATTAGGACGTGTTTTTTATATTTAACTTGTGTCTAACTACAACTTAAGTGAGTCAATGTATCTTTAAGTACCTATATACATTAGCTTTTGTTTATTTTTTTATTCATTCAGTGCATCTTAAGAAATCATACGTTGTTTTGAATTGAAATAAAAAATTGGAATATATCGTTAGGAAAGTTTTGTTCCAAAGGTTGGTTTTTATTTATGGTGCAAAATATAAATCTTTTGCATAATTGTTTTATTCTATTGTATCTGTGTATTTTGTTTTTAATTTATTTCCAACAAATGAAAAAAAAAAACAAATTGATAACAAAGAGTCTGCAATCAATTTTCCTGCGTGGGAAGTCGAACAATAAAATGAAAAATAATGTGTTTTAATTAGAAAAATTTAAACGACCATTTTTAACTTGTTTTAATTCTCAATCCCATTGTCGAATCAAAAAAGTTATTGAGAAATTATAGTCGAAGTATTCAAAAGTCTGTGATATTGTTTTTGGGATTTTTGGAAACTGTCAAAGTCAATTCAGTTTTTAAACAGTTGTGGTGTTTTCAAAACAGAATTTGATTTTGTTCGAATTTAGATCAAGTATGAGTTATTTTATTGGTGAATTAAGTAAAAATTTTCGGTTAAAAAATATTGTTCGAAGAAAAAGCGGTGGAAGATGAAAAAAATCATAAGAAAACTACCTCATGGAGTCAATGGCAAATTAAGTCATTAAGTAATGGCGAATAACATTAAATGTACAAAACCGCTGGTCGGACAGACTTTTTCCTGTCCATTTGGCGGTAAAATGGCCATTTCCGGTTTGGTGTATCTCATCGGTTCAACGAATCAAATGAAAGCTAAGAGCTTAGAAACATTAAGAATTTCTGGTCGGACAAACTTAACATATGCGAAACATGAGCCCGACCTCTGTTTTTCAAAATTAATTTGTCCAAAAAAGATGTTGATACTGACTTAAGAAAATTTGAAAGGAATTTGCAGTAATTTTTTTTTAACAAAGTGATCCGACGCATGTTTGGCCCATGTTAAGTTTGTCCGATCAGCAGATTCTCAATGTAGACGGTCTAAGCTTTTATTTGATACCCCATTTGTGCATTGACTCAATCCCAATGAGGTAAACCAGCACCAAAAACGCAACCGGAAGTGGCCATTTTGCTGCCAAATGGGCAAGAAAAAGTCTGTCCGACCAGCTCTCCTGTACATTTTATGTAATTTTCCATTTATTTATGGCTAAATTTTCCATTAACTCTATGAGGTAGGTGTTGCTACGACCGCCGCCCCTACTAATAGGGTTATAATAGAAATTTGAGATTCGTACTCACTAAAAATCACCTTCATTTGTTTTTACCACTGCAAATTTGTTGTGTTATCAAGTAGTTTAGTTTATAGAGCATATCAAACGGTCATATACGCTAAGTCAAACGGTCTCATTCTCCGAAGCCGGTGTACAAAGTTTGTCTCTTCAAGGGCATTCTCTTATAATTTGCTACACTCAAGGGCTTATTAATACCTTTATAAGCATTAAGGTAGAAGCTTATTCTTAAATACTTGGAAAAATTTTAACGATGCTGTAGATCTGGAATTAGGTGAACATTTTCTCACTTAAAACCCACGGACCGCATCCAGCTTGCACTAGGAGTTTTGAAAAAATAGCAACCCAGCGTGATAATCGAACTTACGATCTCTGGGTTAGGAAGCACTTTATCTACTGCACCAAGCACCACTGCCATCCCGCACGCCTGTTGAATGCTTCATTACTATCGCCTTGTAAACGTATTTTAAACTCGATGATTTTAACACACAATTAATTAACGATTGCTCTGATGGTTTTGTTTTCTTGGTTGGGTTCAACCCAAAAGTGTATCTCATACGTTAAAACATGTTTTAGCATTTGCTTGTAAATAAGCAGTTTATTCATAGTACTTCGATTGAAGTTTTTTCTAATAAACAAGTTTAATTCTCGTAATTTACTATCGATTTCTTTTTAGCATCAATAGTCATTCGTGTCTAGATATTTTGTTTCGTTAGCATACGGTGTTTGTACCGGGTTAATAAGGATGGGCACATTGTTAACATTCTTGTAAGTAAAGTTAACATGTGTTGATTTGGACTCGTTTAGAATGATACGCCTTGGAAAGTATTCCGAAGTTAATGGAACTTTATTAGTTATAAATAATAGTAAGTAAGAATGTACATTAATTCTTTATTTATCTGTAATTGATTGCAGGCAGATTGTTTAGGCTGCGAAAATCTTGTAGCTATTAGGGCTGCCGGACCTTCTTCATCTTCGTCATCGTCATAGTTGGACATGCCCTCATGCACCTCAGGAGAAAAGGGCAGGCCAGTGGGTTCCTTATTCTCATCGTCAGTGTCAAATTCCTTGCTATAAGGCTGAGGGGAATTTTCGCATGCTGCAGTTGCAGCCTGTATAACAACCAGTCGTGCACTTACAGGTTGGTGGCAGTCTAGCTGACATTTTGCCTATGCAACGGCTTTGGAATATATGCAGTATCTCGGGTCTTCAAAATTGTCAATTTCAATGGTCCCTCTATACAATTTGACAAAGAATTTCTCTCTAACGTCAGAGATTTAAGATTCCTCTTTAAAAATCGTCAGCATCACTGGAAGACTAGGGTTCTTGTTGTACATCTGTATCACCTTTTTCCAAATACCTTAGGGTCCTGAAGTGGTGTCATACCCACTTATCGCACGCAGGAAAATTATATCCTGTAGTTCGTACTTCAGATGAATATATTAAAAAAGGCTGTGACCCTATGTACTCTTCTGAAAATAAACGTTTTTTTGGAAGAACCAAAAGCTGTGAGAAGCACCAGGAGATCTATATCTTCCCCAGTTATGACGACACTATCAGGCTTGTCAGCAGCTGAGACAGCATTCTCTACAATCATAACAATAACAATCATGCTTCACTTGGATTCCCCTGGCTTCCATTTCACTCTTCAGCATAGTTATGAAGTTTGCCTTGTTGGTATCGTTAGAAATAAATTTCGCCTGCGAAATCGTGCTGATCAAAGTTGTCTTTGACATTGAGTATCACCGGGTACATTCAACAACTCCTCGCCGTCGAAGAGTTTAAAAGTTTCCTTGAGGTGTTCAGCGAACAGATCTGCCTTTTCCTTATCTGTTTTAGCCCATCCTCCATCCTTTGTTTGAACTGGGAGTTGATTTTAACTTGTTTTTTTTAGGCTACTTGAATCATTCTATATTTGTGTCCTTGATAACGGTTGAAAGCTTTCGTAATGAATTAAATTAATTTTCCACTCTTAACATCCGATAAAATGCAAACAATCAATAAATTGTTCTGTTTCCAGTCTTTCGGACAAGTAATACGTTTCATGAAAATAATAATGCAAAACAAATATTAAATAAACAATAATAATTACTTCATAGAACATGTGATCCAATCGTGTGCTAAACCAGATTTACCATTAATATAAAAATTATACCCTTCGTATAATTACGTGGATGGAATAAAATATATTAAATTTGGAATCCAAATCATTTATAGCTATGAAGGCTCAGTAGCTTAGTTGCTATGAGGTTAAAGCTTCACATCACATATAAGTAGGTGTCTAAACCACAACGTTCGTCCCATACTTATTCGATTATTCTCCTATTTTGCTGACTGTTTTTTTATTTTTATTTTAACATTTTTTCTAATTCGGTTTTTTGTTTGAATTAAATAACAATAAACAAAAACAAAAAAACAGCCCAAAATGGAGAACATACCGGGTTTTTGGCTTAAAATGTATCTACAAATATACATATATTTGTATTTGTTTAGATAATTTGATAGCTTTAACTGAATACAAATTCGATTTCTTGATTTCGTTTGCCAAGAAAAAACTTTGTACCCAATTATATAATATTAAGATATTCTGGACATCCAAATATATTTTTTTAAGTTTAATGATGAATATTACCGATTTGGAGTCTGGCTCAAAGTCCCAAAGTGTTAGGTTATAATTGCTGCGATATAACACACAAATTTATAGCTTATGCTTTTAAATTCCATTTGCAATTTAAGGTGGTAACTTGATAAATCATTGTTTCCAACATTCGTTTGTCTTTGTCATAATCAAAGGTCATATATACCTATTTCCATAAAATTTTGATTTGGATCTGTTATTTGTTTTCGAGGTGTAAATAAAGTGCAGTCTACACCTAAAAAATGGGAATGCGCTACCGACCGTTCTTTTCAAGCTCATAGAAATTCTAATTAATTATAAGCTCAAGGGTTCAAGTCTGATACCCCCTGAAAATAAATATTGTTGTGCCCCAGGGCTCCGTTTTGTCTCCGACTCTCTTTCTTATTTTAATAAAAGATCTGTCTGAAATGTAATATAACGAATGTTTCGCTGACGAAAGTGTACGAAACCGTTAATTTAATTCTAATCTTGTTAGTATTATCAAAAAGGGAATAAGATATCGTGAGGAATTTAATGCGTCCAAAACACAATGCAGTTTTTTGTCTTTAAAGTGGAATATTGCCCTCTTTCCACTATCTATTAAGCTAGTATTAGACGTTCCTTGTAATTGGTTACTGCTGTGACGTAGCCTGTTCCTGCAGGGACTGTGTCCCAACATGGCAGGAATTTCTGCCATGTCATTATTTGTCGCGGTTGGGCGTTCGGAGTTGATGGTGCCATCGGATTTGCAATTTCATATACCCAAAATACGAGTTGACGGCGAGATGAAGAAAAAAAAATTTATTTCAAAGAAATTAGCAATATTGTAACAAAATCAAGAAAAAAAATATGTATTACCACTAAAAAATATGTTTTTAAATTGTTTTCAATTTAAAAAAAATATTTTAAGCTCGTTCCTAGAAATTTTATTCTCAAACGACGACAAACGTGTTACGTCAAAGTTTTTACGCCACGTTGTAGTATACAGCAATACATATCCCATATCATAAGAAGCGCGTTTTCAACGCCGCGTCGAGTTCAACGTGGCGGCAATACTCATCGTCGTGGCGTTGAAATAAATTACAAATTATTATTTTGACGCCGCGTTAGAACAGATTATTTTTTGAATTGTTTTGAGAATTAAAGGCTTTGTCAAACAGAGCGCGTTTATTACGCGCATATATTCTTACATGTTTTCCTAACACATTCTATCAGTTTTTCCATGGTAAGCAATATTAAAAATGAAAATGAAAATGACACAAAAAGAAATATCAAAACAATAATTTAAATGACTTAAGGCCTCGTCAAACAGAGAGCGTTTTGAGGCCACGTTTCAACGTCTAGCTGTGACACGATTACGTTTTTCACGGCGTCGGCAGTGACGGTGGTAGGACCTATTTTGTTGTGACGTCATAGTGTCACTGCAATGACAAGTTACAAGGACCGTCTAATACTAGCTTCAGTGGCAGTTGTAACAAGGAAGCGCCAACCACCTCCTGTGGAAGGATCATTAAAAATGCCACTTTCTCTGAAGATGTAATAAATTATTTTCATCTTATGATCTGGCTAATATCTTCAAAACGTACATCCGTCCAAGACTAGATTGCAAAACCCATATCTGGCGAATGGCGTGCTCTCTCAACTCATTTGAGTCTTTAAGTTGGAATTCAAAGCATTCAAAATTATTGAAGATGATGATGTCAGTTTAGGACATTCACGTCACTCAAACAGCGACTAACATGTCTCTTATTTTTTTAGGAAAGCCCACTAATTTACTCTGTACTTCTTCGTTCTTCAGGCGTACAACTCGAATGTGGAATGTTTTCCCCAACTCTATTTTTCCTCCCCATTATTGTTCAAAACTTAAAACTAATGTACATCGGCATCTCCTTTAAAACCCCGCATCCTATTTTTCGCTGCGTTCACCGACATTGAAAATGGTTAAAAAAAACCTTTTAACGTGTGTCGATTATAAAAATATATATAATTGTCAATTTTAAATTTCACTAATAAGACACGTTCGTCAATAATTCTAAATTAAGTATCAAAATTAAATTCATCAAAAAAGGATTTTGAAAACTATAGCAGAGGTTTTTTAATAAAAGTTGTTTTTATTAAAAAAAAATATTTTTAAATTTAATTTCTTAATAGTTTTCATCATTTTCCGACTTTGCATTTGAAAATTAAATAAAAATAAAAATTAAATTATGTGACAAAATTTGTTTTTATTTAGTTAAAATATTATTATTTAATTAAATCACAAAATTAATACACATTTTATTTATTATTTATGTGTGATTTCATTTTTAATTTCACTCACTAGGTGAGTATTTCGACGTAAAAAGTGTCAAGATAGGTATTCGATAGTTTAAACTTTGCAAAATTGATTTAATACTTTCCTCTAGTGATATATAAACTTTTTTCAATAATTCGCGTCTATATTTATTAAAATTTCATTTCCACTTGTAAAATGACACACTGTTTCTTCTATTTTTTCTTAAATTTCCGCTGAAAGAAAACATTCTTTAAAAATCAATTGAATCTATTACAAAAGTATTCTTGCGTGTTTGTTGTTTTTATTTTCAACTACGAACTCAAAAGTCACTAACTTCAAAGTTAGAGCCAATTATGCACCGCACGCAATATTCAAAGCAGTTTAGGTAACAGTGTAACGACTTTATTGAAATGAGAAATGAAATTAAGAAATCTAGGGCATTAGTACCGTCGCGTCGTACGACTTTATCAATAAATAATAATGTTGTTATAAACAACAACAGCTTTAATGGATTAATATATTAATTACCCATTTTAGTTTTTTCTTCTCCTTTTTATGTAGAAATGTTTTAATCATGAACAACGAAATATTTAATAATGCAATTGAATAATATACTCTTTAGTGTCAACATTATAGATACAAAGGGATTTACAATTTAAGGAATTTTTCATATTTGGTCAATTAAAAACTCATATTAATCTATGATATGTGTTCGAAAATTAAAAAAAAAAAAAAAAAAAACTAAAACAAAAAACATCCACATTTTTGTTTTTGGTTTAAGCGCCACCTATTGGTAAAACTATGTTTAGAATAAACTTTATGATGTGATTAAAATTTCCTTCAATGTTAATAGTCAAGTAAATTAGAAGGTTTTACTCAAAAAACTTTGGAATGCCCGGTAGATACAAACAAAATTTCCGCAACCACGCCCTTTCGCCCCCTTCAGCTATCAAGTAAGAACCACTGAAAATCGGCAATTTTCACACTCTTTGGCCTATACCTCCATTCTGATGAATTTCAACGCAGAAACAAACAGTTATCTGGCAATAGTGAGAAGCTTAGCAGTCAGTTGTTATAACAATAAGGCTCAAGAAGTCAATATGGCAGCAGCTTCTAGAATCTTCAGTAGCACTTTTGGCGACGTTTAAATGAAAAATAAAGTCCTCACATTATCATTAGAAATAAAAGGCACGACTGGGTCGCACGTACTTGCTCTTATGTGCTAATCCTTTTTAAGTGCAGGCGTCTTTTTGACAAAGATTTTATTTTAATATTTTTTGTATGACGTGCAACTTCCTTAGAATCGTTTTGGGGTGAAGCTCGAACGAACATGCGTCACGACAAAGGGATAAACACATAAATATATAGGATTGTTAGCTTTTGCAGTTTTTTAGTGTAGTATTATCTTTCCACTTGCTGCTTACTGTTTATAATATAATTTGCTAATAGAAAGATACAAAGGACATTTTTCAGTTAAATTTTCATTTTGGTATGGAAAAATTTGAACAACTGGCATAAAGATTCGTCGGAATCAGTAGTATGGCAATAATGCTAGGTATAGGGACCTTTATACTTTTGTTTTCTCGATTGAAATTTTTGCATTCAGTAGTAATCGAATAGTTTTTTTTTATTTGTTAGTTGTTTTTGTGTGTTTATCAAAGGCTTCCTTATTTATTCTGTGCTTTTATGATGATGAAAAATGCTTTAAAATACGTAAGTATGTATGTAATGTAGGTTGTCACTTTCTTTTATTTGACTAATGGCTTGGCTAGGGCTTAGCCGAGCAATATGAAATAAAATGTTGGGGAAAAAAATGTATGAATTCAAAAAAACACTACTCATAACGTTTTTTGGAAAAAATGTTGTAAGCCATCTTATGTCTTTTGCTGTTTTCTATTTTATGAATTTTTCATTTCAAAATCGTTCGACCAGTTTTTTCAAAAAAATGTTTTTTTTGAAAAACTTTTCGAAAACATATTTTAAAATTTTTTTTAGTATGTCAATTTTAAGAAATTTATAGTTTATACTAGGAGAAAAATTTAAAAAAAAATCTATAGATCCGTTTTTAAAATATTCAAAAAACAAAATATTTTTTTAAAAAAATTATTAAAATTTAAAAAAAAATGTTTTTGAAAATTTTGATAAGCAATATTATTTAAATCATAAAACACTACATATTTTGAAAATTTCATCAAAATCCGTCAATTAGTTAACGAGAAAGTCTGATTTTAAAAAAACCGGTCATATGGGAGGTACCGTTATAAAACTTTTTCTGAAAAATCCATTAAAATTAAAAGATAGATTTTGCACAGAAAACATCATTCTGAAAGTTTAATCAAAATCGTAGGAGCCGTTTTCGAGAAAAATACGTTTTTTAATAAAAGTTATATGGCAGGTACCGTTAGTTTTGGAGCTAGAATGCCAATTCCAAAAACTGTCGGGTAGAGCACTCTAAAAATACTATATACCAAGTTTGAATCAAATCGGCCCAACCGTTTAGGCTGTAGATATCGATACGGACAGACAGACAGACAGACAGACGGACGGAATTTCCGGACCCACTTTTTTTGACTTCTCTATCATCGTAATATCATGTTTGATTGTTAGAATTTTTTTTTTTTTACGAATGCATAACTTGCCTTATAGTCCCTATAATCGCAAGTAAAAATGGGCACGACTGGGTCCCACGTACTTGCTCTTATGTGCCTAATTACATTGGAAAGCAATATCTTTGACAGAAACAAGTGACATTTATTTTGAAAATAACACAGTTTGAACTTATAAAAAGTATCAAAACCACAATACTTAACGGTTTTTAGTAGATTTAAAGTACGCATCATCACACGTCTTAAATAACAAGGAATTTATGAAAAATGTATTTCGAAAATTGTTTTGATAAAATCCTGTTTTTTTATTTTTACTTTTTTTAATTTTTTTTTTAAATTTTGGTGTGCAATTTTTTAGAGTTAATAAATATATTTGTGATTATAAAATTTTAAATAATTTTTTTTGATTAGTTTTAAAAATATTGATTTTTCAAAAAAAAAATCAAAAATTAATTTTAATTAGAAAAAAATGTTATTCAAAATTTTGATATGCAGAATTAATTCGGCTACCTAGATCTTCTTAAATATAAAATTTGACAGAAAACCAATGAGTCGTAACCGAGAAAACCAAAAATTAAAAAAACCGTTATATGAAAGCTCCCGTTAATAGATTTTCCCGTATATGTGGTTCTAATCAGATGATAGCCAATAGCAACAAAAAAATTCTCAAAAATGTTCATTAAAATCGTTGGAGCCGTTTTCGAGAAAAATAAGCTTTTCCTAAACGGTTGTATGGCATGTACCGTTATTATTAGCCCTAAAAATAAAATTTCAATTTCCCCTCTGAGGAATGCCAAAAGATAAACACATACCAGTATTGAAGGAAATGGCTTAACCCCTTTAGGCTCGATATACACCCGGACAGACAGACAGACAGACAGACATTTTTTCTCGATCACTTTTTTAGACTTCTCTATGATCGTAATTCCATGTTTGATTGTTATCACAATTTTTTTTTAATATTCACGAATCCTAAACTTGCCTTATAGTCCCTATAATCGCAAGTAAAAATGTATTACCACTAAAAAACATGTTTTTGAATTGTTTTCAACTTTAAAAAATATTTTAAGCTCGTTCGTAGAAATTTTATTCTTAAACGACGACAAACGTGTTACGTCAAAGGTTTTACGCCACGTTGTAGTATACAGCAATACATATCCCATATCATAAGGAGCGCGTTTTCAACGCCGCGTCGAGTTCAACGTGGCGGCAATACTCATCGTCTAAGCGCTTCATAACTCCGATTCTATTGATAGTACAATATCAATCCTTTATGGAGTAAACTTGTATTTTCCTAAGGATACACATATATGCATAAGACAATTAATATTATACAAGATTCCAAATCATTCCCGAAAATTTAATCTAGTACGATTACAATAGCGTTTAATCATAAGACATGGATAACTCAAAACCTCGATTTTTGTGCTACGTTCACACTTCAAATAACAATATAATCTTCTTTCTCAATGTTTTTAAACCATTTTTTTAAGAACGAGTATTTTCTTGTAGTTCATACTGTTTCAGATTCTCTTGGTATCGAAAGAAAAAAGAAAAATTACAATCATATTAAAAAGACAGTTAATACGCTCGTATATCTTACTCAAAGTATTGGACTTCCTCAAAATATTATAGAGCTAATCAATTATTATTATCAATCAATTCCAGAAAGCTAGATAAGATATCTTAACTGAAACTCATATTGGAATTATAGAAGTTAACTAGAGATTAATGAAATCCACAATATTACCCAGTTACATACGAGTATTCACCTTAGAACGGTTGGATTTTTTTTTTTAAATAAACTATTATATAAAACATTAAGTTTTTTAATGCGTTTTCGCAAGCCAAAGAAATCTTTTAAAATACGAAAACCTAATCGAAATAAATCAATTTTTAATAAAAAGAACTTGAATTGTGAACCCTTTTTAATTTTTGTTTAAATTCTGTTCCAGGACACATAAATAAATAAGTCCTAACCATGGGGGACATGTTTCGGAGTGAGACAATGGTTTTGTGCCAAATGTTCATACAACCAGAAGCGGCCTACACATCAGTTTCGGAGTTGGGAGAAGCTGGGTGTGTCCAGTTTCGTGATGTAAGTTCATTTAGTTTGCAAAGTTGTTTTATGAATAAATGAAGCAGGTACTTTCACATTATTGCTGTCGTGGAGTCTGGTGTTGATATACGATTTTATCAAAGCCTAGATTGTTCACTTTTTCTGACAATTTTTTTAAGCTTAATCATTCTCTATCAAAAATGTGGTAAGGTAGACTTCACCCAAAATTAATATCTATTCTAATTTTTTTATTTATTTTTTATGATATAAGCATTAAATAATGTCCATAGGGCTGTGCAAAAATTGTTAGATTGATTTTTTTAATTACATTAAAAGATTTTATGTATTTTTTTGCACAAAACCCATGTAACTAAAGAAAATTCCAAAATGTTTACAAAGTTTTTTGGTGGGTTTAAACTAGTTTGGTATGAAGCAGTAAGAACATATACGAAATGACGTGCAATTGGGAGAGGAGAACTCTGTATTGGATTAAAAATTCGATGTTGGCAACTTATGATTTCGAAGAGCATGAAGGAGTAACGGTAGTGAAACTTTTGTGTAAAAATAATGTGTATAGTTAGTATTAGACGGTCCTTGTAATTGGTCACTGCAGTGACATTCTGACGTCACTGTGACGTATTTTTCTGTCCTAAAAGTGTCACGTCGTGTAATAGTCATTGTTTTGTATGTACTTGCGGTGACAGGCACAGTGACACGTCACTTTTATGTCCCTGTAGTGACAAATTACAAGGACCGTGTAATAGCCCTGTCACTGTTGGTGGAACACAGTGACACGTAACCTGTCCCTGCAGGGACTATGTCCTGGAATTCCTGCCGGGTCACTGTTGGCACTGTTGGTCTCGGTTGGGCGTTCGGAGTTGAACACACTTTTATTCAATAGCTTTGACGGTGCTATCAGATTTGCAATTTCGTATACCCAAAATACCAGTTGACGGCGGGATGATGAAAAAAACTCGGCTGCAATAACCGTCGTCTAAGCGCGGCGTTGAAATAAATTACAAATTATTATTTTGACGCCGCGTTAGAACAGATTATTTTTTTAATTGTTTTGAGAATTAAAGGCTTTGTCAAACAGAGCGTGTTTCTTAAGCGGCGTTGAGATTATTGAACGCGACGTTGAGTTTATTTTGACGCGGCGTTTTAACGCAACGTTGGAGAAATAGTCCATTTCCGATTTTTGCCATATCTCGTCCTTCAGAAATACTTACATTCTTACATGTTTTCTTATTACACATTCTATCAGTTTTTCCATGATAAGCAATATTAAATATAAAAATGACACAAAAACAAATATCAAAACATTACATTACATAACAATTTATTCTACTCCGTAGATAAATCTACGAAGTAAACACATTTATGAGCACTGGCCATCGGCTCAGACAATTACCAAGACAACACATAAGACGACATTGATACAGGACAGAACAGAAGATAGAAAGAGGACGGAAAAACAGAAAACACATAACACATGTCAACAGCACACAGTATGTTTTGAGACGGTCCTCCATCTTTCTACTAACCACGCGCAACGATGCTTGATTTCGCTGATCTCACGGGAAGCGATGCTTTTTTTTACTTTTAATTGATTTTTATTTAACTTTTACTTATATCTACTTAAATGCTAGACAAAAATCTTAAAACTAGCTAAAACTATCAACTTAATTAACTTACTGGCCCTATGCGGGCGCTCTAAATTAATCTCTAACTTAATTCTAATTGCCTTTCGGCCTAAAAATAACTTAATTTTATCTTATATATATTGGGGTTTTATTTTTTACCCAGAAAAATTTAAAAACTAGGTCACCATTATCATGTTTTAATCTATCTTAAACTACTTAAAAACTAACTTAAAATAAACTAAAAATAAGCTTAAACTTACTTAAAATAAACCTTAAATACTTAAAATTACAACAGCCACAACAGCCTTTTTTTTATTTTAACATATTTTTTTTTCTTTTTTTTTTGGTGCCGCCGCAACTGCCCTACCTAACTTAAAGCTACAATAGATATATGTAGTCGGCCATAGGCGATATTTCGTCTTTGCCGACTGAAAATTATCGGGTTTTAGTTAAGCCACCAAAATTGGTGGATCTGATCTAGGGCTTCCTTTCGATCCCGGTCGGGCACGGCCCTACTGAAACGGAGGCGCTCTGCTTCGCTCCCAGCGACTATGTCCCGGTCGTAGAGGAGCCGCATATCGACTGACGGGAAGCGATGCTTTATCAGAGCCAAGGCCGTTGACAATATCAAAACAATATTTTAAATGACTCAAGGTCTCGTCAAACAGAGAGCGTTTTGAGGCCGCGTTTTTACACCAAGTTTCAACGCCGCATTTTAGTATACAGTAATACATATCCCATGTCATATAGATCGAGTTTTCAAACCCGCGTCAAGTTCCACACCGCTTCAACACGTGGCGTTAAAACGCTGCGTTGTGATTGATTACAAATTATTTTTTTGACGCCGCGTTAGAAAGATTTTTTTTAAATTATTTTGTGCTTTGTGAATTAAATTATTCTGAATTTGTTGTAGACATTTTTTGACTTATTTTGTGTCATTTAATATTGTTTTAAATGAAAAAAAATAACCTGATTGGCATTTGGTGAAAAAATGAAAATCAAGATTCAAATATGAAACGCTGCGGATAGTTCATCTGTTTGACGTTCTCTACCACCATATTTATAACGCTACGTGAAAATAATCTCAACGCCGCGTAAGATAATCTCAACGCCTCGTAAAATAATCTCAACGCCGCGTTAAAAACGCGTTCTGTTTGACGAAGCCTTTAATTGAGGGTTATTAATAAATTTATTGAAAATATATCAATTTGTACACATAGATAATCTATATACATATATATAGATTATATATATATATATATATATATATATATGCTCAAAAAAATAATCTTTTGTAACGTGAGGTCAAAAAAAAATTGGTTATTTATTTCAACGCTGCGTCTTGACTCACGTATTGACACCGCGTTGAACTCGACGCGGCGTTGAAAACGCGCTCTTTGTGACATCGGATATGTATTGCGGTATATTACAACGTGGCGTTGAAACTTGGCGCTAAAACGCGGCGTCAAAACGCGGCTGTTTGACGAGACGATATAGCCCTGGCTCCTCAGCTCATAATTCTCGCATTAGTTTTGCGCAGAAACCTTCATTAAATTAATGTAGGTAATTGAAATACTTCAGAAACTCACGTTTATATTAAACCAAAACAACCAAAACAACCAAGACACAGGGACTCATTTGAGTGACGCCGCGTGATCGTCACTGCTGAATTTGATAAATGTCATAGCAGTTTAGGTTCACCGACAACGATCAGCTGTTTGAGAGTTGTCACGTCGTGTGATAGTCACTGTTTTGCATGTCCTTGCAGTGACACAGAGATACAGGGACAACAGTGACACACTTTGACGTTCATTGTATTTTGGGACAACAAGGTCAGGCATGTGTCATTCGTGTGATAGTCACTGTAGCTAGCTGTGACACGATGACCTTTGTCGCGGCAGTGACCGTGGTAGGACCTATTTTGTTGTGACGTCACAGTGTCCCTGCAGTGACCAATTACAAGGACCGTCTAATGCCAGCTTAAGTAATTCCATTCTACATTAACTGCAACAAGTGGAGTGAGGACTTCGAGCGACTTAACAACATCATGCATAACCTTGGAAACAAAAGCGTCTTAGTTATTGGTGATTTCAATGCAAGAATCAACCATTACAACATTACGAAGCGCAACAAACACTCAAAACTACTCCATCAATGAATGGAGTTTTAAATCAAAATGGGACAAATCTTCTAGATCTTCTCCAGTTGTTTGATTGTACAATTTTGAATGGCTGTACGAATGGTGACATCGAAGGACACTTTACATTTCAAGAAGGACAAGGCAGATCTGTGATAGACTATTGTGCGATTAGTAACGATTGGAATGATTTAGTGCAGAAGTTTGAAATCCAGTGTAAAAATTATTCCGACCACATGCCAATAGTTGTAGACTGGGTTGATGTTACTACACCTAAATGAACAGATCTGAAACTTTTACCACGATTGAAATGAAAATAAGAAACAACTTCTGTATATCAGCAAAGATCGGAAGAAAACCTAGCGAGTTTAAATGTTACGACCGAGTCTGCCGAAGTAAGTGCTAACAAAATAGTATCTTGCATTAGAAATTCAACGGTCAATATTTCTCCAAAAAACCGTCCTAATTTCAAACAAAAGTGGTTTGACAAAGAATGTATGATGGTACGGAAAAAATCATTTACTCTTTTACATGCGCTTCGAAACTCTAACTGTCAAATTCTGAAGAAGTGAAAACCATCAAGCTTGGTCACTCGGCCAGATAAAAGGTTTGAAGGAATTTTGATCCTGGGTTCGAATCCAGCTTGCGAGGTATTGACAAAACCTCCAAAAGTAAAAATTTGTCTCGAAAAAGTGCATCTCATGTAGCCGTTCTATTCTTGCAGATTAACAACACACACACAGGAATGGTTGAGAGTATAAGTCACTAGGCCTTGGCTCTTTAAGGAGTTGTCGCGCCAACAATTTTTTTTTAATTTTACTCTCACAAGTCTTGTATATTGACCAACGTTGTAAACCGTAAAATGTAAGTAAGCGATCGACAAACAACTGCAGCGTTGAGTGTAGAAGCGTTTTCCGCAAAAGGACATTTTTTGGTTACAGAGTTTTCCCGCATCTTCCTCCATTCGTGAAACGTTTTACGCCGTAATCGTCATCATAATTTTTTTTCTTTTGATAATAGATTCAAGGTATTTAAACTTTCCACACTTGGGAAGAACTTTCACATTAAAAAAATGTCTAGAATAGATGTGGATCAGAGAATGTGAGTGAAACCTGAATCGTTTACGATTTGAACAAACGATTTCAAAAATTGCATACCAGTAATGGACAAACTAGTTTCTTCTTCATAAAAAACATTTTTTCACGCAGTAAACAAGAAGCATGTGTTTAAACTTTTTTGAAAAACTAAAAATTCCAATCAAGAAATATGCCCTTAAAAAACTCTCGAGCAATGAAATTTAAAAAAAACTTTTGCGTCATAATATAATATGCATGGGTGCATTTAATTTACCTCATTTAATGAACCGTAGATTTTAAGCAAAAGGCTAAAAATAAAAATAATAGGAGTTTTAAATCCAAGCTTTTCCCAGATTTCTCCCATTCCCTATTTCTAAATACCCAAAAAGTCACTTATCAAGCACCATAAACGAGTTACTTTTAACACTTCCCCCTCCCTATCAACGCCAATTTCTCAGGATGCCTTTACTAATTCATTTTATCCTAACATTGTTTATATACTCACGTATTCTCAATCCAAATTCCTTCTCTTCATCTATTTCACATCACTCTTCCAAACCCCCAATTCCAAATCTCTTTCATTGAAAAATTTCTTCTCTTCATCTACTTTATGACACTTATCCCAAACACCCAACACTTGACAACAAAAATATTTCCCGCCGAAGTGATCAATGAATTTATTCAAATATTTGACACATCCATCTACCTTGCTTACTTCCACAATAAAGGAGAACATGTTTGCATAAACGGCATTACAATACAAAGTCAAACTTAATAGCTTCTTCAATTAAGGAGGGCTATTTACAAATACTCTTAATCTTAAAAAATCAATAACATAAGAAATGATTGCTCTGCTGGCCCCAACGGAGTTCCAGCTCTTATACTGTAAAACCAATGATGATTTAATTCCAAATATGTATCTATTTCTCAGGTTGTTACTCTCCTGGAAAGAATCATTTATCATCATAACTCACACAACTCTTTGAAAGCATTGTTTAAGCTTTTCCTTGTAGACGAATTATTTCTTCAAACCAACATGGTTTTCTCATTGGAATATCTACAACAACTAATTCGTTGAATTCGTCTCTGAAACCTTATGTCGACGTCTAGAAAATGTAGAAAATGGTAATGAAGTTGACGTTTAAGCGAATGATCTAAGCAAAGCTTTTGATAAAATTTCCCACGCTCTTATTCTTTTCAAATTGCTCTTTGTTTACAACCGCACTTAATATAATGGATTGCATTTTATTTGAAAGATCGTTTTTATGAATTCATTGTTAGATCATCTGTATCAGATCCATTGCATGCAAAATCTGGATACCCGCAGCGTAGTCAACTATTTTTATTCTAACCATCAATGATGTCAAGTGTGTTTGTTATTGAAGACTCATCAATCTCAGTATATGCGGATTTCAAAGAAGTGTTCGGGCGCATATCCTCTTTATACGACTCTAAGCTTCTCACAGACGACCTTCTAGATTTTCCATCTCGTACCTAAACAAAATTCCTAAAACTAAATGTCTCTTCCTATCTTTATCCATCAACTTCAAAGTGGAAATATTGACTGCCTTTCTTTTCTCCGTAAAATCTCTTTTCAAATTAATTAGAGTAATATTCGTTCTCTTCGTCGGGTATTTGTTGATTCCATAATAAAAATAAAAAACAAAAAAATTAAGTCCTTGATCATTTTTAAATTTAATTGTTTTTTTTCTATTTTTTTAGTTTTGCGTTTAAATTATTTGTTATTTTTACAGCTTAACGATGGCGTTAATTTATTCCAACGTAAATTCGTCACAGAAGTTCGTCGTTGTGACGAATGGGAGCGAAAGATTCGCTACATTGAAACCGAATTGAAAAAAGATGGCATCAAACTGCCCGACATCATTGATGACATCCCACGTGCCCCAAATCCCCGAGAAATAATCGATCTAGAGGCTCATTTGGAAAAGACCGAAAATGAAATACTCGAATTAGCGCAAAACGAAGTCAACCTCAAGTCCAATTACTTGGAACTCACCGAATTACGCCAAGTCTTAGAAAACACCGAAAGTTTTTTCTCTCATCATGAATTGCTTAACCTGGACTCGAGTCAAACAAATATACCTCCAACTGAATATCTGGTTCCTCAAAGCAGAGGAAGATTGGCTTTTGTTGCGGGCGTCATTAATCGAGAACGAGTTTTCTCATTCGAACGTATGCTTTGGAGAATATCGCGGGGCAATGTGTTCCTAAAGCGTTCTGACTTGGATCAACCTTTTAGGGATCCAGCAACAGGCTATCCGATTTACAAGACCGTTTTTGTAGCCTTCTTCCAAGGTGAGGAACTTAAGAATCGAATAAAGAAAGTGTGTATTGGCTATCATGCTGCAATGTATCCATGTCCAAGTTCACGTCAAGAGCGTGATGAAATGATCAAGGGCGTTCGAACACGGTTGGAGGACTTGAAAATGGTTTTGAGTCAAACTGAGGACCATCGCAACCGTGTACTTGCCACAGTGTCACGAAATTTGCCAACCTGGAGTATAATGGTGAAGAAAATGAAAGCCATTTATTATACTCTGAATCTGTTTAACGTAGATGTAACCAAGAAATGCCTGATCGGGGAGTGTTGGGTCTCGACGAATGATCTGAACCTTGTCCAGAGAGCACTTTCTGATGGATCAGCGCAAGTAGGAAGTTCGATTCCATCGTTTTTGAATGTCATTAACACAAATGAGCCACGACCTACGTTTAACCGAACCAATAAGTTCACACAGGGCTTCCAAAACCTCATCGATGCCTATGGAATAGCTTCTTACCGAGAAGCTAATCCAGCTCTTTACACAATCATAACTTTTCCATTCTTATTTGCTGTGATGTTCGGTGACATCGGACATGGTTTGATAATGCTAACGTTCGCAGCGTGGATGTGCATCTGGGAAAGGGCGTTGGCCAGGAAACGAATCACTAGTGAGATTTGGACAATATTTTTCGGTGGTCGTTATATAATTCTGCTTATGGGAATGTTCTCACTGTACACTGGGTTCATATATAATGATGTGTTCTCGAAGTCGATGAATGTGTTTGGTTCCACTTGGAAGGTTCTGTACAATTATTCAACAATATACGACAATCCATCTCTGCAACTTAATCCGAAAAATTTCACAGAGGGTGTCTACCCCATAGGCATGGATCCGGTTTGGCAGTTGGCTGAAAACAAAATCATTTTCCAGAATTCCTATAAAATGAAGCTTTCCATTATCTTTGGAGTTACTCATATGCTTTTCGGTGTCATAATGAGTTTGGTGAATCACGTTCACTTGAAGAAATGGGGAACCATCGTTATGGAATTCGTTCCGCAAGTGCTATTCCTGGTGCTTCTTTTTGGTTACATGGCATTCATGATGTTCTTTAAGTGGGTCAAATACACGGCGAAGACCGATGAACTTGGTGATTCTCCTGGCTGTGCTCCATCGGTGCTGATCATGTTTATTAATATGATGCTGTTCAAGTCAACTCCACCACTGGAAGGCTGTAGTGAATTTATGTTCGAAGGACAGTATTCTCTTCAAATGACATTTGTAGCTATCGGAATCCTGTGTATTCCGTGGATGTTGCTGGCGAAACCTATATCCATTCAATTCTGCAGGAAAGGGTCTGGAGCACAAGTAGTAAGTATATTTGAATTCACTCAAGAGTGTTGAAATCTCAATCACCAGCTATTTTTAGTTCGACCAAAATGGAGCTGATGTTCCAAGTTTGGGCGATGGAATTGGCGGAAGTGGGCATGATCATGACAATGAACCGTTGAGTGAAATTTACATTCAACAAGCTATCCATACTATTGAGTACATTCTTAGTACAATATCACACACTGCCTCGTATTTGCGTCTTTGGGCTTTGTCACTGGCGCATGCACGTAAGTTTTTATCTCTGTAAGTTCTCTACGATTTTGAATATAATTTCTTTTTTTCTAGAACTATCCGAAGTACTTTGGGGTCAACTTTTGAAAATCGGTTTTTCGGTGCCATCATTCGTTGCTGGTCCAATATTGCTTTACTTTATATTTGCCATATGGGGATTCTTTACTTTGGCCATTTTGGTCATGATGGAAGGACTGTCCGCTTTCTTACACACTCTGCGTTTGCATTGGTAAGTTTAAACTAAATTTGTCCTGGATCTATATAATAGGGCATTTTTTTCATTTCTAGGGTCGAATTTATGAGCAAGTTTTACGAAGGTTTGGGATACGCTTTCACACCGTTCAGCTTTAAGGTTATTCTAAACGAGCAAGAAGAGGAAAAGTTGTAAAAGATGAAAGTAATAAATAATGTCTTAATGATGCTGTATTAACGTATGATTTATTAAAATAGTTTTTTAAGAATTTTTATTATGTTAATTTCTCAGCAATAAATATACAATATATACTCTTTAGTACATAGCCAGTTAGTCAGGTGTTACCTGTAATGTTATTTTTAAAATATAATTTTTCGAGAGCTGTAAGCAATTAAAAACAATCGAATTACTTATTTGTCTACTCGTTGCATTTTATTGTGTTTTTTGTAAGTTTGAGAGTCGTTATACCTTAATACAACAAACTGCCATAACTTTTATACAGCAAACATTAAATCATAATTAATTGAGTCGTGTAGGTCTGCCCTTTTACACGTAAGTGTAAGTGTAAGAAAGGGGCTCTAAAATATAGGAATCAACAAGAACAAATACTCGCTGATTTATTTAAAATAATTTAAAAAAAGCAACAAAGTTTATGTACTAAATTTTTCATGGAAAACGGCAAAAGTGGTGCCCGTTCCAAAGAAGACCAACAGGACTAGTTTCGAGGGATATCGGCCGATTTCACTTCTATGCTGTGTCAACAAAGTACTGGAGGGGCTTATCTTAAGATTTCTTCAGGGAAATCATACCTGAATGTCAGTATGGTTTCCGAGCACGACACTCCACCATCCATCCGCTTCTTGGACTAGACTCCGACTTAACACACGGACTCAACAAGAAAGACGCGACAGTCGCCTGTTTACTGGACATCGAAAAGGCCTTCGACACAGTTTTGATAAAAGGACTAATATTCAACCTGTCAAATTTAGGACTAGCTGAACACTTGGTAAGATTAATCAAAAATTTCCCAAGAAAGACGATCAGCGCTGTAGTTCCATAAGGTTCCAAGTTGGGCCCTATACTATTCAACATTTACACAGTTGACAACATTCCAGGGACGACAATGAAGCTATATGCAAATGACTCTTTAACATATGCAACATTCCTTTCACCGGAAATCGCAGCCAGGAAAGTAAGGTCATATAAGAAATTTGTGGGACTACTACATTAAACATAAATAACGATAAGAGCGAGCTTATCTGCTTCAGAAACCCCAACAACAGCAACGAGAGGTCGAAGAGGTTTCGCATCACGATGTGATAATATCAGTATCAAGCTACCAGACAACACAGTGATAAGGACAAAGACTACTGCAAAATACCTTGGAGTGAATTTCACTAACCGCTTCAAATTCAACAAGCACGCTTCAACTTCTCCCTACATTTGGTCCACCCTCTTCTTAGGAGAAGAAACTGACTAAGCACTAATACTAAGCTCCTCATCTATAAACAGCTGATCTGTCCAGTTCTGACGTACGCTTGTCCTATTTGGTTCACCATATTACCAACATATATGAAGAAGATCGAAGTATTTGAAAAGAAGATGCTCCGTAGCTGTACAGGTCTACACCGAAACCCCGTTACAAGACACCAAATTGATCCCAAAAAATCATGAAACAGCTCTCCAACATTCGAGGACCAATTCGAGGACATAATGAACAATGAAGAAACCCCGAGAGAGAACCAGCAACGGACACAACACAGAATAAACAATACCGCATCCTAGCCCCAATTTTTAAAACCAAAGAAGACTGACTTTAAATAAGAATTTCAATCAAAAGATTATTGAAACAAAAATATATAAGTAAGATATAAGTAAATATATAGCATTGTATAGAGTCATCTGACGTACGTCGGGCACCTGTTGTTGAGCCGACATGATTTATTTTAGTTATAAGTTAGTTTAAGGCTAATTGTACATACATTTTAACGATGTAATAAAAATAATCTAATCTAGATTAGGAACATAATTGACTTGCAAGCTGGCTCCGGAATTTTCGCTTGACACCACTTTTTTCAACTCACATCTGTAATTACCATGAAGAGCATACATTTTTTTTTAACGACTGCAGCATGATCTGCAAAAGGTTTAATTTCCTTTAATTTTTCTGATAATTTTTCGTATGCCGCACTTTTTAGTTGTCTATTTTTAAAATTTTCGCTTCTAATTTGCCATATTTCTGGAAAACTATGGTACAGTTTCAATGAATTCAAACCAGAAAGATTTATTAATAATTTTTGACATTTTGTTCGCTTAATCGTTTTGCGCATTCAATAAAAACCCATATGATTAAGTCTTCAATATGGTCTCCCGCCCGGCGTGGTGCTTCAGCTTTCACACATTTCCTCCCCTGGATCTTTGCATTTTCTTAATATCAATTTTAATTATGGCTAATGCACATCGTTCCAAAAAATGGTGAGTCTTTTTTTTACACGCAAGTGTATTTTTCATTACAACACAAGCTATGCCATTATTTCTTCATCAAGCCCTCACACCTGAAAAACAATACATTCTTCGCGACAAGGTGTTAAGATTAATATCTAGTCTCAAAAAAATTTCGAAGCACCTATTATTGGCATAGCAAGTTTTTAAATCAATTTCCTCGTGACTCTGTGGCAAAGTTAAATAGTCCAATCGATACCGAAAATATAAAGATAAGATAACCTCCCAGATGAAATAAAAAATAAAAAACAACTACCTATACAAAAAAATCAAAGTAGATAAAGATTAACAAAATCCAATGAAAGAAAAGCACCTTTAACTAGAAGGCTTTGAACTTAAAAGGTATACCAACAGTCCATGGCAGGCAGTTGCCCAGAGGATTCCCTGTAGAACGGCTGTTCAATTTAAAACAAAAAATTCGTTTTATCTGACGAAATACGCATAGTCTTTTGAAACCCTCAAGAGGAACTGGATATACCTCTCAGGGTTTGCAAAAGATTTAAATCTACACCGAAGTGTAATTTAATTTTGTGCTTGAAAAACGTGTGAAGTTTTCGAAGGAAGTGTGTAGTTTTTTTTTGTTTAAAGTTTGGTGATTTCATTTGCAGGATAATACAATAAATCCTCACCATGGGGGATATGTTCCGGAGTGAGACAATGGTTCTATGCCAAATGTTTATACAACCAGAGTCGGCATACACGTCAGTTTCGGAACTAGGAGAAGCTGGGTGTGTTCAGTTTCGTGATGTAAGTTTATTAAATTGTTTTTTTTCTGTGTTGAAAAAAATAACTGAATTCAGGAACTTAAGGAAATGTAACTAAGTACTAATGACCTTCATTGAACGTGAATAATTAATTTCTCAGTGAGAATGAGGCGGAGGTAAAAATGACTCATTGTATCTATATATCTTCCTAACTAACAGCAACAAAGACATCCCTTGTTAAAAAAAACTACCCCCCTAACGTAATTCCAAATAACAATTGAATAAGCAATTTGAAATCATTTTCTGCTAAGTGTTCACTAAACTTAGAAGTCTATTTAAGCTAATTGCTTGAGAATTCTTGAAGTCAAAACAAAAAAGGAAACTCCTGATTCACGAGTTCTTTGCTTTTGATAGAGGCTGAGAGAAGAAGGCATAGGACAGACTAGCCCAGCTTTCAATCTACAATCTAATCATCGAAAATTCAGATTTTTTATTAAAATTAATCTGCAAGCCACTAGAAGACTTGCAGTCAGCAGATGTGTGTTATGTGGCCTTCAGATGGCCCGCCAAGGCTGTTCAGAGAATCAAATCACTGTCAGATATTTATATCATATGTAAATACATATTAACGTATCAATATGAAGTATTAATCTCATTCTAAATAAATCGCCAGCTTTTATTATTATTTGATGAATTTTTTTGGTTCTCATACTTAACTATTCAAAGTAATTCGAAAAAAGATTCAAATTATATGTGTAGGTAGGTACATACCTCAATCTTTCATTTCTTTCAATAAAATAATTTTTTTTATTTAATGTATTATAATCGACAAGGCTACATTGATCGACTGATTGATAAGTTAATCAATTGTGTTGTTTGTATGGCCCAATCTATTATATTCACTTTCTGTTTTATTTAAGATTGATTGAAAACACATACCACATAATAGGTGTTCTCGAAAAATTCTCAAAAAGTTCTATAATTTATAATCTTATCTAAAATTGATTTTATGTTGATAATATCAATTGGACAAGCATTTGTAATGTTAAAAGTTTTATTAAAAATTGTGACACAATACAAACATCACTCTTCAAAGCAGTTTTTTTTTCTTGGGGATAAGATATTACGAGGGCAAGTAATATATTCGAAAAATAATGATCAATCTTGAAGATTAAAATCAAACGTCATACATTAAGGCTGTATTAAGGCTGTTTGTTCTTGTTGATTCTCAGAATATGGTGTACCCTTTTATTATGGGTTAGTTTTCTAGTGTTTTTCATTTGATCTCTGCCTATACTGATCGTATTCAATACTATTCTATAAAAACACATTGCAAAAGAAATATTTTTCATTTTAAATAAATGTTTTGATATTTTGCTTAACAATGTTTTTTAAATACTGTTCCGCTCTTTTTGAACTGAAAAGTTCTCTGTCTGTAAAAATAGGTATTTCCAATTACGGTATATTGTATAAAGTTATAAATATTTCGTAAATGGAACTTTTGCTTTGTAATGTAATTTTAAACGATTTTCAGTAGTAAAATTCTGGTTACGATCAGCGATAGGCTTAATGCATTTTTGAGTGCACAGTCGAAAAAAAAGATAAAGCGTTCCCTTCTTCCAATGATATGGACTTGTAATCAAAAACCTTGATTTATTGTCCTACTTTATAGTGAAGAGTAGATAATTATGATTCTTTTATCTTCACTTATTCTGACAGCAGTGCGAACTTCTGAACGAACATTTATTTTAACGGATTTTTTGTAGTGAGGATCTTATAAATCGATAAGATAATTGAAGTGTGTTATTTTCCATTGAAATAAACAACTTATCTATTCTAACATAATAGAATTGAGGCCAAATTCAATCGTCCACTACTGCAACATTTCTTCCAGGCTGAATTCGTAGATTTTTTCAGGACAGTAATTGACCCAGCAAAGCCTCCTAGACATTACACTTTATCCTTTTAAGCTATTATTCAAAGCATTTATGAATAGAAAAATTGATGCAAGTTTGCGGCAGTTCTGCATTGCAAAAAAAAAGGAAAAAAGGGGTCATAAATGCAAATATAGCTATAAAGTTAGGTGTATCACAGAAAAAAAACAATAGGGAAATTAAAAAAATTATTCTTTCAGTGACGCGGGTTGTTTACTTTGTTGAATTAAGATCGGTAGGCAACTCAATCCTGTAAAACGAAATCCTGCGTATTTTTTTTCTGCTGCATGTCGCATGTATTTGCTCTTATGTGCATAATTACATTGGAAAGAATAATCTTTGACAGAAATAAGTAACATTAACGTTAACACAGGTTGAACTTATAAAAAGTATTAACAACCACAATACTTAACGGTTTTTAGTAAAAATGAAGTACGCCATCACACGTCTTAAATAACAAAGAATGTATGAAAAATGTATTTCGAAAATTATAGGACCGGTTTTGTTAAATTCTGTTTTTTATTCTTATTTTTTTTTTAATTTTTTTTTTATTTTGGTGTGCAGTTTTTTAGAATTTATTAATATACATGTGATTATAAGAATTAAAATAATTTTTTTAGATTAGTTTTAAAAATATTGATTTTTCAAAAAAAAAAATTCAAAAATAAATTTTTATTAGAAAAAAAATATTCCAAAATTTGATATGCAGAATTAGTTTGGCTATCTAGATCTTCTCAAATATAAGATTTGATAGAAATCTAAAAAGCAGTTACCGAGAAAGGCAAAAATTAAAAAAAAACATTATATGAAAGGTACCGGTAAATTTAGCTCCAATCAAATTATAGCCAATTCTAACCAAAAAAATTCTTCAAAAATTTCATGAAAATCGTTGCAGCCGTTTTCGAGAAAAATATGCTTTTCCTAAACGGTCATATGGCAGATACCGTTATTTTTAGGCCTTTAATAATAAAAAAATTAAATTTCTCTTCTACCAAATTTGAGGATAACCGCTTAAGCCGTTTAGGCTGCATGATGACAGACAGACATTTTTATCGATCACTTTTTTAGACTTCTCTATGATCGTAATGTCATGTTTCATTGTTATCTCATTTTTTTTATATTCTTATAGTCTCTATAATCGCAAGTAAAAAAGAAGCATTTTCCTGGAAACTTTATGATTGCCATCATTCGGTGTACCAACAAATAAAACTCTAGTTATTCTGTCTTCTAAACATCGAAAAAGTAGGAATTATTGTTCTCGTTGATTCTCATCATTTAGTGTAACTAGATTGTCATCAATTGCGAAACTTGCGTCCAGTACTCCGTACGCTTTAGTTCGCGTTCCTACTTGCTGCTCATTAACGACGTGACTGTTGCTGACTGTAGGCGTATTTCTTTGTTTATTTAAATGTTTTTTTGGCCTATTTAAGTTTTTTGTGTTCTTGATTTTAATGATATTAGTAAATAACTCTCTTCCGTTTATTTTTTTCAGTGTCTATGTTAATATTCGAAATAACTTTTCACTAGCTTTTACCCGGAACTTCGTCTGCGTGGACTTCAGATTTAATTATTTATTACATCAAAACTCGCCAAAGAAAATTACTCAGATTTCTCTAGCAGTAATGGTGCATTTTGTCACAAAGTCGTGTAGTTGTTAAGACATGAAAGCATATCAAACACACCTGCCGCAATGAAGTACATATTTTATATTTAAGCCTTTCTTTTTCAATGGATAAAATTAAACATACATATCTCCATATATATATCTCAATGTCAAAAACAAAGCGTTTGTAGAAAAAGCAGTATTCTGATAGGTAATTTATACACATTTCGTATATTTGAACTGTTCCTAGTCAGTGGTAAGTGTTTTTGTGTTTCTGCTTTAAGCTTTTCACAATAAAGAATAGCCAGGATGGCCAATCTTCATTAAGTCCTGATATCTGCCCGACCCCATTGAATTTCGAATTCGAAATCTTCGGGGGTCTGCGTTCTTCCAAAAAATGAGACTTTCCCAGGGGTTTCCTCTTTGCTCATACGTATAAGGTCAACAGCTCACCGGAGTCTACCAACTATTTTTTTTTTAATAAAGGATGCTTTTTTAGGCGAGTGGTTTTCAATCTGGCAATACTTTTTTCAGAGTTGGTCTTTTTGACAGCTGTCACTTGATTTATGCTCAGTTTGGTTTCATAATGAATAGACAATCGCCCAGCAGAGTGGGTAATTCGAGCAACAACGGATCGGTTTCGCGCCACGTTTACTCTAGTGTATAAAACGCATCCTCAGAGACGCCTTACATTGCGCACCGAAGACGCTATTGCTGCTGTGGAGCAGAGAATCGAAGAAGACCCGAATGAGTCCAACCGCAATCGCGCGAGTTAATTATGCTAACACATAGGTTTTATTTTGTTAAAAACTTTATTAGAACCTATTTATCAATATAATGACTTACTACCACCTTAAATATTTTCTCTTATTTATAAGATACTTTTTATTTTATTTCGAAAGTTAAATCGTTCCAAAACGGATAATTAATGCTCAGGAATCCGATATTCGGATTGGAGTATCCGAATTTTCTTTTCTTTTTTCTTCATCATTCAAGCATTCATTGCGAAAGAAGAAAATAAAATTTGGATGTTCCTTTCCGAATATCGGATTCCTGAGCACCAATTATCCGTTTTCGAACGATTTAACTTTCGAATCGGATTTCAGAGTAGGGCCCAGAGTTCAGTATGTTTATAAGTTTAGGATCCGTATGTGAAAACTGGTAAGGTCAGAAGAAGCTTCATTTTTTATGGTAAGATTCCTGGATTTGAATAGCTTTGACAGACTATTATAGATTCTGTTGAGTTCTAGCAGTCGCAGACGTAGTTTTTCCTCCGTAGTTTTATCTGCTGCTACTTTGGACCCAAATTATTGAAAGTGTTGTAATACACCAAATTCAAGCTGATTGCTAAACTATAACTTTTACCAGCCACTTGGTTTTTCTTTAATTAATGTACTTGATTTGGATCGATCTATATGAATGAACAGCTTATCGTTTCTACAAATAATGTCGATATCGTCTGCGTGAGCTGGACCTGGAGACGTGCAAAAGTCAGGGATTGCTTTCTCCAACGCCAATTTAAAATGAAGAAAATGCAGATCCATTAAAAATATTGATTGGTCTAGACAACAATTCGGCTACTTTTTATATGGCTTGTAATATACTTAATGGTCAGTGACATAGTAAAAGTTTTTCTCGAATCAGCCTTAAGCGTCCTTATCCACTTTTGACAATATCCATACCTCTGCTCAATACAAAAGGACTGGGATGATGAGGGCCCTACAGAGGGACCCTTTAGTTGCAGTCTGTTGTCTTACCCCAAATAAGCAATGATTTGCAAAAGTTATTCTTTGTTTCATCTCAAGGCCCAAGTAGACAAAGTCCCTTACTACCTCAAAGTTGTAGCTGTCCATCGGGATGTTTTGTCCAAGACGTCGATCTAATGCGTAAGATAAGGTGTCTCTCCTTGATGAGGGCACTCATTGACGGTTAAACCCATCTTTAGTGCTCCCTTCTAATTACTCACAAAAGCGCTACTGGAATCCCGCTAATCTTCCGTAATTTGACGGACTTTCGAATGGAGGTTCCTCTGGTGTTGACAAGAGAGTTTTATGATGTTGCAGAAGTCGCATTAAGCGCATCGCTTTGGCCAAATTCATTTTTTCGCTCCAAAGAGATCTTTATTGAAGATTCTGTACACTTGGATAAGTTTGCCAATAACACAAAAACGCGGTTTAAATATCGATTAAAAGGCAGCGGGTATCAGTTAGAAGTTTCTGCATCTTTTCAAAGGTGAATATTTGGTCGATTGTGGACTTTCTTGGTTTGACACTGATGTTAAGAAGATTGAAGCGTCTGTACCTGGCGTAGTTCAGAGGATCTCATTTCTTAATTTCTTAAGGTTTGGTCAAACAATACTGAAATTCCAATCATCGGACAAGCTTTCTCCTGACAATTTAATGAAATGCGTTATTGTTCTTAAGCTTAGAAAAAGTTATGTTTACTCTGGCCAGATCTGGTGGTATTATTTATTGTTCTTATTTGGCCAGATAAAATTGTTCATTCTGTCTGATAGCGGAATTCACTTCTTTATTGCGTTTATACATTCTGAAGAAATGTTTTTTTTATATTTTTTAGCATTTACCGCGATTCAACTATTTCTTTGATTTGTTTAGAAACCTAGGATCGAGCTTTGTACCGTTGACAGTTTCTTTTATATTTTGGAAAGACCTTTCAACCTATTTGTTTAGTGACAGCTCTCAACTTCCGCAGTTGCGCGCTTCTCTTTATCTTTTTTTTTTTTGCAATTTTGCCACTGGTCCTCAATACTTGATGCTGGCGGTAAGGATTTCTTCGAAGTTAATTAGAAATTTGATTATAAAAGGACCTGCCGATTTCTTGTGGTTGTACGTAGATAAACTAGGAAGTAGAGACACTTACGATAACTAGCTACCGAGGCGATCGGCTCAGACAATACAAGACACACAAGACGACATTGATACGGGACAGAACAGAAGAAAGGGAGAGAACCTAAAACGGAAAACAGATAACATATGTCAACAGCACGCAGTTGTTTTTCGGACGGTTCCCAATCCAACTACTTAATACTTTCATTGATGCTTGATTTCCCCTTATTTCACGGGAAGCCACAAGGCCGTTGGTTGACATATTATTATAATCATAATTCTCTTTAGCTTGTTCTTTATTTAATACACCGACATCTATTAATTTCCTTTTCTTTTTCTTCCAGTTAAATGATGGCGTTAGCTTATTTCAACGCAAATACGTAACCGAAGTTCGACGTTGTGACGAATGGGAACGGAAAATTCGTTACATCGAAACGGAGCTGAAAAAAGAAAGCATCGTTATGCCCGATATTATCGATGACATCCCAAGGGCTCCAAATCCTCGAGAAATTATCGATTTAGAGGCTCATTTGGAAAAAGCCGAAAACGAAATTCTCGAAATGGCTCAAAACGAAGTCAACCTAAAGTCCAACTACCTGGAACTCACGGAATTGCGCCAAGTGTTGGAAAACACAGAAGCCTTTTTCGACGATCAAGAAGTCCTTAATTTAGATGCAAGTCGAAAAAGTATTACAGGTGAAGATTACATTGCAAATCAGAATCGTGGACGTTTGGCATTTGTTGCTGGAGTCATTAAACGTGAACGAATTTATTCCTTCGAACGTATGCTTTGGCGTATTTCACGAGGAAATGTATTTCTTAAGCGTGCCGATTTGGATGAACCTGTTAAGGATCTAGCAACGGGTCATTTGGTTCATAAAACAGTCTTTGTTGCCTTCTTCCAAGGTGAAGAATTGAAAAATCGCATAAAAAAAGTGTGCAATGGTTTCCATGCCGCCATGTACCCCTGCCCAAGTTCGCATACCGAAAGGATTGAAATGATAAAAGGCGTACGAACACGATTGGAAGATTTGAAAATGGTGATAAATCAGACCGACGATCACCGATCAAGAGTATTGTCTACAGTCTCCAAGAATCTACCAACCTGGAGTATAATGGTCAAAAAAATGAAAGCCATTTACTACACTCTTAACCTATTCAATGTCGACGTAACCAAAAAATGCCTTATCGGTGAATGTTGGGTGCCAACCAATGATCTGGTAACCGTTCAGAGAGCATTAGCTGATGGCTCAGCCCAGGTGGGAAGCTCAATTCCCTCGTTTTTGAACGTGATAAAAACAAACGAACCACCACCAACCTATAATCGGACCAACAAGTTTACCCAGGGCTTTCAAAACCTCATTGACGCTTATGGGATCGCATCATACCGTGAAGCTAATCCCGCCCTTCATACAATCATAACTTTTCCATTCTTGTTTGCCGTGATGTTCGGAGACGTTGGACATGGCCTAATTATGCTGCTCTTTGGATCATGGATGGTCATTTGGGAGAACAAACTATCCAGAACACGAAACGGTGGGGAGGTGTGGAATATCTTCTTCGGTGGTCGTTACATAATCTTGCTTATGGGAATGTTCTCTTTGTACACCGGCTTCATATATAACGATTTATTCTCCAAGTCAATGAACATCTTTGGTTCCTCATGGCAAATTCACTATGACTATTCAACGGTCAAGGACAACCCATCTCTTCAGCTAAATCCGAAAAATTTTACAGAAGGTGTTTATCCATTCGGCATGGATCCCGTCTGGCAGTTGGCTGAGAATAAAATCATTTTCCAAAACTCATACAAAATGAAGCTGTCCATCATTTTCGGAGTAACTCACATGCTTTTCGGCATTTGCATGAGTGTGGTGAACCATGTACATTTCCGCAGGTGGTCAAACATCTTCATGGACTTTGTGCCACAAGTTTTGTTCCTATTGCTGCTTTTTGGATACATGGCTTTCATGATGTTCTTTAAGTGGGTTAAGTATACAGCCAAGACAGAAGTTCTTGCTGATACTCCCGGATGTGCTCCATCGGTGCTGATTATGTTCATAAATATGATGCTCCTGGGATCAACTGATCCGCTGGAGGGCTGCAAGGAACACATGTTCGAATGGCAGTCGATGTTGCAAAAGATATTTGTGCTGGTTGCAGTGCTATGCATCCCTTGGATGCTGCTGGCGAAACCTATATATATCAAGCTTACTAGAGGAAAACATCAGGAAGTGGTAAGTCTGAAATTTCTTCCCATTGTATACAAGTTCTTCATTGACTTATTTCTAACTTTAGTTTGATTATGACGAAGATTCTATGCATGACGACCACGAAAATGAGCCAATGAGTGAAATTCTGATTCACCAGGCAATTCACACAATTGAGTATATCCTCAGTACAATCTCGCACACTGCTTCATACTTGCGTCTTTGGGCTTTGTCACTGGCTCACGCACGTAAGTTATCCTTTTTCTTGTCTGACAATCGACGGTAATTTTTATAAAACCATTATTTTTCCAGAACTTTCTGAAGTCCTTTGGGGCCAACTTCTGCACATTGGATTTTCATCACCATCGCACGTCACTGGTTCTATAATGCTCTTCGTAATTTTTGCCATTTGGGGCTTTTTTACCATTGCAATCTTGGTCATGATGGAAGGACTTTCGGCTTTCCTGCATACTTTACGGTTGCATTGGTAGGTCAAATTATATTGTTTTGTCGAGGTTTGATTTAATTTTTTTTTTTTTAATTTGCAGGGTCGAATTCATGAGCAAATTTTACGATGGTTTGGGTTACATTTTCACACCATTCAGTTTCAAGAACATCCTCAATGAGGAAGAAGAGGATTGATTGTTTGAAAAATTGTATCAGTAAACTGAAAAATCTTATTTATTAGAGTTGTCAAATTTTCTATTAAAGGTTTCAGTTTGTATTCAAATGCTTTAAAAAATGCTTTTCTTTTGATATTTAACTAAAACTCTAAATCAAAGATAAGGAAGATATTCTTACTAAGCAAGTAAGCATTACCTTAAATTAAGTTTCGAAATAAGCTGTTTGTGGAAAGCGATTCCAATGGAATTTGTCACCCTTAAGTGGGCTTCAGTTGTAGAAAAACTTAAGAGAAATAGGCATTGGAAGGTCTAGAAGTAGGTAATGTGGTTGACATCATTGAAAGAAACGATATCAAAAAAAAGCTATATAAGTTTAGTTTCTTATCTAGTGGTTTGAAACTACTTAACTCTTACTTTACTTTAAGAATACAAGCGGTTGAAACTTATAAGGTTTTATCTAACTTTTTGATGACAGCAAAAGTCAAGTATCAAGGCGCTTCGAACAAAAAGGTAATTTTTCAAAATTCTCTAAGAAATGCCAAAAAATGTCACCTTATTTCTTCTTTTATACGGGAATTATGATGAATTATTGTTGTAATAATGATTTCTGGTTGAAATCGCAAACTTCACAACCTTTAAAACCAATCATCCAACACAGCATTTCTTGTTATAGAGTTGGTATAGTACCCCTCGTGACTGGAGAAGTCCATTGCCTAACAAAGGCTGTACTTGTTTGGTAAGTACAGACGAAGTGGTACTTAGTAGCGTCCCTTTTTGGTGAGTGAATAATCAGTGTTGACGATCATCACGTGGACGTCCCTAAATGACTGACCTTTTCTTTTGCTATTGTCACCATGGTGGATGAGGAAAACATGACTTTAATTGCTGATAGTGAATGTTTTACCATAAATTTTCAACAAGCAGGAAGCGGAAGCGTTTCAGTTTCAGTTTTAATTCTTCAAAATTTCCCCCAACATTTTCTCCACGAAACATATGCTTATCTCTCGTGCTAAGTGGACAGTTCACTTCACCATGACCAATGAAAGTGAACTTAGAACGAGAGACAGGCATATCGTTCATGCAGCGAAATTGTTCAGAATTAAAACCTAAACAGAAAGATAAGATCGTGACTGTTAGGCGGTACGAAGTTCGACGGGTCATCTAGTTAATAACAATAATAATTCTAATAATTTTTCAGCAACCAATTTATTGTTATCAGCATCCAAAAGTGACAACATCGATACCTATTACAATGTCTCTAAATGAAAATGATAATTATAAGAAAAACGAGCATCTTCGTGTACTTGAATCTAGTTTCATGGATAAGCTGTCATCTTCCTTAAAACTAACAAATAACTCATCCTTTTATGAAGGTTCTACTGAATTTGAATTTGAAGTTATTTCTGAGGCTGAATTGATCATGAACATTCGTTCCCTAAGATCTAATGCTTTGGTGGTGATGGAGTTCCGATAAATTTCATTAAAATAATATTACCTCAAATGATATCCGTTTTTACTTATATCATAAATATATATAATACACCATTGCTTTCTGCAATGGGTTTTATTAAGATTCGGTAATTATCGTCTTAGAAAGACATGAACGGTCTAACTGATGAGCCCACAATTCATGCTTGGGCGAAACGCATATTTTGTTGGTTAAAAGATTCTTAAACCTTTAAATTGAATTGAATTCAATAAACTCCACTTACAAATATCAACAAACAAGTAGCAATAGTGGTTGTTGTTTAAATACATTCTTACATATATCATAAATTTTTGTATAATGTCTTCTTCATTTCCTCAATGTTGGAAACAATTTAAGGTAATAGCTGTGGCTAAAAAAAGTAATCCTTTAACACCTGCTGATTTCCGGCCCATTAGTATACTGCCTTGCTTATCTAAAATTTTCGAAAAAGTTTTGTCAAACCAGATTACAAACCACATACGAGTGCAGAATTTATTTTGTCCGGTGAAGTCGGGTTTTCGGTATGCAGATGATGTTCAAATGTATGTATATTTCTAGGCCTTTTAACTTATTAGATGACTTAACATTCACAATAGCAGAATGAATGAAAATTTGCAACGGATCTACGAATGGACAATTTTGGAAAGCTTAACGCTTAACCAAGCGAAAAGTCAAATAATTTCCATTTCTAAGCAGACATTTGACACGACCCACCTTCCACCCATGTGATTTTGATAAAATCTTGTTTTTTTATATTTAGTTTTTTTCAATTTTTTTTTTATTTTTAAATTCTGATATGCATTTTTTTTTTAAATAAATAAATTTATTGGCGCGACAGCTCCTTAAGGAGCCTAGGCCTAGTGACTTACACTCTCAACCATTCCTGTGTGTGCGTTGTTAATCTGCAAGAATGGAAGGGACCTACAGTTTACCGCCGAGTCCGAACGGCTACATGAGATGCACTTTTTCGAGACAAATTTTACTCTTGGAGGTTTTGTCAATTCCCCGCAAGAGACAGTACCCCGGACAAGAAGGTGGCTATGAGCTGGATTCGAACCAAGGCTCATTCGCTCAGCAGTCCGACACACTCACCACTATGCCACGAGGCACTATGCATATTCTTAGAGTTTATAAATATACAACTGATCATAAAATTAAAAATATTTTTACTTGGATCTTCTCATAAATAAAATTTGACAGAAATCCATAGAGCCGTTACTGAGAAAGCCAAAAAAACGTTATATGAAAGGTACCGTTAATGTTAATAGACGTTTTCCGTAAATTTGGCTCTGATCAAATGCTAGCAAACACCAACAAAAAAATTCTCAAAAACTTTCATCATAGTCGTTGGAGCCGTTTTCGAGAAAAATAAGCTTTTCCTAAACGATCATATGGCAGGTGCCGTTAGGACTGAAAATTAAATTTGAATTTTCTCTCTGGGCAATGCCAAAAGAATCACACACGCCAAATTTGAAAATATTTGCTTAAGCCGTGTAGGCTGCAATTCGTTATACAGACAGACAGACATTTTTTGTCGATCACTTTTTTAGACTTCTCTATGATCGTAATGTCATGTTTGATTGTTATCTCAATTTTACTAAAAATCCAAAACTTGCCTTATAGTCCCTATAATCGCAAGTAAAAAACAAAACAAATCGATTACCGATCTATTCAAATGGAAATGGGTTTTGGTTGTCGCCACAATTACCACAAATAATACCAGCAAATAATTTTAACCGAAAAGCCGCTGGAATCTGTGTAGCTTCCCTGATTTTTCGAATATTTTAATGAAACAAACGGGTATCGAATAAAAAATATATTGAGTTAAACATACATAGATAATGAAAAAAAATAAATTTTCTTTGCGGCTTTAAAATGCCGAAAAGTATGAAAAAAAAAAAAAATAGTTAGACATTTGCGCCAAACACATGTACTAAATTTAATTTTTTATTTTTCTAAATTTTCCTTTTAAAGATAAAATAATTAGGGAACTAATGAATGTCTTATTTTTTAATTTTTTTTTATTTTTTCTAAAAAAAACCAGAAAACTATGAAAAAAGAAGGAAAAAATCACGCAGTTTTACGCACACAAAACAGGATAGGTATAACTTCTAAAATATAAAAAGTAGCAAAAAGCAAAAAAAAATGTTTGTTTATGCTTAATTTTTATAATATTCGCTTTTCTTGCGCAATCTCTATACATAAAAATCCATAAAAAGGAGATGTTCTCAAAAACGCCTGCTCCAATTTTGACGGGACTCACACACGTATACATGTGGTGTTTTAAGAAATAACTTAGACCATTTTAATTATCCACCAGGTGGAGCTGAGGTGTTTTTTTTCGAAAATTCTTATTTTTACATAGATTTTGATGGGACTTTCACAGGCATATAGCTGATAATATAAGTAGGAGTAACTAAGACCATTACCCCTAGGTGGCGTTGGGGTCACCTTTTTCATTCAAATAAAAATATAAAAAGCCTTTAGCAAAATGTTTACCCGATAGCTTTGACACTGGGCAGGAGATATTGGAAAACGAGGTATTAAATACAATTCGTATATCAACAATATTAGCCGTGTTTTGTTGGTAATCTATAGCTAGCACAGTATTTTAAGTTCCAATAAAACGCTATATTCACTCCATAATTCACTTCTAATTTAACTCCCGAAGTGACAACTGACGTCTTGTTGAATAAATATAGAAGGGTGTGTTCCAAATTCAACTCAGTTCTTGGGCAGAGACAACCGGATAGAATATCCAACCATGACGTCATCAGTGACCATTCATGACAGAATTAAATTCGGTTTTAGAAAATAAAACTGCAGTAATTTAAGTTTCAATTGATGCAGGTTTTGTCTGATGTCTTATTTGATTGATTCAATATACATTTTAAGTCAACTAACACTTTGGATCCTTTCAAAAATTTAATTTAATTTAGTCATTTTGGGTCACTGATGACGTCAAAATATAGGAAGGCGCTGTCTTGTAATCTTGTATCATGATACTCAACGAACATATCCTTTTTTTCTACATTACAATTGGTTGACATTTCTTTCCAAGATTTATCTCAACTTATTATATTCACTAATTTCACTAACCTAATTATCGACACTTATTGTTTGTTGTTGTTTGCTGTATAAAATTTTACCTCGCTGGATATACACCAATAAAACACGGCTATTAAATTAAAATGTCTTTAAGAAATTCTTTGTGTGTATTAACATGGTTAGCTGGTAGCCTGGTAGTTTCTAATTGGGTGCGATTACGCCGTTGTTTGGATCCAGAAAACGTATATTAAACCCGAGCAACGGTTGCTATATTTATGTATAAAAATTTCATGTGACGATGTTTGTAGCCAATGAACTGTCAAACTATTGAACGGATTTTTATGAAATTTACTATTCTGTGTGTAAGTTGGTCCAACTTGAGACATAGTATTGTTTTTTATTTCGATTAATGGACTTTATTATTAATTGAGTCACAGCAACGCGTGGCCGGGTCTGCTAATTTAACATAAAAGCAAATTTATTTACCCTAAACGCAAATGAATTTAACCTTTTAACACACTTATTTAAACCAATAGTAAATTTTCTTCGAAAAATTCTCTTAAAATACTTGTTACTTCTTTTCAAAGTCCACAATACGAAATAGTGGAAGAAGTAATATATATGTATGTTACCGAAAAAACTATTTTTTAGGCTAAAATAGTTTAGCCTAGGGCGTTCGTTTGAACTAGTTTTGTCTAATCATTCATTTTAATACACAAAGAAAGGCTAATATATATTTGCGTTTGTGTTAATATATTTGTTTTTCGATTAAACTTATTTGCAAAAGGGTTGAAATAATTTGCGTTTTCGTTAAACTAATTTGCTTTTCGGTTAAACTTATTTGCTATTGTGTTGATTAAATGTGCGAATGCTAGATTATAAATATTTAATTGTTGTAATGTTAAGTCAAATCGGTCTGCAAATAAGAGATGTGATCCTGCAGCGCCACCTGTAGAGAATTTTCCGACTTTTCTTTTTCCTAAACCTTCGCGAGCAATTTCAAACAAACCCGCAGAAGAAAGTATCATAATTGGTCCAGTGGTTTTCAAGTCTTAAGCTTCCGAACACACGATTCACGATTCATTTTTATATATGTAATATAGATATAGATATAGAATATAGAATATAGAATATAGAAGAGTTTATTTTTTCAATAAGTTTATAAGTTTCGTAAATTCGAAGCTTTGAAATTTTGGTGCCGAATGTGCCCCGGTCTACCATATATTTGATTGCTAATCTACTATTACTTTCACTATCTAAGAGTGAATGTACTGATACTTTCTTATTCACCGGAATTTTCTTGTTTTTGGTGAATGGAACCCTGTTATCAAATACTAATCAGGTTGATATAGAATCACATGGGAGAACATATAAAATCAGTAAAATGTGACTTATTGCTCGTGATGCACTTCCAGTTCGTGTAGCCATTCATCAGCCAAAACAAAAAACACTGATAAGATACAACTTTTTGGCGGCGTTAAAGTACGCTCCCGTCTTTGGCATCTCAACTTTTACATAAAATTAATTTAATTATCGATGATTATATTAATTCCAGGTCTCAAATGGAAATGCAATTATATTTCGGACGCAGTTTGTAGCTTACGCTTAAGTAGTCGGCAAGAACTTAGCTTGAAAGAAATTTTCAATACCAAATGTATTCCTTAAAACAATAAACAAGAGTTACCAAAAAAAAAAAAAACTAAGAAAAGGTTTTACAAAAGTCCCTTACAATAGGCATGTTCCGAAGTGAACCAATGGTTATTTGTCAAATATTTATACAACCGGAAATAGCCTACCCCACGGTTTCGGAACTAGGAGAAGTGGGATGCGTGCAATTTCGAGACGTGAGTTATTAATTTAAAAAGATAAAATATTTACAAAATTTTGTCAAAGATTCTCTTCTTATTCAAAATATTCTAGCTTAACGATGGCGTTAATTTATTTCAACGCAAATTCGTCAGTGAAATTCGCCGCTGTGAAGAACTGGAAAGGAAAATCCACTATGTAGAGTGTGAACTTAAAAAGGAGAAAATGATGTTATCTGATATATACGATGCCATCCCTGGAGCTCTGAACCCCAGAGATGTCATTAATCTCGAAGCTCAGTTGGAAACTACCGAAAGCGAAATGTTGGAACTCACTGAAAATGAGGACGAGCTAAAAGCGAATTTCAATGAACTTAACGAACTACGTCAAGTCCTGGAAAATACGGAAGATTTCTTTTCGGATCAGGAGACGCTCAATCTTGATTCGAATAGACTAGATTCCAGGGAAAGACTTGTTAAGCAAAGTGAACGTGGAGAATTGGCTTTTGTAGCTGGAATAATAAGACGGGAGCGTGTTTTTGGATTCGAACAAATGCTCTGGCGAGTTTCACATGGCAATGTATTTCTCAGACAAGCTGAGTTGAAAGAACCTCTAAATGATTTCTTTATACATCAAGAAGGAAAAAAAACTGTTTTCGTGGCATTTTTTCAGGGCGAAGAGCTGAAAAGCAGGATTAGAAAAGTGTGCACTGGGTTTCGTGCAACAATGTACCCATGCCCTAGCTCTCATCCTGAGCGTGATGAAATGATAACTGGAGTTCTAACCCGCTTGGAAGATTTGAAATTGATTTTGAGTCAGAGTATCGATCATCGTCGTAGAGTATTGGCTAACATTGCAAGGAATCTGCCATCTTGGAGTATTATGGTTAGGAAAATGAAGGCCATTTACTATATTCTGAACCTTTTCAATATGGATGTTTCCCATAAATTCATGATTGGAGAATGTTGGGTTCCCACAAGTGATTTGAAAATGGTTCAAGATGCATTAGCTCATCGCTCGGCAGCAGTGGGAAATTCAATTACATCATTTTTGAACGTAATCAATACCGATGAGCAGGCACCGACATACAACCGGACAGACAAGTTTACCCAGGGTTTCCAAAACCTCATCGACGCATATGGGATAGCATCTTACCGTGAAATCAATCCAGCATTGTACACAACTATTACTTTTCCGTTTTTGTTTGCTGTGATGTTTGGTGATGTCGGTCATGGGCTGATCATGTTTATGTTCGGCTGCTGGACGGTTGCTTGGGAAAAGAGTTTGTCAAAAATTCGAGGTGGGGAGATTTGGTCCATCTTTTTTGGAGGACGTTACATAATTCTACTGATGGGATTGTTCTCCTTGTATACTGGATTCATTTACAACGACGTTTTCTCAAAGTCGTTGAATGTCTTTGGCTCAGTATGGAGGATTCACTACGATAAATCAACGGTCATGAGCAACAGTGTTCTACAGTTGAATCCGAAAAATTTCACAGAAGGTATCTATCCCATGGGAATGGATCCCATTTGGCAGTTGGCTGGAAACAAGATCATATTCCAAAACAGTCACAAAATGAAAATGTCTATCATTTTAGGAGTCACTCACATGATTTTCGGACTGTTTCTTAATTTAGTGAATCATATGCACTTCCACCGATGGGGAAGTATATTCATGGAATTTGTTCCACAGTTGCTGTTTCTTGTCCTATTCTTCGGTTATATGATATTCATGATGTTCTTTAAGTGGGTAAAATACAATGCTCGAACTGAAATTCTTGAGGACTCTCCCGGATGTGCTCCGTCTGTGCTAATTATGTTCATCGACATGGTGCTCTTCAAATCAACTCCTCTTTTAGAAGGTTGCAAGGAGCATATGTTTGAGGCGCAGCATTATCTGCAAATGAGTTTTGTTGGTATCGGACTTTTGTGCATTCCATGGATGTTATTCTCGAAACCACTTTTCATTCATTTACACAGGAAGAACAGACGTCAGATTGTGAGTTTAATTTCCCAAGCCTTGTTCTGTTAAGAGAATCACACATTTTTTTAATTCCAGCTTGAAATGGATGGAAATGGTAAAGACGAGGAACCAATGAGTGAGATTTGTATACATCAAGCTATTTGCACTATTGAGTATGTCCTCAGTACGATTTCTCATACTGCTTCGTATTTACGTCTTTGGGCATTGTCACTGGCTCATTCTCGTAAGTTTTTCTTCCAATCCCAAAATAATATTGATTTGGATTTAATTTCTTCCAGAACTATCCGAAGTCCTCTGGGATAGAATACTCGCCAAGGGGCTCGCTATATCATCTTTTTATGTAGGCCCAGTAGTTCTATGCATCAGCTTTTTGTCCTGGGCCTTTTTTACAATTACCATTTTGGTCTTGATGGAAGGTTTATCTGCATTTCTGCATACCTTAAGATTGCATTGGTAATTCTAGTTGTTCTATTTATTTTTTCTTCATTATTTGTTCTTGATTAAGGGTGGAGTTTATGAGTAAGTACTACGAGGGAGCAGGACATTCTTTCACTCCGTTCAGCTTTAAAATTCTTTTGAAGGCCACAGAAGAAGAGTGATCAATGAAGAAAATGAAAATCAAATAAAAGTTTCCAAATTCAAAGCAATCATTTACCAGCCCCTTGCGGAAGCTACACCTTGACTTGCAATAATTCTCAAGCAGATGTTTTCGCCAATCGACATTGGCGCCCGATACCAGTGGCAGTTGACATAAATTCTACTTACTAACTCAATTATCTTTACTATTTGCAATTATTCAATAACTTCACTGAACCAATAAAAATATCTTCGTAATTCTTAACTCGTGATCTACTTGAAAGTCAAGTACTAACGACAGGTAGGTAATATGACAAACTGTGATAAGATAGCCATCGCGAAAAGGTGAGTGCATTATGGTCAAAGATTAAGGTAAGTTCTTAAATGGGAAGGCAGTATTAATGTTAAGGGCAGTTGAGCATTTCGGTCAGAACTATAAGTTTCGAGTTGTCAAAAACCTCCCTGAGGCACTGGATATACCTCGAGGTTTAGTCAAGTATATATAGTGAATAGTGAGAAGTGAAGTTGTCCTCCATCATGGGGGCCATGTTTCGTAGTGAACAAATGGCCTTGTGCCAACTTTTTATTCAGCCAGAAGCATCTTACGCCACGGTTTCAGAACTAGGAGAAGCTGGATGTGTCCAATTTCGTGATGTAAGAGTATTTTGTGTTTAGTAAGTTGATGAAACGTTTTTCATTGCCAGCAAGCAGCTATTTTGGTTCAAAGGCATTAAAGGATTTCGTAAAGAAAAAAATCTAAGAAATTATTTACATTTAGCAAGTGTTCTAAATATTTGTAATTTCTATCTGAAGTGTTTTGAAAGTGAAATATCTTTAGTCGCGTCACTCGTAAATACTTGTGTCAATTGCTCTTTTTTAAAATAATTCCACAAGTGTATGCTGTCGTTTTCAAAATTTTCTTAAAGTGAATGGTTTGTAAAATAATATGTCGCAAGGATACAATAATTCATAATTTGGTCAATGATGGGCATCGTGGAAGAACAGTAAATTCTGATGGTTTTTTTTCTTCTGATCAATTAGGTGTCAACCAGATTGATCACATGGCGATCAACGCAAAGCACTGTTCCAGTGTTATGGATGCTTGAAGTTTCCGAGTGGTAAACTTTGATTCGGACCAATACCTCGTTGTAGCCAGGGTACTTTTTGTACGGATTTCCGAAATCGGCTCAACGCCAAGAAGAGGCAATACAGTGAAGAAGTTTGACGTCGGATGGCCGCAATGGTAAGAAATCACCAGGTCCTTTTTCGATCGAGTCTCTAATAACCTCCAACGGAGTTCTTTACCGCCAGCATCAAGTATTGAGAACCATTTTCAACATTGTCAAATACCATCACGGGAGCTGCCTCTAAAGTACTGGGTTTTTCTTTTTTCTAACAGAGTCACCCATGGCAGTATATGTAGCATTTTGATTACTATTGATGTCAAATGTCAAGTATTTAGCATGACTCACATATGAACTAACTTCGTTATCAAGAATAACTGTGAAAAAATCTTAAAGATTAAGATGGTCTTCAGAACATATAACGACAACTGACTCAGTTGCATACCATAATATAAATAAACAAGAATACGGCATAAATCATCATTTAAATACGCTATGCAGTCATCCACCAACATTTTTGGACGAGAGATAAAAAGTGATAGGTCATTAGAATACAGATGCATTTGGCGACACGACGCGACGCGACGACAGGTCACGGAGATCATGTATTAATTCCAAAAACATTAAAGGATTCAATAATGAGCTTTGAGGGATTCTATGTTGCAACACAATAGTTTAAGCGAAGTGTCAAAAATATAGAAATTTCCTTTTATTATGTGAGAGAGAGAGAGATAGAGAGAAAATCATCTTTATGCCGTCAAAGGCTTTAAAAAATCTTAGAATCTAAAACGCCAAACTTACATATCTGAATTAACATTTGTTGTTGCTACGAAATACAGATCGCAATTAAATAATAAAGCTTTTGATTAATAGTATATACCTTTTAATTTGTTCACGCGGTCGATTTTCAAATACCTTAAAATACCTCAGGAAGCATATTAATACTGAGAAGTTTGTTTGTTGTTAGCCCAGGTGTTGTTGGTTTAGTCTTCACATTGGATAGCGTTTTTTCGAACTCCTAGTGCAAAGAGAGTGTGCCTTACAGAAGCTTAAGAATTGGATCTTCATGTTCGGGGCTAGAATAGAAGTAGTGGGCATGGCTTCAAGATTGAAAGGAACTCTAATTGATTTGATTTTTTTCTTTTTTACGACCATTTTTAAAGATTATTCAATAGTTTCCTTAAAACTTAAATGGAATCAAGTCCTTACCGTGTCAATTATCAAAGATAAGGAATGTAGGTTTGATTAAATAGTCAGCAATTGTGGTTGTTTTTACATCTACACCCAAACTTTAGAAGCATCTGTAATGTCTTCTATACATTGAAGGACTGTCTGTAATAAATCTCACGAGTGGATGGCACGTACTTGCTCTTATGTGCGGTCACAGCTTCGAATAAAATTTTAAAAATATTAATAGATTTTTCTGACTTTTGATTGTTTGAAAAAAGTTACGTAAAATAGTTTTCAGCAGAAAAAATTAAACGCCATTTTATTTCCTTAGTGTTAATTTTTTTTTTATCGTAGAAACGGTTCTTAAATAAAACGGTTTTTATTGAACAACTTTTCTTAAAAAATAAAAAAAACAATATTTGAGAATGCAAACCTGAACACAAATATTACTTACATTTAAAAACTAAATTTAAAAAAAAATATCAAAATATTGATTTAAAAAAAAAAATAAGAATATTATTAAAAAATACAAAAAAAAGTTTTCGAAAACATTTTAAAATAAAATTTCTTAGGCTACCAACATCTTCCTGAATTTTAATTTTAATTGAAATCGAATGACCGGTTTTCGAGAAAGTCGAAGAAAAAAAACCGGAGGTACCGTTTTTAGCCCTCCATCTTGATTTTTTGTTCACTAAAACATAACCTACACCTACAAGAGTACACTGATTTTTTTTCATAAGAATTCTTAGAGCCGTTTCGGAGAAAAATAAGCTTTTACTTAATGGTTATATGATGGGTACCGTTTATTTGAGAAAAAAAAATTAAAAAAGTCTGTTGAATGTCAAATGTTCCAAATTTGAAGACGATTGGCTAAACCGTTTAGGCTGTTGTTCAATATACATCCGTACAGACGGCGAAATTTTGCCATTAACTATATATGTTTCTTTATCATCATAGTGTCATGTTAAAATTTTTAATCTGAATGAATGCATAACTTGCATTATAGTACCTATAGTCGCAAGTAAAAATATAAACTAGTGAGGCTATCCAATTGTTCAGCACTGTATTTCTTTTAAACTCTTATACTCTGCTAAACAATAGTTCTTCTAAGTGTTGATCATCTTATGATTTTTTCTGATCTTTCGGATGTTTTTCTGCAAGCCCAAGCCATGAACATTCTTTAGGATTTCCTTCTACATTAACCTTATTTATCATTAGTTTTTGAACTATTTGATAGCGTGTTCCTTTAAAAATGGTATCATGGTATCACTTCGTATAAGAAATCGTGGAAGATTATATTTGTAATGTAAGCTTCCCCCTAATATTGCTCATTGGAAATTATTCGGCGTGAGTGCAGTATTTGTGATTCATCATGACAAAGAGCTCGTAAGCTCTTAAATAATCTCTGCTCGATCGGAATCGGTAAGAAGCCGGTTTTTTTAAAAAACTTCCCTGATCCAAAGGCATTAAATTACGCTTTCATGATTAGAGACTTTCTTTGTCAGGATTTGATTCAAAATGACCAAGTTCTTTATGATCCATCTAATGAATTTGAATATGATTCTGAAGTTTTGGATTGATACTGTCTTTAAAGCTTAAAAGATGATAGTAGATGTGGCCGAACTTGCTCAGATTTTCGCCCGATAAGTCCAAAGTCTCCAAGAAAATTCTAGACTCAGAAATTACAAATTATATTAGTAGCCCTAAATTAGTATCCCTATTTAAGTCTGGGTGCATACAACAGCAGCAAAATTAAAAAACATTAGTAAAAGTTTCTATTGATAAGCATATGCTATGCATCTACTTGAAAGTTATCGCGTCAGAGTTTCAAACCATTTTTGTCAACTGCTACTTAGTTGCAATTTATATTTTTGTTATGCCAAAGTTGAAGTTGAAGTTGAGTTGAAGTTGAGCCATCCCCCAAACAACCAAAGACACAATTTTGCTCCAAAGATTTGGGTAGTCACAGCCACAGAAGACTTTGTAAAACAGTTGGAGATCTTTTGGCAATCCCTTAGTAGCCTATTGATAAAGAGCTTGCAATAAATCCATTTAAGAGCCAACTAGAGCTAACCAGGATTCGCGATATGTAAAAAGCAAATTAATCCATCACAGTTTCCAGCTTCATTTTGTTGACATTATTACCACCGTTTTAGCCATTTTAATACATCAACAATAAATTGTATTAAACTTTTAATTAATCATTATTCCATTCTAGTTAAACGATGGTCTGAACTTATTCCAACGTAAGTTCGTTGGCGAAGTACGTCGCTGCGAAGAATTAGAAAGAAAAATTCGCTACATCGAAAAAGAACTTTCGAAAGAAGGTATTCTGTTGCCAGAAGTGATCGAAAATATTCCAAGTGCACCAAACCCTAGAGAAATAATCGATCTTGAAGCCCACTTAGAAAAGACCGAAAACGAATTGTTAGAACTTAATCAAAACGAAGTCAACCTCAAGTCAAATTTCATCGAACTAACAGAATTGAGGCAGGTCTTGGAAAACACGGATGGCTTCTTTTCCGATCAGGAGGTGCTTAACCTTGATTCAAATCGCCGATATTCAATCGATGGGGTAATCAATAATCAAAGTGGACGAGGAGAATTGGCTTTCGTAGCAGGAATTGTAAAACGTGAACGTTTTTTTGGATTCGAACGAATGCTGTGGCGTATATCGCATGGTAATGTTTTTCTCCGGCATGACAACTTAGACGAACCCTTCAGGGATCCAACTACAGGCCATGAAATTCACAAAACGGTTTTTGTGGCATTCTTTCAAGGTGAACAGCTGAAGACCCGAATTAAGAAAGTTTGCACAGGATATCATGCTGCAATGTATCCGTGTCCAAGTTCTCATGCTGAACGTCAGGAAATGATCACAGGTGTTAGAACTCGCCTGGAGGATTTGAAAATGGTTCTTAATCAAACCAATGATCATCGTTCTAGGGTACTGGTAACTGTTTCCAAGAACTTGCCAACCTGGAGTATCATGGTCAAGAAAATGAAAGCAATCTATTTCACGCTCAATTTGTTCAATATGGACGTTACACAGAAATGCATGATCGGTGAGTGCTGGGTACCAGCAAATGACTTGATGATCGTCCAAAAAGCTTTAGCCCACGGATCTGTTGTCGTGGGAAATTCTATTCCTTCATTTTTAAACGTTATCAGTACTAATGAGCCACCACCAACCTACAATCGGACAAATAAGTTTACCCAGGGTTTCCAAAATCTCATCGATGCCTATTCGATTGCTTCTTATCGGGAAGTCAATCCGGGACTGTATACAATAATCACTTTTCCATTTTTGTTCGCTGTTATGTTCGGCGATGTCGGACATGGACTAATCATTCTTCTATTTGGGGCATGGATGGTTATTTGGGAAAAGGGTTTGTCGAAAATGCGAGGCGGAGGAGAAATTTGGACCATTTTCTTCGGCGGACGTTACATAATCTTGCTCATGGGTATATTCTCCTTGTATACTGGATTCATCTACAATGACGTGTTTTCAAAGTCAATGAATGTGTTCGGTTCCGGATGGAGGATTCATTATAATTATTCAACTGTCACCGACAATCCATCTTTACAATTGAACCCTACAAATTTCACAGAAGGAGTCTATTACATGGGCATGGATCCGATTTGGCAGTTGGCTGAAAACAAAATCATTTTCCAGAATTCCTACAAAATGAAGCTTTCCATCATCTTTGGAGTCGTGCATATGTTCTTCGGTGTAATTATGAGTGCAGTTAATCACATCCACTTCCGCCGTTGGAGCAACATATTTATGGAGTTTGTGCCACAAGTTTTGTTCCTGGTGCTACTTTTTGGGTATATGTCGTTCATGATGTTCTTCAAATGGGCGAAGTACAGTGCTAAATCAGAAGTACTTGCCGATACGCCTGGCTGCGCTCCATCGGTCTTGATCATGTTCATCAACATGATGCTCTTCAAGTCTACACCGCCATTAGAGGGTTGCAAGGAGTTTATGTTTGCGGCTCAGAAATATACACAAATGGGATTGGTTGCGGTTGCTATCTTGTGTATACCATGGATGCTGTTTTCGAGGCCAATCTACATCCATCTCAAAAGAAAGAACAAGATTCATTTGGTGAGTTCAAAAGTGGATCAGTAAAGACCATGAAAAATTCAATAGTGTTACGATTTTAACAGGTTAGCCAGAATGGAAATGGTCCAGCAATTTCTGGCGGTGGTGGACATGGCCATGACGATGAGCCAATGGGTGAGATATTGATTCAGCAAGCCATCCATACTATTGAGTATATCCTCAGTACTATTTCACATACTGCTTCGTATTTGCGTTTGTGGGCCTTGTCACTGGCTCATGCTCGTAAGTTGTTGTAACATATTTTTTCGGTTTATTCTAACATATGCTTTTGATATTCTTACAGAACTGTCTGAGGTACTTTGGGCCAGAGTACTTTCCATCGCTTTTATGATACCAATTATCTTCATTGGACCGATTCTGATATTTTTGTTTTTCGCCGTTTGGAGTTTCTTTACGATGGCCATTTTAGTTATGATGGAGGGTTTGTCCGCCTTTTTACATACCTTACGGTTGCATTGGTAAGTTGAGAAAGTCTCTTTGTCTTGTCCGTTTATTTAAAAATTTCTTTTATTTAAAGGGTCGAGTTTATGAGCAAACTATACGAAGGTGCAGGACATGCCTTTACTCCATTCAGCTTCAAGGACATCCTCAAAGCAGACGAAGACGAAGATTGAAAACCTTAAAAAACGATGTCTTGATTTCATGGAAAATTAAAAATGCTAAATAAAAAAATGTATGACGTTGAAAATATTAAGTTTTATTAATCCATTAAAACCAGGTTAACCTTATTAGGCAAATGAAATGCAATTTTTTTATTCGCTTCTTCAAAAAACAGGTTGACATGGCAAACAATGTTGACTGGAATCTTTTAATATAAAAGATGTTTTTTTAGAGGTATAGAACTTTGAAATGGAAAAGCACAAACAAAGTTTTTCTTTTTTCGAAAGATAATTTTTTGGCCTTATAATTTATGTAAATATGATTTCTGGCATATGACCGCCAAGGCTGGTTCGAACGTAGTCTAATTTGAAGGTCCAAATTTCGATGATTTTTGTCCAACATTTGTGGCCGTATATCGGTCATAACGTGGCGAATGTTGTCCTCCAAGTGGTCAATGGTTTTGGGCTTATCGGCGTAGATTAGGGACTTCACATATCCCCACAGAAAATAGTCAAGCGGCGTTAAATCGCACAATCTTGGAGGCCAATTCACGGGTCCGTAACGTGAAACTATGCGGTTTCCTTCAATAAATCAATTGTGCCACGTGCTGTGTGACATGTTGCGCCGTCTTGTTAAAACCACAGCTCCTGCATATCAGTCTTGTTCAATTGAGGAACGAAAAAGTCAGCAATAATGGCTCTATAGCGATCACCATTGACTGTAACGTTCTGGCCAGCATCGGTTTTAAAGAAATACGGACCAATTATTCCACCAACCCATAAAGCACACACGACGGTTTTTGAAGATGTATTGGTGTTTCAACATACACTTGAGGATTAACATCACTCCAAATCAGGCAGTTTTACTTACTTACTTAGGGGGCGCTACAGTTCAGAACAAACCTGGGCCTCAACCAACATGCCTCTCCAGCCATCTCGGTCTTTGGCTAGCTGCCTCCAGTTTCTGACTCCAAGTTGGTTGAGGTCGTCCTCCACTTGAGCGAGCCATCTAAAGCGAGGTCTTCCTTGACTGCGTCTATCCTCTGCGATGGACTCGAAGATCCTGCGAGCTGGAGCATTGTCGTCCATTCGCTCTACATTACCTAGCCATCTTAAACGTGATATGCGTATTTTTTTGAACAGGTCAATTTCGCTGTACAGCTTATATAGTTCTTGGTTGAACCTTCCCTCCAAAGCCCATTAACGCAGATAGGACCAAAAATCCTCCGAAAAATTGTACGCTCGAAACGACTAAGGATATCTTCATCCGCTTTAGATAGAGTCCATTCCTCGGCGCCATAGAGCAGGACTGGGATGATTAGGGTCTTATACAGAGTCTTCTTTGTCTTTTGAGAGAGGGCTTTGCTACTCAATTGCCTTCCTAGCCCATAGAAACAGCGATTGGCAAGAATATTTCTTCGCTTTATTTCTGACGACATGTTGTTGTCAGATGTTATAGCGGATCCGAGGTACACAAAGTTTCTAACTACCTCAAAGTTGTACATGTCTATTGTGATCCGCCGGTGTTGTGTATCCCTTTTTGTGGACAGCAGGTACTTCGTTTTGGCAGACTTGAACAAAATTGTCCCACTACAATTGAGTTGCGAGTTTCTTATAATTTTTTCAAGTATTAAGTTGAAGAAATCGCACGATAGCGCATAACCTTGTCGGGATCCTTTTTTGACGTCAAAAGTTTTGTGAGGTCAGTACCAACCTTGACGGAGCAGCGAGAGTTCTCCATCGTCATCCTGCACAGTCGGACGAGTTTTATGGGGGTGCCAAAACCTGACATGGCTCTGTGTAGCTCGTCTCTATAAATGCTATCGTACGCGGCCTTAAAATCGATAAAGGGCTGGTGGGTATCGATTTGGAATTTTTGGGTAGTTTCCAGGATCTGCCGTAGAGTGAACATTTGATCGATTGTGGACTTTCCTGGTCTGAAACCATACTGATAGGGGCCAATCAGGTTGCTGACAAAAGGTTTCAGGCGTTCACATAGTACGGCAGAGAGGATTTTGTAGGCGATATTCAGGATACTTATTCCTCTATAGTTGGCGCAGTTTAGAGGGTCTCCTTTCTTGTGGATCGGGCAAACGATGCTGAGGTTCCATTCATCAGGCATACTTTCTTTTGACCAAACTTTAGAGATGAGTTGGTGTATGCGCTCCACCAGGTCATCTCCGGCCGCTTTAAAAAGTTCGGCGGGTAGTCCGTCGGGTCCAGGATACGGATTGTCACAAGTCACTCACTTACGTGTCGAAAACCCAAAACTTCTTTCCTAAGTCTACCGCTTATGACGAATCCGCACCCAAATAAACGCTGTGGTCTTCTTGCACAATCACCGTAGTACACGTCATAGTTTTTCATCCTCCTTTTGCCCTGCCCATCCCATCGCACTTCCTGGATGGCAGTAATTCCTGCTCTGTAGCAGTCAAGGGCCTCGGCTGCAACTGGTTGGTTAAGAGTTTTAACATTCGATCTGCAAATCCGAAGGTTATTGTCCTTAATTCGTTTTTCCGGGTCTTCAACAGTTAATCCGTCCATTTCCGAGTCTATTGGTCGCTTCGCAACTTTTTTTTCATAGCAGGTTGTTAACCCCACGCACTACCTCCAACCTGTTGGATTCCTTGGACAAAAGGAACCGGAGAATTTTAATTTTAAATTTTAAAACAAATAAAAAAAAAAAAGTAAAAATAAAGAACAAGGTTTTATAAAAACCCACTCCATTTTATTCTAAAAAAACTATCAGTTGTTGTGGTTTTGATACTTTTTATAGGTTCAGCTCAGACCGTGTTATTTTTCTACGTAAATATAAGTTTTTTCTCTCAAAGACATTGCCTTGTGACTAGGCACATAAGAGCAAGTACATGCAATCTCTACTCATCTCATAAGAACCCTTAAAAAGCCTTTATACATTTAACATTTTATATCACAACATATGTAATAATGCTCTTATAGCAACTTATACTTAATTATGGCAAAATTTAGCAACATCCTTCCTAGTATATTCTTCGTGTGGTTGCACGGCCTTAGAACTAAAACCACAAGTGGGAACTTCTTCGTTACACATCTAAATATTTTAATTTGTTTTATTAATTCCTATCAAAAAGGCACAATCACCATTAACAAAACTCTTGTCTGAACTTTAAAAAACCGCAAATAAAAGTCTTGTCTTGTGGCTTTCTTCACGTCGCGTCAGTTGAACATTCAAAACTTAAAATGATAAAACCTTTTACTTAAAATATTAACAACGTTCGTACGCATATCAAGGTACTCTTTTAAATTTTGCTGTTTCGTTTCTTAGTTAAATCAGAGAAAAGCTTAATAAGTTTTGAAATTAGTAAATGATTCGTCAGCTTGCTTGAGATTTCTGGACATGAGTTCTTCTGTGATATACTACCTGATAGAAGACCAGGGTTCCTACAACAGTGTTCACTTAGTTGGTGTTAACCAAAACAAAATCTACGAACAATTATTTCAAGCAATATCATCGAAAGACATTATTCAGGTAGTGTATTTAAACATTTATTATTTTGTGAATAAAAAAGGTAATTTTAAGATATTTTTTTAACAAAGTGCATTCGGCTTCTGAAATCAACTCGTGTGACTTATGCGTTTCTAAATCAACCAATTTTCATTTGTGATTCGGAGTGTTGTAATACCAACTGCATTGCCATAAATCTATGCCATTTTGCAGTTTTTAATGATGCCAAAGATATCCTTGCAGAATTACTCAGATATGGAGGGGACTTGAGCAAGAAAACTGTCGGTAAGCAAATTAAAATAAAAAACTAAACCAACAACTTTATGCCAACAGCATTTTCCATTGGTTTCACTCGGGGATCGACTCATTCTTAAGTCCAGTGGAACAGCTTTCCCTCAGTTTTGACATTTTATTTATCTATGCCTGAGTGAAAACAAAACCTAATTATTTTTTTTTTAATTTGTGTGCCTGTCTTTGTGTGTGTTTGTTCTAGCTAATTTCGGAAGCGCCTGCACCGGTTGTGATGGGAATTTTACTGGTAAATAACTAATTTTGTAACTTAATTTGTAATTTTGTTACTCTCCAAACTTTCTCGAACGCGGATAAGAGATCAGAGCGCCTATTTGTAATCACCCATAAGTCTCGGATCCGTATGTGAGTAGTCTTCTACAGCAGGAGCTTGGTTCTTATGGCAAGGTTTCTGGATTTAAAGAGCCTCGCAGACTATACCCAGCAGACATTTCTCTTCATAAATGAAATAAAAATAATTCGCCAAAGTGAAGAAAACGTCCGAAACTGAATTCATTTTATATCCGACTCGTATCCGTTTTCTAGGGCAGCGGACCTTTTTGAACCTTTTTTAATGATTTGTTTGTGACTCAGAAATCTTTCATATAAATGGACGCGCACAAGCGCCTATATATTCATTTAAATGGCCAGTTAGTAAACCAAATATTCAGATCTGTCCAGAAAATCTAAAGAAAACAGAATTGTTTCTTTTTTTCCACAGAATTTCGTTGATTTATGTGCACGTTTATAATACCTTCACGTAATTTAAGATTAAACGAATATTTTTCTTCGTTTTTGGTCAACAAATTCTGAACCTTCAGAAAAATGTTTGCTGGGTAGAAGGTTCTGTTGGATTTTAGCAGCCCCCCACCATATTATTTATATCAGATTATTTCCGAGGCTTGTTGACAGGTTCTGAGTAGGAGTTTTTTATGAGAGATCAGAGATGATATTCCAGTCTCTCGCGAAAGCTTGGGGACTAGCGCTTGCAATTTTAGCAAATTTATGTATACACAAATTTTTGCCTGTGGACCACCACGAGGAAGTTAATCAAGAACTGCGGCGTGATTGAAAGTATTATATAATATTAAATTATGTTTTTGTATTAACACGATTACATTGGTGTAATTTAGTACCGGACACTTGGACTTGATATGTGGCGCCGTTGTTGGGATCCAGAAAATGTATTGTATTCGCCAACAATGCTGGGTGGGTCAGCTAGCTAAATAAATAAAATAAAATGAAAAAATGAAAATCAAATTTTTCGCGAAAACGGCTCTCACGATTTTTATTAATTTTTTAAAGTGCATTTGGGTAGCTATGGTCTATTATTTATCAAAAAATAAATTGTACGGAGGTATCTATATATAAAATAACAATTCGAAAATTAACGGTGACTGTTAGTATGACCGTTATGTAAAAGCTTATTTTAATCGAAAACGACTACTAGAATTTTTATGATCAAAAAATCAGTGTAGGTGGGGATCATATTTTGGTGAACAAAAAATTAAGGTGGTGGGCTAAAAATGGTACCTCCCATAGGACCGTTTTTTTATTCGACTTTTTCGAGAATGGTTTAGCAGATTACAACCAATATTGATATTGAGGAAGATGTAGCCTAAGTAATTCCAATTTAAAATATTTTCGAAATTTTTTTTTTGTATTTTTAACACTTTTTTTAATTTTTTTTTTTTTAAATCGATATTTTGAAAACGGGTTGGTGAATTTTTTTTTTAAATGTAAAGTATTTTTGTGCTTAAGCCTTCATTCTTGAATTATTTTGTTGATTTTTTTAAAAAAAGTTGTTATTAAAAACCGTTTTAAATGAAAACCATTCCTATTGAAAAATAACACTTCTTCGCATTTTCTAACGAAATAAAATAGCGTTTGAATTCTTGCGCTGAAAAATTTTTAAACAACCAAAAGTCACAAAAATCGAATTAAAACTTTGAAGTTATCCTATTATTTATCAAATATTTTTCGACGCTGTGAACGCACATAAGATCAAGCACGTGCCATACAGTCGTGCATTTTTTTTAATTTTCGTCTTACTCAATAACAATTTATTGAATTTTTATGAAATGTTATATTTAAAAAAAAATTAAAATATTTCAACATTTTTATTTGATTTTTGTATGCTTTGGTTTTTTGAAAAAAACATATTTAATTGTTTTAAGCGGAAAATATAAACGCCATTTTAATATTTTTTTTTAAGAAATGTGTAAGTTTGTTTTTTTCAAAATCGAAAGAACGGTTAAACAATTTTTTTTTAATTTGTTTTAATTCTGTTCTTTAATTGGGTACACAATTTTCTCTACTGCATTTTCTATAAACCTGACAATTTTTTGTTAAACATTTTATAATGATCGGATGAGTAGTTAAGTCCTCAAAACGTAACAAACTCACATTCGCATTTAATATTAGTTAGTAAGGATTAGAATAAGACAGCAACTATAATATATAAAGGATAATGAATTCGCATATTACGCGGAAAATTCCCTGAAACTAACGTTGATAAGTTACTCAAATTCGCTCAGGGAGAAAATGTACTCTTTCGTGAGCGCTTTCTTTTGAAACTATGTATTAACTTTGTGTGTTATAGAAGTTGCGTTCCCGATAATTATACGCAGAAAACTCGCAGCTATCAGATTGTAGAGGGGATATTTTCTCTCTTTAAGAGATTTCTACGAAAAAAAGTACGGGAACGCTTTAAACCAAAAATTGCAGCATTCTTTCCTAGTATTGCTTAAGCATTGATAATATTTATTTCCGATATTATCTATAGTGTTGAAAAAAATATCGATAATATTATCGATATATTTATCAAATGAATATGCAAAGACAAATTATAAAGCATATAAAACTCACTAATAAAGGTCCTTCTATCATTAAAAAAAATTTAAATACAATTTAAATTATTCGTAATTTGTAACTCTCTGACGAAGACATCAAATTCGACAGGCTTGTTCAGATTTTATAGATTTATGACCGCCTATCCTTACAACAAAAGTAAAGCTTACCACCCTTAATGTCTTTCAATAAAATTGTAAAAAGTTATAATCGAAAATATTTTAGACAGAACGAGTGGGATTCTTCTGTAAAAGGTTTTATTCGCTTATTAACAGTATCAGTTAACTTCTTAAGTACATCCCTGCCTTCAACAGTTACAACCTTCACATATAACGCTATCAACTGCGGAAATTCTTCGTGCAAGAGGAAATTGTTACGTATTTTTCGCTGGATATATGATACAGTACAGCAAGAACTTTTTGACACTCTGTCATAGCTCACATAGCTCAAGTTCACATCGAAAACCTGATATTTAAGCATATAGTATGAGTTTATTCTCTTGAATAAGCTCAAGCTCGAAATGTGAAGGTAAGTTTGAATTATTTAAACTATCGATAGTCGTTCGATTGTTTTTTAAACTATAGATGTAGCCGATATTTTTCACTATCTATACAATCGATAAACTGTTGGATGTTCGAGCATCACTACTTAATTGTCAAAAGATTGGTGGAAAATAAAAATTATTACGAAACGATTTTTAAAATGTTTTGTTTATTATTTCAAGGAAAACATTTTGCCTATTTGTTGCATCAGCTCCACCAATAAAACAATTAGTAGTTTTGTAGGTGCTTCCACGCTTCCAGCAACAATTCTTCTCTACTTCTTCTTGCAAACAGCTGGCTTCAGAGGACTCAACTTACACTGCTCTGTAACAATTGTCTGACCCCTGAACTAAATCAGGCCTAGGACTTTGTCAACATTATTCAAGGAAAAGTTCATAGAACCACCGGTTTTTTATGATTTTTTTATAAACTTTTAAATATAACTCTACAGATATAGAAGTAGAACAGTAGACTTAACTTCGGCTAAATTGGCGTTTTAAAGTCCGAAAATATTGTCAGATATGTCAGTGAAAAATTGTCAAATAAATCGTACAGTCGTGTATCTTACAATTGTCAGAAAAAGCATTGTCCGACCATTGCCAGGCCGTTGTCGTACTACAAAGTCTACAACTTGACAAATCAAATTTGGTAATCGTCTGAACACACAAAAAACCATTGTCTGACATTAAGACATTTAAGAACTTGTCAGGCTCATTAGAAATTTGAAGATGTGGTATACAATGACATCTGACAATTTTTTTTTCATTTTCAGGAAATGTATGTTGGTAGGCAGAAGGCATCTTGATCTTCTGTTCGATGTACAAAACGAATTTTCAGCGCTTCCGTTTCTGAATGCTACTTCTTAAAAAATATTATTTTGATTTTAAGAAAGTTCACAAATTTTTTTTATGCGTGTCGACGTTTATAAAAAATAATTGCCAAAAAAAAAATCTACCAACCGTGTGAACTGTCAATTTTTAACCTGACAACGTTTTGAGACAAAGCATTGTCAGGCAAATCATCTGACAATTAACTGTCAGATTTTGGAAAGAAACCTACCAACCGTGTGAACTGGCAATAAGGCATTGTAAAAAAATTTCAAATTAGAGCTCATTTCCAAGTTATTGTCGAAGCATTGCCAGACCTGACAATATTGGAAACCTGGGCGGAATATGCAGCGAAACCTATTATACCAAGTCCGAGTTATCGAAATTATTTTGCACTACGCCAGGAACCTATTTCATAGATAAATTGTTGATTTTGCCATTTCGGATGTATGATTCCTGTTTCATAGAATTGTTGTATGATTTCTTGTAATACAGCAATTTTTGAACAGAGACTTGACTGCAAATATTAGAATGTTGTATGTTTCTGTTTCACAAAATTTTGTTGATACCTCAGGCAATGTAAAAATTATCATATAGCGTTAAAGTTTGCTGTTAAATAAATTGAAATCTTTACAAACAAACGAAATTATTCCAAAATAAAAACTTTTTTTTAATATTCAGCTTTCTAATTATTGAAATTGATATTTTCTTATTTATAAAGAGACCGTCAAGGAGTAGCAAATTCCTATTCTTCAAGAAAAATATGAAAAGAAAGAGTTGCTTCTCCGGAGGTTTGTCAGTTCAACGGCAATGAACGGCATAAATGAGAATTGTTAAGTCAACTCAACAGGCTTTCAAAATTAGTCAACAAAATATTGATATTCCATGTTCCAAAACTCACGCGCTTCGAAATTATCTTAGGAGTATTCTGGCAATTTTATTTTTTTGTTTGGAATAAAATTAAAACTCCTTCACCAACAAATAACAAATTCATTTAGCCTTAACCGTCTAATGCCTACAACCGCTTCTAGGCGGGATAAAGCTAACAAGCATTTACATGTAACGGTATGATCTTGTGTTAAATCTGTTAAGCTTTACATGTAGTTTAAATATTATTTTATGTATAGCTGCTTATATAATAGCTGTAGTGCGTTTCGTTTGCAAGCAAGTTCAATACCCTCGTTAGCACAAAGTTAAACATTTTTTTCCAAACACGACTTTCATTTATAAAAATAAAATAATAATTTTTGTTAGATCAAATTGGAAAAATAACAGGTGAGTAGATAAAAGGGTTTTTTATCCATAATTGAACAAAGTTTTGTTCTTTGAAGTCTTTTTATATAAGACTATAATATATATTATATATATTTAGAGTTTTCTTGAACCCGTCTAGAGGCGGGGTCAGGCATTTGAGTGTAAATTGTTGCTTATTATTTCTCCATAACTGATTCGGTCCTGATTAGGTAGCAATGCCTAGAAGATCTTTGAGGAACTTGTCGAAGATGACAGATGATGAAATAGCTGAATCGATGAATGCAATTTCAAGCTCTGAAGACACTGACGGTGAAGATGATTTCGACGATGACGACAATATTGACGATCCAGATTTTATTTGCCCTGAAGATAAACTCTTGATTGATCATTGTTTGATGAATTCAAGTCAGATCCTGATGGATACATTAAATGCAAGTCTGGGCATTAGACAGTAGCCATCAAGAGCCGAGTTCAGCCTTGACATCATTTTCTTCAACGTCCGTTGCTTCTGTTGCTGCTTCAGAATCAAACGCCAGTGCTAATGCCGCATCTAGTTCCGCTAGTGTATCTGAGCCTAATATTACCCCTTCACGTTATAGAAAACGTGAACGCAACTCAAATGACAACGAATTATAAGAAAAAGAAGGTAGCCCAGGTTGTTAGACCACTGGCCAATTCGTTGGTACTTCGAATACAATGAAAAATGATGCTCAGGAATTCAAATCCATGTTGTGGAGAAAAAACATATGCAGCTGCAAGTAAACGAAGTCGTTTTTCGTGGGGTAAAAGAGCTGCCAGATGAAGTAAAATCTTTGAAAACACAATTTGATTTTTTCTATTTCTTTGTGACTGATGAATTTATGCAATATATGGTTGATGAAATGAACTTCTATGCGTTGCAGCAGAACATTGAAACTCGATTTATTACCAATAAACAAGAAGTTCGACAGTTCATCGAAATCATGTTCTTCATGTCTGTTTCCAAATGTTCGTTCCTACTGGGGAAGATATTTGCTAATTCAGGCTACAATGACACAGGTGAGATTCGAACAAATGCGCCCATTCTTGCATTTCAATAATAACCAGTGCTGTCGTTTTGGAAAAGTCAAAAGCAGTACCTTCCAAAAAATTTTGCATAATTTTTGGACAAAAGCAATACGCATATAATTTTTTTTTAATTCATATTTCTTATTTTTATTTTTTCTTTATAACAAAAAATAAACTTAGATACATATCTACTTTATATATCTATAAGCCTTTTAGTTCAATTGCTTAGTCTTATTTTAACATTAACATTTTTATTAATTTCACTTTTAATAAATTAGGAACTTTTTATAATAAAAATAAATATATATTATAGCTATATAACTATTATATAAAAATAAAAAATAAAAATATCGCACGAGAATATTTTTTTATAAAGACTCAACACAAAATTATGTTTTAAATTCAGGTTATTGAATTTTACATTATTTGTTTTTAGATAATTTTTTTTTGGATGGAGCCCACTCCATAGCGCTGCTATGCCTTATTAATTCCTTTGCCATTAAAATTGAATTAACTGTGAATGTCAGTAAAGAGTTTCTTTTTTTATCTTTTATCAAAGCTACTTGCGAAAATATGCGCTCTGCACTTGGACTGCTATGCGGAAAGCATAAAATGGACCCAACAAATGTTTTTAAAAGGGGAAACATTGGAGCATTTAATGCGTTTTTTAAATTAAAGATAGCGCTCCAATAGTCTTCAAATTTCAAATCTATACTTATCATACTTTGATGTAAAAGAGCCCTCCATTCATCATCAAGGTCATCAATTGTATAAGCGGGGTAAGGCTTGGGGATTTATTTTTTATTTTATTATTTTTTTATTCTTTTTCTAATTTGCGTACATAATTCGATGTAATAATCTCTACACTTGTTTCTTATATTTTTTATAACTTCACCTGTTAAACCCCCAGAGCAAACTAAAATGTTAGCTTGTGCCCCAAGGTAGATTTCTTTTGAGTCTAAAAAGCAATATTTATTGCAAAAATCTATCAAGTTCAGAGAGGCGTCTTCGATAAATTCGTTTTTGACAAAATTCCACAAAATAGTTTTAAAATACATTTTTTCTGTTGAAAGTAAAACGTTAATACGCGGTTCTTCGGACTGGTACTCAACATTAATTTTGTTTGTTAATTTTAAAATGTATTGCAAGAAGTATAATTTTAGTTCATGTGTCATATGTGCATAAATGCTATGAGCTAAGTCTGAATTCTGTTCTAGCTGATATGTGATGAAATAATGTTTCAACGGAACCCACTGCTCTAAGATTCGCGATACAACATTTTCAAGCGATAGCCTTTGTTTTGAAATAATCTTGAAATTCACGAAAATCGGTTTGTCGTTTAAAGCTGTGGGAAAAAAACAAGTAAATATCTCTCGCTAATCTTTCAACATCCTGCGGTATCTTTTTCGAAGCTGCAATGAAACATAAATGAATGGAATGACATGTACATCCCATTACAAATAAATTATTTTGAGTGTTTTTAAGAAGTGCCTGAACACCACCCCTTTCCCCCATCATAACGAATGCATTGTCAGACGCAAGACCGAAGAACCTGTCGATGACCTTCCCCAACAAGTTATCAAAGTACCAATTTTTTCCTATAAAGGGCTGTATTAACACCAACAGAGCAAAAAACTAATGAAAACAAAACAAAATACTGACACGTGAACGGAAACCGAAAACTTTCCGTCAGATTGATTTGCGTACGAGGTACGAGCAGAAGAGAGAAGACTATGGTGAATACTTCTGCACTAGTGTATGTGAAATCTCATCTATGTGCAAAATTGTGCCATGCCATTCATGTTTTGGACTTCAGATTGTGAAATGTGGAACTTGGAAGTGCACTTTCATGGAAAATATTTAAAGTGATGCCATCTCTAATTTTTTTTTTCATATTTGGTTTTATGAACAACGAATTTGAAAAAGCAATACAAATGGCAATACAAAAATGAAAATGCAGTACAAAAAAAAAGTGTGCAGTACGGCAGTACGTACCAAGCTAAAGCAATACAAACATTGCTTTTGCAGTACGTTCGATACGCATTGATAATAACTCGACTATGATCCCGAACTGCCAGTTTGGATACGACAAGTTGCATCGAGTTCGACCACTAATAACCCACTTCAACGAACGCTTTGGGTCTGTTCCGATGCTTCATCGTCTTTGTGTAGACGAAAAGATGTGTTCTACAAAAATTAGTGGCAACTCTACTCGGCAATATATGCCAGCCAAACCAGATAAATGGGGAACCAAGCTGTTTGTTTTATTGAAATTCATTCGAGTGCATGAGACAACGTGGTACCAGAAAATGCACCAGATCTCGGAGCTTCCTCAAATGTCGTTGTTCGTTTGTCGAGCAAAATTCCACACCACGTGAACCATATTGTATATTTTGATAATTTTTACACACCATTGGGCCTGATAACACACCTAGGAAACCGTGATATATATAGTTTGGGAACCGTGCGCTCAAATCGAGTGCCCAACATAAAATTGTCGAGCGATGGTGAACTGGTGAAGCGAAAAGTTGAGCGCGGATATTCCGAGGAATATGCCGCTAACGCTTACGGAATAGATTTAAACTGCGTTTTGTGGATGGACAACAAAAGTGTTCGACTTCTTTCGATTTATGTTGGTATCAAACCATTTCTGTCTCGAGAGCAGTGCTGCCACTCCTTTAGCAGTATATCTACTGCGCTAAACCCCTTACGACAATCTAGTACGCAGCAAAACGAATCTACTCCTTTTTAACATTATCTAAAATTAGCTATAAATGCCCCATCCAAAATTTTATATGTTTAACCTGAATGTATCAACCGATTATTTCAAAATTCAAATTACATTCTCTTGCGGGTTGCGATTCAAAAACATCAAACTGAAAAAAGTTTTCATGAGCGGGTTCAATTAAAAAAGTTCAAAACGACGGGACCGATTTGGATAAAATTTTGTGTGTATGTTTCAATGGGTTCCTGGTTGGTTTGAAAACTTAATTGAACGCGGTAGGTAGGTTGCTTGCTACGCGAAAGCTTAGGAAAAAATAAAAGTCGGAAAGTTCTACACAAGCGGTAGGTGCAAATTTCGTTGTTCAGTTTAATTATTATTATAAATTAATTAATTAATATAAATTATATAAAATTATTAACCGTTTTTGACGAAACTTTCACAGCTACATACATAGATAGCTGATTTTTTAACAAGTAACTTAGGCTATATTAAATACTCATTGGTGGCGCTAGGTGGCTTTGTTCGATTTTTTTTTATTTATGGGACGGTTTGACTCAAAATCCAAACATGTTATAATATTTATGATATTCAAATAAATATAACAAAATGAAAGTCTTTTGCAAAACTTTGACCCAATAGTTATAGTTATAGTTGCTGTCACTGTTATTGTAGCGCTGATTACGGTGAGCTCGAACAACGCCGGGTGGGTCAGCTAGTATTTATATATATGTTTAATTTATATTGAAAGGTCTACTGCGATATATTGCAATCTACTGCGTTTTTTATCATATATACTGCGCTTAATCAACTACAGGGTGGCAGCACTGCTCGAGAGCTTGTTCCACCACCCTCCAAATCTTCACGATGGGACAGAAAAAACAATCAACAAATAGAAGTTGACTGCCCATTTCTAATAAAAGAGTATAATCGACACATGGGTGGTGTCGATCTCATAAATGATCTTCTTGGTCGTTATCATATACTTATTGGATTTGGCAATACTTACATTCTTTTTCATAGGTTGCACAAGGGAGTCAAAATCGAGTTGCCAAATTTTCGCTCTGAAGTTGCGGAATCATTGTGCATGATTTTGAATGAAATAAAAAAAAACCGAGAGGTCATCCAACGTCATCCCCAGTAACACCAATCCGCGAGCCAAAAAGGTGTTATTTTCCACCTCCACAGATTCGATACGACAAGGTGGGCCATTGGTATTCATGACCGCCAGGGGGCAAAGAGCTGTGTAAAAACCCAGGATGTAAGTCAGAAACACAAGCATTTTGCACCAAATGTAAACTGAATCTCTGGGTTAATATAAAACTACGTAAATATTTAGTTTAAATAACATTATTTCACGTTTATTGTGGATAACTTTTTTTATAATTCGAGACCTTTGTGCTTTGTGCTGAGATTATTCGTAATATTAAATTGAATAAGAACGATATGTCAAATCATATGGACATTTCGTACAACAAAAATAATTTCATATGTACAACACTTCCCATGAAAGCTGTGAAACAGAAATTTGTATATATTGTATGATGTATCATGAGAATGTAGGTATGTTGCATGAAATGTACATATGTGATGTATGACCTGTGAAATAGGGCCCCAGGATATACCTATGATGTTGTTTTAAATTAAACGATGCGTTGTCTTTGATGTTTCTTTTTCAGAAGTCACAATATCAGCAAACAAGAAAATGTTCATCGAAAAGGATTCGGTTATTGATCTGATTATTCGACGCTTCAATGAACCAATAAAATATTTTCAAGATCTTTTCGACGGCTATATTGAAACTTCAGACCTCGGGAGCTCTTTTGAGTTCGAGTTTGGTTAGTTTTGAAACAAAAAATGACAACGGAACATAAAAGACATTAACATGTTCACTGTTCAATATTATTATAGACTTTTCAATTTTATATCCATCAATGAAAAAGAAAAATGGTGTCCTAGAAGAAAACGATTGTCAAATGCGCATTCTCAATGAGATTGTCAATTCTGCTTCTGACGTTTATAGCCCGGAATGTGGACTTTTACAACATCCTTTAATTGGTAAGAGTTTATAACTTACACTTATTCTCGATATTTAAGATAATTGTATCTTAACACTTTTTCTCATTCTTAGAGGTATTTTTGACTTGCAAATGGCGACACTATCGACGGTTCTTCTACATTCTGGTGGCGATGCACATTTTATTTGTTGCTTTTTTGTCCACTACAGCTATTTTAATTGTACAAAATTATACAAGATTTATAAATATACTGGAAAACGAAGAACTTAATAAGTTTTTGGAAATCGAAATGGATAATGTTCTAGGCACAGTGAACGTCCTAAACTACTTGCTGCTGTTTGTGGACATTCAACTTGTTTGTCATGCCGTCATACAGGTTTTCGAACTTATTTAAAACTTACAAATGTAAAATTTCAAAATTAATTCTTCAATCTAGGCCTGCTTTATACCAATTCGGAAGGTTGTTTACGAATTCGAAATACTATCGAATCTTTTAACTTCTTCCTTTGCGTTACTCAACTGCATTTATGGAATTGTTCTACCTCTAAAATGGCAACCGAGAAATCAAATATATCTTACTTATTCAATGAATAGTTTTATTATCCTTCCAGCATGGATTAATTTGATGTTGTTAATTGGCCGGATTCCCAGACTTGGATGCTATGGTCTTATGTTTACAACGGTTATGAAGAACTTTCTAAAGGTATCAAAGTTGGTATCTAAGATGATTTTCAATATTTTGAAACTTAGTTTAAAAATGTATCTTTCAGGTAATGGTATCCTTCATTTGTTTGATAATTGGATTTGCATTAAGCTTTTCGCTAATGTTTCCAATGTCTCAATATTTCAATAGTCCTTTGAGTGCATTGTTACGGACTGTTGTTATGATGATGGGAGAGTTTGACTATGCAGAAACATTTTCGGATACAACGGTAGTTATAAAACTTCTTTTACATAATCAATGCAATATGATTGTTAAAACTTTTGTTTCAGACTTTTTCGAATGGGATGTCGAAATTTATTTTTGTTTTATTTGTTATTTCTTGTAGCATTATTTTAATGAATTTAACTCAAGGTAAGAATTGCAATGCTTTTCAATAAAAGAATTCATTACCACATCAGACTGTTTTGAAAGGTATTGCTGTCAACGATATTAAAGGCCTTCAAGATATCAGCCAAATCATTCGTTTGGAGAAGGAAACTCGATTTCTATACGAGTTCGAATGTATTTTCACTCAAAAAATTATGAATTCAAATGCTGTTTTAAGGACTGTACGTCACAGTTTTGTTAAAGTTTTGTTTCATTTGTAGATATCAATAGTTTGTTGTTTGTAATTTTAGATTAAAAAACGTTTATATGATACTGGCGCAATTGGAAACACTCTTACTATTTCAAAGGAAAATCGTAAGATTATTTCAAGTGAATTATTAGGTTTGTATTTTTATTGTAAATAGTTTACCTTTTTTAAAATTCTATAATTATTAATAATAATGTTTATCATAAGCCAAATTGATTCAATGTTATAAGCCAACCAAGTCCATCTGGAGCCGAAGACATTTGCATCCTAAATGTTTTTTTAAATGTTTGCCAAATCGTTTTGATATTTTATAAGTTACTGCACTTTAAAAATAAAAAAAAATATTAATTTGATTTTGTTGGGGGCTCATTTATTCGGTTGCAATCAAAATACAAGAATATTAATTTAATTTAAATTTGGGTTGCTTTGGAAAAGCTGGGACAGTTACGGAGTCGTAGCTTTAGACTCAATTGCCCCTCTCGAAAACCGACGCAATGTTTCATGTTATTCCTTATTTTATCGTTTCTTGCATTCCTTTCTTAAAAGTTTCTCCCGTAATACTCGTCTCGCAAGGAATACTTATCAGTTCACCCTTGAGCCTAATTTCGGACGTACCGTGAAATATAGGGATTCTTTTTTTAGCCAAACAACACGAATTTGGAAAAGTTTACCCGGGGAGATTTTCCCTTGCCATTTTGATCTGCAAGCATTCAAAACCAATGTTAATCGACACCTCCTATCTTTCCCATCCCTATCTTCCTAATGCCCGCGCAGTGTGTTCTACATTAAAAGGGAAACAAATAGTTCCTTGTGCGCACGTTAATTATAGCAAACCATACATTTGACCACAAACGGACGAAGCTAATTAAAGCAAGCAATGAAAATAACAAACAAGAATGAGAGAATCGCAACAAATTTTCGGTCCCTGCGTGATTATGTTCCCCACTTCACTTTTAAAGTCCTTCGCCTAAATACTTAATCACGTGGCGGCATATTGCTATGTGTATAAAAGGGGACATATCGGCTACCACTCATCGTTTTTCTAGAGTTTTTAGATTAGTAAGATGTAGATGAAGATGGTCTTGATAGGGAGATAGGACAAAAGGGTCATGTCATGGATCGTAACGAATAAATTGTTTTTTGATGCTTTTGCTTTAGATTCTGGATATATGAAGGTGGTGGTATGGGCACACAAATTGAGAAGTGTATTCAAGAGGTATAACGAAGTTTATATATCTATATGCCACGAATCACAAATGGTTTGGAGAAATCTTTAGATCATCATCAGGTATTTAACAAAAACAAAATAAAAAAATAGATAAATTAGTTAGTTAGTTAGTTATAGAAACTTTATTTATTATATTTCATTGTACATATATCTACAATAAATTTCATAGTTTAATATGGTTTGGCTTAAAGCCGTCTACCAGAATGACATTATAACAATATTATACATTTCTTACTAAAATAGTATAAAAATAAAATTTAAAAGTCGCCTTCGACTATTCGGGTTCTATAATTCAGTGCCATCGTTGTGTATTTATACAATTTCCCCCAACTAAGACTTCCATTCAAAATACATAAAACTTCGTTCATGTTTATTACGGCTTTACCGAAGAATCTGACTCGATATTCTCTTAGAATCGGACATCTGGCAATAAAGTGGTAAATATCTTCTCTTTCCTTGAGGTTGCAAATATCGCACAAAATAGGTAGGTCGTATTTATCATTGAAAGCGGTAATCTGTTTAAGAAGTAGGAGCTTCCTTGTAAGTTGTAGTGGAGCTGGCTATAAATCATCCTATGCTGAGATGATTTAGCTTCCAAGATATAACCACTATAAGCTGAGCGCGCTATACCTTCCAGTAAATTTTGAAACATGTTTCTAAGATTAGCGGGTCCAATACCTGGTTGAATCTTTAATCTTTCTCCATAATCAACCCCTATTTCTTCCCATTTTTTGACGAGGTTGCCTCTCAAAGTAATTATCGACAATTTGGGTAGTCTTGTCTCATCCATCTCATAGTTTTAGCGTATTTAAGAATAACGGTGGCATTGTAGTTTCAAGGTGGACCATGTAATTTGGAGTACAGGCCGGCAACCGAAAAATGCGTTTAAGAAAATATCTTTGAAACTTTTCAACAACATCGAACTGCCAGCAACCCCACACTTGAGCTCCATACAACATGATGGAAGAAGCAGTGGCACGCAATATCTGGATCTTTGCGCTATGGTCCACAAACCTAATCTCTATAAAACGTCCCCAGATTGAAGAAATAGCTCTCTTTGCCTCTGCTTATTTCGCCTCGAAATGTTTTTTGAAGTTAAGGTTAGCACAGATCAATACACCGAGATACTTATACTCTCGAACAATTTCAAAATTCTGACCCTTGTAGGTCCACCTTTCGTTTCTCGAATATCTACCACCTCCATCCCTGAAGATCATCATTTTAGACTTTTCAAGGTTAACAGTCAGGTTCCAAAGAACACAGTAGCGCTCCAGACGGTTGATCATACGCTGCATTCCGTTGATTGATTCAGCCAGAAAAACTATGTAATCGGCGAAAATGAGACACGGTATTCGTAAACCAACGAACTCAATACCCCCTCCGACTTCCTCGACAACATCATTTATAAACAAGAGCAAAGAGCAAAGTACTCAACACACATCCTTGCCTTACTCCCATTTCCGTTTCAAAGTCATCTGATGTAAATTTTCCGTCCCAAACATAAGACACATTGTTTTCATACATTGCTTTCAGCAGATTCACAACTTTGCTTGAGATACCCAAAGTATAAAGCTTATAGAATAACGATGCACGGGCAATGGAGTTAAAAGCAGCTCTGAAATCTACGAAGAAAGCATATAGCTTCTTCTTTTTGCTTTTAAAGTAATCGACAATGTGAAATAAGGTGAAAATCTGATCTACCGTCGATTGGTTTTTCCTAAAACCAGCTTGGAACATGTTGAGTATGTTTTTGTCGTTAACCCACTCTGTTAGCCTTTTTAAAATAAGTGAGCTGAATAACTTCACTGAAGAATTCAAAAAAGAAATGCCTCTGTAATTCTCGGGATTATCGTACGCACCTTTCTTATGCAGCGGATAAATAATTGCTTTTTTGAAGCAGGCTGGAACTTCTGCGGTTTCGAAAATTCTATTAAATTCCTTGGTGAGTGAGAACAGGTACTCAGTTTATATAGAATTCCGAAGAAATCCTGTCATCTCCTGGGGCTTTACCAGATCTGGTTTTTTCTAAAGCAGTCCGAAGTTCCAGAACTGTAAATGGCAAATCAAGGATATCGTCTAAGAAAACCGGAGCAGCATATTGAGGTAGGGGTGAAAACTGCGCAGTGTTAAGTAAATTTTTAAAGTACTCCTGAAGCTCGGTTGCGTGCAGTGAAGATCCAACCCTACTAGGCCGTCCGTTAATTGCTTTAGCAACTTTCCAGAATTCCGCCGAAGACATCGCTGAGTTTAAGCGTTGTATGGTTTGTTCATCGTTTTGCTTACTCTTGGCAAAGCAGACGAGTTTATACTCTTTGTTCGCAGACGCATACATAGTCTTAAAGACATGAACGTTATATTTTCTCAGAAGTCTTAGTAAAAAAAATGATGTTTTTTTTCTTGCTTTAGAGCATTCCAAGTCAAACCATTTTTGTTTAAAATCAGTCTTCTGTTTCCAGTTATTGGTTACTGGGACTGCAGCTTTCATTATGTCAGTAAGTCTGGTCATGTTTAAATTATCGCACTCTGTGCTATGTTTTCTCAGTTCTTCATTTAAATTAGTTTGGTAAGCCCGTAAAAAAATTGAACTATTACTCCAATGTAGCTTTGGAAGGAGCTCAAGTGACCTTGAACAAGATAATTCATCTGCCGGTCTTGATTTGCATGTGATTTCTAAAGGCATATGCTCCGAAAAATTTTGCTGCCCCACGCTAAAGCTTCTCAAAAGGTCGTTCCACCTTCCAGAAACTATCCCATAATCGATGACTGAACACGCCGTTCTTCGGATAAATGTGTATTCACCCTTAACATCTCCTGCACAACTTCCATTTAAAACTCTAGCTAAATCCAATATTTTAGCTCCTTTACCATCGCATACTTCATCTTTTGACTGACGAATTGAATTAAAAATAACTCCAGCTGATCCGCTTAAGAAGCTATTCTGTGAGCAGCCAATCCTGGCGTTAGAGTCACCGACAAGTAATAAATCCCCGGAGTTTAAGGATGCAATTCCGTCGCATAGTTTATCAAAATCTCTCTGCCAGTGGTTACAATTCAGATAGATGGGAATGATATATACTTTCGAACCGTTATACGTGACCTCCAATATATTAATTCCTTCCCTTTGCACAAAGTTTACGGATATTCCACAAAGTCCTTTTCGGTAACCAAGAAGCTGCCCTCCACTTCCTCTTCCATACGTATTTGTTTTCACCGCTGACACCCATTTTAGCTTAAAGTTATTAAAAATACCTTCAAATTTCTCTATCTCATTATATAACACATGCGTTTCCACAAGTAAAAATATATCAAAGCTTTTAATATAACTAAAGAAATTCATAACAAAAAATTTATTTTTTAGCCCTGATATATTATATCCTAATATTCTTAAATCTAAAGTATAAATTTGATTCTGGTAGACTTGATCGCATCATTCTCTCGTACTCATGCTTGTGCTTCGACCCAAAAGCTTTACAGCGGCTGCTTTCCCATTTTGCTGTGATTAAACGTTGCTAACTTCGTGTACATTCCCATTTGACGTTTTGGGACTGACATAAACGTTGACATTTCTTACACCTTTGTTTACTTTATGCACTTCATTCATAAAAGTTTCTAAATTATTAAAATCATACAATTACTGCCGAATAATGTCTTCAATGCCTCCATAGGATATAGAGTACCAGACTTTAGCCCCTGCTCTAAATCCCAGGTGAAGAGCTTGTCGGATATGGCAAGCTTATCGTCTTTGAGCATAGTCTTAACATGTGGAAAATTAGCACGCAAGAACCTGTGGATTGGGACCAAATGGCTTCGTTTGCATCGCATTTTATATGGGAGATCTTTATGAATGTATATTTGAGATCCCTTTAAATCCTTCGCATTCTTAAGAACTGTACATGCTGTATTGCGGTTTTTCATTTTAACAACTATTATTGCCGATCGGGAATCTTTAGCTGATATAGGACGCGCGTAATCAATATTGGAAACATCTGCAGATGAAAGCAAGCCAGCACAAATTGATTTAGCTTTCTCAGTCATATCAGCATCTCCAACCTCCGGCATATGTACCACGACATTAGACTCAGTGGCGCAAAATTTTAAACATTATTCATTTTAGCAATAGAACCGACTCTAGTTAAAGAAGTTCTTTAGATACGAGCCCTTGTTTAACATTTTCTCAATTTTAAACAAGATAAACAACCCTGACAACTACTGTGGTGTGTGGTTACGTAACGTAATGTAAAAAAAAATTCCCAGGAGGTCAATTCCCGATCTGTGAAAATGTGAAAAGATAAAAACTTATCATAATGTGTTGGAAGTGTTATTAATCAATATTTAGTTATTAAACATTAACAAATGTCGTAAAAGAATAAAAAAATAGTATAATTAAGTAAATAAAGAAAAAAAAAGAAAGGAAATTGCAGTAGAATAAATTGGTCCTCCTTTATTTGGCTTCGCCATACATCGTTGCTTGATCTCAAAACTGCGGAGCTCTTCATGGGATGTTTTGGTTGTGAAAAGTAATTCACCATTTTGAAAAGTTTTTAACGCTTGTTTTTCTTTTTTCATACATCTAGACTCGAATTTAACTTCAAAACGTCAACAAAATGTTCATTTCACAGTTACACATATTGCGAATCTACCCCAGCACGGCTTACTATTGACAGAATAAGACATTCTTATTTTTTTTTTGTACGAAATTACAAAATATCGTCTGGTTAAAGTATACTTTGAAAAGATAAACAAGTGGTTTGCTCGTTTTAAGGTTAGACAAGTTGTTTAAGGTTAAAGTATACTTTATGTCGTTTAAAATTAACATAGAGCAGACCTTCGTTTTATATTTTGTTTTTAGAGCCGACGCCCATTTTAAAATTGATTTAGAGTAGGTTTTAATTGTTTAAAATTTTGCGCCAGTGCCCTTTTGCAGTAGTTTTTCAAATTGGTCTTCGAGCAAATTGTTTTTTCTCTCCAACTCAAGAACTCTAGCTGAGATGCGCTAGTTCTCCTGCTTCAACCCTAAAATTTCGGCGTGGAGCTCTTGAAAGTAGGCCTTCGAAGGCAGCTGTTGGCAAAGCTCCTTGTTGTTGTCACACAGAATCTGTATAAGATTCTCTGCAGTAATTGCGGCGGGGACGGTCATTGTAGGTTTGGAAGATGCTGTTGGTGTAAGGTTTACGCGCTTTTCTTCTCGTTGTTGTTCGGGGGATATTTCAAGCAGACCTCTTTTGCTCATTTAGTGGGGTTAACTTTACATGAAAACTAGGCAGTTCTATTTTTAGCTTAACGGCTTAAACTTACTCATTTTGTTTGATTTTTTGTGGAAGCACAGTAGTAATTTATCAATTTAAAAATATGCTTGAAGCTCTTTAATGAAATTTTATTACTTTAAAACGACTTTTTTTCAGGAGCTTTCTTAACATAGACACTTTATTTTTGACAGATCAAATGTCTATAAATAAATTTATTAGATAAATTATAATTGCACTTCAATGGTAAACAAAAGTAAAACGAATTCAAAAGATAATTCTCAATTTATTAAAAATATTAGCATTTTCAATACATTAAGTTTCTTTATATTAGCTGTGTTTTATTATTTTCGGATCTGAATCTGGATTACACGTATTACAATAACCTGCTTTCTATCTGGATCTATTTGAAGATCCTAGAATTAGTACTTATTCTGAAAAACAGATGGCACTTTTGCAGTATTGTAATGGGAATTGAACGCACAAAATATTCATAATTTGGTTCTGGGTGGGGATCGTTTTATTATCGACAAAGATCTATATGGATCATCGTGGATAATAAAACGCAGCTATTGTAATCTCTATACATATATGTATGTATATACATATATACAATTTTTTTTTTATATAATTAACGCGCGCACAAGGGACTATTTGTTTCCCTTTTAATGTAACACACTGCGCGGGTATTAGGAAGATAGGGAGGGGAGAGATAGGAGGTGTCGATTAACATTGGTTTTTAATGTTTGCATATTGAAATGGCAAGGGAAAATCTCGCCGGGTAAACCATTCCAAAGTCGTGTTGTTCGGCTAAAAAAAGAATCCCTATATTTAACGGTACGTCCGAAATTGGCTCCAGGGTGAACTGATGAGCATTCCTTGCGAGACGAGTAATGCGGGCGAAACTTTTAAGAGGAGGAATGCAGCTGGCTACCTCGAGTGAACATTTTTTATAAAAGAAACGATAAAATAAGGAAAGACATGAAACATTGCGTCGGTGTTCGAGTGGTGCAATTGTTTCAGCGGCAGTTCTATTTCCTATCAATCTAAACGCTCTATTTTGTATTCTATCAAGCAGGTGAAGCGATGTTTGTGAAGCACCTGCCCAGAGGTGGGTGTTATACTCGAGTTTAGGGCGTATAAACGCTTTATAAATTGTAGCCAGATCAGATGGGGAAAAATACTTCTTACACCGATACAGAAAACCTAAGCACTTAGCAGCATTCTAAGCGATTTCAAATATATGGTCGTTCCAACGGAGGTCGTCGTTGACACACATACCGAGTACTGAGAGCTTTTCGGTTTCTTCGATGTAAGTGCCATTCATGGACAATGGCATTGGGGGTATGTTTAGCTTTAACGACAGAAGACAGCATTGAGTTTTCGAAGCATTAAACTCCACACGATTCCTATTACCCCATTTGACACTGCTGTATATATTGGGGTTTAATGAGCTTGACATACGGCACCGTTGCAACTGCACGTCCGAAGGCGAAGGACGTGAGTTATCGAACGAATATGAAAAGCTGAGGGTAGTCGTCAGCAAAACAGTTAAGTGGATTAGACGTAACAGACAGAAGATCATTTATAAAAATGAGGAAAAAAGTCGGAGACAGAACAGAGCCCTGGGGCACACCAGCATTTATATTCTGGGAATCAGACTTGAATCCTTCTAATACAACTTGTATTGAACGGTCCAGAATATAGCTTCTAATCCAACGAACAAGAGTATTATCGATCCCAAATGCAAGCATATTCGATAAGAGAGCTTCATGCCAAACTCTATCAAATGCCTTGGAGATATCAAGAGCAATAATCTTACTTTCACCAAAGCGATGTAAGGATTTGTTCCATTGTTCGGTGAGATATGCCATCAGATCACCAGTGGAACGGTTGCTGCGGAAGCCATACTGACGGTTATGGATAAGCTTTCGATCTTCGAGATATTCCTTAAGCTGACGGTTAATCAGTGTTTCCATGACCTTAGAAAGAAGGGATGTCAGTGCTATGGGTCGGTAGGAGGAGAGGAAAGATGGGTCACCTTTCTTAGGGACAGGCTGGACAAATGCTGTTTTCCATCTTCTAGGAAAGATTTCAGAAGAGTAGGAGCGATAAAAAAGCTTACGCAGTGGCTTTGCCAGTGTGGATGAAAACCTCTTCAGAAGAATCGGGGGTATAGCATCCGGGCCAGCGGATTTGTGTATATCGAGATCTTTGAGAACTCTTGCTACTGTACGAGTGCGGAAAAAAATCTGTCCCATGGAAAAATTTACATTCTCAAGTACAGGATGGGCAACGTTGCTATGCGGCAGCGTAGAGCTGGCAGCGAAATGGGCGGCGAGCAAGTTTGCCTTCTCTGAAGAGTAAACAATTGGTTTGTTATTGTTAATGCGCGTTGGAACCGAAGATGTTGAGGAGTTTTTAATATTTTTTACAAATGAACAAAAATTTTTACTGCCTTTGGGACACTGCAGAATTTTTTGCCGTAATTTTTTGTCATGAAAAAATTTGGTTCTTTCAATAACGGAGTTGCATGAGTTTCTTGCTTGTTTGTGCTTTTTCCGATTTTCCTCTGTAGGGTTGGCTTTGTAAGAACGGAAACTTACTTCTTTGAGCCTGATAGCTTCTTTACACTCAGAATTAAACCAAGACTTTTCTTTAGGTTTGATGCTTTTTACTCTGTTAGGAATAAAAGCACGCATCCCTAGAAGAATCACATTTGTGATCACTTCAGCACTGGCATCAATGTCACTATCGAGGAAGCATAGTGACCAGTTAATGTTTCGGAAAAAATATTCAGGCCGTCCCAGTTGGCTCTCTCGTTTTGCCAAACGGTCCTGGTGGGAAGTTTTTCTTTAACTGGATGGGTGGAGGATGAGAAATTAGCTGAAATGACACAATGGTCTGAAGTGCCAAATGGAGAGTTTACACTAATGGTATATTTATCAGGGTGAGAAGTAAGAATCAAGTCAAGAGTATGGGCGGCTTGCCCAGCAACATCCGGTATACGCGTTGGCACATCGATCAGTTGGGTACGGTCATGTAACCCGGCAAAGAGCTCGACATACCTTCCTTCGGATGTTGTCTGACCAGAATAGCGGAGCCAATTGGAATTGTGTACATTGAAATCGCCCGCAATAACGATTTCAGTGCGAGGACAAAGGAAAACAATTTTCGAGATAGAATCAGACAGCGCATCAAACTCGTTACAAGTAGAATTGCTGTCGAGATTTGGACTCCTGTAAATAAAACAATAATGAATGACATGCTTGCGGACAGTGAATTTGAGCCACAAGAAGTTAAAGTCCGTGTTGGAACATTTCCCATATTGGGGAAGGCTCTGGCAAGCAATATCATTTCTAACATAGACCACGAGACCATGATGGGAAAAGAGTAATGGCACCAAGCTATACCCATGTAGAGCAAACTCTGATAAATCAGTATTTACTCCAACCTGGGTTTCACTTAATGCCAAAACAGCTGGCCTGTATTGAACAGTGTAGACGTACAGGTGAAAGAAATTCTTTCATTTCATTTGAATACACGACACAAAAATCACTTACCATTTAAAAATACTTACACACAAAACACAATTCTGACTAAGTCGAACTATGCAGTGAAAATCCAAATTAATCTCTGTAATAAACAAACTGTCTTAGATGTTATGCCCATAAGACAGCTTGCATAAAAAAAAATCAATTTAAATATTCAGCACAATAGGACAAACTCAGATGCCCTTATCCATTTACCGCAAGCATACGATGCCTACAGTAGATAAGAAAGAGGCAGTTAAGCTAAGCACAAAGGGTTGGGACAGATAAGAGGATAATTTGATTTGTTATGCAAGTGTGTATTATTTTTTTTTCTTCCACAGCGCGAATGGGCATCTTATCGTCTTCCAACGACGCGAGTGGATATTGTTATTTTCTTTACAGCACACGCGAGGGGTTTTGCCAATTTCTCAAACGAGAGTGTAATATTATTTTTTTTTAACACTCGCGATAACAATGCGCAATAATTTTTTTTTTGACCTTTGTTTAATTATTTGTGCGCGCACCTCGACCCGACGTCCGGCCTCTATGAGCTTAAGATCGACACTATACATACATATGTACAGATATTTTGTGATGATTGAAAAAACAAAACACCAGTAGGTAATTGATTTGAAAGAAATTTCCTTTCAATCGATTGCAAGTGTTCTTTTCGCTCTTAAATGACATTCGTCTTACTTGCCATTTTTTAGTCATAAGTTTAGGATTCGTGAATATAAAAAAAATTGAGATAATGACATTACGATCATAGAGAAGTCTAAAAAAGTTAGGTGGCCAAAAATTTCTGTCTGTCTGTTCGATAAAGTCACCACCTTCTCCTGTTTCAAGATCATGCCATAGGCCAGCTTCACTGCCACTTAATTGTCTGTCTGTCAGTATGTATACCGACCTACAGCCTAAACGGCTTAAGCGATTATCTTCAAATTTGGTGTATGATTCTTTTGGGATTTCTCAGAGGGGAAATTGAAATTTTATTTGTAGGCCTAAAAATGACGGTACTTGCCACATGACCGTTTAAGAAAAGCTTATTTTTCTCGAAAAAAACTCCAACGATTTTGATGAACATTTTCGAGAATATTTTTTGTTGGTATTGGCTATTATTTGATCAAATCCAAATTCACGGGAAATTCATATAACGGTTTTTTTTTATTTTTGGATTTCTCGGTATCGGCTCCTTGGATTTCCGTCAAATTTTATATTTGAGAAGATCTAATTATGTATATCAACATTTTGAATAACTTTTTTTTCTAATAAAAATTAATTTTAGAGTACCTATTTTTTTTAACTAATCAAACAAAATTATTTTAAATTTTATAATCACATGTATATTAATAAACTTTAAAAAAACTTCTGCTGTTTGTGAACCATCTTTGTACCATTTTAAGGCAGCAAGTAGCTCAGAGAAATGAAGAGTGTCAGAAGGCTCACGGAGTCAAAGACGGGTTTATCAATCAGTGCCGCAGATACAAATTAGAACCAGAGTTTTAAGCACACTCTACGGTAAAATACGGGGGAATAAAGAAATAGAGGAGATAACACGAACAGCGAGGGTTATATAATTTAATTTTTAATATACAAAGTTCTAAAGTGCTACTAAAAGATAAAGCGACCTTCAGAGAAAAATAAGACACAGCCTATAGAATATGGAAATGCGAAGTTGAGTATATTTTCCCTTCATAACTATTGGCCTGGCAGGTATACAAAATAATAATAATAATAAATAAAAATAAAATTAAATTGCAATAAAAATAGTCAACTTTGGATATTCTATACGTTTCACTCTTTCAATTGGTATGTAATTTGTCTATTAAACAAACAAGTGCAACATTTAAAAAAAAATTATTTTTAATTAATCATATCCTGCATTACATTTTTTAAGTCAACCTATGTATTTTCAAAATATTACTTGACCTATTAAATTTGATATAAATTACTTGTCATCCGGTTTAAAAAAATATTTCTTTAATTTCTTTCGTTCTTATGATCTTATGTCGTTAAAGTGTATTTTTGTTTGAATTAATTTTTAGAATCCATTCATTTGAAGTTTGCTAACATTTACTCAAACATAAATTTTAAAGTTTTTTGTTTGAAAGATGAAACCTTCGTTCCGTTCAAATTTGGGTAAATAAATACATTACAGTGGCTAAAAATATAGATCACAATCTTTGTTTGTTAAACCAAATCCCTATGGTTTCCTTGACTGAGCTGTAAATTTTTTAAGTGTCATAAAAATAAATGTTATCTTTTATTCTATAATCTATATATGTTATGTATGTATTTAGATAATTAGGCTTTCTAAAGAGTTTGGATTTCTATGTTACCTTATATTTTTTTAAAGTTATTCGCTATAGTCCAAGGCAAAATAATAGATTCAAACCAAAAAATCTACATACAAATTGTTTAATTTTTTTCAGGAATGTGTAGATGGAAATGGATCGACGGCGATTTTTATTGCAATTAAACAAGATCACCTCTGAGCAAATTGGGACTACACGGATTTTTTGGTTTATTTGTATTATTACGTCTGGACAAATACAAATTCGTGTTTTTTTTTTATTTAAGCAAAGGGGAAACATTTCAGAAATGTTTTTTAAATAAATGTTTTTTGGTGTGAACACACCTTTATTGTCGTCACAAGAAAAAGGTCCAACCTCTGGCCATTTTTTTCAGGATTTTTATTAACTTTGTCTTTTATCATTATTAATGAACAAATAGTCAGAAGAAAGAAATAGAAAGGAACGTTGGCCTTAAAAGACAAATTGCCTTTTAGAACGCAACTGGAATTTGGACGTATGTATGTAGTTTGAAGAATAAGAATGATAGTCATACACCTCATCTACTGCCTTAGTAGTGTTTTATTTGATCATAATGCATTAGTTTCTCTTAAAATCTTAAAATCTACAATATTTGAAGAGATTTGAAACTAAAGCCCCTTTTTTTCTATGAGATTTTAAAAAATCCCTTTTTTCCTTCTAGTGCGTTTAGCTTGTCTTAGATACAAGCCAATAAAAAAGGAATCTGTCTACGATCTAAAAAAACAAGAGGCAAGATACCAAAGATGTCGCACACTTCCATGGATGGAACTCAAAAGTGACAGTTATTTTTTACCGGTAAATACGACTTTTTGAATTTTTAAAAACAGATGTCGCGAGCTCTTATGTCAACATTTTAAGTAGTTATTTTTTTTCCTGAAGTGGTTTCAGGAGAGCTAGCATCGCAATCTCAATGTTGGCGACATTTTATGACAATTGTTGTATTAAGCTGACATTAGACTAGCAATCCATATATAATACGTCCATGCCCAGAACATTCCAACATTCTCAATCATCACAATTCACTTCCAGAATGGAATCCACAGTTTGACAGATCAGATTGGTTTTCTTTTTCTAAAATAAATATATGAACATTATATTCTTCTCATTTTTACTTCAGTCACAAACTACCGTTTTTGAAATTGAAAAGTGAAGGTGAACTGTTTTGTAAATTATTCTTGAATGCTTGATGGAGTTGCACAAAATCGTTTCATTGTATTGACGATGAACAAACAAGTCATTTAACTATTCTTGACCCCATAGAAATTTCACAAGGAGACATTCCGACTATAAATCCCCTTTTAAAAAAATTCCCCTTTCATATACAGAAAAATGAAACCATTAAATGACGAATTTCGTTCAATCATAGGTTCACAAGAAGCGTTAAAAGAATATTTCAATGATGACATTGCTAAATTTTGGGTCAATTTATTGAGTGCCAAAAATTTTCTCGGAAAGCCAGCTTTTAAAAATGTATGCAATTACATGCTTACTTCTTGTAGCTGGCCCCATAGCAGTGCAACTGCAGAGGTTTTTTTCAAATTTAAATATTTTAAAAGATGATTTAAGAAATAATTTAAGTATTTCAACAGTTTATGCAATTATGCCTTCGAAAGAACTCTTCAAGGACATAGAGGAAATTTATGAGCCCACCGCAAAATTAATGAATTTTACACACAAATTTAACTGCCACAATGCTAGTCATTATACAAAAAAATTATTCAAAAATTAATTTTTTGCTTTGTTAAGATATATATATATATATATATATTATTTATTATTATATTAATTTTTTCTTATAAAATTTGTTTACATAGAGTTTATCAACACTGGCCGCAGGTGTCAGAACTCCTCCTGCACTCGAGAGCGTAAATGATTTTATGGGACTCCGCTATTGTTCTGAAGAGGTGTTCTTCAACGCTTTGCGTAAGCTTTTCCATCGGTGCTATTCCTCTGGACTCGGAAAGCATGAAAAACAGCATTTGTCCAGCCTATCCCTAAAAAAGGCGAATCTTCTGCACCCTCAAACTACCGACCAATTGCACTAACGTCCCTTCTTTCTAAGATCATGGAAACGCTGATTAATTTCCAGCTTAAGAAATATCGCGAAGAACGAAAGCTTCTTAATGACCGGCAGTACGGCATTCGTAGCAACTGGTCCACTGGTGATCTGATGGTTTATCTCACCGAAAAGTGGAACCAATCTCTCCATCGTTTTGGTGAAAGCAAAATTATTGCACTTGATATTTCTAAGGCATTTGATAGAGTTTGGCATCAAGCCCTTTTATCGAAAATGCGTGCATTTGGACTCGATGAATTTCTTCTTCGTTGGATAAGTAATTACCTGTCGAAACCGCTGAATTCAAGTTGTATTAGACGGTTTCAAATCTGATATTTACAAAATAAATGCTGGTGTGCCCCAGGGCTCTGTTTTGTCTCCGACTCTTTTCCTTATATTCATCAATGTTCTCGGTATGTGCATTACAGAGCACCTTCTGTGGAATGACCACATATTTGAAATCGCAAAGAATGCTGCTAAGTGTTTAGGTTACCTTAGCAGATGCAAGAAGTTCTTCACCCCGTCTGATCTGGCTACAGTATATAAAGCATATTCGACCGAAACTGTAGTATAATTCCCATATTTGGGCAGGTGCTCCTATGACCCACTTGAGTTTTCTAGATAGAATTCAAAAAAGAGCTTTGAAAATGATAGGTGACCGAACAACAACAGAAACATTTACATCTCTTGAGCACCGCCGTAATGTTTCGTGCCTTTCTTTATTTTATCGTTATTTTTACAAACAATGCTCTAGCGAAATAGCCAGCTGCATTCCTCCCCTGAAACGATTCAACCGTAATACTCGAACTGCTAGGAATGCCCATCAGTTTACCCATGAGCCTAACTTCGGACGTACCGTTACTGTATAGATATTCTTTCTTTAGTCGCACCACACGAATATGGAATGCTTTGCCAGGCTCTGTTTTTCCCTCCCATTTTGATATGCAGAACTTTAAAACTAATGTGCATCGGTATCTCCTCTTTTATCCCTCCTCATTTCCCTAATGCGGTGTCTAAACATTTTAAGGGTACACACAAACCCCCTTCGCGCGTGTAAATTATAAAAAAAAAATATATACACATGTACCTATATATTTAAAATTAATTAAAAGGTTAAAACAAAAATTAATTTTTTTTTACTACATTTTTACTACAATTTTTTTTCTTAAACACTACGCTTTCATTTAGTTGGGGGGCAACACTACGAATTCATGTTTTTGAAATAATTTTTGTAGCGCCTCCTATCGGACATGGAACATGGTACAAACTCTGCTAATGACATACATTCACATTTGCCCGATTCTTCTAGAAATTCATGTGTTTCGAAATAAACTAAATTCTAAATGCTCTATATTAAATACATATGCAAGCACGACACGCACACCTCCTGCTGGAAGTTTATTTTACTATGCCTATAACCTTCTGCTTAATGCCATCGAGTGAACGGTATAAAAGTGATCAAATGCGAGCAAAAAAAAAACACTAAAAAAGTTAAATATTGTTTTTTTAATAAAAGATTACTTTTTTGGGAAACCTTGTTTATTATGAAACGCACTGTAAGAATATACGTTTTTATTTGCGATATTTATGGCACTCTAAGGATAAATATTGCATTCATAAAAAAAATCTACATTCTTAACTATGTACGCATTAAGATGGATATAATATATTTACAAATGAACATTATCATAAGCGTTATGATCTTACAGGCTCTAAGATCAATGAACATCTGCATTTATAGTATTTGAAATAAAAAAAATTCTTCTGTTTGTTATTGCCAATAATTTTATGTTTTGAAAAACCTTTATTGTGTTGGAGAAATATCTATCGTACATATTACGGTGAACTTATTTGGGCAAATCTAATATTAATACGTGAACATGAATTTTGTAGTACGCTTTTCTGCGCACGTACTAACGGAACTTCTTAATATATTCATCAAATAAATGATAATCTCGCGTATATTTGCAAAATGTATTTTTCTTTCATTTTTAATCAGTATTTCCGGTGTAATGAGTAATTAATGATATGTAAAATTAAAATTAATTATTTAGTTTAAAATTAAGTGTTCATAAACTAAGAGGTGCTCGACAATAAAACAGCTGAAACATGCGACCCAGCCTTACACCTAATTTTAATGGCATTCAATACTTGAACAAACATTAGCCATAATTTGGTCTCTTCTAACTCTTCTTCCGTTAATATAAATTCATTTGTTAAATCGTGACAACTTTCAGTAAGAAAGGCATTGTCTTGTCACAAGTTCGCTCAACAATTGTTTTAAAAGTTTTGATAAAATTATGAAACCCTTGAAACACTTCCTCCTATCGATAGCAATAGTCACTGCTAGTGTTCAGCTAGGAGAATGTCAAGGCGTCTTCGACAGTGTGCTTAGAAAAGGAGCAGAGGAATATAACAGAGATAAGTCCAGATATGTAGAACGTAAGTTGTAAGGCTCTTAAAGATCCTATATAAATTAACATTGCCTATTTTTTAAAGCACCACCAAACGACGCAATCTACGATTTCATAGTAGTCGGAGGTGGATCAGCGGGATGTGTTTTGGCCAGCCGTCTTTCGGAAAATCCAAATTGGAGCGTGGTTTTGATAGAAGCCGGTGGCAATGAAAACATTGTCCACGACATACCAATATTGGCCACTGCTCTGCAAAAGACGGAATCCGATTGGCAATACCAGACCACTGTGCAGCAGAATGCTTGTTTCGGGATGCGAAATAGAAAATGTTCTTTTCCACGAGGTAAAGTTCTTGGTGGAACCAGTTCCATCAACTATATGTTCTATACTCGTGGCAATAAGCGAGACTATGATCGATGGGCAGCACTTGGAAACTATGGATGGTCTTATGGAGATATTTTTTATTACTTTCTTCGATCAGAGGGGGCGCATTTAAATGGATTAGAGCAGTCTCCATGGCACAATCGAACGGGAGAACAAAGTGTGGAAGATGTTATATTTAGAAGTGAAATTGCCAGAGCTTTTGTAAGTGGCGCCCAGGAAGCAGGCCACGAATATGTCGATTACAATGGTTATTCGCAAATGGGTGTTTCGTTTGCACAAGTTAATACTCGAAATGGTCGCAGGGCCAGTTCATCTAAGTCCTTCATAAAGCCCGTTCAGGATATAAGGAGGAATCTGCGAGTACTTACCTTTTCGACAGTTATAAAGATCCATATTGATCCCAAAACTTTGACTGCTTACGGTGTGGACTATATATACAAAGACAGAGTGTACACTGTTCGATCTAGAAGAGAACTTATTTTATCAGCTGGTGTCATTAATTCTCCACAATTGCTAATGCTGTCAGGCGTTGGTCCAACGGAAAGCCTTCAACCTCACGGAATCCCACAACTGCTCAATCTTCCCGTTGGTAAGGTCCTCATTGATCGTGTTGCTCATTTTGGACCAGTCTTTACAACAAACACCACAGGAGTTACACTTTTTCCAAACAGCATATCGCAGCAAAACTTAGAACAATACAAAGCTGGAAGTGCTTCTACTAGGATTTCTTCGACTGCAGGTATGGAAGCATTGACATATATAAAAACTCGCAACTCACGAGAACCAGCCGATGTGCCTGATGTTGAAATAGTCATGGGTGCTCTTAGTTTAGCTAGTGATGGTGGTACTGTATTTAAAGAGGATGTTAACCTTAGAGATGACATCTATATTAAGGTTTTCCAGGAACTTGAGAACAGAGATCACTTCACAACTATGACTATACAAATGCATCCGAAATCAAAGGGTAGTCTTTGGTTAAGGGACCGTCATCCATTAAGCAAACCAGAAATTAATCCAAATTATTTGCAACAGCCAGAAGATATTGAGTTTATATTACAAGGTATTAAGGAAGCAATTCGTATTTCGAAAACTCCAGCTATGCGAAAAATCAATGCTACATTGTGGGAAAGAAATGTTCCAGGCTGTGAAGGTTATAGATTTGGTACCGACGACTATTGGAGATGTTCAATAAGGGTTCTTTCATTTAATATGTACCATTGTATTGCGACGTGCAGGATGGGTCCAGACTCAGATCCCTTGGCAGTTGTTAATTCACAGCTGAAAGTTCGTGGTATAAGGAGGTTGCGAGTTGCGGACATGAGTGTGGTGCCAGTTATGCCGTCGGGACATACAAATGCTGTTGCGATGATGATTGGTGAGAAGGCAGCAGATTCGATTAGACAAGAATGGGATCAGCCTTATTGGTATGGAGGTTAGTGTTGGTTACGGTAGTAACTGAAAATGTATTATTTACTATGAAAGAATAAATTGTTATTGTAAATTAAATTTGAACATTTAATTGAGAAAGAATTTTATAAAAAAAAGCTTCCTGAGCCGTCTTTACTAGAGTTTATCATATAATTTCCGGAACTCGACAACAGCGCCAAAAGCTTTTTCTCGATATTGCAATCAATTTTGGTCCTGAAGAATGATGCAAAATAAACCATCAAATTCAATTCAATTTACCAGTTCTGTAGTAGCGTACTATTACTTTAAAACAGATGGCGTGTTGTAACACTGTAATTTATTATTTGGATTAAGTTATATATAAACCGCGGGCACAGCTAGTTTTTATGTTCTTAATAAGCGAGAGACTTGTTACCTCTTCCGTCAATGAAAGAAACTCAGCACGTCCTTACTCTACATGGTGTAACTTCACACACTCTACACCTTAGTCAAAACATGTGGTTTTGTCGTTTCGTTACTACAAGAGTTATGGTTATGATATACGCTACCTTCTTGGCCCAAATTCTCAAAGGTAGCCCCTTAAATGACCTACCAGACATATTCTGTCCGTATAAAAAAAATCTCTGGATGGCTCTGTCAAGCGTCCACACACCTTTAAAGCCAGATTAGCAAACCATAAAAAAAATACTTTTCGTTCACATAACCAATCAAAAATTGTATTTATTATAATATTCAAGATTCAAAATTAAATATAGAATAAAAAAAGAGCTTAGAAAAAAACTAAAAAAAATATAAATAAAAAACTAAGTGTTAAAAAAATCATCCCAATAAAAGACCTTTATGTCTTCAAAAAAAATATAAAACCACTTATGATTTCTTGTTGCATCAATCGACTTCCTGCCGACACCACTGTGAAGAACTTTGTGATTTTGTGTTGTTAAATTCGTGTTCTCTTAATCTTATATTTAATTATATTTTTTTACTTGCGATTTTTGGGACTATAAGGCATGCATTTGTAAGAAAAAATCAGAAATGACATTACGGTGAATTCTGGCAAAATTATGTCTGTCTGTCCGTTGTACGGATGTATATTGAACTACAGCCTAAACGGTTTGTCCAATCATCTTCAAATTTGGAACATAAGGTTATTTTGACATTCTACAAAGGACTTTTTATTTTTTTTTTAATTTTCTAAAAAAAATGGTTTTTGATATATTTTGAAAACGGGTTGATTGATTTTTTTTTAATTCTGTTCCCAGATGAAAACTACAGATTTTCTTATAATAACATACTAGAAAAAAAATTAAATATTTTTTTCGTTACCAGGGCTCAAAACAACGAGGAAGCGCTTCGAGGTGTAGGTACTGCCCTTGCTTGGCTTGGCTCTTCTTGGCGTGCGCCTGTAATGTTCACATTCGAAAGACTACATTTTTTCATGAACAAAAAATTCGGCAAAAAATACTGCAATGTCCCAAAGGCAGTAAAAATGTTTGGTCATTTGTTAAAAACGTAAAGAACTCCTCGTCATCATCGGTTCCTACGCTTGTCTTCAATGATACTCCTGTTGTCAGTTCTCAAAAAAAAGCAGATCTGCTTGCAGCCCAATTCGCTGCAAACTCAACGCTGCCAGCAGGTGTTAGAAATCCTCCTGTACTCGAGAGCGTAAATGATTTCATGGGACCAATCTTCTTTCGCACCATTGAGTCTTGAAAGATCTCAACATACACAAATCCGCTGGCCTGGATAGTATCCCCGCTATTGTTCTGAAGAGGTGTTCTTCAACGCTGGCAAAACCTCTGCGTAAGCTTTTCCATCAGTCCTATTCCTCTGGGCTCTTCCCGAGTTGATGGAAAACAGCATTTGTCCAGCCCATCCCTAAGAAAGGCGAATCTTCTTCACCCTCAAACTATCGACCCATTGCACTAACGTCCTTTCTTTCTAAGGTCATGGAAACGCTGATTAATTGATGGTATATCTCACCGAAAAGTGGAACCAATCTCTTCACCATTTTGGTGAAAGCAAAATTATCGCACTTGATATTTCTAAGGCATTTGATAAAGTTTGGCATCAAGCTCTTTTATCGAAAATGCGTGCATTTGGACTCGATGAATCTTTTCTTCGTTGGATTAGTAATTACCTTTCGAAGCGCTCAATACAAGTTGTGTTGGACGGATTCAAGTCTGATATTCAAAACATAAATGCTGGTGTGCACCAGGGCTCTGTGTTGTCTCCGACTCTCTTCCTTATATTTATTAATGATTTATTAACTGAAACAAGTAATCCAATAAATTTTTTTGCGGATGACAGCACTCTCAGCAGATTTATATCCATGTTATTCGGATGTGGAACTGCAACGGCAGCGTATGATAAGTTCATTAAATTCTGACCTTGACAGCATTGTACAATGGGGTATAAGAAATCGCGTAGATTTAATGCTTCAAAAACTCAATGTTGTCTTTTGTCGTTAAAGCAGAATATACCCCCAATGCCATTATCCATGAGTGGCACTTGCATCGAAGAAACCGACCACCTCTCAGTTATCGGTATGTGCATTACAGACCACCTTCTGTGGAATGACCACATATTTGGCGTCGCCAAGAATGCTGCAAGGTGTTTAAGTTTCCTTCGTAGATGCAAGAAGTAGAAAAATAACCCCTTTCGCGCGTGCCTATTATAAAAAAAAAAAAAATGACACGCAGGGTTATCTACAAAGCCACCTGGGTCTTACCTGATAGAGTCACTTTCACCCAAATTTGACATTAATCCAGTCTGATGACTATTCGAATGTATCCAGCACAACATTGACTCTAAACAGTAAGCACTATTCTCTTGGTATGGTATCGTGTTCCGAAGGCGGATTTCTTTGCGATGAAGTTTTCCATCCGCCATGCCACTCAGGTTCTAATGATGACGGCTGTCCTATCCGCAATGAAAACAAATGCAACAAATACAGTCGCACGCTAGGCGCTATACTCTGTTCAATTTATATTTTCAGTACAGGGAAGATAGGATATTTGCCTTTTCCTCTTACTGTTATGGATTTCAATAAGCTATCTCCATTTTAAAGCTCTCAAATGGTTTACTGGGCATTATAAATTGGTATAATTCTCCCACAAATGTAGGTATGGTTACCAGCTGTTTATTCAAATTTTATGAAAGCAGAAACATGTAGACCGTAAACTAAATTAAAAAAAATAATTAAATTAAATCTATCTTTTTTATCAGATAGCGGGTTTTACTCGTGTTTCCACCTAATTAAATTAATGTATTAAATAATAATTCTTAAAAAAAATTAAATAATGTTATAGCTGAAAGGTATATTATACCAAATCTCTGAAAATGTAAAATGTGCGATGACAAACTCTTATGAAAATATTTGGACGAAATAAAAATAACTAACTAACTAACTAAATCTATCTTTTTCCACACCAAAAAATTGAAGGAGCAGGATTTTTTTTCAAAATCGTAGGAACGGTTTTTAAATATAACGGTTTTTAACAACAATATTCGCAAATATTTTGAAATAAAATTACTAAGGCTACCTACATCTTCCGGAATAACAATTTTGATTGTAATCGGATAGCCGGTTTCTGAGGTACCGTTTTTAGGCACCAACTTATATTTTTTCCCCCAAAATATAAACCACACTTCCAAAAGTACACACATTTTTTTTCAAACAAATCCTTGGAGACGGTTTAAAGATGCAAACATTTGCAGGTACCAGTGTGTCTGAAAGCTCTCTTCCATAAGGCCTGTACTGAAAATATAAACTGAACAGAGTATAGGAGAGGAATCGCCCTCGAGGAGCTCGATGAGGGAAGAGTAAATCCTAGGGAGAGAGTGCCAGACGCAGATAAATAAATTGTACGACTGGATTACTCGAATTTGTTTTTTTTTTATGGTTTTTATTTAAATTTTGCCTTCCTTTGTCTCGGTCTTAAAGGAACCGCCTATCGGCTGCTCTGCATCTTGGGGCTATGAAAACTGGCTATGCAATTACAATCAAAATTGTTTGAAAAAATAGTTCTGCTCCTTTAATTTTTTAAGGAAATAAAATGGCGTTCAAATTATTCCGCTAAAATCTATTTTACGTACTTTTTTCGGCCAATCAAAAGACATGATAAAAACTTTGAAATTCCCTTAATATTTTTCAAATTTTATTCGAGCTGTGACCGTCGTGCAATTTATTTAAGGAAGAATTTCTTTAAAATGGAGATAGCTTATTGAAATCCATAACAGTAAGAGTGAAAGGCAAATATCCTATCTTCCCTGTACTAAAGTTATAGATTGAACAGAGTATAGATACTGATCCAACTAGATACCAAGGTACTTTACCACATACTTACTCGCCCGTTGATGTCCATGTGGCCCAGCGATCACTAGCTTGCGCCAGTTCTTTCTCGTATCCCTAGAAGCTCTAGACAGAGGGCTTCTAAACAGGATAGTTTCACATTTCTGGAAGTTAATTTTAAGCTTCCAATCATTGCAGTACTGGTAAATTTTATCGAAATCACGTTGCAAGAGAATTCTGATGACTTAAATTTTTGGACCTGTTCTGTACGCAACTAAATCGTCGGCATACGCAATTGCATTACTAAAGAGAATCGGTGAGTTCACCGCTCCCTGTTGCAGAACCTTTTTAATATCAAACGTTGTGGTAGATGTTACATTGCAAGTCTTGACAACAAACTTTCTACCATTAAGCATGTCGTATAGCATATAGCAGTGGTTTACTTATTCCCCATCTGGTTAGCTTCAGATAAAGACCCTCTAAACATACGGTGTCGAAAGCCTTCTCCAAATCAACCAGACAGGCACCCGTGCATTAATTCTTAGCATTATTCCAAATAACAGCAGATATGTCCCGCCAGAATTGGCTGTCTGGAATTATATTTTTTCCCTCGGCCCACTTGGACAGAGCTCTACTGAGAACTTTCTCGAATACGTTGCTGATACTCGGAAGAAGACTTATCGACCGGAGATTTGCCAGATTGGAATTGTGCTTTCCTTTTGAATTTATATATGTAAAGATTAAAAAATCTTCGTTTAGTAAAGATATGGAAGTAATTTAAGAAACTGTAGCGGCACCTAACGGGAATGGTTCAAACTATGCTTAGATGTATATTTTTCTCATTATTTTTAAAACAATAATTGAGTTGCAGATTATTTTTGAATATCAATCTTCATCGTTTGTTCCTGATTACATACGAGAAGTACTTGTAAAATCGATTTTTGAATAATTGCAAGATTTTATCAAATTTCGTTTGCTTTTTTTCTTAAAAAAAGTTAAATTTTCTATGAAGACTTCCACGCCCATAAGTTTAGCAAAAAAAAACGCTGAATGGCTGAATCTAATTTTGAAATGAAATTTTGTCATCTTGTTCCAACATTTCTAAAGCCCAATCCGATCACGTAAGACGTTTATAAAAGTGCCAAGATCCAATTCACGCTTCACGAACGGTTTAGCTGCGCTCAATTTAGCGCGCTAAACCGTTCGGCCAATCTTCATACATTGTCGATCTAGGCTGTTTTGAAACTACGCAAGGTTTGTGTTTTGTGTTTTATTTATTCGAAGCAGAAACTGCAATGCAAAGTCACGCTTTATAAATTAAAATTAAATTAGAAAAACTACAATATGCTGAACATTGCTTATTAACATCTATTTTCATTATAAATTATTTTCTAATATTGTGTGTATTTATTTTATTAAATGACATTAAAATTAGATAAAATGAAAGATCAGTCTTTGAATTTTTGTCGCACGCAGCGCGGCATTGGGAAAAGATACAAAAGCATATTGAAAGCAGCCAAGCCTACAGCAAAAGCGCATGAAGCTGCAACATCAATGGTCTCCTTAAAAAAAAAACATCAAATAGAACCAACATTTTTTTTTAGTATTTTAGTAAAAATTCACATCGGGATCAGCTTGTCCCAAACGTTCATGCAAGAAGTCAGCTGCTTTGGGGCAGATTACCGAAGCTGTGGGAGTACAGTTGAGCTTGTGCGATTGAAAGGCAACGCTATGCAACAATGAAGACACATAACGTGTGTGGGTGCCTTTGGTGTTATCCTGCAGCCATGGCTGGAGGCCTTTATAGGACCTAAGTTATTTTTTCTGTTTATTTCATTTTATTTATTACTTTGTTTTGACAAACTTACCTCACTGTTCCGCTAGCTAATGCTATACTTATGCATAAAAGATACGTCACTGCTATAGCTGCATTAAATGGAACTTTGACAACTAACAGGAATGCAATTGAAAGTTGCTCTGCCATAACATAGCTGGACCAAAGGGCAACCAAGAGGTATGCAAAGATTGTTCCATCGGGAGTATTTGGATCTAAAAATAGTCTAAAGAGGACGCAGCATATAGCTGTTTTCAAATAAACAGTATTTATAGAAATTCTTACGGATAGAGCACACAACTTGCGATTGCTGATGAAAAGATGGAAAATGGAATTGAAATCGAGTTGTAAGCAATCAATAGAGTAGCTCCAGTGTAAAGTCCTTCGGGGTTATCTTGTGAAAAGCGTTTCCTCCAAATGGGATCTAGTTTTTTTTTATATTTTCAAAAGTAATTTTTTTAAATTGGATGCTATATTATAGTTCATCTTACATAAGCTGACGGTTGCTAAGATACCACTTCCGTAAGACAGTCCAATGACGTTGAGGATCATCCCATTTTTACTGAAAAATCCATATGCGTCATCCTGAAAAAAAGAAGATTAACGCTGATTAACGCAGACATGAATTACAAATTTAAATCGCTTACCCCAATATTCCAATAAAACAGCCATAGAGTCGACATAGCCAGTGGCAAGAGAAAAAGTCTTAGAAACAAGGAGTGCATTCCTGCCACACCACATGAAAACGTTGAAGCCATGAGTTTCCTAAAAACAAAATACTTCAAAATACCGATTTTTCAAAAACTGTATCCAACTCTTACAGATATAGCATTACCCAAACTTTTAATTCCCCCGGCTTTCCATAAGCCAGTGGAACCTTCCCAGAACCCATTGAATTTAAAGGGGCATCGGAAATTGGTGTTTCTCTGGAAAATCGCTCAACGAGAGCCTCAATCTGCTGACTCGATTCTAGAAATCGATCACGACTTCTGCTTGGTAAATTTTCATATATATTAGATTTCAATTTTGTTACAAAACAAACCTACCTTCGATCGACAGTTGACAAGCACAAATAGTACATTAGAGGGTTTTCAAGTTGTGGACATGGAAATCCAATGCCATGAAAATATTCCAACATTGCTCGGGTTCCACCTGAATAGACAACTCCACCGAGACACAGGAATAGTGCTCGATCTAAGAACGGAAAGACGTCAGATCGAGGTTTCTCCAGTGAAAGTAAAATTCCGCAGCCAGTCTTCTTTGCGGTATTCGAAAGAATCGAAATGAGCAAATATGCACTCAGTGGGTCAAGACCTTGAGTTGGTTCATCCAGAAGCAGCATAACTAAAAATTGGAAGATATTCCATAGAAATCGTTTTTTTTTTAACACTCACTAACCTGGATCTCGAACGAGTTGGATTCCTATTGCTAAACGACGTTTTTCGCTTATGTTTAGATATTCAACACGTTTGTGAGCAACTTGTGACAAGGCGAGATCAGCTAATACCTGGCGTACCTTGGAACTTTTCAAGTATCCAGACAACTGGTGAAAGTTTCAAAAATAATAAAAAAGAATGTTTTTGAAATTTGAAAAACCTACTATTGTAGCGGTGTAATGTAAGGTTTGAGCGATTGTGAGGCCTGGAATAAAAGTGCAAGACTGTGTGACATAACCGCATCTCTGCTGGAAAAGCGCCTTAGAAAGTGGCGTTCCGTTAAGCAATACTTGGCCACGAGTAGATCCTTCAGCCCGGCGGGAGATAACATCTAGAAGAGCACGTTTTCCGCTTCCTAAAAAAGAGAATATTTTATAAAATATCGAACTTTTTCAATGCTGTTGCTTTTTATTCTTTCAATGACTTTGCTCAATTCCATGTTTTATTAAATAAAATTATTAATGAAAGTTTAATGAAGATTTTAATATAGATAAGAATAAAATTTAACACGTACTCTATCAAAAAAAAAATCACATGAAAAAAATTACAACTTCACAAATAATTATTTGAAAACTAACCTTTTGATCCCAGAATTGCCATCACTTCTCCACTGTGAACAGTCAAGTTAACACCCTTAAGCACCATAGCTGTGCTACCGCCTCCATTAAAGCATCCTCCGCCATCCACCTAACAAATTAATTCATATTAAATAAACGCTTTTAATAAATACATTTAAATAAATCTAAAAATAAATTAAATGTCGCGGCTAAACAAAGGAGCTGAGGTACGAACTGAAATCTGATCCTTTCTCTACATTAGTGGGTTTGTTTGTTTACATTTCCTCGTTTAATTAAATCAAAACAAAAAACAAAACCATTTTGTCATAATACATATTAAATTTCATTCATAGCGTAAGTATCTAGATACATATTCTTTAAATAAATAAACACCGCTGTTTTTTTTGTATTTATGTAATTAAGAGGCATATCATTGACCGTATACGAACCTCGGTGGTGTGGAAAATGTTATGCGCTTCTAAAACATAATCACTACCGATCATTGTATATCAATGACGTCACTGGGTTGATTCTGAATGTCAAGAAATTCACTTTAAAGATTGTGGCTAAAGACAGGTGTATAGTTACTCATCCATGCAACAAAGCGATATTTCTATTTGTTGGTGGGTATATCATCTATCTCAGGTGTACAAACAAAATGAAACAACAACAAAAAAAAAGAAAAAAATGCTTAGCGCTATTCTACATCACCTAGACACTATGTTAGCTACAAAAGCACTGAATTGTTAAAATATTTCGGAGCTAGTTCTTGCCAACTAAACTAAGCCTGAGCCATGGTTTTAGCGTGAGAGATGAGAGTACATTCCGTTTTCCGTTGCGGGAACAAGAGTATCTTTTATGGTCAACGAGCTGGAACTGGAAAAGAGTATCTTTTTTATAACTTCTTATTGGAAATTTTAAACCAGTCTTTATATTCAACACCAGTTAGAAGCAATGTGTATGTGTACGAATACATTAGATACAAGATACTGTTAATGTTGGCAGATTGTTGCCAGATTTTAAATTTATTTTGAATTTACTTTATGAAATGAAAAATATTTTCCTTTTCGAAAACTATGTGCAAAACACCAGGAAAACCATAGTGTACCTTGAATAGAAATGCAAATATGTAACAAAATATTTTTTCTGTGTAACGTTCAAATTGTTTGAAAAATCTTTCTCCAACAACTTTACTTTTCTATATATATGTATAAAGAACAATCCAAATTTTGTTTGGCTCAATCGATTTGAATGAAATTTTCAGGAGATCTTAGGACTTGTTTGGAAAGTGCATATAAGATATATGACCAAAAATGTCACTCACATGGTAAAAATCAAAAATTAATAGTATACCCGAGCAACGCCATTAGGATCAGCTAGTTATATATAAATATCGATTTTATTTATTTATTTATTTATTCATCAATGGATTAAAATCTGCTGATTACATTTAATACAACTAATGAGCTAAAGATAAACATATATATTTTGTCATTACACAATGGTGGTTAAGACAATTTCGTGATAATTTATAAGTTTACAAAGAAGAACTTAACAATTCTAAGACATGTCGTTTGAATTGATTCCTACTCAATACAATGTCGACTTCATCACAAACGGAGTTGAACAATGTTAGGGATCGCGAGATGGGCTCATTCAAACCATAGTTAGTTCTATGGCTAGATACATGAAATAGTACACGTCTGTTTCGAAGTGATCTTTCCCGGACATATATTGTAATTAAACTCAATAATTCTATAGAATCTATTCGATTGGAAAGAATATCTTTAATGAAAATTATACTTTGTGTATTTCTTCTTACCTGAAGCGTTTTTAAATTAATAAGTGCTATCTTGAGGTGTAACTCGGCATATCACCAGCCCAGTTTAAATTTTGAAGTGCGAACCTCGTGAATCTTTTCTGAATTCTCTCAACTCTTTGAATCCCATTCGCATAAAATGGACACCAGATGATAGAACAGTATTCAAGATAGGGAAGTACTAATGAATTAAATAAGGTTTTAAGTGTGTACGCATCCTTAAAATCTTTTGAGTTTCGTTTTAAAAAACAAGCATTGACCTTTAGAAACAATAAAATCGATATGCCGTCGGAAATCAAATTTAGAATCCACAAATACACCAAGATCCTTCACTAGTTCAACTCTTAAAAGTGCATTTTGGTTGAATTTATATAGATAATTAACAATGTGCTGCGATCTAGTTGCACTAAAAATCTTACATTTGGAGAAATTAATTATTGTAGGTGATTATATTTACACCAATCTAGGAAAAGATCTATTTCCATCTGAAAATTAGAACAATCATTTATGGAACGAATAGAATAAAAATTTTGAAGTCGTTGGCGTACATTAAACAGTTTGAGTTGTAAAAGATCGAAGGCAAATCATTAACAAATAGAAGGAAGAGCAATGGGCCTAGATGGCTTCCCTGAGGAAGACCTGATACAACATTAATTGGACTTGAATAATGCCCATTTATATCTACAATTTGCTTTCTATTAGATAAGTGTAAATCTAACCATATAAGAAATCAACTATCACAGCCTAGCATTTTCAGTTTATGAAGCAATAAACCGTAATGGACTCGGAAAAGACAAAGATTTGTGGTCGATGAGCGACCTTTAACAAAACCGTGTTGATGTGGCGATACAAAGTTTTTTACAGAAGAATAGAGCTTATCAGTAATAATCTTTTCCAAGAGTTTTGAAATAGCTGAAAGCTTCGAAATCGGCCTATAGCTTTTAATTCATTGCTTGGAACCACTTTTAAAGATTGGGTTAATATACGATATTTTCCATTCGTCCACAAACTCTCCTGACAAAACAGATTTGTTAAACAGGATTGTGAGAGGAAAACAAATAGACGAGGAACATCTTGATAAGAGGAGAGGTGGAATTTTATCATAGCCTGCTTTTTTAGAAACATCGATTTCACATAAAGCTTTTAAAACTTCACCTATGGATAATTGCGAAGCATAAAACTGGTGTAGGGATCATAATTTGAATACTAAGACTTTAGATCTTCGATAGAGTCTATGTTGTATGAAGCTTTAAAAAATTTTGCAAAAAGATAGCAAGAAGATTGTAAGCCATTAGATTTTTCATCTTCATATTCCATCGACTGTGGGAATTGTGAAACATTTTTGCGCTTCGAATGCATAAAAATCCAAAATGATTTACTATTTTCTTTTATGATAGATTCAGTTGCACTTATATATTGCCTATATAAAAAAACAATTTAGGAAATCTAATTCTTTTCTTAGTTGGCGGAACCGATCTCTATCCTCATTTAGACCTGTTAATTTAAAACGCTTGAATGCTTTGTTTTTGGCATTTTTTAAATTCTTTAACCTTCTGTTTTGCCATGGTAGCTTGAATTTTAATTTAAGGTAGAGGCATCACCACTAAATTTCTTGAAGAATTTTGATGAATTTTTTGGTGTTTACCTACCTTGATTACACGTTTACCGCAGTTGTTTCTAGCTATAATAGGGGCCGATAGTTGAACTATTGTAAATATCCAAAAGAAAAACTATAAAATCAAAAAAAAAAAATAACTATGCAAAATTATATCCATGACACTCTTAAATATATGAAATATGTTTTGTTAAAGAAATCGATGTACTTATATACTTATATATATAAGGGATATTGCAGTGGACAACAACGCTATTATGGCCACTTTGCTGATGATACTGCAATATTGGTGCCAGATAAATCCGTTACGAAGGGCACACAAAAAATGGCAAAATGCAGTCGATAAAGTTAAAGATGGGACACAAAAATGGCTCATTAAATTAAACGAAACAAAATCGACGCATATAAACTTTACCAACAAAAAGATGAGCAATGTTCCAATTTTTATGAACAGTATAACAAAATCTTACTCTAATCCCGCCAAATACCTTGGAATGACTTTGGATGCAAAGCTTAAATGGAAAGAGCCCATTAAAAAGAAAAGAGAAGAACTAAACTAGAAGTATAGACAAATGTACTGGGTTACTATGAAAGAACTCTGACCTATATATCCAGAACGAACTAATGTTAAATAAGCAAGTAGTACTGATAACCGTTTGGCCATATGAATCCATTCAAAAATTCCAATGCAAGGTCCTTCCTGGAATGATTAATGGTATATACGAAATAGCGATCTACATTGTGACCTTCAAACTGAAATGGTTACAGAAGTGGTTAAAACACACGATGTATAACACAACCAGCGACTCCAATTTTATACCAACTTCGAAATGAAGACAGTCTCCTAAATGTACGAAACAATGTTTGAAGATTAGGAAGAACCTCATTACCTAACAGCTGTGGGAAAGTGTTATAACTTTAATCTTCCCCCAAAGCGATTTAAAAAATAAAGAAATATCCTTGTCGGTCTTTCATATATTGGTCCTGATTCACCTGTGGTTTTAGTGCGGTAAGAGTATCACACTACTTGGTACCGATTCTTACCTTAGCTAACACCTACTTCATCAGCTTCGACACTAGTTAGGCCTATTTAAGTTGAAATAGCTTCTCCCGCATCAAACAATGTTTTGTAAGCAAACATCTTTGCTTTGTGTTAACAAAATCGGGGGTTACTGCTTCTTTGAGGTTAGATTGGCTACCAACGCATTCATTCAATTTTTGTCATTTCCATTTTTGTTATTTTCCATTTAAATTCTTATCTCTGAACTCTGATATTGCTTTCTATAGAGAATCTATATAATGATAATGATATATAATGATTTCGAATAGTAAGCTTTATAGAAGGTTTCATTGTTTTAGACTTAAACTTGCCTACTTATGCAACCCTTATGAAGGCCTTATTACAAAATACCTATGTTTTTGGTTTTCACTTTACACGGCCCATAGAAAACAATTTTATTAAATTCGAACAATAAACTTTTTTTCTTCGACTTCAGTTAAGTAATTTCGACAAGCTTTATAGCAGCCGTATTTAACAAGACAGTCAAAGCTCTGTATGTATTATCTCCGTATTATCTCCATTAACAGGATCTAACTATAATAGAGAGTCTTGTTAATGACTTCGAAGTCTAAGCTTTTATTTTTTAGACTTAATCTTATACCTACTTAATTTTGGTGGCAATACCCCCATTTATTTAGCTTAATACAAGCTCCATATACTAACTTTAAATTATGAAACTTACGGCTAACTAAAAAACTAATGTGTTGGGATGATGATTGCGGAAAAGGAGTTTAAGGCAGGGGGTGCTGAGGTTAAAGTCGAAACAGTTTTCATTCGAATTAACCTTCTGCAACATTTGAGTAATAGGTTCGTTGAAACCATAGGAGGTGCGGTGAGTAGGCAGATAGAACAAGCGAAGATTTCTAAGGTTACGGGAATTTGCGCTGAAAAAGATGGTATTAAAAAGAGTTTCACAGTCGACGGAACCTGTGAGGAGTCGATGAATGAAGAGAATCTCTGCAGTTTCTCTGCGTTCTTCCAGGGTATTCAGGTTTACAAGTTGAAGGCGATTTTGACAACGGAGCACCAGAGTGAGAAACTATCGAGATCTTGTTGAATGAGAGAAGAGTCAAGCGTTGAAGAAATAGTTTTGAAAAACTTCGTATCATCAGCGTACAGTGAAATATAGGAATGTTTTATGACCATTTCGATATCATTAATAGTAAGGATAAAAAGCAGAGGACCTAAGTGGCTGTCTTGGGGGACCCTAGAGGTAGCTAAAAATGGGTTGGAGATGGTAGATCTGAAACGAACATTGTAATATCAGTTTCCTAAATAAGAATAAATCCATTTTTTAAGGATAGGTTTAAAGCCTAGGGAGGAAATTGTATCAAATGCTTTGTTAAAGTCAGTAGAGATAACATCTACTTCCTTTCCATTCTCTATGGCTAAAAGGGTATGGGATACAAATTCAACAAGTTTAGTGGTAGTAGACCTGCATTTGAAAAAAAACATGTTGTCTAGAAGAAATTAGAGATTTGCAATGGAATCTTAAAATTTCTTACAGAATGCTTTCGAATATTTTAGGTATGTGAGAAAGTTTGGCAATGGAACGATAGTTTTTAACATCGCTCTTAGGTCCCTTTTATGTATTGGAGTTATGAAGGAGGTTTTCCATATCTGAAGGAATTCTCTTTGAGATAGCGATAAACCAAAGATTTTGGAGAGTTGGGAAGATAGCATTTTTTTAAGGAAAATTGCGGGGAGACCATCAGGACCGGGGAAAAATTCGTCATTAGTTGTTTTAATTCATTTTCTATAAGATAAGGCTCGACTGTAAGACGAAGAGAAGGACCTATGCAGAAATTCGGCAAATAGTCAAAATAATCTGAGTCAGGTTAAAAGAAATCGTCGTATTATCAATATCAGTATTGAAGGAGAGATAGGTAGGATAACCATTAGTCTTTCTTTTATAATTGACGAACTGAAAAAAGGAATTGGGATTATTTATGAAATTGGACTGTGTTTCTATTAAATAACCATTGGTAAAGAGAGCTGTAAAACTCACAAAAATGAAGATAAGAGTTTTAAAGAAGATATTACCCAGTTTTTTTTTATTTTCCGGGTGAAAAATAAAACCCATTATATAGATAAGATAAATTTAAGTTATTTTTAGACTGAAAGGCAATTAAAATTCAGTTATAGTTTAATTTAGAGCGCCCGCATAGGGCCAGTAAGTTAATTAAGATGATAGTTTTAGCTAGTTTTAAGATTTTGGTTTAGCATTTAAGTAGATATAAGTTAAAGTAAAATAAAAATCATTAAAAAGTAAAAAAAAAGATATTACTGAAAAAGTTCTTTAAAAAAATGATGAACAATCGTAAATAAGCCTTATAAAAGTAATATAGGAGCCATTGCTTGACAAATTTCAAAAAATAAACCACCAGAAAAAGTAACCACCCAATGCAATGCTGGCTTGTGTGTAGATTAAACCTGTTTTGCGGGCAACAGCCAAAAGCTGATTCACTGTTGCACTTTTTAAGGGATTATCTTCAGGTCATTCACCAAAATTCTTCGTATTGACCGCCTACCCATGTAACTTTTTAAGATAATGCCTTCTAAAAATATAAACGAAAATGTGTTTTTTCTTCAATCTGGCAACATTTTTCTTATGGTACAATACCATCAAATTTTATTTACCTGCACACCTACTGGAAAGACAAACACAACAGGTAAAATATCCAACTGGATAGAATAGATACATAGATACTTGTATTGAATTGGATTTGGATTCGGGTCTCTGATTAAGATGGCGTCACATTAAAAGTTAGTTCTCTCAGAGAGTTTTGCGCATACTGTACTGCGCTCGGCGCGGTAAATTTAAATCAAAAAAAACTAAGTACACATCATTTTTTTAGTGCCTCAAAGTGCAATAACACAGCACCCAAAAAAAAAATCAAGTTATTTTCACGATTTTTTTTACTGTGTCGTCCCAATACAACAAGTGCGAATTAAATTGTAACATAAGTGAAATAGTTCAGATTCATTACAATCTTAAGTGGAAATTAAATACGATATCTTCGACTTCTGATTGGATTTTTTTTTTTTTGGATTACCTACTCTTTTTCTACCATTTCTTCAAAGAATGCCCAAACGGAATTAGCTTCTACAGAAGATCAACTTTAACATTGCTCCAATGGTAAGTGCTTCCCTTGATCTTAACCAAAAAAAAAGATACAATACAACTACTGATAGTGAATTCGTTATTCTTATTCTACTATGAAGTACACAACAAAAAAAATAATGAGTACTCACAAGAACGAAATATATCCACAAAGATACATAAGTATCTCATCAAGAATTGTCTGCATAGCAGACAAAAATAATAATAATTCTGTCAGATACATTTATTTTACTCGACTTCAACTGGAATGTACTGTTAAGTTGGCTGAAGAACTATCTTTGCCACTCTGTATACTCAACACAGAAGGTCAAAGATCTTGAACAGATCTTGTAAACATACCCACAGCCTTATATAGATACTTTTTATAGTCAACGTGTAAAAGGCTTTAGACTTTAGAGTAGAAGAGAACGAGCTGCGGTGTAAGAAAAAGGAGCTGAGCTGGGGGACATTATAAGCGTATAAGTTGCTAGTCAAGAAGTATTAGGCCAACGGTCGTAGAACTTGCAGAAGAAGACCAAGAGTTCTTCCATGGCTGCAGCTTAAGCCATGTTCTATTTGGAATTTTCATCCATCGCATCTCGTACAAAGAAAGGGGACTCTATACAGAGAATGGAAGAATAAATGCCACATTGTTGGTTTTTTGCACTTGTGCTTTGAGTGGTTTTTTACTTGCGATTATAGGGACTATAAGGCAAGTTATGCATTCGTAAAAAAAAAAAAAATTCTAACAATCAAACATGATATTACGATGATTGAGAAGTCAAAAAAAGTGGGTCCGGAAATTCCGTCCGTCTGTCTGTCTGTCTGTCTGTCTGTCTGTCTGTCTGTCTGTCTGTCTGTCTGTCTGTCTGTCTGTCCGTATCGATATCTACAGCCTAAACGGTTGGGCCGATTTGATTCAAACTTGGTATATAGTATTTTTAGAGTGCTCTACCCGACTGTTTTTGGAACTGGCATTCTAGCTCCAAAACTAACGGTACCTGCCATATAACTTTTATTAAAAAACTTATTTTTCTCGAAAACGGCTCCTACGATTTTGATTAAACTTTCAGAATGATGTTTTCTGTGCAAAATCTATCTTTTAATTTTAATGGATTTTTCAGAAAAAGTTTTATAACGGTACCTCCCGTATGACCGGTTTTTTAAAATCACACTATCTCGTTAACTAATTGACGGATTTTGATGAAATTTTCAAAATATGTAGTGTTTTATGATTTAAATAATATTGCTTATCAAAATTTTCAAAAACATTTTTTTTTTAATTTTAATAATTTTTTTAAAAAAATATTTTGTTTTTTGAATATTTTGAAAACGGATCTATAGATTTTTTTTTAAATTTTTCTCCTAGTATAAACTATAGATTTCTTAAAATTGACATACTAAAAAAAAATTTAAAATATGTTTTCGAAAAGTTTTTCAAAAAAAACATTTTTTTGAAAAAACTGGTCGAACGATTTTGAAATGAGAAATTCATAAAATAGAAAACAGCAAAAGAAATAAGATGGCTTACAACATTTTTTCCAAAAAACGTTATGAGTAGTGTTTTTTTGAATTCTTAAATTTTTTTCCCCAACATTTTATTTCATATTGTTCGGCTAAGCCCTAGCCAAGCCATTAGTCAAATAAAAGAAAGTGACAACCTACATTACATACATACTTACGTATTTTAAAGTATTTTTCATCATCATAAAAGCACAGAATAAATAAGGAAGCCTTTGATAAACACACAAAACAACTAACAAATAAAAAAAACTATTCGATTACTACTGAATGCAAAAATTTCAATCGAGAAAACAAAAGTTTACACCTTCCTATAAATAAACAAAACCACTGTGTTAACTTTTAATATTGTCTCTATACCTACTGGCTTAACACTAGTTGGAACACGTATCTTAATTTTAGTACCTACCTTCCTTCCAACCTTATTATAGGTACCTAAATCCCTTATAAATTCCATTGGTCCCATATTGGGACGTATCAAGGTCCCTTTACCTAGCATTATTGCCATACTGCTGATTCCGACGAATCTTTATGCCAGTTGTTCAAATTTTTCCATACCAAAATGAAAATTTAACTGAAAAAAGTCCTTTGTATCTTTCTATTAGTTGCACGTCATACAAAAAATATTAAAATAAAATCTTTGTCAAAAAGACGCCTGCACTTAAAAAGGATTAGCACATAAGAGCAAGTACGTGCGACCCAGTCGTGCCTTTTATTTCTTGTAATTTTACCAGAAGATAGAAATATAATTTATTTTACGGAACATAGAAGGGGGTCTTTAATTTTCTACCTATTTTTTTTTTTACTTTGTCTATTATGTTAATGAATTGCTCCTTTCATTAATTAATTCAAGATCTTTTATGAGAATCTTAATCTTGATCTAGTTGCAATAAAAAAGTAAAAAAAAAAACGAAAGATAGAAACCATTTACCTTCGAATATTTTCGTCAGTGAAAGTGTTAAATGATGGTACTTGGATCTGTTCTGACTTTCGATAAGATCTTGAGAATTAAAATTCGAATGACCAAATTTGGAAAGCAAACCAAGACATAATTTGCGGGACAAATAAAGAGAAAATTTAGTAGCTTGAAGTATTTTTTTATTTGTCGGCAAACTTTTCTTTCTTTTTTATAATTGAGTGTTAGATTTTGTGTTTCTTAATGTTTTCCTTAATTTATACGTACCTAAGAACTTTTACATTAAGTTAAATCACTTGTCTTATAAACAATGGAATATCTTTTATTATTTTATTGATAAAGATTTCGGCAGTATTTTTCACTTTTCAATCTTTTTGATAGCTTTTCAACAATTTGTCTTGCCTCTTATTTCAGTTAACGGCAGAATAAAATTTAGCCCTGATAACAAGATAACAATATGAAGCATGATATAACGATAATAGGGAATAGATACAGGATTCTTTCAGCAAAATTTATTAACAACTCTTAAAAAAAAACTTCTTGTGGATCAACGAAAAAATTCTTCATAGATTGCGACAATATTATACGGGACTTTTAAATGAACCATGCCTTAGAGCTTATAGACTATTCTGATACTCTCTAGTGGTGTTTGTGCAAACAAGGGAAAAGTGACTGGTCCAGACTAGATACCATCAAAATTATGGAAAAACTTATGCTGACCAAGTGCTTTATTAGTGAAAATAAAGTTACCTTCTCCTAATTTGAAAAAAGGAAGTGGGATTTACGAAATTGCGATAGCTTAACGCTTAATCAAAATAATGTCAATCACCTTTTCGATGGTTGTTTGCAAAAAATGAAACGGCTTTCTGACAACTAAGGGGTTTTTGTTTCGGGTAAATAATCCTGATGATATTCACAGTATTAAAATCAGAATAGAAAAATATCTGGATTTCCCAAGCGGTTTGCATATTTTGTCAGTTGATTTTGAAAAAGCATCGAATGACAGCCACGAGAAATGGTATAGGTTGCTCCCTTAAAGAAATGTAGAGTTGAGCTCCAGAAATTTCCGCAAGGAGCAAGGTGACATACCTGAATTGAAATTGAATCAATTATTCTTTGACAATGAAGCATCTTAAGGGAATAATGGAGATGATGTGAGGATGTTTTAGACTAGAGGGAAATGGTTACCGCATTAGCGCGTAAAAGGCTGAATATCTATGTTATCCATTTTATTAGTGTACATTACACTGGCCTATTCCGAAGATTGCGGAAAGTTATAATACCTTTGATCAGTAACGAGGGATCTTACGATAACGAATTGTTGGGAAAACTGTGCCATCTTCTGTGATCGAAAAAATTCACTTGAAAAGAAATCCATTCACAGTAGGAATATCTCTGGGCACACAACAATATCTAAAAATCAATAATCCAGAAAAAAAACGAAAGTAAAAATCTTGAAACCCAAAATCTAAAATTGAAAAAATCTCGAAAAAAAAATTCGAACACAAAAAATCTAGAATAATATATTAATTGTTAGGTATGAGAGGTATGCTGTCTTCTTACAACCCCCTGCTTGGGGTCACTATTGGATTCGGAGTAATTGCGAGGTTCGGTATATGCAAAATTACTTTTATATAAGCCTAACTCTTTGAGAAGTTAAAAACAAAAATCTCGAATCAATTTTTTTCGAGATTTTTTTTGAGATATGGCCATTCTAGATTTTTGCCGGTTCGAATTTTTTGTGGATTTTAGATTCTTGCATTCTAGATTAAAAATTTGTTTTTTTTTCGATTTTTTTTGCATTTGAGATTTTTGTCATTCAAGATAACGTCATAATCACAATATCTCTCTTTTTACCTCGCCACAGTTTTCCACGGAAACGATGAAATGTGAATGGTTGAAATAAGTTTAACCAACATTGCGCAGTGTTTATAGTACGATAGATATTTTTTGATTAGTTTCAAAAATATTGATTTTTCAAAAAAAAATCAAAAATTAATTTTTATTAAAAAAAAAAGTTATTCAAAATGTTGATTATGCAGAATTAATTTGGCTACCTAGATCTTCTCAAATATAAATTTTGGCAGAAATCCCTAGAACCGTTACCGAGCAAGCCAAAAATTAAAAAAAAACCGTTATATGAAAGGTCCCGTTAATTGACTTTTCCCGTGTGTGTGGTTCTTATCAGATGATAGCCAATACCAACAAAAAAATTCTCAAAAAATTTTCATCAAAATCGTTGGAGCCGTTTTCGAGAAAAATAAGCTTTTCCTATGGCAAGTACCGTTATTTTTAGCCCTAAAAATTAAATTTCAATTTCCCCTCTGAGGAATGCCAAAAGATATCCACATACCAAATTTGAAGGCAATCGCATAACTCATTTAGGTTGCAGCTTGATATACACCCGGACAGACAGACAGACAGACGGACATTTTTTGCCAATGACTTTTTTAGGCTTCTCTATAATCGTAATGTCATGTTTGATTGTTATCTCAATTTTTTTTATATTCACGAATCCTAAACTTGCCTTATAGTCCCTATAATCGCAAGTAAAAAAATGCTGCAATGGAAAAAAATAATTTATACTATTCCCCTTTCCATATCTTTGGGGGGGGGGCATTTGTAGTCAGAATTTCGGCTGTCACTAAAATCATGCTGGAACTTCAGCCGCTCTTTTGAATTTAATGAATATTTTATTTTGGCCAATAACTTCCCTATTTTTGATTTTTGAAAATATTATAGAAGCCAAACTTGTAAGAAATTGAATTTTCTACAACTTCATTCTTATTATTTTTTTTTTTTCAAAAAAGTTACCGTTCGCGAGATATCAAAAAAAAACCTGACTTGTCCGAAGACGGAGCCAATGATGTTAATTTAGCGTCACCATCAACAAAAAGAAAAATAAATTGCATGCCTGGATCGAGTGTACTTGCTCATATGTGCTGTCACGTCGTCGAATAAGATTTGAACTCAAAAAATGGGCACGACTGGGTCGCACATACTGGCTCTTATGTGCCTGATTACATTCGAAAGTAAGATTTTTGGCAGAAACAAGTAACATTTGCGTTGAAAATAACACAGTTTGAAAATATAAAAAGTATTAAGAACCACAATACTTAACGGTTTAAGGTAAAAATGAAGTATGCCATCACACGTCTTAAATAACAAGGAATTTATCATAAATATATTTCGAAAATTGAATTGTTTTTTAGTTTTAGTTTTTTGAAAAAAAAATTTATTTGGTACGCAGTTTTTTAGAATACCCGTCTCACGAGGAATGCTCATCAGTTCACATTTGGGCCCAATTTCACGTACCGTGAAATATAGGGATTCTTTTTTTAGCAGAACAACACGAATTTGGAATAGTTTACCCCACGAGATTTTCCCTTGCCATTTTGATCTGCAAGCATTCAAAGCCTATGTAAATCGACACCTCCTGTCCTTCCCCTCCCTATCTTCATAATGCCACCGCAGTGTGCCCTACATTAAAAGGGAAACATATAATCCCTTGTGCGCGCGCTAATTATATATATATATATAAAAAAAAACATCTTCCATATTAAGATTACTATCATATAGCCGAACCAATTTGGCAAGTTCTTACCTCACCTTACCGTGGGTGCCGCTACAGTTCGGGTGGACCTAGGCCTTAACAAACAAGCTTCACCAGCTAGCTCGGGCCCCAGTTAACCAGTTTTACACGTGAAGTTGATCGAGGTCTTCTTCCAATTGCGAACGTCTCGGTCTTTCTTTACTGCACTGTCCCTCCCGGGTGGAAAAGAAGATTACTAATAATGAAAAAAAAAATTAAATAAAAATTTCGAATTTTTTTTCCTCATAAATTAATATTTGTTATTATGACATGTGATGGCAAACTTTATTTTTACTAGTTACCGTTTGGAAGAGCATTTTCAACAAGATTTTAAGGCTTGGTTTTTTTTTAAAGGGTGTTACTGTTCTTTTTTTATTCATTCAATACCGAATTATAATATTAGAAAAGCAAGTGTAGCGTAAGCTGAACTCCCGCACAAGTATCTACCCATCCCACTTAGGAGTTATCCCTCATAAATTCCAAGAAACAATGCTAATGCTATGCCAAACCTGACAATGAGGTAATTACCTCAATTCCGTCATACACATAGTAGATACGTACCTAGAAAATTATACACATTTCTGCCGCCACAGTCGCATCCTCCTCATAGACACCATGATCTCGAAATATGCAGTAATTGCAGAATAAATTATACACCTGCACCTGCTGAAGCTGAAGCATGGATCAAAATTAAGTTCCATCATGTCTCAACTATCTCATCGTTGTGTCGGTTGTCATTACCGTCAGTCAGGCACTCTTGGGTCGCACATTTCCTCTGCCATATAAAAATTCAACTTCATGGATACACGCGGATTTCCCTGGGAATGCGACAATGAAAGTAGGTTGACTTGCTATTATTATGCACATTCACTGGCCCAGAGGGTCTTTATGTCTAGTTTGGCTTTTGAAATGAAAAAAAAATTACATAGAATTAAAATACTTAAATGACAAGCTGAATTTTCACGTCCTAATTGAGACGTTTTTATTAGTTTGAATTAAATTTAGACAAAAATCTTTTTGTTTGCATTATCATTTTGGATAAGCTTACTCTCTTAATGCAAACTGGTAGGTTGTAGGGTAGGCTAGAAAATCCCTTCAAAAAAATTTTTGATGACCTCAACATCCGCCGCCGCAGGTTCTAAGAATTGCAGAATTATGGCGAACTGGAATTGAGCGCCCAACATCTTGGGTGAGTGTAAGATTAGTCACATTCATGAGATACGAAAGAACGAAAAAATTAAGTTGAATTTACCGACTTAAGCTATAAATAAAGATACAAGAGACTTCTGAGTAACTCTCACAAGGTGTAAACATAAGTTCTTACGCCTTTTAAAGAACGAATCCATTGTGTTGTGGTGTTTTTTCTTCTGTGCAGGCACCACCTCAGCAACATGAGTCACATTTACATATCAAATGACTTGTTTCTGACTGGAATGTCGAAGTTTAGAGGACTTCGAGAATAAAAAAAAATGTACACGACTAGGTCGCACGAAATCGCTCTTGTATACGTATGTTGGTGGGAAGAGAAAAATATTTGTATGCTAATGTTTTAGAATAAATGAGTTTCTGATAGTAAGCGTAGCGCAATCACGAGTCATGAAATCGGTGATGACGCTAAATAGTTTTCAGGCTGTCAATCCTGAAGAACAACAACATAATTTCACATTTAAACTGGTTGGAAGACTGTTACTTGGCTGCTCTTGTAACTATTAAGAAAGGTTCAAGCATTCTTGGATCAACAAAATGCAATGACCCACTCATTAAGTTGGCCTTAGGCATGGAAAAATCGAAAATCAGGAGGCCTGAGGTCAATCCGGCTTTACATAAAGCTTGTCAATAAGCTTTTGGTAGTGAGGAATTTCTGTTCCTTTGGGTTAGTTATTACATTTTGGATTGCTTAATACAAGTTTTATTAGCGGTATTTTGTGTAATAGAAGTTCACAAAATAAATGCTCATACGCCCCACATGTACCATTTTGTCTTCGACTCTTTTTCACATTAATTCATCAACAAATTTCTCGTCACCACCTCATCAAGAAAAGAAAAACTTCCCACCAGGACCGTTTGCCAATACAAGAAATCCAACTGGGACGACCTAAATAATTTATTCAATAACTTTAACTGGGGCCCTATTCCTGCATACGAGGCGAGTAAGTTTTCATGTGAGATCGACAAATTGGTATTCTCTAACACGACTCACTAATTATCGATATTATCGATATATCGAGAACCATACATTAGTTGAAGATATGAAAGTTAATGTTTTCAGTCTAGTTAAAAATGAAACTGCAAACGTTTCAACAGAAAAATACCTATTATTTGTTACTAGATTTATATCTGTAAAGTAAGGATAGAAAATGGAAATGTTGTCAAAAACATAAAAGTTGAACAACGGGTAGCTTTGCAGCATTTGCCCTTAAATTTTAGGTCATTTATTTATATAAACATTACATCTCTAGTGGGCCCGGCGAAGTCGTCCTGCCTTTCTTTAATTTTTTTTAATTTTTACACGCAAACTTATTAAAATGAACGCAAAACATCTTTTCACAATTATTGGAACAATTGCACACAAAATTCCATACAATAAATCAATTTTTGATTTTCCCAATTTCCTGCTTTTTCCGAAGGGTCTTCCCAAAAAAATTGTTCGTAAAAATCTTTTACTGTGAATTACGAACAACTAAGCCAAATCAGCCCAGCCGTTTTTAATTGATGAATTTATTAAACATTTTTCACCCCAGAAATTGAAAAATCGAAAATTGATTTTTTGTTTGAAATTTAATAAAATTTTAAAGCTTTTTCGAAAGATTTGTTTAAAATTTGCAGAGGTAACACTGCCGCCTGGTCACTATGCTTCCTTGATAGTGACATTGATGGCAGTGCTACAATGAACACAGATTAATTTTTTCTAGATATTCGTGGTTTTATTCCTAAAAGTATAAAACTAAAAGTTAATTCTTGGTTTAACTCGAAATGTAAACATGCTATCAGGCTTAAAGAAGTAAGTTTCCGATCCTACAAAGCCAACTCTACAGAGAAAAATCGGACAGAGAACAAACAAGTCTGAAACTCATGCAACTTCATTACTGGTAGAACTAATTTTTGTTAACCCAAAAGTAACGGCAAAAAATTCTGCAATGTCCCAAAGGCAGTAAGAAACTTTTGGTCACTTGTACACAAATATTCAAAACTTGTTATCATCTTCGTTTTCAACGCTCATCGTCAATGAAAAATCAATAATTGTTTACTCTTCAGAGAAGGTAAACTTGTTCGCAGCCCATTACGCTATTAGCAAAAATGTGTTCTTCCACACTGGCAAAGCCACTACGTTAGCTACTCTATTATTCCTACTCTTTTGAAGTCTTTCCTATAAGATGGATGGTGACCCCTCCTCCCCCTTCTCCTACCGACCATAGCACCCTTTTTTAGGTTTTTTTTAAGGTCAGGGTAACGCCAATTAAACGTCAGCTTAAAAAATAACTCGAAGACTGAAAGATTCTTCATGACCGGCAGTATGGCTCCCAACCAGCGTTTCACTGGTGATCTGATGGCGTATTTCACGGAACAGTGGAACAAATCTTTAGATCGCTTTGGCGAAAGTAAAATATTGCACTTAATATTCCCAAGGCATATGATAGAGTTTGACATCAAGTTTGAGCCCAATTTCGGACGTACCGTGTAATACATTGATTAATTTTTGTTCCCGAATAACACGAATTTCAAAATTGTTTAACCGGCCAGATTTTGCTTTGCCATTTCAATTTGAAAGCATCCAACACAAATTTTAATCGACACCTGCCTTACTCTCTGTAATTTCCCAATGCTCACGTAATACGTTTTAACATTATGAGGGCAACACAAATTTCTTGTGCGCGAGCACAATAAAAAAAATCCACCAGAGTGGCCTACATTAAAATCGGCATTATCAAAAACATACTGCATTTGGGGATGATAGAGTTCCAGTTGCTGAGCATTAAAGTACGAATCACTAAACCCTCCACCTTCCACTAAACTTTTCTTTTTGTCATCAGGAATCAAGTCTCAGCACTATTAAAATTTCAAAAACTCATCGCTTGGAGGGTAACTCATAAGCTCATACATAAATCCTGAACTAGATATCTCCCCATGTTATGGAAGCAACCGTTTTGGTGACTTTTAAAAGTTTCCGTGTTGCCATCTTTCAAAGCCACATACCAAACATTATTCAAAATTTGTTCAGTAACATTTCGAAAAACATGTAACTGTTCTGTCTCCATAACTCAAAGACAGACTCTTCATAACGATCCTCATTTATATAATTCTTGTCCGCTAATATTTTCTTAAGCGGAGAAAAACCTCCTTCATGGCTAGCAAAACAATTTTTTCTTTAGGTAAACCCGCGTCTGTTGTGGGTAATAAATGCCCATGTTCTAGGAAAATTAATAAGCTTTGAAGCCAATCGTCTTCAAATTTAGTATAGCTTGAACCAAATCACTTGGCCAACGATCGGTTGCACAGAGAGAGGATTAAGAGAGCAAAAAATGTTACGCAAGAGATTTAATTAGTACAATACCAGAGATGAATTTTTTTTTGAAAACATGACAATAAGCTATGATCATACTTAATACCTCATGTAAAGAAAGTCCATCGCTGGAACTTGATTGTGTACCTTTCAAAATTCATGAGATGAGCAGAGAAATTTAAAACGTTAACCCCCATAGGGCTGTTTTTATTTTCTTCGATTTTCTCGAGAACTGGTTAATCGATTACAAGAAAATTAGATATTTAAGATGTAGGTAGCCAAAGTAATTAATATGAAAATATTTTCGATTATTTTTTTTTTTATTTTTTAATAATTTTAAAGTAGTGCCTCGTGGCTTAGTAGTAAGTGTGTCGAACTGCTAAACGAAGAGCCTGGTCGAACGATTTTCAATATTTTTTTTCCTCGATAGACATTTAGTGTTCAAAGTTAATTGCATACTTAGTTTTTCCAAGAAAACTCTTAAACTAATTGCACAAAATTAAAGAATTTTCTAAAAAAAAAATATTTTTTTATTTTAACAGACGGGTGGTTTTCAATCTGGCAATACTTTTTTGGAGTTGGTCTTTTGGACAGCTATCACTTAATTCATGCTCAGTTTGGTTTACCATTTCATAATGAATATTGAATAAACTTACTTCTGAACAAGTTTGCAAATTGTGCAAATTTATTACCAAAATAATGGTTCGTTTCAGTGGAGCAGAGTATCGAAGAAGACACGAATGAGTCCATCGGCCATAGCGCGCAACAATTGGAGATGTGCCCATCCCCTTTTTGGAAGATTTTGCGGAAGGATTTTGGTTTGCAGGCTTACAAAATCCAACTCGTACAAGAATTGTAGCCGTACGACTATCAAGCGCATCACACGTTCGGTCAATGGGCCCAAAACGAGATGGCCACACATCCCGATTTTCACAAAACTGGGCCTCGGCTGGAATTTATTCGAGCCAGCCGCGGCAGCCACTTCCCCGAAATCATTTTGAAAACATATTGCGAACCCTTATCTTTATAATAAAGTTTAATTCTTGGTCTTAACATTAAACTATATACGTTTTATTTCTTCTCGAAAACCACACGTCTAAAAAACACCCTTTATATACATACATATGGAGCCACTAAGCAATTATCTAACATAAGAACAAGTTCGTGCGACCCAGTCGTGAATTTTTTTTATTTATTCGACGATGTGACCGCACATATGAGCAAGTACGTGCGATCCAATCGTGCAATTTATTTTTAATAATTTAAAGAAAAAAAAATTTTTTTTTGAAAATCAATATCAATATTTTATTCGGGCCAGCGAATTTTTCTTTTTAATTTTGGTTTAAAATGTATGTTGGGTTTGCATTCTTTAATTATTAGGTACTATATTTTTTAATTTTTTAAAAAAAAATTGTTAAATAAAAACCGTTTTATTCAAAAAACTGTTCTTACGATTTAAAATAAAAAAAAACAATTTTTCATGTTTCTTAAGGAAATATAATGGCGTTCAATTTATTCCACCGAAAACTATTTTACGTACTTTTTTGACCAATCAAAAGTTTTTCTTCAATAAAACGTTAGTTTTCTGTTTTCTGTTTGGGCCATTCACATTAAACTCACACGGCATATCTACTTATGCACCTAGAAGCTCAAGTAAACAATAAAACTATCTACTTCTTAGGAAAGAGTTATTAAAAACTTTGCTTAGCTTACCAGGTCTTGAGGAAAAACGTATGATTCACAGCTTTCGTCTTGTATGTATTTATGTGTTATAACAGCTTCTTTAATTTCATGTTATGACACATTTTTAACAAAACTCAACAAAATATTCGCATTTTTATAATTACACAAATTATTTTCCCATTATTTGTTCCCATTAATTAACACCTTTTACACCGGTAGTCAATGTTGAAAACAGGGCGGCCAACTAATTTCCTCTGTTAGAGTGTTCCAATTTTTTTTCCTTTTACTAAGAACAGTGAATAATTATGCTAACTGAAGATATACATTTCATTATCATTAGCCTATTATTTCCATCCGATTACGATGGTTATCTTACCTATGTATACATACTTATGCGTGTAACGTAGTTTGACTAAGCCAAGTTTCTTATTCAACCAAGCATTTTCGCACACCTAATGAGACTCTTTTTGTTTCTGCAATGTTTCGAAACAAACCATTTGCTAATGAACATTATAATTCGTTCTTTGATAAACCAATATGCTTAACCCACTTGTCCCCCTCTTCATCTTCTTATTGTTCTTGGAACTTCTGTGAAGATTTTATGTAGACAATTTAAAACCTTAAATTACCTAATAGCATAGCTAAATATTGTATTTAAAACTAAGATTCTTTCAAAATGCCCAGCAAGGTGTTGAAATAATTTGAGGTTATTATGCGTGCAATCTTAATGTATGCATCGCCATTTTTGTTTTGTTGGATATGACTTCCGTTTGATTTACTTGTGAGGTGTACTCAATGGAATAATGGTTCCGATAAATTTGAAATAAAAGCTTAATTAGTTTTTAATGGGAATTATAAAGGTTAGTTTTGCAATAAGAAAAACAAAAAGAAAACATTTAAAAAATATAAGATTTATTTATTGGATTGTAGTTTCGCATTTTTTAAAAGCTTATGTTTTAAAAAATGCGATTTTTTTTATTTTGTTTTAAAATGTAGGTCATTGATGTGTTTAATTGTGTGTTCATGGATCTTTAAATGTCTTAAAAATAACGCTTTTGTTTTTTTTTTAGTATATTGATATTGCTTACGTTCGAGGTTGCTGAGTTCTCTGATAAATTGTTGCAAAATATACTGTGCGTTTGTGAACGCATAAAACCCTATTAAAACGTACTACGTTTTCACATCCAGCTGATTTCGTGGTCAGCTGTTCCATACGATACCAAAGTGTACCAGAAATTCAGCGCTAGCTTGGTTTCGATTTGGAAATCATATGTTTTGTTCGTTGTTATGGTCGTCAGCTGTTAATCAGCTGTTATTTATCACAGCAAAGCTATGAGACACCGAACGTTCCCATTTTCATAGTGCCTGGATACATTGCGTACGTTCACGAACGTAACTTCTGGATTGGTTTCGTTGCTTGGGTACCCAATGGGTACGTTCACGAACGTAGCTTTCGGATAGGTTACCTTGCTTTTGTTGTAATTAGCATGGTTAAAACAGCTGTTTTCCAGCTGATTGAAGAACATATGGAAACAGAGAGAAAATCCAAAGGTATCCTAAAATTTGCTGGATACTTTTCTCAACCGTGAACAGCTGATGAACAGCTGACTGTGTTTCTCTTTTGCTTCGAATTTTGAAAGGTAACCTATCTGGTTGGATTTGTTAGATCACAAAAAAACCCAAACACAAGCAAGGTAACCTACCCAAAAGTTACGTTCGTGAACGTACGCATTGACGCAAATGCGCATGATACTTGAATCAAAATGTAAAAGAGATGGAATGATTTTTAGTAAGAGGGAAAGAGATGGGTTGGCAAATTATAAATCAACACAAATCTCATACATTTTTATGAAACTCTGAACACAGATTCAAGTTTTATTCTTATATCGTTTCATATTTGACAGATAATCACATTTTTATTTTGTCGTCGAAGAAGCAGGTTCAATTTTTTTTATTTTCTCCGTTTCGTTACAATTTTATTTTCACATTTCATTCACACATTTTTAAAAATGGTTACTAAGGTACGGAGACTGATTAAAAATAAACTTATTCAAACGAAATTATATTTGTTTTACTTTCCAACTGTTCCTCTGCTGTCAATTTTCTTGCATCAGCAAGTAAGTTTATTTTTGTGTGTAGCCACGATATGTGCGGTGAGGCATTGTGACTTTCCGTCAATGTGTCCAGGCACTTAGAGAACCAGGCGAAAATCAGGGCCATATCGTCAATTGTATCCAAGTCCAAACTGGTTAACCGCTGTTGCAACGATCTCCGATCAATTAGTGAAACAAGCGGCTTATTCCTGGAACTAATAATTGTGCCACTGGAAAAAGGGGACAGAATTCACCAAAATTTCCTCAAATTCGCAAAAGATAGATGCTTTACATTTGACACCTGTCGAGAAGTTTTTGGTTGACAAACTGGGCTATATTTAAAAAATCCACTACAAAAAATACCTAAATTCTTCGTTAATTCATTAAGGTTTAAAGAAGCACATAATTCTCCTCAGTGTTCCTCATTCTTGGATTCTGCCTCCTGGGGACCGCAATGGATCCTTTCAGAACCGAGTGAGGTGTTAAGGCTTGCCGTTTCATCAGCCCATCTAACCTATTATATGCTACCGTTGTAGTGCTGGTAGCAGCAAACCAGTTGAATGGTTTAGCAGTTTTAAACAAGAGGTCGTTGGTGAATATTATAAACAGTATCGTTGATGAAGTAGAGCCCTGGAGAACACCAGTATTTATATTATTAGGATCAGACATCATTTCGTTCAATATTTTTGTTTATATTGAGTGTTTGGGAAGGAAAGGTTGGAAATTTATTCAGCATTTTCATGACTTTAAAAAAGGCACGTAAGTGCAATTGATTCATAGTTAGATGGTGAAGAAGATTCGCCTTTTAGAGAACTATAACATATTGGACATATGATTTGGCTTGTCATCTTTTCATCCTCTTTTAAATAGACCAGAGAGATAGAATAGATAAAAAAAAGCTTACGTACTGGTCCCGCCAGAGTTAAAGTAAGGAACGCCTCTTCGAAAAAATGTAACCATTCCAGAGGATTTGTGTATATTAAGATATTTCAATACTTCAATACCTAATTCCACCAACGGGTACTTAGCACCAGTGGTCGTCGATTCGTTCAACCCAATTTTCTATGACTCGTCCACATAAATATTTGGAAGGAAACTGTCGATATCTCTGGTTTAATTTGGCCCGGAGCGGAGCTTCTCAACTAAAATTTATTACCAAAACTTCGAGCCAGATAACCCAACTTTAAAAGCGTTAAAGCCAATTTTTGGTCGTAATTCTCGTCCTAGCAGACAAGCCTCTAATTTTCTCTTGAACAAACTTGCGATCAAATTTTTGCTGCTGGATATTTGCATGAAGTAAAATAGTCGAATCCACGGGGTTCTCTACAATTGAGCATCGCTAAGTGCTCTAAGACCATAAAATGGCGAATTTTGCGAAAGAATCATGGCTTACCTCCTTGTAAGATGAAGTTAACTTTAAACCTAAAGCCATTATGGGTTTGGGCGCTACAAATGTTGGAAGAAAGGATCAGTTTCAACGCAATATCAGCGTCAGCCGTGAAGCTCATTTTTGGCTAAACGGCTTAGTTAACAAACAGACTATGCATTATTGGTCAAGATAAATCCTTCATGTTCTTCAAAAAGCACTACTCCATGCACAAAAGTAAAGGGTATGATGCAGTTTTCTAGCTGGTATCCATTGGACCTGTTTTTTGTTGATAATAATGATCGTCCGGTTACTGTTATTCGAACTTTCCACAGACACATGTTGGGAGCTGCCAGAAAACGAAGCATTTGGTAGACACTTGGAAAGCATTTTCATTAAAAATATCTACTGCTTAGAGTGAATTTTAAAAGTCCTCGTTTACGCCAAATTTCAATTTCGTCTATCTAGATGTCACGGAAATCATGTTGCAAAATCGTGGACTATGGTTCAAACAGATTCGTGCAAGAATCTTCATCGAAGATGTTACTTTTATTAGAAGACGTCAACGGGTTAAGGTGTTACATGAATAGCTATTTCACATCGTAGGAATAAGCCATTCATGTTTGCATAAGTATGAAAGAATTTTGTTGACCTATTCCATTCGCAAAAGTATCTAAATTCATTGACACACTTTAAATAATTCCTTAGATCGAACAAGATTTTCAATGACATAATCCGGTCTCTCGCCGTAACTAGTAACTACGAGTTCAACATAGAAAAATTTTAAAAATACGCGCAAACTTAACACTCCAATCTCAGATAGAGAATCTTAAGTATCTACATATCTTTTCACTTTTCGCATTTCTCAAAACAATCTTATTGCATTCAAATCAAAGTTAAGCAGAGAAATATATGCCAAACCAATACCTTGTAAATACCTTTATCGAATCCCGAACAAGCCTCCAGGCAATGAGAAAGTTTGACTAGTTATTTAGTGCTGAAATGTACATGTATCTAGATACATACACATCTAGTCTTATTGTCATGGTCAGTCTTTAATGTTGAGCTTTTAATTTGACACTCAAATTATCACTCTATGGGGGAAATCTTCTTCAATGGAATTCCATCATGACCAAAACGGAGGGAGTGGAACCTGAACCTGAAGAGGCACTTAAGTGCGTAAATTATTACTATGGTTTTTGTAAGCATTTACCCGTCTCACGATCTTAGGCTTGACATCTTAATCGCTGAAAAATAAACGTCAAATTGAATTCGTTTTTGGAGAAATCAATGTCAGTTCGTGTCAAAACTATTAATGCAGACAAACACGTTGGCACACTTTTTCTTAATCATTCTACTTAAATGCGGAGCTTCTTATAGTTTGAATTTAGGTTTCTTTTCTTTTTTTTAAATTATTTAAACATAAACTGGTTTGAAGTTAAAAAAAAAATATTCTATGCTTCTTGAAATTATCGCATTCTTTTGGATATTCTTCGTTCTTCGGCATCTTTTTGACACAGTTTCTGAGTTTCTGAATTAATTTTCATGTATGTACATATCTTTTAGCAAAAGTTAGGTTTAAATGAGTGGCTAGTAAAGTTGTAGGAACATAAATTAAAAATATTCAAAGCAAAGAAAGAATTTAATAAAAAAAAAAAATAATTTTGGATTTATAATTTGGAGAAACGATCTTCTATGTATCGGTATTCCTAATAAGAACTTGTAATTTTTTTGCTAGGACTATTATGAAAGGATTTGTCGAAATCATAGATTTTTTTATTTTTGCAAATCAAAATGAAAAGGTAAAACCGTACTGGGTGGGTAAATCATTCCACATTCATTGTGTGCGGCTAAGAAATGAAACGAGATGTGGCTCAAGGCTAAACTGATGAGCATTCCTGATGAGATGACCATGAAGAGTGAATTCTGTAAGACGAAAAGTATGACTGGCTACTTCGAATGAGTATTTATTTAAAAAAATAAAAATTAAGAAAGACATAAAGCATTACATCGATGTTCGAAAGATTGAAATGACTCCATATGATATTTTTATTTCCATTCTGTTTTAACGCTCCAGGAATTGAAGTGACATTTGGGAAGCACCGGTCCAAATATGTGAGTTTATACTCAAGTTTAGGATGGATAAACAAGTTCTTGCACTGATATAGAAAACTTATAAACATTTATTAGTATTTTGGCGGTCATTGAAACAAAGATTGTCATTCACACAAATACCGAGTGCTGCGGCCTTTTCGGCTTCATTGATGCAAGAGCCATTCATAGACAATAGCTATTGAGATAAGCTAAGAGTAAACTTGTTGGAAAACGGTGAAGAAGTTACAGATAAGAGATCTTTAAAAAATAATGAAGAGTGTGGTAGACAAAAAGGAACCTTGCGGAATACCAACTTCTTTTTTTTTTTAAAGCACGTCATACCAGCGTTTATTTAAAGATCAAAAAGCAAACCTTTTGAAAGATTTTAAGTACTATCGAAACATTTATGTACAAACTAGCTTCTACCTGCAACTTCGTCTGCTTAAACTTCAGATTTAATTATTTGTATTATTTAAATCAAAACTCGCCAAGGAAAATTACTCAGATTTATCCCGCAGAAATGATGCATTTTGTCACAAATTCATGCAATCGTTAAGGCATGGAAGCATATTTAACAACCTTCCAGAAATGCCGTATTTTTAGTATAATTTAGCCAAAAAATTGGATTTTTATTGACTACGTGATTCCTTTGAGATGAGTTAGAAGATTCGGCGTGTACGAGCATTATTTTGCATTCGTTCTTAATAACCAATCCACCTTAAACCTGAGTTCTATAGTTGTTTCTACTAAATCTATAAGTCGTATAGAAACTTCCATGAATGTTTTCAACTGCTTTAAACGAGGTTCCTCTATTTTTCGACAGAGGGCTTCAACTCTAAGGAACAGCGAGTGGGAAAAGTAATTCTTCGTAAAGTAACTCTTCGTTTGGTTCGATGTATGTTTATAGTAAAATTTACTATATTTTCTTGGAATTTTATTGATTATTATTATTATTTTCATTATTATTTATTACTATTTCATGATGTGATATATTATGTACTCCAAAAAATTAAAAAAAATACAATGTCGTACAAGGGGGAAATTAAATTCAAAAAATTGCAATTATATGAAAATTTGAAAATGTTCGAATTCAGGAACATGTTGATTAACATGATTTCATATATACCAAAATTATAAAATTACATTTTAATACGAGGAGCATTTTAAATTCAAGGTATTTCATTTCCAAATCATTAATCCAAAAGAAATTTTATATAAACCGAACCTCCACCTACTTCAAATCCTATAATGCCACTAAGCAGGTGGACTGCACCCAAACCTATCTTACTGTTCATCCATCCAACCAAAAATTTCAACTCCAAGAAAGAAAATGTAGCTAATCGCGAGATTTTTTGAAACGGGATTTTTTATTTAGGGAGTTTGTTTAATTTTTAATTCTTAAGTAAGGCTTGTATTAAGCTATATAAATAGCCAATGTATATTCCATTTTGATGAAACAGGTATACCTAGTTTTCGCCTCATTGACTACTAGACAAAATTTTGTCCGTCTGTCTATACTGATGTATTTTGGACCGCAGCCTAAACGGTTGCGCCAATCGTCTTCAAATTTAGAACTTAAGTTTATTTTGACATTCTACAGAGGAGTTTTTTTTTCAATTTTTTTTTAGCTCAAAAATTAACGGTACATGTCATATAACCGTTATGTTAAAGCTTATTTTTCTCGAAAACGGCTCCATGAATTCTTATAAGAAAAATCACTGTACTACTGTAGGCAAGCATTATATTTTGGTGAAAAAAATCAATATGGTGGGCTAAAAACAGTATCTCCCATAGGACCGGGTTTTTTCGACTTTCTAAAGAACTGGTGACCCGATTACGATTTAATATCAAAATTGATATTAAAGAAGATGTAGGTAACAATAATAATTTTGCATAATTTTTTTTTAAACATTGTTATTTTTATTTTTATTATTAAAAAAAATATTGAAAAATCAATATTTTGAAAACGGGTACGTGAATTTTTTTTAAATTTTGTTTTTAAATGTATATTAATTTTGTGCTTGAGTTTGCATTTTTTAATTATTTTTTTTTTTAATATTTAAATATGTGCAATTTATTTTATTTGCGATTATAGTTACTATAAGGCAAGTTTAGGATTCGTGAATATTAAAAAAATTGAGTCTATCAGTGTGTCAGTCCGTCAGTCTATCATTCTGTCAGTCTGTCAACCTGTCAGTCTGTCTGTCTGTCAGTCTTCTGTACGCATAACGATCTACAGCTTAAGTGATTTTTTGAGTGTATTTTGGTGGCTATTGGCTATCATTTTGTTAAACCCAAATAAACCGGAAAAGACTATTAACGGTACCTTTGATATAACGGATTTATTTAATTTTTAATTTCTCGGTAACGGTAAATTTTTATATTTTGGAAGATCTTAGTAGCCAAATTAATTTTGCATATTAAAATTTTGAATACCTATTTTTGTAATTATAATTATCTAATTTTTGAAAAAAAATTTTTGAAAAAACAATTTTATGATATATGTACATTAATAAACTCTGAAAAACTGCATACCAAAGTTTCAAAAAAAAATTGTTTTCAAAAAAAAACTAAAAATAAAAAACAGGATTTTATCAAAAACGGTCCTACAATTTTTCAAATACTTTTTTTCATAAATTCCTTATTTTGTACTTATTTTGGTGCATTTTTACTAAAAACCGTTAGGTTTTGTGGTTTTGACACTTTTTATAGATTCAGAACGTGTAATTTTTGTACGTAAATGGTACTTGTTTTTTATCAAAGTTTTTACCTTCCAATCCACATGAAAGCAAGTACGTGCGACAAAGTCGTCGCCATTTTTGCAATTATAGGGACTATTTAGGATTCGTGAATATACAAAAAATTGAGATAACAATCAAACATGGCATTACATTTTAGATAAGTCTAAAAAAGTTAGTGGCAAAAAATGTCTGTCAGTATGTACATATAACGAACTGTAGCCTAAACTTCAAGCGATTATCTTCAAATTTAGTGTGTGTGATACTTTTGTCATTCCCCAGAGGAGAAATTCAAATTTTTTTTAGGGCTCAAAATAACTATACCTGCTATATGGCCGTTAAGGAAAAGCTTATTTTTCTCGATAACGGCTCCAACGATTTTGATGTACATTTCTGAGAATTTTTTTTTTAAGCATTAGCTATTATCTCGTGGAAACCAAATTTACCGGAAAAGTCTATTAACGTTCTATTAACGTTAATTTTCATATAACGCTTTCTTTAATTTTCGACTTTTTCGGTAACGGCTCAATTAATTTCAATAAAATTTTAAACTTAAGAACACCAAGATTTTGAAAAATTATTTTTATCTATTTGTAATTAATTTAAAATTTTTTTTAAATTTAATATTTTTAAAAAATTAATTATTTAAAATTTTTAAATTAGGTGTATATTAATAAACTCTAAAAAACTGCATACCAAAATCTCAAACAATTTTTGAAATACTTTTTTCATAAACTCTTTGTTATTTAAGACGTGGATGGCGTACTTCATTTTTACTAAAAACAGTTAAGTATTGTAGTTTTGATAGTTTTTTCACACTGTATTACTTTTAAAGTACATTTTATTTGTTTTTGTCAAAGATCTTGCCTACGATTTTTTTATAATTTTTTTTTTTGTTTAACATTTCTCATGGATTAACAGTAACGTAGGCAAGGGAGACAGCTCCCCTCCTTGGGGTCATTATTGGATTCGAAATAGGTGGGAGGTCGGGTATATGCAAATTTTTTTTTATTCAGTACACCTAAAAACAAATGTTTGGTAGGTGTGGGAATACATGCGCGCCCTACAACCCCCCTGCTTGGGGTCACTACTGGATTAGGAGTTTGTACAATGATCATCCAGCCCTACTAAGATGGCATCACTGAAACAAATGAACATATCAAAATAAACCATTCCTGTAGTTTGTAAATAAAATAAATCACTTCAAAACTTTGAAAATTAAAAAAAATAGAAAATAAAGTTTATTTGCGATTTTTTTTTTCCAAACACCTTAAAATAAGTCATTTTATATAATAAAAATAAAAAAAAACTAATTTGCTTAATGGAAACCTCAGCTTTTTATCGATTTTGGTGTTCCTCGCCTGAAACTGTATGGTTTTTGGGTAAAAGTTATCCAGCGTTCAAATCATACACATCGGAGTATCTTGTTGTCAGTTAACAGGATTTCGCAGGGATCTTTTTAAATTCAGACATTGCTACATTGACTTTAGTTTGGCATGCTAAAGCTGCATAATGGAAGCAGATTCCATTGAAAATTAGTATTAAAATTAAAACATGAAAAGAGGGTGTGGCTTTAATTAAACAAAAAATAACCTCACAATTAAATCGCAATCTGCGCAATTTTTTTAAGTTTCGTGAGTTAAACAACTTGTTAATTATTCATTTAACAATGCATGAGTGGTTCACACTTAGTCCATTTAATTTAAGTGCAAAGTATTCCCAAACACAAAACCAATTAAATGAGTACACGAAAACAACGATATTAGGCATACTTCTACTTATTAACCTTGAAGTTTTTTTTTTTAATTCTCATAAATTCTTGAAAAAACAACAAGAAATCGCACCAAGGTGTACAATCTGTACAAATCTTTTGCCTTACTAAACACAAAACAATGAATAAGGCTCATCGAAGACTTCCACCATGGAATACCTAAGATCACTGGTGCATAACATTGCAACCAACGAATCTAGGTTACTGGCTGGTGGCTGAATTCATCAAAATATTATTTTTTTTTATTTTTTTTTTGGTTCTCACAATGGCTCATGAAATAGCGACGACACAAAAATTTATCGAAATTATTCATCGGCATAAAACCTACAATTTTTTGTTCTCTTGTTTCTTTATGAAGGGCACTGCTCTACTATATTCGGAAATTGTGATTCATTTTTCATCATAATTATGGCAACGACAGCATTTCAGCGACGTGACGGCCGACGCGACGCGTCCAAGTTCCCATAATGGTATATAAAGCTCAATGAGCGTTGCAATTTTCAATGTCAAAGCTTGGTTATAGACGCGGATACCTTTTTAACGTTACGATTGCATAATAGGTAGATAAACCCGTCATTTTGTTTTGAATTATGTTTTTGAAAAACTGTTGTGACGGTCGTTTACCCTATAAGCTTTAAGTCATATAAGTTTAATGGACTGTGCAGGGTATTGAAAAGTCGGATTTTGATTGAGCGAAAGAGGAAACTCGATGACTAGAAAAGGCAAATCCATTAGCCTGAACGGAATATTAAATGGAATTTTTAATCAAATTGTTTGTCTCATGATGTTGTTAATGTTAAGAGGCTTATGTTTTAAATTTATACATAACTTTAAACTTACTTACGTTACGTTTAAGTTTCTAATATGGTTAGCCCCTTAATTTTCTGTCTATAAAACTAATGTATGTATGTGGGTTTGGGAAGATATTTTAGATAATCACGTCCAAAGTTTTATTGAAAAAAAATTCTTCGAATCTTCTTCTTAATCTTCTAAACACATTTTTAAGTTAATTGATACAAAAAGTTCATGTATCTTAAAATTTCGAACTCTCGATTTTTTCTGAAATTTTAAGATAACGACTCTTGGCTATAGTTTAAGGTCTCATAGCGTTTTAAACTTAAAGCATTATACATTGGTCTCACTTGGGAATCCACTTAATGGCCCATGTTCTGCATTTCGATCGAAACCGAATTGAAATCACTTTCAAGTTTCGATCGATTTCGAAAACTTCGGAATTGCTCCGAAATGTCAAAACTGAAGGTTCTTCCATTTTTAATTTGATTTTAAAGTGAAATTACTATTGCTATTATGGATGGAACATAATTGGCGATTTTAAGGGAAACAGAACTCTAAAGAAATAAATTGCACGACTGGACCGCACGTACTTGCTCTTATGTGCGGTCACAGCTTTAGAAAAATCATTAGAGCCGTTTTATGGCAGGTGCCGTTATTGTTCGACCTAGAGCAAACATGAAAAACACCCCCGAGATACTATGTACCAAATAAATACTAAGTACCAAGCTTGAAACAAATCGGCCCATCCGTTTAGGCTGTAGAGGTGCGAAAGGACAGACAGACAGACGCAGACGGACGGAATTTCAGGATCCATTTTGTTGGACTTATCTATCGTCGTAATATCATGTTTGATTGTTAAGAGTTTTTTTGCACAAATCCATAACTTGCCTTATAGTACCTATAATCGCAAGTAAAAATAGAAGGCAAATTTTGCGAGACAAATCAAAAATATTAGATCTACTTGACACAATGTGAGTATTTCAAAATAGCTTCTCTTGTATGTTCTTATGTTTTCCCCTAAAAACCAATGAAGACAATCGACCAAAATACATCCGTACAGACAGACAAACATAATTTTCGAGTAACTCAAATACGTTTCTTAATCGTAATCTCATGTTTGATTATTATCTCAATTTATTTTTGTGTACGAATGCATAACTTGCATTAAAGTACCTATAATCGCAAGTAAAAATAAATTGCACGACTGGATCGCACGTACTTGCTCTTATGTGCGGTCACAGCTTGGAATAAAATTTGAAAATTATTAAAGGAACTTCAAAGATTATATTCGATTTTTCTGACTTTTAATTGTTTGAAAAAGTACGTAAAATAGTTTTCAGCGGAAAAATTTAAACGCCATTTTGTTTCTTTAAAAAATGTGAAAAAGTGTGAATTTAAAAAAAAATTCACTTACCCGTTTTCAAAATATTGATTTTTCAAAAAAAAAAAAAATTAAAAAAATTATTAAACTACAAAAAAAAAGTTTTTGAAAAAAAAATTATGCAAAATTACTCAAGCTACCTACATCTTCTTGAATATCAATTTTGATTGTAATCGGATCACCAGTTTTCGAAGTCGAAGAAAACAACACCGGTCCTATGGGAGGTACCGTTTTTAGCCCACCATATTAATTTTTTTCACCAAAATATAATGCATACCTACAGTAGTACACTGATTTTTTTAATAAAAATTCTTGGAGCCGTTTTCGAGAAAAATAAACTTTTACATAACGGTTATATGACAGGTACCGTTAATTTTTGAGCTAAAAACAAAATTGAATTGTAGAATGTCAAAATAACCTTAAGTTCAAAATTTGAAGACGATTGGACAAACCGTTTAGGCTGCAGTCCAAAGTACATCCGAACAGACAGACCCACAGGCAGGCAGACGGACAGAATTTTGGCAGTAACTCAAATATGTTTCTCTATCATCGTAATGTCATGTTTGAATGTTATCTCAAAATTTTTAATCTGCACGAATGCATAACTTGTATTATAGTACCTATAATCGCAAGTAAAAAGTGTCAAAACAACAACACGTAATGGTTTTTAGTAAAAATGGAGTACGCCATCACACGTCCTCTATAATTACAAATTTATGAAAAAAAAGTATTTCGAAAATTGTAGGACGGATTTTGATAAAATCCTATTTTTTATTTTTAGTTATAATTAATTTTTTTTTTAATTTTGGTATGCAGTTTTTTAGAGTTTGTTAATATACATGTGATTAGAAAATTTAAAATATTTTTTTTGATTAGTTTTAAGAATATTGATTTTTCAAAAAAAAATCAAAAATTAATTTTTACTAGAAAAAAAGTTATTCGAAATTTAAAAATGCATAATTAATTTAGCTATCTCAAATATTAAATTTGACATAAATCCAAAGATCCGTTACCGAGAAAACCAAAAATTAAAAAATCGTTATATGAAAGGTACCATTAATAGACTTTTCCCACAAATGTGGTTCTGATCAAATGATAGCCAATACCAACAAAAAAATCTCAAAATTTTGTATCAAAATCGTTGGAGCCGTTTTCGTTTTGATGTCGGACGGCTTATAACCTCCAAAGGTGTCTTTAACCGCGCCAGCATTAAGAATTGAGAACTAGAGCTAAACAGAAAGCATATAAGACAGATTGCACAGAACAAACAGAAATGTTCATACGGGTAGAACCAGCATAAGAGGAAAGACGAACACCGGTTCTCAGAAAGAAAAACAGGCAGCATGAGAAGCGCGCGATTGAGGAAATACAGAGCTATTATTGCAGTATTCAAAGCTACAGAGCTCGGACTAAAGCTTGCAAAAACGATCAAGGGAATATCGTAGAAGAGCCGCAGTCGATGCTGAGAAAACCGTTTCTGCATACTGTATAACGGCGATGACGAATCGAATTCTGCTGTCAGGCAGAATGATCCATTCTATCTGGGCGAAGTAGACCAACAATTCCGCCAACCCTATCTGGACGAAGTAAGGCCGATGTGCAGCTGAACTTTTCAAAGCCGTAGACGACGACTTGTTTTGGATAATGCCTCAGCTCATAAGCAAGATATGGTTAGAAGAAAGCCCAGGAATAGAATGTCAGCATTGTTTGGCGTAAAGAAAGAAGACCCTCTCTCTGTATCAGTCTCCTCAACATTCATATGTATTTGAGTGCTTAAAGACATACGTCATTATCATACTTGATAGGTTCATAACAATGCGGGTTTGGGTCAGGAAAGTCCACGGTCGACTAATTATTTACGTTACGGATGATGTCGAAAAAAACCCAAGAACTTCAAATCGATACGCACAACCACATTCACGATGTTTCGAAAGTCCGTCCAATATCCAATTACTCGTATACTCCAATGATATTGACAGAATCGGAAGAACACAGTGTGAAGTCAGCAGCTCTTTTGTGAGCAATGAAATGGAAGCAGCGAAGATGGGTTTAGCAGTCAATGAGGGCTAAACCAAGTATATGCTGTCATCAAGCCACCAATCCTATGCTGCCAGAGATTGTCAAGTGTCAAGACTTCCCAATATTATTTCGCACTTGTACAGTGGCAAGAGCCTTGGAAGATCTCGACATTTATAAATCCACTCCAGATAGTATCCCGCTATTGTTCTAGGGAGGTGTTTTTCTACTCTGTCAATTTTTTTTTATTTTAATACATATTATACAACTCCTCGGGGCCCGTTGCGAGCAGATGGAAAACAGCTTTTGTTCAGCCTATACCAAAAAACCGAATACTTCTCCCCCGAAAGGGCTTGAGACGTTCAAATAAAACGTGGAGCGTTTTCGGTGATATTTAGTAGTTGGTTGACAACAGATGATTCGCCTTTTTTATGGACGGGCAGATATTACACATTCGAATAGTTGGGCATCATCCAGATTGTTTAGAACTAGTTACTTGTTGCAAGGATATTGGTTGCTGATTAAAATGTTGAGCATTGGCGCTTAACTGCGTTTCTACCACGTAAATCACATTAATATCCTTGAAAACTCCGAAGCACCGCGTAAATTTGGTTGTAGTTTGCTTCACTCTTCAATAAAAGTTCCACACCGCTTTTCTGCTGCAGAACTTTCCATCTCGTCGATTTCAAATTGTTGATGGCCATTGTTCCTCCAACTTAATTGCTTTGAATTAAACCACATCTTACAGGCTAAACGAAGAAGTTTAAAAATTATAACCGTTAAAACGGACATACAATCAAACGTGTTTAAATGGCATAATTCGATTAGATTTATTTTGTTAAAAGAACACGTCATAATGTTTTTAAATTTGAAATATAATTCAAATTAAAACCACGTCAAACTCCATTGCATAATAGAGTGTGGCGATAGTGGTTTATCTTTGTTTTCAGCACAAATGTTACCATTTAACCTAAACAGCTTTTTGCACGTATGTATCTATTATATTAACTCTATCGCCAGAGTTCCCTAGTATGGGGGCCAATACTTGATTGGATATAATCTTTGTGGCCAAATAAACCACATTAATCAAATTGCAACAAAGCAACAATGGCTTGATACAATGGAAACATAACCGTACTTTGGAAATTAATTTCATTCACTTATCCCATAAAGCTGACTGGTGTGTCTACAGAGATGTGGATATTTTAGATCCAGACCAAGCGGCAAGCGCAACCGATTGGAAGCCAGTCCAGTGATGGATATAAACGGCAACTTGTAACGGTCATTTTTTTTTGTATTTCTTTATGGATTGGAATTGGAAGCATCAATTTAGTGTGTCAGTCAGCCGACCAAACCGAGAGATAGATGGGAATAGATCAAGAAATTAAGATTTATAAGAAGCTTTGAGGCTTTGACGTTGCAATACTGGGATACAATGTTGACCAATAGAATTACGGGCAAAATACTACATTCCTAAGATTGTGTTGCATTGTTTGACGAGTGATGTTGCAATTGCAAGAGTCAAGATTTTTTATTGATTGTGTCATTTTATAGAAATAAATAAGTTCAAGTGATCTGATGCTTACGTGTTTTTGAGGAATTTAACCTTTCCGCGAGTCGTTGGTCTTAATCATCAGAGTCGAAATTATTGTTAACAGTGGAGATTACATTCAGAAGGCATTTCGCTTGCTTGATTCTAAGCAAATCTTGATTATGAGTTGGTGCATACTTCAAACCAAGCCATCGCCTGAAGCTTTGAAGCCTTCCGCAGCTAGGCCATCGGCTCCGGCGTTTTTTTTTTTTGGTCTTAAGCTTAGATATAGCTACCTTTACTCCGTCTAGATCGCGTGGGCGAAAATGTTGTTCGGCTCAAATAGTATGGTTCCATGGAATGAACCTTATTTATCAGAGTATAATAGGATTTAATTTTTCATAAGATATTAATTAATTAAAAAAACACTATAACCTCGACAAATTAAAACAAATTAAAACAAAGATTGGACCACCACGTACAATCACAAACCATTCAAAATCTGGCCTTTCTGTCTGACATACTCCAACATAAAAAGATTCAATAAAAACATATTAGTATGTAGGTATCGGCTTTCCAAACTTACTTTATTTAGTAATTATTAAATTCACTATTAAATGTGAATATACAACAACCAGTATCGGAACAAAATTACAAAGATACATAATACCGTAACATCCTGAATGGCATCATTTGTCAAAGTAAATATGGTATCTCGTATCGTACGGATACTGCATACAAATGTATTTACAGTAAATGCAAATGCAAATTCATAAATCTGCGAAAGCAGTACCTGCGGCATTCCACATTTTAGTTACTCCGCTACGCCGCGTCGCGTCGTCGTTTCATTTGTGCAGTAGAAACAACTAGGCCAACTTCGAAAAGTTCCTAACTAACAGGCTTCTGCAGCGGCAGTGGTTGCAGCAGGCAGGTTTGCCCATTTCAGCTTCAATTCTTGTCCAATTGATATCCGCACCAACTGACAGACGACCAACTCGACGCGATGACGCGACGACTGAGGGCAGAGGGAGGACGGACCCAGCACCATAGAACAAACAAATGTATCCGCAAGATTTTTTTTTTTTTTTTTCAAAAAGCAGGTGCAGCACACCAGACTTTGTTATAGTATGGTAATCACACATACATATTCGCAGCTTCAGTTTATTCACATTGGAATGCTGAGAAAGTGAAATTTTTGGTCCACAACAATTATTTGAGTTTTTTATCGCTGTTTTTAGTTTGTAAAATCCGACCATGCATGAAGCTATTAAAAAAAAAAAAAAAAACAACAAGAGAATCAAAACAACTTTTAACTTTGGATGTTGTGGGACTATTCAAACTCTGCGGATGCATGCATTGTGCCAACAAGTTTGCTTTGCTTATCGCTCCTTCATTCATACGTTTACTTACGAAGAGTGGGAATTTTAGTTTATCTGTTTCAAGTCTTGTGAACTGGCACACAAAGTTAAGATATTTATAAGAATTAAAATGAGGAAATCATTCTATAAATAAAAAATATGTTAGATAATTTTAATACTATCTAACCCGCTTCATATTATTTTCCCAAACCAAAGTTTATTCTCTCAATGAAAAGAGGATAGTTCGAACCTCAGCTCTTTTATTTTGCTAACATTTTTGAGAATTTTTTTAAGATGATGTCTTTTCTTCTCTTCTATTTATTTCAATATTGAAATAATGCTTTGTCGCCTTCCTACATCACCACTAAGATACACTAGTGCATACGCAATTAGCAACTACTTTTTTTCGTTTGGATTGTTAGTGTCAAAAAAGTTTAAATGATTTATTGGCTTAACATACTTCTCCTTAACTTTCGGAACGCAGTTCTTCAGTCCCCTTAATTACTTAGAAAGTTAGTTAAAAGTGCATTCATGCACTAAACGCACCCAGCCAACGTTGAATATTGTCTAACTAACAATTTCAGTGTGTATCATTAACGGTTAACTACAATTCGCCTAGACATCATCCTACCTATAACATTTACTTGGCCTGATCACGACAAACCTTTAATTTACCAGCAATAACAATAACAGTTCTGAATTTAAATAGATAGATTCCATTATGCGTTTTTTGTACGCATGAATTAATTAAAATAGGTCATTGACGACGTCGCCGTCATGCGCAGTCGTAGACAGTTAGCTTATAATCGCGGTCTTCGATTGTCACGTGGACTTAATAAGCAATGCTATACATTCTTATATCTGATAAGCCCATACGGAGAAAATTTATTGGAATTGTTTCCAGTCCCTTAAGTCACCGATTATGGTCATTTTAACGAATAGGTAACTAACTATAGTGTGCACTAATAGCAGTCTATTCACTCAATATCAGAAAACGACTTTCTTCTTGTCTTCTGTTTTGTTTGCAGTTATTTTATATAGACTTATGAGATCACTTAATTTACAGTTAGATTTGGTTCATTTAACTTTAAAGATCATTTTCAAAAGCTTTCGGAATATGTTGTACAGTAGTTTGAGACAGACTCAGGCAAGAGTTCTTAAGTTTCAAATGTGTGAACAAGCGCTTCACTACAATCCAGCCTTATTTGCGCAGATGCCCCAACAGAAGAAAATATGATGACACTAAAGATATATTTTCCCAGCTCTTGGACAAAACATATGAGCATCAGTGCCCTAGCTATGACATAAAAACTATCTAGGTCGACTTAAAAATCGAGATAGAGATAGAGGGTATCTTTGGTAGTTCAGTTGGAAAACACAGCTTGCAAGACACCATCTTCTATAATTGATTCAAGCAAATTGACTTTACTGCAGGGCAAAGTATTGTAGTACCTAGTTGGCAGTTGCAGCACGTCAACATTCACAAAAGGACATGGAGATCTCCTGATCAATGAACTGTTAACCAGATTGACAGATCTAAAGAGCAATAGATATCCACATTTTCATCGATTTCAAAGCCGCCAACGACAGCATTAATAGAGACGAGTTATATACAGGAATGTGTAGTTTTGGCATTCCTGCCAAACTAGTCCGCCTGTGCAAAATGGTGATGGAAAATCGCCAAGGTAGATAAAGACCGCACCGACACCTTTGAAGTAAAAAACGGATTTAGGCGAGGCGATGCCCTGTCATACGGCTTCTTCAACAACATATTTAAAAAAAATCGGTACTATTCACCATCACCATAGACACGATCTTTCAAGAGTCCGTCCAATTACTCGTATATGCCGACCATATTGACATAATCGGCAAAACATAGCGCGATGTCAGTAGCGGTTTTGCGAGTATTGAGACGGAACCTGAAAGATAGACTTAGCACTCAATGAGGGCAGAACGAAGAATATGCTGCCATCAAGAAGAGACACCCAACATCGACTTCTTGGACAAAACAACACTAAAAAGGCAATCGAGTAGCAAAACCCTCTCTCAGGAGGCAACTAAATTTTTCATTTATAAGACCCTCATTATCCAAGTCCTGCTCTATGGTGCAGAGCAGACGCATTGACATTGTAAAAAATTGATGAGGACGCTTTAGGTTGTTTCGAAAGAAAAATTCTCCGTGTGATTTTTGGTCCCGTATGCATTAACAGCGCCACAGACCTAGCCAAAAGAGTAAACGTCCAACGTCTCAAATGGCTGGGTAATATAAAGCTTATGGACATCAATGATCCAGCCTGGAAAATCTACGATTCCACGCTAGAGGGACGGCGCAACAGAGGAGAACCAAGACTCAAGTAGCGCACGCAAGTGGAAGAGAACCTGGAATTCACATGATCGAATTCAGCTGCCTGGAGCAGCTTGTTGGTTGAGGCTCAGGTCTACCACGGACTGTAGCGCCACCGAAGTTAAGGTAAGAAGCCTGTTAAAGCACCTCTCATCTCTTCGACTTCACGTAGCTGGTGATCTGTTTTTACTGACCAAGCGTTTTTCATCCATCTTTCGCTCAAAGTAAAGATTATAAGATGCTCTAGTTCTCTTTCTGAGCCACGATCTTTATACCTCCGTTCTGGCTTTGTCTGCCTGAGCACATTTAGATTCTAACCAGGGGATCCTTGTTGCTGGTTGTGAGAAGCCCGATATATTTGACGTCACATCACGTTTTAACGTTTAAGCTCTCAAACGTATTCATTGCAAATGATTATCTATACATCCAAAATCATGCCAATTAATTGTCTTTACATTATTCTTCCTAATTGCAAGAACCTTGTCATTCCATTTATCAGAATTTGTTACATCATTATGGTTTTATCGCAACATCTCTAAAACCTATGCAGAAACATTACATAAGGTTAATGTCCATCCTTAAACTACTACATATATACGACATGTAAACTTTCAATAAACTGCTGTAAGATAATTAAAAAATAAAAAATACTACGAATATTTGCAGGTTATGACACAGCTAGATTCTTGAATTGTTCACTTAATAACTTTATTCAACGTGAGAACCTTTGAGGTCATAGCATCATTATTATTAGTAAATTTATCCATTACAAACAAAACTTTTAAAAAAATAATGTTTTGATATATTTTCCTTTTACTTACAGAATATGGAAATGAGTAATTTTTCTTCAAAAAAGTTGTCCCGTGAAGAACGTAGGTATTCGGTACCGCACGGACCAAACACACCTTTGCCACCAGCCGCATCAGAAGACCTCCACGCATGGTCAATCTACAGGTAATTTTGTTTGTTTTTTTTTATTGTGATATGACGACTTCCTGATTTGATTGAATGATTATTAACCACAATGCGAATCAATTCGCTTGATGAAGCTCTGTGCTAGTACGCATATAGATTTATTGCATTTCCGGCTTTTATCCATTGCCATACGCTTCATTGCACAATTATTCAATAGTCTGACATCGCCACCACCTGCCGTCTTCAGTTAGAACTTAAACAATCATATGCACAAGCTTGGGCTAGGGCTTGGGCTTATAATTTTCAATTAGGCGCTCCTAGACGTATTGGTGGTTTAAATGTACTTCCGCTTCTGTATAACGTTGTTTTAAATAGTGTGTTTTTTGTTTCTTAATTACAGACAAAACCTTAATTCAGACTTCACAGACTCTGCCCTAGGGTCATCGGATAAATCCCCGCTGCCATATGGAAATTTCCAGCTTCGCGATACGACTGTCCAATCAATACTTAACCACCCACGGTACGGTCCCAAGTGAGTCGAGTTGTTTGACCTATTATCGGACATTAATGAGTTCTTTATTCCGCATTAGGTCACCTTTAGGTTCAAACATGTACACATACCTTAAGTTCGGCCTGCCTCGTGTTTTTCCACCAAATGCCGGCTCACAAAGATCTCATCGACCCGGTCCTGGCCCGGGAAGGGGTCGTATCAATCGAGGATTTCGAGATAGTTCAGGGCCACCTGCAGGTTCATCGGGATATGATAGCAGTGACAATGAGACAACGAGAAGTAGAGTGCCACCAAATTTAAGGTAGGAATCAATGAATGATCAATTCAATGTTTAATATTGCTCTTACATTTCAGAAAATATCGCAGTGAATCAGACTTTAGAGCTATTGGTGGAATTCCAACGCCCAGGCCAGAATCAAGAGCTCAGGGTGTGCCAATGGCTGCTTTGCGACAAGCAAATAGCAGAGCCAGCATAGCTGGTAAGATACTTGTTAGGATCTCAAAAATTCTAATTACCTCATTCTTACAATCCATTGAATGTAGTTGGAAACCACATTAATTCCCATTATATCCCAAATGGAAAACATTATGGGAACCGATCACATAGTGAAGCGGATCTTTTAGGTGCTGATATCATGACGTATGGCGATTACGACTCCAGGACTTACACAACGAATCGCAGTCGTATGGAAAACCATCATCACCACAACCAGCACAATCAACATCACAATCAACATCACAGTCAGCACAATCCACACCATTCGCACACAATGTCAAATCGAAAGCATTCCAGCTTAGGTCTGGTGTATCCCAATATTCAGGTGCATTGCTTGGATGTAAATCCAGGTCTACGAGGGGTTTCACTACAGGCGAAAGGCGGTGATTTGTTTGCAATAATGGCCACTTCTCAACCCGAAGGAACTGCTCTTACAGAATGCTTATCAGGACTGAGGGAGAGAATCTCTGGCGAGATTCTGGTAAATGGTCAGCAAATAAATAGACGTGGACTTCGAGAGTTGTGCAGTTATGTGCCGGCTCTTGAGAGTTCTTCGCTTGATCCCCGAATGAGCGTGCAGTGTACATTAAATTTTCATGCAGCACTACGAGGTCCAATTGATCGAAGTGATTTCAAGGAAAAGGTATGCATAATATTAAAACTAACTGTCGGTTAAGTTGTAAAAAAGCGTTTTCTTGACTAATATCAAGAAAATTTAAGTTCTAAACTTACCTGAAGATTTTATAACATATTGGACTTCTTTCCAATATTTCTAGATGGATATTCTCATAGAAGACCTTGGACTCACAACATTCCGCGCATCAAACATATCCTCACTGACGCATTCGGAGAAGCAAAGACTTAGCGTAGCATGTCAGCTGTTAGCTCAATCATCAATTCTTATTCTAGATCAAGTCACAAGCAATATGGACATTTTCGATACTTTCTTCTTAGTTGAATACCTTCGACAATGGTGCAGTGGTGGTAGAATAGTCATAATGACCCTTCAACCGCCCACCTTTGAGATTCTATCAATGTGCTCTGGCGTTTTGCTGCTTTCCGGAGGTAGAACGGTTTTCTCTGGTAGTAGATCAGACCTGCCACGTCACATGGGTAATCTAGGTTATCCGTGTCCACCGTTCAAAAATCCAGCCGATTACTATCGTGAGTTTAAAGAATTTAAAGATAAAATGTCCAAATGAATTAAATTTGTTTTTTTTTTTAAGTGGATTTGGTGACATTAGACGATTTATCTGCAGCGGCCATGCTAGAATCATCAGCCCGTATAGAGTCCTTAGCAAATTCCTGGGATCAAATCAATTCCGAGCCACCTTTGGCTGCACCGCCTGCCTCACTTCCAGCTTTTACAAGGAAAGCTGGATTTTTGGGAAAAGTAAAAGCTTTAATAAAACGATTTGCTGCATACAAGCAACCGGGATCTTTGCTAACATGGATCAGCAAGCTCATAGCTGCAGCTGTTCTATCTCTTTGTATAGGATGTATATTCTGGGATGTGCCGGCATCTGATGCACAATTGGCATATAATGACCGATTTGGCTACCATCATTGCATAATGGCGGTGGCATATTGGCCGCTTCTCATGCTAACAATCAGAGATGCTCAAGACGACCGCAAGCACGTTGAACGTGATATTCGACTGGGAATGTATTCGAGAGAACTTTATATTATAATTCAGGTAAAAAATGACAAATCGCAAAATTCGATACAATATATACGTAAATTCTTTTATCGTTCAAGTGTTTCCTTGGCCTTTTTCCAAGTCTTTGCATATGGTTGGCCTACCTTCTTCCAGCCCACAGTATGGCAGGTCTTTATACGTATTCTTCGAGTAGTGATACGGGAATTTATTTGTATATGGGTAAGAGATGAAGTGTTTGGGAAATTGTGGCAGTTTTTTTTTATATTGCAATGTTTCATAGGGTTCATGCTTATGTACCTCACCGTCATCCAAACTCTAGCACTCTTTTGTGCCCATCTGCTGCCAACTAAAGTTTCCGCCACCGTCCTTAACACCCTAATTACTCTGGCCTTGACAGCTGTCGGTGGTTATTCAATACATTCGAGGAATGTTTCAAAGATGTGGTCTTGGTTGCAGTTAATCTCTCCAGAGAAATGGCTTCTTCCGGTCTTGGTAGCCGATGAATTTAGTCCCGAAACATTGACCAATTCAGCTGGTCTTCAGTTATGTCGAAATAAGCAGGTAAGTTTCATAATATCTTAAACATTAAATACTTGATTTTCATAACACTTTGTATCAGGTACAACATCAGGAAATAATTGTCCAACAACCATGTCCACCACCAAATGGAACACAAGTGCTAGTCGAATTTCAGCTACTACCACAACATCATGTTCTTGACCCGTCGAACATGGAAGAAACAACGTTTATTGCTTTAATTTTATCATCTGTAATACTCTTTGTGTTTACGTTTATTATATTTAGTTTCAACTGTAGAAGAATTTTTAAGCGTGGACCAAGGAAAACGTATTGAGGGTGTTATGGTTAAGCATGAAAGTTTAAATTTAAAATACATTTTTATATTTTTTTTATATACAAATGACTTCCATAGAATATTAATTGTTAAGATGTATTAACTTACTTTAGATATAATAAAAGATTGAAAGAAGACGAATGGATGTAGTAACATATTTAAAGAGACTTTTTTAATAAAACTTATATTTTATGAGAATTTGATTTTGATTTTAACTTATCGTAAATGACATTTATTATTGTATTTTTGTATTTTTTTTATCATTTTTTTGTTCTAATTTAATGGGGATGGGTTAATGAGTGATCTTGCTCCAACTGGAAGAGGTGTTCATTTCATTTCGTTGTCCACAATCGTCTAAGCGCATCTCTTTTTGCAACACCTAAATCACAAATTTTCGAACTCGCCTGCGTTAAAATTGCTGTTTACATAAGGTGTTTTTATCTTCTTTGTTGTTAAAATCGTCCTTCCCAACTTAGTTCTTTGATTGTGAATACTAATTCCAATGAAGATTTTTTTTTATATATAGCTCCTTCCTTCCTCTACAACTTAATATTCATTCTATACCTGCCTTATCCAATGTGTTCCTTTTTCAATTCGAAAAAAAACTTTTTTTCATCTCCTCCCTGGTATTCAATTCGAAAAAAAATAAAAGTTGCTCAATATCCGTAATATGAGAATTAAGTTATGGAAATCTTACTAAAAATACCAGGCGTTATTAACGTGAAAAAAAATCAGATGGTCTTACTTCTATGATGATTTTCCTGGACACTCCTTCCTCTGATCCCAAGGCAATATTGTTAATCTTTTTCCCAGTTCTTTTAATCAATCCTATAGCAATACTATACCAATGAACCTGACTTTGACTACGACAGATTTTTGTCTAATTCCCTAAACACGTCTCCCGTTTCCATTACTATTTGTTCCCGTAACCTTACTGAAATATGACTTTTCACCTGCCCGGATGGCATCCCTACGCTGTTTCTTAAATGTGGCCACGCAATAGGCGAACCGCTTTCCAATATCTTCCAACTGTCGCTCTCACAAGCAATCTTCTCCTCACTTTGATAGCAATTCTTTATTTTCTCGATTTTGAAAGAGCTATAAGAATAAAATACCAACTATCAACAGTTTGCTAAGGTCTCCCCTATACACAAGCTTTTCGAAAGCATAGTTTATGATTAATTTTATTTTCATTGTAAGTCTATTGTTTATCCTTTTAAGTAGGGTTTCTTAAAGGGGTCCACCATCATCATCCGCACCATCCAATTGCGCACATCAAAGCTTCGGGTGTCCTGGTCTACGCCATCCTTCCAACGCAAACAAGGTCTGAAACGTTGTCTTCTACCCTAAAAAATAACTGAAAAAGACTTCTTCGTGCTGGCTCCTCTTCGCTCATGCGAGCTTGTTGCCCAGTCCACCGGAGTCTACCGAACTTTATTTTTTCCACATCTGCTTCGAGGTAGATTTCTTCTCCGGAACCGTCCTCCCTCTCACACGGGGCCAACAATTCTCCGCAAGACTTCCCTCTCGAACGCGAAGAGGTCATTCGTGCAAAAAAAAAATTGAGATAACAATCAAACATGACATTACGATTATGTACGGATGTATTTTGGACTGTTGCCTAAACGGTTTGACCAATCGTCTTCAAATTTAGAACTTAAGGTTATTTTGGCATTCTACTTTTTTTAGCCCAAAAATTAACGGTACCTGTCATATAACCGTTATAAGCTTATTTTTTACTTTTTTTGAAAAAAAAATAATATGATGGGTTAAGAACAGTACCTACCTCTCATAGGACCAGTTGTTTTTTCTTCGAAAACTTCGTAGTTAAGTTTGTATATTATTTTTTTTTAATTTAAAAAAAAATTGTTAAAAAAACCACTCTTACGATTTTGAAAAAAACATCACACTTTTTACATTTCTTAAAGAAATAAAATGGCGTTTAAATTATTTCACTCAATACAATTTAACGTACTTTATTCGAACAATCAAGTCACAAAAATCGAATAAATGCTTTGATATTCACTTTAATTTTCTTAAATAAAATTTAATTAATTTACAATGTGACCGTACATATGAGCAAGTACGTGTGATCTAGTCGTGCAATTTATTTTGTTATGGCAATGTTTCTGGATTTGAAGAGCTTCGAAAGACTAAAGTAGGTTCTGTTGGATTTAACATAGTCATGTCAATTTATTTGGAATGTTAAATTCCCTCATGGCCTTATAAAGTTCTACACTGGCTATGTCTATAATTTATATAAAAATATGGTATGTTGGAATGTCAGATTCCAGACTTTTTTCCATCACCTTTTATTTTCGCGTATAGGGCTTTCCGTTCTTGCAGGATAGAGGAGAGGTTTAGGAGTTAGTGCATCTGAAGTTGAATTAGCACTTTCAGGTTTAGAGTTGGATTGGCATCCTAGACCTGAGTTCCTCCGATTGTCCTTAAAATAAAAGGCACGACTGGGTCGCACGTACTTGCTCCTGTGTGCTAATCCTTTTTTTAGGTACAGGCGTCTTTTTGACAAAGATTTAATTTGAATGTTTTTTGACGTGCAACTTCTTTAGAATCGTTGTGGTTTGAAGCTCGAACGAACATGCGTCACGGTAAAGGGATAAACACATAAATATATAGGATTGTTAGCTTTTGCAGTTTTTTAGTGTATTATCTTTCCACTTGCTGCTTACTGTTTATAATATAATTTGCTAATAGAAAGATATAAAGGACTTTTTTCAGTTAAATTTTCATTTTGGTATGGAAAAATTTGAACAACTGGCATAAAGATTCGTCGGAATCAGCAGTATGGCAATAATGCTAGGTAAAGGGACCTTGATACGTCCCAATATGGGACCAATGGAATTTATTTTTGTGTGTTTATCAAAGGCTTCCTTATTTATTCTGTGCTTTTATGATGATGAAAAATACTTTAAAATACGTAAGTATGTATGTAATGTAGGTTGTCACTTTTTTTATTTGACTAATGGCTAGGGCTTAGCCGAGCAATATGAAATAAAATGTTGGGGAAAAAATTTTATGAAATCAAAAAAACATTATTCATAACGTTTTTTTGGAAAAAATGTTGTAAGCCATCTTATTTCTTTTGCTGTTATCTATTTTATAAATTTTTCATTTCAAAATCGTTCGACCAGTTTTTTCAAAAAAATGTTTTTTTTGAAAAACTTTTTGAAAACATATTTTAAATTTTTTTTAAGTATGTCAATTTGAAGAAATCTATAGTTTATACTAGGAGAAAAATTTTAAAAAAAATCTATAGATGCGTTTTCAAAATATTCAAAAAACAAAATATTTTTTAAAAAAAAATTATTAAAATTTAAAAAAAAAATGTTTTTGAAAATTTTGATAAGCAATATTATTTAAATCATAAAACACTACATACTTTGAAAATTTCATCAAAATCCGTCAATTAGTTAACGAGAAAGTCTGATTTTAAAAAACCGGTCATATGGGAGGTACCGTTATAAAACTTTTTTCTGAAAAATCCATTAAAACTAGAAGATAGATTTTGCACAGAAAACATCATTCTGAAAGTTTTATCAAAATCGTAGGAGCCGAGAAAAATAAGTTTTTCAATAAAAGTTATATGGCAGGTACCGTTAGTTTTGGAGCTAGAATGCCAATTCCAAAAACTGTCGGGTAGAGCACTCTAAAAATACTATATACCAAGTTTGAATCAAATCGGCCCAACCGTTTAGGCTGTAGATATCGATACGGACAGACAGACAGACAGACAGACAGACAGACAGACAGACGGACGGAATTTCCGGACCCACTTTTTTTGACTTCTCTATCATCGTAATATCATGTTTGATTGTTAGAATTTTTTTTTTTTTACGAATGCATAACTTGCCTTATAGTCCCTATAAATCGCAAGTAAAAATGTGCAAATTCTCTTTGTGAACCTCTTTATTACATTTTAAATAGCTCGTAACAAAACGGTGAGTTCCTTTTTGACTTGAAAATATCTTTTATCTCTCCTATACACAAATCCGGTTCTAAGCAAGAAATATCTAATTGCCGCCCAATCTGCGAACTTTCAGCAATACCAAAGCTTTTCGTAAAAATTGTTTATGATAAATTGGCTTTCTTACTAAAAGAACATATTTCTCCATTATACTAACTTCGCAAAGGCTTTTGATAGAGTCAACCATCCAATTTTAATATTCAAATCAAACTAGAAAGTTTAGGTTTTTACTCTAGTATTTTGAAATGGATCATCTCTTACCTGAAAGGACGCATACAATATGTGTCTATTGATAATATGCTTTCGTGTCCTGTTGAAGTTTCGTCAGGTATTCCTCAAGGTTCCCACCTTGGACCACTTCTTTTTTTTAATTTTTATCAATGACATGCCTGATATATTTTTAAATTCCGTTCGGCTTTTATTTGCAGGTGCATTTGAAATTTCTCAGATGTATCAGATCACGTGAGGATTGTCTTCTTTTACAAGATGACCTTGATAGGTTAACTGTTTTTGATTCCAAACTAAACTTCCTTAAACATATTGAATTCATGGTAGCTAAAGCTATTTCTATGTTAGGTTTTATTAAACGAAATTCAAATGGCTTTAAAGATCCATATACCCTTAAATCCTTATATACCGCATATGTTAGATCAATATTGGAGTATTGTTGTGTGATTTGGAATCCGTACTATAACATACACTCGAATAGAATAGAAAGTATTCAAAGAAAATTCTCGAGATTTGTAATAAATAAATAAATAAATAAATTTATTGGCGCGACAGCTCCTTAAGGAGCTAAGGCCTAGTGACTTATACTCTCAACCATTCCTGTGTGTGTGTTGTTACTCTGCAAGAATGGAGAGAGATTTGTAATATCAAAGCTTAATTGGAACGTTGAAATCCCTCCCTATCGTACAAGATGCCAACTAATTATACTTCAGTCTCTTGAAGATAGACGTAAAATCTTTTCAAATATGTTCATAAGCGATATTTTAGCTCACCACATTAAATGCCCATTTCTATTATCTTTGATTGATCTATACGCCCCATCTCGACAGCTTAGAGAACGTTGTTTTTTGCGTGAAAAGGAACATAGAGTAAGTTATGAATTAAACGAACCTATAACTCGCTGTGTCAGAGAAACATATATAATTGCTAATATTGCGGATATAAATTTTGATGTTAGTAGGGCTAAGTTAAAAAAATAGCTAACTTTTACATTTTTTTTAAGTTAAAAGCTAACATGTATGTATGTATTTATATAATTTCTGTTAATTTATTTTGTTTGTATTTAATTTTTTTTTATTCTTTAATTTTCGATAGTCCATAAGATTATTTTTGTATATCTGATTGATGGTAGATAAATAAATAAATAAATTAAAAAAAATATCTTATAGGATAGACTCAACAATGTTATCCCCTATAATTGCTGCACCTTGTGATATCTCCCTTCTTATGAATAAGACATACATATGATGCCTTTTCTCCAGTCTTCTGGCATTTCATCGTGTTCCCATAGGAATTGAATGAATTGCTTGATGTAGGGTTGGTACTCCATGTTTGATCAGCTCGGCAGGAATGCCATTGGATAGCCTCATTGGACCTTGTTATTTTTGAGCCGATGAATCGACTTTTTGTACCTCCTTAACGCTTGTTGGTTGCAGCATGACGTCTTTCTCTTGAAATGGTGGAGTCTCTATTTTTCCCATGAGCTGACCGTTCAACAATACATTAAACTACACTTCTCTCCGTCTTTACGACACTATAAGCTCTATATAACTACTGACTTAAGGCTGGGTGTACCTCAGGCCAGAACTCAAAACTCAATTTTAGGACGGATTTTGATAAATTCTTGTTTTTATTTTTTGTTTATTTAACCATTTTTTTTTTTATTTTTTGGTATGCAATTTTTTAGACTTTATTAGTATACATGTGATTATAAGAATTTAAATGTTTGTTTTATTAGTTTTAAAAAAAATGTTTAAAAAAAAAATAAGTTTTAATTAGAACAAAAAAGTTATTCAAAATGTTAATATGCAGAATTAATTTGGCTATTTAAACCTTCTCAAATATAAAATTTGACAGAAATCCAAAGAGCCGTTACCGAGAAAGCCAAAAATTTAAAAAAAAAACCGTTACATGATATGTACCGCTAATAGACTTTTTCGGTAAATTTGGTTCTGATTATATAAGAGCTAAGACCAACAAAAAAATCCTCAAAAATTTTCATCAAAATGTTTGGAGCCGTTCTCGAGAAAAATAAGCTTTCCTTAACGGCCATATAGAAGGTACCGTTATTTTAAGGCCTAAAATAAAATTTAAATTTACCCTCTGGCACTCTGGGGAATGCCAAAAGAATCACACACACCAAATTTGAAGATAATCGCTTAAGCCGTTTAGGCTGGAGCTCGTTATACATACTAACAGACAGACAGAAATTGTTTGTTACTTACTTTCTTCTCTATGATCGTAATGTCATGTTTGATTGTTATCTCAATTTTTTTATATTCACCAATCCTAAACTTGCTTATAGTCCCTATGATCGCAAGTAATAATTGGAGAATTTTAAAATTTATTGGTTAATCCTACTTCAGACCCAAGACAGACCCCAGCATAGGAGGTTGTAAGGGGCAGAATATAAAAAAAAATAAAATGTTATGTTCATTACGTATTTTCTGGAGAAAATTGAACCCAAGGTCAAAAAGTTTGCATGGGCAGAAAAAATGGAACAGGCTAGAAACTGGATATTTTAAAACTAAGATAAGATATCAAATTTATTTAAACGCATTTACAAATGCTAGTATATCTTTTAAAAATAATGTCCTATACAAAGTTTCTATCGTTAATAATAACAGTGCAATTATCGTTAACATGGGCCAAGGTACACCAAAGTAAGCCTTTTCTTAAATTCCCGATAAATTATATAAAAAATTGAGAATAGAATATACCCGACAGTTATGTCCTAAAATCTTGAAAACGAATTAAGGGGCACCCTGTATAGAAGAGCAAAACTTAGAAAAGTAGACATACAATTATCCACAAATGTGTAAAAAAAGCCCCAAACCGCTGAAATAAAAAAATGTTGTTGCTATTATTATTTTGCTTATAATTTTGTGTGGCCATTTTTCGTATTCATTTCGAATCTGTTTTATTTTTGAAGGTTCCTTTCACTAGCTTTAAAGCCATTTTTCAATTTAAAAATTGGACCGTTTTTATGGGTAATTTTTCATTGGAGCCAAATTTCACGTACGCATTTTGATCATGTTATTATTCTACGTATATGTTGTATACTGTCAAAGATCTTTGATTTAGTTTACATATATGTACATATGTAAATGTATACCTTCATATGTATATCGCTCACACTAAACACCAGAAAAATTATTTTATTTCCAAACTCCAAACCAAAATAATTTTTTGTGCATACAAAATGAAATGAGCGTAAAAAACTTTACAAAAAAAAAACAATTCAATTTGCATCATAACTTAGTTTATTGCTTTTTTCCACCTTTCCTTTTTTCCAAAAAAAAAGATACAATCGCATGAGTGTGGCACCAAACGCCTTCCTTTTCTGTAAAATGGTCCATAAACCAAAAAAAACTGTCACACCAAAAAAACAGACCCACAAAACAATACTTCGAAAACCATAGAAAACATTCACAGATTTAAAAAATAACAAAAAACAATTTTTTTTATTTTTTTTTTTTGTTTAAAACCGAAAAAATTAAAAATATTTTTTTTATAATAATTTTTGTTGTAAATATTTGAGTTGGTCTTTTTATTTCTTTTTGTTTCGATGAATTATATTGAAAATTGAAGAAGTGACACCTGTTCAAACACGGTAAAATCGAGAAAAATGCGTCTGATTCGATAATTTTTTTTTTATAAAAAATTAAGTTTAATTTAAAAAAAAATAATTTTACTCCCGGTATTGACTCAATTCAAACCCCAAGATTTAAGATTAGAGAAAAAGGAACGATAAATTTATATCTTTTTATGATCTCTAACTTACAATTTTGGAAAATAAGAAATGATTATAATGAACATTTTAATTCTTGTATGTTAGCTAAATATTTAAATTTATTTCGTTAAAATATTTTTTTAAATAAAAAAGTTATCCGCCAATTTGTTAAAAAACATCCATTTTTTTCGAGGTACGCACAGCCTTAAGTGGACATCCGACAGATCAATCACCAAATATCGAATGGATCAAATTACAGGGTAAGTAACATTTCCTACTCTGATGTCTCTGTTAACGCTATGTGACATTAAAATAAAATAATAAAAGGGATCTCATCTTCTCATGACTCCTCCCTTCTCCAGCAAGGCCTAAGTACCTTACTAGAACTCAATATTGAAAAATGCCAATTTATGTCTTGCTGCCGAAAACGTTTACCTTCAACTTCCCGAACTTATCATTTTTGTAATGTATCTATTCTATTCTTTTGTAAACAGCCACATTGATCATATTATTACAAGAGGAAATTCTTCGGGTTTATCAAACGATGTTCTAAGAATTTTCCAGTCCCTACGATACAAAATATGTTTATATCACATATGTTAGGCCAATCCTCGAAAATGCCCCAGCCAGGATTTGTCTTCATTTCATCGAAGCTGAACAACGAAGATTCCTTTGATTCTCTTTACTTTGACTTACAGACCCTTGCTCAACGTCGCCGGATGGCTTATATCGTATTTATCCATCAACTTGAAGACTCTACTTCCTTGCTAGGAATAATACATTTTAACACCAATCCTCGAAACATAAGATATCTTCCCTTCTTCAACTGTTCTCAATAATCTAAATAAATAAATACCTGCACACTTTCTTCTTCTTCATTTTCCCAGCCAGAATAGAATAATCAGAATCTAGGATACAACGTTAACACTTTACTGCTTCTGATTCACATATGGGGCTTGCCGGTTTGATCCACATTCCATGCATTTCCATAAAGGCTTGTCTTCTTAAATGCCTCTATTTTTTTATCGAATCAGAAAGTCCAAAGAATAGTTAAGAATTTCTAAAAAAACTAAAAAAGTATAACTTTTCATTTATTGCATTAATTTTGAATATTTTAAATATGTATTGGGGCTGATTTATGATATTTTGGTGTTGTAACATCAATGGTGGAATAATCTGAGATTCGTATGAGCTAAAATAATTCCATGTTCATTGCAAGCCTCAATAACTCCTGCATCGTTTGTGGAACCAGACGGACTGCCAATGAATGAGACTCCGCTCTGTGCAAACAAACAAAAATTAATTTCAAATTCAACTGCATCAACTAATTTCCCATTCTCACCAATTTAGCGCGATCAATATTATCTCTGAATGGGAAGAATGCATCTGATGCCAGGGCAACTCCATTCAACTGATTTAACCATTCGGTTTTCTCTTCATTGGTCAGTAATTGAGGAACAACTTCAAACCTAAAATGGGAGTTATAAATACATTTTACTCATTTGTTTCACTCTCCTACATTGATTGGAATTGTGTTAGGGGCATATCCTTGCCAACAGTTCCATTAACGTAGTTATCAATCGCATTCGATATTTCGGCGCGTTTAACACCAGTCTTAAATTTCATTGATGCTACTCGAGGATGCTGCCGCAGCCACCAGTTATCGGCTTTTTCACCAGCCAAACGGGTACAGTGTATTCTTGATTGCTGACCAGCACCAATTCCGATTACTTGACCATCTCTGGCATAACATACGGAATTGCTCTGCGTGAATTTCAATGCAATAGTAGCTACAATAAGGTCCCGAACGGCAGTGGCTGGTAAATCTTTAGCTTCGGTTACAACATTTGTGAATAGACTTTTATCAATCACAGCATCGTTTCGCTTTTGTTCCAAAGTAACACCAAAGATCGTTTTGCGTTCAATCAAACTGGGTTCGTATTCAGGATCCATCTAGAAAAAATTAATCCTTAGCTATTTTGTTTTAATGAACATAAGGTAATCCTAACCTGTAAAATGCAATAGCTTCCGTTCTTTTTCTTTTTAAGAATTTCCAGAGCTTCTGGTAAATAGCCCGGAGCAATTATACCATCCGAAACCTCACGAGAGATTATTCTAGCAGTCACAGCATCACATACATCAGACAATGCGACAAAGTCTCCAAATGAAGACATTCGATCAGCTCCTCTAGCCCTAGCATAAGCTGTAGCTAATGGTGTCAGGATATCGTACAAATCATCCACCATACACAATTTGGCTTGAACTTTTTCAAGGGGATTTGCAACTGCAGCTCCAGCCGGGGAGACATGCTTGAAACTTGTTGCAGCCGGCAAATTCAAAGTCTTTTTCAACTCTCGAACCAATTGCCATCCGTTGAGAGCATCACATAGATTTATAAATCCTGGAGCACTATTCAGAACTCGCAATGGCAATTTTTCCAGCTGCGTAAAGAGTTGTGCGGGTTTCTGGTGAGGATTCATACCGTAACGAAGATTCAATTGTGAACCTCCAGCGGAATACTGTTTGCGGAAATAATCAGAGATTGCATCGTCATAAGTAGCTGTGTGCGTGAAGGCTTTCAAAGCCAGTAGCTTTCTAAGAAAATTGATCAAATATTACTTTTCAATCATTAACCAACGCAAAATATACCTTGTTTCCAGTGTAGTATCTCCTGATTTAGAAATTTCGGACAGAACCTTGCTGTAATCAGTTGTTTCACACACAACTGTCACACGTTCATGATTCTTAGCTGCTGCACGTAATAAAGTCACACCACCAATATCAATGTTCTCCACAGCATCGGCTACTGTTACACCTGGCTTTGCTACAGTGTCGACGAATGGATACAAATTACATACCACCAAGTTCACAAGATCAAAGTTTTGCTTTTTAAGGTCAGCCAGATCACTTTCAGTTAATCTGTTCAAAAGTTGAATAATGAAATTTCTTTTTACCAATGTTATGTTGTAAGATCATAATACCTTGACAGAATACCACCATGAACGGCTGGATGAAGTGTCTTAACACGTCCTCCAAGCATTTCCGGTGCACCGGTAATATCTGATACATCTGCAACGACTAAGCCGGCATTTCGCAAAGCTGTCGCAGTACCTCCGCTGGCAACTAGTCTGTAACCTAGAGCGGCTAAGCTTTTTCCAAACTCAATAAGTCCAGATTTATCGGATACGCTTAACAGAGCTTGAGAAAAAATAGTTAAATATTTAAGAAATTTAGGTTTTAATATAAAAAACCTTACCTAATTTTGCTGATGCCATTTTTTTATAGAAGCGATAAAGATGCCTGTAATAGAATATGTGATGAAGTCAAAATTAAACTGTCTAAAGTATTTGAAGATTATTTTAAAAACGACATAATAAATTAAATAAGATTTTTTTTTTGAATGTGATAACATCGACGAAGTGCAGGCAATGAATATTTTGTATTTCTGTGGGGGGTTGACCCACGATTTCTTATCAAAAAGTCACCGATTATATTAGAATAACCAAAACAAGGTAAGCTGACGCAAATAAAAAGTATATAATGTATTTACATATGTACTTCATATTTTACACGCACCCAATAGCAAGTTCGTTGAATCCAAAATGTTGTGGGCAAAAAAATAAAAAACAACGAGATATCGTCTGACCTTTGAAAACAACCCGTGAAACATCTGGTCCACATGGCTTTCAACACTAGAACTCTTTTTTCGGAGCTTATGACGTACGACGTATTAGAATGGCTTATCAATAGTGCGCAATATTATATTGGAACGGGACATGGTTTCGAAGAAAAAGAAAAATTGGATCTTGGATTAGAATTATGATTTTGGCGATCAGCCTTCGGCGGGATAGAAGGATCAATTTGTAGCAAACGAGAGTATGAACATTTCGCAACTAGCTCGACTGACGGAAGTGCATCTATAGCCTCCTTGCGAGGGACGCAGGTAATAAACTTTTGTTATTCTTAATAAAAGTTTGGCTATTTATGGAGGGCTATTTCTCAAGGTTATCAAGATGCTTGTAACCTCTCCCGTAAAAAGAATAGACTCAGAATCCGACAACTGGCTTCGGAAATAATTTGATAACACGACGACAAAACAAGCACCGACAACGGCTAAACGATTTACGAATTTTCTCATGGAATGTAAGATCGCACTACAGAGCTCGAGCTGCACATCAGCTAGCCGAGGTCTGTATTGGCGGTTGTCAAGATACGAGGATATCCATTTAAGAAGGTTAGGACTGAAACCGAGAAAGGAAAGCTTAAAAAGAATTAAACTGTGGAGATTTTGTCGAGAGTTTGGGGATATGAGAAAGTTTGGCGGTGGGCCGATAGTTAAAAACTTGTTTTTTGGACCTTTTTTATGGATTGGTGTGATAGTGGATATTTTCCATAAATCGGGGAGAGGTCCGGTGGAAAGGGACAGCTGGAACAAGTTAGTAATACGAAGGAACAAACTCGAGCAACATTCCATTGCTCCATTCCATTCCAACCATCGGGACCAGGAGTATACTCGTCTCGTCTTTAAGTTCAAGGATGCCATTAAGGACTAATGAAGTATCCATATAATTCATATTTGAAGGGCCAGTATTAAAATGAGGAAGGTAGAAAAAATAAGATTTTGGCGTAGATGGATTATTGGATAATTGGTTGTTGTACTTGTAGAGAAGAGAGGGAGGGAACCATCGTTTTTCTTTTTATTGTTAATAAACTTATAAAACGATTTAGGATCCGTTATTAAATTTGCTTGGGTGTACGAAGCAATGTCATTGTATAGTGTTTCATATAGATTCCAAAATTCATAAAACGCGAAGCAGAGTGCCTCTGATTCAGTAGGACCGTGCCCTACTTCGGAAGGAAGTTTTAAATCACATCCACCAGTTTTGGTGTTGGTGGCTTAATAAAAATTTTAGTCGACATTTCGCTATCGCCTATGGACGGCCCACATGTATCTTAGGTATCTTTAAGTTCGATAGGATGCACAAAAAAAAAAAAAAAGAAAAAAAACTCAATGTTGTTATATACCAGACAAATCAACAATTGATCAGATCTTTAACTTTAGGCAGATGATGGAAAAAGTCCGCATTTTTCGTAATTTTGTTGGTCGGCGAACCTCACCCTACGCCCACGGGATAGAAATCATCAGGTGGCCCGGTGCACACGTACTTCAAGCACGTGCAAGAAGTTTGTTTCTGGTTTCTGCGCACAAACAAATTGCAGTTTAATTAACGATACAATTTACTTAAGTGTCAATTTACATGTTATTTGTTGTAAAATTATATACGACGATATTAATAAATACAAATGATTTAACTATGTTCCCAACCAATCAAAAGGCTTCAATTTGGGTTTGAATTTGCTGGTGATAAAGTAAAAATGGAAAAGTAAGTAGTACTTACTGTGTATTCTTCGTGGGTTAGTTTTTTTTTTAATAAACTTGAATAGTTTACTTATTATTTATTTAAATACAATTTACAATGTTTCAGTATCCTGTGCCGAAGGAAACAACTACGGACCACTGACAACTTCAATGAATTTGAATACAAGAGTACAACAACTAGAACACATATAACTACAAGAACTTGTACTCGATTCAACGAACACGATAAATTTGACACCAATTCTGTTTTTGTTGTTATTTCTTTTTTTGTATACTTTTACGAGATTTGAGATCGCTAAATCGTAAATTTTTTTTTAAAGACCTGCATTGCCGACGAGAAACCGATGAGGACAGAATAATGCGAATTTTATTTGGTATTATCATAAATGTGTACATTTACACTGCCTGCCAGTCCCCTTTTATACACATAATCATATGACGCCGATTCTTGAAAAATTCCCTTTGGGGCACGCCTGTAGCCTTCACACGTTGAATCAGCATTACGCGACAGTGTGTCACAAACGTAACTATGTCTTTACGTTTGTTTATTTCAGCCCTCTCGTTCTTACTTATAGCAAAACATACATCTGACTACAAACTAAGGAAGATAATAATAAAGCAAGCAATGAAAATAACAAACGAAAATGAGAGAATCGCAACAAATTCTCGGTCCCTGCGTGATTGTGATCCCCACTACACTTCTCAACTCCTTCGCCTAAATACTAAGTCACGCTGCGGCATATGCCTATGTTTATAAAAGGGGACCTAATAGTAAATACTGGAAATAATGAAAGCATAATTTTTTTTATTGCGAATCAAGGCACAGAGTAGCGCTGAAATCGCCAATTGGTGTGAATATAGAAGAAAAAACAAATAACAAAAGTGTATTAAATAATGGTAAAATATTGGTGAATGTTTTCGTCTTCATTATTTAGTGTTACGAAACAACCAGAGGAAAAATGCAACCATGAGAGTACATGAGAGAATGTATATACAATATTTACCACTGAAAAAAAGAAAAAATAACAACCGAAAGGATTTTTGTTTGGTATTTAATTGTTTATTTGGGATCTAAAAAACAATAATGTATTAAATTAATATAAAGGAAAAAAAACAAATATCGATATTTATTTTTATTAAGCGCGGAACAGATTGAACCAGCAACAGCACCAGCAGCATAAATGTTTTTTTTTCAAATTTCTTGAATATATATTTAATTTCTGTAAACAGTGGCAAATGAATAGAAGTCTATAAAATGACCCACTGAAGCATGATTTTATCTCTAAGCACATGAATAATGGTGAATTTAGAATAGATGCAAATCAACCATTAAGTATCTAGTACGAAGATCGGAAAACATTTTCATACAACATTATTTTCAGGACAAGAAAGTTCTATTTACTTTTACTTACTTTTCTTAGGGGGTGCTACAGATCGGGACGAACTTGGGCCTCAACCAACATGGCTCTCCAGCCAGCCCCTTTTTTGGCTAGCTGTTTCCAGTTTCGCGCTCTAAGTTGGTTGAGGTCGTCCTCCACTTGAGCGCGCTACCTAAGGCGAGGTCTTCCTTGACTGTGTCTACCCTCTGGGATGGAATCGAAGATCCTGCAAGCCGGAGCATTGTTGTCCATTCGCTCTACATGACCTAGCCATCTTAAACGTGATATGCGTATTTTTTGACCAGGTCAATGTCGCTGTACAGCTCGTATAGTTCTTGGTTGAACCTTCTCCTCCAAAGCCCGTTAACGCAGATAGGGCCAAAAATCCTCCGAAGAATCTTACGCTCGAAACAACTAAGGATATCTTCATCAGCTTTAGTAAGAGTACTTGCCTCGGTGCCATAGAGCAGTACTGGGATAATTAGAGGGCTTTGCTACTCAATTGCCTTCCTAGCCCATAGAAGCAGCGAATGGAAAGCGTAATTCTTAACTTTTTTCCTATTAGATGTCGTTGTCAGAAGTTATAGCGGATCCGAGGTACACAAAGTCTCTAACTACCTCAAAGTTGTACCTGTCTATTGTGATATTTTGTCCAATCCGCCGGTGTTGTGTGTCCATTTTTGTGGACAGCAAGTAATTCGTTTTGGCCTCATTGACCTGCTAGTCCCATCTTAGCTACTTCAGCTTCATGCTAGAAAACGTTCCAGTGAAAGCTTCCTGAGTGCTGATAATGATGTCTATTTTGTCAGCGTATGCTAACAATTCCACAGACTTGAAAAAAATTGTCCCACTACAATTGACTTGCGAGTTTCTTATAATTTTTTCAAGTATTAAGTTGAAGAAATCGCACGCTAGCGCATCACCTTGTCGGAATCCTTTTTTGACGTCAAAAGCTTCTATGAGGTCAGTACCAACTTTGACGGAACAGCGAGAGTTCTATATCGTCATCCTGCACAGTCGGACGAGTTTTGTGGGGATGCCAAAATCTGACATGGCTCTGTATAGCTCGTCTCTATAAATGCTATAGTCCGCAGCCTTAAAATCGATAAAGAAGTGGTGGGTATTGATTTGGAATTCCTGGGTAGTTTCCAGAATCTGCCGTAACGTGAAGATTTGATCGATTGTGAACTTTGCTGAACTGAAACCACACTGATAGAGGCCAATTAGGTTGCTGACGAAAGGTAGAGAGGATCTTGTAGACGATATTCAGGAGACTTATTTCTTTATAGTTGGCGCAGTTTAGAGGGTCTCCTTTCTTGTGGATCGGGCAAACGATGCTGAGCTTCCATTCATCAGACATACTTTCTTCTGACCAAACTTTACAGATGAGTTGGTGTATGCACGTCACCAGGTCATCTCCGGCCGCTTTAAAAAGTTCGGCGGGTAGTGCGTTCGGGTTCAGCAGCTTTGTTGTTTTTTTAGTTTAGATATTGCTATCCTCACTTCATTTTTGTCAGGTGGACGGAAGTTTTGTCTGTCATCGTCCATGTTGAATTGTTCATTCTGGCTGACAGCGGGCTTTTCGTCTTCATCGCCCAGTCTGCAGAAATGGCCCTTCCATGTATGATTGCAGCTTTCCGACGTCATACTATTCCTCACAGTATTACTCCGTTTACTCCGTTGTTGTGGTGTTTGGGTTATTCGCATTCTTACCTTTGCTGCAACAAGGTAGTGATCCGAATCGATGTTAGCTGCTCGGAAGGTGCGAACATCCATCATACTGAAGGCGTGTCTTGCATCGATCGCAAAGTGATCAATCTGGTTGACGGTTCTTTGATCTGGGTGTCGCCAAGTGGTGATGTTAGGAAGGAGGAGTGAGCTGTGACCTGTGAGGTATAGGTGATGTTGGAGAGCATGGACGTATTATATGGACTGCTAGTTTCCTACCTCAAGTTGGTTCCGTTTTAGTCTCAGTTATTTTGGGCGACACTAGCCCTCCTGAGTACACTAGCGGGAAAAAAATTAAACCTGAATTTTGACATTTCATCCAGTAATCCCAGACTTTGACAGCAGGTTTTCCCAAGTTGGCATCTTAAAATTTCCTTTTTTAGAATATCCCACAATTAATCCACCAAGTAATAAATACAAAAAAACACTCATGGATTTATTGAAATTAGTTTTTTATAGCTTGGTAAATTACAAGTTCGTAAAATCTTTAGAACCTAAACTTTTTTGCGATTTTGGACTGTCATACTGCAATCTTAACAAAAAGCCCTAAGGTGTGTCCACACCAAAGAAACACCTCATGAAGTACAGAACTGGATACATACAATGGGAAACATAAACATTTAAGAAATGTTTCAGAAATTTCTGAAATATTTCTGAAATGATATTTAAGGAAAGGGGAAACATTTCAGAAATATTTTTTAAACAAATGTTTTTTTTGGTGTGCCACACCTTTATAGTCGTCACAAGGAATAGGTCTCAACCTCTGGCCATTTTGTCAGGATTTTTATTAACTTTGTCTTTTATCATTATTAATGAACAAATAGTTAGAAGAAAGAAATAAAAAGGAACGTTGGTCTTAAAAGACACATTGCCTTTTAGAACGCAACTGAATTTGGACGTATGTAGTTTGAGAAATAAGAATGATAGGCAAAAATGTCAAACACCTTATCTACTGCCTTATGGTGGATTTTCATTGTTCTGCAACGTCTTGATCTGCAAAATCAACAAAATTGGAACGGAGGAGATATACGTCATTCTACAAAAGAGTGAAGGAATACACATTATACGTATTCGTATTTCCTTGCTATAATTTGTTTTATAGCTCGTTGTCGTGTGCTCGTAGTCAAAATCAAACCATCATCTCCGTCCACCAGAGATTCTTCCACCTCGCAGGGATGTTTATCTTATGAATTAAAAAAAATATGAATAATAGTTAATAAAAATAATTTATTATTACTTACTTTTAAATCTTTTCGTATTTTCCATTTCTTTCCTTGTAATTTGGCAACTATGGAAAATTGGTACAAATTTCAATTTTGAAAATGAACATTTGAAAATTGTTGTAAAAACGAGAAAAACTGCTCACCTGAACTATGGAAATTATAGGGACCTCCAAATGCAGAAGAACCTGCTATTATCAAGATGAACATGTTCGTCTTCACCATAATCTTGATCTTGATTTCTCCTATTTCCTATAATCTTGATTTATCAATATGTTCTTGATTTTTATCTTCCCTATCTATCGAACGAGTATGATTTTTATATGTTATATCCTACTTTTTTGCAGAAGTCAAGTTACAGAATAGTGAAAATCAACCATTAGTAGTGTTTAATTTGATCATAATTTATTAGTTTCCTTTAAAATCTTAATAAAATCAGCAATATTTGAAGAGCATTGAACATAAACAAAACCCCTTTTTTTCTACGAAATTTTCAAAATCCAGTTGTTGTCCCGATGATGATAATGATTCGTTTTAGGTTTTGGAGTAATGTAATTGCAGATACGTCTTAATTCTACATTTATAATCTCGTTTCATATTATTTTCATTATTAAATATTTATTTTATTTTATATATAAAAAAAATTCGGTGTAAGCATCCACTTAACTATTACATCCCAAAACTGCTATAAACCATAATAAATGACGTTTGCTGTCCAAAAATTCCAGCACTTGGTTTAAGCCTCTGCTTTCTGATCTGGACCAATCAGAAATCGCCATTTGGTTTTTGGTTCTCTTTTTTTTCAATTTGCAAATTGCAAGAGCGCTTCTATATTTTTTAGGTCTAGAAATAGGACCACGCTCGTCCATTCTTCTTTGTATTTCAACTTTAAATTTCATAGAAAGCGGGCGTTAAAAGTTGTGTCGTGGCTAAATATTTTTTTCCATTCCTTTGGGAGAAATATTACACTCCGTCAATTGTTTAATAAACTACCAAAATGGATAAAACAACGAAGTATTTGCTTCTTGTTGGATTAATATTTTTGTCGGGTAAGTTCTACTCAAAACACCGGTAGTTTAAATAATTTTTTTCTCAAATAATTACATATTTATTTATTCTCAAAGAATCTTAAATATCAATCGATTTAAAATTTATATTATTCCCGCTTAGGAATTTGTCAAATATCTGCTGAAAGTGATGATTCTGTTGAAGAAATCGAACTGGATGTTGGAGCCTTCAAAGAAGGTTCTCGAACTGGTAAAACTTCAAAAAATTTTATTTTCGTCAACGTATGTATGTATACATACTTTTTATTTACATTTAGATGCGGAAACCTTAAAAAGGGAAGAAGAAGCTATAAAACTCGATGGCCTGAACGTGGCTCAACTCAAGGAACTCCGTGAAAAGGTAAGACTAGTTTTTGACTTGCCTTTAAAAAAGAGGGCGTTTTTTAATTTCGACCCCCCGCCGGAAATTTTTTTTTTAATGTTGATCGAAGTTAATTAACATGACCTAATTATTGTGTTTATAAACTGCATTTCTAGGACAAAGGTTTACCTCGTGAAATCTTTGAATAAGTTATTTCAAAAATCGATAAATTCGTTTTGGGCTTTTTCATTTTTGCAAGTGATTAGGTATAACAAATACGAGTAGCATAGTTTCATTCGATAAATATAATAAATGAACTTAAGCTATAATTTTATCTGAAAACTTCCAACGGACTGAGCAAGTAAATATAACGTGACACTTCGTTTTGACACTCAAGTCTGGTCACGTTTTCGTCTAACTCCAAATATATTAAATTTTCTAAACTTCGATATAAAATTAAAATTTCTTCAACCAATAGATGACCAAATATCTTAGCGCTTTTTTTTGCTAGTGCAATGCTAAAAAAGTTCTTGGTTGTAAATACTCATCGAGGAATCATCAGAACTTAGAACTATACATAAATTGTTATCCAACTTGTATAATGGGCGGAAATCTCAATCCTCATCATCATTATCGGCGCAACAACCGGGATCCCGTCCGGACCTCAACCAACAAGTTTTTCCATTCATCCCGATTGCTAGGCGACGCCATCGAGCAACAACATCAACGAAATATGTCGTTGCGAGTACCAGGCACTCGCGTAAAGATATATGGGTGTAACCTGGATATAGTCACTCGTAACCAAATTAACCAAGTTTTGATAGATCTTCGCCACTACTCGAGCCTGATGATACGAACGTATCGAGGTGCCAACATTGACTCGGCTCACTATCTTGGTGCTATGGTGTTCCGAAGGCGGATTGCTCTACGGAGAAGTATTGCATCCGCCGCTCAGGCTCGGATCATCGCGCCTTTCCTACGCGATTAAAACAAAAGCAATCAATACAGTCGCGCACTAAGGCTCGCCCTCTGAGAGCTCGATGAAGTAAGAGTAGGAAAAAATGGTCACGCCTTGAGAACAAAGTCATTAGTACTGCTGATACCATCTTAGGCAGTAGTCGCAGAGTTCGGTGCGACTGGTTTGATGATGAATGCAAACTAGCGTCTGAAAGTAAGAATTCTGCATACCGAAGTGCTGAACGGTCAGCTCACGGAAGAAATGGAGACTATAATTCCAAAAAGGGAACACGAGGCCTCAGGAGCCGATGGCATACCTGCCGAGCTGATCAAACATGAAAGGCCAAACGGATAGCTCCCATACGCTTAAACCATAATCGGCAAATATCAATGTGGTTGCATACCTGGCAAATCAAAAATTGTTCAAATCTTTACCGTTAGGCAGGTGATGGAAAAGTCTGGAATTTATTATTCCAACATACCATCTTCTTATTGACTTTAAAGCCGCCTAGGTTATAATAGTCGGGGTAGAACTTTTTAGGGCCATGCGTGAAATTGGCATTCCAAATAAATTGACACGACTGTGTAGGCAGACAATGACCAAAATTACAAGCCAAGTAATGCTGTCCAGACAAATCAACATCTTTAATGTAATGGCGTTCGAGAAAGCAATCCGTGATTCTTGCACGTCAACAACAGAGACTATCGTCTAAGTCCACCAAAAGAGTAACTCCCGGCATGAGAGACAAAAAATAATGAGATGAAACATCATCAGCACAAAAAAAAACGTCAAATTGATATCAAGACATCATGTCAAAACAGAATCGAAGAGAGAGATCGCTAACATCCCAACAGAGCTCGAAACAACGCGACTCCATTAGATATTTCATATCATGATGAATTGTGAGAGAAATTATGTCTAGAGTCGGAGTCGAGTTTGTTTTGATCGATGTAGCTACATCACAAGCTTTTCATAATCAAAGAATTTCTTTCACGTGTACGTCTACACTGTAGAGTACAGGCCAGCTGTTTTGGCACTAAGTGAGACTCAGGTTGGAGTAAATACTGATTTATCAGAATTTGCTCTAAATGGGTATACCTTGGTGCCATCACTCTTTTCCCATCATCCATCATGGTCTCGTCGTTTATGTTAAGAATGATATTGCCCAATATGGGCAATGTTCCAACACGGACTTTAACTTCTTGTGGCTCAAATTCACTGTCCGCAAGCATGTTATTCATTGACACAATTCCAATTGGCTCCGCTATTCTGACCAGACAACACCCGAAGGAAGGTATATCGAGCTCTTTGCCGGATTACACCACCTTAGCCAACTGATCGATGTGCCAACGCGAATACCGGATGTTGATGGCAAGCCGCCCATACTCTTGACTTGTTTCTTACTTCTCACCCAGATAAATATACCATTAGTGTAACTTTTCCATTTGGCACTTCAGACCATTGTGTCATTTCAGCTAATTTCTCATCCTCCACCCATCCAGTTAAAGAAAAACTTCCCACCAGGACCGTTTGGCAATACGAGAAAGCCAACTGGGATGGCCTGAATATTTTGTTCAGAAACTTTAACTGGTCACTATGCTTCCTCAGTAGTGACATTGATGCCAGTGCCGAAATGATCACAAATGTGATTCTTCTAGGGATGCGTGTTTTTATTCCTAACATAGTAAAAAGAATCAAGCCTAAAAAAAGTCCCGGTTTAACTCTGAAAATCGGAAAAAGCACATACAAGCAAGGAACTCATGCAACTCCGTTATTGGAAATACCAATTTTTTGCATGACCAAAAATTACGGCAAAAAATTCTGTAATGTCAAAAAGGCGGTACAAATTTTGGTCATTTGTAAAAAAATATTAAAAACCAGAGAAGGCAAACTTGCTCCGCCCATTTCTCTGCCTCACAGCAACGTTGCCCCTCCTTTACTTGAGAATGTAAATTTTTCCAAGGGACAGATTTTTTTCCGCACTCGTACAGTAGCAAGAGTTCTCAAAGATCTCGATATACACAAATCCGCTGGCCTGGATGATATAACACCAATTCTTCTGAAGAGCTATTCTTCCACACTGGCAAAGCCACTGCCTAAGCTTTTCCATCGCTCCTACTCTTCTGGAATCTTTTCTAGAAGATGGAAAACAGCATTTGGCCAGCCTGTCCCTAAGAAAGGTGACTACTCCTCCCCCTCCTACCGACCCATAGCACTGACATCCCTTCTTTCTAAGGTCATGGAAACGCTGATTAACCGTCAGCTTAAGGAATATCTCGAAGATCGAAAGCTTTTCCATGACCGTCAGTATGGCTTCCGCAGCAACCGTTCCACTGGTGATCTAATGGCATATCTCACCGTACAGTGGAACAAATCTTTACATCGCTTTGGTGAAAGTAAGATTATTGCTCTTGATATCTCCAAGGCATTTGATAGAGTTTCTCTTATCGAAGGTTTTCTGTATCGATGCAAGAATTTGTTTTCCCCTCCTGATCTGGCTACAATTTACAAAGCGTTTATACGCCCAAAATTCGAGTATAACTCCCACCTCTGGGCAGGTGCTTCGTAAACCTCGCTTCACCTGCTTGATAGAATACAAAATCGAGCGTTAAGATTGATAGGAAATAGAACTGCCGCTGAAACAATTGCCCCTCGAACACCGACGCAATGTTTTATGTCTTTCCTTATTTTATCGTTTCTTCTAAAGAAAATGAAAAATTATGCTTTTATCTTTTATTATTCGAACACACTATGGCATAGTGGTTTGTGTGAATCAGGATCTGCTATTCTAAGAGGGTGTGGATTCGATTCCCCGTCTAAGTCGCTTTCTTCAAGTATTGATTCTAGGAAGGAAATAACAAATCATCCAGCTTGTGCTATTCGTGAATACTATTAATTTTCTTTTAAAATCATCAGTTCTGTATCTTTAAGAATAGAATTTGGAAGCTCTTCTTGCAGTAAAAATAGATCGACTGAGTGCGACTTAAGACTAACTTCTTTGTGACATATTTTTTTTAACTGTTCTTAGCCTTTTTTAGTTTTATTATTTTCTTAACTTAAATCTTAAGACTTAGTTCCGGTTTTAAAGTAAAAAAAATTTAAATAAATTTTCAATTTCAGGCTGAAAAAATGACATTCCAAACTGAAGTTAACCGCATGATGAAGCTCATCATTAATTCTCTGTACAAGAATAAGGAAATCTTCTTGCGTGAGTTAATTTCAAACGCTTCCGATGCTATTGACAAGATTCGTTTGCTTGCGCTGACCGATCGAAATGAGTTAGATACCAATCCAGAGTTGCTAATCCGAATAAAGGCCGACAAAGAGAACAATATTCTTCACATTATGGACACTGGTGTCGGTATGACGAAACAAGATTTGGTCAACAATTTGGGAACAATTGCAAAATCGGGTACAGCTGATTTCCTTGCCAAAATGCAAGATCCCAGCAAGCAAGCCGAAGGTCAAGATCTCAACGATATGATTGGTCAATTTGGTGTTGGTTTCTATTCGGCATTCTTGGTTGCCGATCGAGTTGTTGTTACAACCAAAAACAACGCCGACAAACAATTAATTTGGGAAAGTGACTCAAATAGTTTTACCATTTCTGAAGATCCTCGCGGCAATACTCTTCAACGTGGATCAGTAATTTCGCTACACATGAAGGAAGAAGCTCAAGATTACCTCGACCAAGACCTCATCAAACAATTGGTACGAAAATACTCTCAATTCATTAACTTCCCGATTTATCTTTGGGAAAGCAAAAGTGTAGATGAAGAGGTACCAATTGAGGAAGAAGAAGAAACTACAGAAAAGAAGGCCGATGAAGATGTGATTGATGAAGAAGAGGATGCTAAAGTTGAAGAAGATAATACCGAAGAAAAGAAGCCTAAAACAAAGAAAGTAAGCAAAATTATCTGGGATTGGTCTTTAATCAACGAAAGTAAACCAATTTGGACACGCAAACCGAACGATGTCGCTGCAAAGGAGTACACCGAATTCTACAAGAGTCTGACAAAGGACAATTCTGAACCACTTGCTCAGACTCATTTCGTTGCCGAAGGTGAAGTGACATTCAAGAGTTTGCTGTATATTCCAAAAGTACAGCCGTCCGAGAGCTTCAATCGCTATGGTACCAAGGTCGATAACATCAAATTATACGTTCGTCGTGTCTTCATAACTGACGAATTCAACGACATGATGCCCAACTATTTGAGTTTTATCCGTGGTGTTGTCGATTCCGATGATCTGCCTCTGAATGTGTCACGAGAAACACTACAACAGCATAAACTTATCAAAGTCATCAAGAAGAAGTTGATTCGCAAGGTATTGGACATGATCAAGAAGCTCGACAAGGACAACTACGAAAAGATGTGGAAGGAATACTCAACAAAGTAAGTTGAAAAGTTGAACAGCTTAGTGAGACTTGTTAACTGATATTTTTTATATTTTAGCATCAAACTTGGAATAATGGAAGATCCCAGCAACCGTTCTCGTCTGGCCAAGTTGCTCCGTTTCCAATCTTCTAAGGGCAAGGGCATCACTAGTCTAAGTGAATACGTTGAACGTATGAAGCCAAGCCAAGAACATATCTACTTTATTGCCGGCTCCAGCCTTTCTGAGGTCGAAAATTCTCCATTCGTTGAACGTCTGCTTGCCAAGGGCTACGAAGTTCTCTACCTCACTGAAGCTGTAGATGAATACTGTATTTCGGCCTTGCCCGAATTCGATAATAAGAAATTCCAAAATGTTGCCAAGGAAGGATTCAAACTCTCCGAATCGGAAAAGAGCAAGGGCAAGTTCGATGAACTAAAGAGCACCTTTGAACCTCTTCTCAAATGGTTGAACGATGACGCATTGAAAAACAAAATTCTGAAGGCAGAACTTTCTGAACGTTTGAGCAACTCCCCATGTGCGCTGGTCGCTGGTATGTTTGGTTGGACTGGAAATATGGAACGTCTTGCTATGTCCAATGCACATCAGAAATCTGATGATCCTCAAAAATCTTATTACCTCAGCCAAAAGAAAACTCTAGAAATCAATCCAAGGCATCCATTGATCCGTGAGCTGCTACGTCGTGTCGAGGCCGATGAAGCTGATGAGACGGCCAAGGAAATGGCAACAATGATGTTCCGCACAGCCACTTTACGCTCAGGATTCATGCTACAAGAAACTGCCGACTTCGCTGACAGCGTCGAGCGAATGATGCGACAGACATTAGGAGTGCCAATGGACGAGCAACCAGAGATCGACGAAGAAGATGAACCTGAATTAGAATCAAGTGAAGGCAACCAATCAGAGGAAGCTCACGAAGAGGCTGAAGAGGAGGAAGACGAGCAACACGATGAGCTGTAGAAAACAGTACACATGATGTAAATCAACAGACTGAATTTTTTATTAATTTTTTGTATCAACGTACACAGCAAGTTTTGTTTGCATTCATTCGTTTGTGTTAGCTTGCGCTCTCGAACAATAAGGCGCATGTTTCTCTTTTTTTGAATTACTACCTATCTAATATAAGGAACATAATTATTATTTTGATAGGAAATAATTGTAGTTTAGTTCATTCTTAAAAAAGGAAAAATTCATTATAAAACGTTTTATTTAAGAAACACTCCAACATTACGTCGAATAAAAAAATAAGAAACATTAAAAATTGTTTTTTTTTTTTTTAAATCACTTATACTTATAACAAAGAATTGTGCAAATATTGATTCAATTTTAAATTGGATCAGACATATTCAATATATCTGCACTGCTGTAATGCACCGTAGAATCCTCCTGAGCTTCTAGTCTTTCCAGCGCCTCCTTGCGCGTAAAATTGAATTCCTTCATAAAAACATTTACAGTCCATTCAGGAACCATAGCATTAATGTACAAATCTGTGAGCTGTAATAATGATTTTATTAGGTCTGAGGTAGTGATATCTAATTGCATGTGGCAGCAAACTCACACTAGGGACTCCCTTCTCTTGGGGTTGATAATTTTCACGCAGGAAACTAAGCATATGTAGTTGGTTTTTATCGTCGATAAGCATTAAGGTTTTCATATGGTTAATGCCATTGTAGCCTGTTATTTTAGTTTTCTTGGAGCAGCTATTAAAAATTTGATCCAGAATTGGTCGCATTTCATCAAATGTTCCTAATATCTCCTCTAACGAAAGGTGGGTGAGGCTCCTTAAAAAAACATTTAATTGAAAGTTATAATAGCACATAGAAAATGCAAATACAGTTATGTACATATAAAAAGCTTTTTTCAAGTTTAGGTGAATGACTTAATTTCTTTTCAATACGGATAGGTTGCTATTACTGCAGGGTAAATTGGAAATAAAATACCAATTGTGGACCAAAAAACAACGGTATATTCCCGGTTAGGCATGCTTGTCCTAAGAGGACAACCACTGGAAGGCTAATTCTCTCTTCGTCTACAAACTGTAAAATAATACCCGTTCAGCGACATATGTGTACCGGTCCCTGTACATTTCTTATGGGACTACTAATACGTTTGCATTTAAGTGGGCACGAAACACAATGGCCGATTGGCTGCTTGTCACATAAATATCACACGTATTCGCATACACAAAATAAAATTTCAGGGTTTGTTCTATGCCCTGTTCGAAGGTGTGCTCTACGGATTTAGGATAGTGCCAAAAATTGCGAATAAACCCCTTCACAAAAAGTTCAAGGGTACCACGATCACTACCATCTAGATCCAATATTTTTTGGGAAAAAAAGCTCTCCGGAGCCGCCAGCAAGGCGAAACAGGACTCAGCGAAAACAGTCTCGAGGATGACAATAAGGAACATAACAAAAGACTTGACGAAACGGCGTAATTATATCAAGAGTTGAAAGAAAGTTGATCTTCTTCGCAAAGAAAACAAGATTCATGATTGGTGATGTTTAACCTCAACAACAAGATGTCACCTCTGCAAAAAGAACGTAAGATTAGTTTACGGCGTCAAAAAATAGACGAATAGAGAAGAAATAGCACACGTAGCTGAAAAAAATGCTAAAAAGTAAGAAACGCAAGGGCTCCATACCTTTTGCGGTATTTAAACGCCAACATTGGGAGAGGTATGGTAAAAAAAGGTATGGAAACTACCTGTTGGCACGAACTTAGGCTCATTTATTTTGCAGCGGGGAAAAACATGGTGTTATAGTCAAATAAATAAATAAATAAATAAATAAACACCACGCGATTCCCTCGTATTGACATCATCCACAAGGGCACAAAGAGGTCACCAGATGGTCGAGCTTACAATCAAATCGATCATGTCGCGATTGAAAACACTCCGCACGTTCCGAGGGGCCAACATGGATTCGGATCACTATCTAGAAAAAATGAAAGCTATTAGGCGATCAACAACCACATAGAGGAAATTCAGTCTCAGACGACTCAAATCGGAAACAACCATCTTTGCTGATCACGTATCACTTGAGCTAGCGAGAAATACCCCAACTGACAATATAAACCGCGAAGACCAATGGCATATATGTAACAAGCTATAAGAAACGCAGCGTCAGAGTTGTTGCTTCTCACAACCACTTCCGCGGAACCTCTGGTTCGTCAGCGAATGTGTGCTCAGGTAAATAAAACCAAAACGGAATTCAGATCGTGACTCTATAAAAGAACCAAAGCATCTTATAATCTCTACGTTAAGTGGAGGAAGGATAAGTTTACTCAGGGTAAACAAAAGATGTGCCCCGTGACTTAGTGGTTAGTGTGTTGGACTGCTAAGCGAATTAGTCTGGGTTCGAATCCCGCTCATAGCCACCTTCTTTTCCGGGGTACTGCCTCTTGCGAGGAACTGGCAAAACCTCCAAGAGTAAAATTTGTCTCGAAAAAGTGCATCTCATGTAGCCGTTCGGATTCGGCGATTAAAAACACACACACAGGAATGGTTGAGAGTATAAGTCACTAGGCCTTGGCTCCTTAAGGAGCTGTGGCGCCAATAAATTTATTTATTTATTTTAAGCCGTTAGGAATAATAGGATCATACCAAAGCTTTATATTTGGATAATCTACAATCGACCAAATTTTTGGATTATGCATGATTCCTGAGAAAACTCAAGAACTTAACATAGAAACCCACTACCTGTTCATCGATTTTAAGGCAGCCTACGTCAGTGTAAACAGTGTCTAGCTTTGCAATTCCTGCTAAACTGATACGTCTTATAAGGACGAACACGAAGAATGCTCGCTTGTCGGTTAAAATTGGTAGGGATTCTACTGATAACGACATTTTGCTTGAAAAGATAATACGGAACACCTGCCAGCACATCGGCAATACAACTACTTGGGTTTGCTGACATTGATGTGATATGAAAAATTAAACAAGCGGGCAATAACCGAGGACTCTATATCAAGCCAAATGGGACTGAAGGAACAAAGAAACAAGACGGCTTTTGCTTTCATCAACAAAAGTCCAATCCCACCACCGCTTTGGTCAGCACGTGAAATTTGAAAAGTATAACTTCGAGGAAGTCAGTGGATTTTTCTACCTGGGCACTGCTATAAGCACAGAAAACAACATCAGCGCAGAAATTAAACGTAGAGTCACTTGCTTATCGCTGTTTCTTTGGGCTAAGGAAGCAATTGAGGAATAAGGCCCTATCGGGAACACTATCCAAATTATCGACACCCCAGCGAGCAGTCTTCGCCGTTCGAAAGTGGAGACTAACCGACTTGAGAGGCATATTAAACCAGGCCCAGAAGCACCACGCTATGTAGCGCCACCAAAGGTAAGACCACACAAATAAGCTTTAAAAAACCTAGAACAACGTGTATAAAAGAAAGCTTTAAAGTTAAGCAAGTAAACAGGACTTAAAGATTAACAAATAAAGCACCTATTAACCACTTACAGAATCTCTATTTTTGGCGGTGGGGATTTTCGTTTGGCTTTTAGCAAGTCTTGCAATGCCGCCAGGTCTCTCATTTTCTGCTCTTCAATTTCTTGTTCCTTTTCCTTTTGACGATTTTCTCTAGAAACGTCTGATTTCGAGGATTCGTGACGTGAAGACTTCGACTTCGAGGGCGATTTGCCGTTGGATTTATCTGAGCTCTTGATAGAACCCTTTGATAGCCAACCTTCAAGTGGATTTTTACGAGAAGATGAATTTTCATGCCGCAATTTCAATCGTTTTTTCTTACTATCTATTTCGTTAGGAGGTGTAGACAGTACTTCTTTTTGTTGCTTGAGGTCTTTTGACGAAGAAACCTTCAAAGGAGTTATAAGCTCCTGATCAGAATCATCAGATCCAAATAGGTCAGCATTGCGCGATGAATTGATTTTTTCCGACGTTTTGCGTTTCGTTCCATTACTATGGGATGATGATTCTCCAAATCTGGACTTTAATTTTACCTCTGGTGAATATTTACGCCGCATTGACTTGGGCTTTTCATTGTTGCTTTCAGTTTCTTTTAATTTATCAAGCGCTTTGCGGGCTGGCTTGTAGTTGGGAATTTCGTTAGGTGATTCGGATATCTGATCGGGTGTAGATTCTTCAATGGAAATTGGCTTTGGAGAGTATGGTTCACTAATAGCTGAGCCAGACGTATATAATTTTGACGGTGTTTTTACAGACGCCGTATAAGGAACATAGTCACTTGAATTCTTTTCAGTGACAGTAATGTGAGCAGTTGGATCATATTCTCGGTGATTTTCCTTATGCACCAGAATCTTTTCTTTTTCCTTTTTCTTCGGCCTCTCATGTTCCTTGGAACGAGAAGCCTTTCCATTTATGTTTAAATGACTAAGGTTCTGTTCAAATAATGTTATTTTTTCAATCAGTGCAACTATGTCAACTTGCGTGACTTTAATGTCAAGTCCAAAGGGCAGATACTTTTTGTCTTCACCCAAAATTCTTTTTTGTGATCGAGACACTTTCATTTTTTTACAGTCAACCCGTATAGCACCTGCAATATGGAATTTATTTGATTCGAAATCATCAAGGGTTTCGAGCTCCTTAAAGGGTCCTATCAGTCTTTTAATTGCTTCGTCGATTTCGAGCCAGCTCTCTAATCGCAACCACTTGTTGGTTTGAATGTTGTATCCGGTAGTGGCTAGGTTTATGTCCTGCACTTGAATATCACATACAAGACACTTGTCCATGACCTGATGACGACACGTTAAAATAAAATTAAAAAGTAATCGACGGAATGATTTACCATCCGGATTTCGAGTAAATGTGAACACGTTTCCATTATTTAATTGTTTTTGTTATTGGTTTATATTTAATTTTTCTGAAAAAAGTTATTGAACTTTGGAAAAATGAAAACGCAAACAAATTTTAGGTTTTTGCGGCATAAATTGAGGTTGACGTATACGAAATTCAAAGTTGGTGCAATAGCCACAGGGGTGGTGTAGAGGAAATTATTGCTTAATGTGGTTTTCTCCTAGAAAGACAAATTAATTTAGGTTGCTTTTCTCTTTTAGTTCGGAGCATTAAAATATCGAACATGCTCTCTTCTCTGAACCTGTACTGCGCCCTCTGAAATATTTTTAGAACAAACTTGAGCGCTTAGCCGGAACTTATAAAATATATATTTTTTAAAGCTGCCAGTTGTATATACAAGATGTATTTTTGTATTCAATTGAGAAAATAAAAAATCTTTAGGGATATTCTGTCAAATCTAGACTACTGGGTGGGGCCCGTTTCTCATAGCTTACATCAGCTTCATTGTATAACACTGACAGTACTGTTACATTAATTTTGTTTCACAAAAGCAATGCAGATTTTTTAAACACACCAATAGCCGTGTTTTATTGGTAAGTGTATACCCAGCGCAGTAAAATTTGATACGACAAACAACAACAAACAATAAGTGTCGATAATTAGGTTAGTGAAATTAGTGAATATAATAAGTTGAGATAAATCTTGGAAAGAAATGTCAACCAACTGGAATGTAGAAAAAAAGGTTATGTTCGTTGAGTATCTCATGATACAAAATTACAAGACAGCGCCTACCTGAATTTTGACGTTATCAGTGAACCAAATTGACTAAATTAAATACAATTTTTGGAAAGGATCCAAAGTGTTAGTTGACTTAAAATGTATATTGAATCAATCAAATAAAACATTAGACAAAACCTGCATCAATTGAAACTTAAATTACTGCAGTTTTTTTCTAAAAGAATTTAATTCTGTCATCAAGGGTCACTCATGACGTCAAGAACTGAACTGAATTGAATTTGGAACACACCCTTCTAAATTTATTCAACAAGACGTCAGTTGTCACTTCGGGGGTTAAATTAAAAATGAATTATGGAGTGAATATAGCGTTTTATTTGGACTTCCAATACTGCGCTAGCTATAGAATACCAATAAAACACGGCTAATGTAGAAGACTGGAAAAACTGGAAGGATGTATAATTTAATTCTGTTTCTAATAATTTTGAACTACATTATGTATGTAAAGGGTGTTTTTTTAGACGTGTGGTTTTTAAGAAGAAATTAAACACATATAATTTAATGTTTTGGCCAAGAATTTAGCTTTATTATAAAGATAAGGGCTAACCATTATGTTTTAAAAATGATTTCGGGCTCGATTTTCGACCACTTTTTGCGGAAATTGGGGCCGTATGTCAGCAATAAATATACAAATGTTGTTAGACTATTCATGTTTAATGCCAAAATAAACAGAGTATAAATCAAGTGGCAGCTGTCAAAAATACCGCCATTTAAAATAGTGTTGCCAACTTAAAGTTCTATACCTGTAAAGAAAACACACAAAAAAATACTAAATAAATTGTCGATGACTTTTTCCACCATTTGTGGCCGTATATCGGCAATATGTTGTCAGTCTATTTATATTGAAAATGGCAAACCAAATTGAGCATAAATTAAGTGACAGCTGTCAAAAAACCCAACTCTGAAAAAAGTATTGTCAAATTGAAAACCACACGTCTAATAAAACACCCTTATATTGACTAAGCACAAATCACAAGAAATTTCTTGCAAATTAAAAATATGCAAAACAAAATCCTTTTTTTCTATACATTTCTAACTATTAAAACGCAATTAAAAAAAAAACGATTTTTAGGTTATTTTAAAGAAAATCAACAACTATTGTCAGTTTGACATAATATTCAAATCTACATCTTTCATCATTGTTATCATTGTATATACATTCTCTATAATACTCTCATGGTGGTAATTTTTCGTCTGGCCATCTTCCTGGTTGATTCGGAACTAACTCTAAATAGTGGAGACGAGGACATTTACCGATATTTTACCAGTTTTTAATACACTTTTGTTGTCTGTACTTATTCTATATTCAAAACAATTGGCGATTTCAGCGCGCCTCATTGCGACTTGATTCAGAACTAAAAAATGATGCTCCATGATAGTACTATATGCAGTGTATATACAAAGATTATTATACAAACATTTGTGAAACAAAAAAAAAATGTATCTGAAATAGTACAATAACATTTATGTAGGAATGCAGTTGATGTAGCTAATGTAGTAAATGAGAAACAGGCCCCTGTTCTGGTAACTATCATACCGATAAAAATTGTCGAGAAAAGTTGAAAATCGGAAGAAAATAAATTTTATCGCATCATCCTAGTTTTATAACATTGACAGGCTATCATTTTATCGAATGGAATACATCGGAATAAAAAAATGGAATAATGCGATAAAGTGAGGTTCTGTATGGCTGAAATGCGATGTTTTTCCTTTGAAACGACGTCAAATTTTATCATTAATTTTTCTTTTGTATGTATAAATTTAAATTTATTTGCGCGACAGCTCCTTTAGGAGCCAAGGCCTAGTGATTTATACTCTCAACCATTCCTGTGTGTGTGCTGTTACTCTGCAAGAATGGAAGGGACCTACAGTTTACCGCCGAGTCCGAACGGCTACATGAGATGCACTTTTTCGAGACAAATTTTACTCTTGGAGGTTTTGTCAGTTCCTCGCAAGAGGCAGTACCCCGGAAAAGAAGATAGCTATGAGCTGGATTCGAACCCAGGCTCATTCGCTTAGCAGTCGGACACACTAACCACTAAGCCACGGGACACTATGTATGTATTTTATATTAATTTAAGTTTTCAGAAGTTTTCGAGGGACGAGCGTAATTACTACGTTTTCATTAGGCTAAATGATCTAAATTTGTATCAAATTTCCGAATTTGATTCCAAATCCCAGTAGGCTAGATATTTGAAAGAAAACAATTAACATTTACGTAGAAATATTACACTGACAGACAGACATTTCTTGTCACCAACTTTCTTAGGTTTTTGTCACACAGGATCACAGAAAGTACTGGACTGATTTATTCGAAATAATTTTTTTAATATTCCTTTTTATTATGAGATTGTTTTTGGCTACTTTTTTTTTGAATAATTTGTTTTAAAATATGAATATAGGTGTTTTGTTTAAAAAATTGCCCACTTTTTGTGTATGAGAAAGATTAAGAATTCAAAAAGCATGTGACACGACGTGGGAAATGCACTTCAAAACACTGTATCAGCAAGTAATAATTTAGCAAACGCAAGTATAAATATTTCAAATGTCAATCAGTTTTTGGGTACTTTGAGGTTTGAAATAAAAAATAATAAAAAAAAAAATTGCAAACATCACAAAAGTGTATTTTTCTTTAAATTGTGTTTCCCGTGAAACAGAATCGAATTCTGTATACCTTACTGAAAGCATATATTTATAAACTGTTGGTTGATTTTATGGTAGAATTAAGGGTTATCCCCATTGAGCAATGTTTTCATATGCATATTTAGGCAGTAATATCTATACACATAAATAAAAATGAAGTGTCTGTTTTTAAAATCAAAATAACAGCTTTTTACTTGATGTATACGAAAGAATATACAGTACTTATAACAAAAGCACCATTTAAATTTTTTTTGTCTGTCTGTCTGTCTTTCAGTGGCAGGTAGCTGATATCCTAAGGAGTAACTTAGGCTATGTTAATTACTCACGGATGTCGTTTTTTTCGAAAATTCTTATTTATGGACCGATTTTGACAGGACTTTCACAGGCAGGGAGCTCATTTTGAAAGGAATAATTAAAGGTATTTAAATTACCCATAGGTGGCGATTTTGATAAATTTTAGGCGGACGAAGTCGCGGGTAATATATAGTTTTTAATAAATTTGTTTGTTTGTTTCTACTTTCAATTAAATTTTATATGCCATTTTTCCGAATCCGAACTATCACATATGAAATGTTATACGCATACAGTTTTCTCAGTTTATATACTTACTATCTGTTGCAAATTCGTGAGTAAAATTTAATTGGTTTGCAGAAATTATTCCTGTACCAACTTTAACAGTGCACTTCGAGGTTTATCTGAAAACTCCTAATCTTCAGCAACAAAGAAAGTTCTAAAAAGTTAAAAACTCTGGTTCGAGAAAATGTCAAAGATAATATTAAGGGTTTTTCAAGAATTAAATTTTTTTGTTATCTTTTATTAAAACGTGAGCATGAATTTATTCGTACTCTTTTCTCCGTACGTACTTAGCGGATAAATTCGATAAATTTTTGTTGTGTATTTGCGTTGCAAAGAATAATTAATGATATTTACGTATTCATTCGAAACTAATTATATAGTTTAAATTTAATTGTTCATCGACTTAATGTGTCATTTCGTTATTCAGAACATTGTATTTATGTACATTCTTTAGTACTCTCATGGATGCCATTTGGCTCCTGACCATCTTCACGGCTGATCACTAACTAACTCTTAATAGTGGAGACGAGAACATTTGGCGACATGTAATACACTTCATAATTATGTGCTTTATTCTTATTCTATATTCACACCAATTTTCGATTTCAGCGCCACTTATTCCGGACTGTGCCGCAATTAAAAAATACTGCTTCATGAGAGTACTATAGAATGTATATGTATATACAATGATACAGAATTCAGACTTTCAATATTTGAATAATAACGAGATAATAATATTGTATGTATGTATGTAGATAAAAGAAATGATTTTGTACCGGTAAATCATACATATTTGCATTAAAAATACAAATACACAGATTGAAAGTTTGGAATTTTGATATGACAGTTGGATTGACTGTACCTAATCTTTCAGAAGACATTTTGACAAAAGTGAATATAAATTTTAAATTATTTTATATAAATATGTACATTATGTATGTATGACATTTAAAGTTTGTTGTTTTGATTTGACAATTGGATTGATTTCCTACTTAATATCTTAGAAGACATTAAACAGAAGTCAGTAGAAAAGCAGTCAACCAACTCCATCCAACTGTTTGTTCAATTCTGTAATTGAATAAGCAAGTTAAGAGCCTCGTACACTAGTGCACAAACTGAAAATGCTCGCGTTGAGCAACGCAATTAGAATATTTTCGTGTCAAACAAGTTGGACAAACTCATTAAAAAAAAGAATTAAATTAAGAATTAAAAGAAAAAGTTTACCGAAAGATTCGGGATAAACTGAAAATTCTTTAAATGCAATTTTTGAATAAATACATTGAAGTAAAAACCATTCGAACAATAGATATATTTAACTTAAAATTAACTATTTAATTCTTAACTTTGACCAAGAGCATCGGCCAAGTCCAGTGTGGGTTTTTGCCTTTCGAATGAGGTTTTTTTCTAAACCTTACATTTTTATATTTACTTTATGATGTTATTTTATAGAAGGGATCAAATCACTTTAAATTGCCATGTTTATTCTTGAAAAGAATAAATACAAAAGATACATTTTTTAGGAGACACGGTATGTTTTTAATAATGTCAAAAAAATTTGAAAAATAAATTGCACGACTGGATCGCACGTATTTGCCTATATGTGCGGTCACATCGTCGAATATAATTTAAAAAAAATAACACAACACTTAACTGTAAAAATTGAATACGCCATCCCACGTCTTCTAGAATAACGAATTTATGAAAAGAGTATTTCGAAAGTTGTAGGACGGATTTTGATATTATCCTGGTTTTATTTTTAGTTTTTTAATTTTTTTAATTTCATTATACAGTTTCTTAGAGTTCATTAATATACATGTGATTATTAAATTTAAAATATTTTTTTTATTAGTTTTAAAATTACTGATTTTTCAAAAAACTAATTTTAAAAAATAATTTTTATTAAAAAATAAAGTTATTAAAAAATTCGATATGCAGAATTAATTTGTCTGCCTAGATCTTTTCAAATTTAAAATTTGACAGAAATTCAAAGAGCTGTTTCCGAGAAAGCAAATAATTAAAAAAGGTACCGTTAATATACTTTTACGGTAAATTTGGTTCTGATCAAATTATAGCTACTACCAACAAAAATTCTCAAAAAATTTCATCAAAATCGTTGAAGCCGTTTTCGAGAAAAGAAATCTTTTCCAGAACGGAATAGCTAAAACATAAAATTTTGAAGGGACATTAATAGTATGTTCCTAGCAATGTGAAAATATTAAAAAAAATATTACGCATACGCCACAGTGTCTTTTTTTTAAACTAGCTGTTCACCAACGGCGCGGCGGGCGTCCCAAACATCAATTCATTGCTTTTGGCGACTACATTTGGTATCGACAAGCAAAGCTGTTGACTATCTACCGCTATTGTCGAAAAGTGCAACGGTTGAACATGCCACCATCGCAAAATCGACCATTGCGACAAATGCAACGTCGACGTAACGTAATTAATACAATGCTGTGCTTACCCTTGTAATTATAAAAACGCTACCCACATTTGGTGGAGCTACTATTACAACCTCTGCTTGCCATCGATAGCACCGATGCAGTTGGGGAATTGCTAAAGATCGTTTAATTGCTGCGCTAACTGGTCATTTCTGTCTGGTTCTGTTGACAAAGAATTTAATTATGTTATGTAAATACGAACTTTCATGAAGTCATCTAAAAGAATTTTGTATATTCTATCAAGTACTTCATTGAAATACGGTAAAATATACTGGAGCGAGTGAAAAATGTAACCAGAGATATGAAAGAAATCGTAGCGTCAAGACCAGCTGTACAGATTATAGGAATTCTTGCGCTTGCGCGCATAACTGTATCGTAATTCTTCGTCCAAACTCTTGGTTAGATAGCGGACAAAATAACTGCAAGATATTTTTTATTGGACATATGTATCTTACTAATATTATTAATGTTAAAGTTTGTATATTTGGATGTTTGATCCAGAATCATGCCTTATCTACTTAACGGATTTGGATGAAAGTTGGTAGGTAGATGGATTGTGTGCTGGATTGTTGTAACATGTTTCAATTTATCACTGTTTATGTGGGAGAGGCTTAAATGTGTATGGCTAGATTTTTTTGGTTTCTTTCCATGCAAGAATTTGTGAAGTTTGATAGATGGATGAGTTAGTTGCAGGATTTATTACACTACTTCACAGAATACTTTTTATCCAGAAAAAATGCACATTTCCCGTGCGAGAAATCTGAATAATTTTCCTTAGTGGGGTTTTGATTTAAATAATAAATATAATTTAAAAAGAACTACAATATATATACAAAAAATTAAAAAAAGAAAGATGGCCAAAGATTTTCTTTGGCATCTTTAATTTTAACAGATTTATTAAAAAAATCGAGTAATGGTCTTTTTTAATAAATCTGTTATTTTCTTCAAAACAAATAATTATTATAAAAAGCTCTTCGGACGAAGTCTCAAAATAAAACAAGATTTTACAAATGTTTGATTTTATAAATTATTTGTTATAGGATCGTGTTGTTTTTAAGCTTCTAGTTAATGTTAGAGTTTTTAATATTTACAATGCTTTTATAATCAGCCAAATCTCTATATACATCTTAGTAATCCATTTCTTTTTCTATTTCTTCAAATAAAAGCAATTCTGAACAAATATGCCAAGCCAAGCTTAAGTACACAAAAATGTCAACAAAAATAAAAAAAAGTTTTTCAATTGATAACCATGTAGTATAAAAATCTAGCAAATGCCAGAGTGTTTCTCTCATCTTGGTGTTTTAACAATACATAGTTACCAAAGTTGCCCACAAATTTTTTGAAGACACTTAAGACACTTAAGACAGTTTTTGTAGCTAATTTTTTGAGTTAACAAACAGCATTTTTTTAAAACATTAGGGGTATTCATGCAACAAAATAAATTTATGCGCTGAAGAAAATTCTATGTTCATCTTCTATCTAAGTATATATCATCTTCATGTTTTGTTTACTTTTGGCACTCACCTTTTGTTCCGAAAATGTCCTTCGAACTGCTCCTTTTGCGTTGATATATTTTCGCACACTGTATTGTATACTATATACATACAATATACTGCACTCTGTATTTCCAAATATTTTTATTTACCTAGTATTTTTTAATTAATTTATTTTATTTTCTACTGGAAACTCACTGGAAACTCACTTTATTCTACACAACTTTATGCAGAACCCTTTTCCTTTATGATTTTGCTTATTCCTTTGGCGATGGAACAAGTTTATCACCTGAGGAATAACGAACTCCAAAGCCAGAGATCAGAACCTAAACGCTCACTTATTTCGTTTATTTTCATTGGCAGCCCGTGTGCATTGGGCCTACTGACAAAAATTAGTCTATTTATCTCATTTCTCATACAAAGTCACATTTTGAAATTTCCACCTAATCTCGATGAAATTAAGTTACAATTTATGAAAGTTGAAGTCGAACACACCTTATTTGAAAACAATCTAATCACAATTTAAAAAGATTCTATAAAAAAACTTCTAAGTTGACATTATAAAAAGTCAAAAAATAAAATAAAAAGGTAAGAACGTGCGACCGAGTCGCACGTATTTGCTTTATGTGCCTAATCACAGTGGTAGGCTAGTTATTTGAACAAAAAAAAACAATTAACATTTACGAAGAAATAATAGACTGGCAGACAGACATTTCTTATTATCAATTTTCTTGGGTTTCTTTATGATCGTTATTTAAAGTTTGATTTTTATCTCAATTTCTTATTTTCCCCTGGCTAATTTTTGATGTTTACATCCGAAACGGACACAATTTCAGCTTTTTGCTTTCTCAATTGGATTAAAAAAAAGGATATTTTTTTAAGTTTTAACCCACTATCCCCTTTCTTTCTCACATAATTAGTACACTTTTTCTAGAGAAAAAAAATGTATCTTGATCAAATTTATTACTTATTATTACTATTATATTTTTTATTATTAGTATATTTATTTTTTGAAACAATCCCAAATCTCTGTAAAATAATTCTTATCACAGATAATTTATTTACTAGTCTATGAACACTTGATTGACGAAGAATGTCACGGATAACAAATTAAGCCAGCATTTCAACGCAATTGACACACAGCTTTAAGGTCACAAAAGACAGGGACAGGGACAACTCAACTTACCAAGTTTATTTACACATTAAAAATCATGAGATAAATTTACGATGTTTGAAGAAATATATTGCCATACAAATTTTGACAGTTCACTAACGAAGGATATAAATTCACAATATTTTTAAGGTTTACAACGGTTTTACGCGATTGCATGAATACCCCTATTGTGTAATTTTTCACCAACAACTTACGATTTCACAAGTTACCAAACCCAACTTATATTGAAGTGTACAACAACTAACATCCCTGTCTTTCGCCTTGGATGAATCATTTCCAATAAGAAGCACACATAACTTCACTTAAATTCATTTTCCAATTTGAAATGAATTCCGTCAAAAACCCGTCAAGTTGTGAAAAAGTTGAAAAGTGGAAAATTTTCGTTCCTTGCAAAAATAAAAAAATAATTAATAACTAAAAAAAACAAAACCCAAATGCCTATTAATATAAATGATAAAAAGTGAACTATCCGCCGGATATCATTTTATAATTTCAATAATAATACACACTTACTACGAATTTCTCCATTTCTAATGTATTTGTCACAAAGTGAAAACAACAAAGTTTGCAATTACATTTTTATTTATTATTTATATCATAAAACGGAGAAGAACTCCACGACAACCAGGAGGACAAGGAAAATAAAAACCCCACACAACATCAATTATGGCAGGCCAACTAGATCCCAATGTTAAGGATGATTTAAAAACTCAGTTTGTTACCAGAGAAGGCACCTATCGCCTCATGACTTTATCCGAATATTCGCGACCCAATCGAGTCGGTTATACAAACAGTCAAAGTTCACCTCAAGTCCGAGTGTCCATCGTTTCCTTGCCAAACCCAACAAATGGTCCACTATCCTCCACCACCAATTGCACTGTCAATAGTTCCTCCGCTAATACAACGGCGACGGTGCTCACGTCGTCATCTGGTGGTGCAGCTGGCAATGGCGGAGGCGCAGGAGACTCCACCAACAACAACGATCGCCAAAACTCCTACTCCAACTCCAATGCTGTAACTGGACTGTCATCTTCGTCGATTGATTCCCGTCTCGGCGGTGGAATCTCCGGCTTCCACATGAATGGCGATCACAGTGCAATCGGTGGTGGCAACATGTTTGGTGGCGATAGAATTTGTTTTAATTTTGGAAGAGAGCTCTACGTCTATGCATTTCGTGGTGTCAAAAAGGTAAGATGGCAACTTATGTATAAAATTGCTAATTTAGCCCGGTTTCTTGAGAATTTGCGGAATATTATGACAGATGCAAGCAAATCATTTACACATTTAAGATTGGGCTTCTTACGCAATAGCCAAAGCCCAATGATAAGATGTTGATGACGAGGGTTGTGATAGGAAGATACAGCGATATGGCGGGCGGTTACAGGTTACGAACGATTTGCTGCTAATTGGTAATTGTTTATTTATTTGTGACGGTCATCGTCATCGACGACGCTCCGCTCTGCTAAAAACTTCGTTGAAGGCTTAAAAGGGGGGCACACCGCACACAACAATTTTTTTGTGTATATCTAATCTAGCATTCGTTTGAATGGCATAACTCTAGGGTTGTGTGTCGGTAGTTGATTGTGGTTTCGTATAAAAATCTAAATCAGAGCACAGGAAGTGCAATGAATTGATAACTGTTCAACAGATGCTATTCATCTGGGGCACGATTAATCTAGTTGTATATGCGGTAAATTGAGTGTATAAATTCGAGGTGGCACATCTTGTGTAAAGAATTAAGTACATTCACATCAAATTTGTTTGCTTTAATTCTTTAAGAACTGATAAGAGAGAGAATATCTATTCAAGTGGACAGTGAAAAGCAATTTGAAAATTGAGGAGCAAGTTCGTAAACTTGAGTTCCATTAGCCTGATATATGAATGCGTTCTTTTGAGATTCGATATATTAAAGCTCACAAGAAAGATAACAAGTTCGGGTCCCCGTTTCGAGCATGAAACTGATTACATTATTTTTCTTTATAGAAGCCCAAATTTAGACAAAGTTTCAACTTCTTCAGCTTTGTCAGACTCCATCCAAGGAATTGTTTCCCGTTACCCTCACACTGAAATCGTTATTACGGGCGATTTAAATATACACAATTCCAGTTGGCTTCGCTTTTCTGGCCAGACAACACCCGAAGGAAGGTATGTTGAAATTTTCGCTGAGTTAAACCATCTTACTCAGCTCGTTGATGAGCCAACCCGAATTCATGATATTGCAGGTCAAAGCGCCAACACTCTAGACTTGTTTCTTACCTCCGATCGTGATAAATGCACAATTCGTGTATAATCGCCTCTAGGCACATCTGACCATTGTGTCATCTCTGCAAATTTCTCGTGCCAACTCAATTCAGTTAAAGGAAAAAAACCCAGGAGAACCGTTTGGCAATACGAGAAAGCCAACTGGGACGGTCTCAATAAGTTTTTCAGGTCCTTTAACTGGACACTATGCTTCCTCGATAGTGACATTGATTCCAGCGAAATTTTATTCCAAACTGGTCGAAGAGTATCAAACCTAAAGGAAAACTCATGGTTTGATTCGAGCTGTAGAGAGGCTATCAAGTTAAGAAATGTAAGTTTCCGTTATTATAAAGCCAACACAAACGATAAAAACCGGAAAAAGTTTCAGCAAGCTAGAAAGGCCTGCAATGTTCATATTCGAAAAACCAAATTTTTACATGAGCAACAAATTTGTCAAAAAATACTGCAATGTCCCAAAGGCAGTAAAAATTGTTGGTCATTTGTAAAAAAAAGTAAAGAATTCTTCGTCATCATCAGTTCCTACGCACGTCTTCAACGATACTACTGCTGTCAGTTCCCAAGAAAAAGCAGATCTGCTTGCTACCCAATTCGCGGCAAACTCAACACTGGCCGCAGGTGTCACAATTCCTGTACTCGAGAGCGTAAATGATTTTATGGGACCAATCTTCTTGAAAGATCTCAACATAAATAAATCCGCTGGCCCGGATTGTATCCCCGCTATTGTTCTGAAGAGGTGTTCTTCAACGCTGGCAAAACCTTTGCGTAAGCTTTTCCATCGGACCTATTCCTCTGGACTCTTTCCGAGTGCATGGAAAACAGCATTTGTCCAGCCTGTCCCTAAAAAAGGCGAAACTTCTGCACCCTCAAACTACCGACCAATTGCACTAAGATAATGGAAACGCTGATTAATTTTAGCTTAAGAACGAAAGCTTCTTAATGACCGGCAGTACGGCTTTCGTAGCAACAGGTCCACTGGTTATCTCATGGTTTATCTTACTGAAAAGTGGAAACAATCTCTCCATCGTTTTGGTCAAAGCAAAATTATTGCACTTGATATTTCTAAGGCATTTGATAGAATTTGGCTTCAAGCCCTTTTATCGAAAATGCGTGCATTTGGACTCGATGAATCTCTTCTTCGTTGGATTAGTAATTACCTTTCGAACCGCTCAATTCAAGTTGTATTGGACGGTTTCAAATCTGATATTCACAAAATAAATGCTGGTGTGCCCCAGGGCTTTGTTTTGTCTCCGACATCTCCTTATATTTATCAACGACTTATTATCTGAAACAACTAATCCAATCAATTGTTTTGCTGACGACAGTACTCTCAGCTTTCATATTCGTTTTCAGATTCACATCCATGTTCTTCGGATGATGAACTGCAACGGCAGCGTATGATAAGTTCATTAAATTCTGATCTTGATAGCATTGTACAATGGGGAATAAGAAATCGTGTGGAATTTAATGCTTCAAAAACTCAATGTTGTCTTCTGTCGTTAAAGCGAAATATTCCCTCAATGCCACTGTCCATGAGTGGCACTTGCATCGAAGAAACTGATCACCTCTCAGTTCTCGGTATGTGCATTACAGACCACCTTTTGTGGAACGATCACATATTTGACATCGCCAAGAATGCTGCGAGGTGTTTAGGTTTCCTTCGAAGATGCAAGAAATTCTTCACCCCGTCTGATCTGGCTATAGTATATAAAGCATATATTCGACCGAAACTCGAGTATAATTCCCATATTTGGGCAGATGCTCCTATAACCCACTAGAGTTTTCTAGATAGCATTCAAAAAAGAGCTTTGAAAATGATAGGCGACCGAACAATAACAGAAACATTTACATCTCTTGAGCACCGTCGTAATGTTTCGTGCCTTTCGTTATTTTATCGTTATTTTTACAAACAATGCTCTAGCGAAATAACCAGCTAAATTCCTCCCCTGAAATGTTATACGTTATACCCCTACAATTGCTGCTCCTTGTGAGATTTCCCTTCTTATGTATAGGACATATGATGCCTTTTCGTCAGGCATTTATTCGTGTTCCCATACGTGTACTATTGTATCATGAATTGCTTGATGTATTGTCGGCCATCCATGTTTGATAGCCTCAACAGGTAAGCCATCGGCTCCTGAGACCTTTTTATTTTTGAGTCGATTAATATCCTCAATGCTTGGTGGCCCCAGTATGAGGTCTTCCTATTGAAATGACGCAGTCTCCTCTCCATTTCTTCCGTGAGCTGACAGTTCAACAATTCATTAAAGTACACTTCACAGAATGCCTTCAGGATCGGTGATCAGATTTCCCACCGTCTATGTGTGTATGTATATTGCGAAATATTTCTGACGGATTGGTAGAACTTCCGTGCCTGGTGCGGACTTCGCTCTATATTTTTTTCCATTTCACATACAATGTTTTTCTACCAGGCTGCCTTTTTTGTCTGTGAAACCTTTTCTCTATTCTGAGGTCTTTATATTCATCTTCGCATGCCCGCGTTCTATGAGGCTGCTGCATTGCTGGGTATGCATCATTCTAACATTCAGACGCTAGTTTCAAACCAGTCGCTCCGATCTCTGCGACTACTGCTTAAGATAGTGTCAGCAGTACTAATCATTTTGTTCCTATGGCGTGACCATTTCTCATCTACGCCCGGCACTCTGGCACTCTGTCCCCAAGACTTATTCTCCCTCATCGAGCTCTCCGAGGACGAGCCTTAGCGCGCGACTGTTTATATAGCTTTTGTTTTCATCGCGTAGGGCCGCTGTGTTGATTCGAGCCTGAGCAGCGGATTAAATACTTGTTCGCAGAGCAATCCGCCCCTGGAACACCATACCAACAAGATGGTGGTCCGAGTGAATGTAAGCACGTCGATACGATCGTATCGTCATAAGGCTCGAGTAGTGTCAGATATTTTTACGAGGGAGCCTGGTATTCGCAACGAATAATTTCGTCGGTGCTGCCATATCTATGACTCGTAGTCCATTGCCATGCAAAGTATGGGAACCTATGTACTGCCTAAATATCGGTTTCCTACCTAATTTGGCGTTGAAATCGCCAAGGATTGTTTTAACGTGCCTCAGACGCCGAGGGTGCATTATAGCCTTCCGTTTATTGGATTAAAGCCGTTGGTGGTAGACTTTATTTTTTGGCTGACTAGGAAGCCTACCCCGAGCACATGGTGTCATGAGTGATGTTCTGTCAGATTTATGTGTGGCAAAGACATCAATTAGCTGATGTGCAGCTCGAGCTCTGTAGAGCAATCTGGCATTCCATGAGAAATTTTTTAAATCGTTAAGTCGTTATCGTTACTTATTTCGTCGTCGTATAATAAAATTATTTAAAATTTTAACTAATTTGTTTGAATAGGTATATACAAATCATTGCCCAAGGATTACCACGAGGAAGTAAATCAAGAACTTCGATGTAACTAAAAGTCGCATTCCTGACTTTATCCAACTGTTAGGCATTGTCAAAAACTACTCGGCACGCCGCAGGTCCCCACGACTGATTGTCCCCTTGTCGTAATCCTCTTGTGGTGTAGAAGTTCTCAGTAGTGTCTCTATCAACCTATTTTTCCTTCAGCAAACGGCTTAAGACGTTCACATAAAGTCGCTGGACAGGGTCTTATAGGCGAAGTTTAAAAAAAATGTTCCTCTATAGTGGTTCAGATAAGTCGATCTTCTTTTTTCTGGATCGGACAGATGTTACTTAAATTTCATTAATCGAGTATATTTTCTTCCGACCATATTTTGCAGATGAGTCAGTGTATGCACAAACTCCAGTGTGCCTAAAGAGTTTACTGTTTCACTCTTTTATAGAAGTTTCGTCGTCTGCCTTTACTTAACAAAAGTTGTGTCATTAAAGTTTACATGTCAGTTATGTTCAAGTAATGTTAAAGAAGTCGTACGAACCCTTTTCTCATCAACATTTTACGAAAGAAAGGGCGAGAGTTCTTTCACTTAATTCTTAATTCTAGTGTTTGCGTGAGAGTTCGGCAATTTCTTTCAATAATAATGTTGAAGAAAACACGGATTACAACGCCTCGCCTTGTCTAAACCCTTTTTTGACTTCAAAGGTGTCTGTGAAGTCTTTACAGACGTTGACGGAACAGCGATCTTTTCTATCGTCAATCTGCGCATGCGGACAAGTTTGGCAGGGATGCTAAAACTGCACTTTGCCAATATAAGTCGTATCTATAAATGCTGTCATACGCCGCTTTCAGATCGATGAAAAGGTGGTTCGTTACGATTTAGAATTCCTGGTTTTTTCCAAGATCTGCCTTGAATGTGAATATTTGCTCAATGGTGCACTTTCCTGGCTCTTCCTCTTGATTATCTCTGCAATCTTTAGTTCGAACTCTGTAGCTTTGACAACTTCTTTTTACCTTTTGGTTAATTTTTTTTTAACTTCATTCCTGCAGTAACAGCTTTCCATTTCCTATATCACGCGCTTTTCATGCTCTTTATTATCCTTTCCTGTGTTATCCTTTCCTCTTCTCATCTTCGAACCAGTAGCCTTGTAAACCCACGACTTAACCATTAAGCGATACAATTATCCCCGCATTATTTAACTATTTGGTTCTACAGTTCCGGTAGTAAAAACCCAATATTTTTCAGAACTAACGTTGGTTGTGTGTGAAACGTTCGTTGAAGTTAAAGAGCATTTTCTAAAGCTCAGAATGGATAAACAAAATAATTGCCTAGCTACACCATCCCCACTCATGATTCTCTAATAAAAGATAACATTTTTTTCACAGGGCTCTGAATTAAGCAAACCAATTGATAAAAAGTTCTACAAAGGTACAAATCCAAGTTGCCATGACTTTAACTCACATGCGGCTACGCCTAGTGGAGCGCCCCTCTTAGTTGGATTCACAACAGGCCAGATCCAGCTAGTGCAACCTCAGCTAGGTCCACGTGAATTAAGAAAAATTTACAATGAAGAGGTCTGACTATCCAAATATAAACTCAAATTTTAAATAATAAAATAAAATTGTATTCTATTTCCAGCGCCTGATTGACAAAACAAAAGTAACATGCTTAAAGTGGCTACCACGTTCGCCAAATCTATTCTTAGCATCACATGCTTCTGGGCATCTTTATTTGTACAATGAAGAACTACCCTGCACGCCAACTTCGCCAAATTACCAGCCTTTCAAAATGGGCGATGGTTTTACGATTCTCACGTGCAAATCAAAGTCCACACGTAATCCACTCTACAAATGGGTATTTGGCACCGAGAATTGCAGCATAAATGAGTTCTGTTTCTCACCTTGTGGTTCGAATCTGGCTATCGTCTCGCAAGATGGTTTTTTGCGAGTCTTTCACTATGACACAATGGAATTGCTGGGTATTGCTCGATCCTATTTCGGAGGTTTCCTCTGCGTATGTTGGTCACCAGATGGAAAATATATTGTGGTTGGTGGTGAAGACGATCTGGTGACAGTGTGGTCTTTACATGAGCGGAGAGTTGTAGCTCGTGGACAGGGACATCGGTCGTGGGTTTCCGTGGTGGCGTTTGATCCTTACACAACTTGCTATTCAAGTTGGGATGGTGGGGATTTTTCGGACGACGAAAATCAGGTCAGTGAGTACAGCAATCACCGGTATGGCAGTGGTAGTGATTCTAATCACGGTTTCGACTGCAGCGTCGGTGGTGAAAAGAACTCCACTCCAAACTCACGACATCGACCTAATTCATTCCGTGAAAATTTGGCCCCTGATAAACTAGCTATAAGCTATCGCCTAGGCTCTGTTAGCCAAGATACTCAACTCTGCCTGTGGGACATAACTGAAGATGTACTAAGGCATCCGTTAACGCTCCGGCAGCGAGTCAACAGTACGAATTTGAACGAAACAAGCAACATAACTAGTGGCTTCTCCTCTGCCATTGGCAACAATACTACTGCGCATCTGAATGGAGATATACATGACGTTAAACTCATAAAGCCAGTTGCAATGACATCCACTTCTGGAGTCACCAATGGCAGCAACCAGAATTCGAATATATCTAAGGATCATGATAGCAGCAATTGCAGCAGCAAGCATAGCAGTAACAGCAGTTCGGGAAAATTCTCAACAGCGAATTGTACGTTATCTTCGTCTTCGACAGCGTCACCGGCGAACGACACTGCAGCTGTTCCGGGTTTGTCGACGATAAATCTTGGCAATGCTGCCGATATAGTTTTAGCAAACAAATCAAACTGTAGTAATAGTAGTAATAGTAAACCATCTAGTAACCCATTGAAATTTCCCAACTGCATCAGTGCAACTACATCCGATTTAATCGATGTCGGCAACAGCAGCTTAGGGAATAACATCAATACAAAATCATCGTCGGGCAGCTCGTCGACCAAGTCGGCTGATTCGAACCAATCAACGCTAAGCACTATAACACAACGATTAACGAACTTTAACTTTTTCAGTGGCGAAAAGAAGTCCTCATCTTCATCGACATCATCGTCGACATCGACGACAACGGTTTTTGACAATAGTCAACCAAACAACAACTACACTCATCAAAATCACCCAGCCGGTGGTCGGCATGGCAGCCATCGAAAAAATCTGAGCTTATTTAAATCATATGCTGGTGGTAGCAATCATCAATCGTTTATGAATGCGCCAAATACAAGCGGGTGTAATTCGATTGAAGGCAATGGTATTGGCATTGGTGGGACATTGAAACTGAATTCAAAGTCGTCGACACTTCAATCGCCGACCGGTGCGATAGTTACATCATACGATCCAATGAAACTTATTGGTACGCAATCGTGCCCTAGGTTTGATGAATGCACTCTGCTGGAACCACTTGTGTGTAAGAAGATCGCTCATGAACGTCTAACGGCGCTGATATTTCGAGAAGACTGTTTTCTTACCGCTTGTCAAGATGGATTCATATATACTTGGGCGAGGCCAGCATATTCATCGGTAAGACAATAAATTTTGATTATTTTATTTATATTTATGAACAAAAAATAAATAAATAAAAGAGGAACCGTAAGAGACCATCTCATAAGTCAGTATGCTGAGATTCTTTGAGGTCTCCATTAATTTCTTCACGTAGTTTGAGGAGATAGTAAATCAATAAAATATACATATATTTAGGTTCAAGATCGTTTTTGTGCTCATTTAACTACACCATTGTGCTTTTCCTTATGTATTTGAAATCTCTTTAAATGGAAGTGGTTATTTAATTTGCATAAAGAGAAGTAGATAGACAGTTAAAGTTTTTAAGACTTCCTTGAAACGTAACTAAAGGAAAATCTCAAATTTGCTTTAAAAAAAACGGATCCTCATATATGTTGGATTAATCCATTTTATGAGGTTTTAACTTTATCGCGGATGTTATTTATGCTGAATAGATTAGGAACTTAACTCATTTAGTTTGAGAAATATTTATAATTTCTTTTTCAACGACGCTTCGAACATGTTTCATCATTCGTGGTCAGGGGATGATACTAACGTTTGATGGATGTTATTTTTTTTTAACTATGTGTCTGTATGTGTAAGGCACATTCTTTTATATGTCTTTTATAACTTTTTTCAGACCTTTTAACAACTGCGTTATTGATAGAAGCAAATTTTTGCATGATATCTCTAAAACGTCATCTCTTCTTCGTTGGATTAGAAAGCTATCTTCTGGACAGTTCAATACAAATAGTACTAACCCGTTTCAAGCCTCATTTCCACGAAATAAATGGTGTGCCATAGGGCTCCGTTTTGTCTCCGACTGTCTTCCTCATTTTCATACTTGTTTGTTACCTCTAATCTACTAAACTGTTTTGCTAACGACTTCTTTGCCTTGGAATGAACAATATCAAAACATATTAAGCTCATTAAACTCCGACTTACACAGAATTGTGAAATGTGGTAATAGCTAGGAATCGTGTGGAGCTCAATGCTGTTTTCTATACCGAAACGCTTTCAGTACCCGATATGTATGTCATTTTGTAAATAAAGACATCGACAAAAATGCTGCTAGGTGCCTGAGTTTCAGTATCGATTCAAGAAGTTTTTTCCCCTGCGCTGAACTGGCTCCAATTTATAAAACGTTTATTGGCCCGAAATTTAAGTATAACTCCCACCTCTGGGCAGGTGCTTCTCAAGCATCACTACACCTGATAGATAGAATACAAAACAGAGCGTTAAAATTGATAGGACCTCTCGAGCAACGACGCAATGTTTCATGTCTTCCCTTATTTCATCACTTCTTTTATAAAAAAAATGCTCACTCGCTGCATTCCTCCTTTTATATATTTCACGCGTAATACTCGTCACGCGTGGAATGCTCACGAGTTCACGCTTCAGTTCAATTTCGTGCGATTATTATCAGAAAAAATAATATTTTGTTTAGAATTCTCACAAAATTATGCAAAAAAAAAACTAAATTATCTCCAACCCATGTGCAATCTTCTTAAAAATATTTTGAAGAATAAATAACTGCAATCTTGAGGTTAATCTTGTTAATTTGAATAATGTGATGCTCCGCCACATATATTAACTAAGGTGTAGAGTTTGTAAAGTTACACTTTGTAAAGTTATGGTATGTAGAGTTAGAAGCTTGGCTCTACATGAGATGTGATAACTTCTTGACAGTGCGAGTCATATCGTCTCGTCATTTTACATGAAAAAGTTTTTGTTGGGATCATTGTTGTAAGTTGCTTATGCCAAAATTGGGGTGTATTTCTTGCACATTTGCATTATTATTTATAATAATTTTTAGACCTCTAGCGTCAAAATTCGCGAATGTCTCATACAAAGTTCCATCCCCTAGTTTAAGAATTTGGGGATTAAAAGTTCCAAGTTTTAAAAATGTTGTTGTTTGTGTACTAATACTACCTTACAGACAACATATCCTAGAACATTAGGAAAATGTCTGATAATGTCTGAGTCAGTGACAAAATCAGTATTTTTTAAATATCAACAAAATCTGGGGGATCATGACGCTATCTCGAATGACAAAAATCTCGAAAAAAACAAATTTTTTATCTAAAATGCATAAATCTAGAATTTACGAAAAATTTCGAATGGGTAAAAATCTCGAAATGCCATATCTCGAAAAAAAAAATTAATTCGAGTTTTTTTTAACATTTCAAACTTAAATTAAAGTAATTTTGCATATACCCAACATCTCCGAATTCAATAGTGACCACAAGAAGGAGGGTTGCAGGGAGCGCAGCATTCATTTTGATGAAATCCTGTTTTTTATTTTTAGATTTTTGATTTTTTTTTAAATTTTGGTATGTAGTTTTTTTTAGAGTTTATATGTGATTGTAAAATTTAAAATATTATTTTTTTGATTAATTTTAAAAATATTTCTTTTTCAAAAAAAAAAATTCAAAGAATTAATTTAATTAGAACAAAAGTTTTTAAAAATGTTGATATGCAGAATTAATTTGGCTACCTAGATCTTCTTAAATATTAAATTAGACAGCCAATAAGCCGTTACCGAGAAAGTCAAAAATTAAAAACACTGTTATATGACTTTTCCCTTATGTCGTTTTTTTTTGGTCGTCCAGGACAGTCCAGAAGCATTCCGAATACTTCTGAAATTGTTCGATTGGCACTCAAAGTTCTGAAAGAACAGAAAATCGATTCTGTTTTCGTAGTCAGAATCAAAACCAGAAACACGCATGAATTATTTTGGGAATTTGCGACTGTTCTTTTTCTTTCATATTCGCTTGGTGCTCAGAATACGTTTGCGATCGATTTTGGTTAAAAAAAAATCACCCACAAACCCGTACCGATCATGCAAGCCCTGAAATTGCAAAATTGAAATTGCGATTGCAATGAAATTTAATTTGTGGATAAAATAAATATAAAAAGTTGATATTTTTAAAACATGTTTTTGTTTATTTATCAGCTTGTATAGAGTATAGGTAACTAAAAAATGATTTATAGCGCTATCGTATTGATTTTATCGAACAATTTTCATCTTTCTAAAATATTAAATAGGTGAAAAGATATGAGTGATTGTGTGAGACAACCTAAACAAATATGGGCAATTTTTTAAACAAATCACCTATGTTCATATTTTAAAAACAAATTATTCAAACAAAAAATAGCCATAAACAATTTTATAATAATAAGGAATATTACAAAATTTGTTTCAAATAAATCAGTTTAGTACTTTCTGAGATCCTGCGTGACAAACAACATAATTGTTATGCCTTTATATCTATAATAATAGTATAGATATAGAAGTATAGAATAGTGTATTTGGATAGGATATTTTAAGAGGGGATATTATAATAAGAGGATATTTTTAAGAAGCACATTTTTTTCGAGGATATTTTACTGGGTGTATTTTGACCGCTGATATTATTTTTGAATTATTCTAGATTTTCGCATTCAAGATTTTTTTGACGTGAAAACGTCTTATAAATCGATGACAGGCTAAATAATAAAATGACTCATGCTGATAAAGACTCATCACTCATGCTAACCGCGATACTGTGGTTCTTTCAACCAAAATCCATCGCAAACGTATTCCGAGCAGGCGAACATTAGATGTATGTATGTGTTTATGTATGTCGAATATGTACTTCTAAGCTGCTAAGGATTTTAATGAAATTTACATGGGAAATATAATTTTGTGCAGGGATCGTTCCTGTAGCATTTTTTTCGCATTTCACATTAAAACATGTTTTTTCTAAGACATAGTAAAGCTCGTCGGGTACCGCTAAATAAATAAATTTATTGGTGCGACTGCTCCTTCATTAGCCAAGGCCTAGTGATTTATACTCTCAACCATTCCTGTGTGTGTGTTGTTAATCTGCACGAATGGAAGGAAAATACAGTTTACCGCCGAGTCCGAACGGCTACATGAGATACACATTTTACTCTTGGAGGTTTTGTCAGTTCCTCGCAAGAGGCAGTACCCCGAAAAGAAGGTGGCCATAAGTCGGATTCGAACCCAGGCTCATTCGCTTAGCAGTCCGACACTTTAACCACTAAGCCACGGGACACTACACCGGGTACCGCTAGTTAAATATAAAACTGGTGCCGATTGGTACTAGGTTGTAGGTAAAATAGTATGTTGGTATTAGATTTTTGGTACAAAGTACTAGAATTTAGTACAAATGTATTTTGTTACTAGATAGTTGGTACTAGATCTAGTACTAAGTAGCAGATTTAGTATATTTAGTACTAACAAATTTTGCGTGATAAGTGGAATTGTGTATGGTGTGAGTTAACGGGCTGTATGTTGGTGTTGGTGTCATCAATGTTTTCTTATGACGTTATCACGTAAAATTATCGTCCGTAAACTAACTTTACAGACAACGAACTTTTTTTTCAAGATTTTTATTTTCACTATCGAAATGTTTGCTTTCTGGATTATTGCTTTCTAGATATCGTGGTAAACACCCGAGAATTTTGTTTACCTGGTATAATCTAAACTCAAGTTATGAGGGCTTAAAAAACGACGAAGTGCTTCGAGAAAAGGTATGTAGTGCCCTTGCGCTTCGCTTGGATCGTCTTTGCCTTGCGTTAAAGTTCGATAGACCGGGAACATATATATTTGTTCTCCAAAACTGGCTTCTGTTTTTGTTTTCCTCCCCAAAAACAGACTATCTTCTTAGAAGAACATCTCATTGCAATTTTGTTAAGCCTGCATAATACGGTATTGATTCCTTCTCATTCACAAGTTAAGGTTAATTAGTAAACATAAAAAAGAGTTCAGCTTTTTGTACCTAAATACACATTCATACCTGACCTGCAAGGTCGATGCAATCTTCACAAGAGCCTCTGATAATGATTTGAAGATTTTTGTTTAAGCTCAAACTCTAAGAATTGATATTCCTTGTATTTTATTTTTTTTTATTTCAAAACTAAACATTATTTTATTCCATTTCAGAATGTTCCTCAACACATGTCGCCTAGTCCCAGTGCACCTCCAGGAGGTACAGTAGTGTAGTTAAATTATATTAATGTATACAATTTGTCACGAAAATCTGATAAAAAATAATTAATATTTAAACAAAAAAAAAAATAATAATCAGCACGGTTATAAAGCAAACAGCAAACTCAAAGTAATTTTTTTTATTAAAACAAAATATGTACTTTGAAAGCAAAACGTAAACTAAAAATCCAACGCTACTAAACTTAAATTGCAGAGGATCGGCATTACACATGTAAGCAAGGAACTGATTAAAAATTAAAAAAAAACACACACACACAAATAACAAATAAAAGAAAAAAAAACAGCTTAATAGCTAAAAACTGGCGACGAATTCAATAGTACATTAAAAAACAAATGAAAAAAACATGAAATAGTTAACTATTTGATTACACTTTATGTTTACAAAAATATTATTTCAAGTTCTGGAAAGAAGTCCCGAACAGAATGGCCTATTACGTTACTAAGTCACATTGTTATATTTATCATTAACATTTATTACAAAACTAAAAACAAGTTAATACATGCATATATATATATTTCATTATAAATGAAAGGATATTGAAAATAAACGAAATTAACTACCAATTTTACACACCAACCAAACAAAAATCATCAAATTTTATATTTTAATTGGCTCATATAGTGCTCGTACATGCCTTATAATTATGTCGATGTTTTCCCATCTCTCACCTTATATTAAAAAAAAAAAAACTAACAGTCTAGTTGTCATGTGTAATGTATCTAACGAGGGTTAGCAAAAAAAGAAAAACAACCTATCCGTCCTTGTGAAAATGTAAACAGTCAAGCATCACGGCTCTGCATGTAAATCTCTTTTATTGGCCGTAGTTTTATTTGTTTGTGATAGCCCGATAAAAAGATAAATTGGCTCTTAGAATCTCTTCCAATTCAATTAAAGAAAATTGTTGTTATTTTGTATAGAAAAATGAAAACTGGCAGTGGATGGCGAGGCGACTAGACAAATTAATTTTTTGACAACACCAAAGATTTGTTTTTAAAAAAAAATTGTACATATATGTATAAGAATATATATATATATAAATAATGTGTGCAACTAAATTTTAATTGATTATTATATTTTGTCCTTAAAAATTCGGTATTTACTTTATTTGGGGAAATTATTTGCCTTTTACAATAACAGAGAGTTATGTTTGAGAAGGGAATTTTAAAAAGTTTCTCTTTTTTTGTACATGAATCCTTATATCTTAAAACAGGGAAAAATAATTCCGATTTTATATAATTGTTACATACTAAGCAATAACCTTGTGTAATTTAATTTTAGAAAAAAAAATAAATGTGGTCTTAAAAAAATAAACACAATTTATCATAAAAAAACTAAAAATAAATTGAAAGCAACGTGCAAGTGATCATTCAAAAAAAAATAAAAAAAAATATTTTTTAATTTTATTTGAAATACAATTTGTTTTTATGAAGTTATTTGTATTTATTTAATTCATTGAATAATAAACAAAAAGAATCGTTTAAAGCCTTAATTTTCTATTTTATTTTATTTTGTGTATCTTTGTATATTATAATATGATTATTATTAATGCTCTATATATCAAAATATATTATTTAGTTTTATGTTTATATATTATTAAAAAATGATATGAGAACAAAAATATATAATTTTATCATGTTGAAAAAAATCTAGTTTAAATCAAAATAAAAGAAAGTTATATAAAAAAACAAACACATAAATAAAACTAGGAAACAAATGTACATTCTAAGTTATATTGATTTAATTGCAATTAAATAAAAAAAAATGAAAAAAAATTATAAATAAATGATGAAGAGATACTAAAATAATAAATGAAAATATTAAGGGTATTTCAGAGTTGGTCAATTTTCTTAATGGAAATGAGTTATATATTTATAACTAAAGATTACAAGGGCCACATTGTGTAAAGATCGAAACGACAGTGTTCTTTCTTTTATCAACTGTGAAAACTGCTCAAATACATTGCGTACATCCATCGTTTGGAATATCAATTCTAATTGTAACAAAAGAAGTCTCGATTTGCCTGCCTACGCCATCAAACGGGTTTGAATTTAGTGGAACAAAATAACTGTCGTGGAAGTCTTTTGTGTTTTCCTTCTATTTACCCTTCCCCTGTCCATGATTATCTACCAATTTGGTTATGCAATATATCTACAAATCTACACCTACCTGTCAAAAATAAAAAAAATATATAAAAATAAACGTGCGCGTGAATAAAAAAATATTCAAGCAGTAGCATTCCCCATCACTTTCATTTCATAAACCTACCTAAGGGGCCAGTTATAGCTATCATTGAAATGCATAATTGAAAAACTTAAAACCGAGTTTTTATATGTTTTCCTTTGATAAGTAACACAAATGATATACCAATCGATAGCAAAACATACGAAGAAATTTTTTCGACAAGAAAAAACCAATTTGCACAAATATTTTTTACTTAAAATGTATTTAACTGTTTTCCTGATGCAAATTCGTATTTCGTGTCAGCTGATTGTTTTTTGACAGAAAATGGAACAACTTTTTCCACTGATTTGAGTTCCAATTCGTTCAGTTCAGTTAGAACGTCAAAAACTAAAAAAAAGTTATATGAAAGGTACCGTAAATAGACTTTTCCGGTAAATTTGGTTCTAATTAGCTGATAGCTAGTTCCAACAAAAAAAGTCTCAACAATTTTCATCAAAATCGTTGTAGCCGTTTTCGAGAAAAATAAGCTTTTTCTTAATCGTTATATGACAGGTACAGTTATTTTTAGTCCTAAAAATACAATTTGAATTTCCCCTCTGAGGAATGCCAAGTGATAAACACATTCCAAATTTGAACGCAATCCCTTAACCCGTTTAGGCTGCAGAACGATATACATACACCCGGACAGACAGACGGACATTTTTTGTCAATGACTTTTTAGACTTCTCTATCATTGTAATGAAATGTTTCATTGTTATCTCAATTTTTTTTATATTCACGAATCATAAACTTGCCTATAGTCTCTGTCTATCGTGTATAAATTTGTTGACGGCAGGAGGATAAACACCCGAAAGATGTTAGATTTTTGTAATCAAATTTTCTTTTTGATAATTAAAAAATCGTTATTTTGGATTGAAATAACAAGTAACGTCCGAATAAGAAGACCGGTTGAGCTCATGGAGGAAGAAATGAAAACCTAGAAAAACATTTTTTTTTTTTGCGTCGTAACTGCTGCTACATACAAAACAAACTTGTTATCTATAGATTTTCATTTTTGTTTTGAAAACAAATTTGCGCAAATATATATATGTAAATTTCAGAAACGATAATCGAATGATTTGTTACTACGATTATTATCCATAACAAATGTATGGAGTTAGTTAAGATTTAAGGAAACCAGAAGGATTAACTTTGCATAGGATTATCAAATCTTTTTTTCTTTCTTTTCCTTCGTCGTCACTGAATCTTAATATTAAACAGAGTTTTGATATGTCTTTCTCTTTCCTCCTTTTACGGATTTCACATAATGGGACAAAAGTTAGCTCCAAAGTCGATGGTATGTGAAAACTAAGAGCTAGAAATATTGTCGTTTCGGCTACGGAATGCTATTTATGAAAGGAAAACCGACACGACTCCAAAACGAGAGCTTGTCGTTCAAGTAAAACGTCTATCGGAATAAGGGTGATTATGAATGATGTTGCATAGGTTTGTTCGATGTTCCCTGCCCCAGTGCGCACGGTGGAATGTCAGTGCATTACGCCAAACTGCCAAAATGCTGCATATGTGCTCCGGTGTTGATTTAACATCGAACAGATCAGTGGAACATCTCTATTTTTGTACATTTCTTTCATTTAAATTTGTTTTCTTTAAAAAGTGGCAAATAAATAGAAGTTAATAAAATTACCCAAGAAAGCAATATTTTGTCTATAAACACATGAATAACTTAAAAGCTACAAAATAATCTACGAAATATTTGATATCATAAAATAACACACCAAATTTGCAAATAATTTCCTCCCTTCTCTGAAAACGAACTTCTGCCAACAGCTGATTTGAATTTAAATTTTGAATTTTGACAGCTACGATATCTTACACCAAGAAAATAACTGGGGCGCATGAGGGTGCACTCAGTGCGTGCTCGGTGTTCACCTCGAACACAGTGCAAAAACACTGGGGCGAAATAAGTGACATAAAACACTTCAGTGCGATTTCAGGGTACACCAGTGCGCCCCAGTACCGACATCAAACAAAGCTTATGTTTAAACACCGAATTCGACTTCATTTGGTTTCAATTTACTGTAAACAAACGCATCATTCATGCGTGTTTTATTTATAGAAGTCCAGATTTAAGCAGAATTTCAACTTCTAACGGATTTGATGCCTTGTCTGATTGCATCCAAAGAAAAAAAATCATTATTGCGGGCCAGACAACGCCAGAAAGAAGGTACCTATGTTAAGATTTGTATGAGTAACATCACCTTACTCAGTTCGTTCATGAGACAACCCGAATTCCTGACATTCAGGCCGAACTGCGAATATTCTAGACTTGTTTCTTTTCTCCGACCCTGATAAATAAACATTCCATGTTTTATCGCCTCAAGGCACATCTGACCATTATGTCATCTCTGCGAATTTTTCGTTCCAGCTAAATCCAGTTAATGAAAAAAACATCAAGAAGAACCGTTTACAATACAAGAAAGCCAAGTGGGTCCCAATATTTTTTTTCAGGATATTTAACTGGTCACTATGCTTCCTCGTTATTTACATTGATTCCAGCGCAGATATGATAACAAATTTATTAAATTCTTTTAGCAATGAGAAATCCCAAATAGGTCTAAAAGTATCCAATAAAAGAAAAACTCATGGTTTGATTCGTGCTGTAGATAGGTTTTCAGGTTAAGAAGTTTCAGTTGTTGTAAGCCCAACGCCTCATGGGAAGACCCGAAGAAGGTTTTAATCTCTCCGCTCGTTTTGGTTTTTATTTCCAAGGTATTTGATAGTTTGGCATCAAGCACTTTTATCGAAAATAACTGCATTTGGAATTGATGAAACTCTTTTTTCGTTGGATTAGTAGATATTTACCTTTCGAACCGTTCAAAACAAGTTGCGTTGAACGGATATTCACAAAATATGTACATGCTAGTGCCCGGGTTCTGTCTTGTCTCCGACTTTTTTCCTTATACTCCTTATGTGCCTAAAGTGTCTTTCATTATTTTATCGCTATTTTTACAGTGCCAGTTGCATTTCTCCCAGAAAGAATTTCACTGTAATTCCGTGCTAGGAATGCCCATTAGTTTACCTTACAGTCCAACTTGGGATGTACTTCGGAAGTACGGAGATTCTTTCTTTTGCCGCACCTCACGAATATGGAACGCTTTGCCAGCCTGTTTTCCCTCCCATTTTGATATGCAGAACTTCCTTCCTTATTCCCCTAATGCTCGTACGGCGTTCAAACATTTTAAGGAAATAAAAAAATAAATTTTGAGGAATTTTTGCACTGTGACTTTGTATCTATTATATCTAGTGCTGGATCAGGTTAATTACTCCACAACTCGTACTCCAAATTAGTTTCTTAGAGAAACTTGTGTATTTTGTGTACTTTTAGGGAGAGTACCTAGTTCGTTCTCTAATAATTCGTATGCCTATAACTTTGATGCACATTTACTTATTATATTTTTAGGCATTTCTTCGTGAGTATTGCAGAAAGCAGAATCTACAGGCGGCACTTTTTTCTAGGCCGCGTAGGTATCTCTAAGCTTGCTTTTGTTTTTATATAAACTGATGCAGGATTACTTTTTTTTTTAAAACTTTTAAAAAAACCAAAACCACAAGGTCCTAAATTGAAGAAGTGAAGTCTGAAGTGAGTGTGGTAGTCCCAGTCAAACTCGGTCGAAAGACAAAATTTAAATAGTCAATGTTCCCTCCTGAAATGGAAAACACCAAAAAAGAAATACCAAAACCACCTGCTTAATGTGAGATTACCGATTGGATCGGAACTATTCGTTGGATATATTTATACAAATGTTTTTGTTTTATCTAAATAATTATACATATATAAAAAATAAACTGTTTTTCAAACATTTTCAGTTTTGTGTAAGTTGTTTATTTTTAGTTAAAAAAAATGTTATTTTCTTTCGGCACACGTGCAATAAGCCTTCCATGGGATAGTTCCATCGACACAATAATTCAACAAAGAAAAAAAATATTTCGAACCAAAAAGAAAAAAAAATCAATTAATTACAAGTTTACATCGCCGGCACTTGGTGTCGTCGATTCTCTTAAAAATAAATGTTTAGATAACAAAAATGATAGAAAAGCTTGACCTCCAACAATCAAAAACAAGAAGTAAAGTTTTCTTTTTCTGTCTCCAGTGTAATCTAACTGCTGGGGATTTCCATAAGGATCGTAGTTAATAGGGCCATCCGATGCGGCAGCTGTTGTTTCCAACAAAACTTTCGTTTTAAGTGTTCTCAACTGAAATAAAAACTGTTTATACAAATTTCTAGTGCAAATAACATTTTGTTTTCTCACCAAAAAGAGACCAAGAGTAAGGCTGGAGTATACCAGCGTTAAGTAATAACCAAGACTGTGGAAGATAGTACTTGCCAATAAACATGCAACGATTATAACGAATTTGTAGCCAGAAAATGCAAGCAAATCCAAAGTCTTTAGACTTGTTTTAATGTTGACAACGTATAGAGTTATTGAGTAGACAACTAGTTCAAAGATGCTATAAGCTAACGCACTGGATGCTTGGATTCCGAGTTGTTCAGGTGAGAATCGACTTTGCATACCGAGCATCAGACCGGCGACCACTACGTAAGTTATGTATGCCATGGTGGGTATGTATAGATCTGGAGCGTTAATATCATATCGGGGTTGAACTGGGTTATCCTGGTCATACTTCAAGGACCAGTCCTGCTTTAAAATAACAAAACAAAAGACAGATTTTAGTCAACATTCTTCCAGATCTAAAACAAGAATTTTGTTGTAATGAAATAAAAACATTTTAATGGATGTTGCGAAGACACCATAATAAAAATTGGAATAATAACTTATAGAAAAGAACCATATTTTATAAAACCTCGGATAAATGCAAATGATAAAAAATGGGCACGACTGGGTCGCACGTACTTGCTCTCGTGTGCCTAGTTACATTATGGAAGGCAAGATCTTGGACAAAAACAAATAACATTTGCGTTGAAAGTAACACAGTTTCACCTTATAAAACCTCGCAAAACCACAATACTTAACGGTTTTTAGTAAAAATGAAGTACGCCATGTACGTCTTAAATAACAAGGAATTTATGAAAAAATTATTTCGAAAATTGTAGGACAGATTTTGATAAAATCCTGTTTTTTATTTTTAGTTTTTTGAAAAAAAAATTATTTTGGTATGCAGTTTTTTAGAGTTTATTAATATACATGTGAATATAAAATTTAAAATAATTTTTTTTTTGATTGTTTTAAAAATATTGATTTTTCAAAAAAAAAAAATCAAAAAAATATAAAGTTAAAACTAGTACATGGTGGACAAAAAGAAATCACCCTATTGGAAGATGCTCTCATTTTTGCAAATGGCCGCCAATGTCAAATCTGTTTTGAATACAAGTGAACAAGCCATGGAGCGATACATGAACCGACATGAACCGATGTTCTGAAGGCAGCGTTCTCGGGTCGCCTCATCTCTCGTTTTGGCGATTTGCATTGGCCCGCAAGATCGCCCGATTTAACCGTTTCAGACTTTTTTGTGGGGTTTTTTGAAGTCGCGTATTTACGTGAAAGCCCGAGACTCTGGAAGCCCTCAAGGACAACATTCGACACGAGCGCGAGAATCTGTCGCCCGAAGTTCTCGCTGAAGTGATGATAAATGCCCGTATGGTGACGGCGCGGCCCCCATTTAGCCGATATTATCTTCTCGACTTGACCAATACAATTCGTAATGTCAAATAAACATAATCAAAAAACAGAATCGAAGTTTTTCAAAAAAGAGAGCCAAACAACATCGGATGGATGACTTCTTTTGGCCCACTTTGTACAGGGGCAATAATAACAATGAATGATCTGATGACCTTGATGGGGAAAGAAAACTAATGTTAGGAGTTGGCAATATAAAAGGCCCGCCTGATCATACCACAGAACAATTTCATTGTTAGAGCTACTGTTAAAACATATCTGGGAACATCGGCCATCTAAAGAGTGAATGGTTCGATTTTATATTTGTCTCTGCTAAGCGCTATTCCGGTGCACATATGTTGAAGAAGCGGATGAAAGCTCGCTTGTTCTATTCGAAAGAAAAGTACTTCTAACGACGTATGGTCTGGTTTGTGACTTATACAACAACGATGAGCGAAGAAGATACAACAACGAGGAGATCGAGTCGGCTGGTGAGCCATGTTAAGAAAGTAAAGTAAGTAAACTCTTCAAAAACTGTTGGTTTCTAGAATTGGATGCTTTCCCACGTGCCTAATTGCGTCTAAATAAGCTCGTCGAATAATTTGGTTTGTAGAAGACTTAAAAATGGACAAATAAAGAGCTAAATACACAACTCTCCCAATGATTAAAAATACTTGCCTTGTGCGTGAATGGGAAAAACAAAAGCCGCAGCTTATTGATGACGTAGTTGTTGTCCACTGCAAAATAGTATTTGAGCTTTGCCACTGGAACGTACTTCTCGAATTGAGTTTCAACCATTTGTTTTCCCTGATCGGCTAGACGCTGTCCATATTGCATTGCCATGTCCTGCACCATCGGTTGTTGAAACATGGCAAATTGTTGTGACAACTGAGGGGCATTCGGCAAGCTTCCAGCCTGCTGTGGTGGTATACTGGGATAAGATGGGAAACTCTGTTGTTGCGGTGTTTGATGCTGTTGTTGTTGTTGTGGAATCGGTGTATATTGGAAGTCTTGATTCAATGTTGACGGCGCACCATTGTTGAAGGCCTGATTGCCGGTATATGGAATATTCTGTGGCACCATCATTGGTTCCATTTGCGGGTTGTATTGCGGAGAAGCCATCGGTGGTGCTGGGCCTAGTGCATTTATATCGCTTACTCGTTTGAGCTTCCTGCCAGCAGGACCTTGATCTGTACAAATTAAGAAATATAATAAAGTTTAAGTTTTTCCCAGACACCGAGGAAATGATAGGAAAATCGCAAGAGAAACAAGAGGGTGTTACATCAGGCTTGATTAAAAAGTTTATCAGCTTTAGAATATTCATATTATTTGTCTATATTTTTAATCAATAATTTCATGTTAGGAAATGCGGCAAAATATAAATTTATGAAAACATAATCGTAATCGACGTTTAATCTACTTGGTTTGTGTTCTTCTGGGGGTTTTCTTGCAATTTTCAAACTTACGCTGTCGAGCAGCGGGATTCGGATTGTAGTTCATGGTAATTGCTTAGCTCTGGAATGGGATTCAGGGAGAATTTTTATTTTATTTCTGTATTTTTTGAAGAAAAAATAAGTTTTAAAATTAATTCTTTTTCAAAGTACACATCACCACTCAAACTTCATTTGAGGTTTGACAAAAAAAAAGTCAGTTCAGTGGCACACTTTTGACAGCTGTAAATTGAGAAGTCTGTTCAGGTAAATAGAAGACAAATAAATAAGGGGAGGTAGCACTATGGAGAAAAATTGAATTAAGAAATCTGGCCATTCTTATAGGGCCCATACACAACACAAACATGTTTGCGCAAACACTTATTCTTTGTCGTGTTATCCATGTTCGCTGTTTGCAGCGACAGTTTGCGTAAATCAAAAATATTTTGACTTTTCTTTGTCTGTGAAAACACGTTTTGTATGGTGAAGTTTGCACAATTATTTTCTTGCGAACAAATGCGATCAAAATTTCTATGAGTGATGATATGAGATGAGATGAACGACGAAACGATGATAACTGATCTTCGCCTCTTCTTCTGATGTTTGTGAAAATTATTGGCGTAGTGTATGGAGAAGGCATGTTAGCGCAGGTTTATGTTTGTGTATGGGCCCTATTACACCCACATACTGCTTATTTGTATTTCTTTATTGTACGGTAAAATTCGTTTTTTTTTTATTAATTGCTTGCAATAGAACCTGTATACCCGCAGTATAATCAAAATAAAATAAATTGAAAAGGGTAAGGTGTTTTAGATGTACGTGCTATTTGTATAGTGTGTGTATGGAACTACGCAACCAATATAATCCTATTGTCCTTAGAAATTTTAGCCCAGCATCATAATGTACCAATTTTTTGTTTTCAAAACATGCCTTAACTTTAGTCTGGATCTCACCAAATAACTTCGTGTAATTTTTATTATTTTTTTTTTGAGAAATAGAAGCGACTAACAACATTTTTCACTTTATTATTTATTTTTAGTTATTATTTTAACTTGATTTGCTAATAATTTCCTACCATACACCCAAAGAAAAGAAAATACAGAAAATAAACGTCATCCATGAAATGTTAAATTTATTCCACCTTTTATTTCTTTTACCATGAAAGAAATATATTAAAAAGTGCACGCTGAAAATAAGAGAAATTGAGACATAAGGTGATCCCCGACAACAAACATTGACTAGAATACATTACGATGACACATTTCTTGCGATCATCTATTTCAAGTAGAGGTTCAAGGTAGGACAATGATAAAATACAATAGTAGGATAAATATGTCCCCTTATATACACATAATCATATGACGCCGATTCTTCATCAATTCCTTTTTGGGCACGCATGTAGCCTTCACACGTTGAATCAGTGTCACGCCACAGTGTATGACAAACGTTACTATGTCTTAACGTTTGTTTATTTCAATGCTCTCGCTCTTACTTATAACAAAACATACATTTGACCACAAACTGAGGAAGATAATAATTAAGCAAGCAATGAAAATAACAAACGAGAATGAGAGAATCGCAACAAATTCTCGGTCCCTGCGTCATTGTGATCTCCACTACACTTCTCAACTCCTTCGCCTAGATACTAAGTCACGCTGCGGCAGATGCCTATGTGTATAAAAGGGGACTATAGAACTGTTACATTTGAGTCACGACTTAAGACACTTTCAATAATTGTACGAGCATCACGGATCGACTGGAAATTGAAAAAAAAAGAATTCTGAAACAAACCTGCCTCACAAACTACTGTATATTACTGGAAATATGAGAATCACGGAATAATAATTGAAAAAAGAAAGTAAAATAAGGCCCAAAGCTTTTGAAAAGCGTACTCTTTCTGGAATTATACAGTGCTTAAAAATACAAGCGAAAACTCATCGTATAAATCTGTCTTTTAAGTACTCTACTTGTACCCGTCGGCTTGAACGGGACCAATTATTACAGCGGATTCTTTTTAAGCCCCAACAGCAACAGGTTTTTGACATTCGAATTTCGAATTGAATTTGTGTATTTTGCTACTGCTTGCCGCAATTTTAAAAGGAATTTTTAAAAAAATTTAAATTTATCAAAGTATTCAAGCATAATTAGAAATTGTGCTAAATAAAAGCTACAATGGAAGTGACCCCGAAACTGCAGAGGAGATCTCTTTCTATAACTTCTCGTCTGAAAAGTCGCTCAAGTGGTATGAACAAAATGCGAAATGTACCATTAGAATTGCGAAGTTAATTAATTTTTTTTTTATTTTGACAGCTTCTCCATCGCCTAGAAATCGCCTAAGGAATTCTATTATCCCATCATCACCCATCTCAATCTTATCAGATGGTGGCATAGAAGGTACCCCTCCAAATAGGAAATTCCCTTTCAATCCACCGTATTCACCATCCAATGATGCTGATTTTTCTCCACGATCCAGACTATCTCAGTCGTCCATCAACAGTCCGGAAGTTACCTGGCGGTGGACTCAAGATGAGCCCTCTGAAAATGCATCCAATCTAATGTCCAAATCTACTCCCAACAACTGCCATGCCAAGGAACTACGCCGGCAGAGATCTGTGAAGCGCAAGGAAGAACTTCGTAAAGCAGAAATAGAAAAGCGAAAAGCCATAAAAACTAAGAGAGATGATGTTCTCAAGAAACAATGCGAACAAGTAGAACTTATTATTTCAAAAAAATCTACATCTTTGAAGTCACAAGAAAGTTACTTTATTGAGAACAAACCGCGATTCTCAGAATCTTCTGGTTTTGGTTCAAAAGATAAAGAAGACGATTTATTTGACGACTCGGCATTCGATGGATTATTAGGACTGCATAACACTGCTTTGGAAGAAACCTCAATAGTACCTAGGAAAGATAATTCCGTTAAAGTTAGAGTTAAATCCAAAGAACTCAACAAAGTTAAACACGTAAAGCCACCTACTGAATCACCTTTAAAAGACAAGGATTTAGATCTATTGAATGACTCTGAGTCTGATGGATTTTTGCTGGAAGCATCACAGCAGATCGAGTCATCTATCGAAAAAAAAGAAAAGAAGAGTTGCACAAAGGAACTAGAGCGTTCGTTCGAAGACATTCCGCTGGACAAGGAAAAATCCTCGAACTATGATTTCCTTCAAGATTCATTCGATGATTGCTTTGCCCTCGTTGATGATGATGCATTTGAATGCAAGAAACCCAGAACATCACTACAGCGATACAAATCAATGCCAACGAATTCACCAAAAGCAACAACAACGCTAAAACCAAGCCCCCCGGATACCTCGAAGATTAGAAGATATCCGAGTAGTAGTACTATACGGCCAAAGAGTAAGTTTCCTTAAGACACTTCATACAAGCAACACGCCATCTACACAACATACTATCAGTCGAATTGTTCATTCTTTATATTTATGTATACTCAGTTCCTTTGGTCTTTTACTTATTAGTTTTAAGTTGCAGCTCGACTCTTCTGCTGGTCGAAGAATTCCATTATTAATACTTAGACCCTTAGGTATAGATTGTGCATTTTGTGTGCTTCGTTAAGGAAGAAATGGGACACACGATCTGCTGTACGATCAAATTCATTGTGATAAGATTTTTTTCCTTTAATAAATTGTTATATTTAAGTTAACATAAACAAGTAGTATTGCTGTTGTATGTATTTTTTAAAATAAGTATCAATCATGGTCTCTCCCTGGGTGCCAACTCGTAAGTAGCATCGCTTTGAAGGCAGCGATAGGCACTGACGACGACAAGACGACTTCAAGACTTGATTTAAAGGTTATTTTTGTAAACTTTAATCCTACTGTAGAAATTTGCTGAAGAAAAGAAGCCAACACCACTGAGAAAAACAGGAACAAGTTTAAGCCATCTTAAATAAACTGTAGTTCAAATTCCTTGCCTGACGTGGCGCTACAGTACGGGTTGGACCTGGGCGGCTGGGCCTCAAGCAACGAGCTTCTCCAGCCAGATTGGAAAGTGAATTTAATCGAGATTCTCTTTCATTTGCGTGCGCTACTTGATTCTAGGTCTTCTTCTATTAGGGTCCCTCCAGGGTAGAACCCTACATTTTCGGGGCCGTAGCATTGATGTCCATCAGCCATTTGAGACCTTGAATTTGTACTCTTGGCAAGATCTGTGTCGCTGTACAGCCGCTACAGTTCTTCATTGTATCTTCATCTCCACTTTCCGTTAATGCATATGGGGCCAAAAATCATCCGGGGATCTTTCTATCGAAACAGCCTAAATTGTCCTCACCCGCTTTTGACAACGTCCATACCATAGAGCAGGACTGGGATGATGAAGGTCTATTAAAGGGACAATTTAGTTGCCCGAGAGAGGGCTTTGCTATTCCCTTCTAAGTCCGAAGAAGCAGCCATTGGCAAGAGTTATTTTTCGTTTGATTTCAGAGCTAGTGTTGTTGTCTGAGTTAATACCGGAGCCCAGGTAGGCAAAGTCCCTTTACAACCTCAAAGTTATAGCTGTCTATCGTGATGTTTTGTCCAAGACGTCGATGTTTGGTATCTCTTCTTGATGAGGTTTTGCCCTCATTGACTGCTAAACCCATCTTCGCTGCTTCGGTCTAAATACTCACAAAAGCGCCAATGACACCACGCTGTGTTCTTCCAATTTATGTCAATATCTTTGGCGTATGCGAGTAATTGGCGGACTTTTGAAAGTTCGTGCCTCTTGTGTTGGCGTGAGAGTTATGGACTATTCTATCAAGTATGATGTTGAAAAAGTCGCATGACAGCGCATCGCCTTGTATAAATCCTTTTTTGACCTCAAAGGTGTCGGTGAGATCTTTACCGACCTCGTGAAAGTAAGCCAATACCTAGCTGGACTTGGTGTCGATAGTTCCTCTTGCTTTCTCCAAGCCAGGTTGAGGTGGATGCAAACCAGACTATCCACTTGTCCGAGACCTTTAAATATGTTGATTGGTCTGGACAGGAAATCGACTACTTTTATATGACTTAATGTAGGCCATTTTCGTGTCAATTTATTTGGGTTGCCGAATTCTCCTCAGACCTTATAAAGATCTAACTTGCCAAGATCTAACTTGTCGCAGGCGGCTTTAAAGTCTAAAAAAAGATGGTATGTTGGAATGTTAAATTCCAGACTTTTTTCAATCACCTGAAGATCCCGAAGTCTTACTATTTTTGAGCTGATTAATCGCCTTTTGTATCTACTCAATGCTTAGCTGCTGCACATGAGTCCCAAATTCTTCCGTGAGATGACCATTCAACAATTCATTGAAGTACATTCGCTAGGTCTTTACAGTAATTACATCGTGGTGTATATTGCGACATGTTTCTGACGGATTAGTAGAAACTCCCAGCCTAGTGCGCAACTTCCTCTATATTTATTTCTATATTACAGACAATGCTTTTCTTCTAGGCTGACTTTTTTTGTGTGTGAAGTCTTTTCTCTATTTTTTTGAGCTCCATTTTGGTCCATTTGAGTAATTGATTCACGAGGAAATGGCTTTGATACGGATGGCTGTTCTTGCAGCTTCCTATCTAAAATAAGATCCAGGTATTAATCTTTGAAGGAAGGAGCATCAAGTTTGGGAATTTTGTACTTTCTTATGAATAGAACTAGTTTGGTGTTGTGTGGGTTTACACCCAATCCACACTGATCTGCTCTTATAACTACTATATTCTGAATAGTTTGTAAGAGTTCTGTTAATACCTGGGGATGTTTTCCTGAAATGGCAATAGCGACGTCACTTTGAATCTCTCTTTTTCCAGTCCCTTAAGAAGTTCATTAAGGAGACACCATCCTGTGACGTAACTCTACTGAACGAGAAGCCCCTAGTTTAACATTCATTATCCTGGTTTTCAGCATTCTATTAATCAATTTAACAAGTCAGCCATTTACGTTGAGATTATGCAGTGCCATTGCTACCTGTATCTAGGAATACAACCTTAGAGGTAAGCGCGGGTTGTACTGAGGATATAAGTTCAGCTCTAATCTTTCTAGAGTTTTGAGAAGGGATGCAGATAGCCTAATCGGTCTTAAATCTGTCAGATTACATAGTTGCTACACGACTGGAAAGTCAGGAAACAAAAATTTGGTCAGGGAAAGTCAAGGAGTTTCAAAAGCGGCCAGGGAAAATATTTTCAAAACTGATCTTTTTCATATTTATTAAAATAATTTAATCCTTCGTTATACTCTGCCCATACTTTCGCAGCTCTACCATACTCGTATAACTTTTTTTTGGTTAATTTAAACGCAAAATGACCTAATATGCCAACTTGTAGCAAATAAAATTCCCTATAATTTTGTTCTGTAAAGCTTTTTTGTACAACGAGTATAGCCACGGAGATATTAAGAAGCTTCACCTGCCCAATTTCAGACGTAGCGTGAAATATAGGGATTCTTTTTTTAGCCGAACAACACGAACTTGGAATAGTTTACCCGGCGGGATTTTCCATTGCCATTTTGATCTGCAAACATTCAAAACCAATGTTAATCGACACCTCCTATCTTTCCCCTCCCTATCTTTCTAATGCCCGCGCAGTGTGTTTTAAATTAAAAGGGAAATTAAGGAAAAAATCTTAATTTGGGTATTTTATTAAGTTTTCAGTTTCTTTTACTTTTATAGCGCGATAACGTCGTAACCGAAGATTTAGTTTTAATTTAAATACCTACATATTTTAAACTCCACTTTTTATTTTATTTATGTGACCGTTACAAGGGAATGAGGGTTTATTAAAAAATCTATAACAAAATTTAAATTCAATGGAGTGCCTTTATAGTCTAGTCGACAGGTAGTCTTAGATGTAAAACAATCGGAACTTAATAAAACTTTAAAGCGTTATTCAGGGATGGTTCATATACATTTTCTCCAGTTTTAGAACTCGATGACCTTGTGCAAAAAGAGAAGAGTGGGGGAAAACTGCAAAATTTTCGACAGTTCTTAGGTTTTTCATCATTAACTTTTTCTTCTCACGTCCTACGGCAAAAGTATCCATTTATTTATTTATGTACGTAGAGCGTCAAATTTCCTACATTTTGACTATACATTCATGTTTGTATGTCAATTCGTTATTCCCAAAAAAAAGGTAATTTTTTTTTTAAGTTTCGCAAAAAACAAAAAAAAATGCAGAATTTCACCTTATTTCTTCTGTTATACCCTAAATATGATGAAAAAATGTTGTTGTGATTAAGAATTAAAATCACCAACTCTTGACACCCTCTACTCCTACCCCACCTTTCTAGACCCAACAATCTGGAGGATGTCATCCGGCGCAGCATTTCTTGTTGTGGGGAATGATAGTACTCCTTGTAAGGCTCCAACCCCAAACTGATATAAGAAGTTCATTGCCTAACTTGCCTATAAAATTTCTGGTTCATTGAACTGGTAGATGAATTCCATTCCTACTTCTAAATAACGAGATAAAGGCGTGAGTGAGGAGCGACATTCTTCGGGGAAACTGCAAGCTTCTTTGTGTGCGCTTATAAGTAAATTCATTGTTAAAAAAGAAGTGATTATACATTTTTTTTACTTGTACTATAATGCAATTTATGGATTCGTGCAAAAAAAAAACCAACAATCAAACATGACATAACGATAATAGAGAAGTTGAAAAAAGTGGGTCCGGAAATTCCGTCCGTCTGTCTGTCTGTTCGCGCCTCTACAGCCTAAACGGATGGGCCGATTTGCTTCAAACTTAGTATTTAGTATTTATTAGGTAGTATCTCGGGGGGTGTTTTTCATTTCTTCTCTAAGTCGAAAAATAACGGTACCTGCCATACAATTTAAAAAAAAAGTTTGATTTTCTCGAAAATGGCTCTAAAAAAAAAACTTTCAGGGTGCTAATTTTTTTACAACAATACATCGTTCACTTAGAATAAATTTTTCGAAATTGGTTCTATAACGGTACCTCTCATATAACTGTTTTTTTTTTCAAATGCGGTTTTATCGTAAACTATTATCCCGATTTCAATAAAATTTTGCACACAGAAAGTCATTTATAATTCAATTAATCGCTTTAAACCTTTTCATGTACATCTGCAGTGACTAGGCACCTGTATATGTAAGTGGGTTTGATAGATATGAACAAAATTCATTTCAAAATTTTCAAAAACTTTTTTTTCGATTTTTTAAATTAAAAAAAACATTTGGTTTTCGAATTATTTTGAAAATGGGTGGATTGAATTTTTTTAACGAACGATTTTCAATATTTTCTTTTCATCGATAGACATTTAGTTTTCAAATTTTATTGTGTACTTAGTTTTTCCGAGAAAACTCTTAAACTAATTAAAAAATGAAAGAATTTTTAATAGACGTTTTTTTTTTTTTTTTTTTTAACATGCGCGCGCAAAAGGAATTTGTGTGTTACCCTTATAGTGTTAAAACGCACTGCGCGAGCATAGGAAGATTAGGGAGGGAGGGAAAGAAGGTGTCGATTAACATTGGTTTTGAATGCTTGCAAATCGAAATGGCAAGGGAAAATCTCGCCGGGTAAACCATTCCAAAGTCGTGTTGTACGGCTAAAGAAAGAATCCCTATATTTTACGGTACGTCCGAAATTGGGCTCAAGGGTGAACATTCCTAGCAAAACGAGTTTTACGGGCGAAACTTTTAAGGGGCGGAATGCAGCTGGTTACCTTGAGTGAACATTTTTTATGAAAGAAACGGTAAAATAAGGTAAGGCATGAAACATTGCGCCGGTGTTCGAGAGGAGCAACGACAATCAGGTCAGAGTAGAATTATAAGCCATAATCTTATCAAGTTTTCTTATATAAAAAACAACTACTTTCTATTGGGTTAAAATAAAGATACAATTTTTTTTTTCAGAAATAAACATTTTGGCTCTGGCAAAAAGTAAATTAAAAGCAAATAGAAAACTTATAAAAACCCAACTTATAGGGTTTTCAAATTACAAACTAAATCGTAAACTATAACTTGTAATACATTGTGTGATAAGATGTACATATATGTACATGTATTTATTACTTCAAAATCAGTTAAATATTTATAAAATTCAAAACAGCTATTTTATATTAGTATAAACCATATTTTTAAATTTATATTAGCTTTAGTAGAAAGTATTGGTAATCAAAGAGATATACATACTTATGTAGTAATCCTAATTAGATTTCATTTGGTTATTCATAAATGTTGCTGAGCTAGTTAAATACTTCCCATTCCTTTGTATCTTAAAAATATATTTATTTATTAAAAATAAAAACAAATTTAGAGAAGGTTAATAAAATACTGTATTATTGCATTTTAAGTCTGTATGTTTTAAAATATGTATGTAATTTTATATGAATAAAATCAAGTGTTTTTTGAAGATATTAACAATCTTTTAAATTTGGTTATTTTTTGTTTGTTTTTTTTTAAGAAGTTTAAAGAACCGTGAATCTATGCGATTCACGAAATTCTGCTTTAATTTGTCCAACAAAAATTGTTAGTATACATAATATAGAACTTTTGCATTTCGCTTTAGCTGCAACCTATTGCTTAACTGACGGAACACAATGGTGAAGCTGAAGCTTGAAATTTAGCTGAAGCGCAAGTTCACTCAACTTCAACTTGGGCTTCACGCTTCAGTTTCATCTTGGCATTTCACAGGAACGAGGAACAAAATAGGCTAGTTCAATGTTTCTGAAGTATCCCAGATCTATTTTTTCTCAGATCCATTGAAAATGACTGAGAAAATTACTTGATCACTCCGAAATCTCAAGAAATTCGAACTAGCTTAATCAAACGAAATAAAAATGTGTGAGGGAAACACGGAATTATTTATAAAGCTGGTTAAAAAAGAGAATATTTTATGGGATTAACCAACCCCAACTATAAAAAATATTGAAAAGAAGGCGCAAGTGTGGAGTAATATTTCGATAGCATTTAAGATATATATATGTATATTTATTTTATATTCGTGGCAGCAAAATTGACATTCCGTGTTCGAGTCAGCTTCATCACTTAGCTTCAATTTTGACGTGCTTCATTTTTGCGCTTCATACTGCAGCTTCAGCTTCATCATTCTGTTCAGCCAGTAAGCAGAGATAATTTTAATTTTCTGTGGCATAAGTCTCTCACAAGCTGTTATAAGATCTTTCCAAGTATCATATGTAGATTTGCCTATGTTTTGTGGAATTTGGATTTTACAGATGCCAGACCATTTGCATCTTTCGGGAGGCCATTTCAGATTCTTGACCTTTTTTCGATTTTTGTATGATCCAAGCAGTGTGCATGGCAATGCCTAATGGGCTGCGTACCCACCGGATTTGTTGGCTTTTGTTTTTAGGGTAGAAATAAAAAAATCAACCTTGTGTTATTGCAGCAAAATTATAGACGCTTTAATACTAAACTAAAACAAATAAAATTTGGCATTAACATAAAAAGTGTAGTTCTTCAATTATATAGAGACGACTCAAACATTGATTTTCTCTTAGTGTGAAACTAAATTTTTAATAACAGGAATCCCCTACATTATCTCTTTAATGTGAAACTAAGAACTCTCAGAGAGAAAGACGGCTCGCTCTCACAAAACGCCATTTTGAAAATAAAAATACACACAAACCCTGCCTAGATCCAATAACAACAAACTTTCAAATTTGATTTTAACTAGTTCAACTCAGTGCAGAACTAAACATTTTAAGTAGTGTGAAGTTAGTGTATTAAAAATAGGAGCGCATAATTATAAACAAATAAAGTCGACATTATCAAAAACTTAGTGTGAAACTAGCTGATGTTTTCATACAAATTTCAACCTTGTCTCACAATAAATAAGTTTTAGTGTCGAGTTAAGTGACTATAATTTTGCGCTAGGTTGTCTGTAATTTTGCGCCATTGTTTGTTTTTTAATGTAATTAAAGGGCTTTTTCTGGCTGACGTTAGCTTTAATTTTGTTTACTTTTAGCTTTCAACGTAATATTCTTTCACTAAAACTGTTATCACAACCTTTGTTTAACTCTTAACACATTTTCATCATTTTTCCGCAAGGGATATATTTAAAAGAACAAATAATTATAGCCTTTTCTTTTCGAATTAACCCTCTCCCGATTCGGTTTTTACTTGCGATTTATAGGGACTATAAGGCAAATTATGCATTCGTAAAAAAAAATTCTAAGAATCAAACATGACAGTACGATAATAGGGAAGTCGAAAAAAGTGGGTCAGAAAATTCTGTCTGTCTGTCTGTCTGTCCGTATCGATTTCTATAGCCTAAACGGTAGGGCCGATTTGATTCAAACTTGGTATATAGTATTTTTAGAGTACCCTACCCGACGACGGTTTTTTGAATTGGCATTCTAGCTCCAAAACTAAGCCATATAACTTTTAATGAAAAATTTATTTTCTCGAAAACGGCTACTTCGATTTTGATAAAAATTTCTGAATGGTGTTTTCTATGCAAAATGTATCTTTTAGTTTTAATTGATTTTTCAGAAAAAGTTTTATAACGGTACCTCCCATATGACCGGTTTTTTTTAAATCAGACTTTCTCGTTAACTAATTAAACGGATTTTGACGAAATTTTCAAAATATGTAGTGTTTTAATATTTAAATAATATTACTTATTAAAATTTTCAAAAACATTTTTTTTATTTTTTAAAAAACTTATTTTGTTTTTTGAATATTTTGAAAACGAATCTATAGATTTTTTTTTTAATTTTTCACCTAGTATAAACTATGGATTTCTTTAAATTGACACTCAAAAAAAATTTAAAATATGCTTTCGAAAAGTTATTCAAAAAAAAACATTTTTTTGAAAAAAAAACTGGTCGAACGATTTTAAAATGAAAAATTCATAAAACAGCAAAAGAAACATTTTTTTCAAAAAAACGTTGTGTGTTTTTTGATTTCATACAAAATTTATTTGTTTAACATTTTTCCCCCAAATTTTGTTTGCTCGGTTGGGCCCTAGCCACTATACTCTGTTCAATTTATATTTTCAGTACAGACCTTATGGAGGACAGCTTTCAAACACACTGGTACCTGCAAGTGTTTGCATCGCACTCAACTTAAGAAATTGCCACTTAAATATAAAAGAGAACCATGAAATACATTGAAATTGTTGTTGTAATATTTCATTTAACCCACGTACATACCACCAGAACCTTTCTGCTCCCCGGCTGCGAGGCGAGGAGACTGACTGATTAATGATGAATTTGCCTCTCGCTTATTGTGTTTAATTTTAAAAAAGCACTACTGCAGAGTTACCATTCGCCATTAATAAAAATTATAATACCTTTTTCTTTTGTTTTTGTTATGAAAGTTCCAGAATTGAAGCTTTCTTAGAGCGAATGAGAGCATATTTTAAGTTTAAAAAAGGTGTTGTCGCTATGTTTTTTTTGCTTACATCTTTTCGTTTTTATTTTTCTTAAAAAAACGGTTAAAATAAAGACACATGATGCAATATTTGTTGGAAATTTTTTTTTTACTTGCGATTATAGGTACTTTAATGCAAGTTATGCATTCGTACGCAAAATTAAATTGAGATAATAATCAAACATGACATTAGGGTTGAGAAACGTTTTGAGTTACTGGAAAGTTATGATTGTCTGTCTGTAAGGATGTTTTTTGGACTACAGCCTGAACAGCTTGGTCGATCGTCTTCAAATTTATAACATAAGATTATTTTGTCATTCTACAAAAGCCTTATTTTAATTAAGGTTATTTTTCTCGAAAACGGCTTCAAACAAAAAAATCTGTGTACTTTTGGAGCTGTGGTTTATATTTTGGTGAAAAATAAATAAATTGGTGGGTTAAAACGGTACCTCGGACACTGGCTATGCGATTACAATCAAAATTGTTATATATATATATATAAATAATATAAATAGATTTAATTTAATTTAATTTTTTAGATTTAGTTTACGGTCTACATGTTTCTGTTTTCATAAAATTTGAATAAACAGTTGGCAAGCATACCTATATTTGTGTGAGAATTATACCAATTTATAATGCCCAGTATAGCAACCATTTGAGAGCTTAAAAATGGAGATAGCTTATTGAAATCAGTAACAGTAAGAGTGAAAGGCAAATATCCTATCTTCGAATGAAAGCCATTATTTTTATTATAATTTTTTTATCGTTATTTATTTTAAAGCATTTCATGATCATAATAGTGTACACAATACAGAATAAATAATAAGGACGCCTATGATAAACACATAAACACGAAAAACAACTAACAAATAAAAATAAATTGCACGACTGGATCGCACGTACTTGCTTCATAAGAAAATTAAAGTGAACATCGAAGATTTTTTCGATTTTTGTGACTTTTGATTGTTCGAATAAAGTACGTTAAATTGTATTGGGTGAAATAATGTAAACGCCACTTTATTTCTTTAGGAAATGTAAAAAGTGTAATCAGCTATCTGAAAGTGAAAGTCCCCTGAAAATCGGTGCAGCCGTTCCCGAGGTTAAAGAAATGAAAGGTCTCGGAAAACCCGCACGTTATTGTCGAGAAGCCAATGCATCCACAGAGAATGACAGTTTGGTCTGGATTATGGAGCGGTGGCCAATGATGCCTTTGAGGCTGGGAACAACGTTTCGGTCAACGGTCAACGGTATTCATGAAATTGAAGACATGGATTTGGGTATTGGCAGGATGGCGCGCCATGCCACACAGATACAGCCCATGCCACAATCGATCTTTTGCACATCAAATTCCCAAATCGTGTTGACAGCCGTCTTGGCGATGTCAATTGGTCGCCTCGGAGCTGCGATTTGACCCCTCTAGACTTTTAATGTGGGGAACCCTAAAGAACTGATATTATGGCAACAATCCGGAAACGATTCAAACGCTTAAGGCCAATATAATCCAAGCAATCCGTAAGCTACAGCCCGAAACCAGCAACAAGGTCTTGGAGTGACAGAATGGGCTACTGCGAAGCTAGCCGAGGCAGCCACTTGAACGATGTTGTGTTCCATAATTAATTTTGTTCATTTTATTGCATTTTTAAAAAAGAAACTTGTATTTAGCACACCCGTATGTAGCTGACTAGGTGCCTTGTAGTCTATCAGCACCATCTGCTTTGCTCGTTTTTAGTCTGTATGATCTCATTTTGGTTGGACGAGTAATTCTTAGTTGTCATCTAGATTGACTAGTACACATCGATCAAATTGGTCTTTCATTAAGGGAATGCAATTGTGCTGATAGCGAGCCAAGCCAGAACTAGGTTTATCTTGTGTCTATCTGAGGTCGACAAGGTGGGAAGGAAACATCCATGGACAGACTTGATTATTTGGTCGACCTGCGATGCCTTGCCTCTTAAAAGCAGGTCTATAGTCCTAGCAACAGTCTTTGTGCTGTCGGCATTTCTTCTACACGCAATTTCTTCGCATCTTTGACTTTTTTTTTTAAGCTTAGCAGTTGCATGAAAGTACACTCAGGTTCTTGTCCAGGAAACTCAAAAATTAAATTCAAGACTCACTTGTGCGCATGTACCCTAGATAAAAGCTGCAAATCCAAGTAAACGTTGTAATTATTAAACTTACATTTGTATCTTATAAACGCATATAACCATATTCTATGGGCAAGATTGGAGGGTGTTTGGTTATGATAAACAGCACCAGTCATATCAAACACGTGTAAATTAATAAGGGTTCGAAATGTATACAGATATAAAAGCTCCCAACGAAACTAACTTCTAAGTGACTGTTAGGTTATTAAATAAATTAAACACAAGTTGAGAGAACCTATGAAGCTTAAACACTAGTGTGAATAGCCGAAATATACTTCACGCGTTTCCACTTTTGTATCCCAAATGTTCATTTTGGCAATATGTTCCGACAGAACTACTGACGTCATTCGGATGTTAAATCCAAACATATGGTTCCTGTTGTTATCGTCCTTTTTCGATTCTTTTATTTTTAATGACCGGTTGAAGTATTTTGAAGATACTCAGTTCATGTCGTAACGCAAATAAAGATACGAGTTATTAAATATTTCAGTCCTTTCAACACATTTCACATTTTGTAAGGATATCTGAACACAGTATGGATCTAGTAAATTGGATTAACTGTATTAAGGCAGAAGAATATGATTGATCAAAAACGTCGTAAGAAGATAATTCATCTCTCAGATGAAGACATGCTTGGTGGGCTTCAGATAATGTAGAAATATGTTTGCCGCCCACGCATATTTAGCCTTCGTGCGTCGTCGTTGTGGCAAGATTTATTATAAATGTGTTAAGCTTTGATGGAGCATATGAGATGGCATGTAAAAAGTGCAAAATGAGCTACATGTGAATCTATTTTTGTTTTGTTTTCGTATACAACATTACTACTGTTTTCCTCTATATTGTAGAAATAAAGTGCAAGAATGGGTCGTACGTACTTGCTCTGCAGGTAGAGATGGTATATGTATTTTAGTCTAAGGTTACGACTCGACAAAATGACCGCAATATTTAAGACAAACAAGTGATTAATTTTATCCGAGTATCTATGTTTTATGAGATAAAATCTTTAGAAAAAGCAAACAAAACGATCTCCTGTGTCATTATAAGCTTCATAGAACTAAAACTTACTCTTGATGAGGCCTGAAGGCATGAATAAATCTGGAAATGCCGTCTTTGACAACGGGAAAAGATGGTAGGGACTGCTATTCAGCTAGTTTATAAGGGCATTCGCCCGAATAACGACCTGGAGAACAGAGTGAATGGCGATTGGAGAACCATGGTTTTATTAGGTTCAATGACGAAAGATTCGCACCAGTCACCATGGTGCAATGACCCGAACGCAACCGTGATTTCCTTTGTTGCAAGGAGAAGAGTTGTACGGTAGAATTTCGTTAAAAATAAAAGAATGATTTTTTTGAATATTTTTTGATTATTGCTTATTTCTCTAGGGCCTGCTGTCTCAATGCTTATGGCTGCGACCTTTCGAGTTGATGATGAACAAAATTCTGAATATTCCTCATCATCCTTTGCCTATTTATACAAATTATTTGTATGTCCACCACAAACCATACTTTAACACTTTCCATATGAAAATGCATTTTCATGCATTTTCATAAAATATGCGTTCTCATCGTAAAGTATCAATTCTTATTACCAATTGATATCGATACCCAAAATGCATACATAACATATCCAAACGTAGCTAAGAAGACTCCGGTCATTTACACCATTAAATAATAATTCATGCACTTCACACTGGCTCTATTTGTTGTGTATCTCTTATCGGTATCTATAGCCATAGCTATATCGAGTCCAGATACATAACGAGCGACAATAGCGATTGACAATTGCAGTGTAAGGTGTCAATGAATTTTGGGTGATGACATAATAATGAAGCTCTTGCTTTCCCTTTGTGTTCGCCATGCACTGTTGTGTTTCTGGTGCAGTGGTTTCAGATGACAACAGGCGACAATTAATTAATTGCAGTGTGTGGGTTTTTGAATATGATGATCGTGAGGATCGTTTGCGCAACAAGGAAGAATATCTTCAACATGAAATACTATGTAGTGGCTTGGGAATGAAAAATGGATATACTAATGGTAAGGGATGAGTCGCATGTATTGGATCACTACAATGGCAAAACAGAACGCGCCATGCGACCTGCTCATTTTAAAAGTGGAACTCCAAGTATTTAAAAAAATAAGTCAGCGGGTGTCGATTGTATGCGGTATCTCCTTGAGGCTTTAATATAGACATATGCTCTACATCCTTCAACAACTGAATCATTCAATACAATTTAACGTAATTTATTCATACAACCAAAAGTCACAAAAATCGAATAAATGCTTTTATGTTCAATTTAATTTTCTTAAATTTTATTCTACAACGTGACCGCACATATGAGCAAGTAGACACGGTGCCCACTTGCGTCATTTTGACGCAACGGTGACGCTTTTGCTTCGAATAAAATTTGAAAAATATTAAAGGAACTTCAATGTTTTTTTTCGATTTTTCTGACTTTTGATTGTTTGAAAAACTACGTTAAGTTGTTTTCAGTGAGAAAATTGAAACGCCATTTTATTTCCTTAGAAAATGAGAAAAGGTGTGATTTTTTATATCGTAGAAACGGTTTTTAAATAAAAAACTGTTTTTATTTAACAACTTGGTTTAAAAATTAAAAACAAATTATTTAAGAATGCAAACTTAAACACAAAAATTACTTACATTAAAAAAAATAAAAAAAAACTATTAAAACTACAAAAAAAAACAGTTTTCGAAAATATTTTAAAATAAAATTATTTAGGCTATCAACATCATCCTGAATATGAATTTTGATTGAAATCCGATGACCAGGTTTCGAGAAAGTCGAAGAAAAAAAACGGTTCTATGTACCGTTTAGCCGTTTTTAGCCCACCATCTTGATTTTTTTTCATGAAAACATAACCTACACCTACAATAGTACAGTGATTTTTTTTTTTCATAAAAACTGTTGGAGCCGTTTCCGAGAAAAATAAGCTTTTACTTAATAATTATATGATAGGTAAAGTTAATATTTGAGCTAAAAATTTGTTTAAAATGTCCTCTGTAGAATGTAAAAATAACCTTATGTTTCAAATTTGAAGACGATTGGCCAAACCGTTTAGGCTTTAGTTCAATATACATCCGTACAAGACGGACAGACAGACATACATACAAAATTTTGCCTGTAACTCAAATATGTTTCTCTATGGTTAGAATTTTTTTACGAATGTATAACTTGCCTTATACCCCCTATTTATTATAGTCCCTATAATCGCAAGTAAAAATGGGCACAACTGGGTCGTACGTATTTGCTCTTATGTGCCTAATTACATTCGAAAGCAAGATCTTTGACAGAAACAAACACAGTTTGAACTTATAAAAAGTATCCAAACTACAATACTAAATGGTTTTTAGGCCTAAAAATAATATTTCAATTTCCCCTCTGGGGTGTGCCAAAAGAATCACACACGCGAAATTTGAATATAATCGCTTAAGCCGTTTAGGCTGCAACTCGTTAGACATACTGACAGATAGACAGACAGACATTTTTTGCCACTTACTTTTTTAGACTTCTCTATGATCGTAATGTCATTTTTGATTGTTATCATTTGTTTTTATATTCACGAATCCTAAACTTGCCTTTTAGTCCCTATAATCGCAAGTAAAAACGAAATTATCACAACTTTGAATTTATTTTAGAAAAAGTACGAGGGCTTACATGCTTATGCATCACTGGATCAATGATAACTTGTCCTACAGCAGAAATGGAAATCATTCTAAATATAAACCCACTAAGTGGCCTTAGAAAGTGCTGCTAAGGAGATGCCATTAGATTTGCAAATGAAGAAACTAAAACGCGAAAAATCATTAGGCATTCGAAGCAAAGAGACTTGAATTGCAAGTCCTCAGAAGTATAAAAAGTATAACTTCGTAAAGAATTTTCGTACGTCTGAAGGAACAGGTGCTACAATGTTTGGACCTAGAACCAAACTCCATACGAATGGGACAGTCTGCTACCATTTTCCAGACAGAAGTAAATGCCATAGGGAAATGTGAAGAAAGAAATTTGGAAAGAAAATATAAAAAACCAAAATATTGCCATCATGTCAGGACGCCAGGCCGCACTCAGAGTACTAAAAAATAACCATGTCACTATCCATAGGTACCTGGTCACGTCGGCATACAGGGCAATTAAGAGGTAGACTCTTAAGCGAAAACAGGAGGAATGATACTCTTAATAAGGCCAGAACCTTATTGCGGAGGAGAGGAAAATTTGAATAAAACAAAATTAAAAAAGAAGAGTAGGCGAAAAAAAAAATCAAAAATCTGGATTTAACTCCCCAAACTGTAATAAGTCTAATAAATTATTAGCACCAAAGCTACTTGACGAGCCAAGACTTATCTCAACCATTCCTGTGTGTGTGTTGAGAATCTTCAGGAACGGAGGGGACCTACAATTTACCTCGACATGAGATGCACTTTATGAGACAAATTTTATACTTGGAGAATTTGTCATTCCCTCGCAAATACCCAGGAAATATAAGGGGATATCGAACTTTGACCCTTTGCCATAATAATCCGGACACACTAACCACTAAACTACCGGGTTCTACTACACCCTTAACTGAAACAGGTCAAAATTTAACTTGGGTGTTAAAACCAAGAACGTTTCTAATATAATCAGTGTAAATAGAAACAAACTTAGAATAATGACTATTACTCACAGGTCACCTGTATTCTAAGAAGATATTTACACATCTTGGCCTAAAAAACAGTGCTACATGCATCAAAGATTATATAATTATTATTTTTTTTAAATTGAACAGTTTCTGCTCACATAATTTTTTTTTTATTTGAGATCCATATAAAGAAAGTTTGAAGAAAAAAAAGGACTTCTAATATATTTCCCTTATTTCCTATTCTAGTCAAAGCCGCAATCTAACCAAACGCTATATCATGCGACAAGTGATACCCCCTGTAACCATACTTTGATGCCAACAAATAACAAACCAAAAAAAAAAACACAAACAGCTGTTCCAAAAAAGAACTAGAATTGCACTCAAGTAACAAAATTAAATGATTCCAACGTATGTTGCAGCATATCAATCAAAATATGATAAATTTTTTTCTGTAGTTACATTTCCTTGCAACTTTTGTCTGTTCAAACTTCCGTTTTAGTGACAGGATGTACATATGTAAATATGCAAGACATTTCAAAAATCAAATGCCAAAAACAGATAATAATAAAAATACCACTTTTAATCCGAAAGTGGTGACGTCTTTGCTCCTTTTGACAGGCGCGCGTACCAAACAATTTTTATTCTTCTTCCATCCCCAATTCCCCATTATTCATTCACATCAGTCTGCACAAATACAACTGCCGTTTTCCACTCCAAACACTCACAATATAAGTGTGTGTATATGGAAAAGCTCGACTTTTCCCCCCAATACAATGATAATTCTAACTGCTGTAAAGCCACCCGACCAAAGGTATATAGTCAACCCCCAAAAGGTTTTTCATTCCGAAACTCAAATTTGTTTGGTCGTTGTTTCATCGAACGGATACATTGCGCGGGTGAAAAAGTTAAAAAAAAAAATAAAAATAAAATTTTGCATCCTTTGTTTATTTTTTAAAAAAAAACAGCGTTTTTCAAACCAGTTAAGTGGCTAAAGGGGTTTTCACTTTTCCATCGTTTTTTCGAAAAACCCTTTCGCTTGAAAACGCCTACACCAGAAATCCCTTAAACCTTAAGTAAGCAAAAGTTACGCACAAAAAAATTGATTCTTTGTGAAATAAGATTTTGTAATATTTTTAATACGAGAAAAGTGAAAATTAGAAAAGTTTTTCGTTTTCAAAACTGACGAATTTATTTGAGATGAAGTTGAAATTTGACGGTTTCGTCCTAAGTTGGGGTCTAATATGTGCAGTATTATCTCTAATCAGTGTTTCCAATGCTTCTGGTCCAGGATTTGGCAATGATGTCTTCACCAGTTCGTTTCTAGTGAGATTTCGACGAAGTGTTAAGAACGATTTGGCTCATCAAATAGCTGATCAATATGGATTTGATAATCTTGGCCCGGTAAGCAACTAAAGTTTTATTTTATTAGAATTTCAGAATCAAATTCGACGGTATGCACCTGTCATGTTTTTTTTTTGTATTTTTTTTGAGAAAAATCAATGAGAATCGCTTTGACGTTGAACTTGCAAACGGAAGTGAATTTAGGTTTCGAAAGTTTGTTGTGTATCTATGCCACAAGAAGTATTTTGCTCTCTTTATTGGGGTTGCTTTGGGTTAGGATCTACATTTGTTTATAAATAAAATGTTTTGAAATTAATTTTTACAAAATTCCATAAATTAAAATTTATTACATTATGTGGCATGTCTCACTTGCAGTTCCACATTAGAAAATAAGGGTTGCATGTGAAAACTTGACCTTGTAAGTGTTATATTTTAATGAACCACCTGCTTTTGAGAACGTAAGAAAGGTGTCATGTTGTTATGCCGCGTCTGCCTGGCTTTAGAAACAGAGAACCTACCTACATTTGCTTGAAATGGCTTTTAGGAAAGCTGGGTAATAATGTAATTATTCAAAGGAGAAACAAATTGAACGTAATAAAGATATAGCCGTATTTTAGCTTTAGTTTTTTAAAATGGGTCACGTAACATTTATTGGATAAATAAGTTTGACATAGTTTAATTGATCTAGAATATAATGTGCAAGAGCATGGTTTACATTTTAAAAGTGATTCAATAACAATAAGTTTTTTTTTTAGTTTTTATTAAATTAATAATTTTTGTTTCTATTAAATTTTCCCAAAAAATTGGCTGTATATCATATTGGTAATTATAATTATTATTATAATTAGCGGGCGGCTTTGGTGCTGGAGATAAGATGTTTGCTTCTGACCCGGAGGTCAGCAGTTCGATACTCAGGTTGAGAAGACATTTTTCTAACTCCTAGTGCAAGCTAAGTGAGAAAATAATCACCTAATTCTCAATATACTGCGCCGAAAAAAAAATTCTTTCCTATCTTTCTAATTCTTGTAACTGTCGTGCAACGTCATATTGCATTCTTAAAGGCAATGTGCCTTACAGACACTTAGTTAAAAATATTATTATATTATTATAATGACACATTTAAAAAATAAAGGTGGTTTGATTTAATTCTTTGAAGTGTCTGGGCCTATTATATTCTTTGCCTATTATATGCAATTCGCACAGTTTTTTCACATCGGGCTGGTCCAACACTATAATGTATTTTTCATCCGTTAAGGAACATTTTCCAAGTACATGCGACCTTGTTTACCGGAGTTTCGAAAAGTGTTCAATAAAGTGCATGCCATCTGCCTCTTCTCTCAAATTACTACTAGCGAAATTTGAATCTTCCTAAACGGTTATATGGCAAATTCAGTAATATTAAGTTTAGGGCTTAAGATTTCAAACCAAATTTCAGAATAACTCTGGAAAATGCTTAAATAACATAGCATAGCCAGCACATACAGGCGGACAGACAAAAAAGACAGATCGAAAGACTGACAGAGAGAAAGATAGACAGGCTGCATTATACATATGTATGTATATGTATTTCTACCAATTATGTTATGTCATTTACGTTATGTCATGTTTGATTGTTATCTCAATTTTTTTTATTTCAATATAAATACAAATCGAGGTCACAATGAAACTGTGTTTTTTTTTTGGCAAAGCTATCCGTAGCGCAGTAGGATTTTATACACAATAGCCGTGTTTTATTGGGAAATTTATCCGTAGCGAAGCAAGATTTCACACACTCTACAAATACAACGACCAGCTGTCGAAAAAAGTAGATGTTGAATTTGACTGCGGATTGCATGTTGGACACAACAAGATTTCGGTCACAATAGACATGATATAAGACTTGTATCATGCTACAGTTAATTTATGATATTGCACGCAGAGCAAAATAAAATTACGAATTTTCAAACGCCTGGGAATGATCGTTTTATGCTACATTGTGTGAGAAGGTTGCAAGGTTGCACTTGGGCGTGTTGGAACTTAGAATTTATTTGTTAGGATTTGAATGCCAATGCAACCAATCTTCGTGCCCGTTCATATTTTTGGTTGTATCTTGTGTGCAAATTTTTTTTGGTCGACGGTGTTTTGTGAATGATCGTTTTATGCTGCATTGTTTTAGAAGGTTGCAAGTAGAGCTCCCTCCCGATCACACCGATTGTTTAGAACACGGATACACGTGTACTTAAAAGATCCGGATTTGAATCCGTATATTTTTGGAACACGGATAACCGTGTACCCATGAATCCGTGTATATGTACGTGTATCCGTGCATTAAAAATATCTGTATTCCTAGTTATGTTTATTTTTAGACAATGCATTAGGCAGCAGATGGAAAAAACAGACATTTATGATGGAAATATGGTGTATATCTGCGATTTTTAAAATGAGATTTGTTAATTCAATATTAGTACAATGAATGCCATTCAATCCCTGCTATAATCTTAAATTTATTCAATCCATATTATATAAAACAAAAATATGTACCAAGTTTAAATAAGTCTTGCCCTTCTAGTCGTAAATTGAATAAATAAATAAATTTGAATTCCAAATAAGGTATTTTTATGGTAAGAAATAATAAGAACTATTTATTTAAAAAAATATTACTAAGCAGGTATAAGGAAATTGAAATTTTAAAACAATAAATGAACACTATGCCTTAGTAATCGAAAATTTTCAAATAAAATTGAATTACCAATTTCTTTAAAAAAAAACTTGCAACAGGTTTGGCACGTACTGAACGACTGAAATTTAAGTTCATTGAAAATGGCATTGATATGAAATTTAAGTAAATAAAACCAAATATTTAGGCTAGAGATATTTATATAACACTTAAAACCAGTTTCTGTATGCGTTTGATCACCTCCCATTCGAATGTAAAACTTGCTATTTATACTTATACAGGGTGTTTCCTAATTCGATGGCACTAATTTGGGGAATGATATATGGACATATTTAAATAAAAACAATTCTACAGTAAGGGCCTATCTTCAATTTAGACATCACCTTTTATAACTATTTAAGTGCAAAAGTAAAATAAAACCTATCTATATATTTTGTATTCATAGCCTTTGGAGCTTAAAGTAATAAAACCCCCGTTTAATAAAACCCCCGTTTTTTTTAACTTGCTTCATCTATTGCAGATTTTTTTCAAGTATCATAAAATCAATTTTTCTGCATACAATAAACGTTTATGGATGATTAAATGGCAATTGTGCTTGGTGGTTGGGATTGGTTACAAAAATCCACTTTAATAACGCAGCTATTTCAAATGCTGCAAATTTCAATAGTAAATAATATTTAAAATATTTTTAAAACGTACCTACTCCTAATTTATTTACTTAATTTAAGTTTGGTAAAAGAACGTCAACAGAATTTTTAATTTGGAAATAACAAATACGTAATTTACAATGCTTCAATTTTTAAATTTAAGAACTTTTTGCAAAAATTACATTATTACATATGTATGTATGTAATTTAGTTTTATATTTTTTTTATTCTTATAAGACTTAACTTTTCCAGTTCCATTTTGTTCTGTTGTTTTGGTTGGGCATTTTTTCGTGGTTGTGAAAGATGTACGACAATATTTTTATTTACTATTTTACTGTGTCTTAAATATTTAACTTTAACATTCTTAGAAAGCTTTTCATTGATTTGCAATCTGCATGTCAACAACTGAAAAAAGGATACAAAATACAAAAATCATACTTGTTCGATAGAGAGGGAAAGATCTTCAAGATTATAGGAAATACAAGTCATGAAGATTGCAGATTATAGTAAAGACGACCATGTTCATCTGCATTACACCATTTCAATTGAACAATTGTTTGATTCAGTCTTCACAAGGTTTTCAGCTTTTTCAATCAATATTGAACATCGTATGTGATGCCTGATGCGCTGTCATATTGTTCATACCCGATTGCAATGAAACTTTGTCAACTTATTGCCTACACATATGGGATCTCTTGGGACCTCTTGTATAAGTCCGATGCTTCCAATCAAACTATCCTCCTGCGAAGATAACAGATTAGTTACCAGGTTCGAGCCGAATCGAGTCCAAAAAATCAGGGCCCTCTAACCCGTAATTCAAAAAGCAATGGCTTGGAAATTAAACCTTGAAGTCGGTATCTAGAAACCTTGCATTGCCCAGCCCAGTCCGTATAGTTTACTAAGGCTAACCACACCTGGTAAGTAAGGCAAACGAGTTAACGAGTTAAGACCTAACTCATTGGGGCACATCGCCGTTTGCGATAGTTCCGTCAAATCCTTTTGTTCACTGAAATTTTCTACTTTTTTTTTTTGGAAAAAAATATCAATCGTAGGTACATACAAAATTGTAGGAAACTAAATTCTGAACAACTTTTGTCATGTGCATTTTTCGGCAAAAGTCGAAAATAAGCGACATATTTAACAAAAATAAATTGAATTTAAATTAAAAATGGCGGCCAGCGCTAAAGAGCTAGGAAAATCCAAATTTATATCCCTTATGAGTCCCTTCTACCATTAAAAAAGCTTATTTTTGTGTACATTCCCAATGGGCTAAGGAAACAAACTCACATTCACATTTGAAATATTAGTAAGGATTTCTAAAAGTGGGCCACTTAACAACATCCATATCACGAAATTCGTTTGTATGTTTATTTTTTTAAAACTCTGGTCGATGTTTTTTATTTCTATAACCCCGAATGCTCCAAAAAAAATCATTTTATTTATTGAAATCTACTGTCCTTCAACTGGTCATTTGGTCCTTATTTAATACTTTAGACTTTACTTATGTTGACGCTCTCTTAAAATAAAAGAACTCAAGAAGCCAATGCCTTACGTTCAACGTATTCATAATTACCAAGAGGTCCTTTGTGTGCTTCCCACACAAAAAAAAAAAAATCCATCCATTTTTATTTTTGATTTTATTTTGTTTACATCGATTCCGAAAATAGCTACAATATATATAAAAGTATTTTTACTTGTATATTATATTTATATAGATACATATACATAATTGGAATACATTAAGGCCTTTAGGGAGATCTTTATGATGTTTACTTGTTCCACAGTGACTTACATGAAAATCAGATTCATTAATCATTACCTTTATAGGTTACGAAATCAAGACTTCTCTTTGTGTCATTTGTATTTTTTGTTTAATAAGAAACAACATTTTTTTAAGTTGCTTTTAACAAAATACTTTATTCCCTTTTGAAATATTAATAGAAGCCACCTTTGAACTTAGGGAAATTACGTTTGATCAAAGAATAAACATATTAGCTGATTCAGTTGGTAGATGACGTTTTCTACTAGTTTCTTAGTAGAAATTAGTATATTGGTCAAACGGTATGATCTTGGCCTCTTGGCATAAGATTTAATTCCAATAATTCTTCTACGACTACCGGTTGAAGAAAACCTGATGCAGATTTCTTTTTGCTTATCAGCAATTTGTTCAGAACTGTTCTCAAAATCGATAACCATACTCGTAAACTATAGCTGATGACTGGAGGTACAAGTTGTTTCTATATTATTGTCTTTGTCTATTGTCTAGACCTTTTCTCCTTTTAATTAAAAATAAAAATAAATTTATTGGCGCGACAGCTCCTTAAGGAGCCAAGGCCTAGTGACTTATAATCTCAACCATTCCTGTGTGTGTGTTGTTACTCTGCAGGAATGGAAGGGACCTACAGTTTACCGCCGAGTCCGAACGGCTACATGAGATGCACTTTTTCGAGACAATTTTTACTCTTGGAGGTTTTGTCAGTCCCTCGCAAGAGGCAGTACCCCAGAAAAAAAGGTGGCTATGAGCTGGATTTGAACCCAGGTTCTTTCGCTTAGCAATCCGACACACTAACCACTAAGCCACGGGGCACTACCTTTTAATTAGTGGGCTTAAACAATGGAAAGCTCAGCTGGCTTCCTATGTGAGTTGAGAAACTTAATAAAGTGTGCGCTTAACATCTCTCTTGGCCGAAATGTTTGATCAATGTTGGAGTTTCAGAACCAAGCTTCGTTTAACTTCAACTACTGATTGTGGATCTTCTGTAGCAGGCGAGCTTTGATTTAGAGGTATTGATTCGAATGAACCAATTCTAGTTCTAGCAGTCATCGCATAGTCTTGTTATATGGGCTAAAATTTGGTCTCCGTTATTATTGGCGACAGATGACACGCTGTATGTTAGGGTTAGGGGATCATCAGCATGAAACAAGTTTTGGCACCCATTTGGGACCGGTTAGTCGTTTGGCAGTTCTCTTCTCAGAAAAGAAGAGCAGTTGATAATGTAGTTGGTTATGTATCATCATTGGTGAAGTATTGAAAAACCTTGTCAGGACAAATTTATAACCGCCATCCAGTCCAAATGATTTTTTTTAGCCTGAGGTTGCCGATGATTTCTGATATCTCCTCAATGTTGCATATTGCATTAATGCAGGCTCTCAGTGGAGTCTTTGGCTGAATTGCTTTCACTGAAGATTACTCCTTCTGAGTTGGGATACATAGCCAGCAGTTTTGACTACTCGACTTGGTCAAAAATCCTCAGCAGGTATATTTGGAAGTTTGCATGAAATAGTTTGGGGAACGCTTCAGCTTTGTCTTATATTGTTATGCCTTGAGTCACACTCCTAATAATTGTGTTTGAAAAGCCAGTACCGAGCTTTATTGCCATCCATTCTGTTCTGGAAATGGATGCTGAAGTGTTTTATTGTGTTCTTGAAAATTATGTTGACATATTTCAGTATGCTTCAGACTTTTCGGTACTTGCTGTTGATTGTGTTGAAATACAGATTGTTCCAATTCTTTGAACGAAACATCGATTTCTCTGTTTAGAAAGTTTCTTTTTATTTGGTGAAAGTACTATATTCTCTTCGATTTCCATTTAGAGTCGAGAACCCCACAAGAAAAAGTCTAACGGGGTTAAATCGCGCGATCTCGGTGTCCACTTCAAATCGCCTCCACGTGAGATGACCTTGGGCTCGAATAGCTCGTGCAGAATTTGCAAAATTTGGTGTGAGCTGTGTGGTGTTGGTGGCAATTTGGCAAAACAGCCAATTTGACAGATGTAGCTACAACAAGTAGGCCGCTATGAACTGTCAAGTTTGGAAGTACCTTTTGGAACAAAACGTTTTAGTAGTTCTGTTATAGCGAATGAGGCCATATGCAGTTGCGTATTATGTTGAATGTTTCTTCTACTAGATCAAACTTGAAGTATGTATATGTTTATTATCGACATGGTTTTGCCTCAGCCTAAATATTAAATTTATGGCCGTACAGGGCCGCCCATATACCCCTTGGAAACCATTGTGCAGGGCCGCTTTTTTAAGAAAATGTAAGTATTTATAGTAGTTTTCGTGTCCTTTTGAAGAACTTCGGGCCCTAGGGTAATCCACCCGTTAGCCCTCTCCCCCTTTGAGATGGCATGTGACCATAGCTTCAATGCCAAGGAGGCCTGAAATTATGACGTTGTTGGTGGCAGAGGAGATTACATTGCCTACCCTCTGAGGTTGAGGTGATCTTTGTCATCCCGAATTGTTTTAAAGTCAGCATTGTTAGTGTTGTTGCAATTCGTAATGTTTGTTTCTAGGCTATGTAATGTACATCACTATGCGTAGTTCCCTGATTTGGGTATTTGGAAAATGAAGGTGGATAATGCCTCGGACATCATGTTCGCTGAGCTGGGCGTGGTTTGGACGGACAGCACACCTTGATTTGCCGATGATATTAAGGAGGTTAGATCTTGTTGTTTTGTGAAGTTCCTGGCCGCGATGATGTTGTCTTGTTGCCTGTTGTAGTTGTTTTTTACAACTAGTGTAGTTGTCTGGGCTACTTTTGTAGTTGCATCATCTGCTTGTAATGTTGTTGGTGTTTTGTTGCAACTTCAATTTGAAGACACTTTGTGGTGTTTTTCATCGGTGGCTTTTCGTTTTATGACTAGACTCGTCAATACTGTTTAAGGAATCATAGTCGCTGCTAGGATTGTCTCCTCAAATCTTTGTCTACATTTAGATTCCAAGGTCGAGATTGGTGACTCACCCATCGTTTCCTGCCTCTATGATTAATTATTTTTTTTTTCGACTGATTCAATTTTCAAAAAATCTCTTGTGTGCTAATACACCTAGTGAATTACATTTTTCAGCTTAGAGATGAGAATGGTTCTTATAGAGAAAAACTTAATTACAATTTGAGGATGCGTAAGTAAATCCACCGTCAAGTACCTACTTTAACTTATCTTTAATTAAAAACAACCAACTATACGATAACATTTTCCAAGAAATTAGAACTTAACCTTAAAACCTGTTGTTGACTATACAACAGCCACGTTCCCAAATTATAATTAGCTTTTTGGCTTTTGTTAGACAAATGGAACCCAACTCAATAATTGACCTATACTCCAAGTTGAACACAGCTGTCCTTTATAATTTCCAAAAAGGACTAGAGTTGTGCACCCTACGTCCAATCCATCACCCAAACCTCTATTACATATATATTTTTATTTTTATTTTTTTTACATCGAATAAGAAGATCCAAAAATAAACATAAATTATGCAACAAAAAATTCCGAAATGTAAGTAACAACCATAACGTATGCATAGGTATGGGTAATGGAATAAATTTAAGAGTTTTTAACGTCTAAAGGGGATTGACGTTTTACGTCAACAGATTCGTCACTTATTACAGTCACGGCTTACAGGACCAAGGTTTTCCTCATGTTTCTAGTGTAGAGTGCAGTATACCTTTATGTGGGAAATATGGGGCGTAGGTGCAAATCCCCAGGGGTTGTGGTTCTGTGACTTTTACATCGAAATAATTTATCAGAATATTTAAAAAAAAAAAAAATAAATAAATCATCCCGTTTAATAATTTTCACAGTAGATAATTTTAATTTTTTCGAAATTGATTGATTAAATTTATGAAATGGCTTACCGTAGCCAAACAAAAATAAAGAAGATATTTAAGATAGATAGAAAAGTTTAAATTAAAATCCCAACAAATTTTGATTGTTAGTTCCGTGCGTCGTTTCCATTCTGTAAAAATATTTAGACTTCATCCCGATTAAATCGAAATCGTAGAGATAGCTTTTAAGCTATCAGTAACTGTCCTCAGAAGACATTCGTGCGAATGACAAAAATCAAATTATAAAATTGTACAAGACCAAAGTTTGATATAAAACCAAAAAAAAAAATCGATAAGGGACTCAAAACAATTCAAGAAATTGAGATTAATTATAGCCTTTCTTTGGCAAGATTCCATTTGACCTTTAAAGCACTTAAATCTTTTTCACAAGTAATCCCTTCCTTCCAAGGTAACCTCTCATCTTCATTTTCTGTTGAATTTTCTAGTAAGCTATGCAAGCAAAAAAACTTTGACGGTAATAATATTTATCGCTCAAAGAGCTGCCATCCAGCAAGAAAAATAAAATTTTAATTCTTTTGTGCGAGTCAACATGATTATCTCAAAGCATTTTCATAGTCGTCTCTTATTCTTCTCTAGATGAACAAACAAAAAGACGTGTATAGTGTAAGGAAAAACTGCAGTTTTCACGAACGTGTTTTTCTTTTGTGTGTCTTTAGTATTGCAATTAAAAATGGTTTGCGGCAATGCCAAACTTTTTATTTAGTTTAGCTTCTGAATGCGTCCATCACTAGTTAAGATAGCGTCAGAGGATTATACTTAGATTTATAATCACAAGATTAAAAAAAGCTTGGTTGGAGAATGAAATTTTTTGAATAAGAAGATGTTGGTGTTATGAGCTTATAAGGACTTTATGCTAAGCCTCTCATTGTAAAACTTATACGTCAATTTTGTGGATCATGTGTTGGTTTTAAGCAACAATGTTAAATATCTTAAGTAATATAAAGTTTGAGCATAAATAAGATGTTGAAGGGAAATAGTCTACAAATACCAGGGCGAAGAAAAGAAGAAGTCGTTAGATACATTACATACATATTTATGTTTTTTTTCTTTCGGCTGCAGAAATAAAATATGGCAAATGTTTAGAAGAAACTTTCTTTATCATTTGGCTATTTAAGGCGACATCCGTTAACTGAAAGTCAAGCAACAGACCTCTTAACGGTCAGTTGCCCCTAAAAATAAGTTGACCTTAAGTTGAAATTTACTCAAAAAGTTAGCCAAGATTTTTTCAATAACAACACAGATAGAACATTGACGTATTAAACATAAATCGGTATCACTTTCATCTAATACATGGAATCTTTGATGTTTAATATACGTATGTTATACGTTCATTGAATAACTTCAGATCTAAGAATCGAAGTCGTAACATAATAATTAACAAATATTATATGTATGTATATGAGATGTACAATATTCCACCGAGATATGTTAGATATGTAGAAAAAAAACATGTACAATATACGTATATAAATACGTCATGTTGACGGCAATGCAGTTGCGTTCATTTTTATGGTTTAGTACATGTTTCGTATATATATAATATATTTATATAATTCGATGTCAAATGCTTTATAATGCATGGAATTTTTGATTTTAAATATATGTACGTGTATTATACTGTAATATTTTCGCCTGGGTTTCGACCAATAAAACTCAATCAAAATTCCACAATAATAAAACAAATCTCTTTATTTTATAAAACACAACGTCTTTCAGTTTAAATAACACCAATTTAACTTATTTCACTTATTCACAATTCAAATACGTTTTTATAATTCAACACTTTTTATTTAATCTCAATTCAATCACTTTTTACTAATACTTCCAGTTGTTAACAATTCCACTTTCGAAAATAAACTGCCCTTTCAATGCAATCTACTCTTGTATTTATACAAGTTTACAAGCTTCTGGAAACTTCTGTCTGGTTCTGGCACAATCTAAGCTTTCGGTACTAATTCGAGTTTCGAATTAATACTTCAAGTTCGATTTAGTACTCAGTTAAAGCATATTGCAAATATGTAGCATACTTTTAGGCGCTCACAATGAATGTTGGTTGTTGTACACAATGAATCCAACAGATGTCGTTAATTTACAAAATGTATCCTCCGAATATCTAAACTTGTTGCCACATCACATTGTCCCCCTCTTAGTTTTGTTCGTCCCGAACAAGCACATCATCATTGTTTCCATGGTAATGATGCAGTCGATCCAAATGGACAATTTTCATTTTTGCTCTTGGTCCTCGTTGGATTCGGAAAACGACGTCATTAATGCGCGTAACTACTTGGTAGGGACCTTCCCAGTCCTGCTGAAGCTTGGGCGATTCTCCTTTTCTGCGATGTGGGTTGTAAAGCCATAGCAGATCTCCCTCATTGAATTCAGGTGCTGTTGCTCGCGTATCGTATCTGGTCCTCAGGCGGTCTCTCGCAATGTTTATATTGCTTTGGGTTCTTCGGTGTGTGTCGTTGATCCTTTTAATCGGGGCGCTCACTTTGTTCTGGTGCATCTTAGCGCTTGCCTTGACTTTGGGTCCTCTACCAGCTTTGCACGTGGTGCACTTTCGACACCATCTCTCGACATCTTTTCTTACAGTTAACCAATAAAAACGTACCCGTACCTTTTTCCGTGTCTTGTTGATTCCTAAGTGCCCGCCGGATTCTTCATCGTGCATTTCCCTTAAAATCTCCTGCACTTTCGACCGTGGCACCACAAGCTGCATCTTAAAGGATCTTCCATTCGGCATTTCCCATTTTCTCCACAAAACACCATCTTTTACATGGAGAGCGTCCCACTGCGCCCAGTATGCCTTTAAGGTAGGATTTCTGTCGGAGATGTCTCTTGCATTCGGCTTATCCATAGATTCCTTCCATACAAGAATGGGCTCGATGTCAGGATCTTCCTTTTGTGCATTACGAAGTTCTTCCGCAGTCCAACCCTTTACAGGTTCAGCCCTTAGTCTCTGAACAGAAATACTTTCGTCCTTCTTACCTTTCAAACACCTAGGATGCGCTCTTTCTGAAGATGGCCGGAGAATTTCATCACTGCATATGATCGTCCGAAGATTTACAGCATTCTCGTTTCCGTACACCATTGGAATCTCGACGATTGAATACCTTAACACCTGCCTTCGAAAGTCTAGTACTACTTCATGTGCCTTCATAAAATCCACACCTAGTATGCAGTCGTCGCATATGTCAGCTACCAAGAATGCATGTGCGAAGGTCAGCCCTGCCAGTTCTATCTTCAGAAGTACCTCTCCGTATACTTTTGCTACTTCTCCCGTAGCTGCCTTCAGACTGTTCCAGCTGGTGTTGTGTAGCCAGGACGTCTGGACAAGGCCTCTTCTAATTATGGAGGCCGTGGCACCCGTATCGATAGTGGCCACACATTTTCTGTTGGCGATGACGGTCTCCACCGTCAAACTCTGGTTGCATCGTTTCGTTTGCGCAACTTGGATAATGGTCCTGGGGGCGTTCATTTCATCAACCGACTTCTGCTCTGCAAAGTTGGTTCTTACGCGCTTTCCACACTGATGTATCCCCAAATCATGCCCGGTAGGGTAAGCGATATCCCTGTCAGTAGGCCTTTTTCTCGCGCTATGTGGGAAGCTTACCTGTGGAGATCTGCATTGTCGCTGTAGGTGTCCTAGCTTGTTGCAATTCCAGCATCTCATTTGACCTCGAGCTGTGTTCGGGTTTTGTCTTTCAATGTCGACACGTTGACATGAGCACTCTAGCGTAGCCATTTCCCTGACGCGATGGCTACCTTGCGAAGCTTGGTCTGCTGCTTCCATTGTCAGGGCAAATGCTAAAGCCTCAGCGAGCGTTTTCTTACCTGCCATTCTCACAGCCATTTGTAGTTTTCCATCTGCAATGGCATTAGTGAACGCATCGGTTGCCAGTTCGTTTATGATTTCCCTGCTGGTATTGGGATAAGACAAATTGGCCAAGCGCTCGATGTCAGCTTGCAATTGTTGTAGCGTTTCACCTCTTGTCTTGACCCTTCGGCGCAACTGGACTTGGTAAACTTGCTGCATGTGGTCGTCGCCAAACCTCATCTCGATTGCCTTGACCATGGCATCATAATCATGATGTTTGTCTTCAGGAATGGTCTGCAGCAATTCGGCAGCTGTTCCTCTGAGCGCAAGCGTAAGAGCAATTGATTTGTCTTCGTTGTCCCAGTTGTTCGTCAAGGCGGCAGCTTCGAACTGCCTCTTATAAATTGGCCATGATGTTTGACCATCGAAGACAGGGGGCTGCATTTCCTTTCTTCGTGGACCATCGCTCGAATATTCCCGAACCTTCTTCTTCTTCAAAGAATCAAACTCCTTAGCCAGATGTTCGTACTGTTGCTCTACACTTCCGAACTTTTCTTCCAAGTTTTCTATTTTGGCTTCGAATTTCTGATCGATTGTTTGAAGTCTTTTGTCAAAGAGAACATTCTGTGCATCAAGTTTGTTTTCGAGACCATCAAATTTGCTCTCGAGAACGTTCTGCTGTTCGCTTAGTTGCTTCTGCAGCATTTCTGACGAATTCTTTTGTTCTTTCGAGGAACTTTCCAGAGCATCGAATTTCGACAGAAGCAACTTCATGAAAGCAGGCATTTCATCGGCTGTACTTACTGTGCATTCTCTCCCTTGTTCTTCAACATCGAACAACATGGTATCCGGGTCTCCACCATCCTGAGTGATAGCATTCTGAAGTCGGAGCAATAGTTCCTTTTTCAGCCCCGAAGTCTGAAGATTTCGTTTTCCTAATTCTTCTTTCAACTCAGCTGTTGTCAATTGTTCTAATTTGCGACCCATTTTATGTAACTGAAACACTTTTTTCGCAACACAGTCAGTTTTATTTTAATGTCTCTTCTAGAAAGATCTTTTTCCAACACTATTTTTAACAAAAATACTCGCTATTCACAGTTTTATAACACAATCAGTTCAATAGTTTCTGGAAAATTCCACTTTCACAATTAAATGAGTCACCGAAACTGTTTTAGAAAATGTCACTATGGAATTTTCTAGCACTTTACTGAGTTTTATCCCACTTCTGACACCAATGTAATATTTTCGCCTGGGTTTCGACCAATAAAACTCAATCAAAATTCCACAATAATAAAACAAATCTCTTTATTTTATAAAACACAACGTCTTTCAGTTTAAATAACACCAATTTAACTTATTTCACTTATTCACAATTCAAATACGTTTTTTATAATTCAACACTTTTTATTTAATCTCAATTCAATCACTTTTTACTAATACTTCCAGTTGTTAACAATTCCACTTTCGAAAATAAACTGCCCTTTCAATGCAATCTACTCTTGTATTTATACAAGTTTACAAGCTTCTGGAAGCTTCTGTCTGGTTCTGGCACAATCTAAGCTTTCGGTACTAATTCGAGTCTCGAATTAATACTTCAAGTTCGATTTAGTACTCAGTTAAAGCATATTGCAAATATGTAGCATACTTTTAGGCGCTCACAATGAATGTTGGTTGTTGTACACAATTAATCCAACAGATGTCGTTAATTTACAAAATGTATCCTCCGAATATCTAAACTTGTTGCCACATCACAATACGTTCATTGAATAACTTCAGATTTGAGATATCGTAAGATAATTAACAAATATTATATGTATATGAGCTGTACAATATTCTACCGAGATATGTAGAAAAAAAACTCGTTCAATTTACGTATATAAATACGTCATTCATCTTTATACTTTAGTACATGTTTCGTATACATATAATAAATGTATATAATTCGATTTCAAATGCTTATTATATAATGTATGTAAATTATACATATATAATTAAATAGATCTACAATATCCATTCAGTATATATCTATTTCAGGTTTATCATAGACGTATACATATTATTGTGATGTGGCAACAAGTTTAGATACATTTTGTAAATTAACGCCATCTGTTGGATTCATTGTGTACAACAACCAACATTTATTGTGTACAACAACCACCATTTATTGTGTACAACAACCATGCTCCTAGAAGTATGCTACATATTTGCAACATGTTTTAACTTAGTACTAAATCGAACTTGACGAAACAATTCGAGACTCGAATTAGTACCGAAAGCTTAGATTGTGCCAGAACCAGACAGAAGCTTCCAGAAGCTTTTAAAGTTGTATAAATACAAGAGTAGATTGCATTGACAGTTCAGTTTATTTTCGAAAGTGGAATTGCTAACAACTGGAAGCGTTAGTAAAAAGTGTTTGTATTGAGATTAAATAAAAACTGCTGAATTATAAAAACGTATTTGAATTGTGAATAAGTGAAATAAGTCGAAATTGGTGTTATTTAACTGAAAGACGTTGTGTTTTATAAAATAAAGAGATTTGTTGTATTATTTTGGAATTTTGATTGAGTTTTATTTGTCGAACCCCAGGCCAAAACATGACATTGGTGTCAGAAATTGGGGATAAAACTCAGTAAAGTGCTAGAAAATTCCATAGTGACATTTTCTAAAACAGTTTCAGTGACTCATATTATTGTGAAAGTGGAATTTTCCAGAAACTATGGAGCTGATTGTGCTATAAAACTGTGAATAGCAAATATTTTTGTTAAAAATAGTGTTTGAAAAAGATTTTTCTAGAAGAGACATTAAAATAAAACTGACTGTGTTGCGAAAATTGTGTTTCAGTTACATAAAATGGGTCGCAAATTAGAACAATTGACAACAGCTGAGTTATAAGAAGAATTAGGAAAACGAAATCTTCAGACTTCGGGGCTGAAAAAGGAACTATTGCTCCGACTTCAGAATGCTATCACTCAGGATGGTGGAGACCCCGATACCATGTTGTTCGATGTTGAAGAACAAGGGAGAGAATGCAGAGTAAGTACAACCGATGAAATGCCTGCTTTTATGAAGTTGCTTCTGTCGAATTTCGAAGAACACAAGAACGTTCTCGAAAGCAAATTTGATGGTCTCGAAAACAAACTCGATTCACAGAATGTTCTCTTCGACAAAAGACTCCAAATAGTAGATCAGAAAATAGAAAACTTAGAAGAAAAGTTCGGAAAGCAAGTAGAAAGTGTAGAGCAACAATACGAACATCTAGCTAAGGAAGTTGATTCTTTGAAGAAGCAGAAGGTTCGGGAATATTCGAGTGACGGTCCACGAAGAAAGGAAATGCAGCCCCCTGTCTTCGATGGTCAAACATCATGGCCAATTTATAAGAGGCAGTTCGAAGCTGCCGCCTTGACGAACAACTGGGACAACGAAGACAAATCAATTGCTCTTACGCTTGCGCTCAGAGGAACAGCTGCCGAATTGCTGCAGACCATTCCTGAAGACAAACATCATGATTATGATGCCATGGTCAAGGCAATCGAGATGAGGTTTGGCGACGACCACATGCAGCAAGTTTACCGAGTCCAGTTGCGCCGAAGGGTCCAGGCAAGAGGTGAAACGCTACAACAATTGCAAGCTGACATTGAGCGCTTGGCGAATTTGTCTTATCCCAATACCAGCAGGGAAATCATAAACGAACTGGCAACCGATGCGTTCACTAATGCCATTGCAGATGGAAAACTACAAATGGCTGTGAGAATGGCAGGTAAGAAAACGCTCGCTGAGGCTTTAGCATTTGCCCTGACAATGGAAGCAGCAGACCAAGCTTCGCAAGGTAGCCATCGCGTCAGGGAAATGGCTACGCTAGAGTGCTCATGTCAACGTGTCGACATTGAAAGACAAAACCCGAGCACTGTTCGAGGTCAAATGAGATGCTGGAATTGCAACAAGCTAGGACACCTACAGCGACAATGCAGATCTATGCCTAGACAGGTAAGCTGCCCACATTGCACAAGGAGGAGGCAGAATGACGAAGCATCTGGCAGGAATAACACTCACACTGCTGGACAAGCTTCTGATCAACAGCAGGCGGGAAACGCCTAAGAACCAACTTCGCGGGGCTGAAGTTGGTTGATGGAATCGACGCCCCCAGGACCATCATCCAAGTTTCGCAAACTACACGCTGCAGCAAGAGCTTGACAGTGGAGACAGTCATCAGAAACAGAAAATGTGTGGCCACTATCGACACGGGTGCCACAGCCTCCATAATCAGAAGAGACCTTGTTCAGACATCATGGCTACATAACACCAGCTGCTACACTCTGAAGACAGCTACGGGAGAAGCAGCAAAAGTATACGGGGACGTATTTCTAAAGATACAACTGGCAGGGTTGACCTTCTCACATGCATTCTTGGTAGCCGACATATGCGACGAATGCATCATTGGAGTGGATTTCATGAAGGCACATGAGGTAATCATAGACCTTCGAATGCAAGTATTAAGGTATCGAACCGTTGAGATCCCTATGGTATACGGAAACGAGAACGCTGTGAATCTTCGGGCGGTTATAAGCAGAGATGAAGTCCTACCACCTTCTTCAGAGACAGTTCTTTGGACGCGTTTGGAGGGTGATCCTGGGAACCACCGATTCTATTTCATTGAAGCAGATAATAAAGAGGACTTTCCAAGCTATATCGTTGGAAAGATTTTAGTGGAACCAAAGAAAAACATGGTTCCGGTAAGGCTGATGAATCCGAACAAACACTCCGTCAAGCTCAGACAAGGAGAGGTGATTGGAAGATGCGTACCCATTGCAGCCATATCGACAACATCTGGGAGTGATTCTGCGAGTCCTGTTTCTGCAACAAAATTGGCTGAGGTATGTAATGCTATCCTTGGAAACTGTGAGCTAAATCAGGAGCAGAAAACCATGGCCAAAAATCTCATTGGCGAGTTTGCTGATATATTTGCATCGCAGGATGGAGACTATGGTCGAACACACCTAGTACAGCACCGAATAGACACCGGCGATAGCAGACCGATCCGACAACCTGCTAGAAGACTTCCATTGGCAAAACAGCCGGAAGTCGATGAGATGATATCAACCATGGAAAAAGACGGTCTAATCGAAAGCTCAAAAAGTCCGTGGGCATCACCCGTTGTACTAGTAAAAAAGAAGGACGGCAGCACTCGATTCTGCGTGGATTACCGGAGGCTCAACGATGTCACCAAGAAGGACAGCTACCCCTTGCCTCGAATAGATGACACCTTGGATACCCTTTCTGGAGCGAAATGGTTTTCCACCCTCGATCTGAAAAGTGGTTACTGGCAGGTACAGATCCATCCAGAAGACAAAGAAAAGACCGCTTTCACAACGGGAAATGGACTATGGCAGTTTACCGTTATGCCATTTGGCTTGTGTAACGCTCCAGCCACCTTTGAGCGTTTAATGGAACGTGTGTTACAGGGTCTGACATGGAAAACCTGCCTGGTGTACTTGGATGACGTCATCGTTGTGGGAAAGACGTTCGCTGAACATCGCGACAACTTGAGGGAGGTGTTTACACGACTTCGAACTGCACATTTGAAACTAAATCCAAAGAAATGTGCTCTGTTCAAAGCTGAGGTGAAATATTTGGGACATGTGATATCATCAAATGGAGTAAACACTGACCCGGAGAAAATCGAAACCGTGAGAAATTGGCCAGTTCCCGAAGATAAACACCAGCTGAGGAGCTTTCTCGGTCTCGCCACTTATTACAGGAGGTTCGTCAAAGATTTTGCCGGAATCGCAAAGTGTCTGCACCAGCTAACTGAGAAGGGTAGACAATTTAAATGGTCAGGTGAGTGCGAAAGAAGCTTTCAACATCTAAAACAGCGACTTTGTGAGGCACCAATACTAGCTTACCCCACCCCTGGCAAAACATTTATTGTGGACGCGGATGCTAGTAACGTGGGTGTTGGAGCAGTTCTGTCGCAGATACAAGATGGGCAGGAGAAAGTGGTAGCCTATTTCAGCAAAGTTCTGTCGCGACCAGAGAGAAACTACTGTGTAACCAGACGGGAACTCCTTGCTCTGATACTGGCGACAAAACATTTCCATAAATATCTGTATGGACAGAGATTCATCCTGCGTACCGATCACGCCGCTTTAAAATGGTTGCTACAGTTCAAAAATCCTGAGGGGCAGGTAGCAAGATGGATCGAACGATTGCAGACTTACGACTTCGAAGTACAGCATCGCAAAGGAAGACTGCACTGCAATGCGGACGCGCTTTCCCGCAGACCATGTGAGCCCAGTTGCAAACATTGTGCGCGAAAAGAGGAAAAGGATGAAGGTATATCTGTCCAGAGAATAAGAGCCGAACCTGTAGAGGGTTGGAGTGCCGAAGAAATTCGTAATGCACAAAAAGAAGACCCTGACATCGAGCCAATCCTTGCATGGAAGGAATCTATGGAGAAACCAAACGCAAGAGATATCTCCGACAGAAGTCCTACTTTAAAAGCATACTGGGCGCAGTGGGACTCTCTCCATGTGGAAGATGGTGTTTTGCGAAGAAAATGGGAAATGCCGGATGGAAGATCCTTTAAGATGCAGCTTGTGGTTCCACGATCGAAAGTAGAGGAGATCCTACGAGAAATGCATGCTGGAATATCCGGTGGGCACTTGGGAATCAACAAAACATTGGAAAAGGTACGGGAACGCTTTTATTGGCTAAGCGTGAGAAACGATGTAGAGAGCTGGTGTCGAAAGTGCATAACATGCGCAGCTAGCAAGGGTCCCAAAGTCAAAACACGAGGTAAAATGCACCAGTACAACGTGAGCGCCCCTTTTGAAAGAATCGCCGTTGACATCACAGGCCCGTTCCCGGAAACTGAAAACGGTAGCCGTTACATCCTTGTTGTCATGGACTACTTCAGCAAATGGCCGGAGGCTTTTGCGATACCCAATCAAGAAGCTAAGACCGTTGTCGAGCAGATAGTGGACCACTGGGTCTGCAGGTTCGGGGTGCCTATGGAATTGCATTCCGACCAAGGGCGAAACTTCGAGTCGAAGGTATTCCAGGAAGTATGCGCATCACTCGGGTTAAAGAAAACAAGGACAACACCTCTTCATCCACAGTCTGATGGAATGGTAGAAAGATTTAACAAGACCTTGAAGGAACATCTGTCCAAAGTCGTGAACGAGAACCAACGGGATTGGGATCGGCGAATTCCTTTATTTCTTATGGCCTACCGGAATGCGGTTCATAGTACAACTGGATACACTCCATCCGAAATTCTATTTGGACGAACTGCCCGGCTTCCAAGTGAGCTAAAATTCGGATTTCCTATTGAAGACCCAAAATGCGAAGAGGACTACGTGTTGGATCTTAGAGAAAGGATCAACGACATTCACCAGAGAACAAGAAACAACATAAAAATTGCGAGTGACCGCATGAAGACCAGATACGATGCGAGAGCAACAGCACCTGAATTCAATGAGGGAGATCTGGTATGGCTTTATAACCCACATCGCAGAAAGGGAAAATCGCCCAAGCTTCAGCAGGACTGGGAAGGTCCCTACCAAATAGTTACGCGCATTAATGACGTCGTTTTCCGAATCCAACGAGGACCAAGAGCAAAAATGAAAATTGTCCATGTGGATCGACTGCATCGTTACCACGGAAACAATGATGATGTGCTTGTTCGGGACGAACAAAACTAAGAGGGGGACAATGTGATGTGGCAACAAGTTTAGATACATTTTGTAAATTAACGCCATCTGTTGGATTCATTGTGTACAACAACCAACATTTATTGTGTACAACAACCACCATTTATTGTGTACAACAACCATGCTCCTAGAAGTATGCTACATATTTGCAACATGTTTTAACTTAGTACTTGACGAAACAATTCGAGACTCGAATTAGTACCGAAAGCTTAGATTGTGCCAGAACCAGACAGAAGCTTCCAGAAGCTTTTAAAGTTGTATAAATACAAGAGTAGATTGCATTGACAGTTCAGTTTATTTTCGAAAGTGGAATTGCTAACAACTGGAAGCGTTAGTAAAAAGTGTTTGTATTGAGATTAAATAAAAACTGCTGAATTATAAAAACGTATTTGAATTGTGAATAAGTGAAATAAGTCGAAATTGGTGTTATTTAACTGAAAGACGTTGTGTTTTATAAAATAAAGAGATTTGTTGTATTATTTTGGAATTTTGATTGAGTTTTATTTGTCGAACCCCAGGCCAAAACATGACATTATATACATATATACGTGTATTTTAAGTATATTAGACCTTTTTTTCTATCTGGGAATTGTTGATTTTATTGTTTCAATTTGACTTAAAGTGAAAGTGACAGTGTGCACATTGAATGCCCACATAGAATACAAAATTCTTGTTAATAAGTAGAATGTCAAACATTATGATGCTACACAGTATTTTGACAATAACGCTGGGGATCTTGAAAATTATTAGAATATGAAAGACTCTTTTAAGTTTGAAAAGTTCCGTTTGTTTTCTCAAAAATATACTTAGCACATGACGGTATATAATATCGCACATTGAATAGAAAAGTGGCACTATAAAAAATCTAACATTTTTAAACTAGCGGTACATCTAATCACTCGAACGGTAATCGATAAAGTGACACTTTTTGCATAATGTAAATTTAAATTTAAGCTTAGAGTTATTATTATGCAAATAAGTGAATTCAAAAATGTCATAATTCGTCTAATGTCGGGTTTCTCCCAAAAAAAAAGTGATTTAATGATGAAATGAAAAACAGACACTTTTTGTTAAAAGTCGAAAAAAAAAAATAGTTTACAACAAAATTTTACGGCTTAATCAAAAAAATCGTAAATGTATTAAACCAAAACTGATACTATGCCGAACTGTTTCATAAATACTTTTTTTTTAAATATTTATTGTTTTTTTCTAATCATAAAATTCCAATTTACAAAAAGATAATGATGCAATATTTTGGGCCAAGTAACTTAACTTTTTTAAGTTTTTTATTGAAGTAAGTTTAAAACTTTAAATTGCCGTTTTCAAAATGTTGGTTTTTGCTTGCGATTATAGGGACTATAAGGCAAGTTTAGGATTCGTGAATATAAAAAAATTTGAGATAACAATCAAACATGACATTACGATCATAGAGAAGCCCAAAAAACTCATTGGAAAAAAATGTCCGTCTGTCTGTCTGTCCGTCTGTCCGAGTGTATATCGAGCTGCAGCCTAAACTAGTTCATTCCTGTACATAATTCCCAGCACTTCTTTCAGTTTTATGCATCAGTAGCACCAAGACTTTATAATATTTTACCATGTAATATTCGCTCTACTTACAATCTTAGTTTGATAAATCTTGCTATTGAATTTTAAATTTTGTCTAAATTTTTATTTTATTTTTTGTTTGTATGCGACATATCACCCCACAACATTTGTTTGAATATAAATTTCTTTTTGATTATTGTTAATTCTTGAAATTTTAAAACCTACATTTTTTAGTCGATACTTTCGACACTTGTCGTAAGGCAACAGATAGTATCTTATCTACTTTATTTCTTTTTATTATTTTTGTAAATAGTTAACTTAATATTATATAATATCTAATATCTATTGCACGGAATTATTTGGTTTATTAGTATATCTTTAAGTTACAAATTGTATCTATTTTATAAGAGAGAAATAAAAAATAAAATAAAAAATAAAATAAGTTAAGCGATTGCCTTCAAATTTGGTATGTGTTTATCTCTTTGCATTTGACATATATGGGAAAAGTCTATTGAAGGGACCTTTCATGTAACAGTTTTGTTAATTTTTGGCTTTCGGTAACGGCGTTTTGGATTTCTGTCATATTTTATATTTAAGAAGGTCTAGGTAGCCAAAGTAACTCTGAATATTAACATTTTGAATAACTTTTTTTTACTAATTAAACAAATTTTTGATTTTTTTTTGAAAAATCAATATTTTTAAAACTAATCAAAAAAAATTATTTTAAATTTTATAATCACATGTATATTAATAAACTCTAAAAAACTGCATACCAAAATTAAAAAAGAAACTTAAAATTAAAAACAGAATTTTATCAAAATCCGTCCTACAATTTTCGAAATACTTTTTTCGTATTTTTTTTTTTGTTATTTAATACGTGTGTTGGCGTACTTCATTTTTTAGTAAAATCCGTTAAATATTGTGGTTTTGATAGTTCTTATAAGTTCAAACTGTGTTACTTTCAACGTAAATGTTATTTGTTTTTGTCAAACATCTTGCCTTCCAATGTAATTAGCCACATAAGAGCAAGAACGTGCGACCCAGTCGTGCCCATTTTTTATAAATGATCTTTTGTCTTTTACTTCTTATCCACTTGACTGTTTTGCTGACGACTCTACCCTCAGCTTTTCATATATCATTAAACACCGATTTACACAGCATTGTCGAATGGAGTAAAAGAAATTGTGTGGAGTTTAATGCTTCGAAAATTCAATGCTGTCTTCTGTCGTTAAAGCTATATATACCCCCAAGCCTTTGTCCATGATTAGCACATGCGCCTAGCCTTAGCGTTGGGCGCCATCTATTTATTCAAGCTAAATTGATTTTTGTACAATAATTCACTTATTTTCGTCTTTTCACGAAAATGCACATAACAAAAGTTGTTTAAAATTTAATTTTGTAAAACTTTGATTTTAATAATTTTTTTATATTTTTCGAATTATTCCGGATCTCCAGATTTGGTTCCTCTTATCTTTCTTATTTTTGTGGGGTTATTTGAATTGCAAATCGTTCGCCAAAAATCCTCAGACCATTGACAGGCTCAAAGCAAACGTTCTTGTTGAAATTATAACTATGCCGAGATTTTTTTTTTTATACATAAGTATACTGTAGCCAGATCAGACGGCGCCGGCGTGAAGAACTTCTTGCATCTTCGAAGGAAACCTAAGCCCCTCAGCATTCTGGGCGACGCGACGTCAAATATGTGATCATTCCACAGAAGGTGGTCTTTAATGCAAATACCGAGAACTGTGAGGTGTACGGTTTCTTCAATGCAAGACAAGACAACATTGAGTTTTTGAAGCATTAGATTCTACGCGATTTTTTTATTCCCCATTGTATAATGCTGTCAAGATCAGAATTTAAAAGTAGAAGCACAAACACGCTTTTCAACCGACTTGGACAAATTAAAAAAGTTCAAATATACAGAAATGTTTAAAGATAATCACAAAACCGCTTTTACTTCAAACGCTTTGTTTGACGTACGTAAGGATAACGTAACAAAGCGAGTGATAAACAAAAAAGTTCGAATTGTCTGAACTTTTGCTCGCCTTCTGACATTTTACTCAATGAATACCTTTGAATCGGAAAAAACTACTATTTTGTATGGTAGGTACTCAATATTTTCACATTCACGATGACAGAACAGCGCTCTGAAGCTTTAAATACGCAACGGGATGAAGTCGGTTTAATAGCGTGTTTGTGTTTTCGCCATAATGAACTTCATACGCTTAACGCTCCCGTTGTAGTTCCACATCCGAAGAACATGGATGTGAATCTGGAAACGAGTATGAAAAGCGGAGAGTACTGCCGTCAGTAAAATAATTTATTGGATGGGATTGGATAAATGGAAAGAAGGGACGTAAGTGAAATTGGTCAATAGATTGAGGGTGAAGAAGATTCGCCTTTTTTTAGGGATAAGCTGGAAAAATGGAGGTTTTGCCAGCGTTGAAGAACACCTCTTCAGAACAATAGCGGGGATACTGTGCGGGCCATCGGAATTATTTATCTTAAGATCTTTCAATACTCTTGCGACTGAACGAGTGCGAAAAAAGATTGGTCCAATAAAATCATTTACGCTCTCCAATACAGGAGGAGTTCTGATACCCACTGCCAGCGTTGAGTTTGCCGCGAATTGGGCAGTACACAGATCTGGTTTTTCTTGAGAACTAACAGCACGAGTATCGATGAAGACGAGCATAAGAACCGTTGATGACGAAGAATTCTTCCCTTTTTTTACAAATGACCAACAAATTTTACTGCCTTTCTGACATTGCCGTATTTTTTGCCGAATTTCTTGAATTTGGTTTACCTTTCTAGCTTGCTGAAACATCCCGTTTTTTTCAGTGTTGAGATGTTCGAAAAAGTGTTGTTTGTTGTTTGAAAACCTTGTATTCATATAAAAATTAAGTAAACAAATAAATATTATCCCTGGACGTGGACAGGATGCCAAAGTAATAACATTTATCCTGACACGTTGGCCCTTTATGTATGTAAGTCTGCGGGTTGCTTATAGACATAATTTCACTCAGTCCTTTAGCGCTCCTATAAAGAGCCTCGTGAATCCATCCTCGTATGTAAACATTCTGTCAAATTGAATTTCATGTGACATTTTTTTTGATAACTCTTTTGCACGTGTTGACAATAATGACGCAATTTGCCAGAAGAGGTCCTTTAAGGGCAAAGTAAAAAAAAATAGGACCGAAACGATAAAATATAATTTCTTATGTATGTGGTTTTGCTCCTAAATAAATATTAATAACTGAAGTTATTACATTTTATTTTTTCAATTCGGCATAACGTTGCTTAAATTCAAAACATGGCATTATGTTGTAGGGTATTTTTAGATTTGATGGATGGCAGTATGAGGCTTAAGACAAATATTTCTTCCCTTAAACGGTGATTGTATTTACTCAGGAACGACAGAGATCTGGGAATTAAATTGAACGTAAATCATTGGAAAATGAGAAAACGATACAAATGCGACATTTTTTTTGTGAGTGACAACTGTTAACCTTTAAAGATATCAAAAGTAATGCTTTGACATCGATATCTCTTAACACCTCCTCCTTACACCATGATCACACTCTCACAAAGGAATCTTCAAAAAATAAAATGGAATGATTTTTCTCTGCTGGTTGTGAACATGTTTTTGTTAAATAGGAATGACGTGAACAATGACATGTAGTTGTAGTAGAGTATGGAGCGCGTGCGATTGAAAAGGATGTTCCCTCGCTCTATTTTCCGCTTATTTGACAAATTTGAATTGACAGTTGATGTTTAATTTCGTTGAGGTCCCCCGCTCTTGACATATCTAATATCTGATTTTCAAATTAAAATCGTTTTAATTAAAACTGAAAAACGTGTCCTTAGAAAACTGATGCAATAGCGAAACGTGGTTTAAGAAATGTTAGTAGTTAATAGTTTAATATGATTTGAGTTATGTATATAAATGTACATAGGTATTCGATATTTTTAGGCTAAGATAACAGATATAGATAGATTGCAAATACCTATGTACTTGAAATTTTTTTTTATTGTCCTATAATTATCGCTAAAAGATTATTGCCACCTAGTAACGATAGGAGTTAATTGCGTATTTACGAGCAATCTACGCAAAAATTAATGATGAACAAAAATCTGACACTTTATGAAGTTTACTCATAAAATAGTAATTTTATGACATCGGCGAGGGTTTTTCTTTATTGGGTATGTATATCGTTCAACAACAGCTATACTTAATTGCTAACAAAACTAAGTGCTCTGCTAACAGAAATAAAGTAATTTGGTTAATTACAAAAAAAAACGTTATCATTATCATTAATACTAAGGAACTTTAAGCTTTTAGCGAAATTGATTTAAAGTGTAGAAGCCATAGTAGGTTTTATAAAACCAATAAAACTGTTTGTTGGTAAGCATTTCAAAATAAGAAGTGAAGGTGAGGGACACACCTCTGAGTGGTACACAGACGTCGGAAGAAAGAAGGAAATATGAAGTGTTCCCAGCATCTAGCAAAGAGCACGGAAATCACGCATTGGGAGCTGGAAGAAATATATGCACTAAATACTGATGCAAGCCAGGTTATTGAGAAACTGCGCCATATTCTATATGAACGAAAGCGCAACAATTTTCAAAACTGAAAAAAAAGAATAAAATACTCAAAATATTCATTTGGCAAAGGTTATTATAAATACTCAAGCCCAACTTTTCTTGCCGATGACGAGAAAACTCCTCTCAGATGGCGAAGGTATTGTCAAGAACCCTTAAATAAATAGTTTCATAGGTATACATTGCAGATACTGTACTGTTACCAAGAGTCTGTCGGGAGTTTAACGAGAATACTACGGAATTTTACTGATTCTGCCAGGACTTTACCAAAAATCTACCAGCAATCATCACAGAAGCCATCAGGATTCCACTAGGAATCCGCCGACCAGTTAAAATGGTATTTGGAGTACAAATCCGAACTAGTTGTTAATTTACCACCCAATCTCGTTATTAATTAGGTGCGGAATTTAGGCGTTGTGAATTTAGTGTCCTTCGCTATCTTGTGAATTTAGTGTCCAGTCCAACGCTATCTCGTAGTGTCTAACGATATCTCGTTGTGAATTTAGTTGACTCTACTACCTCAGAATCAGGTTAGCTTCCTTACGGTGTGTCCACACCAAAGAAACATTTCTTTTAAACATTTCAGAAACATATTGTATAAAAAAACATTTCAGAAATGTTTCTTTCTCTCTGAAATGTTTTCTATATGTTTCGGAAATGTTTATTTAGTTCTGGGCGCTTCGCTAAACATTTCTGAAATGTTTATGAAATGTCTCTGTTTCCCCATCCAAACGGAAATATTTCTTTATTTTTCAAGCATTTTAGTCTAGTTGACAGGTTTTTGTTTGTTTGTATTCTGTTCATGACGCGACCCTATGATTGCTCCGTTTTTTTTTTTTTTTTAATTTGTGTAAAGTACAAAACTGAATACATAAAATGAGAAACAAATAAACATTTATGAAATGTTACAGACATTTCAGGAACATTTCTGAAATGTTTCTGAAATGTTTCTTAAACAATTGAAAAAGATTTCAGAAATGTTTTTAAACAAATGTTTCTTTGGTGTGGAGACAGCTTTATACATATGTATTTTTGGAATCATACAAATAAAGTAAACCATAAACAAACTTCTATATAAAGTAAATGGACACGATAAGTTTACCTCAGGATAACTAATTAGCACCTAACAGCAGCTTATAGCGAAGAAGTCCTCGACATCATAGTTTATAAGACTAGTTCTGTGTTGAAGAAGTCCAAACATGGAACATTTTTGGGCCATGCTTAACCCTACCATAGTTCTGGATAAAGATAAGAAACATGTGGTCTAGATGTTAACTGTTCTCATCTTAAAACTTACCAGTTTTGATCAAATTCCTAATAAGCGGAGGGAAACATATCTTTTCCCAAACTACAAGGTGAATGTTGATATTAAAAATATACTAAATTGCGGCAGTTGCCCTCAATCAAGTTTTCCAACAACCAATTTCAAGTAAATCAGCCACGCTGCATTACAAAGTTTAAGAATGTGAAGGTGAAAATATCTGGATTCTTCAAGAGAGTTGAAGAGTGGTATGCGTGATTCAAAACAAAGGCAAGATGCTGAAAATTAACTTCCAGAAATGTGAAACAATCCTGTTTAGAACCTCTTTGTCTAGGGCTTCTAGGGATACGAGAAAGAACTGGCGCAAGATAGTGATCGCTGGGCCGCATGGACATTCACTTACTGGCGAGTAAAGATACTGGTTGGATATCAGTATCTATATTTCAATCGACATGTAGAGGCTGCTCTGGCCAGGGCTAGGGGAGCTTTTGCCCTGACAAGACGGTTGTTTTATAGCAGCCGCCTTGATAACAGGATGAAAGTGATTTGCTACATGGCCCTCATCAGGCCGATGCTTACGTAAGGATGCCCTGTGTGGTTCATCGTTGCACCATATCTAATGGAAAAGACTCGGGTGTTTTCCATTGACAGTGTATGTGTACTTGTCTCGTACTTTATAGAACACCAGAGTCGGAGTACAAACACTATTATTACAACGAGGTTCTATACAACGGGGTGAATACAAACAGGATAGATAACTTTTTAATTAATTTCATTCGCGGACACATTGCAAGAGCGATGACCTCAACTAATAGACAATTCTTTAATTAATCTTGATATTAATACCCAGTTTTTTTATTTTTCTGGATGAAAAATAATACCCGCTAAAGTTAAGATTAATTCAAGATATTTTTAGGCCGAAAGGCAATTAATATAAAGTTAGTGATTAATTTAGAACGCCCTCACAGGTCCAGTAAATTAATAAAGTTGATAGATTTAGCTAGTTTTAAGATTTTTGGCTAGCATTTAAGTAGTCATAAGATAAAAATAAAATAAAAATTCATAAGGTCAACGGCCTTGGCTCCGATAAAGCATCGCTTCCCGTGAGATCAGCGAAATCAAGCATCGTTGCGCGTGGTTAGTGGAAAGATGGAGGACCGTCTCGAAACCAACTGCGTGCTGTTGACATGTGTTATGTGTTTTCTGTTTTTCCGTCCTCTCTCTATCTTCCGTTCTGTCCTGTATCAATGTCGTCTTGTGTGTTATCTTTGTAATTGTCTGAGCCGATGGCCTCAGCAGCCAGTGCTCATAAGTGTCTCTGCTTCGTAGATTTATCTACGGAGCAGATCAATATGTAATGTAATGTAAAAATTCATAAAAAAAAAACAAAAAAAAAGAAGTCTCCTTATTTTATGGCTCTTTCTATAAATAATGCTCTAGTGAAATAGCCAGCTCAATTTCTTTCCTGAAACGATTCACAATATTCGCGCTGCAAGGAATGCTCATAAGTTTGTCCTTGAGCACGACTTCTGACTTACAGTCAAATATAGAGATTCTTTCCTTAGCCGTACCACGCAAATGTGTAAATTTTGAAATAAAGAACTTAAAAACAAATGTGCATCAATGCCTCCTTTTACATCCTTCGTTATTTTCCAAACGCACCCGCTCGGTTTCATAAAGTGTCCAAAGCTCATTAAGGTGTAGGTTAATATTCAAAAACAATTTATTTGAAGACTTAAAGTTAATATTTTGCACTATCTATGTATGCAGCATCTGTTGTCCTTGTTTTTCCACAAAGAAGTTCTTTGGAAACTATAATTTATAAAAATACGACACTTCTCTAAACAGATGTTTTTTTTTACTTGCGATTATAGTTACTATAAAGCAAGTTTAGATTTCTTGAATATAAAGAAATTTGAGATAAAATCAAACATGACATTACGATCATAGACAACCGTAAAAAAAATGTATTCAGAAAAAATATCTGTTTGTCTGTCTGCCTGTCTGTCTGCGTGTATAACGAGCTGCAATCTAAACGGATTAGTAATATTATTATTATTTTTTTAAAAACTTAAAATAAAAAATGGATTTAATCAAAATCTGTCTTAAAATTTTCGAAATATATTTTTCATAAATTCAATAATGTTTAAGACGTGTAATGGCATACTCCATTTTTATTAAAAACCCTTAATTATTGTAATTTTAGCAATTTTTTGTGTGATTGTATGTAAATGTTACTTGTTTCTGTTACATATTTTGCTTTCCAATATGATTAAGCACATAAGAGCAAGTATGTGCGCCCCAATCATAACCATTTTTTCATTATGGTACTAAAGGATATTTAAAGATTTTTGATAAAGAGTGTAAACCGAAATGCTAGGTTATGTAAGATTTTTTCTAAACTCTGTAGAGTACTTTGAAGTTTAAGGAACAATTTAAGGAACACAACTTTTACGTTTATAAAATAATTGTGAAACCTGCAATTCTGCATGTTTGACCTTACTCAGTTAGACTCTGTCAAACTTCTTCATTTGTTCATCACGACTATTTTATAAAGTGAAAATACAAACAAAATAACAGAGACCGAAATCCGTAGTTTGCATTGGCAACACCCTAAACAAGTAAAGACAATTTTAAATAAGACTGGTCAATTTATATTTTCAGTACAGGCTTTATAGAACAAGAACAGTGCTTTCACGCACATTGTTACCTACTGGTGTTTGAATCGCACTCAACTTAAGAAATTACCACTGAAATAAAAAAACATTACCCTGAGTTACATCGAATTTTTTGTTTGTAATATTTCATAAACCAACGTACATTTCACCATGACCTGTCTGCTCCCCGGCAGATCGTCAATTTACCTCTCGTTTTTTTTGTTTATTAAAAAAAACACAAATTCAGAGTAACCATTCTCCGTTGAAATTATAATACTTTTTCTTTGGGTTTTGCTATAGAGCTTTCAGAATTGAAACTTTTTTTAGAGCTTTTGGGAGCACATATTTCAAGTTTAAGGATAAAGATGTTGCCGCTGCGTGTTTATCTGCTTACATCTTTTCGTTAAAAGACATTAGGTCTCCTGGATATTTTTGTAGGTTTAGTTTATGGTCTAGATGTGTTTGTCATGAAATTTTAATAAACAGTTGGTAACCCTACCGAAATTTGTGTGAGAACTAGCCAATTTATAGCGCTCACTACGGCAATCATGTGAGAGCTTTGAAAAAGAGATAGCTTAATCCATACTTGTAAAGGTGAAAGGCAAATATCTTACCTTCCCTTTACTGAAAATATAACAGTAAGCCTTGAACCTATGCAAAACTTTCATTTTAATACTGGCGGTTTGTTCCAAGCTATCTACATTGCTTGGAGAAATGTTGTCATATTTTATCAGAACTATCCTAAAAAAAAAAAAAAAAATAAAACCATTTTTATATTCAGTTCACAGCTGTCAAAATTGTGGCGCCATTTTGAAAAAATTGGCATACCTTCAGATAACAATCGGATTATCTGATTGAATAAATAACGGCAAATTTATTTGTTGACAAAAAAGCAACATTTTATTCCTTTCCTAGAACTGTCACATTCTGACATATTTAAATGTCAAAATTGATGATTTTCTGTCAGTTAAACTTTCATTGGTTATTTGACATTTCAATTTATAGCCATGTTTCTGATGTTTACAACAATTCTCATAGAAACGGTAGATATCTGGATTTTCAACATATACACATGCAATTTTGCTGCAAATTGCCTTAAAACACTTTAAATTATAAAATGTATTTCTTTGATTACAGACCCACTTCCATAATCAAATTTCTGGAATAGAAGACACTTTCTGCACGTTCCATATGGTCATCTTTGCTCTCAATATGTGCTTTCACACCATTGACCAAAAGACCCACATTTTCGCACTATACAGTTAGTTATTCAGAAAATTCCCTGAGGACTTCGCTCCTCCACTTTGCCATCGCCACAACTTTGACCGAGGTGGAACACGAGTATGAGAATGTCAACGCTTTAATCAAAAATGAAATCACAGATAACGGACATTTGCGTTATAGTGTGCAAGAGAAAGGTGGGAAAATGAGAGTATGCGGAATGACTAGCTTCCAGAATGTGTGGGATGGTAGGTTAGGTACCCGTACGCTAAGCGCTCGGGTGTTTTTCCTGACCATATTGTGACAGCATATTGCCATCATGCATGGGGAAAAGAACTTGGGCTTTGGAATCAATAATGAAATCTATCACTTTCCTGTCTGGTACTTTGTTCCATCACAAGAAGATACTTTCCATGCGAAATATAAGAAGAGATATAACTTTTTAATTGGATGTTTTCACAGATGTACCCTAGGGATGTGTGTTTGTAAATGTTTTTCGAGGACTAATTAAACACACTCACGAAGTGGGAGATGCGTACATAAAATTTTATTTTTATGTAAATACGTATGAACACTATTTAAGCAATTCAATTCTATGAAAAATAAACATTTAAACTAACTGTTGCTTTTCGGGTGGAAATTTAGATGATAAAAGCTTTTCCTTTCACACATGCATAGATAGGAGTACAAAAAACGAACAAGAGTAGAGAATAGGGGGGGGGGAGGGGGGGGGGTTGAAATAATAAAAAAAAAACATATCGGTTATCCCTTAAGTCTTCATGTTAACCTGGGTTTTTATTAAAAGGATTTAACATGGATTGCAAAAAAGTTCGACCTCATTGTTGATCCTATAGTCAAGCCGGCAAAGGATTAGTTACATGTTTATGGTTTTGCAAAGTTTTGGTATTTCTAAAAAGTATTTTGTTCGCTTCGTCGGCGATAAAGCAAATTTTATCATTCCGGATAAATCCTTGTTTTAGGTATGCTTTATAAAGCCTACCTTTCCGGCAGACTTTTGGGTAAAACTTTATGGAATGTAGTGCTGACTGTGTCCTTTTTAAGTAAGGAAAGTTGAATCAGCTTTTTTTTCTATAACAGTATACTGTGGGGTGTGTAAGGCAGTGAGGATATTTTGAAAGTTTGACACACGTGTGCGTTTCCATTCAATTCTTTGAAGTTTATTTTTTTTTATGCTGACATGGGAATTCAAAATTGAATCAATATAATATAAGTACCTTGTTAGTTTTCTAATGACGTTTTAAGTTAGACAAATAAAATTATACGAGAGGTAACTTCAAATGAATAATGATGAACTGAAGAGCTTAATTTGCTTTTTGTGTTTTTAAAGCTCTAAAAACAAACTCCTTAAAAACGTCCCTTCTTAACGTTGGTTTTCATTGTAAGTTTTTATATTACAATTTTTTGACCAATTTTATGCCAGAGTGCTTGTCCCAATTATCTTCTTTAAAGGATTTTGTCCCTATTATGCGTATATTTTAAATATTTTATGTATGTGTTTTTCGGTTTACAAATCATATTTATTACCCAATAGTGTTGCAAAATAAATTACTTCTGCCTATCTATTCCTGTCTTAAATGGGAAGAAACGATTGTAAAAGTTTGATATGGTCTGTAAATCGCGGCACTCGTGGTAAGTCCTCCTCTTTGCCTTGGCTGTTGATGAAGATAATGTAAGGACTAAGGACTTTTTAAGTTCATTCATGTCACACATTTTTAATTGGATTGACAATATTTAATTTTATTTGTATTTAAAAGAAAACTTTTAAAAGGATGAATCAAACAAGAATACACTGAAAAGAAAAGGAGAAAAAAAACGTTTCGACATCAGGTATCTACTCAAAGCCCGTCTCCACTGTTTAAACCCTTAATGTGTATAAGTCCTTTTTGTCTGGCATCACTGATTGTTTTCGGACTTAGATGACCTACATACATTGTTCCGCTTGGGTTTGTAACTAACATTGACTGTTGTGTCAATCAGTTGTTAATCAGTTCCTACTTCAGAACTCAAAATTGGACATGGTAGTTGGTCAGTGAAGTTTATGGCTGAATGTTTGTAGTTTCATGTATGTTTTGGCGATTGAGTTGAAAATAATGGACTTAGATATTAGCAGAGCATCAAGATAGTTTTTTTCTTCTTTAAATCGACGATTTTTTCGATCTGGACTAGGATTAAAAATCCAACTTCATTAGTTCACTCTGAAGTTCTATCTGTAAGGTACTTAGCTAAACAAATCTGAAGCATTTAAACACGGATAACGTCCTTTCAGGGGCAGAAGTAACCATAGCACAGTTAGTCGGATAGTCCGTCATGTTGTCATCAACAACAGGAGTCAGTGATCAGATTTTTCTGAAAGATTGGTAGAACTTCCGCCTTCAGCGACTGGTGTGGACCACATTTTCTTTTTTCTATTTCATAGGCAATGTTTTTCTCAAATGCTGACTTTTTTGTCTGTAGTGTGAAGTCTTTTCTCTGTTTTTCTAAGAATTTATCTGTAACTTTAAAAGAAATCAAAAAAAGAAAAACACATGTGGTTGTTTAACAGTAGAAAAAAGGTTAGGAACTGACGTGATGTAACTTTTAAACGGTAAATGGTATGTGAAAACTATTTCCAACAATTGTATGTACAATTAACTCGGCTATAAGTCTGTGGAAATTTTTTTCTCTAACCCCTACTGTTTTTGAAATAAAAGCAAAAACCCATTCGTTTGACTTTTGACCCTCCATAATGGAATAAACACAAATTTTGTTTGGGTATTGCCCCACATAAATTTGACACACACAAATAAATACATATGTGTAAACGGATTTATTAATCAGACGATTGGTGTGTTTTCACATAAATGGATTTTGTGGGTTGGGGTCGAAATACTGTATGGTCAAAATTATGTTTCCAAAATACTGTATTCTGTATTTTATAATACTGTATTTTAAAGTTCTGGTTAAACAAAATTCTGTATTTCAGAATTCTGTATGGGCAAAATTCTGTTTTCAAAGCAGCTACTGTATTTCAAAATTCTGTATTTAAACAAAAATTGTTTTGATAATGTACAAAATTGCGCACTTTTTAATATTATCCAAACGATTTTTGTTTAAATACAGAATTTTGAAAACATAACATCAAAATCAACAACATCAACAACAAACCAACAACAGCTACATACACAATTTTTCTACAACACTAAACCTCAATATATTACATATTTTATCAATTTAGATTTGACTCTATTAATACATAGACATAAATACATACAGGGATACAGAGCCAAAACCAATTATTTATCTTACAAATACATACGTCTCTTTCTTTCCTAAATATTTTTTTTTTAACTATTTAAATTATAGATTTTAGACTAGATTATATAGACTATAAGACAAGTTTAGGATTCGTGAACATAAACAAAATTGACATAACAATAAAACATGACATTACGATCATAGAGAAGTCTTAAAAATTGATGGCCAAAAATATCTGTCTGTCTGTCAGTATGTATAACGAGCTGCAGCCTAAACGGCTTAAGCGATTATCTTCAAATTTGGCGTGTGATATTCTTTTGTCATTGCCCAGAGGCGAAATAGAAATTTAATTTTTAGGCCTAAAAATAACGGTACCTGCCATATGACCGTTTAGGAAAAGTTTATTTTTCTCGAAAACGCCTCCAACGGTTTTGATGACCATTTTTGAGAATTCTTTTGTTAGTATTGGCTATCATTTGATCAGAACCAAATTTACGGGAATAGTACCGTACGTAACGGTTTTTTTTTTAATTCTTGGCATTCTCGGTAACGGCTCTGTGTTTTACTGTCAAATTTTATATTTAAGAACATTTAGGTAGCCAAATCAAATCTGCTTAACGAAATTTTGAAGAACTTTTTTTTCTAATTAAAAATATTTTTTTTTTTGAAAAATAAAATTTTTAAAACTAATCAAAAAAAATTATTTTAAATTTAAAAGAAAAATTCAAAAAACTAAAAATAAAAAAATGATTTTATCAAAATCTGTCCTACAATTTTCGAAATACTTTTTTCATAAATTCGTTAGTAGATTAGATTTTTAGATTAGAATTGACTTTATTTATATGATGATTCAGGTTTACAATTATTATAATGTTTGCAAGTCTTTTACGGCCTGGTTTTAGAACCGTCGGTCAGATTGACAGAAAATAAAATAAGTTAATTATTAATTTACACGTAATTTACACTTAAGCCAGATTAAATAAAGAAACAGTGAATCTATTTTTTTTATATATCCAGGTAATTAAATCAAAAGCATTCAGTTAGTATTCTATTTCTATACGCCATCGCATTTCGCACAAATCTATAAAGCTTTTTCCAGCCCATCCTGCCATTGAGAATGCTTATAACTTCTTCAGCATCGAGTTGGCTTTTATCGAACACATCCGGTAAATCCGGTCTATGAGGAACAAAATTTAGGTTCAAAATGTCCCCTCTGGCTCGAAGAATTGTAGATATCATATATGTGGAATGTATATCGAGGAAATAATTTGACCTGCCTAAGGTAAACTCGAGGCGACTATAATATTCCCTATACTGAGAATCCATGGCTGTTTGATGAGGTTCTCCCAATATTTTGTGTCAAGTTTGGATACAAGCTTCCATGATATACAAATGGCAGCTTTGGACTCCTGAAGCTTTGCCCTGACGTGCTTTTTCATACATAGGTTACTCGAGATAATCATGCCAAGACATTTGCATTCTTTAACTACGTTGACTTCTTGTCCCAGAAAGTTCCATTTTTCGTTACAAGCATATCTTCCCCTTCCTTTTCTAAAAATCATAATGTTAGTACCTGAAATCTTGAGATAGATTTTCACCATCCCAAACACATATAGAGTCCTTAGCGTAAAGTCGTTAGTATACAAGACGTTTGATGGCGTACTCTATTTTTTACTAAAAAAAACTCTTAGGTGAAGTGGTTTTGACACTTTTTTTAAGTTCAGATATTGTTATTTTTCTACGTTAATGTTACTTATTTTTAAAATTTTATTGTACGATGTGACATTATGAAACAGTACGTGCGATGCAGTTATGCAATTTATTTTTAAAAATTTTCAAATGCAATATTAATTGAATTATAAATGATTCCTGTGTGTTTACGATAAAACCGCATTTGAAAAAACCGGTTCTATGAGAGGTACCGTTATAGAACAAATTAAAAAAAAAATATTCTAACTGAAAGATGTATTGTTTTAAAAAATAGCACCCTGAAAGTTTTATCAAAATCGTTAGAGCCGTTTTCGAGAAAATCAATCTTCTTGTTAAAGATTGTATCACACACATGTACCACTATTTTTCGACCTAGAGCAACAATGAAAAACACCACCCGAGATACTACCAAATAAATACTAAAAAATACCAATTTTGAAGCAAATCGGCCGACCCGTTTAGGCTGTAGAGGTGCGAACAGACAGATAGACAGACATACGGAATTTCCGGACCCACTTTTTTCGTCTTCTCTATCATCGTAATGTCATGTTTGATTGTTATAATTTTTTTGCACGAATCCATAACTTGCCTTATAGTCCCTAAAAATATTTTATTATTTTAATATTTATGTTCAATAAAATTAAACAAATAAAGAAATAATATAATATATGTTCAATAAAATTCAATTAAAATTAATATAACTTTATAATATAATTATAATAATTTATAATATTTTAACTATGTGTCTGTAAGGCACATTGCCTTTTAGAATGCAACTTACGTTGAACGACACTATTTAGAAAAACTAGAAAGATTTTTTTGCTGCGCAGTATATCGAGAATTAGGTGACTATTTTCTCACTTAAAATACAAATAAAGATTTTTTTAATTTTATTCAATGAGTTTCTAGTATATATAAGGATACTGCTTACTGTTTATAATATAATTTGCTAATAGAAAGATACAAAGGACTTTTTTCAGTTAAAATTTCATTTTGGTATGGAAAAATTTGAACAACTGGCATAAAGATTTTGCATTCAGTAGTAATGGAATAATTCTTTTTATTTGTTAGTTGTTTTTGTGTGTTTATCATAGGCTCCTTATTTATTCTGTGTGCTTTTATGATGATGAAATGCTTTAAAATACGTAGGTATGTATGTAGGTTGTCACCTTCTTTTATTTGACTAATGGCTAGGGCTTAGCCGAGCAATATGAAATAAAATTTGGGGGAACAATTTTTATGAAATCAAAAAAACACTATTCATAACGTTTTTTGGAAAAAATGTTGTAAGCTATCTTATGTCTTTTGCTGTTTTATATTTTATGAATTTTTTATTTCAAAATCGTTCGACCAGTTTTTTTAAAAAAATGTTTTTTTTGAAAAACTTTTCGAAAACATATTTTAATTTTTTTTTGAGTATGTCAATTCAAAGAAACTTAAAGCTTATACTAGGAGAAAAAATTAAAAAAAAATCTATTAAACCGTTTTCAAAATATTCAAAAAATAAAATATTTAAAAAAAAAATTATTAAAAATTAAAAAAAAATGTTTTTGAAAATTTTAAAAAGCAATATTATTTAAATCATAAAGCTCTACATATTTTGAAAATTTCATCAAAATCCGTTGATTAATTAACGAGAAAGTCTGATTTAAAAAAAACCGGTCATATGGGAGGTACCGTTATAAAACTTTTTCTGAAAAATCCATTAAAATTAAAAGATAGATTTTGCACAGAAAACATCATTCTAAAAGTTTTATTAAAATCGTAGGAGCCATTTTCGAGAAAAATAAGTTTTTCATTAAAAGTTATATGGCAGGTACCGTTAGTTTTGGAGCTAGAATGCCAATTCCAAAAACTGTCGGGTAGAGCACTCTAAAAATACTATATACCAAGTTTGAATCAAATCGGCTCAACCGTTTAGGCTGTAGATATCGATACGGACAGACAGACAGACAGACAGACAGACAGACAGACAGACAGACAGACGGACGGAATTTCCGGACCCACTTTTTTTGACTTCTCTATCATCGTAATATCATGTTTGATTGTTAGAATTTTTTTTTTTTTTACGAATGCATAACTTGCCTTATAGTCCCTATAATCGCAAGTAAAAATATATAGTGGCCCCTCGCTCGTTTTTTAACCGTATTGTATCCACAATTAGGGAATGTGGCCAACCCTTGCAGTGCGATATACCAGACCGCCCAAAATTAAATTGGTTTCTAATGTATTTTTTTTAATATTGCCATAATTTTTGCTATTTCCGCTTTTGGGGAAGTGCAGTTGTAACTGTTTTTTTGTATGAATATTGCAAGAACTTTAATATATATATAAGTTCTATACGGTCGAACAACTATCTTTGGATTTGAATTTGTAATGATTTCCGATATTTCCTCCGGATTGCAGAGAAGAATGTTTTTTCTGGATCGCTTGCTGGACAAATACCATCAAACTGTATATCATTTCCATATTTGTCTAAAAAGGAGAGAAAGATGATGTATTGGTACTAACCAATGCCAACACAAGTTGATTTACTTAATAGTGGTTAATTAATTCAGTTTAAATTTCAGTCGGCTGTTTATTGAGTTTAATTGTTTCACTTTAAGAACTAGGAAGGTGCCGTGAAATAAAGTCGAAGGTAATAAGGTCCAATCGGCTTTATTTCCATTTTAAATGGAAATGATGCCGAATTCCACCTTTTTTATGGTCGACCTTATTTTTATAGCACATGGTAATAAGGTAAAAAAAAGGAAAAAAAATATTGAAAAAATATAAAACAAGATCGAAATAGATAGGTAATAAAGTCGAAATTGTATTAAATCTAATAAACGAAACATGCCAAAAAAATTCTTGAAATAAAGACGAAATTCTTTACAAATTGTAATGAATCGCCCTTACCGCTACTCATTCACACTTGATTGCATACGAACAATACCAGCCAAATCAGTTTTGCCACCTTAATCATTTAACACAAACAACAACCAATTGCAAGCCACAAACAACAACCAATTGCAAGCCACAATTTACTTTGCGATTTGCATTGCATGGAATTTTCCATGCATTATTGTTTTCCGTTTTATAATTACCACTGTCTTGCATCAAAAATATGCATAAGACAGCCAATCTGATTTAGGTCGTCAAAGGTAGTCGGTTGCCGGAGGTAGTCTGTTGCCGCCAGTGATCGTGTACGAATCTTAAGTACAGTGCCGAGCTCCAATATTTTGACAAGCTATGAACCCAAAGTTGACAGTGTTAATAAAACATCGATTGTTGAACTTTCCGATAGTATCGATTGTTTCGATAGTCTTATTAATAACAAACAAAATGAGTTTTGAAAGAAAAAACAATTGGATTTATATAACTTTTTTTGTTGATGTAATTATGTACAGCCGATAGTAGTTTCATTCACAAAAAAAAAGAAACCATTTTGGATATCTGAAATTTCAAATCGAATATAAAATTCCGTTCGATTTGTTATTTTATGACGTTTTTGCAAGTACTCAGCCAATAAAATGCCAACGCCAAGCAGTGTGCTTAATGCATTGGGTACATTCAACTACGAACTGAACTTCATTCAATCAAATTAGTTTCGTTCAAGGACAATTATGAGGTGAAAATTGAAAACCCATGGTTAGTTTTTTTTTTGTTAATATCGGGTATATCGATAGTATAAAAAAACATATCGATAGTCCCGATAGTTCAAAATAATCGATTAATCGATTAAAGTATCGATGTTTTATTAACTTTATTGACGTGGGCTTCCAGATTTTAAAAAAAATTTGGATTTGCTGCTACCTCAGCCAACTATTTTAGTGTTCGCTGCTATCAGCCGAAAATTCAGTGTAGATTTATAGAAGTGTATAAATATAATATTAAAAATTTGTGAATAAAAACAACCTTAACAAACTAAAGTTCTTGCTTCTTTAGTAGATCCTGGAACCGCTGAGCATACCTCAGCCTAAGATAAAAACAAAAAGCATTTAACAAAACTATGCATTAGAAATGTGCAAACTATGAGAGAAGTATGTGTTTGTATTTATTATTTATTTGAAATATAATCGATTTTTTTTTATTCAAGTGGAACAAGTTTTTAATTGAGCAATAAAGTCATTATAGAAATTATATCATTAAAGCGATCGACTTTATTTCCATTTTTTTAATTTTTTTTTTTTGGTAATAAAGTCGAACACCAAAACATTTGAAATAGAAATAAAGCCAATTCGACCTTTTACCTTCGACTTTATTTCACGGCACCGACTAGGAAGAAGAAAATTAATTTTTTTTATTTAATTTTTTTATTTTATATGTCGGTAATTGTTGCTTAGTTAAATTAAAGTTAAAGATAAATTGTAAAATAAGGAGTTCACAGATGAAAACTTTCCAAAAACTTCTCTGGACTGACATATTTTGTGTAAATTTTTGATGTCAATATTCATCATTTTCTTTCCTTTGTTTTGCAAACTATCTATCAATCTAGCATATTGTTGTGCTTGTGTTAAAAAATAACGACATGAAATGCTTTCCCCGAAATTCCTTTGCTTATCCATTCAGTTTAATATAGGTTTTTATACAATTTTTTCGTTTTACCAAAAATATGTCAAGCATTATGCATCAGAATTTGAATTGATCCACATGAGGATACAAAAACATAGTGGTCCCCAAACCCATCACAGTCATCCCCATGGACGAATCAAATAAAAGGAACATCTGTGTGTAAATCCTCTCTGTCATCACACAAAACAAAAGCTTCATGACAATAGTGCTCATAACATTTGAACTTTTGCCAATAAATTTATGTCTGTGCAGGGACATTCACATTACACTGAAGACCCAATGCTCTGAGGGCGCTTCTGGCTCAAACCCAAAGGAACGAAGAACGATACGTAATGAATTGACACTGTCACAAACACTTAAGCAAGTAATTCGTATCCATATTTAAATTAAATGAATACTTAAATGTGTTATACGTTGGAAGCCATTATTCGAAGATTGACGTCAGAGGACAAGTTTCCCTTCATATTGCGAACAGTGTTCGATAAAAATGATAGACTCTTCGCATTGTATCCTCGACAATGAATAAGGACTCAACAAACACGCACATTATACAGTTACTGTAGCTAACTACGGATTCTATCTGTAACACTCTCTTAAGCCATATCATGGCAGTTAGTCGATCCTTTACACACCCTTCCCTTACCCATACGAACGATGTAATTGAGTGCTTATCCATGTCGGGGAGCATCGAAAGGGGTGATGTTGGAACCATGGAAGTCGAATATGTGCTAGCCCCTATATCCACCAAAGAATTATAAATTTTTTTTTTTTGGAAAAGGGAAAGAGGTGTTTTTAGGCTATAGATGCAAAAAAGCTTAGTTCACAAAATATCCATATACAGTATACACATGTCAAGGGGCCGACGAAGGCAAATGTATTAAACATAATTACTTTTATTATTTCTTGGTACAAGAATGGTGGCCCAAAAGGCTGTCGAATCGTTCTGTTCCTGTCGACGTTCAATGGGCCATTTGCATGCCAATTTTTATTTGCCCAAAATAGGTAGTTTATCAGACTTTAAGTGGTGGCAGAGTGTTTAGGTCATAAATAAGATATGATTTTGTATTTGTGGAACTGTGCAGGGAGACGTTGTTGTTTGGGATAAGTTTTATAGCCGAGGATTAAGATATTATTATAGTTTATTATGTTTTTTTTACTGTTTTTATTGGGACTACGTTAAACCTTGAGATTTGACGAATTGAAATTCTATTGGCTTCTGACAAAATGTTTTCAAGTTCTAAGGAGGGATCCTAAAAATTCTTATAAAAGGGGATTAACAATTTATATGGAAATAGCCGACAGGAATCGTGCCTTAAGGCTTTACAACTACTCAATGAGTCATTAACAGATACGAAAATGAGGGACAGTTGTGGAAAAAATTGGTTTTAGTAAAGGCTTTGGTATCAGTATCAAAGTTCTCTACGGAAAGGCGGAAGCTATTCCACAGAGTTCCGAATATAAATAAATAAACACAAATATTTATATTTTTAGGAGTGTTTCCGCGACACAAAAATTGAGAGTTATCTTATGCTTACAAGGAATAATGTTAAAAATGAAATAAGAAATTCAAAGATCAGGTTTTCTAATTCTAAGTTTAGTCCTGATCTAAATACCTCAAAAACTTAGAAGAAAATTAAAGCATTATGGACTTGCAGTAAGAATACTGATAATGAAGATGTCTGCGAAACGGGTATAGGTGATTTAAACAAATAGTTTACTTTCTATTTCAATTGCCTCACATGAACGAGACCTTATTGGTGACATATCTTTATGTTGCAGAGGAATCACTCATACCAATAATCTTTAAGGATTTCAGGTTCTAAAAAGTTTCTGAATGTAAAATTTTAAATGCGATCGGATGAAGCCAAAGTTTTTGAAAATTATTATTCATATAGTCATATTCATATTTGGAGAGTAACTCCGAAAATTAAAAATATTTAAATCTTCTCCAAATATCCGTCGTCGGCCTGGAAAATCTCTAAAATCATTCCTGTCTTTAAAAGTATTGTATTGTATTGTTCCAACTATTTCCAACTGCACTGTTACTCAAAGAAAGTTCTTTGTATATTTCCTAAGACTTTTGAATTGCCTTCCAGTCTATAACAGGAGGTTTTCAAGCATTGCAAATTTTCAAGACTTTATATTTATATTCTTATATAATTGAGACAGAAACTAAACATGACGTTGCCTATGGAAGTAAATCTACTTCGATTTTGAAGAAAAAAAAAATCTACATCCTATTCTACTATTATTTTTACTTGCGGTTTATAGGGACTATAAGGCAAGTTATGCATTCGTCTGTCTGTCTGTCTGTCTGTCTATCCGTATCGATATCTACAGCCCAAACGGTTGGGCCGATTTGATTCAAACTTGGTATATAGTATTTTTGGAGTGTTCTACCCGACAGTTTTTGGAATTGGCATTCTAGCTCCAAAACTAACGGTACCTGCCATATAACTTTTAATGAAAAACTTATTTTTCTCGAAAACGGCTCCTACGATTTTAATAAAACTTTTAGAATGATGTTTTCTGTGCAAAATCTATCTTTTAATTTTAATGGATTTTTCAGAAAAAGTTTTATAACGGTACCTCCCATATGACCGGTTTTTTAAAATCAGACTTTCTCGTTAATTAATCAACGGATTTTAATGAAATTTTCAAAATATGTAGAGCTTTATGATTTAAATAATATTGCTTTTTAAAATTTTCAAAAACATTTTTTTTTAATTTTTAATAATTTTTTTTTTTTTAAATATTTTATTTTTTGAATATTTTGAAAACGGTTTAATAGATTTTTTTTTAAATTTTTTCTCCTAGTATAAGCTTTAAGTTTCTTTGAATTGACATACTCAAAAAAATTTAAAATATGTTTTCGAAAAGTTTTTCAAAAAAAACATTTTTTTAAAAATACTGGTCGAACGATTTTGAAATAAAAAATTCATAAAATATAAAACAGCAAAAGACATAAGATGGCTTACAACATTTTTTCCAAAAAACGTTATGAATAGTGTTTTTTTGATTTCATAAAAATTGTTCCCCCAAATTTTATTTCATATTGCTCGGCTAAGCCCTAGCCATTAGTCAAATAAAAGAAGGTGACAACCTACATACATACCTACGTATTTTAAAGCATTTCATCATCATAAAAGCACACAGAATAAATAAGGAGCCTATGATAAACACACAAAAACAACTAACAAATAAAAAGAATTATTCCATTACTACTGAATGCAAAAATTTCAATCGAGAAAACAAAAGTTTACACCTTCCTATAAATAAACAAAACCACTGTGTTAACTTTTAATATTGTCGCTTTACAAACTCGCTTAACAGTAGTTGGAACGTGTATCTTATTTTTAGTACCTACTATCCTTCCAACCTTATTATAGGTAAATAATATCCTTAATAAATTCCATTAATACCTACCCACACCACACGTTTATCGATCCATCAAACATAATTAAGCTATTTTAATTAATTTGATTTCAAAAAGTAAATTATGCTTACCTATATAGGTATATATACCTAGCATTATTGCCCTACTCCTGATTCCCACGAATATTTATGCCAGTTGTTCCAATTTTTCCATACCAAAATGAAAATTAAACTGAAAAAGTCTTTCTATTAGCAAATTATATTATAAACAGTAAACAACAAGTGGAAAGATGATACACTAAAAAACTGCAAACGCTAACAATCCTACATATTTATGTGTTTATCCCTTTGTCGTGACGCATGTTCGTTCGAGCTTCAAACCACAACGATTCTAAAGAAAATGCAACTCAAAAAAAAACATTAAAATAAAATCTTTGTCAAAAAGACGCCTGCACTTAAGGATTAGCACATAGGAGCAAGTACGTGCGACCCAGTCGTGCCTTTTATTTCTATTTTTTTTTATATTGAAAAAATCCTCCACCAAATAATAGTAGGACAGCACTGATAATGAAAAGTATTCAACAAATTGTAGGATACATTTGATTTTCTCTCTGTTTCCATTATGTTCTTCAATCAGCTGCTTTTAACCAGGCTAATTACAACAACAGCAATGAGTCCAATCCAAAGAATACATATGTGAACGCGCTCATTGAAGGTGATTTGACGAAACACGACCGACTTCGGAATTGAGTAGGTATGCGTGTTCAACAAGGCAATGCTTTTTTTCGATTCCACTCGGATTTTATGAACACTATTTATTTTTCCTGACTCGTAGCGTAACAATCCATTCGGGTATTTGTAACGATGTGATAGGCTTGATTAATTTTGTTGATATTTATCAAATATTATCGTATTGACATTGACATTTGGCAACCACCATAGGGCTGTCAGTCAAGATTCAAGTGAATCCATATTGCAAAGGAGAAACTGTCAGCTGAAACTTAGTCAACATATCTGGACTATCTTTTTGACTAAATGTCAACAAATTTCAGGGTAAATTGACACTTTGAACGTGAGGAACATTTAATGTTTATAACTGTTGCATAATTTGGTAAATCCTAGTAATTTTGCTCTTACATAACGTTATCGCAAGGAAACCACGAATCTGCTTGTGGAAGTACTATATATTATTTTATATTTAAATACTGTTTTTTCCATCATGTTTTAGCTGTGTGCATTTTGTTTTTAATATTTGTGCAGTTTCATTTAATTTTTTGTAGAAAATTGGAAGATGATGCCAGAAAATTTAAACAAATTCAATAGCTATTTACGTTTTTATATTAATACTCTTAAAGTCAAAGCTCAACCCTTAATTGGATTTTCTACTTTAGCACGGATGTTGTACTTACAAATATTTATATATTATAAATGAAACGATAGTCCCATGTTGTACATTTGTATATATAGGTTCATAGTCTGTTTAAATAATATTTAAATTAATATAATAATACTTGTCCGCCAACTCACTTCCTCCCACTCAAGGATATCCCTCAAAGTATACTAGAACAAATTATTGTAAATAAATTCCTTTGCCAATATGACGCAAAAACTTTCATCCAGTGTTCATCTATTGCTTTTGAATAATTCATTGTTCTCAGAGAATATGATTTATTTTCATAATTGAACTTACATCTTGTTGCTTGTTGAAGTTACCTCTAAGTTTCGTACCAGACAGTGTTCCTTCTTAATGGAACTCAACTTTCCCTATCAAACATTGTTATTGTCCTTCTACTTCGTTCTATAGTTTGATGAATTACATTAATTATTTTGTCCAAATTCTATGTTTAAATTTTCTTATTAGATTAGATTAGATTAACATTTCAGTAATTTTAGTGCAGGAAAGGTATTAAGATTTTTGTATAAATAAATAATAAAGAATGTCATAACTTCAAATTTAAAAATTGAGAAGTGTAAAATTACCAAGTCAGTCGTGTAAATTCAACATTCACCCACATGCAATAAATAATAAAAAATAAGTGGCTTTAAGAAAGATTTTATTTAAAAGTATATCGGAATTAAAAAAAAAAACATTTTATTGTTCACTAACATTAATAACTGTATATTACAATCGTTTGTATTTATATTCTAATTCTTTAAGCGTGATTCTTTCTTTAGATTCTATCTCCAGGATTTGCAGTCTTTCGTTTTTCTCAATTTCTCTCTGCCTAAGCTCTAGTTCACGGAATGCCTTCTCCTTCTCAAAATCAAACTTCTTTTGTTCCAACTCCAGGCGGGACTTTTGATATTCATTGTTATTCTGTTGATAGGATGTCAATATCTTAGCAAACTCCATCAAACAACTACATGCGTCATGGTTCTGATTTTGGCTGCTTGGCATTGTAATATTTGTGGTTGTGTCAAGATTTTCTACACTTACATCTGCGGGTTCATTTTGTACCGGAAGCTGACCTTTGTTGACCGTAATGTTTGTACTTTGATTTTCCATAGCAATGTCGGTAACGGAAATCCTTTCATAAGGCGGTTGCGGTGTTGATGGTGCACTGTAGGTTGTTTTGATTACTGAATCTTCAGTGTCTTCAATTTCTAAAACAGAATTGTACTTTGCTGTTGCTGATTTCGGTTTTTCTTTTAACTTATTCTTATTGTCTTTGTTGCCAAAAACTTCTTCAAGGGAATGATAAAGTGGACACATCCTGTCAACTATGCCTATATATACAAAAAATGTTTTTTTTTATAACGACTTGAGAATTTAGCTTTAACAGTTGTTTTAATTACTTTGTATAGTCTCTCCTTCTGGAATATTGTTAGTAGCAGCCGTACGCTGCCAAGATTGGGCTTTCTGGAACAAGGCCTTAAGATTACGCATTTTGTTCTTCACCAGTGACCAATCTATATTCATGTGATAGATTTCCACAAATTTTTGATAGAATATTCTCCCACTGGGCATCTTTACATAATAGAAATTAAATTATAGATTAAAACAATTAATGCTCGTTATTTTTATATCTATTTATATTACCTCGAATGCATTTTCTTTTAAATAGTCCACTAGCAGTGTTGTTTCGTAATCGCTCCATTTCCGGTAAGGCAAGCCTCTTTTTCTTTTGACTATTCTCTGTAGCAAAATAAATTAAATTAAAAACTTTGTTAACCTTTCTTTGGAAATTTTGGAATACAGTTTTTTTAAAGATAAATGTGTGGTCTAGACAGATGCAGAATACAAATGAATAAGCCATGAAACGATACATGAACCGACATGAACCGAAACCGGGTCGCCTCATCTCTCGTTTTGGCGATTTGCACTGGGCCGCAAGATGGCCCGATTTAACCGTTTCAGACTTTTTTGTGGGGTTTTTTGAAGTCCCGTGTTTACGTGTATAAGCCCGAGACTCTGGAAGCCCTCAAGGACAACATTCAACACGAGTGCGAGAATCTGTCGCCCGAAGTTCTCGCTGAAGTGATGAAAAACGCCATAAAACGATCCCGTATGGCAATCAATAGTGACGGCGCCCATTTGGCCGATATCATCTTCTCGATTTGACCATTAAAATTCTAAAGGTTCAAATAAACATAATCAAAAAAACAGAATCGAAGTTTTTCATTTAGAAAAAAAAGAAAGCCAAACAACATCGGATGGATGACTTTTTTTGGCCCACCCTGTATGTTTCATAGTTCAATGATATTGAGCTTTGACGTCATCGGGAGTAAATGCTTTCTTTTGCTGCAGATGCAAATAGTTAAGTGATAAAGTGCAACGAAAAAATATGTGATTTAGGTAAAAGTTTTAATTTTTGTTGTTCTCTTTTTATTAAAATTATTTAAAGTTCTTATTTGAAAATAAACTAAGCAACTGTTTTTCTAGTTCCATTATTCGAAGTTGTTTGAAATTTACTCTGTTTGAGTTGCAATCGAAATTTAGCCTCGTTTTCTTGAATGTCTGTTTGGGGTTCTTTTATTAACTATCGTTGACAATAATTACTTATTTGTCGTTCCAAAATACCAAATAGTTACGATTCGTACATAACTAACGCAAAAACATCGTTCCAAAATGCAACTCGGATTACAGACCAGTTACGGACTCAGCACACGAGAAAATTTATCACCAATCGAAATCTCTAGTTCGTTCAGTGTCGTCATGGATACCGGGCGGAAGACTCGAGCGATGATGAAACCATCATTTTGTCTCGTTTTCGACAAACTTGAAACTGAAATCAATAGGCAGCCCGACAGAAAATCAACAGACAATTGGTTTGGTTTTTTTTATGAATCGACAACGAGTTTTCAACCAGTAGCCTCGTGTGCGTCGTCCCATTTGATTACACAAGTTATAATTCAAAGCAAACTAGTTGCCAACTTGCGTCGGTAATCAGTTTTTTCGAGTTGGTCCGTATGCATTGGGCCAAAAAATAACACTTTAACCAAATTTCTTGACATAACAAATTTAATAACGCTCTTTTGGTGTACTATTTTCCTTATCTTCTGGAATGCTGGAGGTAGAGTTTCACAATTTATTGAACTTCTAAAAAACAATTCTATTTACCTAATAACAGTACAATTGGCTAGAATTTTCTTAGAATTTCTTTTATCTGCCCTTAGAACTTTTGAGACCGAAGCTGCATCGCCTCCGCTACCGTTTACCGTAGCATTTCGGTAAATTTCTTGACGGTACGGGTTTTGTATCGATTTTTTAAACAAATTATTCTTAAGGAAATTATAGTTATCTACACTAAAATGGTGATATTCGTGCATATTTATTATTTACAATTTTATTTCCACATGCCTAGAACAAACTCTTGTGGTTTTTGGAAAACAGAAGAATTTAATGTTTTGAAAGTTTTTATTTTTTTATTTATTTATATTATGAACAACTAGAGCAATCAGTCACATAGCAGTAACTGGGATTTTTATATTTAAAAAATTGTTTTTGTGGAATTATTATCTTAAAATAATAAATAACTATAAATATAAATTTCACAGCTAACGCGGTTGAGAGAAAACAAAAAAATTAAATGGAAATCAATTGTCATTGTCAATTGATGACGTCACGCGAAAACATTTCTTAAATTCTTGTACCATGGTGAATGCCTACACAAATACTCTCAAAAATACTCATCAAAATCGTTGTAGCCGTTTTGGGGAAAAATAAGTTTTCCTTAACGGTTATATGGGAGGTGCCGTTATTTTTTGCTTTTAATATTAAATTATTAAATTTAAGAAACCCATTGGAGGAACATTAATTTTGCAGGAATTTTCTTATCTATCTCGGTCTGTATGTTCTGGCCTTCCGGCTGATTTTGGAAGTAGCTGCATTGACTTTGAACGAACTTTAACTGACAGATAGATAGATAAATAAGGACAAGGAGTAACAAAGGATATTTTTAATTACCCACTAGGTGTCACTGGATCTTTTTTTTTTCGGAAATTCTTATTTGTGGCCCGATTCGACTCAAATTCACACTTCATAATATTTATAAATTATAATATTCAAATAAAAAAACAATAAAAAGAAAGCTTTTGGAAGAAAAATGTGACCCGAAAGGTGGCGCTGAGGTGAAAACATCACGTAACTTTTTCTCTAAATATAATTTTTATATTAATCAAGAATATTAAATATAACCATATCATATATTCTGAAAATGATAGCTTTCTATTAGATGCATGTAAAAGTATGTAGTGCCTCGTGGTTTAGTGGTTAGTATTGCACTACTGACTGGTAAGATGTGGGTCGGGGTTCGACTCACCGTCAGACCCACCTTTTTCCAGGGTGCTGCCTTTTGCAAGGAAATGACAAATCCTCCAAGAGTAAATAATTACCCTTATTCCGATAGACGTTTTACTTAAACGACAAGCTCTGGTTTCGGATTGGAGTCGTGTCGTTTTTCTGTCGTTTCATAAATGGCATTCCGTACCCGAAACGACAACCATATTTCTCGCTCTTAGTTTCTACATTACGATCCACAATAAAGCTAACTTTTGTCACGTTAGTCAGTGAAATTCGTATGAGGAGGAAAGAGAAAGACGTATATCAAAATTCTATTTAGTTTTAAGGTTCAGCGACGACGAAGAGAAAGAAAGAAAAAAGATGTGATAGTTGAATATGCAAGTTAATTATTTTTATTTACCTGAATCTTAACTAACTCTATACAAGCCGTGTTTTATTGGTAAGTGTAGTGTAAGATTTTATACGGCAAACAGCAACAAACAACAAGTGTCGATAATTAGGTTAGTGAAATTAGTGAATATAATAAGTTGAGATAAATCTTGGAAAGAAATGTCAACCAACTGAAATGTAAAAAAAAGGATATGTTCGTTGAGTATCATGATACAAGATTACAAGACAGCGCCTTCCTGTATTTTGAAGTCATCAGTGACCCAAATTGACTAAATTAAATGAATTTTTTGGAAAGGATCCAAAGTGTTAGTTGACTTAAAATGTATATTGAATCAATCAAATAAGACATTAGACACAACCTGCATCAATTGAAACTTAAATTACTGCAATTTTTTCTAAAACCGAATTTAATTCTGTCATCAAGGGTCACTGATGACGTCATGGTTGGATATTCTATCCGGATGTCTGTCCAAAAACTGAGTTGAATTTGGACGCACCCTTCTAAATTTTTTCAACAAGACGTCAGTTGTCACTTCGGGGGTTAAATTAAAAGTGAATTATGGAGTGAATATAGCGTTTTATTGCGACTTCCAATACTGCGCTAGCTATAGATTACTAATAAAACACGGCTACATTTGTTTTGGATTATAATCGTAGTAACAATTCATTCGATTATGGTTTCTGAAATTTACCTGTATTTACGCAAATTTGTTTTAAAACATAAAACATAAAAATGAAAATTTGTAGAGTACCTTGCAAGTTATGTTGTATGTTGCAGCAGTTACAACAAAGAGGAAGAAAAAACATGTTCTCCTAGGTATTTTCCGCCTCCATGAGATCGACCAGTCTTCTTATTTGGACGTTACTTGTTATTTTAACCAAAAATATCGATTTTTGAATTATAAAAAAAAATTCGAATCAAACTAAAATCTTCCTGGTGTTCATTCTCCTTTCGTCAATAAATTTCTCGACGAAAGATTCGTCGTTTTTTTTATGAAAACGACTTATGGAATACAAAAAAAAAATTCCAGAACTGGATCGCTCGTACTTGCTCATACGAGCCGTCACATTGTAGAATAAAATTTAAGAAAATTAAAGTGAACATCAAAGCATTTATTCGATTTTTGTGACTTTTGATTGTTTGAATAAAGTACGTTAAATTGTATTGAGTGAAGTAATTTAAACGCCATTTTATTTCTTTAAGAAATGTAAAAAATAATGATTTTTTTTTTAAATCGTAGGACCGGTTTTTAAATAAAACGTTTTTTAACAACTGAAAATTACTAAGGCTACCTACATTTTCTTGAATATCAATTTTGATATTAATCGGATCACCAGTTTTCGAGAAAGTCGAAGAACAAAAAACCGGTCCTATGGGAGGTACCGTTTTTAGACCACCATATAATTTTTTCCACCAAAATATAATGCTTATCTACAGTAGTGCACTATTTTTTTTTTCATAAAAATTCTTGGAGACGTTTTCGAGAAAAATAAACTTTTACATAACGGTTATATGACAGGTACCGTTAATTTTTGAGCTATAAAAAAATTCGAAAAAGACGATTGGCCTAACCGTTTAAGCTACAGTCCAAAATACATCCGTACAGACAAATAGACAGACGTACAGAATTTGGTAGTAACTCAAATATGTTTCTCTATCATCGTAATGTCATGTTTGATTGCTGTCTCAAATTTTTTAATCTGCACGAATGCATAACTTGCAATATATAGTACCTATAATCGCAAGTAAAAATATAGTAAATACGTTCCACATATGAGAATCGACAAATTAACGTTTAACGACTAACGTAATTCCGCGCTTCCGCTGTCGTTTTTTTGTGAATGGGTGAAAGGGTGAATGTCAAATTTAAAAAATTAAATAAAATTCTGTCTGGCTGTATATAATTATTATATAATTAATCCTGAGTCTCGTACTTAATTTCTTTTATTTCTATTTTAAACGTAAAATATAGAATTTGTATTAAAACCTTCAATTCAAAAACCATAAATAATATCTCCAACAGTATGCAGCATTGGCAACACTGACACAAGAAAAATAAGTATTTTCTATAATTCGTACACACCGTGTTCAACCATTTTGTAACCAAACAATAAACTGCCCTACTACGTATGTATATACAATGCATACAAAGTATAAATACTCACCCTCTTAATATTTTTCTTGTCCATTTATTTATCTTCAATTTTCAACCAACTTATTTTGGAATGAGTGGCAATTGAAATTTACACAATTATTACAGAACAACACTATTTAAAGTCTTTTTACCAGTGATTACAAATTAATACTGAAGAACTTCACAAAAAAAAAGTAAATTTACTTGTATTGCGGTATTTGAATAAAAATACATACCAAACCGACTACACTCTGGTTTGTGTGGTGTGTATTTTCTTTCTCTTTGTATAATAAGTATAATTACACAAAAGATAAATTATTAAACAGCTGGCGGCGCAGTATATTTAAGCATTGCTGTATGCGGTTGCTGTAACTTCTGCTCGTATGCCATGTGGCATGTGCATTTGATAGAATAGAACGTATCGAATGAACACAATTAACTTTATTTGTAAGAATGAGAATGAAAGAGAAAGTGAGACATAAATTCATACAAAATAGAATTGAAATTATATACTTCAAGTTGCAAAAACTTGTTTTATCGTCTGTCGTCTCCTTCTTTTAAGATAAAATAAAATAATATTATGAAGAGTGTAAGTAGATGCAATTTACAGGCATTTTTTCGTTGTGTTTTGGTTTTCGAATTCAAATGTACCAATGTTCGTTCGTTTTCGTTGGATTTTTTTCGGAGATAGAGAAACTCGAGTAAATGCAAGATAAAGATGTCACAAATAAAATAAAACGTCATCATCATCTGCCGTCACAGCCATGGCCATCCATGACCATGACTCAGGGCTCGGCTATTTTTATTAATCGGAGTAAATGTTTTGTTCGAAATATCTTTTAAGATTGTATTCTACGTTATTTTGAGGATATGGTAGGTATTTTTGTTCACGAACATTTTTGCCGTTGTCTCTGGAACAATGTGAATTTTATTTTGTATCTTTAGTCTTTTTTTCGAAAAAATAAACAAAAATATTCAGATCAATATTTCCCTAAAAAATGCTTATTTATACCAAATTTTGGATAAGTAGGCACAAACTCTCCTACATACATATGTATAGGGTCTTTCATTAAGCGTGTTGCTGAACGCTATATCCATTCATGGTGATTTGGAAAAACAGACTGAATAAATCACAGCTAATTTGACAGATGTAACTTCAACAAGATGGCCGCTTTCAACTGTAAAAGCCCAGAAGCCTCTATTAGAAGAACTTATGTATATATGTATTAGAATATTACAAAATAGGCACGAAGTGTGATAAATGTTGGTTGAGAAAATAAATTTTATTGTTGTTTATTTTTACATAAGAAAGAAATTGGTTTCTGATTAGGATTACAATGTTTCATTAAAGATTATTTTATTCTTTAACAAGTTGAAAAATCATTTAATGTCTAACAAAATTGTACCAAATGTATTTCCTATGAAATGATTTGCGAACCGAACCCTGTTCAAGTCATACCTACCGTGAAAAGGAAGTGTCAATCTACGCAGTCGCCGATAGTGGGTATTTTAATTTATAATGGAGTGTAAGTTGTGTGTGTGGAATTATCTATGAAAATATGTGTGTTTCTATATACTTTTTCAAATAAATACATACATGTATACGTTGTTTTGTTTTGCTGGGTTTAAATTTAAATTGTATCACCGGCCATTTTTATACAATTTACATTTGTTTGTTAAAAAGACACATTGCCTATAATGAGAGTTAATCTTTTTCATGTTTAGTGGGCAATTAATATTATTATGTATTATGTAAGAAGGGAGATGAAATCGTTTTTTAAAGACCAGTAATTGATGGAAAATACAAAAATACAGGAGGTACGGAAAGCCCTTCGAGAGACGAGAACTACTGCAATATTCTTCAATGCATCTGTCCTTTGTATAATACACTGCATATAGTACTATCATGGAGCATTATTTTTTAGTTCTGAATCAAGTCGCAATGAGGCATGCTGAAATTCCCAATTGGTGTGAATATAGACTAAGTACAGACAACAGAAGTGTATTAAATACTGGTAAAATATCGGTAAAGGTTCTCGTCTCCACTATTTAGAGTTAGTTCTGAATCAACCAGGAAGATGGCCAGATGAAAAACGACCACCATAAGAGTACTATAGAAAATGTATATACAATGATCTGTCATAAATAGAGAAACACTGCGATTGTGGCATAGAGTAACAATATTATAAAGAAAGAAATCTTCTGCCTTCTTTTGACAATGACTATCATGATACATAGAAATATAAGGTATGCTAATTTTGGCTGATAATGCGTATGACTTCACATTCTTCTGATTTTGGTTCTTAGAGAGTGTAAATAAGTGTATTAAATTGCCGATTTTGTTATTGTTTTTTTTATATTTATAGTTATTATAATCAAAAAAAAAGGTCAAACCTTCAATTTTAAAATATAATCTTCACTTAATAAATAAAATAATCAAGTCGCAATGAGGCGTGCTGAAATTGCCATTTGGTGTGAATATAGAATAAGTACAGACAACAAAAGTGTACTAAATACTGGTAAAATATCGGTTAAGGTTCTCGTCTTTACTATTTACAGTTAGTTTCGAATCAACCAGGAAGATGGCCAGACGAAAAATGACCACCATGAGAGTAATGTAGAAAATGTATATACTGTGATGTGGCAACAAGTTTAGATATTCGGAGGATACATTTTGTAAACTAACGACATCTGTTGGATTCATTGTGTACAACAACCACCATTTATTGTGTACAACAACCACCATTTATTGTGTACAACAACCATGCCCCTAGAAGTATGCTACATATTTGCAACATGTTTTAACTTAGTACTAAATCGAACTTGACGAAACAATTCGAGACTCGAATTAGTACCGAAAGCTTAGATTGTGCCAGAACCAGACAGAAGCTTCCAGAAGCTTTTAAAGTTGTATAAATACAAGAGTAGATTGCATTGAGAGTGCAGTTTATTTTCGAAAGTGGAATTGTTAACAACTGAAGTATTAGTAAAAAGTGATTGAATTGAAATTAAATAAAAAGTGTTGAATTATAAAAACGTATTTGAATTGTGAATAAGTGAAATAAGTTAAATTGGTGTTATTTAAACTAAACTAAAATAAAATAAAGAGATTTGTTTTATTATTGTGGAATTTTGATTGAGTTTTATTGGTCGAAACCCAGGCGAAAATATCACATTGGTGTCAGAAATTGGGGATAAAACTCAGTAAAGTGCTAGAAAATTCCATAGTGACATTTTCTAAAACAGTTTCGGTGACTCATTTAATTTTGAAAGTGGAATTTTCCAGAAACTATTGAACTGATTGTGCTTTAAAACTGTGAATAGCGAATATTTTTTTGTTAAAAATAGTGTTAAAAAAAAAAGGTTTTCTAGAGAGACATCCAAATAAAACTGACTGTGTTGCGAAAATTGTGTTTCGGTTATATAAAATGGGTCGTAAATTAGAACAATTGACAACAGTTGAGTTGAAAGAAGAATTAGGAAAACGAAATCTTCAGACTTCGGGGCTGAAAAAGGAACTATTGCTCCGACTTCAGAATGCTATCACTCAGGATGGTGGAGACCCCGATACCATGTTCGATGTTGAAGAACAAGGGAAAGAAAGCACAGTAAGTACAGACGATGAAATACCTGCTTTCATGAAGTTGCTTCTGTCGAAGTTCGATGCTCTGGAAAGTTCCTCGAAAGAACAAAAGAATTCGTCAGAAATGCTGCAGAAGCAACTAAGCGAACAGAAGAACTTTCTCGAAAAACAAAAGAACGTTCTCGAAAGTAAATTCGACGAACAACAGAATGAGCAGAAGAATTCGTTGGAAATTCTCCAGCAACAACTAAGCGACCAAAGGAACGTTCTCGAAAGTAAATTCGACGAACAAAAGAATTCATTAGAAACTCTCCAGAATCAACTAAGCGAAAGACTTCAAATAGTAGATCAGAAATTTGAAGCCAAAATAGAAAGCTTAGAAGAAAAGTTCGGAAGGCAAGTAGACAGTGTAGAACAACAGTACGAACACCTGGCTAAGGAGGTTGATTCTTTGAAAAAGCAGAAGGTTCGGGAATATTCGAGCGACGGTCCACGAAGAAAGGAAATGCAGCCCCCTGTCTTCGATGGTCAAACATCATGGCCAATTTATAAGAGGCAGTTTGAAGCTGCCGCCTTGACGAACAACTGGGACAACGAAGACAAATCAATTGCTCTTACGCTTGCGCTCAGAGGAACAGCTGCCGAATTGCTGCAGACCATTCCTGAAGACAAACATCAGGATTATGATGCCATGGTCAAGGCAATCGAGATGAGGTTTGGCGACGACCACATGCAGCAAGTTTACCGAGTCCAGTTGCGTCGAAGGGTCCAGACAAGAGGTGAAACGCTACAACAATTGCAAGCTGACATCGAGCGCTTGGCCAATTTGTCTTATCCCAATACCAGCTGGGAAATCATAAACGAACTGGCAACCGATGCGTTCACTAATGCCATTGCAGATGGAAAACTACAAATGGCTGTGAGAATGGCAGGTAAGAAAACGCTCGCTGAGGCTTTAGCATTTGCCCTGACAATGGAAGCAGCAGACCAAGCTTCGCAAGGTAGCCATCGCGTCAGGGAAATGGCTACGCTAGAGTGCTCATGTCAACTTGTCGACATTGAAAGACAAAACCCGAACACTGCTCGAGGTCAAATGAGATGCTGGAATTGCAACAAGCTAGGACACCTACAGCGACAATGCAGATCTCCACAGGTAAGCTGCCCACATAGCGCGAGAAAAAGGCCTACTGACAGGGATATCGCTTACCCTACCGGGCATGATTTGGGGATACATCAGTGTGGAAAGCGCGTAAGAACCAACTTTGCAGAGCAGAAGTCGGTTGATGAAATGAACGCCCCCAAGGACCATTATCCAAGTTGCGCAAACGAAACGCTGCAACCAGAGTTTGACGGTGGAGACCGTCATCGCCAACAGAAAATGTGTGGCCACTATCGATACGGGTGCCACGGCCTCCATAATTAGAAGAGGCCTTGTCCAGACGTCCTGGCTACACAACACCAGCTGGAACAGTCTGAAGGCAGCTACGGGAGAAGTAGCAAAAGTATACGGAGAGGTACTTCTAAAGATAGAACTGGCAGGGCTGACCTTCGCACATGCATTCTTGGTAGCTGACATATGCGACGACTGCATACTAGGTGTGGATTTTATGAAGGCACATGAAGTAGTCCTAGACTTTCGAATGCAGGTGTTAAGGTATTCAATCGTCGAGATTCCAATGGTGTACGGAAACGAGAATGCTGTAAATCTTCGGACGATCATAAGCAGTGATGAAATTCTCCGGCCATCTTCAGAAAGAGCGCATCCTAGGTGTTTGAACGGTAAGAAGGACGAAAGTATTTCTGTTCAGAGACTAAGGGCTGAACCTGTAAAGGGTTGGACTGCGGAAGAACTTCGTAATGCACAAAAGGAAGATCCTGACATCGAGCCCATTCTTGTATGGAAGGAATCTATGGATAAGCCGAATGCAAGAGACATCTCCGACAGAAGTCCTACCTTAAAGGCATATTGGGCGCAGTGGGACTCTCTCCATGTAAAACATGGTGTTTTGTGGAGAAAATGGGAAATGCCGAATGGAAGATCCTTTAAGATGCAGCTTGTGGTGCCACGGTCGAAAGTGCAGGAGATTTTAAGGGAAATGCACGATGAAGAATCCGGCGGGCACTTAGGAATCAACAAGACACGGAAAAAGGTACGGGTACGTTTTTATTGGTTAACTGTAAGAAAAGATGTCGAGAGATGGTGTCGAAAGTGCACCACGTGCAAAGCTGGTAGAGGACCCAAAGTCAAGGCAAGCGCTAAGATGCACCAGAACAAAGTGAGCGCCCCGATTAAAAGGATCAACGACACACACCAAAGAACCCAAAGCAATATAAACATTGCGAGCGACCGCCTGAGAACCAGATACGATGCGCGAGCAACAGCACCTGCATTCAATGAGGGAGATCTGGTATGGCTTTATAACCCACATCGCAGAAAGGGAAAATCGCCCAAGCTTCAGCAGGACTGGGAAGGTCCCTACCAAATAGTTACGCGCATTAATGACGTCGTTTTCCGAATCCAACGAGGACCAAGAGCAAAAATGAAAATTGTCCATTTGGATCGACTGCATCGTTACCACGGAAACAATGATGATGTGCTTGTTCGGGACGAACAAAACTAAGAGGGGGACAATGTGATGTGGCAACAAGTTTAGATATTCGGAGGATACATTTTGTAAACTAACGACATCTGTTGGATTCATTGTGTACAACAACCACCATTTATTGTGTACAACAACCACCATTTATTGTGTACAACAACCATGCCCCTAGAAGTATGCTACATATTTGCAACATGTTTTAACTTAGTACTAAATCGAACTTGAAGAAACAATTCGAGACTCGAATTAGTACCGAAAGCTTAGATTGTGCCAGAACCAGACAGAAGCTTCCAGAAGCTTTTAAAGTTGTATAAATACAAGAGTAGATTGCATTGAGAGTGCAGTTTATTTTCGAAAGTGGAATTGTTAACAACTGGAAGTATTAGTAAAAAGTGATTGAATTGAAATTAAATAAAAAGTGTTGAATTATAAAAACGTATTTGAATTGTGAATAAGTGAAATAAGTTAAATTGGTGTTATTTAAACTGAAAGACGTTGTGTTTTATAAAATAAAGAGATTTGTTTTATTATTGTGGAATTTTGATTGAGTTTTATTGGTCGAAACCCAGGCGAAAATATCACAATACAATGGTATCATGATGCTTACATGCTTCAACTGTCATCTCATTCATAGAAACAAGAAACAAGAACGACAACTAGGAGGATAATAATTCTCTCTTCGTCTACTAACTGACAAATACCCGTTCAGCGACATATGGGTACCGGTACCTGTACATTTCTTATGGAACTACTAATACGTTTGCATTTATGTGGGCACGAAACGTATGGCTGATTGGCTGCTTCTGCTCACACGAATCTCACACATTTCAGGGTTTGCAGGGCTTGGTCGGTACGAGTCGCAGTTCTTTTTTCTATGATGTCAGGGGTCTGTCCAAATTGCTGCCCGTGGTTTGTTTTTTCCGGCCGGCGCCAAAATTATAAATACTATTTACATAAATAAATGTTTACAGTTAGCAAAAGCTAAAAAATCTTTCAGTGATGGAATTGTTATTATAAAATGGGCACGACTGGGTCGCACGTACTTGCTCTTGTGTGGCTAATTACATTAGAAAGTAAGATCTTTGACAGAAACAAAATAGCACAGTTTGAACTTATAAAAAGTATCAAAACGACAATACTTAACGGTTTTTAGTAAAAATTAAGTACGCCATCACACGTCTTAATCAGTTATTAATTTTAATTCGCTGCATTTCAAAAGACTTTTCAATTATCTATTTAATTGCGGAGGAAATGTTGGATTTAGTGCCATTATATGGAACAACAACAAGGCGCTGATGTCATTTAAGCTGTCAATAAACTGTTAAGAATTACGGAGGATTTCAAAAATATTCTTGTATTGTGACTGACGGGGCAAAAGCTATGACGTGCTACGTGACAGGATTTGCGGAACTTCTTATTCAAAATGGCATCGATTGTCCATTTATTCACTGCATAATACAATAAGAAGCTTTATTCAGAAAGATTTTACGCCAAATGAATGCCATGAAAGTAGTTATTAAAATAACAAATCTTGTTAGCGGCTTTGAATCTTTGAATCATCGTAAATTTCGCGCTCTAAATAAGAAATGTACACCTAGAGCGCCATCTGTTGAGTATATTTTGACTTTTCTTTTTCCTAAACTTTTATGAACAAACCCGCAGAAGTAAGTGCATATGTATATATCTTAATAGGTCCCTTGGTTTTCAAGGTGCAGGGAAATAAGTCCCCGGGAACTAACTCTACCCAGGAGAAATTGAGAAATGGACTCAGTTCCCATGTAAGGTGGGAATTTACTCCCATAAACTTCCCTTTAGATCTAAAATAAATTCCCACTTCCACCAAAAGGAAACTTTTGACGTATTAACGCGTCTTATAAATCGATGACAGGCTACACGAAACAAATAACATGGCTCATGGTGTTAAGACTCATGCTGATAAGACTCATGCTGATAACGCTCATAACCGCGAACGGGATACTGTGATACAAGAAGAGAAAAAGAAATACAAAATAGGCGGAGTGCCCCGTGGCTTAGTGGTTAGTGTGTCGGACTGCTAAGCGAAAAAACCTGGGTTCAAATCCAGCTCATAGCCACCTTTTTTTCTGGGGTACTGCCTCTTGCGAGGAACTGACAAAACCTTCAAGAGTAAAATTTGTCTCGAAAAAGTGCATCTCATGTAGCCGTTCGGACTCGGCGGTAAACTGTAGGTCCCTTCCATTCTTGCAGATTAACAACACACACAGAGGAATGGTTGAGAGTATAAGTCACTAGGCCTTGTCTGCTTAAGGAGCTGTCGCGCCAATAAATTTATTTTTATTTTAAATTTATACCTTGGTAGGAGATTATGTAAGTCCCAAAATCTAATCACTTAAATGTGAACTAACGCTATTAAAATTTATACGGTATATAAAGAGTGAGATAGGTATGAAATAGGTCACTATACAATTTGTAGTAGGTGCGAGTTTGGGTACATGTATATGCAAAGTTTGTAATCTAAAATCAAAAATCAAAGAATATCGTGGCGCTTTTCTTTGATTGTTTTTGGAATCTTGTTAATTAAATTTTGAAGATTTTCTTTAAATATTTTCGGCATCTTGAAAAGCAGCAGTTCATTTCGAAATTCAATTACAATTTACAAGATATAGAAAATAATCAAACAAAATCGATTCAAGATCAACTACTCAAGTGTAACTATTATTGTTGAAAGATTAGATAATAAATAATACCACAGTGCTCCACTCACTGCGTTTTATTATCCACCAAGATTCATATGGATCTTTGCATTGTATAAACATTATCTATAGTACTCTCATGGTGGTCAATTTTCGTCTGGCCATCTTCCTGGTTGATTCGGAACTAACTCTAAATAGTGGAGATGAGAACCTTTGCCGATATTTTACCAGTATTAAATACACTTTTGTTGTCTGTACTTATTCTACATTCACACCAAATGGCAATTTCAGTACGCCTCATTGCGACTTGATTCAGAACTAAAAAATGATGCTTCATGATAGTACTATAGGCAGTGTATGTACAATGATCTTTGTCGACAAATAAAACGATCCAGATTCAGGTAATGTATTATTTTGTGTTAAATTCTCATTACAATACTGCAAATGGGCCATCTGTTTTGAAGAATAAGTACTAATTCTTGGATCTTAAAATAGACCCAGAACCAGATAGAAAGCAGGATTCCAAATTGTTATTGTAATACGTGCTAAGACATAATCCAGATCCAGATCCGAAGATAAATAAAACACAGCTAATACGTTTGTTATGTTTTATCTACCTAAACCATTCATCATTTTTCGTCTGGCCATCTTCCTGGTTGATTCGAAACTAACTCTAAATATTGAAGACGAGAACCTTTACCGATATTTTACCAGTATTTAATACACTTTTGTTGTCTGTACTTATTCTATATTCACACCAATTGGCAATTGGCAATTTTAGCACGCCTCATTGCGACTTGATTCAGAACTAAAAAATGATTTTTCATGATAGTACTATAGGCAATGCCTTAACATAATCTAAGCCAGAAAATTATTAAAAGTAGGTCAAAAAACGTTCAACTGGGGATGGACAGCCTTACCCAAATTATAAAGGATTCAGTCCCAGGCAGCCCAAAATGGAAGTGTATGGATAACTTCAAGCAGAAATGGTTCGATGTGTATATAAGGCTCTCGAGAGAATTCAGCACCGCCGTTTTAAAAACATGTATGCAGCAGCCAATAAGGATTTCATACATATCTGCTTTGCTCAAAGAAAGGAATATGAACAGCGATCATTCGAAATTATAAAAAAGTGCAAGATCTTCTACAGAATTCTGGAAAGCTGCCAAATATATTAATGGGAGAACTAGCAAGATTGGATCATCTCTGCAAGCGCTTGAACTTCGGAACTACTTAAAGAATCTGCACAACATTCCCAGATTTTCACCACTTCCCCACTATGCTGCACCGTTTTTCTTAGATGAGCTTCTTGATTCTCCATTTACAAAAATTGTTCGATTGAATTTTTGACTGCACTGACTGCACTGAATATAATAGAATATTCGCGACAGCAAATGTGCCAGATAGCTTAAAAAAAGGCGATGTATGAAAACAACGTGTTATATGTGTGGGACGGTGACGGAAGACTTTGAAACGCAAATGAGTGTCAAGCAGGGATGTGTCTTGAGTACCCTACTTTTCATTTTATTTATAAACGATGTCGTGGAAGCAACTGGATGAGGAATAGAGTTTGGAGGAATGCAGGTGCCAGGTGTCATTTTTGCCGATGACATAGTTTTTTCTTGCGGAATCTGTAGAGGGAATGCAGAAAATGATTTATCGTCTAGAAAGCTACTGTGATCTCTGGAACCTGACCGTTAATCTAGAAAAGTCAAAAATTATGGTCATCAGAGATGGAAGAGGTAGATATGCTCGGAAGGAGAAATGGACTTATAAAGGTGAACACCTTGCAATTGTGCGGGAGTATAAGTATCTAGGTGTTTTGATTACTTCTAATCCCAACCTGAAAAAACAAAAAACATTTCGAGTTGAAGCCGGCTGAGGCGAAAAGATCTATTTCATCAGTTTGGGGACGGTGCATGGTTAGTAGGTACATAGAACACAGTGCAAAAATAAAAATATTTCGTGCGACTTCAGCCTCCATATTGTTGTATGGGGCACAAATTTGGGGTTATGCCAAATTTGAAGAGGTGGACAAATTCCTGACGTATTTTTTGAAGAGAATTTTACGTTTGCCGTCTTGTACACCGAACTATATGCTCTATCTGGAAACTTCAGTACCCCCTTTGTTCTTATACACTCTTAAACTACATTTTGACTATGTATTGAAAATCATGGAGATGGAAGAGGAAAGATTACCCAAATATGTGCTCAAGATATTTGGTATAAGTTAAAAGATGGGAGGAACTGGGGAATAGTTGCGGTGAAACAATACGTATTCAATCTGATATTAGACCGGATGAGTTAAGGAGTTTGTTTAGGAACTTACTGAAGAATTAATGAAAGTTTTTGTTTCTGCCTCCATGTTGTTGTAATTAAGAAAAAAATTCTATAGAAATAAAACTAAATGTTTTTTTAAGGAATTTTTCAATATTAAAATTTATTTAAATTTTTTATTAGATATTTATTTACTATTTATTTATTATTTAATTTTTTTGTAGAAAGTGAGCAGCGCAACGTATGAAGGTTGTATGATGGAAGCGCAATCTTCACAGTATCGAACAAGTTTAAGTCAGCTGAATCTTAATCTTCAAGAGAAGAAGAGAACACGTACCTTCTTAATTGTCTGCCCCTCCATGTGATACATTTAATATTTAAATTAAGAGGCGAAATTTAATTAAAACTTCATATCACATAGACCCGATCTTCCAATTCTGTGTGACCTCTGTAACCTTAGGGAAAGAGAAGATGTTTACCATTTTATTGCTCGATGCCCCATATTAAGAGAGTTCCGTGTGAGATTTCTTGGTAAAAATTCAATGGATATGAGCGAAGTATTATGCATTTTGAATGGTAGCCTTGGTTGGAAAACTTTATATAAATATGCATCCATCGCACTGAGATATAGAACTCGAATTATTGAAGGAGACTTTAAAAGCAAAACAAAGAAAACAAAAATTCAACTAAGAGTTAATTATTATGCAAACTAAAAACATTATTAAGCTAGGATAATGTCAGTCTGGTAGACGACCTTCGGCCAAACCAAAATTAACCTTAAGTTGAAAAATCAAGGAATTATATAAGTACTTTTAATTATATGAATTCAAATAAAGTGTTCTAAACTAACTCTACCTAATATGTGTTTATTTTGTTTTGTTGCATATGTTGGTTCTGTTAAATGGTTTGTTTTACTAACTACTAACACATGCACTAAATGATGAGCCTAAGATTAAGATCATAGGCTATACCCTGCTCACTATTGTCGAAATTCTGAAAGTGTAAAAAGAAATGATGGCTCCCATTTGTATCCAGAATTCCAGTTCACTACTCACTTAAAAGCTATTCAATATGAAGTCGTTATCTCTGAAGAATTTCGTCGTCATTCAGAAGAACTTGGCCTTGAGCATTGTTAATGAATTTAAATTATTATTTTTATTTAATCAATACATAATTTCAAAAATAAAGGATGAATGTAACCTAATAAAACAGCCATGCCTGCAAACATAATTTAATTTAAAACTGCGTTTAAAGTACTACTAAACGTCAAGGAAAAAAAACTAAAACGTAAAATGTCAAAAGATCACCAAAATCCATTTCAATTCCTTATTGACGGGGTAAACCCAATTATGATTCATATTTCACTCACGGAACCATATTCTTTGATGCTATGGATTCGTATGAATCGGGAAAATGACAATTTTCTAGAATCATTGATTTGAATCCGTTTTCAATAAAAGTTATTTATAAACAGACACACACTCTTATAAGATTTATATAGTATGTGAGTTCCTGAGAAGCTTTTAGCCTTAAGATTTCAAATGACGACGCAAATTCCCGTACAATATTTATATAAATGTTATGCTGGAATTCCAAAAGATAAAATATCGCTACACTTTGTGAATTTGTAAAGTAAGGTCGAAAATGTTGAATAGTGTCTACATATATTTATAAATATATATATGGCTTTGAGAGTAGATACCCAAGTTTTGCGTTTGGCTAAAAGCCCAAAAGGAAAAATATTTGTTTTTTTGTGTGGGAGTTCTGCGTTCAAGCAAATACTCGAAGGATAAAGAGAAAATCCTCAGCAAAAAGGTAAGGCATTTTAACAGCAAAATAAATTGCTAAAGGGTTTAAGCTAAGGACCGAAAAGGTTAATGGTGGCGCATTTTTTTAATTATCTACACTAAATCGTGTAGGCACTTTAAGACGAAGTTCTGATTGTTTTATATTTACCGTAATTAAAACAAATCCTTTTAAAACTTCAAATCAGATAAAGATAGTTTGAGAATCACAAAAAAAGAAAAAAACTTTTGAATTCCCTCTCGAATGGGTTGTCTTGTTACCCTTAATACATATATATCATGGAAAAAGAAGTCCCTGAGTAAAGGTCATTTTAGGTGAAAGAAGGGTTGGACTTTTTAATTAAATTTAAGAGTCGAAGAATGGTTTTTGCGTAACCTTTGCGTAAGCTTTTCCATCGGTCCTATTCCTCTGGACTATTTCCAAGTGCATGGAAAACAGCATTTGTCCAGCCTATCCCCAAAAACGGCGAATCTTCTGCACCCTCAAACTACCGACCAATTGCACTAACGTCCCTTCTTTCTAAGGTCATGGAAACGCTGATTAATTTTCAGCTTAAGAAATATCTCGAGGAACGAAAGCTTCTTAATGACCGGCAGTACGGCTTTCGTAGCAACAGGTCCACTGGTGATTTGATGGTATATCTCACCGAAAAGTGGAACCAATCTCTCCATCGTTTTGGGGAAAGCAAAATTATTGCACTTGATATTTCTAAGGCATTTGATAGAGTTTGGCATCAAGCCCTTTTATCGAAAATGCATGCATTTGGACTCGATGAATCTCTTCTTCATTGGATTAGTAACTACCTTTCGAACCGCTCAATTCAAGTTTCAAATCTGATATTCACAAAATAAATGCTGGTGTGCTCCAGGGCTCTGTTTTGTCTCCGACTCTTTTCCTTATATTTATCAATGGCTTATTATCTGAAACAACTAATCCAATCAATTGTTTTGCTGACGACAGTACTCTCAGCTTTTCATATTCGTTTCCAGATTCACATCCATGTTCTTCGGATGTTGAACTGCAACGGCAGCGTATGATAAGTTCATTAAATTCTGATCTTGACAGCATTGTACAATGGGGAATAAGAAATCGTGTAGAATTTAATGCTTCTAAAACTCAATGTTGTCTTTTGTCGTTAAAGCAAAACATACCTCCAATTCCACTATCCATGAGCGGCACTTGCATTGAAGAAACAGAACACCGTGCATTACAGACCACCTTCTGTGGAATGACCACATATTTGACATCGCAAAGAATGCTGTGAGGTGTTTGGGTTTCCTTCGAAGATGCAAGAAGTTCTTCACCCCGTCTGATCTGGCTACAGTATATAAAGCATATATTCGACCGAAACTCGAGTATAATTCCCATATTTGGGAAGGTGCTCCTATAACCCACTTGAGTTTTCTAGATAGAATTCAAAAACGAGCTTTGAAAATGATAGGCGACCGAACAGTAACAGAAACGTTTACATCTCTTGAGCACTCTGTAAAAAGCATTTTCTTTTCAAAGTGGAACGTCAAAACTCAACCCTAAAAAATCTTAAATTTTTCATTCCTCCTACTTTTCTATACCCTTTACCATTTTGGTTAAAAAAAGAATTAAAAACACATTAAAAAAGAAATATTTTGTAGTCAAGGCCTTAGAAAAAATTAAACAAATCCCAAAGTTTCCTCCTCAAATTGTACTATTTTCAGAAGTTTATTAACTCTTGAGTTGAAACCCGAAAGCTGAAACTGTCAACTTCTAGTGAAAAAAAGCAAATTCACAAGTTGGAAATGAAAATCCTCAAATTATGTTCAACTTTGACTGAACAAATCGGCCCTGAGTGAACTACCAAACGAAGCTTATTTTAATTACTTACCGAATTTTGCAACAGCACTTTTTTTCTATTACAATAGATAAGAATCTTCTTAAAAATATATTGAGTCAATTTTGTGAAAAAATTTCTCTTCTGTGGGATAGTACATCTGCAATTTTTAATAAAAAAAATTCCCAAACGCTCTCCTGAATTATTTCATTTATTATTTCTTGCTACTTTCGGGACCCCTCAAGTAAGTCACTTAGGCCCTCTCCTTTCCATTCTAACCATTATTGACATTGAATAGTTTATAAAGCATTCTAAAATCTCATTGTATGCGGACAATATCAAGTTCCGCGACGAACTGACAAAACCTCCAAAAGAAAAAATTGTCTTGGAAAAGTGCATCTCATGTAACCGTTCAGACTCGCCGGTAAATTGTTGGTCCCTTCCATTCTTGGGGATTCACAACACACACACTTAAATGGTTGAGAGTGTAAGTCACTAGGACTTGGCTCCTTACAAAGCTGTCGCGCCACTAAATTTATTTAATTTTATTTATGAACATTGACAAATACCAATTTTTAACCTTTACACGCAGGCGCATAATGTCGAATCTCTGTCACTATTTTCTATCCCATCAATCGACTCCCATCATTGATTCGATCCGATACCTTGATCTTTTATGTGATTCTTACACACATCGACGAAATAATTGAGAAAGCCAATTCAGCCTTTTAGAAAACTATGGTCTAAAGAATTCTGCAACTCTTTTGCGACTCGTTCCCTATATATGTATGTATAACTTACGTTAAACCTCTCCTTGAACATGCTTTTCAAGTTTATTGTACATAGTTTGATTCAAGAACGATTGCTTTGTTTCACTCTTGATGGCCTTTTATAGTGTGATCCATTTTATTCTACCTTTCTATTAAACCGTCACCAACTCATTTATATGAAAACTCTAGAAAAACGAAGAGCGGTTGCCGATATCCTTTTAAGTGACTCCATGACAATTTTCCGATTCTGTCGACTGCGCTTCGCTTTATATTTCCATTTTCTTCAACACTAACCCCGCAATCACAAATCTCCTAGGTTTTTTCTGTCTGCCCTCTAACAGTACCAGTAACTAGTTTTCAGTTACATAGATTACATTTTAAGTTAGCGAAAGATGCTATTATTTCCATTTCCTATCATTAAAATAGGGTTCCACCCAATTGCTATCCTTCCATTCTCGTTTAACGTTCTGGCAAAAATAATGCATAAAGCACTGGTCTTTTAGCCTCAAAACTGGTCTATTTCACGCACGCAGCAGAACTACATAACACTTGCAATTTGCAATTTGTAGATCACGAAAGAAGAGCGTAAGATCATTTTCGTTTCTGGTTCTCTTGATTTCTCGTAGGCTTTTGAGACTATAAACCATGCAATTCAATGTCAAAAATCTATCAAAGAATTTTTCGCCAAAAGTAGTCACTTGTTTTGGACAAAAAAATCTTGTATTCTTTACAAATATCTAGTGGAGTTCCGCAGGGTTCTATTTTAGGTCCATTACTTTTCTCCATTTATGTAAACGAGATACCAAACTTGTATGCTATTGCATACTTATATTCGCATTGGTTGCTCGAAAAAAGAATTCTTGGATACGCTTGTAGGCTCTAATTATATTTCTGAATTAAAGAATTAAAACAAAAAATTATTGAAATTCGACAAGTCATGTTGAGTCAACAAATATTTTTGTATTGGCATTCTGAAAAAACGGCTTATTTGATTTTGATGCAAATATCTCGTTATTATAATATCTCAAATCCCTTATAAGTGATACTAAGACTAAATAAGGCTCATGAGCAATGACACAACTTAACAACTTAAAAGGAGCTTGCATTTCACTGTTGCGCTTAAAATAACTTCCATAGACCAAGGACTGCCAACCACATTTTTAAACTTTTAAACCGAAAACGTTCGATATCAACTTCACATATTCAAAATAATTAACCACTACACAAAGTTTTTGGACCATCCCATAGAATATATGAACATAAACATATATCTAGTAAAGAGAAGGTTGGATAACTAAAATTTTGCTGCTAGTTCCTTGCCTAATTGAGTTAGTTTTCAGCTGTTCACCCACGAAAGCCGTAGCAAAGTTTTAATAAGCTTATACAAAACGTTCAGCTTTGTAAAGAATGTTACATAAAATTAATGAAAGGATTATGAGAACGAAATTTCGCCATCAAGACTCCTCATGTAACTTTATAGTTGTAGAGGGATTTATTTATTTCTGAATAGCTCTATAGCACGTGGCATCAGCATGTTTGGAAACTTGACCCTTGCTACACCAAAAAAGAGCAAACCTATCCTAATTTGAAATATCCTTCGAGGCTAAAATTGCAATCAATGCAATCTGAGATAGTTATTTTGATTAAGGAATTTATAAGGAATTGTGAGTGGATTTTATTACCGCCGCACTCCTTCCCAATAATAAATTATTTGATGAAGCTTCATATTACACCCTTTGGCTTTTATTATTGGATAACGATGGTAATATAAAATTTAATATCATTTTAATTTTATTTTCAGTTGGTCGGAGGGAACGGACATGAGTACCATTTTAAGCACCGAACTTTACCGCATGCGAGGTCTCGGCGGAGCATTGCACACTCGAGGATACTAAAGAGTCATCCTTTGGTAAGTGGAAAATAAAAGTTTCTTTTGTTAGCATTCAGCAAAATAAAAATGAAAGATTTTATGAATATGATTTATAGGACTTTATGACGGAAATTCTAATATATAAACGCCAAAGTAAAATTCAGAAAGCCACGTTAAGTGGAAGAATGATATAGAAAAAATAAAAATGATAAGCTTTTTTGAAAAAAAAAAATTAATTGCGTATTAGCATGAAACTTAATATTTGAATAGATGAGATTGAAAAAGTCTTTAAGTTTACCACTCGATTGTGGTTCATTCAAGTACCATGTTCGAGTTGATTTAAATCGTCTGCCGGTTGGTCCGAGTGTGTTTCTGGGAATGCTTTGTCTTGTTCGACTGTCTGCGCACTGGTGTGTTTTTTTGGGAAAGCCATGCGCATCTTTCCAAGAAAACGCATATGCAGCCTCCTGTTGTCTTAAGGGCCCGACCCATAGAATCCGTCCGTCCGTTGCGGTGCCGCATACAACTGACAGCTCTATTAAATACACGTTTTCTTATGGGGAGGTGACCCATAGGAATCGATGTGCCGGACGCACCGCATCAAGTAGACCAACTTTTAACTTTTCTCTCCGGCAAATCCGATGACATTGAATGTCTAAAGCAATTTAAAGTTTCAATTGTTTTCTAGTGATGGGTTGTTATTTAGTGCAATTTTTGCTGCTACTTATTGTTATTTAAGTAGCAGCAAAGTTGCGCTTGTTGTTACTTAAATAACAATAAGTAACAGTGAAAATTGCGCTAAGTAACAGAAAGTACAGGAAAAAGAGGGGGATATAAAAAATAAATGCTGACATTTTCTTAGATTTGTTTTTAATTTTTTTCAGATTTTAGACTTTTCTTGCAAAAACGAACTTGAAACGAGATTTTTTTTGTTGTAATAGTTTGAATGCCATTTGACAATTTGCTGTCAAGAGATAAGAAAAAGAAGCTAGAAGTATAAAGAAAATTGTTTCGCTAGAAAATTTAATTAAAACATCAATTATGAATATTGAAGCAAATAATTTAATAATAAATATTCTGGGACAGATGTGGTCATCATTATTAATATTATTGATATGTAACTCCATCAATCTAAAAAATAAAGTTTAATGTTGTAAAAAGAACAAAAGCTGATTTTACTTCGACCAAATATAGCTTGAGAAACTCGAAAAATATCCTTATTTGAAGACGATGACGACGTGATGTAGATATTGGCGCAAAATTTTGGACAACCTATAGTTAGTTTTAATTAGTTTTAGTTTTAATGACTTTTTATTACAATATATAATAATATAATAATACAATATTTTACAATATTTTATAAGCATAAAGTCTTTAGGTTTGGCTATAAGCCGTCTACCAGATTGACATTTTTGTATTGTTTAACATAGTTTAAAATAAGTTCAATTTAAAAGAAAAAAGATATTTAATTATTAATAATACTACAAGAGCACTTGTAGTGTATCTATATAGACTAATCCAGCCACAGTCACCATTCAAAACTGCCATGAGATCCTCCTTTCCAAGTGTTCCCACTCCAAAGTACACCATTCGAAATTCATTTAAAATAAGGCACACCGCAATAAAATGAAAGACATCCTCCCTCTCTTCACGGTTGCAGAGATCACACAGTATTGGGAGGTCAGGACGATCCTGGACAACCTATATTTAATACATTAACTTCACACTACTTAGGTGCTGCTGTTATAAACGGAAATAATTGTACTATTTAACATCTAATTTAACACGTTGAGAATTTAAAGAATTTTGTTGTTATTGGATTTAGGCAGTGCTTTGTGTTAAGTTTAATTTACAAAATTTTGAGAGTTGTCATTCTCTCATAGAGTTTTTCGTTTTACACTAGAAAAATAAAAAAAATTAAATTTTCTGTTATTTAAAATCTAGTTTCACACTAAGGAAAAATAATTAAAAAAATCATACCTATAATCTTAGCACCATACTTTATTTGTTTTAGTTTCATATTGAAGAGTATATATTTTTGCGCCATTGTATCTAATGCGGATTCTAAGAACTCGTTCAACATTTTTAACTATTCATTATTTTTTTTTACTTTTATTGTGACAAAACTTTTCAAAACCACAACAAAATCCAAAAACTTCGGTGATATTTGAGAAATGTCATATATTGAAGTGCAAACTGGTGTAAATAAATTCCAGTGATCTAGAACAAAAAATCTTTTTTTAAATTATTAAATTACAATTACTATTAAAATGCAAAATTACCAAAATAGCGAAAAAATATTCTCAGCCATTTGTTAGAAAACGAATATGTAAATCCACATTCATGTATTTCATATAATCTGCATGCATAAATATCGCTACATTTTGCTCTCCCCTTTCTATCGAACACGTACGATATTAATATTTTGTATCCTCTTCACCAGTACCAAACCACACTAACACTCTTAACTCATCCATCGCTAGTTCGTTTTACATTTTGTGTCAAAAAAACGCAACAGATTCATTTGGTAAACTCTTTTCATCGCATGCGGCAATGTCACTGGATTCGTTGCCGCAACGAAAAGAGGATCGAGCACGAACATTGGTTGCATTGGCATTCGAATCCCAACAAATAAATGTGTATCTATAGATTCCAACACGCCTCTGTGCAATCTTGCAACCTTCTCAAACAATGTAGCATAAATGAAAATTGGTAGTTTTATTTTGTTCTGCGTGAATAACTATGGAAATAAAGTATCTGTAGCATGATACAAGGGTTATATCATGTCTATTTCGAATGGAATCTTGTTGTGTCGAACATGCAAACCGCAGCCAAATTCAACATCTACTTTTTTCGGCAGCTGGTTGTTGTTTTTGTAGTGTGTGTAAAATGTTGCTTAGTTACGGATACATTTCCCAATAAAGCACTGCTAATCTTTCCTCTACGCTGATGGGCACTGGGCACACGCCATTTTCAACAAACGGCCGTACCTTGTCGGACATAAAATTGAATTGGTCCTCCGAAACGTGAACAAAATTACGCAAGAACTCGCCTCGAAAAGTACTTTCAGAAACTTTGCTTTCTGGAAAGCAAAAAATCGCTTTCAGAAAGTGTTTCCTAAAAAAAAAAAATACGAATTTTTGAAACGCTTTTTGAAAGAACTTTCCTTTCATTGTGTGTCGACGCCTTTAATACGAATAAATGTCAGTTTTTCATTCGTATATTACAGTGTTCAAGATATATCTTACTAAACAGGAACTTCTTAATGACCGGCAGTAGGGTTGAAGTAGCAATAGATCCACTGGTGTATGATGATAAACATCCATTGAATTAATAATAAAATTGAGCTCACACATTAAAAGAGAACATTCCTCTTTTAACTGCATTTGGAATGAAAGTCGACATTTTTACCGAACAACTTTTCAATCGACATATAAATGGTTTAAGTTTTAAACTGTCAACTTGTTTTTGTTTCGATCAAACATCAGTCGGCATTTAACAGTCGATGAAAATGACATATTAATATGTCAAAGAGAACTCTGTTAGAAAAAAAGAGAAGCAATGTTTTTTTAGACGTTAATTGTGTTCAGATACATTTTTCAGCTCCATCAAAAGTGACAGGGAGACAAGATTTTCAAAATCTTAAGAATTTAAGATTTAAGTCAACTAGTTACATAATTGTTCAAATAGGACTTTTCAAACGTAAGGAATTTAATCATTCAAGAGCTTAATTCTAATTTCTTTCATAAGAGGTAAGTGACCTTTCCATCAAGGAAGCGGTGTTATGTGCATCCAAAAAAATATAACTATTCCAAAAATTTTCGGAAATGATTAGGTTTGCGTAGATCGATAGATGAGCAAAAAGTATTTTTGGTCCTCTGTCACTTATTTGGGTTTCCTATTTATTGACTCCAAAAGAGTGCATTGAAAATGAAAAAAAACAACAGTTTTTTGCTCGATCATCGTCAACATTCTTCGAAGTATTCCTCCCTTGAAGTGTTTCACCATAATAATATCATCGCTAGGAATGACCAATAATTTTCCATTGAGTCTAAATTCGGACGAACTGTTAATCATAGAGAATCATTCTTTCGCCGAACGACATGGATGTTGAATATTGATTTTTTCCAACCATTACAATTAAGGGGGTCTCTCTGCACAATGCAGCGATAGGTAAATCTTTTTCTTGCTGAACAAAGTTCTCTTGTGTCACTCTAACCCTTAACCTTAACCTTTGGTCCCAAGTAATATTATTTTTTTAATTCTAAAGATGTTTGCCTCATGGCATGAATATAAACAAAAGATAATACAAAAGTTCTTTAATGAAACTCCCATAAATGGAATATCTTGAAAACCATTTTAGGTCGCCAGTGTCAGCTCCAATTCTTGTTTAAAGAGGTCAGTTCCTTGCAAAACAAAAAAACGAGAGAAACGCAACACAGAATAATGAGGTTAGGCTGTGTTTTCAAAAAAAAAAAAAAAAAAAAAAAAAAAAAAAAAAAAAAAAAAACCACAAAACATTCAACCGGAAGACATTTTCCAGGCTCCCCCTAAAGAGAGTCAGAACCAAACAATTTTGTTCTAAATGTATAGTTCTTCTCACCAGGAGTACGGCAATTGACTAGTGGAAGCCGGCAATAAGTGAGGCACGGTGTCTGGTCCCAGTTCGAAAATACATAAATCAGTTGTTGGGCGCCCCGTCAATTTGCATGTTCCAGTAACCCCATGCAAAATATCAATACGGACGGACACCCACGGAGAGGCCCGTCGAGCATTGACAGCGACATGCACATAAAGTGGAACAATCTCATAACACTGGCCTTACAGAAATTGAGTTTGTCAGTCAACTTCATCGCAAAAGGGATTACCCGTAGGAACGACGACAGTCAATATACGTGGGAAGGAGGTACGTACATATTTCTAACGGTTGTTGCTGCATAGTGTCGAAGTGTGACATTAAGTTTGCGTGTTTTGTTTTCCACTTGATGCCGGAATGATGGGTCTGATTCCTGGACGCCTACCCATGTCTTCACAATTTAAAAACAATCCAATTCTCCGGTGTTTCGTTACTTTTTTATCGATCTGTACTTTTCGATAATGGTTGGTCTTGGCATACTGGAAACTAAGGGTAAAATTCTTTCGTAACGGATTTTCTGTTCTGATATGCAAATTTCTCTTCACTGCCGAATCCTATCTTTTATCTTTCACTTTGACGTAGACTAATTATATGTTTTAACACCAGGTAGCGTGCGGGTTGTCAGGTGATAGGTAATAATTAAAAAAAAGGTCATATTAAGTAGGTAATACTTAATTTTGCTTTGAGTGGCCCTGAATAGTTTTTAATAATATGGGGAATTTTAGCGCCTCTATGGTGTTTTGACCTAATATATAAGTGCGTCAGGACGCGACCCAACAGTATTCGCGAGTATATGTTGCTTAAATCATTTTGTATTGATTTTAAAGCTTACTTTTTAATATTATGAATGAAATTGTTGCATTTTTTGCATTGAGAACTATGTAATTGGTAATTGGCCATGGAATTAATTGTTCTTTTGCAAAAAAGCATCTGATTTTAGCCACTGCGATTTGCTTTCTTACCTAGACATAAGGAGTTCGATACTCAGATTAGGTAATAATTTTTCATTTTTCCTAGTGTAAGATAGACATCGACTATGGGTTTCAAGGAGAACATAGTCCCTTATAACGGTCAGTAATTGGCGTCAAATTATTTTCTATTCTTCTGTCTTATTCTTCTAACAAGATTTTAAGTTGTTTTTTGGATGGTTTCTATATTTGTTTACTTTGTACAGTCCCATAGTCCGATGTCATATGTTTTATCACTTGCTTGTATAATAATTTGTTTTTTTTATTTATATACCAGCTGACCCACGTGGCGTTGCTCGTGTTTAGCAAAGATTTTCTGAATACTGATCAAAGCGCCACATATTGGGTCCAATTATAAAAAACCACAAACGTTATCATGTTAATTATATACACACAAAATGTTTTCGAAATCGGTCAAGCCTTGCAAATTAAATGTTGTTCATTTGAAAATATATACAGGGAAAACAATATATTCGTTAATATTTTCACCGTCGCTTATAGGGTCCAAATTTTAAAGAATCACTTTTGATGGGCTTCGCACGCACGGGAAGCACTTTTTATTTGTTCTGGATGATCTGTGGCTGACCATGCCTCAAGTAAGCAAGCATCTATAAAAAGAGTGCATTTTTACGCTATTAACAATATAAATCGAAATTGCCATGAAAAAAAAATTATTTTCATAGCTGCCAAAGTTCAAGCTATTCATTCAAATTTAATGTTGTTGATACGAATATATATACATACAAATACAATATACCTATATGGAAAACAAAATCTCGATACATATGTACATATCTGCACCCCAAAGTCATTTAACGGGTCTAAAGCTAACAGGATCACCAGCTGAGCTAACGTTAGGATTACCTAAAGAATTCAGCAAAATCAATAATATATTGACTGCCCCTGGCCTTACTTGGAACACAACACATTTTCTGGATCCCGACAACAGCTTCTCGGGTCAATATCAGGGATGGAAATGATGAGTCCAGAAAATGAAGCAGATCGCCCAAAAATATGTAGCTGATATTGAAAATAAAAATTATAACAAAAAAGTAATCTTATTTAATACTACCTGAATTTTTTATAATTTCATAAAAACAAGTAAAACGAAATAGAAATAAGTTGCTACGTAGCAGATGCATAAAAATAAATAAATGAAGTAGATCTACTACATATGAAATAAATTGGCAGCCCTGGTCGAAATTATACCTTAAAATAATTAAGGGAATCATGGTTATGTTCATACTTCATACAGGGAAAACAAAATGTTCGTAAATATCTTCACTCCAACGCTATCTATCGGATCCAAACTGTACAGGATCATTCGAAGGCCCAATTTAAAAAAATTAGAAAACTTCGACAAAATCGGTCTCGTCGTTGGGTGCATTTTTTGAAAAGCACGAAGTCAGGCAGGTTTTTAAACAAATCACAGACGACATAAAACAAAAAATATAACACTTTCGCTATTTACAACGACAGACAGCGGCAACGAAATATTCCAAGAATTTCTCATACTCTGTCAATCTTGTGGTTTAGATGACTCACTGACCGAATGATCTGTATTCTGGAATGATTCCTGGCATTTAATGCACCGACTTATAGTCAGTCAACGCCCCTCTGATTGGTCGATTAGCCCTTAAAGTTAGTTGAATTTTAGTTGACATTTAGTCAAAAAGTTAGTCAAGAAATACCCATATGGCGTTGCTCGTATTTACCATATATTTTCTGAATACCGACGAAAGCACCACATATTGGATCCAATTATAGCTAAAAACTACAAACGTTATCATGTTAATATACACACAAAACGTTTTAAAAATCGGTCAAGGTAAGCCTTTAAAATTTAATGTTGTTGATATGAAAATATGGAAAACTATATTTTAGTTAATATCTCCACCCAGCGGTGCTTATATTAAAGAGTCACCGTCTGGGCTTCGCACGGGAAGAACTTATTATTTGAAATGGTGTTGGCCATGTCTTAAGTAAGTGAACATCTACATAATATAGAAACAGATATTTGGTTACGCAAAATAATAATTGGAATCAAAATTTTCAGTCAACGCCTCTGATTGGTCGATTGGCCTTTGAAGTAAGTTGACTTTTAGTGGACATTTAGTCAAAAAGTTAGTCAAAAAATACCCACCTTGCGTTGCTCGTGTTTACCACATATTTTCTGGATGTCGAGCTTTACTATGGTGTAACTATCACGACTTTGCTTTATGTAAAATTTTATATTTTATATGCTTTATTTTATATTTTATATTTTATATTTTATATTTTATATTTTATATTTTATATTTTATATTTTATATTTTATATTTTATATTTTATATTTTATTGTATATAGATTAAAAAAGTTTGAACAAAAATCAATTCATAGTGAACTTCAGCTACACCTCCTGGCTCATAGTCTAGAGACACTTATTGAAAATGAATTCTTTTGTAACTAAATATTTCACACCTGGTTTAATTCAGCTGTTAGTGTCGGGCGACACATGTTTGTATGACATCGTATGGAAATGAAAACCAACCAGCAGTCCATATTTAATAGTTCCATAAAAAAAAAACAATACAACTTCAACTTAGACTTTTAATGAATGTGGGATAAGATGTTCAAAAGTATCGTGATAAAAAAGTTTCGCTTCAACATTATTGAAGGCAGATAAACTGAAAAACACAACTTTATACTTAACCAAACTGTACAGCAAACCAGTTTTTCATTAATTAAGATCCCAATCCATGTCAGAGACAAAATCCAAAGGACCATACGTAAAACCTACATCATTCGCAAACGCATTTGATTTTGGTCAGACAACACCCGAAGGAAGGTATGTCGAGTTCTTTGCCGGATTACATCACCTTACCCAACTGATCGATGTGCCAACGCGTATACCGGATGTTGCTGGGCAAGCCGCCCACACTCTTGACTTGTTTCTTACTTCTCACCCTGATAAATATACCATTAGTGTAACTTCTCCATTTGGCACTTCAGACCATTGTGTCATTTCAGCTAATTTCTCATCCTCCACCCATCCAGTTAAAAAAAACTTCCCACCAGGACCGTTTGGCAGTACGAGAAAGCCAACTGGGACGGCCTGAATATTTTTTTCCGAAACTTTAACTGGTCACTATGCTTCCTCGATAGTGACATTGATGCCAGTGCTGAAATGCTCACAAATGTGATTCTTCTAGGGATGCGTGCTTTTATTCCTAACAGAGTAAAAAGCATCAAACCTAAAGAAAAGTCTTGGTTTAATTCTGAGTGTAAAGAAGCTATCAGGCGCAAAGAAGTAAGTTTCCGTTTTTACAAAGCCAACCCTGCAGAGGAAAATCGGAAAAAGCACAAACAAGCAAGAAACTTGTGCAACTCCGTTATTGAAAGAACCAAATTTTTGCATGACCAAAAATTACGGCAACAAATTCTGCAGTGTCCCAAAGGCAGTAAATATTTTTGGTCATTTGTAAAAAATATTAAAAACTCCTCAACATCTTCGGTTCCAACTCTCATCGACAATAAAAAACCAATGGTTTACTCTTCAGCAGGCAAACTTGCTCGCCGCCCATTTCGCTGCCAGCTCCACGCTGCCGCATAGCAACGTTGCCCCTCCTGTACTTGAGAATGTAAATTTTTCCATGGGACAGATTTTTTTCCGCACTCGTACAGTAGCAAGAGTTCTCAAAGATCTCGATATACACAAATCCTCTGGTCCGGATGGTATACCCCCGATTCTTCTGAAGAGGTGTTCTTCGACACTGGCAAAGCCACTGCGTAAGCTTTTCCATCGCTCCTACTCTTCTGGAATCTTTCCTAGAAGATGGAAAACAGCATTTGTCCAGCCTGTCCCTAAGAAAGGTGACCCATCCTCCCCCTCCTCCTACCGACCCACAGCACTGACATCCCTTCTTTCTAAGGTCATGGAAACACTGATTAACCGTCAGCTTAAGGAATATCTCGAAGATCGTAAGCTTCTCCATGACCGTCAGTATGGCTTCCGCAGCAACCGTTCCACTGGTGGTCTGATGGCATATCTCACCGAACAGTGGAAGAAATCTTTACATCGCTTTGGTGAAAGTAAGATTATTGCTCTTGATATCTCCAAGGCATTTGATAGAGTTTGGCATGAAGCTCTCTTATCGAAAATGCGTGCTTTTGGGATCGATGATACTCTTGTTCGTTGGATTAGAAGCTATCTTCTGGATCGTTCAATACAAGTTGTATTGGACGGATTCAAGTCTAATTCCTTTAAAATAAATGCTGGTGTGCCCCAGGGCTCTGTTCTGTCTCCGACTTTTTTCTTCATTTTTATAAATGATCTGCTGTCTGTTACTTCTAATCCACTTAATTGTTTTGCTGACGACTCTACCCTCAGCTTTTCATATTCGTTCGATAATTTCATATACGCCTTCGGACGTACAACCTCCGTTGGAACGACCATATATTTGAGATCGCTAAGAATGCTGCTAAGTGCTTAGGTTTTCTGTATCGGTGTAAGAAGTAATTCTCCATATATTTGAGATCGCTAAGAATGCTGCTAAGTGCTTAGGTTTTCTGTATCGGTGTAAGAAGTAATTTTCCCCATCTGATCTGGCTACAATTTATAAAGCGTTTATACGCCCTACACTCGAGTTTCGAGTATAACATCGCTTTACCTGCTTGACAGAATACAAAATCAAGCGTTAAGATTGATAGGAAATAGAACTGCCGCTGAAACAATTGCCCCTCTCGAACACAGACGCAATGTTTCATGTCTTTCCTTATTTTATCGTTTCTTTTATAAAAAATGTTCACTCGAGATAGCCAGCTGCATTCCTCCCCTTAAAAGTTTCGCCCGTAATACTCGTCTTGGTAGGAATGCCCATCAGTTCACCCTTGAGCCCAATTTCGGACGTACCGTGAAATATAGAGATTCTTTTTTTAGCCGTACAACACGACTTTGGAATGGTTTACCCGGCGAGATTTTCCCTTGCCATTTCAATTTGCAAACATTCAAAACCAATGTTAATCGGCACCTCCTATCTCTCCCCTCCCTATCTTCCTAATGCCCGCGCAGTGTGTTACATTAAAAGGGAAACAAATAGTCCCTTGTGCGCGCGTTAATTATAAAAAAAAAAAATTCCCTTTGAAATTAAGTCCAAAAAGTGAATTAATGTAAATAAGAAACAAAATGGGTCCCAAAATGGAGCCTTGAGGCACTCCCAAATTTAAGAACTTAATTTCGCTTCTAATCTCATATAATTTTACTTTGTGTTTGTGATCTGTGTTTTTAAGTATGACGCAAACCTATCTAATACGAAACCTCGAAATTTAGATTTTTCCAACTTCTTCATCAAAATACTGGGGTTAAACATATCAAAAATTCAGTAATATCAATACATAAAACAAGCGGAACATTTTTCCTCATCGAGATTTTAGCACTAAACTGCAATAGCACATCTTCAGTTGATTTGTTTTTCTGGAAACCAAATTGATTCAAGTTAAAAAAAAACTTAGTTTTATTTGAAAACTTACTATTCTATATTTTACAAGTTTTTCGAAGAAATAACTTTTTTTTTTTTGAAAATGCTACATCAACATCGAGTGTAGCTTCGGCTGTGTGGCACGTAGCGCCGTCCTGTGTGAACCAAATGTTGCCAATATCCTCCTCTTCAATTTTTGTGAACAAAAATTAGTTCAACATGCATGGCCCGATATAGATCGCCATTGACTGTAACGGCCACTCCTTGCTCATTTTCGAAAAATGGCCCAATTATGCCTCTGGACCAAAATCCGCACCAAACAGTGACTCGTTTTGGGTGTATCGGCTTTTCAATGCATGCGGGTTTTCTGTGCCCCAAATTCTGACAATATACAGAGGACTTTTTCATTTTTTTTCTTTTAAGCTCAAAAATTAACGGTACTATTTTACGTAATTTTTTTGAACAATCAAAAGTCACAAAAATCGCGAATAAAAACTTTGAAGTTTTTCTAATATTTATCAAATTTTATTCGACGCGACGACGCTGTAACCGCACATAAAAGCAAGTACGTGTCAAACAGTCTTGCTGTTTATTTGTTAATGATCTTCTGTCTGTTAACTTAACTGTTTTGCTACCAACTCTACCCTCAGCTTTTTATATTAGTTTGGTAATTAATAACCGAAATCCATAAAAAGTATTTTATATAAAATAAAATTAAAATAAATTTTGTTACTTTTTCTGTGCAATAAAATAACTAAATGATTTTCAACATCAAGGATCAAAACACCATTTTCTGATGGTTATTTAGATGCTGTAAAATGTGAATAACTTAAGCTTGATTGGTGTCTGTGTTTTGTAGTAAAAAAAAAATTGCAATAAGAATGTGTTCGACACAGTTATTTCATATTCATTTCATATTCCAACACTGGTTTGGTAATTCACATCCTTGGCCTTTGGACGTACAATTGCAACGGGACCGTATTTCAAGCTCATTCTAAACTCCTATTTACATAGCAGACAGCAAAACTCAAAAAATTCTGTTGTTAAAGCTTAACATTTACCCAACATATACCAATCTCATTGTCCATAAATGGCGTTTGCATTGATGAACCGAAAAACTTTTAGTACGCAGTATGTAGCTCACTCTAGGCAGCTAGCTGAATTCCTCTAATTAAAATTTTAACCGTAATACTCGTCTCTTTCGGAATGCTCATCGGTTCACGCTTGAGCCTAGTTTCGGACTTGCCATGAAATAAAGAAATTTTTTTTTGGTCGAACAACACAGATTTGGAATAATTGATTTAAAAAAAAGTGCGTGCGTACAAAGTACACATGTCAGAAGTGAAACTTCTTTTTTTATTTTTTATTTATTTATAAATTTAAGTCATATCACTCTACACACCGTATGCAAACTAATGACAATGTAAATAAATAAAACAGATCTGCGTTTACTCACTCGCTTGCTCCCTACTCTCGCTCCATGGTTATGTGCCTCATGCTACGTTTGCCCGTTCTCACTCTCTCTCAATCGGTCTCAATCGCTATCTACCTATTCTTAGACAAAAACGTTGCACATTTCCGTGTCGCTACTTCCGTTTCAACCCTAAGAAATTTACCCTCATGCGCCTAAAGAAGTTTCACTTCAAAAAAATCAAAAATAATCGACAACTTCTTTCCCACACTCTGTAATTTCCTATTACTCGACAAAACGTGATCGAAAAGGAATGAAGTTTCCGTAATAAAAATACTATCTCATAAAAAGTGCAAAACGTCAAAACCTCTGGAAGGAAAAATAAATTTAACCTCAAATGTTAAGGGGTTCCACTGTAGTGTAGTTTGTTATCTAGTTATTAAATCCATGCAATATGGGTTCATTGTTCATATCAAAATACCTCACCTCAAGCCGAAACACTCAATCTAATTGAAGTCCTTCCTCCTTTGGCATTTCATTGCATTACACCTGCTCTAGCACCCCACAAACCAATGTTTGCTTTCAATTTATCGTTTCCGCTAATTTTATTCACAAAATTACATTTATTGCATTTGTACTAAAAGCAGTTTTGATTAAACTCTCTTATATTTTATTAACAATGCCAACCCCTATTGCAGCTTATTTGTTTGAGTAGAAAGTTCAGCAGCACGTCATTTGCGGCCCACACAACAACCCAATGTTAAAATAAATTAAATCAACATAACGGAATGCAGGTAATTTAGGTTGATTTGGGTATTTAACAATCCATGTCCATAATGAGCTTCAATTGCCTGGCAATTCTGTGCAATACTTTGACCCCAAATCAAGCAATAAATCCTTAGAAACCACCACCATACCCCCTACCGCATAGGAGTGTAGAAAATAAACATTTTTGAAATATCTAGGCGGACCATGATGCATGGTTGTGTGAACGTCAAATTAAAAAGCTCTATTTGCTCTAATTGTGCACAGTTAATGAGGCAATGTTTAGTTATTAGTCTTGCAAGTCGCAACCCTAACCTACTCGCTACTCTGTTCATTTGACATACCAGCAGGTATGAATCTAGTCGTGGAATGTAGTTGGCGTCGCGTCGTTGTTGGCGCCAAATTATTTATTAGGCAGTTAACACAATACAATTGCCACGCCAAGCCTTTTGAAATGGTTGACAATCCAATTTAAGGTGAACAGCAATAAACAACTTAATAAGGCACATATCACTTGTTTCTTCATGCAACTTATAAGAAAAATGCAAATATGGATATTTTTAATTAAAAGAAGCCTAATGGTATTTTTTTTATTTTAAATCCTATGACATCATATTTGGTGTGAGTGATTCTTTTGGCATTCCCCAGAGGGGAAATTGAAATTTTATTTTTAGGCCTAAAAATAACGGTACCTGCCATATGACCCTTTAAGAAAAGCTTATTTTTCTCGAAAACGGTTCCAACGATTTTGATGAATATTTTTTTAAATTGTTTTTCAAATTTCAAAAATCTATTTTTTTCACAAACCTAAAAATAAAAAAACAAGATTATATCAAAACCGGTCCTACAATTTTCGAAAAACTTTTTTCATAAATTCTTTGTTATTTAAGAGAGTGATGGCGTACTTCGATTTTACGAAAAACCTTTAAGTATTGTGGTTTTGATTCTTTTCATAAGTTCAAACTGTGTTATTTTTTTCTGTCAAAGATCTTGCTTTCCAATGATTTCCGTTTATTACAACAGTACATCTTTCAGTTGAATTTTCCGAAATATGTTCTATAACGGTACCCTCCCCCCCCCCCCCCCCCTCATTGGACGGTTTCTTTTTTTTCGACTTCTCGAGAACTGCTTAACCGATTACACTCAAATTTGATATTTAGGAAGATAAAGATAGCCAAACCAATTAGGCATACAAATATTTTCGAATAACTTTTTTTTTTGTATTTTAATATTTTTTTTTGGAAAAACCGATATTTCAAAAACGGGTATTTGAATTTTTTTCTTAGTTTTGTTTTTAAATGTAAATAACTTTTTTAAACAATCAAAAGTCAGAAAAATCGAATAAAAACTTAAGTTCCTTTAATATTTTTCAAATTTTATTCGAAGCAATTTATTTAATCCGCATTAAAGTACCTATAATCGCAAGTAAAAAAAAGAAAAGAGTCGGTGACAGAACGGGGCCCTGAGGCACACCAGATTTTTTTTTTGTGGGAATCAGACTTGAAACCGTCCAATACACCTTGTCCAGAAGATAGTGATTTTGGAATATTATTTTGGTATCTACCGGACTTGCCAAACATCAACACAACTTCTCGACCTTTTGTGGGGTAAAACCTGTTTACTTAGTGGGTAAGGTCGTGGAGTTAAGTCTGATGCGAAAAACCGGGCCTAGTGCACTACCTCATACTTTAGAAAATTTTAGAATCGCTTTTTCTCAGAATTGGTTAATCTTAGGAAAATAAGTGTAAGGACACTTTTTATAGATAATTACATTATCTACATATTTTCCTCGGCTGTTTTTATCATAAAACTAACCGTCTTTCTAAAAAATTCTAAAAACCTATTTTTGTGACCTTTGACCCCGATAACTTTTTTAGCACACATGGGACACATGTACACAAGGTCTCCACCAAATTTTGTACTCTCTAATTTGACCAGACGAAAACACATGTCAACCGCACGCTGGCTGTTGGTTTCGGACCGTTCCCCCTCTGACTACTTACCACTCGCAATAATTCTTGATTTCGCTGACATCACGGAAAGCTATGTTTTATCAGAGCCAAGGGCGTTGACACTTCAGTATCAATTCACGATAATATTTGCAATTACTTATTGGAACTGGCATGATAGATACTTTATTTGATTTCTGAATTTGTTTGGCAATTTCATGATTGATGTTGTAGCTTTGAAAAGTGTCAATATGTCTTACTTCACGGCTGATAACAATTTTCTTTCATGTTTTTATTCTTGAACAAAAATCTACCTCCACTCAACCAAATTTGAATTCTGCAATTTTTGTTCCCAAAAACTTTTAAAACATTTACCGTATAGTCACTGCTCAAGTTTTAAATAAATTTACTTTAAAAGTTAATCTCCTTTAAAAGTATTTGAAAACAAATTAAAAGTAAGATGACGACTTTACCTTTAAAAAATAAAAATACTTTATTTTGATAACGAAATCAATCTTATTATCCGATGGAAAGCCCGATTCCTGAAAAACCTACACTAATACGCAATCCCCATAAAACGGAAACACATTAGGGAAACATGACTCAATTGCTGGCGTATTGAGTTGTAACATCATAGAGAAAATTGATTCTCCTCTCATAATGTTGTACGAAAATGTAATCAAAATCTATATATGCATTCAAAGCATCTGACAAAACCACCCTCACGTGCAGATCCCAATATTCGTCAGGAAAGTACATCATACGTTAATATAATATCCTTTTTGGTATAACACAGATATTCCCCCGAAACAGCGCGTAATTTCATCAACATCAGGATAATGAATCCTTGTGTGGTATGGTTCCCAAAAAATACACCCACCACCCTGCTCCACATGCCATTTCTATATTTAACTAATTTTGCTACTTGTTGTTACGGACCACGTCTTTTATCCTGCGTCTACTTTTTCTTCTTGATTTCAGATTCACAATGCCATCCAACAGCCAGGCTTTATACGAGTGAAACGTGGACTGCGTCCTGTTATTCCAGCTATACACGGACTGCCGTTTTCTTCAACAAATGGGGCGCCCAGCACACAGGGAGTCGACCCCACTGATCCTTATTTCCCGTTTCAATGGTATTTGAAGAACACTGGACAGAATGGAGGTAAAGTGCGTCTTGACCTGAATGTACAAGCAGCATGGGACCAAGGAATAACTGGCAAGAACGTCACTACTGCCATTATGGATGACGGTAAGTGGAAGAACATAGCCAAAGGCTAGTGCTGTGGCATCGATGACGCCAGTGCGAAGTCCTTCTGATTAAAAATCCTCTTCACGCACAAATGAAAATAATTGCACGAATAAAGATTTTTCCCTTTTTCTTGTTCTTCTTCCAGGAGTGGACTATATGCATCCTGATTTGAAGTACAATTATGTGAGTAAATCCTTTAAGGAGTCATAAATCGATATGGCCTTGAGTATGCAAGCAGAATGTTAAGGGTGGGGTGGGGGGGGGGGGTCGAAAATTCAAATGAGAACAAATAAGAAACTTTTTCCTTTGAGAGGAATCATGAGAATAATTTTCATTGGGGGTTAATAATACAAAGTTTAAACTTCTTGGGATCCTTCTCGAGGGCTAAGAATAGAATTATGAGGGCTGGCTGGATTAACTTGTTTGAAGAGTTGTTGTGGTTCCGAATTGTTCTTTTTAGACAAATTGAGTGAAATTATGTTGGCCAACACTAATCACGTATCAAGGACGATTTCTTGAAATTTTAATATTTTTTGTTCAAACTTGAAGATTCTTTTGAAAATTACGATTTTGTGCTATTTTGCCTTTTTTAAGGAACGTTAGCCGGGTTAATATGCATGGGGATGGTAAATTGAGTGTTACTACATGCTTACATGAAGGAATTCTTTCCTTTTTTTGGAAGATGAAGGAATGTTCAAAGGGCAAACATGCGAACGTTTATATTTTTTGGAAGACGTCTTCATTGAGATGGATACTTATGTCTTATGGGGCATGTCAAGTCATTATTCTTAAGTGAAAGCTCAATGGGTTCATTTATCCGCAAGCTACACGTGTACACCTATAAGCGCGGCTTGAGGGTTTGAGTGAAAGATAAATTATTATTGAATTTTATATTGGTTCTTAAATTTGCAAGTAACATTTGTTACACCTACGTATAAAACTTCATCATGGTGCCTTATGATGGGTTAGATCATTAACTGAGTCATGTTATTTATATATATTTATTTTTATATGAAGACATAGTTCTGGGGTTGAATAGATTTTAGCGATCAATTTTCCGAATTGAATCCTACGGAAACGTTTTCTTTGTTTAATATTGATTTTTAATAATAGACAAGCACGAAAGGGGTTATTTTTCTACCCTTATAAATGTTAAAACACCGTGCGAGCATTAGGGAAGAAGGGAAGGATGTAAAAGAAGATGTCGATGGACATTAGTTTTGAAATTCTGCATATCAAAATGGGAGGGAAAAACCGAACCAGGTAGAGCGTTCCACATTCGAATGGTTCGACTAAAGAAAGAATCTCTATACTTAACAGTACGTCCGAATTTGGGCTCAAGGGTAAACTAATGGGCATTCCTAGCAGAGCGAGTATTACGGTTGAATTCTTTAAGGGGAGGAATGCAACTGGCTATTTCACTGCAGCACTGTTTGCAAAACATTGAGTTTTTGAAGCATTAAATTCTACGCAAATTCTTATACCCCATTGTACAATGCTGTCAAGGTCAGAATTTAATGAACTTATCATACGCTGCCGTTGCAGTTCCACATCCGAAGAACATGGATATAAATCTGGAAACGAATATGAAAAGCTGATAGTACTGTCGTCCGCGAAACAATTTATTGGATTAGTGGTTTCAGTTAATAAATCATTAATAAATATAAGGAAGAGAGTCAGAGACAAAACAGAACCCGGGGGGCACACCAGCATTTATGTTTTGAATATCATATTTGAATCCGTCCAACACAACTCATAGCGTTGGGCTGGACAAATGCTGTTTTCCATCAACTCAGAGAGAGCCCAGAAGAATAGGACTGATGGAAAAGCTTACGCAGAGGTTTTGCCAGCGTGAAAGAACACCTCTTCAGAACAATAGCGGGGATACTATCCGGGCCAGCGGATTTGTGTATGTTGAGATCTTTCAAGACTCTTGCGATTGCACGAGTGCGAAAGAAGATTGGCCCCATAATATCATTAACCCTCTCAAGGACAGGAGGAGTTCTGACACCTGCTGGCAGCGTTGAGTTAGCCGCAAATTGGGCTGCCAGCAGATCTGCCTTTTCTTGAGAACTGACAGCAGGAGTATCATTTAAAACGAGCGTAGGAACCGATGACGACGAAGAGTTTTTTACATTTTTTACAAATGTCCAAAAAATTTTACTGCCTTTGGGACATTGCAGTATTTTTTTCCGAATATTTTGTTCATGAAGAAATTTGGTTTTGCAAATGTGAGCATTGCATGCCTTTCTAGCTTGCTGAAACTTTTTCCGGTTTTCCTCGTTGGTGTTGGCTTTATAGTAGCATTTTTTTAACCTGATAACCTCTTTACAGCTCGAATCAAACCATGAGTCATCCTTAGGTTTGATACTCTTCGATCTATTTGGGATAAAATTTCTCATCCCTAAAAGAATTAAATTTGTAATCATGTCTGTGCTGGCATCAATGTCAGTACCGAGGATGCATAGTGACCAGTTAAAGGTCCCGAAAAAGTTATTTAGACCATCCCAATTGGCTTTCTCGTATTGCCAAACGGTTCCCCCGGTTTTTTTTTTCCTTAATTGGAAAGGGTTGGCACGAGAAATTCGCAGAGATGACACAATGGTCAGATGTGGCTAGAGGCGGTAATACACAAATTGTGTATTTATCATGGTCAGAAGTAAGAAACAAATCAATTTCGAAACCAGGCAAAACAACAATTTGGCCATCATCAAAGTTCAAAACAACTACCTACACATTTCCATTGGTGTCATATGCATCTCTTGTTTCGTTTGAAGCGGTCGGTGGGTAGATAATGAGAGTTGCTTAGCTATGCAGGGGCTGGATATTTAGGGTATTTTTTTTTCATTCATAGAGGACAAAGCAAGAGTTATCTAACAAAAACAAGTCCATAGCAAAACTGGTTATTTGGATGTATGTGTTTTTTTTTCATAATACCAACACATACCTAGGTATCCGTTTATCCTTCTACTTATGAAGGAAAAAGATCTTTAGAAGCTATGAAGTGATACCTACAAAAATGTATTATTTCAGTTTTCACAGAGTCTTCTTTTAAAACCGGTCGTGCAAAAAAAATACAACTTTCATCCTCTTTCTTAAAAATCGGAAATTGAAAACTCATAGGTCCTGCACACACGAGAATATCTCAACCCGGGGGGAAAACGGTTTCAAACCTTACATCAAGCACACACGGGATGAACCACTCTGGGGGAAGAAAATGTATACATGAACTTCTTTCTTATGTGTTTGTACATTTTTTAGACCCCGAACTGTAAGAAGTTATGTGTGTATTAGTTTCAGTCTTCGTTCATCCACTCAAAAGTTGGTTAAAGATTTCAGTCCAATTTATACCATACGTTTCCCTTCGCTTGTCCAGAAAACCGGTTTCAGTCGTGTGGTCTGGCCCATTGGGCATACAAATTATGTCTACAGCCTAAATATAGACGTAGACTTGCAGTGCTGGTTTCCATGTATCAACCGGTCGGCATACCTAACTAAACCATCTAACTCTTCATCTCTTTCATCATGGTTCATCACTTCTTTTCTAGCTACCTAAAACTGGTTATGTAAATAAAACCCACTTTCTTTCTTTCTCAGAAAAGCAGGAAATTGAAAACGCTCATTGGCCATCCGAATAGGACACACAACCTATACATATGTACACTTGTTGTGCTTGTTTTCCTCACCAAGCGGGATACTAGCATCACCACTTACAAATGCCTCCATTTTTCTTCATTTGAAGGCGGTATCTATTGTTTTTTTTTGTTGTTAATCGAAATAAGTCTATCTTTTGGTGAGTTTGTGAAATAAAAATGTATATGATCTTCAAAACAAATCTTTTGAACAAAAACAAAAATATGTTTATCTTTATAAGATGTTCATATTTCAAAAACGTGTGACTTTTTAAAACATTTTTTCCTCAAATCGTTGAAAAAAACAAATTTCATATATTGGAAAAGTTTTGTGATATTTGTAATGTATTTAAAGCTGAAAAAAACATTAGAAAATAATAAAAAAATACAAATTTCAAGGCCGGATTATTCCAAAAAATTATATGAAAAATAAAAAATCTTCTGCGAAAGGGACTTTCCACCGAACTTTGTTAGCAAAAAGATGTCAGTAGAAAACATTTTCTCAATTCTCAACAAATATTTTGAGAATACACATCAGTTAGTTCAAAAACACCATTAAACTTCTTTTTTTTTTTTTAATTCTCTTGAAAAAGTTTTACTCTTCAGACAGACTTTCATATACCACCTGCCTTTTTATCCTTCGAGTTGTGAATAATTTTAATTTCTCCAATCCCCTACGGCATTGGATATGTCGGCCTTGAAGGCCACTGTGGTTTGTGGCCTATTCGCATAAATCTCTGCGACTTAAAAAAAACCCTCAAGAAAAAGTCTAATAGGTTCAAATCATATTATCTCGGTGGCCAGTTCACATCACTTCCACGTGAGATGACCATGCCCTCAAATCGCTCGTGCAAAATGTCCAATTTGGCACGTAGCGCCATCCTGTTAAAACCAGATGTTGTTGGTGTCCATATCATCCAATTAAGGCCAAAAGAAGTTGGTAATCATCAATATATAACGCAAGCCGTTGACGGTGATGACCTGTCCATGTTTTCAAAGAAATATGGACCCATGAAGCCGACAGCCCAAAATCGACACCAAACAGTGCCTTTATCGGGATGTATTGGATGCTCTTTGATATCATGTGGATTGGTATCGTCCCAAATTCGACAATTTTGTTTGTTCACGTACTTACTCGATGAATATTATGAAATTGCTAACTGCTCCAGAGCCCATTCAGCGAACACATGTCGTTGTTTATGGTCGTTTACCTTCAGCTCCTGGAACAGTTGAATTTTGTACGCGTGCAGGCCCAAGTCAAGACGCAAAATTCGCCAAGTGATGGTCTGCGAAAGGCCGACTTCTTGTGAGCGACGCGAAATCGACTGCCTCGGATTCTCGTGCTCATTCTCATGGACGGCGACGATGTTTTCGGCAGATCTTGCGTTTCGTCGACGAATGGTTGTTGGTTGATTGTTTACTGAACCAGTGGACTCAAATTTATCCACCACACTGCGAATAGCGATAAACCAACGTGTGTTAATTGTTAAAACATTTTATCAAAATCTATCATCGATTACTGTGACGATGAGAAAGTTACGTGACATTTTTAGGAGAAACAACGTGCCAACAAAACGCACTATTTATCGTGCAGAGAATGATTTCGAAGAAAGAGGTCTGTAGTTGAAAGCCCCAAGCATGGACCATAACGCGCTGCAAGATCGGCTGAAAATATTACTACTGCTCAAGGAAGTGTTCAAAACAATCCATCAACCTGAATTCGACGCCGTGCTCAGGAGCTTGGTCTTCAAAGAACAACTTTGACCACAATTTTGCACAAGGATTTGCATTTGTTTGCATTTAAGATTCAGTTGACACAAGAGCTTCTTCCACAAGACCATTTACGCCGCCGAAAATATACCAATAGGATGGCTAGCCCATGACAACCCCGATTTTCATGAAAAAATCATAATGAGTGACGAGGCACATTTTCATTTGAATGGATATGTGAATAAACAGAATAGTCGGTTCTGGGCAATGGAAAACCCTTAAATTATTCATCAGTCACCTTTGCATTCATTAAAAGTTACAGTCTGGTGTGCAATTTGGTCAGGAGGAGTCATTGGACCTTACTTCTTTGAAAATGAAAACGGCGGTAACTGTGAATGGGGAGCGATATTGTGATATGATTAAAAACTTTTTAAAGCCACAACTACATGCTTTGGACTTGATTAACATGTGGTATCAACAAGACGGTGCCACATGTTGATGTTGATTGGCCTCCACGGTCGCCTGATTTGACTGCTTCGGACTTCTTTTTGTGGGTACATTTGAAAAGCAAGGTTTATGCAAACAAACCAGAAACGCCTCAGCAACTCAAACAAAACATTCGTGATGAAATTAATGAAATACCGCGTGAAATGTGTGAGAATGTAATGAAAAATGGGCTCAAAAGGGCTCGCATTTGTGAGACTAACAGAGGCGGACATTTACCTGATATTGTATTCCATACATAATTGCCGACATTAAATTAAACATTTATCAATATAAGATCCATTTTCTTTTATTTAATCAAAAATTATAAACAAACAAAGTAGTATACCTTCCCGGCGGACACCCTGTACTTCCTTGGTGATTTGACAAAACATACTGAATAAATGACAGCCAACTTGACAGATGTAGCTTCAACCTATCAACTGTCAATGTTCGAAAGTCCCTAATGAAAGACCTTTTATCGAGAAAGAAAATTATGATTGCTTTTCTTAATATTTGACGGTGCCAACTATATAACTATTATGGCATATTTGTAATTAACGAGGCAATTAAGATAAGGAAATGAGGAGCGAACGAGAGGAGAGGGGATACGGACAGGATATGGAGAAGGAAAACGAAAAGATAGGAAAAAGATGAGAAGGGAGAGGTAGGAAAGGGAAGGAGGATTAGGATAGGGGGGGGGGCGAGTGCCCAGTGGGTAGGCCATGGCATGCTGGCGATGCACAGCTTAGCTCGCCGGATGTAGGGGGGGATCTTGCCTCCCACCAGACATCACCTCTTACAAAAAAAATCTTCATGCCAATAACGATCCATTCCATATCTTTAAAATGCAGCAGGTCACTGCGCCTACTTTTAAATATTATGTATAGAGTTCCTTCGTGCTCTCTTTTTTATTTTGGAAAAGCAGTTGTGTTTTCTTCGCTTTTTCTGCTCACAAAGTTCAACAGCAGTTCTGCTCTAGGTTTACCCAAGGGCTTTTCTTTCTTATATTCTTCAGCTACTTCTCACCTAAAATTGCTTATCTACTACTCTAAGCAATTAACAACCTTTTTCATCCGATGTGGCGTGGCGACCTCTCAGGTTTTAAACCAAAAGTATGTATTACAACAAATTTTTCGTCAACATTGTAGAGTTTTCGAAAGCGTAGTTTCCAAACAGCAAATGTTTTTATTTTAAACTTAATTTATTACTGTGGTCTTCGTTATAATGCCACAATCATCACACATCACATTTAGTACCACATTCATAAAATTTTGTGGTTACCACTAAAATAATTAGACTTTTATAGTCATCAAATGAAACCAACGTCTTTGAAGCTTTTGGAAAACCATGTTTGTATTGTATTGACGGTTGCCAGTGTAAACAAATAATAGCATCTTCGTTATTGTCCCACACATCGATTCTAAAAGGTCAAATTCGAAGGACCAACAAACCCAACTCTTTAAAAGTGTTTATAATTCGAAACATTTTGTTATGTAATTCAGTACTACGTACATTGCAGATGAAAACCTCCTTGGGGAACAATATTCCACTCGGAAGTCGGAAGTGGTACTTTTATTGAGTTATCAGACTGTTCCCTCTCTTGGAAAAGTTTAGTACTCAACTTGTAGAGTGTATGGCGTCGCAATATGCAAAACACTTCCTCAGTGAATGTTTTCAACCTCTGACATTAGGAATTCATAACTTATTTCCTCATAAGTCATAACAAACCTGTTACTTTTCCAAGTGCATACGTAAGTGCTATTTCAGGAAGGAGAGGTATGTATACGGATGTTGGATACTGGAGGATAATAATGCAAAGCAGTTTTGAAGAAATCATTAAATGTTAAGATGAACTTCTATTTCGGGTTTGCATTTCACTTGTACGATGCATGATGCTAGAAGTAATAGGACATCATTCAACAGAGGTAAGGTTAACCTTTGATTTTCTAGGGAATAATGGTTAACCTCAACTAATGCGAAATATTTTTGGAACAAATCTTGAAAAACTTATCAAAAATAAATCATGAGTTCCTAAAGGAATATTTTAAACAATGTGGGAACTACTTGCTTACTTAGGGGGTGCTACAGTTCGGGACGAACTGTACAGCTCGTATAGTTCTTGGTTGAACCTTCTCCTCCAAAGCCCGTTAACGCAGGTAGGGCCAAAAATCTTGCGAAAATCTTACAATCGAAACGACTAAGGATATCTTCATCCGCTTTAGATATAGTACACGCCTCGGCGCCATAGAGCAGGACTGGGATGATTAAGGTCTTATACAGAGTCTCCTTTGTCTTTCGAGAAAGGGCTTTGCTACTCAATTTCCTTCCTAGCCCATAGAAACAGCGATTGGCAAGAGTAATTCTTCGCTTTATTTCTGACGAGATGTTGTTGTCAGATGTTAAAGCGGATCCGAGGTAAACAAAGTCCCTAACTTCCTCAAAGTTGTACCTGTCTATTGTGTAGTTTTGTCCAATCCTATATCTACAGGCTTCTGTGCGGGTTTTTTTCCTTGGCACGTTCTTTTTACCTATTAGTAAAACTTCCGCACGTTGTTCCAGGAACCTGGAGTATCATCTATCAATATCTTCGATCGCACGCTTCTCATGCTCTCTCTTTTTCTTTCGGAGAAGCCGATGTTCTTCCCGTCTTTTCTGCTCGAAGATCTCGCCAGTAGCTCTCGTCCTTCTTTGCAGCGCCGCTTTATATGCCTCTTGTTTGAGATTTTCGTTTGAGAGGTTTCGTGGTTGTGGTCTGGTGAAACCTAGCACATCAGTTGTGGAATCTTTGATGGCTTGTTAGCAGTGTTTCCAATGGTCTTCGGCACTTGATGCTGGCAATAATAGATTTCTTGATAGGTCTCGATCGGCATAGGTTCTGGCGGTTTGTTGCGATTGCAGCTTTCCGACGTTATAACGGGTCCGCCAAATAACTTTTTTTTTGAAAATGCTATAAAAAAAAATAATAAATAATAATAATATATATAATATATATATAATATATAATAATATAAATAATAAATAATAATAATAAATTTCTTTTTTTATTTGAAAGTACAAACCTTCCGGTTAATAATGGAAAATAATTTCATTCAAATGGCTGCCTCGGCTGGCCATGCAGTAGCCTACACGATCGGTCCAATTTTAAAGCACATTATCGATTGTGTGCAGCTGTATTTCACCAATGGCTTCACGAATATTGTCCTTTAAAGCGTCAATTGTCTCTGGCTTGTCGGCGTAACACTTATCTTTTATGGCACCCCACAAATAATAGTCCAACGGTGTCAAATCGCAGCTCCGAGGTGGCCAAACGACATCAGCTCTGCGGCTGATAATGCGATCTTCAAAAACAGGGCGCAAAACATCGAGTGTAGCTTCGGCTGTGTGGCACGTAGCGCCGTCCTGTTGAAACCAAATGTTGCCAATATCCTCTTCTTCAATTTTTGTGAACAAAAATTTGTTCAACATGGCCCTATAACGATCGCCATTGACTGTAACGGCCACTCCTTGCTCATTTTCGAAGAAAAATGGCTCAATTATGCCTCTGGACCAAAATCCGCATCAAACAGTGACTCGTTTTGGGTGTATCGGCTTTTCAATGCATGCGTGCGGGTTTTCTGTGCCCCAAATGCGACAATTTTGCTTGTTTACATACCCGCCAAGATCAAAATGAGCTTCATCTAAATATATGATTTTTTTTGGCAAAATCGGCATCTTCTCTAAGTCGATCGCATGCCCACTCAGCGAAGCGAAAACGCATTGGATGGTCAGTTGGCTTCAACTCCTAAACCAATTGGACTTTGTATGGCGTCATACCAAGGTCTTTATGCAAAATTCGTCTCAATGATGTCTCCGAAATGTTCAATTGTTGAGAACGACTGTGAATTGATGTTGATGGCGCTTCACGCACACTTTCTGCCACAGCAGCAATATTCTCGGTTGCAAGTACTGTTTTTGGCTTTTCACGCTTTGGTTTATCGATGAGGATGCCAGTTTCTTTCACTTTTTTCACAAGATAACGAACATACGGAGCTGACGGTGCTTCTCTTCTTTCAAAATCCGTACGCAATTTTCGCACACATTCTGCAACATTACCATGATTTTCAAAGTAATGTCGCAATACCACATTCATTCAGCCGAAGGATAAAACTAATTATCTGTCAAATTAGACATGAGCTAAGTGTTACCATTCACGAAATAAGCACTAGTTAAAAAAAAAAAACGTTAGATGGCGGACCCTTACTTCCTCACAGTATTACTTCGTTGTTGTGGTGTTCGGGTTATTCGCATTCTTACCTTGGCTGCAACAATGTAGTAATCCGAATCCATGTTAGCTGCTCGGAATGTGCGAACATTCAAGATACTGGAGCCGTGTCTTGCATCGATCGCAACGGGATCAATCTGGTTAACGGTTTTTTTGAACTGGGTGTCGCCAAGTCTCTTTGTGTATATCGAGATAAGGAAATCGTCTGCTTGCAATGGTGACGTTATGTGCCGCTGCGAAGTCAATTAGCCTAAGTTCGTTTTCAGACGTTGTGTCGTGGAGGCTATGTTTTCCGACAGTCCTACCAAAGATTTCCTCTTTACCTATTTTGGCATTAAAATCACCTAATACGATCTTAATGTGGTATTAAGAGCATTGCTCATAGGTTTTGTCGAGGAGCTCGTAGAAGTCATCCTTGGTGGCATCATCTTTGTCCTCTGTTTGCGCATGAGCGCATATTAGGCTAATGTTGGCGAATTTAGCCTTGATACGGATTGTCACAAATCGCTCACTTACGTGTCGAAAGCCCCACTTTTTGCGTAAGTCTACCGCTTATGACGAATCCGCACCCAAATAAACGCTGTGGTCTTCTTCCACAATCACCGTAGTATACGTCACAGTTTTTCATCCTCCTTTTGCCCGGCCCATCCCATCGCACTTCCTGGATGGCAGTAAGTTCTGTTCTGTAGCAGTCTAGCTCCTCCGCTAGTTGTTAGGCTGCACGTGGTCTGTTCAGAGTTCTAACATTCAACGTGCAGATCCGAAGGTCGTTGTCCTTAATTCGTTTTTCGGGGTCGTCAACACTTAATCCGTCTTTTTCAGAGGCTATTGGTCGCTTCGCAACTTTCTTTTATTTTCCATGGCAGGGTTGTTAACCCCACGCACAACCCCCAACCTGGAGGGCCGTGTCCTTTGTTGGATTCCTTGGACAAAAGGAACCGGATATGATCGCTGCCGTTGGCCCATCAAGGGCTCATCCGCCACCACCACCATCTCTATTTTATTGCCCTGAATTGCATTGAATTGTGGGAATGTGGGAATTGAGTAGTAAGAAAAAGATCCAAAGAGCGATAAAGTTTGGTTTCTTTCGATTCAATCAATTAGATGAAGATTTTCTATTAGAATTTCATTGTTATTGCTTTACTTATAAATGTATTTGCATTAATTATGAACCAATTTACAATTTTCTACCGTTTCCAACCAAAAGTTGATTGTGATTAAACCCAGTCCGAAAGTTCATTTTAATGTGTAATCGTATCTCTGCAAAGCCCTAGAGATTGTCTATTTAATTAAAGCCTTTACATCCACATCGCAGCCGGGAATTACTACAAAGTTTGATAAGAAAATTAACTGTCATTGTGCGATAGAAAATCCAATTAAGAATGTTTCTTCTATTCAATTCGTATCGTGCATGAAGGTGTTAGATACCTACAATCCAACGATATCACACTCACACACAGATGTAAGTGTAACTTTAGTTCAAGGAAAACAAGCAAGAGAAAGTAATATCTGTGATTCAATTTCGAAAAATCGATTTCACATTGAATGCGATTGTTAAATCCATCTGCAATTGCATTGTCACACAATTAAAATTTTAAAAGATATTTGATAGGATACTGGAAATACTTGGGTATGACCTGAATATTGATTGGAAATGGCAATTACTTTTTCATAGGTGAATCAAAATGTTCAATGCTTAATATTTTAGCTAACAAATCATATTTCAAACGCTAGTTTGAGTTCAAGGTGGGCTTTAAAAATTTGTCAAAAAGCTTCGAGTTAAAGAGTTTTATTTAAAGGTTCTTCAGGAAATGTCAGTGACGCTTGTGCATCTTTATTTTTTTTTTTTTAAATAAATTTAAATAATTGCTGATTCATTCTTTTGTTAAATGGCTGAACTGGACGCACTTTTCACTCTATAGAATGTTTAATACACATACTGGGTGGGCCAAAAGAAGTCATCCATCATGTTTTATTTTTTCTAAATGAAAAACTTCGATTCTGTTTTTCGATTATGTTTATTTGAACCTTTAGAATTGTATTGGTCAAGTCGAGAAGATGATATCGGCAAAATGGGCGCCATCACAATTTGATTGCCATACGGGCTCGTTTTATGGCATTTTTCATCACTTCAGCGAGAACTTCGGGCGACAGATTCTCGCACTCGCGCCTAATGTTGTCCTTGAGGGCTTCCAGAGTCTCGGGCTTGTTCACGTAAACAAGGACCTTAAAAAAAACCCACAAAAAAAGTCAAATCCCAAAACGAGAGGTGAGGCGACCCGGGAACACCGCCTTCAGAACATTGGTTCATGTCGATTCATGTATCGCTCCATGGCTTGTTCACTTGTATTCTGCATCTGTCTAGTCCACAAATGTCAAAACAGATTTTACATTGGCGGCCATTTGCAAAAATGGGAGCATCTTCCAATAGGGTGATTTCTTTTTGCCTACCTTGTATATAGAAGCTTGGAAAGTTTTTTATCTACTAAGTTTATCTTAGGGTTCTCCCAGGTTCTAATAAAGATTCCTTTACATTTTTAATAAAAAATCTTATTAAAGTTGTCTGAAAACCAAAATCATCATTTATTTTTCTAGATAAATAAAATATCTTCTAACGCACCTAAAAATTAAAGTTTACTCAGATCAGTAAGTTCAATAGATTCGTCACTACTCTTAATATATGTATTTTGATTATATGATATATGATATGTACATATGTAAATACATTTTTTTAGCCCTGCGACTTAAATAAATAAATAAATGTACCAAAAAAGGTGATTATAATAAATTCTCTTTGTATCCAACTGATGTACGTATATACAATACAATATACGTACTATACAACCCAAGGAATCAAGTATGCATGAGTGCAACTCAAAACCTATAAGATTTGAGTTCCACTTCAGTGTTCAGTCTTGATATATCTTTTAACTTGGACGTTCAGAACGATGCACGCGCCGTACTCGCGCTGGTATCAAGTAAAATATATTATTTGTATAGGTCTTATATACCTACTGTGACCATCCGTCCCGTATTTCCCGGGACAGTCCCGTATTTAACTCCACTGTACCGACTAAATTTTGAGAAAACTCTGGATGTACAACTTTCCCGTATTTTATTTTTTGTCCCGGGTTTGTCCCGTATTTCCATATACATTTATGTACATATTCGAATAACAAAACGTTTTTGTGTATCAAAGTTAGTGTTGAAAGGATTGTTAGGCAAATATTCATGAAATTTACATAGGCTTTTACGAATACTTAAATCAGTGGGATGTATCAAGAAACTTGAACGAAACGTTCCTATCTAGCCAGAAATAGGATCTTCGTTATCTTTTGTCAACCTAAAGCGGAGAGATACAACTAACAATCAACAATGTATACCCAGCGCAGTAAAATTTTATACGGCAAACAACAACAAACAATAAGTGTCGATAATTAGGTAAGTGAAATTAGTGAATATAATATGTTGAGATAAATCTTGGAAAGAAATGCCAACCAACTGGAATGTAGAAAAAAAAATACAGCGCCTTCCTGTATTTTGACGTCATCAGTGACCCAAATTGACTAAATTAAATAAAATTTTTGGAAATGATCCAAAGTGTTAGTTGATTTAAAATGTATATTGAATCGATCATATAAGACATTAGAACAAACCTGCATCAATTGAAACTTAAATTACTGTTTTTCTAAAACCGAATTTAATTCTGTCATCAAGGGTCACTGATGACGTCATGGTTGGATATTCTATCCGGATGTCTCTGTCCAAGAACTGAGTTGAATTTGGAATACACCCTTCTAAATTTATTCAACAAGACGTCAGTTGTCACTTCGGGGGTTAAATTAAAAGTGAATTATGGAGTGAATATAGCATTTTATTGGGACTTACAATACTGCGCTAGCTATAGATTGCCAATAAAACATGGCTAATGGTGCAACCTGTTCGATGAATTTGTTAAACTAAAATCATTCTTTACCCTACACTTTACAACAAAAACAAACAATAAATTGTGGCCGATATATGGAAAGAAATTTTTGAGCATTTTTGGAAGAAAAGTAAAAAATTTCAAAATCTTTTACTAATTGTCGAGTTGTGCTTAGGTCTGCCAGGTTTAAATGCTCCTGTCGAAAGAGTTTTTTCCATAATAAACTATATTTAGACGAATGAAATAAATTACACGACTGGATCGCACGTACTTGCTTATATGTGCGATCACATCGTCGATAAAATTACCAACAATGATCTCCTTGTGATAAGTGACATAAACTTTTTTCAAGAAAATCTGAATTTAAAAATAAATTAAATTTAAATTTTCTGTTTTATGTAGTTCTAAGCATTTTTTTGTTATGCTTTTATATTCTTTTCTATTTGATAATGTTTTTGTTTTTTTACCAAAAAAAAGTCAATTTTCAAATGTATGTCCCGGGTTTTGCTCAGAGAAATATGGTCACCGTATATATACCTCAATCAGTCTGAGTATTTTGTGTCTGGGTTTTTAATCAAAGCAGCCAAAAAAAGTATCGGTGGTTTTGTTATATTGATTATCTTTAAGAATTAAGTCCGCTTAATGCCCTTTTGTCATGCTGATTAACCTTTGAACTTAAATTCCTTTTCCAGTTGCATTTACCTATTTCTTTACTTAATAAAAAAATTATTTTGAGTGATGGAAATTTGGACCTTTACATTTTTTCTGTTGAGTGGAAAAATGATATCCGCCAAGTGACTGGGGCCTGTTTTATCGATTTTTTATAACTCCGCAAGATTTCCGCTGACAACACTGTTCACACTCCTTTTGAATACTCTCCTTAAGGATAATTGTCTGAGGTTTGTTGGCATAAAACCGCGACTTCAAATAGCTCCAATAAAAGAAGTCTGAGATGGTTAAATCGGGTGATCTTGCTGGCCATGCCAAATCGCAAAAACGAGAGATTACGAATGCAGGAAGCGCTTCCTTCACATTTCACATTGTGGATCGTACGGGGTGTGTGGTTGCACCGTCTTGTTGACACCACATGTTCGCCAAGCCTCGCTCATTGAAATACGTCAGTAAGAAGTCGTTTATAATAGCCCTATAGCGTTCGCCAGTGACTTTAACCATAGGTAATGCAGATGTTTTCTTCAAAAAATATGGCTTAAAGACTCCTCCCTTGTAAGCGCCGTGCCATACCGTGGCTTTGAGTGGATGTAATGGCTCTTTGAGACAAAATCATCCTTTCCGTTGTTCAGATTGAGAATGGCTTGGCAGTATTTCACACGTGACTGAAGGCAAGCAGCAGGCATTTACTGATGCATTGTTTGCCTTTTGAGTAAGTTTTTCACTAAAATTCGCTGTATGGTTGGTGTGATTTTGCCCCCACCGAACGACTAGTCTAATGGCGGTTCTTGTCGAGTAACTAAGAGCCGCAATATTTGTTCGGTTGATCGAAATTTACGCTGCTGCCCCATCGACCTATTTATTATTGGTCAACTAAATTAATCCAAGCTCTCGCGAAGTATAATGTATTCTGCAGCTGTCTAGCTGAAAAATATTCTATGACTCATGAATAACACCACTTGGAAAAATTATAATATCTTCAGATAGGGTGATTATTTTTGCGCCACATTGTACCTAAAAGATTCTAAACAAGCTATTTTAAGGCTGCTATAGAAACAGTTAAACGCCATCCATATACCAGTAATTTTTAGCGCACATTACGCAAGCTATTTAAATGCTATCAGACTTTTATTGACCGGTGTTATAGGAGGAAGCAGCTTTCCATTAAATGCAATGAGTTGAGCTCAACTAGCCATTTTATGACAACCAAATGCTAATAGCTTGTTTTGGATGTTATAAAAAAAACCTACTCAAGAATTTCAAGGACATCTATTGCTAATAGCTTGCTTTAGATGTTCTAAGAAGCCTTACCCAAGCCTTAAAGCAGGTATAATTTATTTTAAGTTCCAAAGCCACTATACAGGTCATTTTGAAGTTTTATCTACAAGCGTTGTTATGAACTTGCTATACTCAATTTTAAAGCAATAATTTTTTTAACTGCCCATGTAAGAAATAAGTGGCTTGCAAAAGCTTGCCTTGTACAAGCTCCTTCCTTACAAACCATTGCTCTTTTGCTAGTCATAGAGCATGTGCTTCTCTGCTTCCCTTTGTGTTGTTTTGCCGATCTCTTTGATAGAATTTTGCAATGTTGCAACTGGGTTTGAATATTTAATGCTGGCCAAAAAGGACTTCTTTGGGGGTTATTAGGTGCTCGATTGGAAAAGGCGATTTATTCCGATGACGTCAAATTTACGTACACTCTAACCTGTGTTGCTGGTGTCGCGTCGGTCGAAATACTTGTCTTCAACAAGGGAATATGTATTTCAAATCATTGTTTGCCCGTGGGAAGTTTCGGACATTCGTGACACTGGGGCAGTTGATTGTAACATAGTCAATCTTTTTGTCAGTTGATTGAACGGGGATCTCTGTGTCCCTTTGCTAATGTGGAGGTTTTGAAACTACGTACAATATTTCCCTTGTATAAGAGCCAGGTTAACCTGAATCTATTATTGAAGGTGGTGTCGTGCAGCTTGTTTTTTAATAGACTACAAGCAAGGACACTATCCTCCCTTTTTGCCATTAAAGTCGCCTATAGGAAAATTTTATCTTGGTTAGGGCCGGTGCCCGGTCTACATAATTTTTCTAAGATTTATGTTCGTGAATTTAGTCTTGATCTGAGCATGATGAAACGACTCCGTTGATTCTTTCTAGATAATTCTTTAGATGCCGCTTAACTGCAGTGCTCTCCCTCTTTGGTTTGAAGACCTTACTTACTTACTACTCATCAGGGAAATGAAATGGTTATCGGTTCAGAGTCTTCGTTACCGGCTGAAACCGAGGAGGTAGAGAGAGATCTACCTCCTTGGGCAAAATACAGACAGACCAGCTGGATAAAACAATAGCAACAACACTTTCATCTAGCTAACCTAAGATATGAAACAATTTAATGTCGGAACAGCCTGCGTAAGTTTGCTAATGTCATCCCGGCGAACCCCACAGATGGAGTCGTAAGGCAAATCAGTCAAGGGTTCCCGGTTGAACAAGGCCTCCATTAAATAATTAATTTCAAATACAAAATTGCACTTTAGTGTAAAAATTATGGAACAACGAAAAATGTCTTTGTTTGAAAATGTCTTCTCTCACACGTCACGTGAAACGCAACAATCATGCTTTTATGACTTTCATGTTCATTTATTTATAAAGCATGGATTCATTATAACTGTTGGAATAAAATTTCACAATATGTATAGAACTATGGTTTTCAGTATGCCGCTTTCGATTTCAATTTTTTTTTTCAATTCAGGACTTTTGCAAGCATATTCAATTTTAATCGCATCCTGCATTAATACACTCAAGTGCACAAGCAACGTGCCCGTCAAGATAAAATCCTTATTTCCGCCTTTTTTTCCTTTTTTTCTAGAACGCCGAAGCCAGTTATGACTTCAGCAGCAACGATCCTTTCCCTTATCCTCGATACACGGATGATTGGTTCAACAGGTACGGCGCATCACCTCTTATCATTGCAATTCCATTTTTATTTATAAAAACTCAACCCGGCTCGGCTGTGATTTGTTTTGTATCTTTCCAGTCATGGAACCCGATGTGCCGGTGAGGTGGCTGCCGCACGTGACAATGGCATCTGTGGTGTAGGGGTTGCCTATGATAGCAAAATTGCGGGTAAACAATTCATAAATGGCCATAGACATGAGCCGTTATCATAAATCATATGATTATAGGGATACGTATGCTGGACCAGCCTTACATGACGGATTTAATTGAAGCCAATTCTATGGGACATGAACCGCACAAGATTCACATATACAGCGCTTCTTGGGGTCCAACTGATGATGGAAAGACAGTTGATGGGCCTCGTAATGCCACAATGAGGGCCATAGTCCAGGGTGTTAATGAGGTACTTAAAGCTGGCTTAAGAGATGCCTCTTGTCAGTTACAAATGGAAATAATTATTTTCGTTTTTGTATAAAAGGGACGAAACGGATTAGGTAATATCTACGTTTGGGCTTCGGGAGATGGTGGCGAAGAGGACGATTGCAATTGTGATGGGTATGCAGCTTCGATGTGGACTATCTCCATCAACAGTGCCATTAATGACGGACAGAATGCTCATTACGATGAAAGTTGCAGTTCCACGTTGGCCAGTACGTTTAGTAACGGTGCTAAGGATCCAAATACCGGAGTTGCTACGACTGATCTCTATGGGAAATGTACGACAACACATTCGGGAACGAGTGCTGCAGCCCCCGAGGCGGCTGGAGTATTTGCTTTGGCTCTGGAAGCGAAGTAAGTTTTTCTAATTACGTTAAGGTGACTTAACGTCTGCGAATTCACCTCCTTATTGAAGTTTTGATTTTTAAATCAATTTAATCAATCCTTTTTTCTTCAGCCCAAGTTTGACATGGCGTGATATTCAGCACCTGACTGTGCTGACTTCGAAACGGAACTCCTTGTTCGATGCAAAGAATCGTTTCCATTGGACAATGAATGGAGTTGGCTTAGAGTTCAATCATTTGTTTGGTTTCGGAGTGCTAGATGCTGGGGCAATGGTGACTCTAGCAAAGCAATGGCGAACTGTGCCTCCACGGTATCATTGTGAAGCTGGTGCAGTTTCTGAGCCACAGTAAAAGCAATATTTGATTTTCGATATAAAGAACCATTAACTAAATATATTTTTTTAAAATGATTTTCAGTCAAATAATATCCGGAAAGTCCTTGTACCTTGAGATAAAGACGGATGCATGTAAGGGAACTGACACAGAAGTGAATTATCTGGAGCACGTGCAAGCTGTTATAACAGCCAATGCTTCTCGACGAGGTGACTTGGAGCTTTTCTTGACATCACCCATGGGAACGAGGTGATAGGAATTTTTTAAATAAGTGTATTCTAGGAAATTTGAGTCAAATGTTTTTTCAATGTTTCTTCTTTGTTTTTGTGGTTTTGGTTATTTTCAGTAGATCTATGATCTTATCACGACGAGCTAACGATGATGATCACAGGGATGGATTTACCAAATGGCCATTCATGACAACCCATACATGGGGCGAATATCCACATGGCACATGGAAACTTGAGGTACATATGTATTTTGTTGTGTAAAATAGTAGGTTCTGAAAGTATGAAATGATTTTAGCATTTTTAAAATTTTAAAACTATCATGTCATAATCCTTGGATAATAAATGCAAGGAGTAACTGCATTTTTATCAGCAAACGTTAGCTCTGGTATTCATATAGGATGAGAGCCATTTCCAATCAATAATCAACCATATAAAGTTTTTGGAAGGCTTGATGAAAGCGCCTCACTAGGGACAGGATGCAAAACATTAAAATCCTGGAATACAACACTTCTCAAACCCTTTGTTTACACGTTTTCATAAGTCACAAGTTACAAAACACTCGCAGCTTCCCCTCTTCCACATTAGATAGGACTGTTGTCAATCATTCAATGTCATTTGATTTAGGAATATCTTGAGCAGGGATTAGTAATTTTATGCCTTCTAAACTGGACCCCACCCAGAGTAGCAAGATTGTAGTCGGTGTTTTGAAATACATGCTGCCAGTATTTCTGGTTTATTTTTTTCGAAAATGGAATGGAGATGATAGTTCAATATACTGAGCTTCAAAGTATGAAGCAATTAACCCCAAGCCTGCTAGTATATTTAACAAGTTCTTTGACCCATATTTTGTGCTGAATGAAATACCTTTTGAGGATCGGAGAAACGAATAAACGTGAAAGAATGGCTGAAATTATGGCGTAGGTAATATTTACAATTTTCCTTTTCGGCACAGAAGCCTTAGTTTGCTTATATTTCCTTATTATGGAGCAGCCGTTTTGACGACTCTTAAAGTTTCCATATTAGGTGCATTGTCATATGGGCATGTGTCATATGGCCATAGGGTCATATGACGCAATTTGAAAGTGTCATATGGCCATATTCAAACATATGGCCATCTGTCGCTTTGCAAAGTGTCATATGGCCATTATGGCCTAATGTCACTTTCAAATGCATTTTCTTACCCAGTCTTACGATTTGAGACTTATATTGTTAATCTTAGTATGCTGCCCCCTGCAACCCCCTGCTTGGGATCACTATAGGATTTGGAGAAGGTGCAAGGTTGGGTATGTGTAACGTTTCTTTTTGATTTAAAGAACTTTTGCATAAACCCAATCTCGCATCTACTCCAAATCCTATAGTGAGCCCAAGCAGGGATCGATCATATGGCTATTTGACGCTTCTAAAAAGTGTCATAAGACCATATGGCAAAAAGTTGCAGTTAAATATGGCCATATGACTCTTTAGCAAAGCGACAAGTGCAAATTTTTAGTCTTTTTTTACTTTTTTGTGAAGAGGTGCGAAAGAGCCGGGTGGGGGGGGGGGGTGTGGTTATGGAATATTATTTTTGATATCTACCGTGCATCCCATAAATAAAATCCGAAATTTACAACTTCCCGACCTTTTATGGGGTAAAACCTGTTTATTTACTGGATAAGGTAGTGGAGCGACCTACTGCTAAAAAACTGCGCCTAGTGCACTACCTCATATCGCTTTTTTCAGAAATGTGGAATCTTTGGAAAAAAATGTGTTAAGATTCTTACTATAGAGAATTACTTATCTACATTTTTGCCTCAGTTGTTTTTATCATAAAACTAACAGTTTTGCTAAAAATCCAAAAAAACATTTTTGGGACTTTTGACCCCGAATAACTTTTTTAGCACAAATGGGATCGATGGGGACTTTCGACACTTTATTTCTAATGGTGTACCCAAGGTCTCCACTAAAATTTAGCTCTGTCTGAATTATTGTAATTTGAAATGTCTATTTTGACCGGGCTAATAAGCTCATCCGTGAAGTATTAACCTTTATACTGGCGATCCAAAAACTGAAAAAAATCCTTTATAATGGGGTTTTCAACAGGGACGCTACAAAAGTAGAGCGACAGGGACAGCAAACGACGCCATATTTCTTGCCGCTCAGTAAGGTTTGCCATTTCATGATGAAAAGATATACGAGCCAACAACGAGTCGAAATTATTAAAATTTACTACCGAAATTCGGTCCAATTTATGGTCGTCATAATCGTCCTAGCAGATCAACAATTGAGCGTCTAGTGGAAAAAAATTGAATTCACAGGCACAGTACAAAATGTTCCCGTGTCAGTGAGACAAAGAAGTGCCCGTAGTGTCGAGAATATTGCTGCCGCTGAGGCTTCAGTTGCAGAAAGCCCAAATGTCTCTCCACGTCGTTCTCAAGCGTTGGGCATCTCTGTGACGTCGTTGTGGCGAATTTTGCGAAAAGATCTTGGCCTACATCCTTACAAGATTAAATTGAAGCAAGAACTGAAGCCGCTTGACTAGCAGAAGCGTCGTATGTTCGTGAATTGGGCTGAGCAACAACTTGAAAATGATTCGGATTTTCATCGAAAAATCATCTTCAGCGATGAGGCTCATTTCTGGCTGAATGGCTTCGTCAATAAACAAAATATGCGGTATTGATCAGGCAGCAATCCACACGTACTCCATGAGTCATCATTGCATCCCGAAAAAATTACGGTTTGGTGTGGTTTCACAGGAATAAAGAATTTCATTGATATCCAATTTTTGTTTTATTTAAAAAAACTTTTGTAGCGCTCTTATTGAAAAACCCTTTATATAATAAAAATGGCCGTGTCAGTAGGCGGGTTTTAGAAGAAGCATTTAAAAAAAAAATTTTTTTGTTCAAAAGAAAAATCCCTGAGAATTTCATTCAAATAAAATAAAATGTGTCAATACATATAAGATGTATAACTTCAAAACGCATCTTTTAGCCAACAAATTAACGAAAGCACCGGTTTGAAGATACATTATAACCTTCCATGCTTCCCACAATATTCGTGAAGTGTAAACAATGAACAAATAAGAGTTTCTGCGGTCCTTGAAAGTGTACATCAGAACCTTAATCAACCGATTCCTTGCCATGCGTGCAAAAGAACTCGGCCTTTCACGACTTCATTTTGGCGAATTTTGCGTAGCGGGTCGGAACTTGGACCTACAGCCTTACAAGATCCAACTGAATCAGTAGCTCAAGTTTCATAAGCATAGACAATGCCGTTTGTTCGCTGACTCTACTCCGAGGCGTTTGGTGGGTCGTCACAGTCAATGCTGAGCGCTACATAACGATGATTTCCAATTTCTTATAGCCCAAATTGAACACTTTGAATCTGAAAGACGTACATTTTTAACAGGATGGGGCTACGAGTCATAAAAGAGCTTACCACTCTTGCAATTTTTTGGAACTCAATATTAAAAAAAAAACACATTCTCATAATAATGATATTCATAGAAAAATAAAACAATATAGCGACCGACAAAGAATGGATATAAGGCCACAAAACTAAATGCGAAATAAACTTATTTTGACCGTATATATTCGTGCAATCTTCTGCTAACTAAGCAAAAACAGTAATTTAAGTTTGAAAACTTTCAAAATCGCTGTCAAATTTTTAAATTTACGGGGGATATTTTAAAGAGCAAAGTTGATATCTAGCGGCCGGTAGAAAATGTAAACTTTTATTGAAGAAAAACTACTCACAACTTGCAAGTTGAAATCGGCAAGCTGACTCCAACCGGCAGTTGATCTCAACCAGCCGTTTTGTTCCAACTTGAGATAGTGAAGAAAATGGACCTGAATTGATTTTACTTATCTGCGATACGGTTCGAGTATTAAATTCTTGTGGATCTAAAAAAAACTTTGAAGGTAGAGCTATGTACGAGTTATCGTGGAACAATGTTGACTGTCTACGGTTTAGTTAACGAACTTGCATTTTAAAATTAACCATTAGCAGTTTTGTTTTATAAATTAGTAAAAAGTTTTATTAAAGGCTGTCTATTAATCTATTTTTATTATTTTAAGGCCCGTTTCAATTCACAACAACCACGCTCCGGATGGATCAAAGAATGGTCTCTTGTTCTGCATGGCACAAAGGAGCCACCATATAGGTCACTATCACCGGCCTCTCCCCACTCCAAATTGGCCATTGTCAAAAAAGCTCACGAGGAGAAGAAAATGCATTAAAAACAAAATGATTTAAGGGATATCCCGGGATCCAAAGGTGCATGGCAGGCTGTGGTTTCTTCAATAGAAACCGAATGTTTTGTTTGTTTTGAAAAAAATTTAAAAGTTAAATTTAATTTTAAAAGTTAATGTTATACATTTGTATAAGAGATTAAAAATGGACTTTTTGTGCATTGAAATCAAATTCTAATTTAAAAAAATTAAATTAAATTAAAAAAGCAATTATTTTTCAGCCAACGTTAAACCCACTGACAATCTCAGGGTGGTATTTAATATTTTATGATTTGTTTGTGGAAAAAAATGTTAAAAAAAAAATATACAAAAACTCTTGAAAGGAATTGTTCAAAACAAAATTTATTTTCCAGTAATTTTTAAGTTTAGTATTTACTAAGTAAGTTCAATAATTCACAAGATTAACGATAAAGAAATGATTATTCAAAAAAATATTTTCTAATTTATTGGACACAGAAATGGCATATTGTTTTACTTAAATAAGAAGGCTACAACAGCCTAAGGAAATCTTAGATAGTTGATAACCTATAATGGGTGTAAAACAACGTACAGACAGTTGATTCTTGGTCCATGGATCAAATCTGATTATAAAGTCTTAGTGGACCGTTTTCGATGGTAGTCCGAGAACATTTTTAATGGAAGGAAAGAGTGCTTCAAACCTCCGAACTTACATTCCGTTCATTGTGGTCATCTTTAATCCCATATTTTATATCATACTTCATCATTTTAATCTGAAAATGTATTCTTCGATCATTGCTTTTTCCTATCTGGTTACAGGTTTTCCTTCTCTTGGAAAAGATTCCATGAGTTCAAAAATCTAGCATCAAAAAGTTTCATATTAGAAAAAAACGTAAAATGCCAGTGAATTTGAAAACAAACTGTAGAGAGTTCCTAACTTTGCGATTTTATAAATTCTGTGGAAACACTTTGGTTCATCGATTGCTTCAATAGCATCAAAGAATAGCGTTACCATCTTCAGATACATTTTCTCTTGTTTCGATGAATTCAATTTTAATTAAAATTCATATATATCGACCCGATTTTCCACTTTTCAAAGCTCTTGACGGCTTCTAGCTTATTAATTAATTGTTTCCAACCCTGGGTAACTACTTTAAATTGTCCGATACTTCTTCAGTTCTTCTTTCAGTTCGTATTCATATCCTTATTCTGTATTTAAAAAAAAACACTGAAACAAAAGTGTCTTTTATTATTAAAAGTTACTTTTAATTTAGTGTTTTGATATCTGAAAAATTTGCTAAACTTAATTTTAAATTAAGAAAAAAATAAATGTTGAATTCATGTAGCATAAATGATTTTTGTGGGATTTTACTAAATTAAGTTGTTGATGATCATTTCTAATAAAATATTTGTATTTTTAAATTAAATAAAAAAAATATTTTTAGCAAAAACACTTTTGAAAATATTTAATTAACAAGGTTATAATTTTTAACTTAACGTAATTTATTTGATTTTTACTTCACCATTTTTTTGGGTATTATAAAACGAATATTTTTTGCATAATAAATTACATAAATAAAATATATCATACATATTTAACGATCTAACATGTAAATAAAACTATGAATAAATAAATAAAATGTGAGTAAATGTCTACGAAAAAAAGAAACATTTTATCTTGTAACCAGCCGATCGGGACAATGTCTTCATAACTCGACGATATTGTCCTGATACAAACAAATATTTATTAAATATTGAAATTCCAAAAAAATCACTTTTTTCATAGAATCTATTTTAAGTATAATTCTCCTGTCATTTTGACAGTTGTAGTATCATAGTATCTTGAGTATCACAGTATCTTAAATAGGAAACATTCACACAAATGTCTTTCTATTAAAGACAGATTTTGTGATATTACTTTCAAGAAGCATGAACTTAAAAATACAAGTTAAAATAAATTCCGTGATTAAATTAGAATACAATATTATTTTTTTAATTTTTAATTGGAGCTTCAATAATTTTTTAATATCTGCAAATAAATTATAAAATTTAAAGATGATATACAAATACAAGAAAGCGCACAGAAAACATAACACACCAGTATATCATTGTCATATACATTTTTCTTAAACTACTCTTGTTGATTGATTTTAAATTTACAAATAAATAGAAAAAAAAATATAAAAAATGTGGCAATATGTTTACAAATCTTTTACAAAATTTTATAAAAAAAATATCACCAAACAAAAATTGTATATACAATAGATTGATGCGAACTGTATTTCAATAAAATTAAAATAAAAAAAAAAATAGGAAATCGTACTTTAAGTATGAATATTCTTATTAGATTAAAAAAACACACAGATTTTTACCTAATAATTACAATGGTTTGCAAATTTAAAACCTGTAGCCAAAAATAAAAAATAGACTCATGCATTAAAATTGTAAATAGAAAAAAGAAATGCATGCGTATAAAAGAAGAGAATTTATTATAACAAAAAATTAAATAAAGATATGTATAATATGTGTATAAAATTATCAAACTTAAAAAAAATATAAACTAAACAACACCCTTTATCAAAAAATCTGCAAATCTAGTTATACATAATATACTTCAACCATTCCTATTCCTCTTTAAAAAATATACACATATATACAATTCCAAGTTATATACATACATAATTATATAAAAATATAAATAAATACTGAAAATTATACCTTAACCTACTGATGGATTTAAACAAAAAATTGTAGCTAAATTATTTTTTTTATCTCTTTTGTCATTTTCATTACATTTGTAAACCTTAAAAATAAATGCTCTAACTGTATTTAAACTATAAGGGTTAGTTGCTCACACTAAGTAGAATTTATTTTAAGTTTTTCTTTCTTATAAGAATTTCATCTTAATATATACAATGTGGTAGTTTATTTATTTTCTTTCGGGGGCCAACATAAAAAAAAATATTTTATAAATAAAAACAGAAATGGAAGATGTGTAAGCAAGAGATATATATGATTTCTTAGAGAAATTCAAAATGTATTATAAATAAATTTTAATATAATGATATATTATTTAATAAAAATAAATAAATTAAAAAAAAAAATACAAACTATATTTTGTTGATGTTTATGGATGAGATACATATATTATATGAATATTATGATACGAAAGAATAAAAGTGTATAGATAGTGCATCTAAAGAAAATAAAGAATATTATAAAATGATAAATGAAAAACCAAAAAAAAAATCGTATACAATAATCCTTAATGTTGTAGATACTTACAAAATATATTTGCATAAATATGAAAATTGGATTTGTTCTTGATGAAAGTATTTTCGCATTGCATGAGAACCAACAAACTAAAACCTACACCTGAAAATTATTTTAAACTTAGTTCAGTGAAAACTTTAACACAGTTCTACAATTGAAAAACCCTGGGAAAAATTCTGAAAAAAATTACTTAAAAATGAAGCCCTAAATTTGGTAAAAAAGACACAAAAACTCATTTAGCGTCGTCGGTGCATTGAAGAAATTATAAGGTCTTTCCGACAAAAATAAACAATGAATATTCATTGTCAATTACATATATCATGATCAAAAGTAAATACTGACAAATCTATTTTTTACGGATAAGACAATAAGATCATTTGGTTAGTTTTTTTTTTTTTTAAACGGGATTCATTTCATTCCATGCTACACACTGTCATTTCAATGAAGTAATTTTTCAAGATTTTTTTGTATTTATGCCGTTTGAAATAGTAGGTACAAGGGTATAGTACAAGATAGGCGGGAAGGAAGGCATTAGTTGGGATAGTGGTAAAGGAAATACAAGGCAATTGAAGGTGTGGTTAGGCAAGGGAAATGATAAAGGAAAGGATAGCAGGAAGGCAAAGGAATTCGGGCAGAAAAGGAATTAGAGTGTACATAGTAGGATGGGAAGGGTAGGATAAGAGAGAACGGGTTGAAATGGTAAAACGAAATTAGGAAGTGAAAGGAAGTACGTAGGACGGACATTGGACTGACGAATGGGAAAAGAAAAAGGAATGGTGGGTACGGTGAGCATATGTGTAGAAAGAGGAATATGGGAGGAAAGGAAGGTATACGAATGTCTGCTGTGGAGGCAAAGGCACGCTGGTTCTTTGAAAATTGAAGAATTGGCATTCCTCAGATGGCAAATTGAAATTTTATTTTTAGGAAAAGCTTATGCATCAATTTTGATGCACATTTTTGTTGGGCTATAATTCTAATGAAACAAAATTTACCCGAAAAGTCTATTAACGGTACATTTTATATAACGTTTTTTTTTTAATTTTTTACTTTCTCATTTGATTGGATTTTTACAAAACTTTATATATGATTTGAATAACTTTTTTTTATTTATTATTAATTTTTAATTTCTACTAAGGACTTAAAGGCAAGTTTTGGATTCGTGAATATAAAAAAATTATATAACTATCAAACATGACATTACGATCATAGAGAATTCTAAAAAAGTTAGTGGCAAAAAATGTCTGTCTGTCGGTCAGTGTGTATAACGAGCTGCAGCCTAAACGGCTTTAGCGATTTAGAATTTGGTGTGTGTGATTCTTTTCGGAATACCCCAGAGGAGAAATTCAAATTTAATTTTTAGGCCTAAAAATAACGGTACCTGCCATATGACCGTTTAGGAAAAGCCTATTTTTCTGGAAAACGGCTCCAACTACTTTGATCAACATTTTTGAGAATTTTTTTGTTGGTATTGGCATCATTTGATCACATCCAAATTTACGGGAAAAGGCTATTAACGGTACCAACCTTTCATGTAAGGTTTTTTATTTAATTTTTGGCTTTCTCCCCAACGACTCTTTGGATTTCTGTCAAATTTAAAATATGAGAAGATCTGGGTAGCCAAATTAGTTCTGTATATGAACATTTTGAATAACTATTATTTTCTAAATAAAATTAATTTTAGATTTTTCAATTTACATTTTCAAAATACATTTTTTATAAATTCCTTTTTACTTTAGACGTATGATGGCGTATTTCATTTTTACTAAAAACCGTTAAGTATTGTGGTTTTTAATACTTTTTATAAGTTCAAACTGTGTTATTTTCAACGCAATTGTTACTTGTTTCTGTCAAAGTTCTTGCTTTTCAATGTAAATAGGCACATAAGAGCAAGTACGCGCGACCCAGTCGTGTCCTTTTTTTTTCAATTCCCACAGAAAGGGTATGTAGAGCAGGGATGGGAATGCTGAGTCGAGAAAATAAAGCAGATCGCCCTACAAAACCAAGTGGATTTGCAAAATATGTAGCAGATAATGAAAACAGAAATTATAACGAAAAAATAATTTAATTAAATTATTTATTTTCATCTTATTTAATACTAGCTGACCCACCCGTCGTTAGTCGTGTGCCATCGTTTTCTCGATCCCAATGTGCTTCCTATATCACATTCAAGTATATCTTAAATTTACCAGAAACTAAACATATTAATACAGCACAATTTTTTTAAATCGGCCAATTCATTTAAATATAATATTGTTGAAATAGAAATAATAAAGGTATACAGCAAGACTATATTTTCATAGGTATATCTCCACCATACCGCAACCTTTGGGGTAAAAATTTTGACAAATCATTCTAAAAGTAAGGATAAATCGTAACTGACCCCAGCGTCACTTAAGGGGTCATTACATTAGCCTAAGTTACTCCTTACAACGTCAGCTATTTGCTAAATAGGTTTAACCATTTCCGAGATTAGCTAGAATAAACATCCATAGACAAAAAGGGACTTTGGATTTGCAAAAATAAATCAATACAACACATTTTAAATGAAATTTTGATCGTTTCATAAAAATGAGCTAAACGAAGTAGAAATAAGTTGCTACGTATTAGATGCAGAACAATAAACAAATGAAGTAGATCTACTACATATGAAGTAAATTGGCAGCCCTGATGTAGAGTAAACGAGTGAGTGAAAGAGGGAGGTAGTATACGATCATTATTCAATTCATTATTCTATTCCATCAACGTTGATTGTTATTGTGATCGGTCATGGTGGAGTGTATGTAAGTCAGTGGCTTAGTGGAGCAAAGAGCGCCATCTTCTTCCTGAAAAGACGTAACAGTTTAGCATGAATTCGAAAATTTTTTTACACTGTCGGCGTCCTAGACTGCCTCGATGTTAAGAAAAAAGCTTAAAAATAAGTTAATTAAAAAAATAACAATTTGTATGTCAAAAAACAATTACTGATAGTTTCTCATATGAAAATATCTCAAAGAAGAAAGAGAAAAGAGAGTTTTGAAAATATTATTTTCGAACCAGCATTTTAAATGCAAAATTTGAAAATAGAATGTTTGGAAGCAGAATTTTGACCTCAAGTGGGGAGAAGAATTTGAAACAAAAATTTAATTTAAAAATGTTTTCATTCTCACACAACCCACCGTGTACTACTGGACCACAACTAAACTTTCAACAAAATGCCTATACTAGTGTTATTAACTATTTAGGTAAAAAAACGTTGTTTTTTTTAATAAAAAAAAAAACAAATTTGTCGCAATAATATGCAAATAGAACATAATTTATTTATTGATAAACATAAACAATTATTTATCATTAGTTTCGAGTTACCAATGTTGAAGTCTTGAGCTCTCAGGCTATATTTTAAAACAAATTTATATTACCAGATTACAGGCGTTTATTTAAAAACCTTTTGCAGTTACAATCTTACGATATAACATTTATTCAGTAATTAATCTGCATAGAAAAATAAAGATATTAAACAGGTTTTTTGAAAAGCATTTTGTTGGCACCTTGTTAAAGTCACGTTTCCCCCGCAACCAAAGGCTGAATAAAAGCGTATTAACATACTAACCATTTTCTGATGCAGATTTATTAAAAAAAAATACCTTAAAATGAAGGCCTAATAAAAATTGATGCGTTTTTTAAAAGGCTAACCATACAAAAAGGCATACATTAAATTAATTTGTGCGTCAAATGTTCGTATTAATGGTTTTGGAAAGTGCTGCTGTTGCATACAGAATTACCAGACAAAAATTTTGATTGTTAATTTTTGGTGGACTGGAATCTTATATATTGTGTTGGTATTCGACCTTGAATTTTATGAGACCAGGTTAGTATACTTACAAGATTTACTAACAAAATAGAAAAAAATGGGCACGACTGGGTCTTACGTACTTGCTCTTATGTGCCTAATTACATTGGAAAGCAAGATCTATGGCTGAAACAAGTAACATTTGCGTTGAAAATAATACAGTTTGAACTTATAAAAAGTATTAAAAACCACAATACTTAACGGTTTTTAATAAAAATGAAGTATGCCATCACACGTCTTAAATAACAAGGAATTTATGAAAACTGTATTTCAAAAATTATACAACCGGTTTTGATAAAATCCTGTTTTTTATTTTTAGTTTTTTGAAAAAAAAAATATTTTTACATGTGATTATAAAATTTTAAATATTTTGTTTTTGACTACTTTTCAAAATAATGATTTAAAAAAAAATTAAAAAAAATTAATTTTAATTAGAAAAAAAGTTATTAAAAAAATTTGATATGGAGAATTAATTCGGCTACCTAGATCTTTTTATATATAAAATTTGACAGAAAAACGTCATATGAAAGGTCCCGTTAATATACTTTTCCCGTATATGTGGTTCTAATCAAATAATGATAGCCAATACCAACAAAAAAAATTCTCAAAAATTTTAAATAAAATCGTTAGAGCCGTTTTCGAGTAAAATAAGATTTTCCTAAACGGTCATATGGCAGGTACCGTTATTTTTAGGGCTAAAAATAAAATTTCAATTTCCCCTCTGGGGAATGCCAAAAGAATCACACACACCAAGCCTGAAGATAGGAAAGCATTTTTTGCATTTTTTCCTTCTTTCCTATCTCTGGGCTTTTCCCGGGTGAATGGAAAACAGCATTTATCCAGCCTATTCCCAAAAACTTTGAATCTTCTATAGATAACCTCAAATTATTGAACAATGGTTTCATTAAAACGCTGATTAATTTTTAGCCTAAAAAATTACTTTCGAAGCTTTATATTTCAGAAGCATTTGCATTTCGAAAATACTTGCATTTGGGCTCAATGAATCTGTTCTTCGTTGGATTAGTAAGTACATTTTGAAACTTTGAACCCAAGTTTCGTTGGACGGCTTCCCCCAGGACTCAGAGTGGTCTTCCATTATTTTTCTTATAAAGGCGGGCAGATTTTAAGCATGCGATGAAAGGCGTCTGCTGGGTGGCACATAGCCACACGCAGTCTAGTATACTTTAATTTTCCTTATTAATACAGGCATTCATCCGAAAATGTGCCTCATCGCTATAGGTGATTTTTTAGGCTTAAATGGGGTACTCTTGCATGTAATTTTGACAAATTTGACAGATGCCACAAATTAAGGGCCGCCCAAATCTAACCGCGCCAATTACAAAAACTAAATTAATAAAACAGTATTGCATCAAAAACTCTGTCTTTTAGTTCAAAGTGTGATTTACGTAGCGGTGGTCAAAATTGCATTAAATTTTGAAGAAGCGCAAAACCAAGTAAATATATGAGAAATGTTGAAGTTCATCAAAGTTCATATCCTACGTTTCCCACCAAAACTCGCCAAGTAAAATGTTCTTCAATGACAAATGTACCCCAGTTTACCAACGCTGTGGTTCCACAGGCAATATTAGAGGCAATGGCAATAGCGATGAGGAGGGCAATTTTTAATCTAGGTGGGCTTTTCACTGCCGGCAATTGTTGTTTTCAAATAATATAACGTCAGCCATTTTGAAAAAAAGAGAAATTTGAGAGAATATTGCCTTTGCGATTGACAAAGCAATAATTGCCTTCCCTATGCCGGGCAATATTGCTATTGCCATTGCTTTAGGTTTAGCGTCTTTACCAGGCAATACCTGGAATATTGCCAATGGAGACCCTGGGTTACTTCCAAAATGAGCTACAAAGCAGTTTTTTTTTATTTTTTCATAAACGGAAAATATACTATGCATAGCTTTTAATTGTCAAAATTTAAAGTGCAAAAAGAAAAAAAAAACAGGAAAACTAAAAATACAACAAAAAAAAAAATAAGAAAAAAGAAAATAATGCAACCTTACGGAACCGACTCCCATTCTTGTGAGACAGAACGTTTTATTCCTCATTGCATTGTAAAGGACATATGCAAGCACTACACCAAGCTGGTTGTTCGCCTGCAAAACCTACAACCAAAACGGCACAGACGCCGAATAAAAAACTTGGCCCGGCCGAAGTGTGTTGTTCAAAAATCAAGGACTATTAATCAGTGTAATGGTATCAGAAAAACAGAAATCATTCGCGAAATTCCAAGTCTGACAAGAACCGAACAGCTGGCGTATCCTCGAGTAAGGTACAATCAAAGTTAATATTTTCTTAAATATTTCTGTTTTTTTATTTACTTCATTGGTTTTTAGGTACGTTCTTCCGACCAGAGAAGGCTTTAAGAAAGTTTTAGGTGCCAGACGACTAGAAGTAGTTGATCGCACCATCAAGAAGAGTATGCTATCCTTATACAGCCGTCTGGCCAACTATCAGCCACCTGAAAGAAAGTACGTATGATGTGCACAAATTTATTTCACTTCGCTAAAATATTCCTCAACTTTAAAGGTGTCAAACACAAAAATGGACTGACAAGGAATGGGCAGTTCATAGACGGTATTTAAGTAAGCTGGCCAAACCTAAGAAAATATTTAGACCTCCTAAAGAGGTAAGAACAACTGAAAAAGAAGTTAAATGACATAAAATAAAATATTCCCCTTATAGGTTCACATGTGGAAAGACATTACAATAATGCATCGGTATAAGGACCTTTGCAAGCCCAAGATACGTTTGGAAGACATCCCTTCTAAATGGGAACTAACTCCAGGTCTTAAAAAGTACAAACCAACACCAATTATAGCCTACCTGGCCAAAGCAAGAGAAATTGACGAATCTCGACTTCAGCAAACACTACCGCTTAAAATCAATCCAAGTGCTTTGAAATATGTTCCAACGAAACGAATCAAAGACTTGGCAACACGAGCTGAAGTACGAATGGACAAAAGTGATTTGAAGGAAAATCCTTTTGTTGTGGCACCTAATGCCCTAAAGGCGAAGGCCCGTGCTCGCATTGTAGAACTTGCACAGCCAAAAGAATACGAAGATAGCCATACCCGGCAAAACCCCTGTCTCATATCGCCGGCTGCATTGAAGGCAAAACCATCGGCAAGGATTATTAAATTGGCTGAACCGAAAGCAATAGCCTAAATCAAATAGTTTACCATTGATTGTTTTACCATTATAGAGATGCACAGTTAAACAAAATGTTGATGTGATATATTCTTGTTAAAAAGATGTTATGAATGTACATAGATATTGACACAACGCTTAAATTACTTTACCACAAACTAATTCCACTAGGTTCACAAATATTACCACCAATCTTTTGAAAGATAAGTATTCGTGTGTGCCGGACTGCTATGCCGAAGGTTCGGAGTTCGATTTCTGTCTGAACCAACTCCTTTAAACTGTTTCCAGGCAAAGACAAATCTTCCATATTTGTTTTGAAAAACAATATGTACATATGCATGTACATACATATGCATAAATACATATATAATTATTAGTTTGATTAAAAAATCGAATACTAAGCTTTTTAGAAGCTTTTATATTTTAAGACTTCAATTTTACTACTTAAGCAGGCCTCTCATTCCTCCTTACTTGTGAAATTACTTGCTATATTCCTTTAAACAAGATATTACTGAAAAGCTTTGTACATACATACATACATATGTATATATTTAAGGAAGAAATATAAACAATTATAAACAAACCTTATGACAGCAATATCAAAGTTACAGCTTGTCAGATTCGGAAAATTGGAACTGTTAGAGAAAATAGCACACTGTGCAGCAATTAAAACGGGTTTAAGGCCGCCTAAAATAGTATAGTCGGGGAGGAATTTTGTATCTTAAGGCTGACTATAACTAACAAAACTACCCGACGTCAATGTAGTTAGATTGCACTTCACACAACTTCCGACCGGGGCATGCTTCATCCTGGCATTGGAGACAGCAATTTGTGACTCTAACACTTGTAACAAGTCAACAAGAAGCCGTCTTCTAGGTTGAGATTAACGAAAGCAATTTGGGGGAAGTGTTGGTCCTAAAATTAGGGTAGTGAAGCATGAGTTTGAAGTAGGGCAATATTTTGCAGCCGATGAAAATATTAGGTAGGCTAAAGCGAATAGATCCTACTGACTGTCAATGCTCTTCAAATCTAGAAACCTTGCTACAAAAACTAGTCTGCTGCTGTACAGGACTCTGGTCCCACCACTCTGATTTTTAAGACGCGTTCAAGAGGAACATCTAAAAGGGAATTTTTTTTATCCAGCACTGGATTCTGATTGCTGCGTCGATGATTATGATGATAAATTTATCAAAGAGCATTACAAACATAACGATTACTGAAGCTTTTTCGTTACTTCGATTTACAGCCATTCATTGACAATGGCATGGAGGGTATGTATAGCTTAAACTGGGAACCACAAAACAACTGAATGCACAGCACCACAAACTGCTTTGAAGTGTGCTAACTGCAACGGAGCACACAAATCTACAGATCTATCATGCGTAAGCCGTAAACAATATATTGAGATAAGGCAAAAATTTTCGTCACGTCATCGCAATCATAATTCCTCTGCTAAACCGGTCTTGATGAATCGGCCGAGAACCAACCATGTCAAATTCACCATGGAAGATTTTCCATCACTGCAACATAAAAGAGGCAATGTTGCTCCTCACAGTTACTCCCATCAATTTGCATTAAATCAAAACCATGTCAAGGACAAAGCTCGCTCAGATGACCCACCAATAGCAACACCATCTACTAGTGGAAATGCTTATGGCTCTGAGAAAAACTGTAGCAGTAACTTACTTTTTTCTTTTGATGAAATTTCTTCTCTTCTAAATGATGTATTGTCAAAATTAAGTACTTGTCGTTCTAAATCTGAACAATTTAATGTAATTACCACTCTTGCAGTGAAGTATCTTTATTCAATATGATGGACATAAATCCAAAAATTATTACTTGGAATGCTACTAGCATTCAAAATAACACGAATTATTTCATTTTTTTGAAACGTAACAAAATTGACATAGCTTTATTAACTGAAACCTGGCTTAAAAATGAAAAATACTTTACAAATCATAATAATTATGCATGCTATAGATTTGATAGGCAATATTCAAAAGGGGATGGGGTTGCTATTTTGATAAATAAATCTATTAAACATTTTGCCATTCCCGCTGTTAAGTTTGAAATAATTGAAGCTATAAGTATTGAGATAGTTTTACAGGACTCAACTAGATTTAGTATCTTTTCTGTATATTTCCCAGGGGGAAATGGTATCAATGAGAAGAAAACTAAGTTTAAAAGAGATATTTTAAAACTGTTTAGAAGAAATGATAATTTTTTGATCGGAGGTGATTTAAACTGTAGACACTAATCGTGGGGATGTCTGAGAGCAAACTGTTGGGAAAATATTTTTCATGATATTATTGCTTTTAACAGATCTCTTACATTGCTCTACAGTCTTGAACCAACATACATTCCAAAATGCGCGTCCCAAAATCCATCAACGCTTGACTTTTTTGTTTCAAATAATGCATATCGTTTTTCGCAACCAGTCGCAATTAATGCTTTAAGTTCTAATCACTTGCCTGTCTGCACTTCCCTTCAGATTTCTGTAAGCCAAACTAATATGATACCTGTCAGCTATAATTATTCCGCTGCAAAATGGAATCGTTACAGTTCATATGTTTCTGAAAATTTAATCACTTGCCTGTCTGCACTTCCCTTAAGATTTCTGTAAGCCAAACTAATATTATACCTGTCAGCTATAATTATTCCGCTGCAAAATGGAATCGTTACAGTTCATATGTTTCTGAAAATTTAGACCGAATTAGATTATAGGTCGACTACATTACTTCGTCTAGTCAGATTGATGGCCTCATAGATTCATTCATGGAAGTTACAAGCAGAGCGGCTGACTTATCAATTCCTAAGACCCAATCTTATTATTCAAATCAACTCATTTTGCCTGAATCTATTTTAAGATTGATTCGTTTGCGAAACTCAGAAAGAAGGAAATGGATTCGATTAAGACTTGATTTTTTTAAGAATAATGTTAAGATTTTGAACAAAAAAATTAAAAAAGAAATAGAGATTTTAAAAAATAAAAATTGGAATAACCTCTTAACTAGTTTAGATAAGGTATTAAAACCTTTTTGGAAGGTTACGAAAATAATCAGAAAAAAAACTCAATCATTCCGCCTCTTCGAGTAAACGACAAAGTTTTAATTACTCACTTGGAAAAGGTCGAGGTATTGGCTGACTCCTTTTCCAAAAATCATACAATCCAATCTCATCCCATCTCAGTGATGTTGACACTGAAAATATTGTAAATGATAAGCTTATTGAGCTTAATTCTCTACCTTGCAACGTAAATAGAAGCAACTTTTTTAAGAATAGCTCAGTGAAAAGTTAATTAAAGACTTAACATCCAAAAAATCATCTGGGCTTGATGGTATGAGCAAGAGGTTACTTAAAGCCTTACCTTCAACGGCTACAAAGTTTCTTACAATAATCTTCAATTATTGTTTGATCCTTTCGTATTTCCCTAAAGATTGGAAAATAGCAAAAGTTGTAGCTATCTGCAAACCTGGTAAAGCTAAGGATAATCCTAATAGTTACAGGCCTATAAGCTTGCTAAGTGCTGTAATTCTACAAGCCATCAAATTTTAAGAATTAAAAATCATGTGAATATTAACCTAAAATATAAGTTGTTGACTGGCTTAGTACTTTTAGACATTGAAAAGGCTTTCGACATCAGGGGCTGCTTTACAAACTTATTATGTTTAATTTTCCCACATATCTAATTAAATTAGTGCAGAGCTTTTTCCTTAACAAAAAGTTTGCTGTGTATGCAGGCTCTGTAAAGTCTTCACTGTATGATATAGTAAGTGGTGTTCCGCAGGGTTCTGTGTTGGGACCGATACTTTTCAATGTGTATATGTCTGATTACCATCTTTGGACGTAAACACTAAATTAGCTATGTTTGCCGACGATACGGCCCCTTATGCATCTAGCTTATTGCCTCAAAATGCTCTTGAAAGTTTGCAATATTCATTAAATACCTTAAAAACTTTTTTTCATAAGTGGAAAATAAAGGTTAATGCTCAAAAATCACAGGCAATCTGGTTTTCTAGACGTAGAAAAACAGATTTTTTGCCACAAAAATTGTTACAGATAAACTTAACTGACATCGCTTGGTCCGAAAGTTGCAAATATCTAGGTATAACACTTGATAAGAAACTGACTTTTGACAAACAATATAAATATATATACAATAAACAAAACAAATCTTTTAGTAAGCATTTTATACCCTTTTATTAACCGCAAATCAGGTCTTAGCATGATTAATAAAATTCTGATATTCAAATCAATTTTTCAGCCTATACTCACTTATTGTGCTCCAGTGTGGTTTGACTGCGCTGAGACCCGTTTAAGAAAGTTGCAAGGAGTACAAAACAAATATTAAAATCAATGCTAAATTTGCCATGGCATTTTTCAACAGTAAGGCTTCATGATAAAGCTAATGTTAAGAAAATTAAGCTTGTAATATATAACCTACAAAACAAATTTTTTAGAAGATGTTCCTACTCTGATAATAAGCAAATTCTTAATCTCTTAAATTAGATATACATATTTTTTTATATCTCTTTTGGAATTATGTGCAATATTAGTTTTTTTAAGTATTATATAAGGGTTTTTTTCTTGTAGCTTTTCCCTTAAAACTTTGTCAAAATATTTTAAATTTAATTCATTTTAGCATTATTAATATTAAAGTTGTAAAAGATTTAATTTTTTATATCTCTTAAATAAACTATGTACATAAATGTGAGAAATATCGAACTGCAATAATATAAATAAATAAATAAGGAAAAGAGTCGGAGATAGAACGGAGCCCTGGAAATACTCCAGCATTTATTTTATGGGAATCAGACTTGAATCCATCTTATACAACCTGTACTGAATGGTCCAGGAGATAGCTTCTAATCCAACGAACGGAAGTATCATTGATCCCAAGAGCATGCATTTTGGATAAGAGAGCTTCATTCTAAACTGCCTTAGAAATATCAAGCGCATTAATCTTAATTTCGCCAAAGCAATGTAAAGATTTGTTCTACTGTTCGGTGAGATATGCAATCAGATCACCAGTAGAACCATTGCTGCGAAAGTCATACTGACGTTCATGAAGAAGCTTTCAGTCTTCGAGATATTCCTTAAGCTGATGGTTAATCAGCGTTTCCATGACCTTAGAAGAGAGGGACGTAAGTGCTTTCGGTCAGAAGGAGGAGGTGGAGTAGGGTTTTCCACCTTCTTGGAAAGATTCCAGAAGAGTAGAAAGATGGACGCAGTGGTTTTTTCCAGTGTGGAGGAAAACCTCTTCAGAAGAATTGCGCGGTATACTACACACGCATATCTCACCCGGCCAGCGGATTTGTGTATATCAAGATCTTTGAGAACTCTTGCTACTGTACGAGTTGCTTAAAAAAGCTTTCCCATGGACAAATTTACAATCTCAAGTACAGGAGGGGCAACGTACTGTGTGGCAACATAGAGCCAAATGGGCTCCGATTTTCCTCTGTGGTTGGCTTTGTAGAGTTGGTTACTTACTTGTTTTAGCCTGATAGCTTCTTAACACTCAGAATTAAACCAAAACTTTTCTTTGGGTTTAATACTTCTTCCTCTGATAGGAATAAAAGCACGTATCCCTAGGAGAATCATATTTGTGATCATTTGAGCACTGCCATCGAGGAAGCATAGTGACCAGTCAAAGTTACGGAAGGGCATTGGTCAACCTGCGACTTTAAGAAACCCTACAAGAAAATGTGTGGTGGCCAGTTCACGTCACCTCAGCAAAAGATAACCTTGTCCTGAAATCCATGCAGAATGTCAACGTGGCGTTCATTGTGTGGCTAGAAGCGCCGCTAGAACCACATGTTGTCTACATTCATATGGTACAACTTTTCCATACAAAATTGGTTATCATCGTTTTGACAGTGACTGCCTCGCCAACATCATTTTCGAAAAATTAGGGTCCAACGACGCGCCGCCGCTCCGGCCCACAGTCCACACTTAAATATGGTAATTTTTTGAGAATGCATTGTTACCTGGTAAAGTTCGTGTGAGTTGGTGTCATCCCTTCTAATGTAATTTTGCTTTTGAACAAAGCCATTCATACAAAAATGTGTCTGGTCACTAAGGATGATGGTCATCACCTTGAGTTTCTGAGTCAGTTGGATCTTGCACATATGATGGACACGGTCCCGACGCAAGGTAAAGTCGCCGAAATAGTCTTTGAACGGCCGAGTTCTTGCGCAAGGTAAGGAATCAACTATCATGTGTTGATGTACGCTTTTAAGGATCGCGGTAATATTGTCGCCAGTCTTTTGCAGTGCGAATGTTGGCTAATTGATGATCACCGCTCCGGTCGTCTCAAATTTCACATTCAAACGTTAAAGCGAGTGTTTAGCAACACATCTACCATAAAATATGCTAACGCGCACAACGTTTGCAATAGCAAGCTGTTATTTTGGTTATTAAGTATTATTATTTGAACGTGCTTTCCTTGGTGATTTGACATCAATAAATGAATAATAAACAAAAGATTTGACAGATATGTTTTACTTAAACAACACGGCCGCCGCACAAGCCTCCCAAATCTACCCGCGTCAATTGAAACACCCTATACATATGTATGTACGTATATGTATAACGTTTAAAAATTGAAATATGCCTTTAAAGACGTTTTATCAAATAGGGTCTTGCCCTAATGACACGCAATCCAAATCCATTCAAGTAAGAAACATATGTATTTTAATATTATTTAGGCCAAGTCATTCTAAGGGTCTAAAATAATATTGAACAATATCCGACTATTTCTTTGGAACTTCCCTGCTATTTTCTTCAAGCATTTGTCTTCTGCAGCTTTTAGGCTGTCAATCATTCACCATAATGCAATCCAAAGATTAATAACCCATTACCGAAGACACCTTTATTATCTTGCAACGGAAACAACCTCGCCTTAGGCCAATCTTTTTGTCGTATTTGTTTTCTGAAACGGAACAATGTGAATTGATTGTTTTACGATACTCAAGTCATTCCATGTATTAATAATAAAACAAAATTTAAAACAACAAAGTTGATAGAATTGATGACTATGCGTGAAATTAAACACCTTTATATACTTAATTAATAAAAATTAGAAGTCATTAATTTTGTTGTTTTGTATGCGTTTCTTACCATTTTGATGGATGATATCAAAGACAATGGATTGCTGCATTTTGTAGGTAAATTTGAGAAATCATAAAACTCGTTTTACATCTTTGTAGGCTTGGAGCTTTAAAAGCCATGGATGTAAGGTAGATCAAAACTAACTAACCAGCTTTTGGAATAGGTTTGCCAGCAGCCACCATTGACACTGAAATTTACTGGTCGCCCACAAATTGAATAAATTTGAGAGAAACACAGGGACGGATTTTAACTGGGGCAGTTAAATAATTTTTATCTGGATGTGGGATCGGAGCATCCACAGGCATACAAGATTGCGTAAAACTATGCTTGCGCACGCAAAACTTTCTGTGGATGTCGAAACCTGTAAGCTTGTTTTAAACTTCGCGGACATGAAGGTGAGTCTAATCAGCATGTCTGCCTATGGATTTCATTGAATTCGCCAATTATTTAAGGTTTAAAGTATTTCATTGAACGAACGAAAATAAATTGCACGACAGAATCGCACGTATTTGCTCATATATGTGCGGTCACATCTTTGGTAAGCTGTTTTTTTTAATTTATTAATATCAATGTGATGTGATGAATGATATATATATATTATTGATTTTTTTCAAAAAAAAAAAAAATATTTCGAAAATTAATTTTAATTAGAAAGAAAGTTATTCAAAAAATTGATATGAAGAATTAATTTGGCTACCCAGATCTTCTTAAATATAAGATTTGATAGAAATCCAAAGAGCCAAAGAGAATAAAAAAACCCGTTATAATTAATAGATGTTTCCTTATATTTCGTTCCAATCATATCATAACCAATACCAACAAAAAAATTTTCAAAAATCTTCATCAAACTCGTTGGAGCCGTTTTCGAGAAAATAAGCTTTCTAAACAATCATATGGCAGGTACCGTTATTTTTAGGTACATACTATTAACCAAGCATGTCAAACTCGCGGCCCATAACGGATAACTTTACGGCCTAGGCCCCGTTATTAATAATTTTGAGCTTTATTTTATAATTTGTATTTTGAGTTTTCAGGTTTTCACACAAACATTTTCAATTTTTGTTTTCCAAATGAAAAATACATCAGTGATTAAAATGAAACAAACCCATTAAATTGCTTTCAATTTATCCATTCTAGCCTCATGCACACAAATTACTTATTTCGGTTTGCAGATTTTCAAGCTTTGAATAGAAAGTTGTGTTTATTTTCTTCAATTTTTTTCTTGAATAAAGAATCAGTGCCAAGTCATATACAAATGGACGTTATAGAAATCAAGTGTGACTCCAAATTAAGGTATGAATTCGGTGAAATTGGAATGGCCGAATCTTACAAGTATTTGCCAACACTCGAAAACTGGCATATGAAATCATTTGCATGTTTGAAGTATCTTTCGGTGCAAGCAGTTATTTTCACTCATGAACGGGAATAAGTCACCTGTAAGATCCAGAATAACTGATACACACTTTAGGCCTGTTTTAAAAGTAATCACTGCCAATAAGATTTTTTCCCAAGTAAAAAAGGTGATAAGCTTGAATGCCACTGACTGTGAGTTTCATGATGTTAGCCAGGTTGTGGAAGGTAAAATTCTGTCACTCATCAGACCCATGTGAAACAAGAGCTTTAACTACCTCGAGATTACCATTTTGTACTGCAGAATGCAAAGGTCTTGTTCGATCATTATTTACAGCATTTACATCTAATCCCTTTTCAATAAAAACATTTACTATATCTAGATGACCATTCTCTGCTGCTAGGTGTAAAGGTGTATTAAGTTTATCTGTTTTAGTACTAAGATCTGCTCCATTTGCAATCAAGGTGTTGACTGACGTATTTAACCTAAAAAAAAGCATTAGCACTGAGCTAAATCTTGAAATTGCAGCCACGGAAGAAATGCTTAAAATAGCAAAAAAGGTAAATAGTGAAGATATGCCAAGTGTCAGGAAGAAAATGTTAATGTTACCATTTTTTTTTGGTTTTTCGAAATAAATTTTAAATTTGCAAATTTAAATACTGCTGTTTTGGCTCCTGGATTCTGGTCCTGGTGGCCCTGGTACACACTGAGCTTGACATGCTTGCTCTAAACCATTCCTGTGTGTGTGTTGTGAATCTGCAGGAATGGAAGCTACCTTACCTACATACTAACCACTAAACTACGCGGCACTACCCAAAAAAAGTTTTTGCAAAATTAAAAGTTCACTGCTTGGTTCGCAACCAGGAGTGTTTTGATTCTCTCTCCTTATTGCATTACCTACCGTTTTATCTTCACCATTTAAATAATCTATTTCCATTTCTCTGTCTCAAAAAATTATGAATGTAACAGTGCCAGTACAATTGTTTTGACTTTTTCTGGATGTAAATTAAATGATGTTTAAGAAAATTCTGAAACGTCTAAAGTCATTGCATCAATCATTTGAGTACATTTTAAAGTGATAATGTCTTATAAATCGAGTAACGCCGGCTACTCGCACGAAAAAGAACTACTCATTAGGCGTTTTTTTTCTTTTAAGCTTAGAACAGGGCACTGAGCTGTCAAAAAAAGGTTCGTGTTTCTTTTTTAGCTCAGACACAACAGAGTGTTCATTTTGTGTTTCTTTTATCAATCGGAGCCTACTCGGAGCGCGCTCTATGAGCTCAGAATAAAATGACCGAGTAAATGGAGTAAAAGGCTAAGCGCGGCCAACTTCACTTGTTTTTTGTGTTTTGACAAATGACATGTTGGAAAAAAAGAACATACATCAAAATGGCGTCGGTCGAAATAGCTGGTTCTCCTGAAGGTAAGAAATTAAAATAAATTATTCGAAGGAAATAAAACTTATTTTATTTAATGTTTGTATTTAAGGTGTAAAGAGGACTAAGGACATGACGCTGTGCCTCATCAGTTTGTTAAAAGAAAACAAGATGAGGCTGGAAACAGGTGTGTAAAAAGTGGTTTTCAGGAAATCGCCCGGAAGATTAATAACCACTTTGGCGTCATCCTTACTCACGAACAAGTTGACAAAAAATATAAGGGCCTCTAAAGACCTTATAAAAAAAACCAAAGAAGACAACCAAACCACTGGCATGTTTCGAAAAACCTTGGATTTTTTGACCTAATCTGCCGGGCGCCTGAAGTGACACCTCCAGCGACCATGTCCAGCGAGGACGCTGAAGTGAGGGTGAACCTGAATATAGAAGAACCGACCGTAGAATTGCACGAAACGGAAACTGAAGCCGAAGCCGATGTTAGCTTCAGAAGGCACCAGTGGAAGCGGCGAAGAGAAAGAGATTCTTCGGAGGAGAGAAGGCACCAAGAACGAATGGCTCAGACAAACAAATTTTTAAGTCTATTCGAAAAAATGATAGACATAGTGATAGTGATAGATAGTGTATTTTTTATAATTTATTTATTAGTGTTAATAGTTTTAAGAATCGAATTTCATTGTTCTTCATTTCATTCTTCTTATACCTATAGACACAAGAACTTTTATAAATAAATGTTGAAAACCAACATTAAATTTATTGTTTTTATTATTATTTGATTAGATGGAACAATTTTATGTTTTTCTTTTGAAAACAGAGAGTTCATCAAACTGTATCTAATTGTTTGAGCAGTTTGTATGTCCATGGACTTGTCGTCAGGTTTATCCACAACGTTATCGCTGTTCTCAAATATGATGAAGTCCTCTGCACTGTCGTTGCTTGATATTTATATATATTATGTAAAATACATGAAGCTAAAATGCATTTTACAATTGATACTGGTTTCAGAGAATTTAAACCAAAAATTCTCCGAAACCTGCCAAATACGCATTCTATCGACACTCGACATTTGGAATGAACCCTATTGTAAATCTTTTGTTCATCCCTTAAACGACCGTTGTCCTTGAAAAAGGTTATAAGCCAGTGTTTAAGTGGATAGGCGGAATCTCCCAACAAATATTGCTCTTCGCTTATATAAAAGTCACCTTAAATGAATTCTTTGTTATTATCCACTGCCATTATTGTATAGCTTTGACACAAAATTACCGTTTTCTAAAATGGTCGGACAAACCTTTGTTCCCAGATTTTGCTGATTGATTTTTGTCCGACCAATTGTTTTAGAATCTACTTTAAAAGCCTTTACTTCTACCAATCAAAATTTCGATGCACCGCGCCGCCGTTTGGATAGGTAAGTCGCAAAAAACCATACCGGAACTAGCCTTCTCCTTGTACATATATTTAGTTCAAAATAGAATACCGCATCAATATTCATCAAATTAAAACTAAATTCTAAATTTTCTACTTAAGTGATTTTTTTGTTAACTTTTATTTATTAAACGAGCTCGGCCTCTGCTCTTTCTAACTTAATGATTAAAATCTTAGTCTTGTTGGACATAGCTCACATCAAGGTTTTGTCAAAAAAACTGTACTAAACTAAAAAAACCAAAACAAATGCAATATGTGATTAAAGGGCTTCTGCTTTTCAGATATAAATTCCAACTTAATCCAGCGCCCTCTGTTGGTGTTTCAAGATTTCTTATTTAATTATGATGTAACGTTGATACCGTTATAAGTTTATTTTTAAACAACTACTCTTTATTTAATAAAAAAATCATTCGACCGCAGAGCCAACTACATTAATCTAGGAAAGTATAAGTCATACAAAACACTAGACCAACGAAAAGTACAAAATTATTCTGCTGTAACGTCCTGCGGACAAGCTAGTGTGTATTTAAATACTTAATATTTAATGGATTATGCATATACGTACATATAAAGCATTACACTTACACTTAAACGAAAGTATAAACATATTATTCAACAATAACCAGCATGGGCCTTTGTTCAAATTTTGCCTTGTTAATACGTCCCTGGCCAACTAGCAAACCAACAGCCGACCCGTAAAAGTATAAGTCGTTGGCTGCGTTTTGATACTTATTCCATCTTGTAAGTGGCCTTATCTGAAAGATGACCCCATCATTTGTATACCAATCTGCATATCCATACGAACCATGTTTGGAAATCATTAGTTTAATGTTTCGAAACTTACAACTGCTATAGGCAGATAGGCACCTAGTTTTAACGTGGTCAATCTCAAGAAGATTGACAATGGCATTGACGGAGTTTTTTTTTTACTATTGAAGAGTCACTATAAAAATGACTGCAGACAGGTGAAATGGTATCATTCTCTCTTTCAAGTTCCTATTGTAATCAACAAAATGCGTGGATTTTTGGTAAGTTACAAAGAGATTAAGCCAAATGGGTGCACACTAAACAAAGGACTATTTAATTTATAGACTTTGTGCCTCATTGCTGTTGCTTCAGCCGGAAAACTGGGCTACAATTACGCTCCTAATGTTGGACATAGTCATGGTGGAAGTCTTAGTGTTGGCAGCATCGGTGGACTCAGCAGTGGAGGTGTTGTTTCTGGAGGTTCATTGAGTGGATTAAGCAGTGGAGGTCTAAGCTCTGTTGGAAGTTCAGGTTCGTACAGCAGTGGCGGTGGAATCAGCTTAGGCGGTGGAATCAGCTTAGGCGGCGGACATTCAGGTGCCAGCCATTCAGGTGGATACAGTGCACCTGCTCAAACTATCACAGAACTCAACAAAGAATTCTATCTATACTCGGCTCCCGAAGAACAAGTTCATAGCGGTGGCAACAGCCAAAGTGTTACCACAACCCTGAAGAAAAACCTTCGTGTCATCTTCATCAAGGCACCTGAAAATAACGGAATTGCCAACGCTGCCCTCCAAGTTGCCAAACAAGCTACCGAAGATCAAACGGCCATCTATGTCCTCACCAAAGAAAACGATGTTTCGGATATTTCACATCAATTGCAACAGATCTCGGAAGTTCATTCTCATAAGCCAGAAGTTCGTTTCGTCAAGTATAGGACAGCTCAAGATGCCATCAACGCCCAACATGCCATTCAAGCTCAATATGATGCTCTTGGCGGAAGTACGAAGAGCTCCAACGAAGGTGTTGCACCAGTCCTCAACTATGCTTCCAGTGCACCTGTTTCAAACATACAAAACTCCGCTTCTCATACTCATGGTAGTATTGCAGGTGGTGCTGTTGCGTCTTCAGTCTCATCGGGATCCTATGTGTCGCCACAGAAGTCATACTTGCCACCAGTTGTTTTGTAAATATTAACGTGATTTTTTGTTATGATTCGAGAGAATTTTTGCCCGTTATATAGTTTTAGTGATGTTTTGTTAATTTTTTTTGAAAAATATATTTTTTAAACATAATTTTTTCAAGTCGTTTTTTCGTCTTTTGAAATTATTCTATTACTTTATTTACTAAAACTAAGGGGGAGGATAGTTTGCCTGTGGTGGATAGCTTAAAGCTTAAATAAATTAACTAATGCGGATAAAAAAGCGAAAATTGGCCGTGTCAAAATGAAATGAAAAAGGTTTACTCTATGATGATTTGATTTATAGAATAAGTTGCTTACATATTTTTAACAAAAGGAAAACTTGTTTTTTTTTTATTTTTTTAGGGGCTGTAAAGAAAACCTTACATTTATCCCCCTGTTGGTATAGTTTAATAAATGAAGCTTCTGTTATATAAGTGATGATTTGAATCATTGGAAGTTCTGTATCTTTTTTTTGGAATAAAATAAAAAAGAATGTAAGTATAAAACCAATTTGAAGGACCCATTTTGATAAATCGTTTCTTTTGTTTATGTTATTTGACAAAATAAACATTTTTTAAGATTAAGGTGTATACAGTTCTTAGAGTTTAAACAAAAAAAAAATTAAGAAAGGGACTAGTTTTAATACCACATGCCTATTGAAAAGTCTATTTTTTTTAAATAGATATTTACATATTAGCAGACCCGTGCTTGCGTAGATTCGCAATGAGTAACACAGTGATTATAAAATCGAAGAAAGAAGACATACATTTGGGTACACATAATTAACTACTAGGACTGCACTGGAATTGAATAACTTTAAGAAAAGTCAAAACACGCAACTTTGAGTGTATAGTATTGTTGCATTGTATTAGAGGAAGAGAAAAACCAAACAAGTTGGAATGATAATGAAATGAAACAAAGCAGCTACTGCTACCTCGCGAATGCAATGAAATTTAATTTCTGGATAAAATAAAATTAAAAATTGTTATTTTTAAAAATGTTTTTATTTATCACCTTGTAAAGATAATTAATATATCGTATTGATTTTATCAAACAATTTTCATCTTTGTAAAATATCAAACAGGTGAAAAGAATAAGTGATTGTGTAAGACAACCCATACAAAATGGGCAATAAAAAAAATACTTAGATTAGTAGCCTTAAACAATATTATAATAATAAAGAATATTACAAAATTTGTTTCGAATAAATCAATCGAGTACTTTCTGAGATCATGCGTGACAAACAACATAATTGTTACGTCTTTATATAAAAGTTTTGATTTTAAACTAGCTGCTCCACAGGCTTCGTTCTGTCAAAAGGAATTCGCTTGTCGCAGTACAATAGCAACAATGAGTACGAATTGTCGCCGTACAAGCTGTTATTACTTAATAAATGGGAAGGCTAGATCTTTGAAATACACAAATTACATTACCGTAGCAAAATAACATAGTTTGAATCTGAACTTCTATATAGTGTAAAAAACCAAAACATTTAATGATTTTTATGAAAAAAGGAGTAGCCCATCACACGTCTTATAAAGAAATTTATAAAAAAAGTATTTCGAAATTTTTTTGGGTCCGATTTTGATAACATTCTGTTTTTTATTATTAGTTAAAAAAATTGGCATTTTGGTAAGCAGTTTTTTAGATATTATTAAATACAGCTGATTGTTGATTACTTCTAAAAATAAGAAAAATGAGCCAATGAACCGTTACCGAGCAAATCCAGCATTTCAGTGTTTCAGGATGTTTCTCAACGTCCCCCACCAGCAACAGGTTGGTCTGTTGTTCGCTCATCTTCGACAAACTAGAAACTGAAATCACTAGACAATCCGACATACTAATCAAAAGACGACTGGTTATAAACTGGTTTTTGTTTACACAGGGTATGACTCAAAGCAAACTACAGTAGACTCTCGTTAGCGTGAACACCGGATAACGTGAACGGATTTTTTTGAGCTAGCTGTATTTTAACTTGAAATTTCTTTTTCTTGGTACAATACTTCTCTTGTGCAATTAACGGTTTGTTGCACATCAGTTCGTTTCAGTTTGTACCTCGTTGTTCCTTACAAAATATTGTTTTTAATTGTCTTGTCTGCTCGATTTTCACGGTTATTTTTGCTTATTAGTTTTCTGCAAGTCCTCAAAGAAACCAAAGTCATCGATCATCGGAACTTTCCAGAAAGAAAAAGGCGCTATACCGGTTGTTTCTCGAACAACTTGAACTAAATTATCCGATAAATGGCCTGATGATAAAGTCAAAAGCTTTGGCGCTGCATTCTCAAATTAAGGAGCAGCTTCAATGCTTGCAAACTGTGGATGCAGATGAAGGTGCACGTTTTAAAATGAAAATCTTCAGTGGGGTTGCTCCATTATTTAACTAAAATTTGATTTGGGCAAACGTAAACTCTTCCGCAAACGTGAACTCCATTGGTTTTTAATTGTTCACGTTATCGAGAGTCTACTGTAGTTGCCAATTCGCATCGCTGATCAGTTTTTTTCAATGTGCTCCGTGTGCATTTGGCGATTGGGCCTAATTCTTGTAAATCGCTGCTTCTTCGGGCTATGAAGGAATTTTATTAGCAAAAATTACTCTCGGGCAACTGAAGTGTCCCTTAATATGACCCTCATCATCCCACATCTATTGCATCTGTATGGTTCCTAGGAATCAACTTTGTCGAAAAAGAGATATAATGAACTGCTGGGGCTGTACAGCGACACATGCAACTCCGTTATTGAAAGAACCAAATTTTTGCATAACCAAAAATTACGGCAAAAAATTCTGCAGTAAAACTGTTTGGTCATTTGTAAAAAATATTAAAAACTCCTCAACATCTTCGGTTCCAACGCTCATCGACAATATCGCTAAGAATGCTGCTAAGTGCTTAGGTTTTCTGTATCAATTTATAAAGCGTTTATATGCCCTAAACTCGAGTATAACTCCCACCTGTGGGCAGGTGCTTCAGAAACATCGCTTCACCTGCTTGATAGAATACAAAATCGAGCATTAAGATTGATAGGAAATAGAACTGCCGCTGAAACAATTGCCCCTCTCGAACACCGACGCAATGTTTCATGTCTTTCCTTATTTTATCGTTTCTTTTACAAAAAATGTTCACTCGAAGTAGCCAGTTGTATTCCTCCCCTTAAAAGTTTCGCCCGTAATACTTGTCTCGCAAGGAATGCTCATCAGTTCAATTTTGAGCCCAATTTCGGACGTACCGTGAAATATAGGGATTCTTTATTTAGCCGAACGACACGAATTTGGAATAGTTTACCTGGCGGGATTTTCCCTTGCCATTTTGATCTGCAAACATTCAAAACGAATGTTAATTGACACTTCCTATCTCTCCCCTCCCTATCTTCCGAATGACCGCGCAGTGTGTTACATTAAAAGGGAAACAAGTAGTCCCTTGTGCGCGCTTTAATTATAAAAAAAAAAAAACATATCTAGTCAAAAGATTCAAATTGAAACATCTTAGATGGTCGGATTATATAGAGGGGATTGAAACCATTTAAGGTTTCCCGTTTAGTGACGATTTCCAGGTCAATGTTCCGATGTTTCCAGAAAGCTATTTGAGTTTTTTTTTTTTAGAACTTATTAAGGGTATCTCTAATCTGAAAAGGAATGATCTACAGATTCATTCTTATACGTGATCCAATTATGAATCGAGCCGAAAACAAATGTTGATGTCTGTCGAATCTTGTTATGAACGTGGCTCTTTGCATACAGAAAGTAGTGTCCAGAAGTCTCTGAACTATAGATTGAACAACCCAGGGTTCCTCGATCAAGAAGAAAAGGTCGTCGATGTCAATTTTGAGTGTAAGATTTTAAACTGAACTAACTCCACTATCATGTACCATTTACAATTTAGGTCTTCTTCAGATTAAGACCTAGAAGGTGCAATAATGTAGAATCCTCCTCCCTGGGCAGAACCACTGGAGTAAAATTCTAAGTCTCTTTCTCTTTACTTCTCGGTTTGGATTCGTTTTTGTTTTTGATTGACCAACATTACTCAGAGGTATAAAATAGCTGCTGGAACAACCGTTTTTGTACATGAAAATGCTGACTAAATGTCGAGTAAATACGTCAAAATAATCCTAAAATAAGGAAAGAAGAATTATTTATTCAACGGGAAAAGCACAAGCCGCAAAGTTGTTTTGCAATTGGCCTTCCACCTGCCCAATGTAAGGAAGTTGACGAAAATATATTTAAGAAACCCTTGAAGCATCTTTTCGAAAGCCCACCACCTGTTTGTCGGTATCATGCTCCTATGGGAATAGGGAGTTCCAGTCCACAATTCTAACGATTATTGCATTTACTCTTAATTCTCTGCCGAATAGTTCAAAGGATATAAACACTCAAAATAAACAAAACACGAAGGCCAACAAAAATTTAATTTTATTGGTTTCTAGCGCTATTCGCATCATTAGGGTAGAGCTTCGCATAACTACCACCAAAAAGTTATTTAATCAACAAGGCGAAAGTTTCTCAATTAACGTGGCTGCCGCATCCGAATTCTTAATTAGTCTTCTCATCTGATCCGCGAAGTTAATTCTACTAGACCCACCAACGCGTTGTGTCGCCTTCGCCACCATCAACCAAATTAAGTCCGTTGAGGTCACATTAAATCAATCTTCAGGCAATTGTCGTTCCTTTTTTGTCAGGATCACACCCATAATCCGCAAATAAGGGTTAGACAAAGAAATTTGTGACGAAATTCCCAAAGCAACTTGATTCAATTTCAACACCAAAGTTTTTCAAAGTTGATTCAATGATACAAGCAATTATATCTCAGACCGTTGTTGTGGTTCTAATGAGGTTCCCAACTTAAAGATACAAATTCGTTGAGCAATCTGAAACATCAAATAGAGATAGTTTGATTAATTATAACCAAAACTTTCCATATCTAGATGTTTTTTGTTTATTTTCTGATCATTTTTAAAAATATGAAAATTCGAAGCAATTTAATACAAAATAAGGCTGACTGATATGAAGCCTATGAGGTATCCATTGTAATCGTTATTCGTTGCTTGGATGCTGAAGTTTCATTTTACATTTTACATTTAATATCCATGAAACTGTCAGATTTCTTGCGATGTTTCCTCCTAAAACGAATCCATGTAGGAGCCTCTAGAACCCATGAGATTTGCGATAAAGCTTTGCGACTCGTAAATCAATAAGGACTTGCTTCAACGGAACGCGTGGGGCGTGGTGGGGAGGACCAAGTCAAGCCGTGCCTAACCAAGCCAAACAAATGAAAGCAATTTTGGCAGGAAACAAAGCCAATAATGATTTATTGCTTGGAAAATATTTTGCTTTTTGAACAAAATTTTCCACCTCTTTAACAGATGGGGCGTGAAGTTGATTACCTGTTTACTGTCGCGTGTTAAATTGGAAACATAAAGTTTAACATGGGGGAGGACATTGTATTCTGTGTGTTTTCTTTTTTGGGTGCTCCATATTGTTTAAATAAGTTAAAAGGTCAAATGTGTATTGACTGACGTTAAAGGAAGGTTGGTTGAATCTTGATGATTTTATTTAAAAGTTTCCAATCTTTCTGGGAATCCTTTTCTTGTGGTTTGATGTAATTAATGTCCTTGATCTTTGGCTTTGTTGCGTATGGTTGTAGGCAGTAGTGCAGTGGTGGATACATCATCTGGTAATTCTGGTAATTAAGAAACTTACTTTATTAACCTTTTGTTGAATGGCTAATAAATTATTGTTCAGACTTGAAACGTTTAGGACTAAAATCCAAACAAAACAAAATGTAAGACCACTGGAAAAGTCTTTGTAAAATAAAAAAAATACTAGTTGAAGGAATTGTCCTTCTATATCTTAATGACCGGCTGTACGGCTTTCGTAGTAATAGATCGACTGGTGATTTGATTTGAATCAATCTCTCCATCGTTTCGGTGAAAGTAAAATTATTGCACTTGATATTTCAAAGGCATTTAATAGAGTTTGGCATCAAGCCCTTTAATCGAAAATCCGTGCATTTGGACTCGATAAATGTGTTCTTCGTTGTATTAGTAATTACCTTTCGAGCCGCTCAATACTAGTTGTATTGGACGGATTCAAGCCTGATATTCACAAAATAAATGCTGGTTTGCCCCAGGGCTCTGTTTTGTCTTCGACTCTTTTCCTTATATTTATCAAAGATTTACTACTGAAACAACTTATCCAATAAATTGTTTTGCTTTTCATATTCGTTTCCAAATTCACATCCACACATCCATCTTCGGATGTGGTACTGACTGAAACGGCAGCGTATAATAATTTCATTAAGTTCTGATCTTAGCAGCATTGTACAATTAGGAATAAGAAATCGTTTAGCATTAAATGCATCAAAAACTCAATGTTGTGTTTTGTCGTTAAAGCGAAACATACTTACAATGCCACTATCCATGAGTGGCACTTGCATCGAAGAAACTGAACACCTGTCAGTTCGCGGTATGTGCATTATAGACTACCTTCTGTGGAATGACCACATATTTGACGTGGCCAAGAATGCTGCGAGGTGTTTAGGTTTGTTTCCTTCGAAGATGCAACAAGTTCTTAAAAGCTTCTGACCTTGGTACAGTTTATAAAGCGTATATTCCAAAACTTCAGTATAATTCTCATATATGGGTAGGTGCTCGAATTACCCACTTGAGTTTCTTAGACAGAACTCAAAAAATTGCACTAAAAATTATCTACATAAACAGAATACAAACATTTACTTCACTTGAGCACCGCCGTAATGTTTCGTGCCTCGTTATTTTATCGCAGTTTCTACAAACAATGCTCCAGCGAAATAGCTAGCTGTATTCCTCTCTGACCGTAATACTCAACCGTTATACTCGCGCTGCAAGGAATGCCCATTAATTTACCGTTGAGCCCAACTTCGGACGTACAGTCAAATACAGGAATTCTTTCTTTAGCCGTACCAGACTCTGTTTTTCCCTCCCATTATGACTCGCAGAACCTTAAAACAAATGTGCATCGGTATCTCCTTTCATATCATATATTCATATATTGTCCTAACGCCCCGTTGTGTTTAACTAACATTATAAGGGTAGTTTCAACCCCTTTTGCGTGGTCTCATTTCAATTTGAATAAAGTCTTGTGCAAAAATTTCAACGTAATTTTGAACACTTTTGAAATTGCAATAAAATCACGAGTTTTGGACTTTCTTTAATTTACAAAAGTGCAGTGAAGTTCAAATCGAAGTGGAAATAAATAAACTTTAAAACAATAAAATTGAGTAAAAAATTAGAAGCATAATTAGTTTTTCAACAGCGTCAGCATTATTCTGTCGTATGCATTCTCATTGCTATGCTTATGATATTTAGATCTGATATAAACTGTTATATTGTAATTTGGAATGATGTAATGTTATACGTATACGCACGTACTTGCTCTTATGAGCAGTCACAGCGTCGAACAAAATTTGATAAATATAACACGAACTTCAAAGTTTTTATTCGATTTTTGTGACTTTTGATTGTTGGAAAAGAGTACGTAAAAGAGTTATCAGCGGAAAAAATTAAAAAAAGAAAAAAATTTCTATAAAACAATTTGAAACAAAGTGTTTTTTTTTAAATCGGAACGGAACGCTTGTTATTTAACAACTTTTATTAAAAATCAAAAAAAAATTAAGTAATGCAAACATTAGCACAAGAATAACTTTCATTTTAAAAGAAAATTTAAAAAAAAATCACTTACGCTTTTTTAAAATATCGATTTTTCAAAAAAAAAAATTGTTTAAATTATTAAAAATAGAAAAAAAAAGTTTTCGAAAATATTTTAAATTAAAATTACTTAGGCTAGCTATATCTTCCAGAATATCAGTTATGGTTGTATCGGTTAACCACTACAGGAGAAAGTCGAATACAAAAAAAACGGTCCTATGGTAGGTACCGTTTTTAGCCCACCATTTTATATATTTTTACACCAAAATACATATAAAGCTTATATACAAAACCACACTGATTTTTTTCTTTAAGATTCTTGGAGCCGTTTTCGAGAAAAATAAATACAGGCTGACAGACAGAATTTCGCCAGTAGTTCAAATACATATGTTTCTCTATCATCTTAATGTCGTGTTTGATTATTATATCAACATTTTTAATCTGCACCAATGCATTATATACATATACATACCTATGCACATACAGATAATCGCAAGTAAAAAAAGGCAAGACTGTGTCGTACGTACTTGGTATTTCTAATTTTTTTTGACGGATTTTGATAAAATCCTATTTTTTATTTTTCGGTATGCAGTTTTAATATACCAACAGCTGATCATTCAATTTTAAATATTTTTTTGATTAGTTTTAATTATTTATTAATTAATTAATATTTAAAAAGTCGAAAATAAAAAAAAAACGAAGACAAAAAAATCCACAATGAAAGCCACTTAGATGAGTATAACAAAATTGGGAGATGATTCCCACGTCGAAAAATGTCAGGCTGAGATAGGTATGCACCTTTGCAACCCCCCTGCTTGGGCTCACTATAGGATTCGGAGTAGGTCCTTATACTGATTGGTAGATAAATTCTCAAGAAATTTCCTTGCACATTAATTCGGTAATAACGCCGAAATTGTGATCGATATTATTACTATTTTTGTCAGAAACCGAAATTCGCCTTTATTTCCTTTTTCTTGGGGAAATAGATCGAATCGATCTTATTACCATCTACCTTATTTCACGGCACACAGTATCCGAGAGTTTAAAGTCCAGAAGATTCTTCAACTTTGATCGGCTATGGCTGCACGGATGACATTTTCAATAACCGCCAGACACATGAGATAAATCTCGCAAGTCTGCCAGGTTTTTATCGAGAATAGAATCTAGATGCTCTTTGGTTCGTTTCAAGTTATTATTGTCATTTGCCCCTTTAGAAACGACACAGAATCTGCTCCAGCTGTCATAATCTTAATTATTTGTTTTTCCTGGTAATTTGACAAATGTAAGTAAGTTTGTTTAGTATTCCTTCCATTTCCTTTCCTGAGTTGAGCCTAATTCGTAACCTATAGGGTGCCGCCTTAGTCGTTCATGGATTTTTTTTTCAAATAATGTCAGTAAATACAGCGCGTGCCTAGAAAAAATGAGATGCCGATAAGCAATGGTCTACAAATTCTGAACATCATAATGGGAAGGAAAATTGAGTAAGGAAAAACCTTCCACATTCGGGTTGTACGTCTGAAGAACGAATCTCTGTACTAAATAGTTCCACCAAAATTGGGATCGAGGGAATTTTGGTGGGCATTCCTGGAAGCGTGAGTATTACTGTGAAATGGTTTAAAAAGATTATTTATACAAATTAGAAAGTGAGTCGAATACAAAACGGAGCCCTAGGGAACACAAGCATTTATTTAGAAGGCATCAGACTTGAATCCACCCAATGCAAGTTGCACTGAACGATTTGAAAGGCATTTTCTAATCCATCTAGGGAGGGAACATCGATTCCGAAAGTAGGCATTTTCAATAAGAGAGCTTGGTTCTATAGACTTAACAAATTGCTTTATTAATATTAAGTGCTAAAATCTTCCTTTCTGCAATTTTTTTTTTTTTTTTTGTTGAGATAAGCTATCAGATCGCCATTGGACTTATTTCATTGTGTGGTACTGCCGGCCATTAACCAGCTTTCGTTCCTTCGATACCGGTTGGTATTTTGTGAGGAGAATTCGCATTTTGTGCACATAGGCTGGACAAAAGCTGTTTTTCATCTTCGATCAGAACGAGTCCAGAAAAGCAGGATATATAGGAAGCCATACGCAATGGTTCTACCGATATTCTTTTGCAACGGATTTTTTGATTATTTTGTAGACGACAGTCGCACATGGAAGCTGTTTGCTCAAGATACGATGATAGTATCGCACTTACTTGTTGTGACCGCTTGAAATTAAATTTGAAAAATTTTAAGAAAACTTCAAGGATTATATTCGATTTTTCTGACTTTTGATTGTTTTGAAAAAAAATACGTAAAATAGTTTTCAGCGAAAAATTTAAACGCCATTTTATTTCTTTTATGTGAAAAAGTGTGATTTTTTTTTTCAAAATCGTTAGAGCCGTTTTTAAATAAAACGGTTTTTTTTAACAACTTTAAAAAAAATAAATAAATAATTCAAGAATACAAACTTAAACACAAAAATAACGTACATTTAAAAAAAAACCACTTGCTTACTTTTCAAAATATTGATTTTTCAAAAAAAAAAAAATTTTTAAATTATTAAAAATACAAAAAAAAAAGTTTTCGAAAAAAAATTAATGCAAAATTACTCAAGCTACCTACATCTTCTTGAATATCAATTTTGATTATAATCGGATCACCAGTTTTCGAATAGTCAAAGAAAAGAAACCGGTCCTATGGGAGGTACCGTTTTTAGCCCACCATATTAATTTTTTTTCACCAAAATATAATGCATACCTACAGTAGTACACTGATTTTTTTTTTATAAAAATTCTTGGAGCCGTTTTTGAGAAAAATAAGCTTTTACATAACGGTTATATGACAGGTACCGTTAATTTTTGAGCTAAAAAAATATTGAAAAAAGTCCTCTGTAGAATGTCAAAAGAACCTTAAGTTCAAAATTTAAAGACGATTGGCCCAACCGTTTAGGCTGCAGTCCAAAATACATACGTACAGACAGACAGACAGACAGACGGACAGAATTTTGCCAGTAACTCAAATATGTTTCTCTATCATCGTAATGTCATGTTTGATTGTTATCTCAAAATTTTTAATCTGCACGAATGCATAACTTGCATTATAGTACCTATAATCGCAAGTAAAAAGGAGGAAGTTTTGTTGATTTTCGTTAACAAGCGCAGTTCGAATTCAAAGATAAACGTAAAATGGTGAACGCGAGCTGAGCCGATATCAGAACCTACATATAAAGGGTGTTTTTTTTTAGAGGTATAGAACTTTAAGTAGGCAACGCTATTTAAAAAAATGTGCAAATTTATCTGAAAATCATGGTTCTGTTCGAACTACGTATTGTTCACTACGTCCATTTTACGGTCAACATAACCGTCCATCAGAGCAATTAGTTCGATTAACTATCGAAATAATAACACGCATCCACAGAGACGTCGTACAGTGCGTACAGAAGAAGTTATAGATGCTGTTGAGCGTAGCGTAGAGGAAGACCCGAATCAGTCTATCCGCCATCGTGCACAAGAATAGGATAAGTAAAGTATCAATCCACTTTATCGAATATTTTGCGGAAAGATCTTGGTTTGCATGCTAACAAAATACTTCTCGTGCGAAAATTGAAGCCCCAGGATCACAAGATTGCCGTTAATCCCAATTTTCATAAGCGAATTTTATAATTTTTTTTAGCGATGAAGCTCACTTTTGGTTGAATGGATGTATAGTTCAATAAATAAAACTGCCGTATTTGGAGTGATGATAATCCTCAAGTGTATGTTGAGACACCGTTACATCCCCAAAAACTGACTGTTTAGTGTGCTTGTCAATGTGACCGCTATAGAGCCATGATTGCTGAGTTTTTAGTTCATCAATGGAACAACCATGATGTGCAGGTGCTGTGGTTTCAACAAGACAGCGCAACAGGTCACACAGCTCGTGCCACAATTGATTTATTGAAGGGAATTTATGGTAACGGCATAGTTTCACGTTACGGACCCGTGAATTGGCCTCCAAGATCGTGCGATTTAACGCCACTTGACTATTTTATGTGGGGATATATGCAGTCGCTAGTCTACGCCGATAAGCCCGAAACGATTGACCACTTGGATGACAACATTCGCCGCGTTATTGCCGATATACGGACACAAATGTTAGAAAAAGTCATTGAAAATTGGACTTCCAGATTAGACTTCGTCCGAGCCAGCCGTGGCGGTCAGAAATCATATTTATGTTGGACTTACAATAGAAGAAGATACTTCTTTTTCTAGGGTTCTTGTGATCCGGGAAATTATCGAATCTATTGTAGGAGGTGGAAGGTTCAAATGTGAAATGTTGTATGACTGAAAATTTGTTCGTTTCGCTTTCACGCTTTAAACATGAAAATGTTTGTTTTGGTTTGCTTTCTTTAAATAAAACTTTGTAGGATGTTATATGATTAACTAGATTTTTTTTGCCTACAAAATACAAGGATCCCGATATCAGGATATTTCTTAACGCGGTTCTCGATTCTAATAACAAAAGGCATCATAAAATACATGCAACAGATGCGTATCCGTAAGTTATTCATAAATTACTGGCTCTTGCAAGTATGTAGGTAGCAAGTTCTTTAGAATAAGTTTTATATTAAAATTTGCATTTCATATAGATGTTCCTTTTTTAGCGGTAGCTTAAAGGTTTTCTCCAGCACTGAAAGAAAATGGTTGAAAATTAAGTCACAAGGCCTTGGATCTGTCTTGTCAACTTTTTATTTATTTAATAATACAAGAACTAAGATCCTCTCGTAATTCCGTAAGTAAAGTGTGCTCATTAGTTCTTATTTTTATTTTATGTCCTTTCTAACTATAAAAAACCTGAAACAATCCTTAAAACATTATGTGTATGATGTTATGGGGGCAAATGTTAAAAATTGCTTGTGGGACTTTAGCCTATGGTTACTTCCTTCAATAAAACTCAAAAGTCAAACATTATTCGAAAAGCGATAAACCGCATAAATTAAAAAAAATCTCATTTTTTTCATCCTCATTTAAAACAAAACTTAAACATTATAGTAAGAGTGACTCAGAAAGTTACGATCGCCGGGCAGGGGAACTTTGTTATATTCCCTTCAAGCAAGAACAGTTTTCCCATTTAATTTTTCTCAAAGGAAAAACTTTTCCCTCAACCATAAACATAAAGAAGAAGGATATGACTTTATTCCTTCGAACTTTCAGTATGCTTCCGTTGCATACCCAATCAGCCACCAACAACATTTTACCCTTTTTACAACACCAATTTAACTTCTTGATACATCGTAAAATACCTTCCCACCTTCCTGCCGACGACGCTGACGTCTCCTTTTAACCGTCTTCCTCGCTTTGACAAACCTTCGTACTCCGAACCGAACACATATCAAAAACCAAATCAGAGCAAAACTGATGGCATCTAGGTCGCAACTTAATTGCACTTGCATGCTACCATAAGGGCATGGGGAAGCAACTAACCAACGAAGCTGGAACCAACGTTATCGGAGGGGTCCCCACAATTGCCATGCCATCAGTCTAGTAGTATTTACCTCATCATTTCAACTCATTTAATTAAAAAATGTTTACTTAGGTTGTGGACGTGAATGAAAACCGTTTGGTCTCTTGGCGGCGAGAGGGCTTGGATCCACCGAACTGGCTGAATGGTTCATTAGCTTTCCGCCCTTTCGCTTACTGAGCTAGCACGTTCGCAAAGAACCATCAGCCCAGACTGAAGGGAGCCGACCCGATCCTGAGTGTGTATTGGTGTATTTGTATACAGACCATGTAATTTCGCCGATAAAAGCGCAATACCATCAAGACTCTGCTTTGATAAGGATTTATAGCTCATTTTATCTAATTAAAGTTTGGTCCTTTTTTCGTCCTGATAAAAGTTTACATCGGATTTTTTATTTTCCACATCACGCTCCAGACCCCCGCCCGAAGCGCCCTATACAGAACATAAGGATGACTTCGACGCCCTCCGAGATAATTTCCTGACATTGTTCTAAACTTTATTATATCCGGCTTTGATAGAGTCCCCCGGAGTGTGTCAGAAAGGACTGTTAAAACGCAATGAATAGAAATTTAATTGCCCCTCATATGATTACATTTAAACCACAACTGCCATTTGATTTGACAAAAAAGGGAAAATTATCGAGAGTCACACAATCGGGTTTTATCTTTGTGTGAAGTCCTTGAAGGCAGGATAAACTTTTGCGGCATTTTTTTTTTGTCGAAGCGAGCCATTCCCTTCAATTGCACGCCAAGTGGTGTAGTTGACAGGAAATACTGGAACCACAACAGAGGGTCGAGCGGAAGGACATTTCTTGCTTTTCCTTCCCTAAGTATATCTAGAGCTTTATTTATGACTTTACCCGTCGGGAGAGTCGCGCCATACATATCGATGAGATTTCAATCTTTTAATAAGTTTAGCTTCTAAGCCCGTTGGCATATCCTCGATGCTCCTCTGTAGGGTTTCCTCTTTTTGTGTGTGTTAGACACGTTCGATTGCGAATGGATTTTCGATAATCCTCGACATTTGGTAGGGAGGGTCCTTTGTATAATTTAGAAGAAGCGAATCGCTATCCTTGCATTTGGTTCCCAATTATAATCTGGCGCGACCGATGTCTGTCTGAGCTGTAGTAGGAAAAACGACAGGATAGAAATGAAATTTCTAAAACGGATTTTGCGGGAAATGGAAATTAAAATAGGAAAATTAGTGGGAAATAGAAATTATGCATATGCCCAACGATGGATGATTGATGAACAATTTGCATGAGAACAAATAATAATAATTGAGGTTTGGTTTGGTTTTAGGGTTTGTCTGGAGATAGATTTTAAAAGCAGTTACCTAGATTTGAACAAGAGAATTTTGAATTATGTGGGATTTAAGATATTAAATAGAAATCCTTTATTCAGCGAAATAAGGAAATTGTTACTTTAATTGTTTTCATGATTTTGAAAAAGGACGGGACATAACGTAAGTTTGAACATCGAGTTAATATAGTGGCAAATTTTGAATTCGTGCATATTTAACAATTTGAGATAACAATCAAACGTGACATTTTTAAATTTGTAAGCATTAACTAACTACTGACATCACATAGAGAAAGCAGATTTCAAGAAAACATAATGTATTTTTAAGCTTTCGAACTCAGGTCTGGCCGACCTATCCAAAACACCACATCTCATTGACTTTTATATCGCAAAAACTATACAAACATCGAAAAGAGCTTTGATCTTGCTACTGACTTATTTTTGAGTGAGAAAAATGTCTGATTAGAAATAAAAGAACTTCTACTCGAAAAAACTAAAGCAAGCACAAATGGCAGCAATTATGTGTTCCACAACTCTATTTTTAATCACCTCTCCGGTAAACTCGACAATGCAATCCGAAATTCCAGAAAATTGTGAGATTTCTATTAAGGTATCCAGTGCTGCCACGCAGTAAAATGCAATATATCGCAGTAGATTATTCAATAGAAATAAAATGTATGTATTTGCATATATATATATAATTACTAACTGCCCCGTTCGGCGTTGTTCGGGCTTACCATACATTTTCTGACTAATTTAATAAATAAACACAACCAACGTGATCGTGTTAATACATAATATAATAATAATATTTATATGAAAATAAGTATATGCAGGTAAAACTACATTTTTGTTTATACTTCCACTCAACTCCACCTACTCCACATTTTGGCAAAGGGTTTCCTTTGATTATTTTCATTAAAACGTTATAAATTTTAATATATGGTGTGATTTTGAAACAAATCGAACCATAAATATGAATTTTCGAAAAAAGTGATCAGGAGCCACCTAGGGATAACTAACATAGTCTGAGTTATTTCCTACATCAGCTATCTGCCTGTGAAAAGTCCATAAATAAGAATTTCAATTGAAATGAAAAACGAAAAACTGCGCTATGCAGAATTTTCCAATTTTTCTGTTTCCTAAATCTTATTGTAGCAAGCGACCTACCTACCGGGTCCAATTGACCAGGAAACCATTGAAAAATACACAAAATTTCATGCAAATCGGTCCAGCCGTTTATTAGGAATTTGGTGACAACAACGTACAGGAGAATTTTTTTATTAAGAAAAGATAAGATAAATAACTTTCAATCCATTTTAAATACATTTTTTTAATGAATAAAAACAGAAGAATTTGTAGATTTAACAATAACTTCAAAAAATACTAGTTCACCAGCGCGTTTTTAATTGAACACGTTCATGAAAACTACATATGTAGTTTTAGTTAAATGGTTTTGAGCCGCAAACCGCAAGAAAATGTAATCAAAAATACTCGGAAGATACATTTAGATTAAACAGTTAGTTGAGTAAACGACTAACGACAAAGAATGAGTTGGGACAGAAAAAGGACAATACAGATCTGTACAGCTAAAAATAAACAGTCGGTTGTCTGTAAAGTTGGTTAACATACGATAACTTTACGTGATTACGTCATAAAAAAAGATTGATAGCAGCAACACCAACATACAGCCCGTTAACTTACACTCACAAACTCTCTCGTTAAATCCACACACACACCCCAATATCTACATCTTCTTTCTTCTTTAACAAAACTCCGCCTATTTTGTATTTCTTTTTTTCTTCTTATTTTTTTTGAATTTGAGTGTAATTAGTTTGGAAATGTGCGCTGTTTTTTTTATGTTCGCCTTGTGCTTGAGATCGATTTTGGTTGAAAGAACCACAGTACCGCGGTTAGCATGAGTCATGAGTCTTATCAGCATGAGTCTTATTATCATGATTAAGTTATTTCGTACGTGTAGCCTATCATCAATTAATAAGACGATATTACGTCAAAAATTTCAAAAACGTAAAAGATTTTTAGAATTATCTCGGTGATATTCAATAGATATTTGAAAAAGTGCTTCGAAATGCCACAGTTTTGGAACCTTTCCACGCAATAAGAAAGCAAACAAAAAAATAATAAGGGTCCCTGTTACCTGTTACTTAATAAATGGCCGCATTCTGCGAGTTTTTGATAAAAGCCATTACTATAGTGTATAGTCTATGGACGAAAAATTGTCAGTACATGCCTTATGAGAAAGCTTTAATTTTGCAAATGGTGTCAGGAGTGGTTTTACTCTCTGATGCCCTTCTACATTCTGCAAGATTGTCCAATGATGGATCATCAGCAGCAACGCACCTATACAAAAAATATCAGCGCGAACTATTGTTTTGTTGAGTGGCACAAAATGCCAAGCTGTAACACAAGTCAAAGAATGGGCACGACTGGGTCGCACGTACTTACTCTAATATCTCTAATAACATTGAAAGAAGGACAAGATCTTTGCCAAATAAATTTCACGACTGGATCACACGTAATTGTTCATATGTGCGGTCACATCGTCGAAAAAATAAAAAAAAAAATTAGTAACATTATCGTAGGAAAATTCACGTCTTGTATATTAACGAATTTATGAAAAAACGTTTTTCGAAAATTGAAGGACAAATTTTGATAAAACCCGTATGGTATGCAGGTTTTTAGATTTTATTAATATACATGTGATTATAAAATTTAAAATAGTTTTCTTCTTACTAGTTTTAAAAACATTGATTTTTCAAAAAAAAAAAAATCAAAAATTAATTTTAATTAGAAAAAAAAAATTATTCAAAATTTTTGAAATGCAGAATTAATTTGGCTACCTAGATCTTCTCAAATATAAAATTTGACAAAAATTCAAAGGGCCATTACTGAGAAAGCCAAAAATAAAAAAAAAACAGTTAAATGAAAGGTACCGTTATTAGGATTTTCCCGTAAATTTAGTTCTGGTCAACAGATAGCTAGTACCACCAAAAAATTCTCAAAAATTTTCATCAAGATCGTTGGAGTCGTTTTTGAGAAAAATAAGCTTTTCTTTAACTGTTATATGGCAGGTACCATTATTTTTAGCCCTGACGAATACTAAAAGAATCACACATACCAAATTCGCTTAAGCTCTTTAGGCTGTAGATCAATATACATACAGACCGACAGACAGACTGACAGACATTTTTTGTAACTAACTTTTTAAGGATTCTCTATGTTCGTAATGTCATGTTTGTTTCTAGAATTTTTCTCACGAATGCATAACTTGCCATATAGTCCCTATAATCGCAAGTAAAAAGTAAGATTTATGTTGAAAAATAACACGGTGGTGTGAACTTATGAAAAGTTTGAAAACCACATCCCATAACGTTTTTTAGTTAAAATGGAATTCGTCATTGCACAAGTTTTTTCATAATTAATTAATGGAGCAATTTTGACAGTGCAGTGTTGTTTCATTTTTAGTTTAAAAAAATATCTATATTAAAACAAAAAATAATTTTGAATAACAAAAAAGTCGAAAATTGATAAGACACTTATATGAAAAGAATTGTAATGACCCCTGGGTATTTTTTTTTTAAATAAAAGAAACCTATAACAAAAAACTTTGAAAACACTTTCATCAAAATTGTTAGATCAGTTTTCGAGAAAATACCATTATTTCTTGAGCTAAACAAAATTTCAATTTCCCTTCATAGGGATCACTTCAAAATATTTACTCCAAAGTTTTGAAAAAGACAAGTAGAAAGCCAGAAGGACAGACATTTTTTCTCACTAACTTTTTAAACTTCTCTCTGACTAAAATTCAATTCAAAGGTTTAGTGTCCTTTACTCCAATATGTGCGTTTCGCCTAAGCATGAACGGTGGGCTCATCAGTTAGACCGTTCATGCTCTTCTAAGACGCACAAAAAAGGTCGATGTTTACCGACTCTTAATAAAACCCATTGCAATAAGCAAAGGTGAATTATAATCATTTAGGGAACATCATAGTGGACTTTATTTTGGATTTTGTTAAAGAGCTTTTACAATTGGTGCTTTTTTTAAAGCTTTTTAAGACCAATTATCTATAAATTGCACTACGCCCTTTAAAATTTAAAACCTTATCACAATTTAATGAGATTCCACTGCAGTGAGAATGTGGGATGAACGTCTTATCTTCGCTGTGCTATATATTAAATTATAAATACAAATTTTCTCTTTTATTTGTATCCCAAAATTAAATATTTGAAGTGCTTTTGTCAATCTATCAAAACTCATCAAAATCGAATAAAAACTTTGAATTGTAGATTAAAAGTCAATCCTATGTCAACCTTTCACTGGCAGCGCTCATTTCAATCATAGAAGAAGTAGGCAAAGACCCTTACTCCTTCTTTTACTGCCATAAAAGTGCTACTGGACATCACGCTAGAAATGTACATATGTAATTTACATATTTGTATGTACCTACATAAAACTGTTTGGGACATTAAGCGCCAACTTACATCCTTCATTTTAGACGCTTTGCAATATTAAAACCTTGGACCCGTCTTTCTCAAGCAGTCTGCTACTACTAAGACTGTTGATTCTCACGTTATTCTTGTCTTTCCTAAGTAAGTATAACGTTACCTTACCTATCCAAAATCGTCAAGTACTACGGAAAGGAAACAAAATCATGTATTTTCATTTGATGAAAAGATAAATATGTTATCCCTGACACCAACTATAATATCCTTAAAAGCTTGCTGAAATATATAACACCAAATTACCGATGCTAAAAATAAAACACATGAAGTCTGAGGTGATGGCCCACTCCTCCTGCATCAATCCTCCACATTATTTATGCACAGCCCCTCATTCCATATCAGGAAACAATATTCTACGTTTATTTATCCGAAGGACATGAATATATTTATAACCTTATAAGCCGTAAGCAACGACCACGACCATATTCAAAATATTTGCTGTCTGCTGTCTACAAGCATTCAGTATGGAATTGACGTGGGTGTAAGATTGCCAACACCATTTCCAACTATTCGAACCTCAAAACACCTACTGATTAATGTCTCTCCAATTCCATGGAGACGTAAGTCACACTGGCTACCTAAGGATTCCGAATGACGCAGTTCTGTCGAAATATAAGTAGCTGTTCAAAACGACGCATATTGTATTATGCGGGGAGTGGGGTTGATTTTGCCAATGAAAAAAGAACATCATGAAAGTTTTCCAGGAAAAAATCACACTGAAAGCTCAGTTATCTGCAAGACATTTCTGACAAAGTGGGCGATAAGACCATGATGTGGGTGTTCGGAGAATTGCTTCGAAATCGTTGGTTCCCACAGAACTGTTTTAGTGAATACAGGGTGTTCTTTAGAAAAATAAAAAAATCGATGTTGAAAAAATGATTAAATCTGAAAGGTAATCAAAGTTGTAGGGAAATGCAAGTTTCATCCATAAACATATCTACTCGTTTCGTTGACGTATCACTTTTTAATTTTTTTAAAGCTTTGCATAAGCCAATCAGTTTTAGGTTAAAAAAACTTCCAATAATAAAATTTAATATTGAAATTGATGAAAAGTTTTTTCTTAAAGCATGGCGTACTCATATTACCAAAAACTATAAGAAAATCTTTTTATTTCATAACTTCATTTTCTAAGTTGCAAGACCTATAAAACACCCTGTGAGTGAATTCATATACTAAATGGAAGTAACTTCCCACAGTGTGTGCGCCATTTCAGTAACAAAGCAGTCATTCCAACGCCCTTTATGACGTTTATACTGTCAATTTAGTTAGTAGGTTGTAACGGCAACAGTGTTGCTGCTCCATTGACGTGAATTGAAACGTAAAATGTTGCACTTTTAGGTCGTTTGCAATGCATTTTTATGTGAAATTCGCACCAAGAAGAGACCATTCTTTGGGGTGTTTTTTTTTTGTAATTGAATTAATATGGAACTACATGTACTTTGGCTGGAAAAGTTGATAGCTTCATGACGGAGACGATGACAGTCAGACGGATATGAAATCTTACCGATTTAATGTGTCCTTAGCAGTTGAATTTCAACCTTGACATGTCCATCTCCTTTAAAATGAGACTGCTTTGGGTGACAAGGGAAAAGTAGAGCGGAACTTAGTGTTTTTAAGGTTGAAGTGCTATCTTGCGACTTCAAATTGAATTGAAGTGCTTATCTGTGTGAATGAATTTATTTTTGCTAGGAAAGCCATAAGAGCTCTTAAAAAGGGCAGCAAAGAAAGTTCTTATAAGAAAAAGAACAATCAATATGATGGATCTCTTTGGCACCATAAGTTTATAAGGGATAAGGAGCATAGTACTTTGACTTTAAAAGCTTTTTATAGATTGTTGAATGGGTTTCAAAAAATAGATACGTTTAGGTTGATTTCTTGTGAATGAGAAAATATTATGGACAGTTGACAGCCACTTCTGGAATTTAATAAAAGAAATTTAATTGAAAAGAAAAAATTGTGATTTTCTTTTTCTCTAAGCCATCCTTATTAAAATAGTGTTTTCAGCATTTCTGATGCTAAAGTTAGCAAGTATTCTTACGGTGTGTCCACTTCAACGGAACATTTTTGAAAATTTCAGTAACATTTAAGAAATATTTCGGAACAAAGAAACACTCCAGAAATGTTTCTCGAAGCGTCCACACCTTAAAAATAAAAGTTTCTGAAAAGTTTTTCTAAAAATGTTTATTTTTTTTATAATTGGCCCGCGCAAAAGGGATTTTGGCTACCCTTATAATGTTAAACACAGCGGGAGCGTTAGGTAAATAGGGAGGTATAAAAAGAGATATCGATGCACATTTGTTTTAAATTTCGGCAAGTCATAATGGGAGGGAAAAACAGAGTCTGGCAAGGCATTCCACATTCACGTGGTACGGCTAAAGAAAGAATCTCTGTATTTGACTGCACGTCCGAAGTTGCTCTCAAGGGTAAAGTTATGGGCATTCCTAGCAGCACAAGTATTACGGTTGAATTGTTTCAGGGGAGGAATGCAGCTGGCTATTTCGCTAGAGCATTGATTGTAAAAATAACGGTAAAATAACGAAAGATCCTAAGCTCGTTGAAGACGGATGTCGAGGTGCGCGCACAATTAGTTAAACGAAGTCCAAACAAATAATTGTTGCGCGTTGTTATCGCGAGTGCTTTAAGGAAAAAAAAAATAATACACGCTCGTTGAGAAATTAGAAAAAAACCCCTCGCGTGTGCTGTAAAAAAAAAATAATAGTGTTCACTCGCGTCGTAGGATGAATGAAAAAGATGCCCACTCGCGCTGAAGAAGAAAAAAAAATAAATAAAACGCATTCGCATAACAAATTATCCTCTATTCTGTCCCAAGACCTTTGTGCTTAACTGCCTCTTTCTTATCTACTGTAGGCATCGTATGACCATACAATGCTTGCGGTAAATAGATAAGGGCATCTGAATTTGTCTTATTGTGCTGAATGTTTGGATTGATTTTTTGTAAACAGGCTGTCTTATGGGCATAACACCTAAGACAGTTTGATTATTACAGAAGTTAATTTTGATTTTCACTGCGCAGTTCGACTTAATCAGAGTTGTGTTTTGTATGTAAGTATTTTTAAATGGTAAGTGATTTTTGTGTCGTGTATTCAAATGTTCGTGGCTTAAGAAAGAATTTCTTTCACGTGTACGTCTACACTGTTCAACACAGGCCAGCTGTTTTGGCATTAAGTGAAACTCAGGTTGGAGCAAATACTGATTTATCAGAATTTGCTCTACATGGGTATAGCTTGGTGCCATTACTCTTTTCTCATCATGGTCTCGTGGTCTATGTTAGGAATGATATTGCTTGCCAGAGCCTTCCCCAATATGGGCAATGTTCCACACGGACTTTAACTTCTTATGGCTCAAATTCACTGTCCGCAAGCATGTCATTCATTATTGTTTTATTTACAGGAGTCCAAATCTTGACAGTAATTCGACTTGTAACGAGTTTGATGCACTGTCTGATTCCATCTCGAAAATTGTTTCCCTTTGTCCTCGCACTGAAATCGTTATTGCGGGCGATTTCAATGTACACAATTCCAACTGGCTCCGCTATTCTGGTCAGACAACACCCGAAGGAAGGTATGTCGAGCTCTTTGCCGGGTTACATCACCTTACCCAATTGATCGATGTGCCAACGCGTATACCGGATGTTGCTGGGCAAGCAGCCCATACTCTTGACTTGTTTCTTACTTCTCACCCTGATAAATATACCATTAGTGTAACTTCTCCATTTGGCACTTCAGACCATTGTATCATTTCAGCTAATTTCTCATCCCCCACCCATCCAGTTAAAGAAAAACTTCCCACCAGGACCGTTTGGCAATACGAGAAAGCCAACTGGGACGGCCTGAATTTCTTTTTCCGAAACTTTAACTGGTCACTATGCTTCCTCGATAGTGACATTGATGCCAGTGCTGAAATGATCACAAATGTGATTCTTCTAGGGATGCGTGCTTTTATTCCTAACAGAGTAAAAAGCATCAAACCTAAAGAAAAGTCTTGGTTTAATTCTGAGTGTAAAGAAGCTATCAGGCTCAAAGAAGTAAGTTTCCGATCTTACAAAGCCAACCCTACAGAGGAAAATCGGAAAAAGCACAAACAAGCAAGGAACTCATGCAACTCCGTTATAGAAAGAACCAAATTTTTGCATGACCAAAAATTACGGCAAAAAATTCTGCAGTGTCCCAAAGGCAGTAAAAATTTTTGGTCATTCGTAAAAAATATAAAAAACTCCTCGACATCTTCGGTTCCAACGCTCATCGACAATAACAAACCAATTGTTTACTCTTCAGAGAAGGCAAACTTGCTCGCCGCCCATTTCGCTGCCAGCTCCACGCTGCCTCAAAGCAACGTTGCCCCTCCTGTACTTGAGAATGTAAATTTTTCCATGGGACACATTTTTTTCCGCACTCGTACAGTAGCAAGAGTTCTCAAAGATCTCGATATACACAAATCCGCTGGCCCGGATGGTATACCCCCGATTCTTCTGAAGAGGTGTTCTTCCACACTGGCAAAGCCACTGCGTAAGCTTTTCCATCGCTCCTACTCTTCTGGAATCTTTCCTAGAAGATGGAAAACAGCATTTGTCCAGCCTGTCCCTAAGAAAGGTGACCCATCCTCCCCCTCCTCCTACCGACCCATAGCACTGACATCCCTTCTTTCTAAGGTCATGGAAACACTGATTAACCGTCAGCTTAAGGAATATCTCGAAGATCGTAAGCTTCTCCATGTCCGTCAGTATGGCTTCCGCAGCAACCGTTCCACTGGTGATCTGATGGCATATCTCACCGAACAGTGGAACAAATCTTTACATCGCTTTGGTGAAAGTAAGATTATTGCTCTTGATATCTCCAAGGCATTTGATAGAGTTTGGCATGAAGCTCTCTTATCGAAAATGCGTGCTTTTGGGATCGATAATACTCTTGTTCGTTGGATTAGAAGCTATCTTCTGGACCGTTCAATACAAGTTGTATTGGACGGATTCAAGTCTGATTCCCATAAAATAAATGCTGGTGTGCCCCAGGGCTCTGTTCTGTCTCCGACTCTTTTCCTCATTTTTATAAATGATCTTCTGTCTGTTACTTCTAATCCACTTAACTGTTTTGCTGACGACTCTACCCTCAGCTTTTCATATTCGTTCGATAATTCACGTCCTTCGCCTTCGGACGTACAATTGCAACGGTGCCGTCAAGCTCATTAAACTCCGATTTATACAGCATTGTCAAATGGGGTAATAGAAATCGTGTGGAGTTTAATGCTTCGAAAACTCAATGCTGTCTTCTGTCGTTAAAGTTAAACATTCCCCCAATGCCATTGTCCATGAATGGCACTTACATCGAAGAAACCGAAAAGCTCTCAGTACTCGGTATGTGTGTCAACGACGACCTCCGTTGGAACGACCATATATTTGAGATCGCTAAGAATGCTGCAAAGTGCTTAGGTTTTCTGTATCGGTGTAAGAAGTACTTTTCCCCATCTGATCTGGCTACAATTTATAAAGCGTTTATACGCCCTAAACTCGAGTATAACTCCCACCTCTGGGCAGGTGCTTCGCAAACATCGCTTCACCTGCTTGATAGAATACAAAATCGAGCGTTAAGATTGATAGGTAATAGAACTGCCGCTGAAACAATTGCCCCACTCGAACACCGACGCAATGTTTCATGTCTTTCCTTATTTTATCGTTTCTTTTACAAAAAATGTTCACTCGAAGTAGCCAGTTGCATTCCTCCCCTTAAAAGTTTCTCCCGTAATACTCGTCTCGCAAGGAATGCTCATCAGTTCACCCTTGAGCCTAATTTCGGACGTACCGTGAAATATAGGGATTCTTTTTTTAGTCGAACGACACGAATCTGGAATAGTTTACCCGGCGGGATTTTCCCTTGCCATTTTGATCTGCAAACATTCAAAACCAATGTTAATCGGCACCTCCTATCTCTCCCCTCCCTATCTTCGTAATGCCCGCGCAGTGTGTTCTACATTAAAAGGGAAACACATAATCCCTTGTGCGCGCGTTAATTATAAAAAAAAATAAAAAAAAAAAAAAAAAAAAAAGACACGAAACATGCTCAAGAGATGAAAATGTTTTGCCATTGTTCGGTCACTTATCATTTTCAAAGCTTTTTTTGTATTCTGTCTAAGAAACTCAAGTGTGTAATTGGAGCACCTGCCCAAATATGAGAATTATACTCAAGTTTTGGACGAATATACACTTTATAGAGCGTTGCCAGATCAGAAGGGGTGAAAAATTTCTTTTATATTCGAAGGAAACCTAGACACCTGGCAGCATTTTTAGCGACGTCAAATATGTGGTCGTTCTACAGAAGGTGGTCTGTAATGCACATACCGAGATAGGTGTTCTCTTTCTTCGATACAAGCATTGTATATACCATCTCTATAGTACTCTCATGGTGTCATGTTTCGTCTGGCCATCTTCATGGTTGATTCGGAACTAACTCCAAATAGTGTAGACGAGAACATTTCTCTATATTTTACCAGTACTTCACACGCTTTTGTTATTTGTTTTTATTCTATATACACACCAATTGGCGATTTCAGCGCGCCTCATTGCGCCTTGATTCGGAACTAAAAAATGATGCTCCATGATAGTACTATATGCAGTGTATATACAAAGATACAAGTGCCACTCATCGTAATGGCATTGGGGGTATGTTTCGCTTTAACGACAAAAGACAACATTGAGTTTTTGAAGCATTAAATTTTACATGATTTCTTATTCCCCATTGTACATTGTTGTCAAGATCAGAATTTAATGAACTAATCATACGCAGCCGTTGCAGTGTCACATCCGAAGCACATGGATGAGAGTCTGAAATCGAATATGAAAAGCTGAGAATGCTGTCGTCAGCGAAACAATTTATTGGATTAGTAGTTTTAGATAATAAGTCATTGATAAAAATGAGGTAGAGAGTTGGAGATAAAATACAGCCCTGTGGCACACCAGCATTTATTTTGTGAGTATCAGACTTGAATCCGTCCAACACAACTTGTATTGACCGGTTCGTAAGGTAATTACTAATCCAACGAAGAAGAGATTCGTTGAGTCCAAATGCACGTACGAAGAAAAGATTGATTCCACTTTTCGGTGAGATAAATCATCAAATCACCAGTGGATATATTGCTGCGAAAGCCGTATTGCCGGTCATTAAGAAGCTTCGGTCCTCAAGATATTTCTTAAGTTGAAAGTTAATCAGCGTTTAAGACGAGCGTAGGAACCGATGATGACGAAGAATTCCGAATGTTTTTCATAAAAGACCAAATATTTTTTCTTGCTTGGGGACATTGAAGAATTTTTTGACGAATTTTTTTCTCATGTAAGCATTGCAGGCCTTCCTAGCTTGTTGAAACTTTTTCCGGTTTTCCTCGGTAGTGTTGGCTTTGTAACAACGGAAACTTACATCTTTCAACTTAATAACCTCTTTGCAGCTCTCATCGAACCATGAGTTATCCTTAGGTTTGATACTCTTTGAACTATTCGGGATAAAATTTCTCATTTCTAAAAGAACAATATTTGTTAGCATATTTGCAGTGGGAGTCTTGAAATGTTTATTTGTTGTGAACACGTTTAAGTGTTGGTTTTACAAACCTTTAGAAAAAAATACATCAACCAAGCTATGAATACATACATACTTAAGAAAATTAAAATAGTTGTCAGTTAGTTTAAAAATACAAAATACTTTGGTTGGCTTTCAGGAAAAGTCATAGCAACAAATCGACAAGAACCATTTGTTTGTTTTGATTGAATCCTTAGCCTTTACAATTTCTTTCATTTCATGACAATTGTTTGTTTTATTGTCTGGCACGTAAGCAATTAAAGTGAATTGCTCCCCGGATGCAAACCAGAGGCTTTGTATATACACTGCATAGAAAATTTATATACAATGCCAGAGGATTACATTTGACATCCGAAAGGAATTAATTTTCAAGATTATTGCCGATGACTGTGCTTGTGATATGCTTTCAATACTTGCGATTTAAATTCGATCCGTATTTCATTTGAAGTCAATTGGGTGCATGATATCGAAACGTCGGACATGGACAATAGACACTTGACAACTTTGAATTTATTTCGTGAACCCACCCGTTCACTAATCATCAAACTGTCATTGTCAATTTATTCAATAAACTCAACATTTTCATCATGATAAAGTACACGAGCGAACAACGTCTGGAAATTATAAAAAAATTCTACCGAAATTCGGAGTCCGTGACCGCAACTTTAAAAGCGTTAACTCCAATTTTCGGTCCTAATTCTCGACCAAGTTTAGTGCAAAAATTTGAGTATACATATTTGTTGTGTGATGTTGCCGTGTCAGTGAGACAACGGGCTGGTTGAAGTGTCGAAAATATCGCTGCCATTCAGGCATCCTTAATAAACGATCCAAATCAGTCAAGAATTGGGCAATGCTCAGACCACATTATGGCATATTTTACATAAGGATCTTGGCTTTTAGTCATAAAGGATCAAGCTGACAAAAAAATTGAAGCCGATGGACCATTTGAAGTGACGTACATTTTCCGATTGCGCTCTGAGGAAGACGCGCCAAGATGATGAATTTCATCGTAAGATCATAGTGACGAAGCTCAGTTTTGGCTCAATGAGTTCGTCAATAAGTAAAATATGTATTATTGGTTCGGTGAACATCCACATTTTCCTCATGAATCACCACATCATCCACAAAAAATTACTTTTTGGTGCGGTTTGCTTGCCGGTGGCGTTATTGGGCCATATTTTTTCGTCGACGATAACGATCGTCACGTTACTGTGAATGGCCAGCGTTATCGCGCCATGATTACCGATTATTTTTGACCTAAATTGGAAGATATGAACTTGGACGACATGCGGTTTCAACAAGATGGTGCAAAAAGCCACACAGCACACCCTACAATTGATTTATTGAAGAGTAAGTTAGATGAGCTTTTGTTATCTCAAGAAATGAGCAGTCGTGCGATTTAACGCCTCTAGACTATTTTCTTTGGAGCTACGTTAAGTCATTGGTTTATGCCAAAAAGCCGACGACGTTGAAAGAGCTTAGAGCCAACATTGAACGCAAACTTAATCGAGTTCCATTCACAAATGTTTTGATTGTACTTCAAGCCGGTAATAAAGTTTTTGAAATATCTTAAATGGTTTGCCTTTTATTTAAAAATAATTGTCAAGTCCTTTTGGAAAACCCAATTTAAAATTCGGTTTGCACAACAGTTGTCTTCTAACTTACTGGATAATGTGCATTTTGCTTTATACACGTTTTGTATATGTAAGTATCCTCTAAGAGGTGTCGTTGTTATATATTGGATATACTTCGACACTTCGAGGTATACCTTCGAAATAATCAGTACCTTGCCCCATTCTGCTAGGAGATGGGCGCGTTTGCCAAGTCATTAAACTCGTTTTTTTTTCTGGATCATGAATCGCAAATCTGTCAAATACCCAAATGATCCTTGATCATCAAGGTACTTCATCCAAAATTTCCCGAGAGTAAGGCTGATTTTTGCAAAGATTTTGTTGTTTAGGGGTTCACCCTATCTTTGTAGAGTCTTTCTTTAAGATATTTCCAAAAAAAAAGAAGTTACATGGGGGGATGGGTTAAAAGCCCGCTTTAGCCGGAAGAAAACATCGCATCGAGAAATTAGGCGTCCATCAATTTTTTGGTGAAGGAAGGCCATTGAGATATTTGCTGTATAGTAATTCGCTCAATCTTGCTGAAAAGAAACATTCAACATGAGTATTATGTAAGGTAAGATTAACGGCTTTGTTCCAAACAGCCCACGTTTGTCGGAACCAACTTGTGTAGATAAATATCTAAGTCCACACCCAAAAATCAAGTAACAGTGTTATTTGAGAAAGGTTTAGATGGGATAAATGGATTAGAATGGAAGGGTTGTGGCTCTGAAGGGCAGTCTGGCTATCGATTGTACATATATCACTCTACACGTGATTATTTTCTTTACCTATTTGATGTTGCCAAAATAGTCTTGCTTTAAATGCAATCGATCTTCAAACTCCAACAGTTTACACAAAAAACATGATTTATTAACTATCACACTCTGCGTCGAGTCTTTAATTTCAAAGATTAACGTTTTTACTTTAGTGCTAATTAAATAATTTACGCTACAGCGGTTCTCACCACTTGCGAATTTTTTCAAATTTGGTGTGTGTTATTCTTTTGGCATTCCCCAGAGGGGAAATTAAAATTTTATGTTTAGGCCTAAAAGTAACGATACCTACCATATGACCGTTTAAGAAAAGCTTATTTTTCTCGAAAACAGCTCCAACGATTTTGATAAAAAATTTTGAGATTTTCTTTTTTGGTAAGTCTATTAGCGGTACCTTTCATATAACGTTTTTTTTTTTAATTTTTGCCTTTCTCGTTAACGGCTTCTTGGATTTCTGTCAAATTCTATATTTGAAAAGATCTAATTAACTAAGTTATTTCTGTTTATCAAAATTTTGAATAACTTTTTTCTTTTTTCTTTCTTTGAAATTAATCTTTGATTTTTTTTTGAAAAATCAATTTTTTTAAAACCAACAAAAAAAATTATTTTAAATTTTATAATCACATGTACGTATATTAATAAACTCTAAAAAACTGCATACCAAAATTAAAAAAAAAATTTTTTCAAAAAACTAAAAATAAAAAACAGGATTTTATCAAAACTGGTCCTACATTTTTCGAAATACATTTTTCTTAAATTCGTTTAGTGTTGTGGTTTTGATACTTTTTATAAGTTCAAAACTGTGTTATTTTCAACGTAAATGTTACTTTCAAATGTAATTAGGCACATAAGAGCAAGTAAGTGTGACCAAGTCGTGGATTGTGGATGTGATAGTTCCAATCTACTGTGTCATATATTTCTACTGGTAGTGCATAGAGGCTTGTGGGGTTAGAAAATAGTTGGCTCAATAGCCTCTGAGATCACCTGGTCGGGAGTTGTTGTTTATAATTTGGGGCTGCGGGAGGAGAGCCTGCCTGCCTCTGTATCTACATCAACATTTGCATCATTTAACGTTTACCTACTGCATTTCTTCTCGTTTTCTCACAAAATTGTAACGAACGCAAAAAAGCTTTGATGACTGCTGTCACGATCTCAGGATTTCGGATGCGGGTGGAGCCATACAAAACAGCATACTTCTCGAACGCCAACCCAAAACCTTCTTACTGTTCTTTTCCTGGGATATTTATTAGCACAACATGATGGTTTCATCATTGTTCGAGTCCTACGAAGAGATTTCACGCCCGGTATCCATGACGACTCTGAATGAGATAGAGATTTCGATTGGTGATGAGTTTTCTCGTGTGCAGAGTCAAGTCACCGCTGAGTCCATAACTGGTCTGTAACACGAATTACCAACAGGTTTAGTTTTTATCCAGTTGCTCCGTGTGCATTGGGCCTTAAACTCATTTAAACGAAAAAACTGTACAAATACGACTTGAGTTGAAAAGAATACTAGATTCGGAATAACGATTAAATTTAGACACACGCGATGATACGTGTTTGTAAATTAAATAAGGGAAGTCGGATATACGAGCACTGGAATACAAACACACGAATGTAGTCGAATACGAGTCATATTTACGAGATTCCGACTTGCAGAATAAGGGTGAATTTAACAAGGTCTAAGTTATTTTATTATCTCAAAAACATTTATAACGTTTGTAATCTTAAAATAGACATATCTACATACACATGTATTTCGGTTTGAAAAAAGCAAACCCTGATCAAATAATCATTATTTGTCACACAATATACTTAAATACTTAATGCCAACAGAACTAATTTAAGCCCTGCATGTCAATAATTGGTAGCTGTCATGGTTCAGATTAATGCCACGTTGTGTGTAAGTCAACAGCGCTCAAATCAACCATTCAATATCGGGTTACCACATTATGAAGCTCTTTATTAACTCTTACGTATTCAACTTGGAAATAGAATCATCAATCACTTTTGCTATAAATTATGGCTCTTGTAGCAAATCGAATAACAATTTGGTTTTGTGAAGAATGAGGATGTGCTGATGAGGCAGGGGGTTTGATGGCTCTTATGTTGACAAGTGTGTGACAGCCTGCATATCATTCGCAGGAACACAAAGGAACAATCATCGCTCAATTGAAATGTGCCACGTAACGACACCTGGTTGTGGGTGGGTGGATTAAAGATTTATTTCTAGTCGTTTTTTTACGTGGCGTTTATTTTCTTTGTGATGAGTCATCATTTGCTGTAGTAGGAATTTTTATGCTAGAATTGTAATTTTGTTTGTTGAATTTCAAAATGAGACCGAAACTTACCGTATTCAAATGATGATGGAAATCAAACAAGATGGCGATGAGAACAGGATTTTTTGTTAGTGATGGTTCGGACAGCGATATTGACTACTTGGAAAAGCAGCCAGAACGTAAATTGATAGAAATATGCACCAATTCGGAAAATCGCCTTACACCCGTTCGAGTATTGCATAATACTCCTCTGTAGAATGCCAAAATAATAAATTCTAAATTTGAAGACGATTGGCCCAACCATTTAGGCTACAGGGCTTAAATCCAAAATACATCCGTACAGACAGACAGACAGACGGACAGAATTTTGTCAGTAACTCAAAAATGTTTCTTTATCATCGTAATGTCATGTTTGATTGTTATCTCCAAATTTTTAATCTGCATTAATGCATAACTTGCATTAGTACCAATGATCGCAAGTAAAAATGGGCACGACTGGGTCGCACGTACTTGCTCCTATGTGCCTAATCACATTGGAAGGCTTAACTTTGAAAGAAACAAGGAACATATATAAAAATAAATTGCACGACTAGATCGCATGTACTTGCTCATATGTGCGGTCACATCGTCGAATAAATTTAAAAAAATGCATGACTGGGTCACACGAACTTGTTCTTTTGTAAGATAATTGAGTGGCATATGTAGGTATATAAAGGGTGTTTTTTAAGACGTGTGGTTTTCAAACGCATATTATGGCATGTTATGGCCAAGAATTTAGCTTGATTATAAAGATAAGGTTTTGCATTATGTTTTAAAAATGATTTCGAGGAAGTGGCCGCCGGCCGCTGGCTCGAATAAATTCCAGCCGAGACCCAATTTTGTGAAAATCGGGATCAGTGGCCATCTCGTTTTGGGCCCATTCACCGAACATGTGACGCGCTTGATGGTCGTTCAGCTATAATTCTTGTACGAGTTGCATTTTGTAAGCCTGCAAATCAAGATCCTTCCGCAAAATCTTCCATAAAGTGGATGGGCATATCTCCAATTGTTGCGCGCGATGGCGGATGGACTCATTCGGGTCTTCTTCGATGCTCTGCTCCACCGAAACGAACCATTATTTTGGTAATAAATTTGCACAATTTGCAAACTTGTTCAGGAGTAAGATTATTCATTATGAAATGGCAAACCAAACTGAGCATAAATCAAGTGACAGCTGTCAAAAAGACCAACTCCGAAAGAAGTATTGCCAGATTGAAAACCACACGTCTTTTAAAATAAAAAAATAATTTTGTTTTAGAAAATTCTTTCATTTTTTTAATTAGTTTAAGAGTTTTCTCGGAAAAACTAAGTATGCAATAAAATTTGAAAACTAAATGTCTATCGAGGAAAAATAAATTTGAAAATCGTCCGACCAGTTTTTTTAAAGTCGTTTTTTGAAGAACTTTTCGAAAAAATATTTTAATTTTTTTTTTCTAGTATGTCATAAAGAAATCTGTAGTAGGATAATTATTTAAAAAAATTCAATCAACCCATTTTCAAAATATTTCAAAAATCAATTTTTTTTTGAAAATTTTAAAAAATCGAAAAAAAAAGTTTTTGAAATTTTTTAAATGCAATTTTAATTGAATTATAAATGACTTCCTGTATGCAAAATTTTATTGAAATCGGCATAATAGTTTACGATAAAACCGCATTTGAACACATTTCAAAAAATTATTTCTAACTGAAATATGCATTGTTGTAAAAAAACCTCAAAGTTTTATCAAAATCGTTAGAGCCGTTTTTGAGAAAATCAAACTTTTTGTTAAAAATTGTATGGCAGGTACAGTTATTTTTCGACCTAAAGCAAAAATGAAAAACATCCCCCGAGATACTTCTTAATAAATACTAAATACTAAGTTTAAAGCAAATCGGCCCATCCGTTTAGGCTGTAGAGGCGCGAACAGACAGACATACAGACAGACGGGCGGAATTTCCGGACCCACTTTTTTCAACTTCTCTATTATCGTAATGTCATGTTTGATTGTTAGATTTTTTTTTGCACGAATCCATAACTTGCATTTTAGTACCTAAATCGCAAGTAATAACACGATCTGAACTTATAAAAAGTGTTAAAACGAAAACACTTAACGGATTTTAGTAAAAATTGAGTAAGCCATCACACGTCTTATATATTATCGAATTTATGAAAAAAGTATTTAAAAAATTATAGGACCGATTTTGATAAAATCCTGTTTTTAATTTTTTTAGTTTTTTGAAAAAAAAAATTCTTTTTGTTTGGTATGCAGTTTTTCATATAACCGTTATGTAAAACGTTATTTTTCTCGAAAATTTAAATTGAAAAAAATCAGTGTACCACTATAGATAAGCATTATATTATTGTGAAAAAAAAAATATGGTGAATTAAAAATGGTATCTCCCTCAGGTCCGATTTTTACTTTCGATTATAGGTATGTACTATAATACTATAATTCAATTTATGGATTCGTGCAAAAAAAATTCTAACAATCAAACATGACATTACGATTATAGAGAAGTTGTACAAAGTGGGTTTGGAAATTCCGTCCGTCTGTCTGTCTATCTGTTCGCGCCTCTACAGCTTAAACGGAAGGGCCGATTTGCTTCAAACTTAGTATTAAGTATTTATTTGGTAGTATCTTTAGTAGTTTTTCATTTTTGCTCTAGGGCGAAAAATAACGGTACCTGCCATACAATCTTTAACAAAAAGTTTGGTTTTCTCAAAAACGGCTCAAACGATTTTGATAAAATTTTCAGGGTGCTATTTTTTTACAACAATAGGTACATCTTTCATTTAGCATAATTTTTTTCGAAATTTGTTCTATAACGGAACCATCATAGAACCAGTTTTTTGAAATTCGGTTTTATCGTAAACCATTATTCCGATTTCAATAAAATTTTCATTTATAATTCAATTAAAATTACATTTCAAAATTTCCAATACTTTTTTTTTCAACTTTTTTTTTAAATTTTCTAAAAAAATGTTTTTCGAAATATTTTGAAAAAATAATTTTCCTAGATAAAAACTCTGAGTTCCTTATAATGACATACTTAAAATTAAATTAAAATATTTTTTCGAAATTTTTTTCACAAAAAAACACGACTTCTTAAAAAACGATTTTCAATATTTTTTTCCTCGATAGACATTTAGTTTTCAAATTTTATTGCATACTTCGTTTTTCGTTTTTTTTTTAATGAAAGAATCTTTGTTAAGTTTCTTAAAAAAAATAAAAAATGTTTGTTTTCTGATAATAACTCAGCTGCTTGATGTTGGCAAAAAAAATTGGAATATGTTTTCCAAAAGTTTTTCAAACAAAACCGTGTTTGAAAAAAACTTGTCAAACGATTTTGAAAAACTGTTTCCTTAAAATTCAAAACTGTAAAGGAAATTAAATGGCTTACTTAATTTTTTCCAAAAAACGTTTTAACTTCTGTATTTTTATGTGCCCAAGACAACTGTCGCACATTAGAGGAAGTTCGTGCGATCCAGTCGTGCAATTTATTCTTCAACTTTCTCGAAAACTGATGATATTCAAGAAGATATAAGTAAGATGTATGTAAGTAGCCGCATTAATATTTTTCGAAAGCTTTTTTTTGTATTTTTAATGTTCCTACGATTTTGAAAAAAATGCACACTTTTTGACATTTCTTAAAGAAATAAAATGGCGTTTTAATTATTCACTCAATACAATTTAACGTACTTTAATCAAACAATCAAAAGTCAGAAAAAATCAAATAAATGCTATGATGTTCACTTTAATTTTCCTAAATTTTGTTCTACAATGTAACTGCACATAAGAGCAAGTACGTGCGATCCAGTCGTGCAATTTATTTCATTATACTATAATTCTTGCCAACTTTGTCTACGTTTAAAAATAACAAATAATGCTATATTGCGACACTCAGCTTCAAATGTTTTGATATGAATCATCTAAAGAATTGGTGATGGTAGTGATCAGTAAAAAAACGTTAACAAAATACTTAAAAAGGATATTAAAATTTAAACTACTATGCACACAAAAATGTGTAGGTGCATTTAGTCGGTTCTTAAAATACTAAAAAAAAATATTATTCAAAATTAATAAAAAATACAACCTTCCAGCTGCTTATTGCAATTTTCAAATCTAAAGAATAAACTGTTGATTTTCCGAAAGACTTTTCATCTCCAGTCATTGAACACTATTAAGATGAATTTCCACCATCACGTCACACGCTTCAGTGCCAATCAATCTTGCGTCAACATTCGTCCGTTTTCAACTTAATTTTTAATGAAAATCCAATCAAAAAAAGAAAACACAGGAAAATAACACAACTGTAAGATACACAAAACACAAATATATTTACTTTAAGTTAACATACACACCTGCGTTATTATACACCAACTCAATTGTGTGTGTGTGTGCATATCCTGCTGAAATGGTTATAGTTTGCTGTTTCAATATTCTGAGTTCTGATGAATAATTAATTTTGTATGCATTAAGTTGATTTCGGGGAGAATTTTCGATACGCAAATGTAAATTAGATGGATGAGGTGGTATTGTTTTGTGCATTTCGCTGATGTTGACCCAGAATTTGCGGAAATTATTGTTGAATAATATTAAAGGCAATCAAGAGAAACAGATAACAGAAGCGAATTTATTAAAGCCATCAGGACATAGAAAACAATGAATGATAACTACACACTCTTTAATTTTTTCTGCATCACTTTGTATTGGTAACAAAACAATTCTTTGCCACATGAAAGTCATTTTTGTTTCTCTCCATTTCAATGTTTCATAAATTTATTTGCTGTGTATATTTTTCTCTATCATCTTTCTCTATAAATTCTAATTTTTTTCACCTTCATTGCAATAAAATGAGCAAAGGTACCGTCCAAGAACTCGATATTTATTTGCAGAAAAATGCAATAAACAATCTATTTTAGAAATATTCTTCTATTACAGTTCTGAAAAATCGACTTCTCTAAAGTAATTTTGAGTTTTTCATCCTGCCAGTAAACTTTCATTCACTTCCTAATAGTTGGAATATGTTTTTCAACCCCGATGAATGATAAATTCCCCCATTTGTCTGGAGTTTATGCACAACGCAAATGTAAAGTTTCATCATCTTCACTCTTTTTCGCCCTCCCATTGAGTATTCAAATGGGAGTCCAACCCACTATCATTTTTCCAACTATACAACAATTCAAGCTTCAATGTTCTCCTCTAACAAATTTATTACAACCGCTTTGTATCCTTTGCTGGAAGGCAAAATAATTTTAATGGCAATAAATATAATCACTACTGCCTAAGATACTTTTACCTTGTCGGCAGCACCAAGGTTCCTGAACCTAAACTACCTAACTTCCAGCATATAGTCACAACGCCAACACCTCAATATCAAAAGGGCGCCAAACGGAATTCCCTGTTAGCAAAGCCACGAAGCCCGTGTGAAAGGATTCCTCATTTAGCGTGTAAGCTAGTAGTTCGTGTATACACTTTTCAAATTTCAAACTTTTCTTTCGAAGTTACGAAACTTTATACTTGAACTCACGAGGGAAACAGGAGCCACAGGAACAGCTCACTGCTCACAGGAGGAGAAAAAAAAAGAAAAGGCAAAAGTGAAAACAGGCACAACAGCGACACGGAATAGTGGAGAAAACTTTTACCTGACTGTGTAACCCTAAAACGATGCTTGCAATCGGCCCAAAAAGATAAAGGCGTGTGTTCTGAGGAAGCCATTGAGTCTGCTGTTTCTCGTAACGAGCTCTGTACCTCTTAGGTTGAAGGTAATATTTTTTTTGAAGTTCAGAAATGGGCGAAAAAATGAGGAAACTTTCGTAAAATGGGATTTTACTTGTTCATCTTTATTTTTTACGCTTTTGCAACAAGTGAGTCAAGGCAAAGTGCCTGCAAAACTAATTTTAAAGCTTTCTAGGTGAACGTGTGGGAAGCTTTTAAGATGTTTTGTGAGCATTTCGACAAAGTTGTAGGTTTGACGTATTTGCTATAATATGCATAGTTTACGAGCAGCAATTGTGGAAGCATTATAATTTGAGGTTCTGCTTAAGCTTACGGCTCAATTAAATACCAAGGTAAGTACCAACCATTAATCAATTAGAGAGAAATTATAACTTGAAATGGGAATAATTTCTTTATTTTACTAGGAACTCAAAATACCAATTCACATGGGTGTATTATTAATGGGTAACACAACAGTCAGAAATTGAGAACAAGCTAATGCACATTCATTTTGTGCGGCTTAAGAAAGAAAAAAGAAGGAAAAATAAATATAGGTAGAAATATACCTATACAATGTACACACATTACGGACCTTTGTATGTCCGAATCAGATTTTCCAACTCACCATTAGGTGGGATTGGGTTTATCTTATCTTTTATTATAATTTTTAAGACAAAAATACTAGTTTCTTTTTTTCTTTATATTATAACGGGTGAAGTTTCGACGATTGTTGTCTATGGTTTGACAATTAAATATGTCAAACCGTGTTGACATTTCTGTTGAATAAGGTTTGACAATTTATTATGAGTCATTAACGAATCATCATTACATCCATTAAAATTGTCTTTTTGCTGTAGTTTCCATGCTGGGGGCATTATGGATCATTATTTTTTTCAAATGATGAAGGAGCTGCCTCCTTGAGCCATGCTGACTGATTTTTGGTTTTCAAAAATTGATCAGCTAAACATCGAAGACATTTGGTTCCAACAAGATGACGAAACTTGCCCTATACCCCGCTTAACCGTCAATTTATTGGAAAATCAATTTAGTGACAACTTTATTTCCAGAAGTGGTTCTGTTAACGGGCCCATTGTTCGTGTGGCTCAACGCCTCTCGATTACTTTCTACGAGGCTATGTTAAGTCCATGGTTTACGCCAACACAACAGCAACTCTTGAAGCATTTCAAGCCACCATTGACGCCATACGGACAGATTAGTTGGAAAAAGTAGTGAAAAATTGGACTGATCGAATGGATTATGTAACTCGTAACCAGGGGGAACATTTGCCGGATATCATATTTAAAAAAATAAAAGCCATAAAATTATCTAACAGATTATAACGATACAAAATTTATTCCGATAATATTTCTGTCTTGTATTAATATTTAAAATTTTCAAGCTCTGAACAAAACACCCATTACGTTACAACTTTATTACCATGTCTACTTCAGTCGGCTTTACAATTATAACTGAGTTCATTCGCGTTCATCGCGTCTAGCGATACAAATAAAATAAATACACATACAACACAAATGCAAATAAAACAATGAATCTTTAATTGTGTAATGAAGCTACCTATACCAACGTTGCTTGCATTCAGGTGGCAGAAACATAATTTTTGTATTCCTTTCCGGTCAGCGGCATTCTCGATAAAAATAGACCGATAACTCCTCCAGCGTAAATAGCACATCAGTAACTGCACGAATACTAACACGAATTTTTGTGCAAAAAATAGAACCAATATTTTGTCATTGGAACATTGTATATACATTTTCTATAGTACTCTCATGGTGGTCATTTTTCGTCTGGCCATGTTCCTGGTTGATTCAGAACTAACTCTAACTAGTGGAGACTAGAACCTTCACCGATATTTTACCAGTATTTAATAAACTTTTGTTGTCTGTACTTATTCTATATTCACACCAATTGGCAATTTCAGCACGCCTCATTGCGACCTGATTCAGAACTAAAAAACGATGCTCCATGATAGTACTATATGCAGTGTATATACAAAGATTGGAAACAGAAACAGAAATAGAATTTCGATAACCTGTGATTTTGATTACCACAATTGTTACCGACGGGGCTGGTTATTAGAGACAAGGTATGGCGACAAGCCCTGAGTTTACAAAGGTTTATGAGTCACTTCGCGATTTGAAGACCTTGGTTTTCGAAATTTAATGACCACGCCGAGGAAAAGGGTCAAGTTCCAGGTCATTTCGAAGGTGCAACTCTAAATGATCTTTGAATCACTAAAAAAAGAGAATGCAACAGGAGTCGATGATATACCCAATATTGTACTACGACATCTCCCTGAGAATGCAATAGATAAATGTGCGGTCACATCGTCGAATAAAATTTAATAAAATGCACGGCTGTTACGCACGAACTTGTTCTTATGCTAGATAATTGCTTAGTGGCTGCATATGTAAGTTAACATTCTAGTTCCCACATTCCATAAATAGCATCCAGGCAACGCAAATCTAAGGGATGCAGACCTATCATAAAACCGAAAAACAGTTTTACGATATTCTAAACTAACAATAAGAAAAACAACATCCGGCACATTAGGTTCGACCAATTCCAGGAAGGACTAATTATTATCATTATTCAATATTCACTATCTTAAACAAACCAACCCCTAAGAAAAACGAGAACGCACAACAGCGGAGTAGAGGAATGATTTCAGCAGTCTTAATTTGAACACCAAGCTGATAAGAGTGCTCTTGTGAATTTTTGTATTAGTATTTTAAGTTTAAATAAAATTATTTTAATAAAATTGTAAAAACTCGTTAAATTAATTGGGGGCTCAACCGGGATCCTCACGCGCTAAACGATTTAAAAATAAAAAATAAAATCAGTGTGTCATATCCTGTGCTCAAAAACTAACCCGCCAAAGTACCTTGCATAGACAAGGGAAAGTAGCAGTAACAAAAAGTAAAAGTCTTACTTCACCAAAGACCAGTATCCTGAGGAAAAAACCAAGCTTTGAAATCCAGAAAGTATCCTGTCACAAAAGGAAAATAAAGTTTATTTTAGTAAGAACGTATTTTAAGAAATTATATAAAATTATTTGATAAGAATAGTGATTGTAATAAGAAGTATATGTGGAAAAAACAGACATAACCCAAAAAATCAGATAGCGGTGAAAACTACCACTTAGACTCCTTAGAAAATATTAAACTAGAAATGGCTTTTGCTCCTGCTTTAACTGAGCAAACAATTGACGAACTTATAGCAATAGCCATAAAGCGCAATAATGAAGCAATTCAAAGCGTTATGAAAGAAAAAGAAGATATACACAAAAATGAGATACAAAAATTACAGAACCTCATCTCATCAATGGGGATTACTAGTTCCATTACGGATTATACAACACAAAAAATAGATCCGACGATTACATGTAATGAACCATTGGACGTTATAAAATCTTTGCCAGAATTTTCTGGAAGTCAGACCTCATACGTGAGTTGGCGAGAAGCTGCTCACAAACTCCATATCATTATACGACGTGGGTAGTAAAAGATATTTCGCGGCACTAACAATTTTCCGTAACAAGATCACGCAACACGCGAATGATATTTTAACTAATCATGGCACAGTGTCGAATTTCGATGCCATAATTTCCCGATTAGATTTTGCCTACGCGGACAATAGACCAGTTCATATAATAGAACAGGAGCTGAGTATTCTAAGGCAAGGTTCAATGTCTTTAATAGACTACTATAACTCTGTTAATCAGAAATTAACTCTCTTGACCAATAAAACAATTATGACGCATGGTTCCAATTCACCGGTCACACTAGAACTTAATAATATACACCGACGAAACGCCTTGCGAGTATTTATTACTGGTCTAAATGGTCAGTTATCTATAGAATGATTGTAGACAATTACCACAGCGGTTTGAACTGGTTCTTGGTAGCTCTGCTAACAAACCTATTAGTTCTCAAGAGCTGAATAGATTTAAAGAAATACATCAGCAGACAAATAATACCAAGCCATTCCGTGCAAATAATACTTATAATTATAATAAGCATGGCAACAACTCCCGTTGGCAAAAACCTCAGTATAACACATACAACAATAATACGCGTCCAATCTTTAAACGAGAAAGAGAACCGAGTGCAAATCACTCTATTCAACCACCTCCACAAAAAAATGAGAGGATCAATAACCTCAACGAAGGTAGTGATTTTTTAGGCGAAGAGTGGGGCTACCCCACTTACGACGAAGAGTAAATGGTACAAATATAAAGATTTTAATAGATACTGGTTCCAGTAGTAACTACTGTCATTTTAAGCAATCCCATTCTGTTAGCAATATTTAAACGCGCTTGCACTGTAAATGGGGAAACAATAATAAAAATTTGCCATGAAGATTTATTTTCGAAAGAAAAACACTTTTTTACGTTCTCCCAAACTTGGAGTACGAAATTTTAATAGGAGCAAAATTGCTCAGCTCAATAAATGCTAAGATTAATTTTTGCTTTGCGGCAAACGAGAAAGAACTTTATGCCATAGTTTTCGCACCGAAAATGGTCTATAAACCTGGAACTACAAACGTAGTGGCTGACGCCCTATCTAGACAAAATTTAAACCAGATTTCAGACAGTTCTTCTGAAGCCACTCAACACTCAGCGGAAAGTAGTGATGAGTATCAAATTGAATTGATTGATAGACCTCTGAATCAATTTAACCTACAGATAATAATAGAGAAAGGAACAGAAACTATTCACGAACATACTAAACCTTTCCCCAGGAAAGATAGACATATCATTACATATAACGATCCTTCCGACCTGATACCTTTATTCAAGGAATTTATAAAAGAAGATTTAGTAGCCTTGTTTGCTACACCCGAAACAATCTATGATATTAGAAACATTTTGAAAGAACATTTCACGATTAAATTCATACAGGCAAAATATTTTGCCCACGATATTTCTAATAAAGATGACCAGGTATCAATAGTGGCACAAACGCATACCCGTGCGCACAGAAACTTCAGGGAAAACCTTAAACAAGTTATTGATAAATATTATTGGCCTGTAATGTCAGACGAGTTCCAACAATTTGCAAGGAACTGCGAGGTATGCAACGTAAATAAATACGACAGGCACCCTAATAAACAACCAATTCTTGAGGCACCAATTCCTGTAAAAGAGGGGGAGTGCGTTCATATTGATGTAATGTTTGCAGAAAAAGTAAAGATTCTTACATGTATCGATGCTTATTCTAAATTCTTAGTTATTAAAATTCTAGAAAATCGCCAAGAAATGCAAAACAAAGTTCTTGAGCTACTGCAAGCATTTCCTGATTGTAAAAACTTAGTATGCGACCAAGATCCCACATTTACCTCGGCTTCTTTCGTATCACTAATGCAAAGGTCTGATATCACTGTATACCATACCCCAGCTAACCACAGTACGACTAATGGTCAAGTGGAACGAGCTCATAGTACCCTTCAGGAGATAGCCAGATGCGTTAAAGAGGAGTATAAATTATTAGATGTAGTTGAAGTATTCATCAGAGCAGCTAAAGAATATAATAAAACTATTCATTCGGCTACTGAAAAGAAACCCGCAGAAGTTTTGTTTAATAAAATTAATCACTCCGATGTTCCATTAAAATTAACAATGGTCCAAGATAAAATGCTTGAGGTCCATAATAAAAAAAGGAAATCTAAAGAAGTCAAACCCGATGAAACAGTGTATCAAAAGACTACAGGTGCCCACTGGGGCAAATTACAACCCAAGTATAAACCCCGGAAAGTATCCGAAGATTTAGGGAACAAAGTTAAACTTAAAAATGGTAATATTGTCCACAAAGATAATCTTAAATTTTAATTCCAGACAATGGACATCATCACCCTTCTCTTAACATTTATACTATCAACCAGAGCAGAAATCATCGATTACACTCGAGACAATTATGTGCTAGTCGAAACTGGTGACGCACTTCTATATGAAAATACTTCAAACATCTTCCACGTGACTAACTTGACTTATTTTCAAGATTTTCTTGACAGAACCAAAGAATCATTGGAACAACATTACGATAGTACAATCTATGCTGACTCACCGAAAGATAACACACATAACAGCAATTTCAATATTATACAAACGACCACAGACCAACTTATGGTTTCTCGCTCTAAACGAGCAATTGAAACAATAGGAACTATATGGAAATGGATAGCTGGACCATGATGATAAGATTATGGTAGAGAATAAAATTAACGATCTTATAAGAAACAACAAAAAACAATTTGTAACCAATTCTAAACTGTTCGAACATAAAACAATTAAAAGTGAACTTATTTCCGAAAAATGTAAATAAATTATCTTTGAGCTTCAAAATTTGATGAACACACTCACTCTAGCTAAGTTAAATATTTTGAATCCAGCTATCTTAAATATTGATGATATAAACAAAATTGTAAAAAATGAATTTATTAAAACTTTTACTATTAGTGTCCTAATCGATGTTTCTAAATTTAAAATCTTACAAAAAAATGGAATTATTATAATTTATATTAAATATCCCATCATTCACAAAAATTATAAGTTATAAGAAAGTAGGGCCATAAGCCAGAAAGATGGGAAACTAATTTTAAGTAAAGAAATTGCCAAATGTAACAAAACATTCACAAATGTACAAAATTGCAAACATGAGTTAAAGTATACGTTCTGCGAAACAAATAAAAATAAAACATGTCTATCAGAACTATTAAACAACCAAAAAACAGTATGTAATAAAATTAAGGAAAAGAATAAAGACTAAGAATTAACTAAAGATGGAACTATTCTACTATCCGGCGAACACACCGTGGACAACGAAACTTTAAAGGGTACCTAGTGAATTTTGAAAATAACACTGTTATTGATGGAATATCATACGAGAATCCTACACGCCTGATCCAGAATTACCTGAAGACCTACACAATCGACAAATATGAAATTGGCCAATATATCGAATCACTTGACGAGCAACTAAAGTTTGATAGTATAAACTTATTAGAATCTTTACAGATTGAAGCAACTAAACTACATTCACGGTCCTCGTTACAACATTTATAGTTATTCTTTACAGAAGAAGAACTCCTAAGCTTACTCCAGAACAACATCTCAACCAGCGAGCCGAAAGAATAGAAATGCTTGTACGGCAATATAAAGCTGCGGGGCGCGCTTCTTAAAGGAAAGGGGGAGTTAGCATTCTAGTTCCCACATTCCATAAATAGCATCCAGGCAACGCAAATCTAAGGGATGCAGACCTATCATAAAACCGATCGTAAAACCGAAAAACAGTTTTACGATATCCTAAACTAACAATAAGAAAAACAACATCCGGCACATTAGGTTCGACCAATTCCAGGAAGGACTAATTATTATCATTATTCAATATTCACTATCTTAAACAAACCAACCCCTAAGAAAAACGAGAACGCACAACAGCGGAGTAGAGGAATGATTTCAGCAGTCTTAATTTGAACACCAAGCTGATAAGAGTGCTCTTGTGAATTTTTGTATTAGTATTTTAAGTTTAAATAAAATTATTTTAATTAAATTGTAAGAACTCGTTAAATTAATTCATATATTAAAATAAAAAAATATTTTTTTTTCAAAAAAAACTCATTTTTTTAATTAGTTTGAGTTTTTTTTTTCAAAAAAAACTAAGTATAAAATTTGAAAACTAAATGCCTATGAAGGAAAACAAAATATTGAAAATCGTTCGACCAGTTTTTTTTAAAAAAGTCCTTTTTTTTGAAAAACTTTTCGAAAACATATGTATATTAAATTTTTTTTAGTATGTCATTATAAAGAAATCTGTAGTTTTCATCCTGGAAAAATGATTTTAAAAAAATTCAATCAACCCGTTTACAAAATATTTTAAAACAAATTTTTTTTAGGAAATTTAAAAAAATCGAAAAAAAAGTTTTTCGAAAAATTTGAAAAGCAATATTAATTGAATTATAAGTGACTTCCTGTGTGCAAAATTTTATTGAAATCGGGATAATGGTTTACGATAAAACCGCATTTGAAAAAACCGGTTATATGAGAGATACCGTTATAGAACACATTTCGAAAAAATCATTCTAACTGAAAGATGTATTGTTGTAAAAAAATAGCACCTTAAATTTCTAATCAAAATCGTTAGAGCCGTTTTCGAGAAAATCTGACTTTTTGTTAAAAATTGTATGGCAGGTTCCGTTATATCTTCACCTAGAGAAAAAATGAAAAACACCCCCCAAGATGCTACAAAATAAATACTAAATACCCATCGGCCCATCCGTTTAGGCTGTAGAGGTGAGAACAGACAGACGGACAGACGGACGGAATTTCCGGACCCACTTTTCTCCACTTCTCTATCATCGTAATGTCATGCTTGATTGTTAGGATTTTTTTTTGAAAGAATCCATTACTTGCCCTATAGTACCTATAAGTCTTCTTTCGATTATCAGCAAGGGATTCGTAAAAGTTGTTAATAGACCTCTGCCAAATAAGACGAAGAATAAAAATAGAAACTCTAGACAAAAAGTTGGGCTTTAAGGCGGGGCTCTGGAAAGGGCTAGTGAAAAATGTCTCCTGATCCTGACAAGACGGTTGTTCATGTTCCTATATCAACCCTCGAGGTTGAAACAGGACAGATAAGCCTTTCCATATTCATCTGACACGTGTGCCGGTATCGGCAAAACCTTAATTAACTATAACATTCCTAAGTTTAAAAAAAAAACTTCAATTTAACATGTTGCTCTACGTATTTTAAATTCAATTGTATTGTATTTGAAAAACCAAAACCCCATTAAAATGTCTCACCAACATAGCTAATTATGTTGGAAAGTCCAAAACAACCTTGATGATAACATCATTTCTGTTTCTGGTCAAGAGATGCTCCCTGAAGATGTTTGTATTGAATTCCTAACAGCAGGACTTATGTTGTTGTCCTTAATAATATTGGATATTTATCTTTCCATGAAAACATCGCCTGCGACTGTCGGTCGTTTTGATTGTCTATGTCAATGGCTTCTGTGGCTCTATTACTTGATTATTTGATTAAGATTTCAAACATTAGATTCGGGGGGTTCTCTTAAAGAAGATCCTTCTACAAAGATATGTTTGACTACAAGTTCTCTTTAGCTGTCCTTGCAAATGTTGTATACATAGTTCTTTTTCCATTAAAAATTCCTTAAGAATAATAATAAATTCGGAAGGACATTTTTTGTGATGAAAATTAATTTAAATAAAAAAACATGCAACTGGGGCATGCCCAAACCTATGTAAAGCTATCAACATCTAAGTTTTAAAAGTTACATTTTCCGAATTATGGCAATTCTGCTACCACAAACCCCCAGGACAGTATATGGTTGCTCTTTACCGTGCGCATAATATTTCTTTCGTCATTTTTTTCTCATCCAAAGCAAAGTATGCTGCAGATATAAAATTTTGTTAGCTGTATGAAGGTTGGGTAGATTCATAACTATAAATATAATATTTCTAGGCAAAGGAAACTCTATCGTTTAGCAATGTACCAAAGACTCAATAATTTGCATATTAATGGTATTTTTCGAGTAACTCTTGAAACACGAGCCAACCAACTCTGAAACAAAACGGAATGAATTTAACCTCCTTATTAGCTTACAAAATAAAGTTGGTCAGCCTTCGGGTACGGTTTCACGTGTTTGCAAAGTAATTAGAATGAATCATGGTTTCACGATAAAGGATTGACGCCTTTTTCTGATTCGAACACAAGTTCTTGGTTGTTCGAATTTTATTACGAAAATTATTATATGTTAATTTCTGTTCGTCTGAAATTTACTATAAGTGGATGAATAATTTTAGATTGCAATGAAGTTCAGGGTGGGTTAGGATAATTAAAATAATAATATTCAGAAATAGAGTCATTTACATAAGAGAGAGTTATCGAATACAAAGAATAAAGGAAAATTAAACTTCTAACTAAATGATAATTGAATGCAAATCAATAAATATAAAAACACCTCACTTTAGATGACGCTACAATCACGAGTTGACCTGGGCCTCAACCAACAAGCTTCTCCAGACAGTTCGGTCCCTATACGTATAGCTGCCTCGAGCCTTGCATATGAAGTTGGTTTTGGTCCTGTTCCACTCACATGCGCTACCTAAATCTCGGTTTTCTTTTATACTGCGTTGTCCCTCCGGGGTGGAATCGAAGATTTTTCGGGCCGGAGCATAGATATCTATCGGGCAATCGGCTCCTTATGACTCAGCAATTTGTGACGTTGGACTTTTGCTCGTTTGGCTTGCTGTTGGGTGCCTTGATCGATATTGGGTACCTTTTCTTGATTACAACTTAGTACTTGGTTTTGCCCTCATTGAATGCAAAATCTATCTTCGTTTTTTCCGCCTCAATACTCACAAAAGTGCTACTGACCCCACGCTGTGTTTTTTCGATTACTTCTACAGGTTGGGCCAAAAAAGTCATCCGATGTTGTTTGGCTTTCATTTGTTTCTAAATGAAAAACTTCGAGTCTGTTTTTTGATTCTGTTTATTTTAATTTTTAGAATTGTATTGGTCAAGTCTAGAAGATGATATCGGTCAAATGGGCACCGTCACAATTAATTGGCATACGGGCTAGTTTTATAGCATTTTTCATCAATTCAGCGAGAACTTCGGGCTACAGATTCTCGCACTCATGTCGAATGTTGTCCTTGAGGACTTCCAGAGTCTTGGGCTTGTTCACGTAAACACGGGACTTCAAAAAATCCCACAAAAAAGTCTGAAACGGTTAAATCGGGTGATTTTGCGAGCCAGTGCAAATCGACATAACGAGAGATTAGGCGACCCGGGAACGCCGCCTTCAGAATATCGGTTCATTTATCGCTCCATGGCTTGTTCACTTGTATTATGCATCTGTCTAGTCCACAAATGTCAAAACAGATTTGACATTGGCGGCCATTTGCAAAAAATGAGAGCATCTTTCAATAGGGTGATTTCTTTTTGCCCACCTTGTATATTGTCGGGAATGCGAGTAATTGGGTGGACTTTTGTTGACCGTGCCTCTTGTATTAGCGTGAGGGTGGACTTTCCTGATATGGACCTATCAGGTTGCTTACGAATGGCTTTAGGCGTTCAGAAAATACAGCAGAGAGACTGATACCCCTGTAGTTGGTGCAGTTCAGAGGGTCTCCTTCTTAAGGATCTGAAAAATCATGCTGAGATTCCATTCATCGTGCATGCTTCTTCTTTCAATATTTTCCTTATGAGTTGGTGTATACTTAAAGCCAAGTCATCGCCTGCAGCTTTGAAGAGTTCGGAAGCTAGGCCATCGGCTCCGGCGGCGGGCGGTGGTGGGCGGAATTTTTGGTCTACTTCGCCCAGATAAAATGGACCATTCTGCCTTACAGCGGAATTCGTTTCGTCATCACCGTTATACAGTCTGCGGAAATAGTTTTTCCATATTCTTAGCATCGACTACGATTTCACAATGATGTTCCCCTGATCGTCTTTGCAAGCTTCAGTTCAAACTCTGTTGCTCTGACAGTTTGTTTTTACCTTTTGGAAAACTTTTGAACTTCATTCCTGCAGTAATAGCTCTCCCTTCCCTCGATCGCACGCTTCTCATGATTCCTTATGCTGCATACGTTTATACTTCGTTAAACAAGCCAGTTTGGCATTAAGTGAAACCCAAGTAGGAGAAAATTCTGATCACTCGGAATTTAACCTTCATGGGTATAACTTAGTGTCATTATTCTTTGCCTATCTCGGCCTCGCCGTATATATTAGGATTGATGTTGCATACCAACTTCTACCACAATACGGTCTGTGTTTAAATACAGATTTTAACTTCATGTGGTTAAAATTCACGGTAAACAAGCGCATCAAACATACTTGTTTCATCTATAGAAGCCCTAATTTGGACAGAGTGTCAACTTCCAACGAATTTGATGCTTTGTCAGACTCCATACAAAGTATTTTTGCCCATTATCCTCACACTGAAATCGTCATTACGGGTGATATCAATGTACACAATTCAAGTTGGCTTCGCTATTCTGGCCAGACAAGAGTATTAAAAGATCTTAACATATATAAATCCGCTGGCCCGGATAATATCCCCGCTATTGTTCTGAAGAGGTGTTCTTCAACGCTGGCAAAACCATTGCGTAAGCATTTTAATCTGTCCTATTCCTCTAGTCCCTTTCCAAGTGAATGGAAAACAGCATTTGTCCAGTCAATCCCTAAAAAAAGCGAATCTTCTTCTCCCTCAAACTATCGCCCAATTGCACTTACGTCCCTTCTTTCCAAGGTCATGGAAACGCTGATTAATTTTCAGCTAAAGAAATATCTTGAATACCGAAAGGTAGTACGGCTTTCGTACCACTGGTGATTTAATGGTATATCTCACCGAAAAGGGGAACCATCGTTTTGGGGAAAGCAAAATAATTGCATTTGATATTTCTAAGACATTTGATAGAGTTTGGCATCAAGCTCTTTTATCAAAAATGCGTGCATTTGGACTCGATGAATGTCTTCTTCGTTGGATTAGTAACTACCTTTCGAACCGCTCAATTCAAGTTGTATTGGACGGTTTCAAATCTGATATTCACAAAATAAACGCTGGCGTGCCCCAGGGCTCTGTTTTGTCTCCGACACTCTTCCTTATATTTATCAACGACTTATTATCTCAAACAACTAATCCTATCAATTGTGCCGCTGACGACAGTACCATAGAGTTAATATATTATATAGAGGAAAAACTTTCGTACGTTCCACGCCTCAAAACCCTCAATTTTCGTTGTTGCTTTGGTATATCATTCATTGTGTTTCGTGTTCTCTTTTGTATATCATTCATTGTCCGCGTAAAAAAAAAGAAAAAACCATGTGGTGAGTTTTGTTCTTTTTGACATTTCATTTTGTTCTTGTTGACAACAACTGTCAATAAATTGTTTTTGTTTGAAGAAAAAGTGAAAATATTAAAATTAAATTACAAATTCCCAATTTCAATTCAAACCAATTCACAAAAAAATATTTCAAAAATGGAAATTATAACCACTTTAACGTAACATCAGAATGCAAAAGCCTGAGTCCAAGTGAATCCACAATTCATTGAACACTAAACTACCAAAACAATTATTGTCCCGCTAAAATAAACGACAATGAAAATGTTTCCATCACCACAAACACAACACCCCTTGCTGATGATAGAAATGAACCAGATCCGCAAGCAATTAAAATCACCAGATAAACAACTGTTGGAAGGTAATGTTTTTGTTTCGGCTGCTGTTCCGAAAGACAAGCAGACAATACAATTGTTGCCGCCGCAGTTGACGAGTGATGATAACACATCGGACGACTCTGATTTCTCCGATTTGAGTGGACTCTCCGAGGTATTAGGCAAAGAATGGAAGCCAGTTGCAGCAACAAAACCCATCAATTGGGTACAAAAACAAAAAAATCCGGTGCGAATCCCTGATATCTATTATCAGAGATTCTGCCAAAAACAGCCGTAAGTAGATTCAAGCTTCTTTTTTTTTTTTATTAAAGTCTAATCTAGATTGAAATGGTAATGAAAAACCACTAACTGGTCCCAGGGTCACTATCTTCTATTGCCAATCCAAAATCTGGTGGAATCCTTAGACGTTTGGCAAGGCACAAGTTTGTGTTATATGAACATGAACATGGAAAAAAATGTAACTCGTTTCCATTCAAAATGAAAAAAAATGTGTTTATATGAGCAATCTATTTTCAGATGACGGCTTCCATCTAACCAACACTGGTTATGATTACGGCAAACCAATCCTAATCAATTTTCTTCAAATGATGTCGACTTTCCATCCAAATGCTGAATTGTTGTTTTTTTTTTTTTGTTTTAGAAAATTATATGAACCTCTTATTGAACCTTTCTTAATTTAACGGCTCTTTGGATTTCAGTCAAATTTTATATTTGAAAAGATCGACGTAGCCAAATTAATTTTTCATATCAACATTTTGAATAACTTTTCTAATTAAAATTAATAGTTGAAATTTTATTTTATTTATTTTATTATAATCACATGTAGTATATTAATAAACTGTAAAAAAAACTGAATACCAAAATTTATAAAAAAAAAATCCAAAAAACAAAAAAACAATAAAAACAGGATTTTATCAAAACTGGTTCCACAATTTTCGAAATACGTTGAATGATACCGGGTGCCTTGAATCCGACACGGAAACGATCTTTAGTATTGATCGCTCATTTGTCATCAAAAACATTGTCCAAAGCATCAACGACACGGCCCAAAAGCTCATCACCGACTGGAACGTCCACAATAGCACCGGTACGCCTGGCAATATCTTTTTGTTTGATGAGCTTGTCGTTACTGAAGATGACAACACCGCGACATTGTCGGGTTCCAAATACAAGGCCATACCCTGTGGAGTAAAAAAAGTCAAATAAATGCTGTAAAGATGTATCAAGAATAATGTTTACCTTCAAACCCGAAGAGAATTGCACCAACTCATCGGGTTGGATTTTGTTTAAACCGTAGACACGAGCAATAACATCACCAATTCTCAATACTTAGGAAGAGTGCGAGCCACAAAAGAGGCCAAACGTGCAAAGTTGAACAAAATCTTGGTATTTTGCGCATAGTTATCATTGTCACTACACAATATTCGTTGAACAATTTGCTTCAATGTTCAATGTTATCACTTGATGCTCCAACGACGGGTGTGTGCTGCTACAGCAATAAATCCATTAATATGGGCACCAAATTATTTTTAGATCTCCTTGCTTCAAAATGCAATCGGAATCATTCTTGGTGGGCGACAAATAACACACAGATATTCACTGATACACAGGTTGGGAATGAATTCTTTTTTTAAGTCTTTTTCCTTTTTGTGAACTAAAATTCGTTTTGAATTTTTAGATTTGATCTTATTATCATTAACAAAACGGATAAGCAGTTTAATTTTGTAAATAGGACACAATAATTTACAAAATACTTTGTATAATACAATCTTGCAAATGTACATAGTAGGTGTTCTCTTGACCGAATGCTTGTTTAAATTCATTCTTAGAACAATTAATACACTATCATCAGTATCAGGTAAAATGGTTGAAACTCTTTAATATTGTTTAACCAGTTTTAAACGTTTATATAGAGTTTTTAAGCACACAATATGTAAAAGGCAGGGAAAAAAATAAAGTATAACTAATAAAGTATAACTAACTTGCTAGTGTCTCCTCATGATACAAGAAAAAAAGATAGCGACTTTCGTATTTTTACATCATAAGTGGCAAAATTAATTTCCGTTTTAGAAAAAAACAGGAAAGTAAGTTTTAATTGATGCAGGTTTGGTCCAATGTCTTATCTGATTGATTTTATATACATTTTAAGTCCACTAACACTTCGGATTCTTTCGAAAAATGCTAATTTAATTTAGTCATTTTGAGTCACTGATGACGTCAATTTCGGGATGGCGCTTTTTATTATCAAGTGTCTACCAACACGCCCAATTTCGTGGTGAAAAAGAAAAGGGAACTGAAAAGAAAAGGTCAATTATTTGACTACTACACTCTCAATTAGCGTCAATTTTTTGACAGTTCAGCACTACTACACTTTCAATTGGCGTCAATTTTTTGACAGTTCAGCACTACTACATTCTCAATTGGCGTCAATTTTTTGACAGTAGTACACCAATACTTATTTGACCAGCTTGTAGGCCTTGTCAAAAGAAGGCAGTAGATTTCCCTCTTTATAGTATAGTTACTCTATGGACAGTACTCTCAGCTTCTCTATTTGTTTCCAGATTCACATCATCGTTCTTTGGATGTGGAACTGCAACGGCAGCGTATGATAAGCTCATTAAATTCGGATCTTGACAGCATTGTACAATGGGGAATAAGAAACCGCGTACAATTTAATGCTTCGAAAACACAATGTTGTCTTTTGTCTTTAAAGCGAAATATACCCCAAATGCCACTATCCATAAGTGGCACTTGCATAGAGGAAACTAACCACCTCTCAGTTCTCGGTATGTGCATTACAGACCACCTTCTGTGGAAGGACCACATATTTGACGTTGCAAAAAATGCTGCGAAATGTTTAGGTTTCCTTCGAAGATGCAAGAAGTTCTTCACCCCGTCTGATCTGCCTAAGGTTTATAAAGCATATATTCGCCCTAAACTTGAGTATAATTTCCACATTTGGGCAGGTGCTCCTGCAACCCACTTGAGTTTTTTAGATAGAATACAAAAAAGAGCTTTAAAATGATAGTTGATCGAACAATAACAGAAACATTTACATCTCTGGAGAACAAACGTAATGTCTCCTGCCATTCAATATTTTATCGCTACTTCCATAAACAATGCTCTAGCGAAATAGTCAATTGCATTACTCCCCTGAAACTATTCAACCGTAATACTCGCACTGCAAGGAATGCCCATCAGTATACCCTTGAGCCCAACTTCGGACGTACTGTCAAGTACAGGGATTCTTTCTTTAGTCGTACCACGCGAATGTGGAATGACTTGCCAGACTCTGTTTTTCCCTCTCACAAAAATAATTGTGTCAAAACAAAATAATAGAACGTGGGATGAAAATGCCGAAACAATAGGCATCCCTTACCCTTTGAACATCCGATTGCGATTCTACTTCGATGTTTACTCTGAAAGTTTCTTTTTACATTTTGGTAAAATTCGCGAACTTCACTTCTGCAGAAACAGTTCTCCATTTCTTCAAAAGTGCGCTTCCAGAAATGTGATATTATCTTGTTTAGAAACCCTTTGCTTAGGACTTCTAGAAATAGGAGAATGCACTTAACAGACTATAGAACATTGAATATTTTAAAATTTCAAGACTGCTATGGTTTTTATACCGTACCCGAAATCGAAGTCAAATTGTCAAAGGTCTTCTACATCATTGCGTTAAGATTTAAAGGCAATGGCATTGACGTTAATAGTCTTACCCCTCTTCCTACCAATACTCGAAATTCAAAACATAAAGGCGTCTGATTAAACAATAGAACCAACAACATTATGTATCATAATCTATAAAACATATTGTTGTTATCTTATTTCATTGCTGACGTGCCAGATATTAAAATAATCATGCAGCACTATACCTATACAAAACATAAACAAAGTAACGAAAATGGGAGCTGGTGCACAAGCTCGAACGCTTGAGCACATCCTTTTTCCTTTTGCCATACAAAATGGGGGAAAATCAGATGTCATACACAAACAATACGAGCACAAATATTGAATGGAATACCATGACTGGTACTCTCATTTCCGACATAAGCAACAGGATGTGTCGACACACTACAATAGGAATTGAATTTCCCAAGACATCTTTTAGGTACCCCATTCATATCATTTTGCAGGATGTGAACAGTGAACATCCTACTTGGGCCGTAAGGAATATCATCTATTCATAGAAACTACTGTTATACAATCCCCATATGGATGTTTTTGAACTTTATGTGGTAAAAGGATGTGGTGGCTTTGGGTATATTTGTGAAAACGCATCCAGGATTTCGATGAAAAATTCGTATTTCTGAAGAAGTAACAAGCAAAAAAAAAATACAGAGGATGAAGTATTATGACACGATTTGAGGGTGCAGTCCCGGCTTTAGTTCATCTTCTTTGTATGTTTATTGATTACTTTGTATATTTGCAAGATACTTTGCAGGAAGATTTATATTGTTGCATCTTTTTCTGTTTCTATAAAGCATACCAATAAAGATACCAAAAAGACATCCGGAGAATTTATACATACATATGTAACTTATGTAAATGGAATTTCAATTGATTGATGCCTGGCATCTTGTAGATATTGCATTTTGAACTTTTGAAGAAGGTTTTTAAATGAAGTGGTGGTTACCCAGATAATACTTGGGTACATTTTGGAAATGGTTGCAAACAAACATTTTTTTTGGTTTATTCAAATTTTGTGTAAACTTTCTGATTGAATGTCGTGAAATATAATTTGGGTTTATGTGTCCAATTCATTAGCAAATATATATATCGAAATGACAAACCCCAGAAATGGTTCCACCACGTTTCTGCCTTAAGTGACATCAGTATATCTCTACATCTTCCCTGTCATGTACAATATCTCTAATGAATCGGTTAAGTCATATTATTTTTGCAATCAGTATATTTTATGTTTCCGTCGCTAATTCGTGCAGCGAAAAGACGGTTATTTCAAAAGCAGTTTCCAGATTATCATCTCGTACGAAGCGATCATTGTTGCTTCCAAATTATGGAAGTATAAAGGTAACAGCTGGTTTGACAAAAGCTATAGTTGGGAACAGACCAAAGGGCCTAAGCGTAACCTATGAAATAAGTTCCTATTTTGCGGGGCCAACTGAAATCAAAGATTTGTTCATTGGTTCTACCCAAAAGCCAATAGAACAACGAACAGGAATATCGACCAAAACAGAGTATCTGGTATTTATTTTTAAATGTTTTTTTTTTAATTAATTTTCATGGAATTTGTATTCATTTTGAATAGCCAGCGGAGGAAGACGATATTCGGCAGGTCTATCCAAATCTCTTAGATCCTTATATTTCCGAGTTTAGTGATGTTTCTTATTCTAAATTACGAATTCCAGTCAATCAACAGCGAAAATTCAAACGAGTTAGAAGGCAAAATAAAAGTCCTCTAGAAATAGCACTTGAATATTTGTAAGACCAATAAAGTTTATTTTAATGAATTTATACAAACATATATTTTGTCAATAAAAACATATTTTTTACAAATTGTTTTTCACGCATTAAGATTGGGAACGAAAGAAAGATGTGGTATTTTAAAGACAATTGCCAGGCCACGGGAATTTCTCTTGCCGCCCGGATATTCAATGATTCAGGATATTGTCAGGGTAATTGTTTCGTAAGTTGTCTCTAATATTAACGTAAATACTGTTTTTGTTTTTCTTCTCTATGACTGCAATTTTTTTTTAGAACTTTGGCGGAAGATTTTAATTCTGGAAGAATAAGTTCCGACTGTTCCTAGGATAAATAATCTAGGTATTGTGATGAACAAAAACTAGGGGGACATTTATTTTATTTGATAAATATTTCAGTTTTAAAAATCACTGAAAATCTTTAAAGGAGAATATAGCTACCTTTTTCCATCTGATTCTCATAGAATGCAGATTTCGATAAAAATAAATTTAAAAGTTAAACAACTAACAAATATACATATTAAAAAAAATCGAATATAAGAAATCTGTTGTATAGGATTAATATTTTTTTTAATGTAGATAGGTATAAATCCAAAAAAAATTATTAAAAAAATTGCCATCTCCTATAATTGTCTATACAGAGGCGATTTAAGTTGTGTGTACTCTTCTTATAAAATTGAAAATGATATTAATTAAAAATAATAATAATTAATATAAATAATAATTTAATACAAGTACATATCTATATATTAAGAAAATATTTTAAAAACAAAATTAACATATGAGAGCATTATTAAATTAAATTAAAATAAAAAAATCAGATTCCCTACAACTTAAATTTCTGAAAAATTATTACTTGGATTTTGTAGTAAAATTTTTGAGTTTTAAACATCTTCTTTCTAATAGCCTCGAGTTGAACATCAAAGAGAAATATTGTGACAATTCACCTGTTTGGGAGGGGTGATAATAAGAACATCGAAGGTGAAAAAGTGAAAAAGTTGCATTTACCTTATTGTCCAAAAAGCCAATAATTAATTCGATTGTATTATGTACATATATACGAATCCGAAAATTGCTAGAAAATATGAAGACCAAACTTACGTTTATCAGACAGAAAACATAGAACTTAAAGTTCTGATAGGGCTTCTCATTTTCAATTATTTCATAGCAATCATAAACAGAAATGCAGACGTTTTCACAATAATTGAAGAAAATCTTTTAAGCTCCAGCGGAAAGTGTCCATTTTTCTTATACATTATATAGCCTCTAAGCCAGACATTGGATTAAAAATAGTTGCCATTCGTGATCTGGGCATTCTATATATTTGATGCTATTCCATAATAAATTGGCAACAGAACAGAGGTTAAGAAACTTGTCGACTATATGAAATAACTTGTCGAAAGTATGTACATATAATGAAAGTATTACGAAACGCCGATTGACTACAATCCTGGTTTCTACCTATATTCACAAATGCCATAAGGCTAAGTCATCTATGACTTTCTAGATGCACTATTTTCAATACATGAAGTTAAAGAAGTTATTAAGAAAGCAAATGCAAATAACCTGGAGATGACTGCATTACTTTTAAGCACAATACGAGTAAGCAAAATTTTTTTTTGGCGTCATAACGTCTTATAAATCGATGAGACGCTACATATAAGAAATAACAAACCTCATGCTGATAAAAAAGGGACACACGCTGCGATACTGTGGTTTTTTCAACCAAAACCGATCACAAGCACCAGGCGAACATAAAAAAGAACAGTACACTGTAAAATAATTCCACTCAAATTCAATAAGTACAAAAAGAGAAAAAGAAATACAAAATGGGCTGGGTTTTGTTAAGGTAGAAAGTAGATGTATAGGTTTTTTTAAGAACCTGACAACTTTTTTTTTAAATAAAACGCAAACCATTTGAGATATTTCAAAAACTTTACTATCGGCTTGAAGTTCAATCAAAACATTTATAAATGAAACATCACTGCTTTCATATGGCCACCACGGGCACGTTTGCAGCGGTCGATTCGTTGGACCTAATTTTCGGCCACACATTTCACCCTACCATTAACGCAAATTTAGCTTATTGACGAACCCATTGAGCCAAACCAAAAATGAGCTCGTTACTGAAAATGATTTTGCGATGATATTGAACAATTCAACGCTCTTAAAATTGAGGTCACCGACTCTGAATTTCGGTAGAAAATTTTTATAATTTGCAGACGTTGCTCGCTCGTGTAGTTTACTATGATGAAAATGTTCAGCTTCCTGATTAAATTGACAATGACAGTTCGATGATTAGTGGAAGGGTGCATTCACAAACTAAATTCAATTGGATTTAACGAGAGAGTTTGTGGGTCATTTTTTTCAACCAAAATCGATCGCAAACGTATTCTGAGCACCAGGCGAACATGAAAAGAACAGGCACAAATTCCCAAAAAAATTCAAAAAGAACAAGAAGAGAAAAAGAAATACAAAATAGGCGGAGTTTTGTTACAGTATAGAGTGGATGTAGATATTGGGGTGTGTGTGTGTGTGTGAAATTAACGAGAGGGTTTGTGTGTAATTTTTTTGGTGACTCTGAGGCTCGGTGCACACTTAAGTCGACATTTTTGACACAGCGGTGACGTTTTGCATCTTACATTACTCACAAATGACGCGCCGGCATCTGACGAGTGTGTGCACCACTATTTATTTGTGAGTACTGTAAGATGCAAAAGCGTCACCGCTGCGGCGGCGCCGCGTCAAAATAACACAAGAGCACCAGGAGAACATCTGATGTATGCATGTGTGTATGTATGTCGATTATGTACTCCTATCCGCCCAACGGATTTTAATGAAATTTAGAGGGTAAATATAGTTTTGTACAGGGATCGTTCCTGTAAATGTTTGGTTCCGCTAGCATTATTTTCGCATTTCACATTAAAACATGGTTTTTCTAAGGCGTAGTAACGTGTGCTTAATACCGCTAGTTAAATATAAAACTGGTACTAGGTTGTTGGTATTTTTGGTACTTGATTTTTAGTACTCGAATTTAGTACCATTGTATTTGTTGGTAATGGATTTGGTGCCAGATTTAGTACTTAGTAGTAGATTTAGTACAAGATTTTTTTACGTGATAAGTGGAATTGTAGACGGTGTGAGTTAACCGGCTGTATGTTGGTGTTGCTGATATCATTTACAGACAACCAACACTTTTTTTATAACTAGCCATGCAAAAGGGGTTTAAGCTACACTATAATGTTATTCAACACAGCGCGGTTGAAGGATGAAAAATGAGAAACCGATAGACATTTGTTTTAAAGTTCTGCGAGTTATAATGGAAGGTAAAAGCAGAGTCTGGCAAAGCATTCCACATTCGCTTGGTCCGTCCAACAAAAAAATCCCTGTATTTGATTCTAATTTATGGGCATTCCTAGCAGTGCGAGTATTACGGTTGAATCATTTCAGAGAAGGAATGCAGCTGGCTATTTCCCTAAAAACATTGTTAAAAATAGCGATAAAATAACGAAATTGAAATTGAGAGATATAAATGTTTCTGTTATTTTTCGGTCAAATACATTTTAAAGCTTTTATATAACGTACTGTACTGTCTGTAATGCACAAACCAAGAACTGATAAATGTTCGGTTTCTTGGACGCAAGTGCAACTCATGCATTGGAGGTATGTTTCCTTTTAACGAAAAAAAGACAACATTGAGTGATTCATTCGACGCGATTTTTTATTCCCTATTGTACAATGCTGTTAAGGTCAGAATTTATTTTATCATACTCTGCCGTTGCAATTTCACATCCAAAGAACATGGATGAGAATCGAATATGAAAAGCTGAGAGTGCTGTCGTCAGCAAAACAATTTAGTGAATTACTAGTTTCAGATAATATGTCGTTAATGAATATAAGGAAGAGAGTCGGAGACAGAGCCCTGGGGCACATCAGAAGTTCTTTTGTGAATATCAGACTTGAATCCATCCAACACAACTTGTACATGTTAGATATTTTTTTTGATATTTTATTTATGAAATATTGCTTACACGTTAAGATAATAAAATCTTATAATTTAGTAACAAGCTTAACAAGTCTATGAAAAAAATATACAAATACAAAATACAGAAACACAGAAATAAATTAATTTATATTATAAGAAGTTTCAATAAGTATTAAAATATGTTAAATTTAGAAAAAATAAGCATGTTAAATTAAGTTAAAAATAGGCATCAGCGTATGTTGAAATTAATGTTTTACAAAATAATATTTGCACTCTTTGTGTGCCGCAGTATGGAGTTCCTCGAGCGAATTGCATTGATGAAAAACTGACACTCGAATGTTAAATAAGAAAATCTAGGATGAATAAGCTGTACAGACGTAGGTACTAGATAAGGACATACGTAATATGTCAAAGAAATAATATAAGGAAAATATGATAAATCAAGGAGTTTTCTACTGATCACAATGCACTTAGATTTTACCAGATTAAAGATTAACACATTCCTAATAGACCAACAAGAGATGCTTTGTAAATCGGAGTTCCTAGAACTGACACAATATTCAATCAGACCAAGCGGACAGCTTTTGAATAATATGACATTATCAGCATACATAGAAACAACACATGATGCTATTTAATTATGAAGCTCATTTATATAAAGAGAGAATAGCAAAGGTCCTAGTATTGAGCCTTGTGGGACACCTCTAACAATGGGGAGAAAGTTGGAAAGTTTGTTCGCTGCGAGGACAGCCTGTTTTCTGTTGCTGAGGTGCATTGAGTGGTTCGAAGGATAGTTACTAAACCAACGAAGAAGAGTTTTATCCACTCCAAATACAAGCATATTCCATAACAGGGCTTAGTGCCAAACTCGTATCTATCAAGCAATTATTTTCTTGCTGTTAAAAAAGGAAACTACGATGGAGCTTCAAATTATAGAGGAAACTCTTTTTTGTCAGTGACAAAAAATGTCTGTCTGTCTGTCCGTCTGTGTTTTTAGCGATCTGCAACAAAAACGGCTAGTGACTTTTTTGTATTACCTTCAGATTTGGAATGTGTTGTTCTTTTGGCATTAAACAAAATTATATTTTTAATACTAAAATTAACAGAACCTGCCATATAACTTACATATATAAATGTTGTTGAGTATTTTGGTAGATATTGGCTTTCCTTTTTTCAGAAAAAAATTTACCGGAAAAAGTCTACTGATTTCTGTTTACAAATTATTTCAGCCGTTTCGGAGAGAAAAGATTTTACTAAATAGTCTTTGTAGAACGTAAAAATAAAAACAGCTTTATAAATGGTCTTTCATTAAGCACTTTCTAACTTTAAATTTAAATGAAACAAAGTTTGTGTGAGATCTTCGAAATTTTTTATTTGTTTAAAAAACCTATATCGATGCCATTATGTGTGAAATATAACATCGTTTAAATGTCCGCCGCGGCTTCTCTTGGTTGCGCGCATCTGTAATTTTCCATGACTCTAGCGCATAAATCAGGATGAATTTGACAAATAGCATTGGTTGTGTTGGCTTTGAGGGCCGCTGTGGGTTATGGCCTATTCGAATAACCCTGCGACTTAAGAAAACCCCCACAAAATAAAGTCTAATGGGGTCAAATCACACGATCTCGGTGGCCAGTTCACTTCACATGACCATGACCTCAAATCGCTTGTGCAGAATGTCCAATGTGACATGAGATGTGTTGCACCTGGCGCCTCATCCAATTGGTCGCTCTTGGATCTCATGTGGATTGGTATCGTCCCAGATACAGATATCGTACCCATTCATCCAGAAATGGGCCTCATCGCTGAAGATGATTTTTCGATGAAAATTAGGTTCAGTTGCCAACTGCTCCAGAGCCCATTCAGCGAACGCACGTCGTTGTCTATGGTCGTTTACTTTCAGCTGCTGGCCCAAGTCAAGACCCAAAATTCGCCAAGTTGTGGTCTGCGCAGAGGAAAAGGCAGAGTTCTTCTAAACGACCCGACATCGACTGCCTCGGATTCACCTGCACACTCTTACGGACGGCGACGATGTTTTCCGCAGATCTCGCGTTTTGTCGACGGACGGGTGTTGGTTGATTGTTTACTGAACCAGTGGACTCAAATTTTGTCTACCACACTGCGAATACTCCTCTCGGTAGGACGTTTATGGCGACCGTAAAATGGGCTAAGTTGCCCGAACAGAACACACATTTTGATAAAAGAATTTTATCATTTGCACTTGTTGTTGAACGCTATGTCCGTCTATTGTGATTTAGTAAAACAGACTGAATAGATGAGAGCCAATTTGACAGATGTAGCTTCAACAAGATGACCGCTATCAACTGTCAAAGTTTGGAAGTCCCTATTGGAAGACCCTTTATATTCTTAGCTTGAAGACAATTGGCAATTTTAATTTCTTCAAACTTACAAATACGAACAAATAAGCGTATCCTCCCTAGAAAAGATTTAAATAAAGGTAAATGTTGTTGGTAGGCACATGACACATTTAAGTCTATCTTAAGTGAATAAAAGTACCTACTGCCTTCACCCTAAGAAAACTTTATTGTAAAGTTCGATTAAATGGTATAACGTTAAATTATTTCTGTTTATTCACGATTTTCAAATATTTGTTCGAGTTTGAAACACTTACATTATATGGTCGCTTTGAAAGGAAGTTACAGAACTTTCTAGATCATTGAAGCACACGTACAATACATATACAATGCCGCCTAAACTTAGATCTAATCCAAGAACTGAAAAAAACACTAGCAGATAAAAAAAGCACATATAAAACACCTACACAAAAAAAAACTCTTACTCCAAAAACACAAACACCCCTTGAACTCGCTCGATCAGAAGAGTCCATCACCGCAAATTCAACATATTATCCTCTTGACGACCGCCTTAAAGAACTGGAGAAAATAATATTAGATCGCATATCAGAAGAAATGACTTCTTTTCGCTTAGATTTGTAATTAAAGCTTGATGAATATCAACAAAATTGTTCGGCCGAAATCGATTGAATTAATAACAAGATTGCCGAAATTCACGATCGTGTAGACAAAATTGAGACTGAAAGTGGATACAATAACAATCTACCTTCCGTATCCCCCGCTAAAGAAGAGCTGCTTCCTCTTCAACGCCAAATTGACACCATTAAAAATAGAAACGTTGCCGCTGACGCCGTCATGTTTGGTATTCCTGAAATTCCAGAGGAGAACCTTCAATATGAATTGCTTAGCTCCAACATTGAAAAGTATTTTCCGCGTCAAAACAAACAAAAGCAACGGTGCTGCACCGATTATTGTCAAATTTAATTCACCTCAAGAGAGGAACAATCTGTTGATATCTGCCGCCAACCAGCGCAAACAGTACAGCATCTTCGTCTTAGTGACTTGGGTTTTACAACGGAATGTGAGAGACACTTTCATTTGTATGAAAGTCTTACAAAAAAAAATCGTGTACTTCTACAAAAAGCTGTCCACATGAAACGGATTGGACAATTTTCTTCAATTTATACCAAATTCGGATGCGTTTTCGTTAAGCGTCACAATGATGATAAAAGCATTTGCATCGAAAGCTCTGAGAGTTTAAGTGCTGCCACTACTACGATTTAACCAAATCAGCCGTAAATTAAGCATGTTTAATTTTCCCACTTTAATTCTTTTTTTATTTGAATTATCTTATTGCTTAAATTTTTAACTTTTTTTTCTCTTTCTTTTTTATATTATTTGAATAATTTTTTTTTAATTTCGTATTGCTTAGATGTTTAGTTTTTTTCTCTTTTCTTTTTTATACTCTTCAAAACACTTTCACGTGTACATAAATAAACAATGGCCATTTTCAATTTTTCTTATTTTTTCTTATTTGTTTGCGTCTCCACACCTTTTTATCTCCTTATCATTATTTCTTCTTGCCATAATGCTGAATATTGCTCATGATAATTCAGGAGGTTCCGTAGTTAGAAGAGAAAACAGTAGCTCATATGAAATGGTGCGTATTTTGAAAGCACAGAACACGTAATACACATAAATGCACAAAGCCTGCGAGTTAAAATAGACGAATTCCGACACCTATTTGTTGGTTCCAAGGTTGACGTTCTATGCGTTAGTGAAACACGGTTTTCTTCTGATATCCAGATAATACTTTATCAGTGGGAGGTTTTAAGCTTTTTCGCAGCGACAGAATGGGGCGTGTCGGTGGTGTAGTTGCAATCTATGTGCTTAGCGAAATAGAATGTAAGGTTATCAATAAATCTGACGGAAACTGCCCTATGCAGTACTTATTCGTAAATGTTTTCTGTGGAAGCGATCACGTATTAATCGGAACTGTGTACAGACCAAATCGATTCGTTAACTTCGAACCTCTTGTTGCTTCAATTGAACAATTATCTTGTTACACACCCAATATTATTGTATGCGGTGACTTCAACTGCAACCTTCTAGATGTTGTCGGAGCTCGATCATTTGTGAACGATATGTATGCCCTTAATCTAACATCAGTAAATACGTCGCAACCTATCCATTTTACAAAGGACTCCTGTACGCTCCTGGATAAATTCCTCATTAGAAACATTAATAAAGTTCTTTAATATAATCAATTGTCCGCCCCCGGTTTTTCAAAACATGACTTACTTTATTTAACTCTTAATTTTAAATTCATTAAAGTCAGAACAACAACTTTTCAATTCAGTGACTTTAGTAGAATAAATCTTATGCAACTCACATGTGATCTTCAAAACCGCAATTGGTACAACATTTTTCTCATGCCATCCGTAGAAAATCAAATTTGCTTCTTTCAACAAATTTTCTTTTCGAAAAACATGTCACGCTTAAAACAAAAGTTATTAAATCTGATTCACCTGTTTGGATAAATGAACACATCACTAAACTAATGCAGGATAGAGACTCGGCATACCATCGTTGGAAACGTTTTAAAATTGTCCAGTTTCACGACCTCTACAAAGTTCTTCGAAATAAGGTTACTTATGAAATACGAAATGCAAAAGCATTATTTTACGCTGATAAACTTAATCCCTCTTCGTCAGGGAAAAATCTATGGAAAATTACGGGAGATTGGGATAGGTAAACAACGAAATACAGTCCCCCTCCCCATTGATGCCGACTGCGATATACTAAATTCTACTTTTGCATCTGTCTCTGAACCGGACACACCCATACCTATAAATACAAGCTATGACAACAATGATATGCATGATGGATGCTTATTTTTTCAAAGATTTAGAGACACCGACGTAATAGAGGCGCTCTTATCAGTAAAATCAAATGCCGTTGGTCTTGATGGATTAAACCCAAAATTTATTAAACTTTGCTTTCCTTTTTTACTCCCATATATAACACATATTTTTAATTCCATTTTAACTACCTCTATTTTTCCTGAAGAATGGAAGAAAGCAAAAATCATTCCCATTCCCAAAAAAACTAAGTCCTTCACTCTTAGACTATCGTCCCATCGCCATTCTTCCCTTCCTGTCAAAAGTCTTTGAAAAGGCTATTTTGAAGCAAATGCAGGAGCATATGTATCTGCTTTAACCAATTTTTGAATGCTCAAAAGTGAGGTTTTCGACCAAAACGAAGTTGTAAATCAGCGTTGTTGTACGTTGTTGATGATATAAGGCAAGGTTTGGACAGAAAAGAACTCACCTTATTGACACTTTTAGACTTTTCTAAGGCTTTTGACATAGTCAACCACTCTATTTTATGTGAAAAACTTATTAACAATTTTAAATTCTCTAAGACATCGGCCAAGTTGATACAGTCGTACCTCACAGTCTGTAGTTATAGGGAAGAAGCAATCAAACTTCTTGCCTGTTCCGAATGGGGTGCCCCAGGGATCAATACTTGGTCCAGTGTTGCTTACATTATATATTAATGATCTTGTCAATGCCATAAGATTTTGCTTCATACGTACGCCGATGATGTGCAGCTAAACATAAAAACTCCTCTGAACTATACCGCACAGACAATTAGAAAAATGAACGAAGATCTTCAAAATATACTAGATTGGGTGATGATAAATCATCTGCGTTTGAATCCTAGTAAATCTAAGGCCATCGTCATCTATCGAAAACCAATAGACTTGATTTCCGTTTCTAATTTAAAATTAGGAAGTTCAATAATAGATTATGTTGACTCTGCTAGAAATCTTGGCCTTACTTACGTGGGACGACCATATAAACCAAACAATCGGGAAGGTTTGTGGTACACTTCGGGTTCTTTGGAGTACTCAGTCATTTTTGCCAACCACAACGAAGCTTATACTTGTCAAAACGTTGGTTTTACCAATACTTTTATACTGCTGTGAGATTTTTTGTAATGTAACTTATAACAGTAGGAGGAAACTGAACGTAGCCTTCAACAACGTAACTCGGTACGTTTACAACCTGAAAAGGCGGGGATCATATTTCAACCTTCGCAAAAACAATTTTTGGATGCTCGTTTGATAATTTATTAAAATTCCATGCAATTATGTATTTTTATGGATTGATTCAATCACGTCAACCTGAATACCTATTCAACAGGTTAGTTTTTCCGGTGTCTCAAAGGTCTTGTGTACTTATACAACCAATATATTCCTACTTGACTTCCGAACGTCAATTTTTCGTCCAATCCTCACACTTATGAAACTTCCTACCAACCGAGTATCAGTATTATATTGTTTTTTCTCTCTCTTACTTTACTTTTTTCCCAATTATGATTTTTATTATATTTTTTGTATGAATTTTCTCTTTATAATGGTTATAATTTATATCTTTATTTTTATTTTATTACTTCTATAAACCATAAATAATCCCCATTTATATGTTATACTGCGCTATTTTATAAGATAATTAATTTGTCTTAAAGTGTAAGGAAATTGAATAAATACAATGAAAATGAAATGAAGTTGTTGGCTTTTATAATTTCACAAAGATGAATACTTTTCAAAATAAATTGTAACCTTCTAGTTTCTCAGATTTTTGTATCAAAGAAAAGAATCTAAACCAGTTACGTCCTTGAATTTAAAAAAAAGTTTATTTCAATTAAAAAATAAAGTCGGCTTTCCAAACGCTATCGGGACACAGTGGAAAATTCTCCATACAATTGCCCGCCAGAGCATGTGCATCATCATAGAGCTTATGTCTATGACTGTGAACAGCATCTTCACTTTCTGGCATCGTAAATATCGATCTCATTATTTCACCGACAAAAGTGCCCGGTTCCTCCTCATCACCCTTCTGACCCGTCTCACAGAGTGCCTTTAACACACATTGGTGACCGTTTTTGCTGTGCCTTGAAAAAAAAACTAGATGTATTTCAAAACCACCATCATGATTTCAAACTTACGTCTCTAGATATTTCTCAATTTTGAGGTAAAGCTCTTGTCGTGTACTGCGATGGTATCGAAGATGAATCCTGTCGATTTTCGTAAGCGATGACCCATCAATGCCATGACGTTTTTGTCGATTGTGCTTGTCCACACCACGCTTGGCAAATACTGGATAAACCCGATGCTTCCGAGCATACACTGGCTTTCTATACGAAGGCGGTGACGTTCTGCGGAACAATAGATAGGATTAAATAATGATGTCCCTGAGTGAGATTTATTTGAATATAAATACCGTTTACCAGAACTCTTCCACCACTGTGACCATTTCATTGGAAGGAAGGACGATGGTGATGACGATGATTGTGAAAATTTTCCTATTTTGCCATATTTCCAATCCGTAAGCGGGTTCCTTCGCATTGAATAGTTATCTGCATTGTTGTACTTCCTGGAAAGGACATGGCCTGCGGCTGGTTTGGTATAGTAAATCGGACCAGAGTTGTAATATTTCGTATTCATTGGTGGATGAAATTGATTGCTGGCGAAGTAGGAGGAAGACGATTGTGGTCTTAGAAGAGATGGATTCGAGTAAGTTGTGATGTAGGATGCTTTGGATGGATATTTTTGTTTTGGTTTTGTTTCGATGTATTTGATGTTTTGTATTGTGTCGTTGCGACTGAGGCCAAGGGTGCCATCGTTGAGTTTTTCTTTTAAATGCTGGACAATCTCACTTGGAGCATCGCTCGGCAGTTGCCAGGCTAAGGCAGATGTGACCCCGAGAATCAAGTAGTTTGTGTAGTCTACAACACCAACAATTAAATCATAAACTGAAAAACAAAACTTTTAATTGAGATATTATTGAAAGAAAATGGAACATAATAAAATAGGTTATTTTTTTTTTAACTACCTTCAGAAGCAATTTCCACTAAAATTATATCCATGAAAGACTTTTATAACATTCGTCATATAAGATTAATTAATGGTATCTACCTATGTTTTCCTAAATGTTGATGTTAAAGTCGAAACAGTTTCATTTGAATTAACCCTATAATAGAAGAAGCGAGGATTTCTTAGCTAATGGCTTACGGGAATTTGTGGCTGAAGAAGATAGAGTTATGAAGAATTTCACAGTCGGCGAAAGCTGTGGGATGAAAAGAATCTCTGCAATTCGTCTGCGTTCTTTTAGGGTATTCAGGGGTATAAGTTGAAGGTGATAGGGAGCAAGATAAATGGATCATTCCAGGACAGACCGCGAAGGCAAATCTAAGTAAACGATGTTGAATGCTCTCGACTTTCGAGATGTGAATCTGATTGGAGACTTGAATTTGGGAGCCATACTTGAAAGCCGTACAACGGTTATGTATATTGATGGGGTGACGTGGGTCGGAGAATTCCTTGCACCAGCGTTTCATAAAGCGAAGGGCCGAGGCGGGCTTATAGATGATATTATCGATATGTGCCAAGAAGTTAAGTTCTCTGTCACATAATATGCCAAGGTCGCGAATCAAATCCACATTATATATGGGTTGATTATAAGAAGGTGGATACGTCAAAAAGATTTTATATACGGTTACGTGAAATAGTGATTGACTGAGAAACTTTCGAGTTGACGCGATGTAGTAGAATGAAAGACGAGTCAAGTGTGGATCAAATTGTCTTATCTTGGTGTCATCAACGTAGAGCTAGATATGGGAATGTTTAATGACCATTTCAATATCGTTAATAGTAAGGATAAAAAGGAGAGGACTTAAGTGACTGCCTTGGGGACCCTACAGGTAAGTAAAAATGGATTGGAGAAGATAGATCTGAAACGAACATTGTAGCTTCGATTTACTAGATAAGAAGAAATCCATTTAATAAGGATAGGTTCGATTTTTTTTTCAAATGTCTCTTGGGCTGAGAAGGTATGGAATACAAAAATAATAGTGGTATTAGACTTGCATTATGTAAAGCCATATTGTCTAAGAGAAATGAAAGACGTACAACGGGAACTTGAATTTTAGTACAGAATGCTTTCGAATATCAAAGGGTTGTGGAAAAGTTTAACAATAAGTCGATAGTTTTTAACATCACTCTTATCCCTTTTTGTACATACATACCTGATAAAATTCAACTTTGTTTGGCTCTCTTTTTTTTTAAATGAAAAACTTCAATTCTGTTTTTGATTATGTTTATTTGAACCTTTATATTTTAGAATTGTATTGGTCAAGTCGAGAAGATGATATCGGCCAAATGGGTGCCGTCACATTAAATTGATTGATTTGTGGCATTTTTCATAACTTCAGCGAGAACTTCGGGCGACAGATTCTCGCACTCGTTTCGAATGTTGTCCTTGAGGGCTTCCAGAGTCTCAAGCTTGTTCACGTAAACACGGGACTTCAAACCCCACAAAAAAAGTCTGAAACGGTTAAATCGAGCGATCTTGCGGGCCAGTGCAAATCGCCAAAACGAGAGATTAGGCGACCCGGGAACGCCGCCTTCAGAAAATCGGTTCATACTGGTTCATGTATCGCTCCATGGCTTGTTCACTTGTATTCTGCATCTGTCTAGTCCACAAATGTCAAAACAGATTTGCCATTGGCGGATATTTACAAAAATGAGAGCATCTTCCAATAGGGTGATTTCTTTTGGCCCACCCTGTATGTATATAAAGGGTGTTTTTCTTGGACGTGTGGTTTTCAAGAAGAAATAAAACGCATATAGTTTGATGTTATGGCCAAGAATTTAGCTTGATTATAAAGATAAGGGTTTGCATTATGTGGCCGCCGCGGCTGGCTCGAATAAATGCCAGCCGAGGCCCACTTTTGTGAAAATCGGAATAGTTGGCCATCTCGTTTTGGGCCCATTCCCCGAACGTGTGACCCGCTTGATGGTTCAGCATCAATTCTTGCAGGAGTTGGATTTGTAAGCCTGCAAACCAAGATCCTTCCGCAAAATCTTCCATAAAGTGAAAGATCTCCAATTGTTGCGCGCAATGGCGGATGGACTCAATCGGGTCTTCTTCGATACTCTGCTTACCGAAACGAACCAACGGTAATTTGCACAATTTGCAAACTTGTTCAGGAGTTAGTCTATTCATTGTGAAATGCAAACCAAACTGAGCATAAATCAAGTGACAGCTGTCAAAAAGACCAACTCCGAAAGAACTATTGCCATATTGGAAACCACACGTCTTTTAAAATAAAAAATAATTTTGTTTTAGAAAATTCTTTCATTTTTACTTGCGATTATAGGGACTATAAGGCAAGTTATGCATTCGTAAAAAAAAAAAAAAAAATTCTAACAATCAAACATGCCATTACGATGATAGAGAAGTCAAAAAAAGTGGGTCCGGAAATTCCGTCCGTCTGTCTGTCTGTCTGTCTGTCTGTCTGTCTGTCTGTCTGTCTGTCTGTCTGTCTGTCCGTATCGATATCTACAGCCCAAACGGTTGGGCCGATTTGATTCAAACTTGGTATATAGTATTTTTAGAGTGCTCTACCCGACAGTTTTTGGAATTGGCATTCTAGCTCCAAAACTAACGGTACCTGCCATATAACTTTTAATGAAAAACTTATTTTTCTCGAAAACGACTCCTACGATTTTGATAAAACTTTCAGAATAATGTTTTCTGTGCAAAATCTATCTTCTTATTATAATGGATTTTTCAGAAAAAGTTTTATAACGGTACCTCCCATATGACCGGTTTTTTAAAATCAGACTTTCTCGTTAACTAATTGACGGATTTTGATGAAATTTTCAAAATATGTAGTGTTTTATGATTTAAATAATATTGCTTATTAAAATTTACAAAAATATTTTTTTTTAATTTTTAATAATTTTTTTAAAAAAATATTTTGTTTTTTGAATATTTTGAAAACGGTTTAATAGATTTTTTTTAAAATTTTTCTCCTAGTATAAGCTTTAGATTTCTTTGAATTGACATACTCAAAAAAAATTTAAAATATGTTTTCGAAAAGTTTTTCAAAAAAAACATTTTTTTGAAAAAACTGGTCGAACGATTTTGAAATGAAAAATTCATAAAATATAAAACAGCAAAAGACATAAGATGGCTTACAACATTTTTTCCAAAAAACGTTATGAATAGTGTTTTTTTGATTTCATAAAAATTTTTCCCCCAAATTTTATTTCATATTGCTCGGCTAAGCCCTAGCCATTAGTCAAATAAAAGAAGGTGACAACCTACATACATACCTACGTATTTTAAAGCATTTCATCATCATAAAAGCACACAGAATAAATAATGAGCCTATGATAAACACACAAAAACAACTAACAAATAAAAAGAATTATTCGATTACTACTGAATGCAAGAATTTCAATCGAGAAAACAAAAGTTTACACCTTCCTATAAATAAACAAAACCATTGTGTTAACTTTTAATATTGTCGCTTTACCTTATATTTAATACCTACCTTCTTTCCAACCTTATTATGGGTAAATAATATCCTTAATAAATTCCATTAATACCTATCCACATCATACGTTTATCGATCCATCAAACATAATTCAGCTATTTTAATTAATTTGATTTCAAAAAGTAAATTATTGTTATTGGGACCTATATAGGTCCCTATACCTAGCATTATTGCCCTACTGCTGATTCCCACGAATCTTATGCCAGTTGTTCAATTTTTTCCATACCAAAACGAAAATTAAACTGAAAAAAGTCCTTTATATCTTTCTATTAGCAAATTATATTATAAGCACTAAACAACAAGTGGAAAGATAATACACTTAAAAACTGCAAAAGCTAACAATCCTATATGTTTATGTGTTTATCCCTTTATCGTGACGCATGTTCGTTCGAGCTTCAAACCACAACGATTCTAAAGAAGTTGCACGTCAAAAAAACATTAAAATTAAATCTTTGTCAAAAAGACGCCTGTACCTAAAAAGGATTAGCACACGGGAGCAAGTACGTGCGACCCAGTCGTGCCTTTTATTTAATTACTTTAAGAGTTTTCTCGGAAAAACTAAGTATGCAATAAAATTTGAAAACTAAATGTCTATCGAGGAAAAATAAATTTGAAAATCGTCCGACCAGTTTTTTTAAAGTCGTTTTTTGAAGAACTTTTCGAAAAAATATTTTAATTTTTTTTTTCTAGTATGTCATAAAGAAATCTGTAGTAGGATAATTATTTAAAAAAATTCAATCAACCCATTTTCAAAATATTTCAAAAATCAATTTTTTTTAGAAAATTTTAAAAAATCGAAAAAAAAAGTTTTTGAAATTTTAAAATGCAATTTTAATTGAATTATAAATGACTTCCTGTATGCAAAATTTTATTGAAATCGGCATAATAGTTTACGATAAAACCGCATTTGAACACATTTCAAAAAATTATTTCTAACTGAAATATGCATTGTTGTAAAAAAACCTCAAAGTCTTATCAAAATCGTTAGAGCCGTTTTTGAGAAAATCAAACTTTTTGTTAAAAATTGTATGGCAGGTACAGTTATTTTTCGACCTAAAGCAAAAATGAAAAACATCCCCCGAGATACTTCTTAATAAATACTAAATACTAAGTTTAAAGCCCATCCGTTTAGGCTGTAGAGGCGCGAACAGACAGACATACAGACAGACGGGCGGAATTTCCGGACCCACTTTTTTCAACTTCTCTATTATCGTAATGTCATGTTTGATTGTTAGATTTTTTTTTGCACGAATCCATAACTTGCATTTTAGTACCTAAATCGCAAGTAATAACACGATCTGAACTTATAAAAAGTGTTAAAACGAAAACACTTAACGGATTTTAGTAAAAATTGAGTAAGCCATCATATTATCGAATTTATGAAAAAAGTATTTAAAAAATTATAGGACCGATTTTGATAAAATCCTGTTTTTAATTTTTTTAGTTTTTTGAAAAAAAAAATTCTTTTTGTTTGGTATGCAGTTTTTCATATAACCGTTATGTGAAACGTTATTTTTCTCGAAAATGGCTTCAAAAAAAATTTAAATTGAAAAAAATCAGTGTACCACTATAGATAAGCATTATATTATTGTGAAAAAAAAAATATGGTGAATTAAAAATGGTATCTCCCTCAGGTCCGATTTTTACTTTCGATTATAGGTATGTACTATAATACTATAATTCAATTTATGGATTCGTGCAAAAAAAATTCTAACAATCAAACATGACATTACGATTATAGAGAAGTTGTACAAAGTGGGTTTGGAAATTCCGTCCGTCTGTCTGTCTATCTGTTCGCGCCTCTACAGCTTAAACGGAAGGGCCGATTTGCTTCAAACTTAGTATTAAGTATTTATTTGGTAGTATCTTTAGTAGTTTTTCATTTTTGCTCTAGGGCGAAAAATAACGGTACCTGCCATACAATCTTTAACAAAAAGTTTGGTTTTCTCAAAAACGGCTCAAACGATTTTGATAAAATTTTCAGGGTGCTATTTTTTTACAACAATAGGTACATCTTTCATTTAGCATAATATTTTTCGAAATTTGTTCTATAACGGAACCATCATAGAACCAGTTTTTTGAAATTCGGTTTTATCGTAAACCATTATTCCGATTTCAATAAAATTTTCATTTATAATTCAATTAAAATTACATTTCAAAATTTCCAATACTTTTTTTTTCAACTTTTTTTTTAAATTTTCTAAAAAAATGTTTTTCGAAATATTTTGAAAAAATAATTTTCCTAGATAAAAACTCTGAGTTCCTTATAATGACATACTTAAAATTAAATTAAAATATTTTTTCGAAATTTTTTTCACAAAAAAACACGACTTCTTAAAAAACGATTTTCAATATTTTTTTCCTCGATAGACATTTAGTTTTCAAATTTTATTGCATACTTCGTTTTTCGTTTTTTTTAATGAAAGAATCTTTGTTAAGTTTCTTAAAAAAAATAAAAAATGTTTGTTTTCTGATAATAACTCAGCTGCTTGATGTTGGCAAAAAAAATTGGAATATGTTTTCCAAAAGTTTTTCAAACAAAACCGTGTTTGAAAAAAACTTGTCAAACGATTTTGAAAAACTGTTTCCTTAAAATTCAAAACTGTAAAGGAAATTAAATGGCTTACTTAATTTATTCCAAAAAACGTTTTAACTTCTGTATTTTTATGTGCCCAAGACCACTGTCGCACATTAGAGGAAGTTCGTGCGATCCAGTCGTGCAATTTATTCTTCAACTTTCTCGAAAACTGATGATATTCAAGAAGATATAAGTAAGATGTATGTAAGTAGCCGCATTAATATTTTTCGAAAGCTTTTTTTTGTATTTTTAATGTTCCTACGATTTTGAAAAAAATGCACACTTTTTGACATTTCTTAAAGAAATAAAATGGCGTTTTAATTATTCACTCAATACAATTTAACGTACTTTAATCAAACAATCAAAAGTCAGAAAAAATCAAATAAATGCTATGATGTTCACTTTAATTTTCCTAAATTTTGTTCTACAATGTAACTGCACATAAGAGCAAGTACGTGCGATCCAGTCGTGCAATTTATTTTAATTAGTTTAAGAGTTTTCTCGGAAAAACTAAGTACCTATGCAATAAAATTTGAAAACAAAATGTCTGTCGAGTAAAAAAAGAAATATTGAAAATCGCTCGACCACTTTTTTTAAAAAGTATTTTTTTTAAAAGAAAACTTTTAGAAAAAATATTTAAATTTTTGTTCTAGTATGAATGTATTATATGGAAATCTGTAGTTTTCATCTGGGAAAATTGTTTTAAAAAAATCAATGAAACCATTTTCAAAATATTTCGAAAAACAATTTTTTTTAGAATATTTAAAAAAATAGAAAAAAAGTTTTTGAAAATTTTGAAATGTAATATTAATTGAATTATAAATGAATTTCTGTGTGCAAAAGTATATTGAAATCGGGATAATAGTTTTCGATAAGACCGCATTTGCAAAAACCGGTTATATGAGAGGTACCGTTATAGAACAAATTTCGAAAAATTCATTCTAACTAAAGATGTATTGTTGTAATATATTAGCACCCTGAAAGTTATATAAAAATCGTTAGAGCCGTTTTCGAGAAAATCAAACTTTTTGTTAAATATTGTGTGGCAGGTACCGATATTTTTCGATCTTGCATATGAGAAAGGAGTTGCATAGCTCAGAATATTGAAGATAATAACCAACATAAGTAAAATGGTCGGTGGAAAATGAAGTGCGAAGCCAAATTGCCCTTTGTTTTGCAAAGAACGAAGCATGTAAGAATTACATTAAATTTTTTGGCGAACATTTGTTTTATAGACTGACACAACTGGTATTGAGTATTTCGAAAGATAATTACTAAAATGTGTTTCTTGGAGTCTAAATGCAAGCCTTAGGAGTTTGGTGCAATAATCCTACTTTTTCCAAAACTATGAAGAGATTGGTTATACTTTTCGGTAAACAGATGCAATATCAACGTAAGTGCTATTTTCTAAATGTTGAGGAATCACATTTAAGGATTTCTTCCTTAAACAACAATTTCGCTTTAAAATGTACAAAATACAAAAACTAACTAAAATGTAATCATGGCAGTCATATAATGTAAATACATAAAAAATAAATTGCAAGACTGGATCGCACGTACTTGCTCATATGAGCGGTCACATCGTCGAATAAATGCACGCCTGGATCGCACAAAGTAATTCTTATGCTAGATAATTACTTAGTGGCTGAATATGTATGTATATATTAAAATAAAAAAAACAATTTTTTTTTCGAAATATTTAATTAGTTTAAGAGTTTTCTCGGAAAAACTTAAAATGCAATAAAATTTGAAAACTAAATGTCTATCGAAGAAAATAAATTGAAAATCTTTCGACCAGTTGTTTTGTAAAACTTTTCGAAAAAGTATTTTATAATTCATTCTAATATCATTATAACCAAATCTGTAGTTTTCATCTGGGAAAATTATTAAAAAAAATTCTATCCACCCGTTTTCAACATATTTCGAAAACCAATTTTTTTAGTTAATTTAAAAAAAATCGAAAAAAAAAGTTTTTGAAAATTTTGAAATGCAATATTAATTGAATAACATATAAATAACTTTCTGCGTGCAAAATTTGTTTAAAATCGGGATAACGGTTTACAATAAAACTGCATTTGAAAAAAACCGGTTCTATGAGAAGTACCGTTATTGAACAAATATTGAAAAATTAATTCTAATTGAAAGATGTATTGTTGTAAAAAATAGCTCTTTGAATGTTTTATCAAAATTGTTAGATCCGTTTTCGAGAAAATCAAACTTTTGGTTAAAGATTGTATGGCAGGTACCGCTATTTTTCGACCTAGGCCAAAAATAAAAATACCCCCAAAAAACTACCAAATAAATACAAAATACTAAGTTTGAAGCAAATCGGCCCATCCGTTTAGACTGTAGAGTTGCGAACAGACAGACCGACATACAGACAGACGGACGGAATTTACGGACCCACTTATTTCGCCTTCTCTATCATCGTAATGTCATGTTTGATTGTTACACTTTTTTGCACGAATCCATAACTTGCCTCATAGTACCTATAATCGCAAGTAAAAATACAGAGCATCCATTTCGCCATTAATAAGTTGATGAACAAATATTAAATCGTTATTAACACGCCCTTGATGAAGAGTTTGCATTTGGAGAAGCTGGATTAGCTGTTCATAAGGTGACAGGTTAAAAGGATCATTCCAAGGCAGACCCTTAAGGGCAAAATTTAGATTATATAGAATTTTCAAAAGGTTCAAAGACTCTCAATTCCGTTGTTTTTGCCCAGAGTGATTTTTTTTCGACAGTTGAGACTATTGACCTATTTTGAGATACGCTGACGACTTTTATGATGTTCTTGTGTTGAAAAGCTTTGCTGTTTCTCCTTTTGTGGCAAACAAAAATGCGCTCTCTTTTAGGGACTAGCAAAGCTACAATCCCTTCGCCCCGTTTAAGCAAAATATAAAATTCGAAATTTTGAAAATTATGGCGTACTCAACACAGTTTTTGAAAAAAATATGATGAAATATAATATGAAAAAGTGATATGATGCATGGCAGGAGGCTAGTTCGTTATGTATATTATGGGAAGTTTGCTAAATTGAAGACTTACATGGTTCACTTTTATTCCGGAAAAATTAACTAAGCAATTTTCTTTAACGGGTTTTGATTTGGATAATAAGAAATAATTTAATCTGAATTTACGCAGAATGCAGACGAAGTCGCGGGTAAAAGCTTGTCTTATATAAGATTTATTACAGATGGATCTTGATGAATTTTGGATAGATTTAGTTTGAAAATCATGATTTATAATAAAAATAACTACACTTCACTCCTTTTGAATTAACAATTATTTTTCCCAAAAAAATGACACCATACTATTAGATATTTGCTTATGGAGGGTGGAGGGTATTGAAAAACACTTAAATATCAACATATGTTTTGGAAAATTTTGTTATTTACTTACCCAACTGGAACGAACTTCCAGAAGGAAACGTCAAATATCTTTTCTTCCGCAGAAGTATTTCAGAGTTCCCTTTATGATATTTTTTCTCTTCATCCTGGTTATTATGTCCATAGTTTTCAATATGTTTAAAATTCTCTTCACTATTTACTTTATCCGTTGATACAAAATTCACACACACATTCAAGGATATCAGAATTATGACAACAAATTTTACTGACCAAACTATATGTTTAATTTCAAAAAACATTTTAGTTTCCCGAGTAAACACGCTCAATATTTAGAAAAAAAATTGGAAATTTATGTATGTACATATGTACATAAAAAAAAATTATACAATATTGATTAAATAAATATTTAAGTACTGTTGTGATAATATCAAATATTTGGAACAGTATGACTTGGAATGCGTTTTTTCTCAGTGCCAATGAACTCTTTCAATCTTCACTTCTGTCTCAGTAAACAGTGTCTGATAATGATGTGGAAAGATGATGATCGCAGCCATGGGTTCTTCACATCCAAGTCTATAGTCGTGCTGTTGTTAATTAACACATCTTCTGGAACTACATTTATGCTAATTAGCAATCTTCCGCGTTACCTACTTTACTTTTTGTTACATACATTTTAGCTAGTTGTTAGAAAATGTAAGCATTGGTTATTTATTTTTTTTTATTTTGAGAAACAAATAAAATCTCTTTAAAAGCTAAAATTACTGCCCCATATAAAATCTTCACACAAAGGGTATGTCTGAGAACAATTTTTCTGATTCCAATGAGCTTCATTTCGGGCTTTATGCATGAAGTGGTAGTTCTTTTGAGGCATTTCTTCATCTTCAGGGGGCAACGTAAAAACAGCTCGAAAGATTTCAGTCAAAAGCCCGGCTGGTTTTGTTTCATGTTTTCTGCTTCCGGTCTCGCACAATGCACGAAGGATGCACTCAGTTCCGTTTTTACCTTTCCTGATAGATAAATACAAGGAAGTTGTATAATAAGTTAAAGAAATAATGCCTATATGAGTTGTACGCTTACTTATTGAGCAATGCTTCAACTTTTGAGTATAAAGCATGTCTTGATGATCGATGATATTGCAAATGAATTTTGTCAAGTTTGTCCAACCAAGGATTGCTGTTGTCTATGGACACTTTATTTTTTCCGACACTTCTTTTGCCCATGATATGGTACACAGCATGTTCTTTTCGCTTAGGTATGACATCATTTCTTCGAATGTAAGGGCTACAAACAAAGATTAAAGTTAAAATAATAAAAGTACTTCTGGATGCTTCGGGATGAATTCTTTTCAAGGTGTTCAAGACCTATGTTCATTATAATTTGTTTGTGTTGTAAGAGGGATTTAATCCATCAAAACAAGCATAACCTTTAAAATGACAAATAAAGTCATTTAGAAGAACAGTTGTAATACAGTGAAAAAAATTAAAAATTATTAGGTATATCAAGTAAGGACCAACTGAGGACTTGCGCCTCAACCGACTAGTTTTTCCAGCCTTACTAGTTGCCTTCACTTCCGTTAATGTGATTTAGGTCCTATTCCAATTGTATGCGTCACACAAGTATGAGTTTTCCTCTTCCTCTACTGTGTCGTCCCTCGAAGTGAAATCGAGAATTTTTCTGTCGAAACAACCTAAAGCGTCCTCATCTACTTTTGACAAGATCATTTCATTTACACCAAACAGCAGGGCTGGGATGATGAAGATCTTACGAAGAGAAACCTTAGTAGTTAAAGAGAGGGTTTTGGTATACTCAATTGTTTTCTAAGACCGAAGGAGCAGCGATTGGCAAAAGTACTCTTCTTTTGATTTTTTGACATAATTGTTGACAATTTCTAATATGCAAATATATATATGTATATAGGAATGGGAATGGAAAAATTTCGGGATTCTCTAAGAAATGTTCACCAGTATTGATTAATTTGGAAAAAGCGATCAATTGGCAACCACGAAATACAATTTGGGTTGCCCTAAGACCACTCGGAGTTTTTGAAGCCTTTTTGCGGATGATCTTATGAAAGTTGCTTTTTGGTCTTCGGTTAGTGAAAGAAGGAGTCAAAATTTCCGATAGTTTCCTTAAATACATGTTAGAGGGTTAGGTGATGGCCAGTTATAGCTATCATTGAAAATGTGCACAGAAATCGATTTCAATGAACATCTGATGTTCGTTTCTGGTATTTGGAACAAAATCGCTTCGCTAGATTTCTTCGATTTTTTACTATATTTATATAGGTACTATATTTTTTTTTTATTTTTACTTGCGATTATAGGGACTATAAGGCAAGTTTACGATTAGTGAATATACAAAAAAATTGAGATAACAATGAAACATGATATTACGATCATAGAGAAATCTAAAAAAGTGATCGAGAAAAAAATGTCTGTCTGTCTTTCTGTCAGTATGTATAACGAGCTACAGCCCAAAGGGCTTAAGCGATTATCTTCAAATTTGGTGTGTGTTATTCTTTTTTCCCAGAGGGCAAATTGAAATTTTATTTCTAGACCTATAAATAACGGTATCTGCCATAAGACCGTTTAGGAAAAGCTTATTTTTCTCGAAAACGGCTCCAACAATTTTGATGAACATTTTTGAAAATTTTTTGACAAGAACCAAATTTACTAGAAAAGTCTATTAACGGTACCTTTCATATAATGTTTTTTTTTTTAATTTTTGGATTTCTCGGTAACGGCTCTTCGATTTCTGTCAAATTTTTATATAGTGTTTTATGAAGAGTCGATAATCATCGACCTACTTTGTGCGTCTTAGAAGAGCATGAACGGTGATGAGCCCACCGTTCATGCTTGGGCGAAACGCACACTTTTTTGGAGTAAAGGACACAAAACCCTTTTAGTTTTTTAATATATTTTTTAGCTCAAATATTAACGGTACCTGCCATATAACCGGTAAACTTATTTTTCTCGAAACGGTTCCAAGAATTTCATCCTTAAATTATAGGTGTGGGTTATGTTTTGGTCAATAAAACCTTAAGTTGGTTGGCCAAAAACGGTACCTTCCAAATGACTTTATTTGTTCTTCTAATTTCTGATGAACTATTTAACCGATTATAAACAAATTTTATAATCAAGAAGCCAAAGAAATTGCACTTTGAAGAATTTTCGAATAACTTTTTTTTATATTTTTAATATTTAAAACATTTATTTTTTGAAAAATCAATATTTTGAAAACGATATACTGAATTTTTTAAATTTTGTTGTTACACTTTTCACATTTTTGAAGGAAGAGAAAGAAAACTATTTAACATTCTTTTCTTAAACAATCAAGGAAACAAGAATTGAGTATAAACATTGAAATGCCTATTTAAGCTATTTAAAGCTATTTAAAATTTTTGTTTGCAATTTTTGTACTCTCATTGAAACCTGCGACCTCAGTACCTATGTTCTGTAACTCAAGCGATAACTTTTCGCATCGTCTGGAAGTAGTAGGGTTTCACTAAGTCGATGTGATAACTATCATATGTGTTTCGACTGGAACTTCATTGGAAGGCGATAAGTTCAACTGTCAATCAAAAAACAAACTACGATTTGAATGTCAGATTGAAATTTGAAAATAAATGATTTTGCGTTTTCGCGTTATGTCGTTGTCTGTTAAAGTTTAAAAATTTATTAAATGTAAGGATACTTTTCATACGACTTTTTCATTTTGTCATTTGAAAAAGTAATCGATACCTGTATGTAAAAAGATTTGTTATTCATTTTTGTGTATTTGAATTTTTTTGACGTGATAATTTCTTATAAATCGATGACAGGCTATACATATATACATACGAAATAACATGACTCATCATCATGCTGACTCATGCTGATAATGCTTATAAAAAAGTGACGCCTGCGATACTGTGGTTCTTTCAACCAAAATCGATCGCAAGCACCAGGCGGACATGCAAAAGAACAGGCGCAAATTCGCAAGATAATTCCAGTCAAATTCAAAAAGTTCAAGGAAGAGAAAAAGATATACAAATTAGGCGGAGTTTTGCTAAAGTAGAAATTAGATGTAGATATTGGGGTGTGTGTGTGTGCAGATTTAACGAGAGGATTTTGGGGTGAGTTAACGGGCTGTATGTTGTTGTTGTTGCCATCATTAAATTCTTATGACGTTATCACGTAAAATTATCCTCCGTAAACCGACTTTACAGACAGCCAATTCTTTTTTTGGAAACAACTTATCACGACGAAATGTTCGATGATAAATAAGTTTCCAAATAAAAACATTTTGACATAAGTTTTCAATGTTACACATGACCTGAATCGGAAAGGGTGATTTTTATCAGTGAAAAGTTTTTTTTTCACAGATTTGTTCATAGAACCAGAACAAGGCTATTATTTTATTTATTTATTTTTTTTTGTGATTTTTGATTGTTCGAAAAAAGTGTAAAAAAGTTTGAATTAAATAAATAAAATACAAACAATTTGTTTCGAAAATATTTGAAAGCATAATTACTTTGGCTACATACATCTTCCTGAATATCAATGTTGGCTGTAATCGGATAACCAGTTCTCAAGAAAGTCGTTCAAACAAACAAAAAAGTCGTAAAACGGTTCTATGGGAGTAACCGATTTTAACAAACCCTCCTACATATTTATTAACGAAAATATAATGGTCACCTACGCACACTGATTTTTTTCATGAAAATTCTTGGAGCGGCTTTTTTCAGAAAAATAAGCTTTTTCATAACGGTAATAAAACATGTACCGTTCATTTTTGGGATAAGAACAAAATTGAAAAAAGTCCTCCGTAGAATGTCAAAATAACCTTATGTTCACAATTTTAAGACGTTTGGCTCAACCACTGACGATGTAGTCCAAAAAAACATACGTACAGAAATGCAGACAGACAGACAGAATTTTGCCACTGACTCAAATATTTCATCGTAAAGTCATGTTTGACTTATCTGTACGAATGCGTAACTTGCATTGCAAGTAAAAATGTTCAATTGAAAAAAATATGAACATAGATTTATTAAAATAAAATATTTTATTTATATAATTACATTTTTCTTAGCTATACTTCTCGCGAGGTCGGTATAGTGCGGTGTGAGTGCGATTAATTGAGTTTTGTTTCAATTTTGAACGTTTCTCGACAAATTATTTCGATGCGATAGTTACACAACGTAGGTACAGCTATACAGCTCTGCATTGTTACCTTTCAGGTAACCAGACAGCTATTAATGGGTTTGACAGTCAACATTTATTGGAACATCGTAATTCTGAACTACCACCGTATTAACACATATTTACTCTCATTTAAACTTTTAAGATATTTCATAGTTGCAGCCAATTCCTAAAATGCAGAAAAATACGTATTTTAACGATTGTACTGCAAGTAAAACCTTTGAACTTAAAAAAAAACGTTTCGGGTACAACGAATCCGAATTTTGAAGAAAATCACTTAACAGCTTTTGACTCTACCCCGAAACGCTGACAAAGACAAATGGCATTGTGGAATCGACTTCTTTTCGTATTTCTATCATCTTAATGTCATTTTTGATTGTTCAAATGCAAAACCTTCTGCATAGTAACTTTAGCTATATCATACAAAAAATAATGTCCTGAGGTTACCTTGACTCCCAGTTCTGCAAAGATGGTTTTTCCGTGTCAAATTTTCCATGATATTTATTTTGAAACTCCAACTCCTTTCGATCGATATAATTGGTGTAGAAAATTGGTTTCTTTTGTTTATAAGCCAAACGATTGTTTCCAGTCATGTAATTGGTATTATATTTTGCATTCTGATACTCATATTCCGATGGATGAATGTATATGACATCGGAAAATTTATCTTTGATATGTTTTTGATAACTATGCGTATCAATATATTTTGTATCGAATACTGAGTCATTTCGAGATATTCCATGAGAACCCTTGTGAAGTTTTTGAATTAAATCATCTTGGAGTTCACTCAGAGGCTTACTTGGTAATTCGAAGGCAAGAGCACATGTTATAGTCAATATTGCATAGTTGGTGTAATCGATGATTGGAACAAGAAGATCAAAAACTAAGAATAATGGATATTATTTTAAAATAAAAACAATTTTAATGGATACTAATTCTAAGAAATAAGGAAATCCATTAAATGTTAAATGCTTTAAATTTTGAAATATTAATGTGTTTACACAGTTCTTATTCGAAGTAAGAAAATAATCATGAACTTACCTAATTGAAAGGAGCTTCCTTCTGGGAATTGCAAGTAGCGACGCTTCCTGTAAACTAATGTTTCGGATGGATGCTGTTTTTTATTTCCGGCACTTTTATTATAAGATGAGCCAAGAGATTCATATTTATCAATTTGACTTGGAGCTATTGTAATTTTTCCTTGGGCATTTTTGTGCAACAGTTTACTCACAGGATTTTCAAAGGTAAAATCAATTAAAAATGTCTTAATATTCTTTCGGTGATACACTGAATAAATAATGATAACTGAAAGAATTAAAATCAAAGATGCAGACTTCCGAGCTGTAATAACACCTCCTGATATATTTGATTTGAATTTCATTCTTTAGAAAATAATTTAACTTAACCAATCTTAAATGAAAGATGAACGATGAAGTTTATTTTACCAATGACCCCTAGTTGTACATCTATCACAGCTCAATGCCTTTCGTTTTGTCAATTTAAGTTTTGAATTTTAGTAGTTAGCACCCAACGAAACTGAATTGATTATAAGTTCTTCCATAAAATATTCATGAATCCCATCTGCATATGATCCAATTGAGAGAGTAAATTCCAATGAATAATTGTTATAGGTTTTGGGTACGTTTGAATTTGAAAAGATGAACTTTATACCTATTTGGCCCAAAACACATATTTAGCATTTTATTTATTTTTTGAAGGAATCGGCTTGGTGAGATTAAGATTTAATTGAAACTTTGTGTGGAATTCTTCTAGCAATGTTGGTTTATAACCGTAGATAAGGATTCCAGACAAAATTTCATCCACTGGTGCCAATAGATGAAGACATGAGATGACTCGTCGAAAATTCTAGCGCTTGTTTGGTATGCAACGCAGTATTATTTGAACCAAACCAATATGTCGCTGTTATCAAGTTCTAGCCACAGAAAGTCCGTTAACATCACCATTGGTGGTAATGTTTTCTGGTTCTGGTTCCTCATTTCAAAAGAAATAAGGCCCATTTGGACATGTCATAAACCACATTAAACAGCCGTTCTTTGTAAATGCATTGCTGCTTGGTCGAATACTTGTAAATTGTATTCGCCCCTTCTTCTTCTTTAACCGACGACGACTAAGGGTCTACCTATCGGCCTCACCAGGTTTGACCCCAATAAACGTCAGCAGACTTCCTGGTTTTGGATTGTTCCATGAAAACTAAATGCAGTGGTTGCTCCATTTGTTTGATCCAGGAGTTTTTGCACCTGCCTTTTTAATTTACGCAGGCTCCGATAACGATAATTTCTCCGTTTAGCCAATAATGCGACTCTTCATCGAAATAAACACTTCGAGGACCTAGTTAGCAAATTCACAGCATTGTCTTAGTCGTCCGGCTTCAATTCTTTTGTCAGCATTATAAAATAAGGATGAAGGCCCAAATATAAACTTCTGGCTCTGGGTACAAATGAGTTCGAAATTTTCCAAGAAATTCATTTCTTGTGCCTATAATAGCAATTCGTTATTTACTGGATCGGGCCTTTTTATGGTAGAAGGCAAGTGGCAGACCTTGATTACGTTGGAAGGATGGCGTAGTGCGTAAACAAGGACGCCCGAAGCCTTAGGTGCGCAACTGGATGACATCGGCCATGTATGGAAGAACTTGTTGAGCAAGGGCCGGACCGGATCCCGATTGTTGCGATGATGATGATGATGAAGGAACAGGGCAATACATCGTTTGTAGTAGTTTTCTCTCGAATACCCCAAGGGAGCTTTCATCCGACTGGGACTGGGTCCATATTTCTGCACCATACAGCAGGACCTGAAGGATGAGTGTTTTGTAACTCTTCTCCTTGGGTTTTCTCGAAAGGGTTTTGTTCCCAAATGTATTACTTGCCCAAAAGAAACAGTCATAAGCAAAAGTGACTATACGTTTGATTTATGCGCTATCGCTGTTTCGTTTGTATATAGAAATGCCCAGACAAATTCACTGACTACCTCGAAGTTAAACATATCAATAGTCTTGTAATAAACAAGTCGAGAGTAGGATTGGACTTTTGTTGATGAAAGCATATACTTCGTCTTGTGCTCATTTATAATCAATCACATTTCGCTTGCTGCTGACTCCATATACAAATGAAAGCACCGGTTACTGCCCACTTAGTTCTTCATGACATAAATTTCGTCAGCAAGCCCAAATTTTTGTGATGATTTATTATATAGATATATTACCTGACGTTCTGGTCTGGGTGTTCCGTACTTTTTCAAGCACAATGTTGACGACATTGTGTCACCTTGTGGTGTCAAAGGTTTCAGTAGTATCCCTACCAATTTGGACATGGCAGTGAGCATTCTCCAACGTCATCCTTATAAAACGTATCGGTTTAGCAGGAATTCAAAAGCTATGACCCGAGACGGTTCATCCCTGCTTACACTATTGTTGGCAGTCTTTAAATCGATGAACAGGTGGGTTTTAGCGTGAATACTTGGGTTTTCTCCAGGATCTAGCGTAATGTGAAGATTTGGTCCATCGTAGGTTTTCCAGGTCTAAAACGTCCAGCAAACAGCTTGAGACGTTCACATAGAACGCTTGGCCAGACTTTAAATTCTATATTTAAAAGACCAAGAGGTTTTTCGGAATTGGTTGCAAGAAGCCAACACCTCTGAAGCTGAGTTTCTTATAGTTTGTTAAAATAGTTGCGATTAGTCTTCTCAGGGTTCTTATTATCAGTCGAGGGATTTCTCGTAAGCTCAAGGATAAACGACCGGAATAATCTGTGTCGGTCGCTTCCGGTTTGAATCGTCTAACATTAAATTTCCTCTGCGGGGATTTTGATCGCCTAATAGCTTCTATGGATATCCGCATCCGATCCGAGTCGATATTGTTGATTCGCGACATAAGTCCTCATGGCCTTAAGTTATGGAATTTGACCTTAATTAAGATTGTTATTCTCATTATTCTCTAGCTGACTTCGTAAAAGCTAAAGATCCTTTGCCGAAGTCTTCCTCTGACAGAAAAACCAAATTCAAACAAGCTCGAATTCCAATCAGTTTTCAGCTCTTCTCAGGCTTGTGAGATCTGTGCATGAGTATACCTACAGGTGGTTTTGAGGTTGGATTTTCAGATAGTATCTTTTCTCCTGTTCCTAGTTCCTGAGAAGGTAACTCAGGTATGTACAACTCATTGAACTCATGGATCTGATAGATCCAACCTTTCAGCTATCCAGCGGGCACAGTGTGGAGGTGAAATCTAATAGGGTTTTAGAACTTTACTTAAGTTCTTTGAAAAAATATTCATTCTACGGGTTTTTTTGGAATAATATGCTTCGACATATTAACATCCTAATAAATAACTTAATAAACCAGTTTTAACTGTATCTTGTTTTCATTTAAAATTATTGTTAATAACAAATGCTGCAAAGAGAGTTCATCAAATTCGAATGCTTCATGCCTGACGGAGAATCATCTCAAAGATATAAGCTATGGCAAAGGTGTTAATTTCTTGAAGTTGGTAAAATAAAGTAAAAAAATTACTGGATACGCTGGGAGGAATTTTTTTTATAACAAGTAGGTAATTGATATAATAATAAAACTATATTTTTGCACAAGATTAATGTATTTGTTTAAGAAAGTCATTTGAATATTTTGAAAAAAAAATTAGTTAGAGTAAGGTGTACAAGGTGTAAGGTGCACAAAAAAATAATATCTAACAAAATTCGCTTACAATCTATTTCTTAAAAATGCAACAAAAAATCATACCTTATTTTTTCAGTATGGTTTTCGAAAACGACAGTTCTTCATCCAGTTGCTTCTTGGACTGCACTCATAAGTAACACACTGCCAACAGACTCAACAGAAAGACCCACAAATTTGAGTAAAAGGACTTTTACAAAAAATTGACAAGCCCTTGTCTACATCATAACTTTTTTCTGTGCATGTTAGCAAGAAATAAATAAGTAAATTGTACGACTGGATCGTACGTACTTGCTCATATGTGTGGTGGTCACACCATCGAATAAAATTTTAAAAATAAGTAGTATTAACGTAGAAAAACAACACTATCAGAACTCCAAAAAAGTGTCAAAACCACAACACTTAACGGTTTTTGGTAAAAGTGGAGTACGCCATCAAACTTCTTGTATAATAACGAATAAATGAAAAAAGTATTTCGAAAATTGTATGACGGATTTTGATTAAATCCTGTTTTTTAATTTTTGTTTTTTTAATTTTTTTTTTGAAATTTTGGTATGCAGTTTTTTAGAGTATTAATGTAATAATATTAATAATATTTTTAACTAAGTGTCTGTAAGGAACATTGCCTTTTTTAGAATGCAACATGATGTTGCACGACACTAGTTAGAAGAATTAGAAAGATAGGAAAGAATTTTTTGTCGTCGTAGTAGATCGAGAATTAGGTGACTATTTTCTCACTTAAAACTCACGGGCGGTTCTAGCTTGCACTAGGAGTTAGAAAAGTATCTTCTCAACCTAAGTATCGAACTGACGACCTCAGGGTCAGAAGCAAACATCTTATCTACTGCACCAATGCCGCCCGCAATGTGATTATAAAATTTAAAATATTTTTTTTGATTCGTTTTAAAAATATTGATTTTTCAATTAAATAATTTAAAACATTCATTTTAATTATAGAAAGAAAAAGTTGTGCAAAATTTTGGTATGCATAATTGATTTGGTTTTCTCAAATGTAAGATTTTACAGAAATCCAAAGAGCCGCTACCGAGAAAGCTAAAAATTAAAGAAACCGTTATATGAAAGGCACCGTTAATAGACTTTTTCCGAAAATTTGGTTCTGATCAGATGATAGCTAATACCAACAAAAAAAAATGTCATCAAAATTGTTGGAGCCGTTTTCGAGAAAAAATAAGCTTTTCCTAAACGGTCATATAGCAGGTACCGTTATTTTTAGGCCTAAACATAAAATTTGAATTTCCCTCTGGGGAATGATAAAAGAAACACAAACATCAAATTTGGAGATAATCGCTTAAGCCGTTTAGGCTGCAGCTCGTTATATATACGACAGACAGACAGACAGAAAGACATTTTTTTCCACTAACTTTCTTGGACTCTCAATTTTTTTCTGATTTCACGAATTCTAAACTTTCCTTAAAGTCCCTATAATCGCAAGTAAAAATACAAATTTTTAGAAAGGACAAGTACCTGCGACGCACTCATCCACCCTTAGCAGGAAAATGTGGTACACTTTTAATGGACATGGAAAAAGCTAAACATTGTGAACCAGTTCATTGGCAAATTGGCAGGCAAATTGATGTGCAAATTGATGCTTAGCCCACATTGCAAAAGACGATGGTTATGTCGCTTGAACAATTACCTGTCGCCGTCTGCGTCTCATCGGTCATTCCATCGTTTTTAGTCGTAAATCAATTTTAAGTGCAGTGTCAGTGTCATGTGTATCTCTGTACACAACTAAATTAGTTGTCAGCACAGCGCTTTTCCAGGATTACCATGACACAGTTTGGCGTAAATCAATTTATTATCCTTTCTGCTCTGTTTGCCATTTTGTTGGTCCAAGCCAATAGAAATTCAAATACAATTGGTAAACTCGAACGTGGAAAGCGGTATTTAGATTTTTTGAAATCAAGTCGTGTTTTTGTATGTCCATTTTGTTTGCATTTTTTTGTTTGTTTGTGTGTGTTCAATTAAAACGTACTAATCCAATTAAACACTTTATTCATTCGTCTATACAGTTTCGGGCGAATGTTAAGAACAACATTTTGGATGTCAATGCACTTTTTGCTTATGCATATGGGTTTCGGTCGAATTATCCTATTGAAAACGATATTAAGCAGAGGAAAGCTATAAAACGGGATATTTACCAGGTTCTTGAAAAGTTTATGGACGGGTAAATTATTTATGCAAATGGATGGTTGGGGAGCTATTTACATTTTCCTTATGTTGTACAGACATGGTTTTGATGGCAGAGCTTGCATCTTGAAATCTTTTTGCACATCACAGAGGGATGGATCTTATCAAGGAGGGATTCTATATAAAGCTTTTAAAGCCATTCTGTCGTAAGTTTGACCATTTTTTATTTTAAATTATGAAACCAGTTAATTAATAACAATATTAAAGCAAAATAAATAACAAATAAACTATTTGCCATCTCCGTTTTGTCATTATTAATCAACATGACATAACGTCATTGTTTTAGTTATTGCTTTTAAAAAGTAAAGAATGATCTTCGGATATTTTTAAATTGTTAAAGTTTAGACATAAAATGTGCCGTATTAAATAAAACCAGGACTTAAAAGTCATATGTAACTCTTTAAATAATTATGATAAATTCAAGATACCTATTTATACTTTTCGCACTCGGGAAGAACTATTAAATTGAAATAAATATTCGCTATAGGTATGTATATGTTAGTCAGAAAACGGGCAGGACAGCATAGGTATACAATAATCTTCACGCTATTATGCGGTATACATTATCTCCATAATATCCACCCATGCCAGTGCTCGTTGCACGAAGGTAGGATCTTCACTTGTGATGGCTCCATTGTCTGCAAAGAATAATTGATTCACTTTCGGGCTAGATCCCATGATTGTCTATCGAATGCTTTTTAAATATCAACCAACACAATTTGCAAATCTATTAAGGAATCCACATATTTTTTCATTCTATTTTGTATACCCTGAATTCTGGATTGCGTCTGTTGTGGGCTTACTGGAAACAAAATCCCACTGTTCGCGAAGAATTCGATCAACGATACAATTATACCATTGGTTATGACATTACCTTGAAAGGTATCACTTCTCCACTCGTAGATTGTAAAAGATAACACCCACATACTTCTGTACAACACACTTATAAAAATGCAATAAATACATAAACCAAAAGATAAACGTCCAGGACAACACTCATTGTTAAGAGCTTCTTAAAGGCTAAATCAAAATAAATCGCATGTGTGCATTTCTAATGCTTACCAAAAATCAATTTTATTCAGACGCGTTCATTCGTCAACCGTTTTCAATCTCTTACTTTGTTCTACAAAATTTCATCCAAATTGGTTAAGTCGTTGAGGCATGATTGCGGAACAAACAAAGAATCATTCAAATATGTAATATTTAGTATAAATGATTTAGGCATCGTTATCTACCTGCTTTAATTTTTATGCTAAGGTCAAATTAAGTATAAATATTGCCTGTTTCTTCGGCTTAAGAAGGTTATTGAGAGGAAGATCCCACTCCAGAGCAAATAAAGTATCCTTTTTTAATTGCGATTAAAGGGACTATACGGAAAGTTTAGGATTCGTGAATATACAAAATTCAGATAACAATCAAACATGACATTACGATCAAAGAGAAGTCTAAAAAAGTTATTGGGAAAAAATGTCTGTCTGTCTGTCTATCTGTCTGTCTGTATTTCTGTCAGTATGTATATTGAGCTGCAGCCTAAACGTCTTAAGCGATTATCTTCAAATTTGGTGTGTGCTATTTTGTTGGCATTCCTCAGAGGTGAAATTGAAATTTTATTTATATAGGCCTAAAAATAACGGTACCTGCCATATGACCGTTAAGGAAAAGCTTATTTTTCTCGAAAACGGCTCCAAGGATTTTGATGAAAATTTTTGAATTTTTTTTTGTTTCATTTGATTAGATCCAAATTCACGGGAAAAGTTTATTAACGGTATTTTTCATATAAGGTTTTTTTTTTTAATTTTTGGCTTTCCCGCTAATGGCTTTTTGGATTTCTGTCAAATGTTCTATTTCAGAAGATTTAGGTAGCCAAATTAATTCTACATATCAAAATTTTGAATAACTTTTTTTTCTAATTAAAATAAATGTTTGATTTTTTTTAAATCAATTTTCCAAAAAAAATATTTAAAATTTAATAATCACAGGTATATTAATATACTCTAAGAAGCTGCATACCAAAGTAAAAAAAAAAAATAAAACAACTAAAAATAAAAAAACTGGATTTTATCAAAATCCATCTTACAATTTTCGAAATACTGTTTCATAAATTCGTTATTATATAAGATCTGTGATAGCGTACTCCATTTTACTAAAACCCGTTAAGTGTTGTGGTTTTGACACTTTTTATAAATTCAGATAGTGTTATTTTTCCACGTTAAAGAAACTTTTTTTTGTAATTTTATTCGACGCTTTATTTCATAGATAGGAACGTTGTCAAAAGTGGATCAGATTGCTAAATAGAAGTTTTTCACTATAGAAGTACCTTCTTCGACTCTATTGTTGGGTTACTTGTGGTAAGGTTAAGTTATTCTGTATAGCATAGCAAACTGTTCACAAAAGTCCTTCACAATACCGTCGCCATCTGTAAGAAAAATTGTTAACACCCACAAGAAGTTGGCTTGGCTAAATCATTTTACCATCATGTTTCATTGCCTCGTTGGTATTGTCATTTGAGAGTTTCTATCAGCTATTTCGCTTTGTGTTGACAAGCTCGTCACACATTTTATGTTCTCGGTACTTCTCAATTTAATGCCTGTAGATATTAAGATCCTATACCTGATCCTCGATTTCTCGATTTTTCTGTTTTTTTTCCTTAACTCCAGAATGAATTATTTATCGCATTCACAAAAGGGCTCAAAAAAGGACATTTCCAACTATCATTCTATGGCTAACCTGTCCTGCGTTGTAAGACTTCTTGCAAGTATTATTTACGAGAAGAGAAATTTTCAATATTCACGTTTCCCCCGCACACAAAAATGTTTATCGGGAAAGACTTGAACTTAGATACATAATTAAATTCAGGTCTGTTAACAGCATCGAAGACTGAGTTGTGAACCCGAAAGGCAACTCTAATATCTCTCTCGTTTATTTTCAAATTTGTATCGCCAAAAAAACATTAAAGCAATATTTTAGTTAGAAATAAAAAAAAATTGAAAAAATTCTTTCATAATATGTTTCTAATTCTTTTAACTAATGTCGTGCAGTCATGTTGCATTCTAAAAAGGAATTTGCCTTACAGACACTAGTTCAAAAAAAAGTCTCTACTCTGTGCTGCTAATTTACTTAAATAAAAAGACAAACAAATAGCATGCATTGCTTACAGAACCCACATTTCAAGAAAGCAATTATCACTTCCAAACTGACCCAATAACGTCGTCGTGATAGTTCCAAGTCACAGTTTATTGATATTTGCAGATCACAGTGGTTTAGTAAGGTTTCCACAGCTTCTCTAAGAAGAATTTTAGTTTTTTTTTGTTGGAAATAAAATTGTTTTTTATATATAAAAATATGAAATTGTTCGTAAATTCAATTACAATAATTGTTCTTATTCTATCGTTGGTAACGTGCTTCGAGAATGCGCATAACTGCAAGAGCAATGAAACCACTTTAAGTCGCCCGAAACGATTCCTAGATTTTCTGGATCAAACCCGTATCTTTGTATGTATGTTTTGTTTGTTATAAACATAACTTTCAAAAACGGTAATTCGATTAAAAAAACAATTATCTTGAACAGTTTCGGGTTAATTACAAAGTGAATGTCTTAACGTGGGGTGCTATTTGGGCCCATGCGTCGGGCTGGAAGGCTAACATGAACCTGCTGAATGATAATAAGGCTTTGAGACCTTTTCGTAGGGACACATACGACATGTTGAAAAACCTTTTGACGTAGTATGTACAAATTAAGTATTTAAGGCTAATTCCTCATAATTTTCTTTGTTTGCTTTAGTCAAGGAGTGGATGGTGAAGCATGTATTTTAAAGGCCTTTTGTACTGCAACAAGAACCCCAGACGGGGAGATGGCAAATGGAATGTTGTTTAAGTTACTGAGGCATTTTTTCAAGTAAGTGAAACCACACTGTTTTCAAAAAGATAAACTATTACACTTAATTGATGTTAATTTACATAATTGATAAGTGGGAGAAGTATTGGTGCAATAGGTTAAGTGTTTGTTTTTTAACCGAGTTATTGTGAATGCAATTTATTCAAATTCTTGGTGTAAGCTAGACACCACGTCATCCGTTGGTTTTAAAAGAAAAAAATACTCACCAAATTCCAAAATCTATTGTGCGGAAAAAATTCGTTTTCATATTTTTTTTATTAACTAGCATCCTATTACATTTAAAAAGGCAATGCGCCTTACAAATGCATAGTTAAATTATTATTATAATGTGCAAACTAAATAATTCCTCTGTCAGTTAAATCATAATCTCACCTCCACTTGTTGAACATATGGTGCCTAGTATCCAACAACTGTAGATTGGGTTCTTACCCCTTTGGTAGGTTATTGGAGGAAGCAAACGAGAAGGGGAGGTGGAATGTTACCACTAAGGCACTACCCTTAAATCCAGGCACATCGGAAGAGTTCTTCAAATTGAATCAACGGTGTTTTCTACACTTGTCATTATTAATTGCAAGGTTCTTATTGAATTTATTTGAGTTTTGATTGTTTGGAAAAATAAAGTAAAATAATTGTTTTCCGCATATCAAATTTTGATTTTGATTTTTGATAAAATCCTGTTTTTTATTTTTTTATTTTTTTATTTTCTTTGTTTTTGAAATTTTGGTATGCAGTTTTTTTGAGTTTATTAATATACATGTGATTATAAAATAAAAATATATTTTTTTGATTGTTTTTAAAAAAATTGATTTAAAAAAAAATAATAAAAATTAATTTTAATTAGAAAAATTATATTAAAATTTAATATGAAATACCTACCGATTTAATACTCATGTTGGAAATGTTAACGAAAATATTTTAATATTTCCACCGCAGCGCCATCTTCGGGTCAAAATTTGCTATATTTTTATTTGAATCTTATTGCTGTTTTTTTTTTAATTTGCGCGCGCACAAATTTAATTTTGAATCAATTCGCTCCATAAATAAATTGCACGACTGGATCGCACGTACTTGCTCATATGTGCGGTCGCGCGTAGAATAAAATTTAAGAAAATTAAAGTGAACATCAAATTATAAAACTTCAAATGCATATTGTAGATAGAAAGCTGTTATTACATACTACAAACTGGCAATTTAATTTAATTTATGTGTTTTATATTATAACTAACCAACTGCGTGCTGTTGACATGTGTTATGTGTTTTCTGTTTTCCGTTCTCCTTCTGTCTTCTCTTCTGTCCTGTATCAATGTCGTCTTGTGTGTTGTCTTGTAATTGTCTGAGCCGATGGCCTCAGTAGCCAGTGCTCGTAAGTGTGTCTACTTCGTAGATTTATCTACGGAGTAGATTAAAATGTAATGTAATGTAATGTATATTAACTAATAAAATGGTGGGATTTTGTGTCAAATCGGTTCTTCAATAAGAATTTTGAATTGAACTGAGAAACGAAATCTAGGTTTACAACGCCACCTGTTGATAGTTTTCCGATTTTTGTATACATACATCGGCATTACATGGCAGGTAATGTTATTTTTAGTTCAAAATATAAAGGTACCAAATTCGGAGGTAATCACTTTAGTCCTTCAGGCTGCAAATCTTTACACATACCGACGGACAGATAGACAGACAGACAAACAGACGGACATTTGTTGCCACACATTTTATTAGGATTTATCTACCTACTATCATCGTAATGTAATGTTTTACTGTTATTTAATTTTTTACATTGACGAATCCTAAACTTACCTTAAAGTAACTATAATCGCAAGTAAAAAACATAACATACATATTTCAATTGGCGGCAATCTCAAAAATAAAAAAAAGTTTGTGAAAGAAACGAATCACCCTATACCTATCGGGCCTAAGGATATGATTTGTATGCATCCTTGCATACCTACAAACTTTGTTGCATTACAATCGAATTAACATGTTTTATATGCTGAACCAACCAACAGTTATGTATATTGTCCACCACAATAATTATTTAAAGGGAAACAGGGCTCTAGAACTGTTGTCCCAAAATGTTTAGGTCAATTTTAAAAGGATGCCCTTCAGCTAACCAACGCAACGTAATGTTTTATCTAGGCTCTCTTCACATTCATATTTTATTCATGTTAAAATTTATACTCTTTGTATTTTGTGTAATATTCACAATTGTAACGTCCATTTTTAATTGGAAACTTGTAGTAAACGGTGTCGTGCACATTCGTGGAAAACGTTATTTAGATTTTATAAAATCTAGTCGAATGTTTGTACGTACGGCTGCGTTTTTTAAGTGTTTGTTGGCGTGGTTAATAAATTTTAATATTTTTTTGTTTTGTTTTCAAGTTTCGTGTAAACATAAAATGCAGTACTTTTGCTTGGGGAAACATTGGGACCCATGGTGTTGGCTTTAAGGCTAACATGAATATGCTAAACGATAAAAAAAACCATTGCGACCATTCCGTCGAGTTATATGTGAAGTTTTGCATCAGCTCTTGGAAGATGGTGTTCTTTAAAAAAAAAAAAAAAAAAAATGGATGCTATGAATGCAATTTTTTTGAAATATATCATATATTTTCTTTCTATAAACAAGGCATGCTTTCGATGGACAAGCTTGTGTTTTAAAGGCGTATATGTAACTTTAATAAATGACGATGACAATTTGTCAAATACGTTCTTATACATATGTATATGTAAATTACTTCGACATATATTTAAGTGAATACATGTTGTGGATTTTTTTGAATTATTCTTATATTATATATAACGGGTCCGCCATCTAACGTTTTTTTTCAACTAGTGCTTATTTCGTGAATGGTAACACTAAGGTCATGTCTGATTTAACAGATAATTAGTTTTATCCTTACGATGAACGAATATGGTTGTGTACGCTGGGAAATATTGCGACATTACTGCCTGCGATCGACTTAGAGAAGATGCCGATTTTGCCAAAAAAATCATCTTTTCACATGAAGCTCATTTTGATCTTGGCGGGTATGCAAACAAGCAAAATTGTTGCATTTGGGGCACAAAAAACCCGCACGCATACATTGAAAAGCCGATACACCCAAAACGAGTCACTGTTTGGAGCGGATTCTGGTCCAGAGGCATAATTGGGTCATTTTTCGAAAATGAGCAACGAGTGGCCGTTACAATCAATGGTGATCGTTATCGGGCCATGTTGAACGAATTTTTGTTCACAAGATATTGGCAACATTTGATTTCAACAGGACGGCGCTACGTGCCACACAGCCGAAACTACACTCGATGTTGATGAAGCATTTTCAAAAAAAAAAGAAGTTATTTGGCGGACCCTTTATTATATATCGAAAAACTTCACTTAGTTCGTTTTCATCAAAAATATTTAAAGCGTATCTTTTTCAATTCAGTTATTTAATAGAAAATATATTTAACGTGTCATATTTGTTGTTATTTGTTTTTATTTTTTTTTTCAGGCTGAATGAATATGACAGAAGACATTTTTCATATTTGAAGGACGAAAACTGTGACCAAATACTTCATCATCATTGTCCTTTGAGTTTCAATAGTATATCACCGTTCACTGACGATATTTAAGTAAATTTATTTTGCTTATCTAAGATTTTCCAAAAATAAATTGTAAATATACGTAAATACTGACTGAAATAAGTATGTATGTTTTATAGTAAAAAAGCGATTTTTCTTATGATATTTTCGGACAAGCAACGTAGTATGTGACAAGGAAATATTCTGTCAAATGCACTGTAAAACCCCCTTGGAGATTTTATGAATCTTTTTCTGAGAAAACAGCTTCTTATGAAATTTCTAATTCTGATAACAATTCTGAATTTTAGTCCTCCACACAATACGAGAAAGCATAGCCTGAACAAAATGTTTCTGTAGTTGCTCACTATGCTTCCTCGAAATTGACATCGATCCCAATGATTGGAATGATTACAAATGTGATTTATCTAGGGTTGCGTGCTTTTATTCCTAACAGAGTAAAAAAGAATCAAATCTAAGGAAAAGTCTTGGTTAACTTGAGTGGAAAGAAGCTATCAAGCTCAAAGAAGTAAAAAGCCAACCAAACAGAGGAAAATCGAAAAAAAGCTTAACAAGTCGGAAACTCATTTAATTTCATTATTGAAAGAACCAAATTTTTGCATGAACAAAAATGACCGCGAAAAACTGCAATATCCAAGAGGCAGTAAAAATTGTTGGTCATTTGAAAAAAAATATTTAAAAAAAATGTTCCTCATCTTCGGTTTCAACACTCGCGGTGGGGAGAGTAAGATTATTGCAATTGAAATTTCTATTGTATTTGATAGAGCTTGGCATCAAGCTCTCTTATCGAAAATGCGTGCTTTTGGGATCGGTGATACTCAAATTCGTTGAAAACATGTTGTATTAGATAGTTTTAAGTCTTATTCTCAAGAAATAAACGCTTTTGTGCCCCAGGTCTCGGTTCGGTGTCCGACTCTCTTCCTCATTCTTATAAATGATCTTCTGTCTGTTGTAAATACTACTATTCCACTTTACTGTTTTACTGAAGAGTCTACCTTCAACTTTTTATATTCATCTGGTGATTCCTGATTTACGTCCATCGCCTTCGGACGTGCAATCGGAACGGTACCGTATGTAAAGCTCATTGAACTCCAATTTACACAGCTTTGGTAAATAAAGTATAATAGCAATCGTGTGGAGTTTAATACTTCGAAAACTCAATTCTGTCTTCTGTCATTAGAACGGGGTTCACATGGGACAATGCAGAGGTCAAGACAATCATTGTTCCATGTGAACAATTGTTTCCAGGATAAGACAATCGTCATTTTATTCTCCTCCGAGCTAGCCTGCCGAGCTATCTCTTAGGACAATATCGACATCATTCAACCCCGTTCAAGAAGCTCGGACAAGACAATTGATTACTGTCCCATTGTCTTATCTGCGTGTGAACGCTGCTTAAATCTAAACAAACCCCTATGCCATTGTCAGGAATAGAATTTACATCGAATAAACTGAAAAGCTTTAAGTACTCGGTATGTAGGCCAGCGACAATTGCAACGCCCATAAACTTGAATTGCCAAAAATGCTGGTAGGATCTTAGGTTTTCCGTATATCGATGTAAGAAGTTTTTTCTCCTCTCGGTATTTTTTTAAGTTTTGGTACGCAGTTTTTTAGAATTTATTAATATACATGTGATTATAAAAATTAAAATACATTTTTTACCAACAAAAAAAAATCTCAAAAAAATTCATTAAAATCGTTGGAGCCGTTTTCGAGAAAAATAAGATTTTCCTAAACGGTCACATGGCAGGTACCGTTATTTTAGGGTTAAAAATAAAATTTCAATTTCCCCTCTGGGGAATGCCAAAATAATCACACACACCAAGTTTGAAGATAATCGCTTAGGCCGTTTAGGCTGCAGCTCGTTATACATACTGACATACTGACAGACAACAGACAGGCAGACATTTTTTCTGGATCATTTTTTAGACTTCTCTATGATCGTAATGTCATGTTTGATTGTTATCTCAACTTTTTTAATATTCACGCATCCTAAACTTGCCTTATAGCATTGTATATATAGTACTATCATGAAACATCATTTTTTAGTTCTGAATCAAGTCGCAATGAGGCGTACTGAAATTGCCAATTGGTGTGAATGTAGAATAAGTACAGACAACAAAAGTGTATTTAATACTGGTAAAATATCGGCAAAGGTTCTCATCTCCACTATTTAGAGTTAGTTCCGAATCAACCAGGAGGATGGCCAGACGAAAATTGACCACCATGAGAGTACTATAGAAAATGTATATACAATGCTTATTGTCCCTATAATCTCAAGTAAAAGAGCGTTAAAATAAAATTGATAGAAAATAGAACTATCACTGAACACTGACGCAATGCTTTCTTAATTTATCGTTTTTCTTATAAAAAATGCTCGTTCGAGATAGCAAGCTACATTGTCCCCTTTAAAAATGTCTCATGAGGAATGCTCATCAAATCACGCTTAAACCCACTTTCGGACGTGCGGTGAAATAAAGAAATTATCATCCTAAAAAAGACAATAAATGAAGCCTCACAAAATTAAAAAAAATACTTTTTGTTAATTTTGAAATTATTAACTTATTGAGATTCTACAAAATCGTCAGGCAAATACGGCATCGCGGAAGGGAAAAGTCTCCTAACACCGGTAGCATCACGCTCTTGAAAGTGTTTTGAAAACATAAGTGACCAAGTTTTGTCTTCATCTGTATTCAACTGAAGTATTTCTAACCATTTTTCTCTTTTCCACTCGGCTCTCGGAAATCTTTAAAAAATGTTCCTGAAGTTATATGTGCTCATTCGTTTCACACTCAAAAACATAAACTACATATTTACATCACTGGACGTAGATATAATGCAGATAAGACGATACTAACATTTTCACAAAATGACAAATACCTTAAAAAAACATTTTTATGTAAAAATATTCACGGTTCACAAATGTAAACATTTTTCGAACATAAATTCATTCTACGGGTGCGCCAGAGAAACTTACTTATTTGAAAAAATTCCCGCGCGGTGAGTTGGGCGGGTAGAGGGTCAAGAGGGGGCGCATCTGGAGGGGGAAGTTCCCAAGTTTGTTTCTCCCTCCAGTCAGTTGCCATCATGCTCTGGTCTAGAGAGCAGCGGGCCTTCGCAGTTGAGAGCTTCTTTTCTAACAGTCGCTCACTTGTTGCTACGCAACGTGCCTTCCGCGCTCGCTTTGAAATTCCTCCTCGCAGACTCGTTCCTGGCTGTAATTCGATTCTGTCGTGGGTTAACTCATTTCGGGAGTGTGGAAGTGTCGCTAAACCCAGAAATGGACTTCAACGGACCATCAGAACTCCGGAAAATATCGAAAGAGTGAGGCAGTCAGTTGTGCGTTCTCCCCGGCATTCGGCTCGCAAACACGCAGCTGCTATGGTAATTTCTGACACCACTGTTCGACGAATTCTCCATAAAGACCTTCAATTTCATCCCTATAAATTGGCTGTTGTGCAAGAATTAACTGAACGCGATTTTGTTGCCCGTCAAAATGCATGTGAAATGCTGATTGACAACCTGCCTGAAGACGCGGTCGTTTTTTTCAGTGACGAGGCTCACTTCCACATTTCCGGCTGCGTCAACAAGCAAAACATGCGTTATTAGTGTGGTGTAAATCCGCGTGAGCTTCACCAGAAGCCACTTAATTGTGAGCGAGTTACTGTCTGGTGTGCGATGTCCGTAATGGGAATAATTGGTCCTTATTTTTTTGAAGAAAACGAACGCGCAGTTAGCGTGAATGGAGCTCGTTACAGATCGAGGAATTCTTCTTCCAAGACTCAAAGAAATGAACGTTAGGAACGTGTGGTTTCAGCAAGATGGAGCCACAGCACACACAGCACGAGACTCACTGAATTTGTTGCGACAACATTGCCCCGACCGCCTCATCTCTCTCAGAGGCGATCTCCAATGGCCGGCACGCTCTCCAGATTTGACTCCATGCGATTTCTTTTTGTGGGGTTATTTGAAATCCCTGGTTTATGTCGATCGACCACGGACCATAGCACACCTCAAGAACAACATTCGCGACGCCATTGCCAACATACCGATTGATATGCTGCGAAGAGTGAATACGAATTTCAAAAATCGACTTCATCAGTGTATGCGCAATGGGGGTCGCCATTTATCCGATATCATTTTTAAGACTGCATAAAAAAAAATTGGGATATTGTATTCTCAAATAAAAAAAAATTTAAAACGATAACTGAAGTACTTTTTTTTATTGACCTTTCAAATAACTAAGTTTCTCTGGCGCACCCTGTACATTAAAAACGCTGGTTTTACAAGTTTTAACAATGAGCTGCATTGTCCTGATACTTGTTTTTCTTTTTAAATTGTACAATTTTCTCACTAAATCACTTGTTTCATAAAACTTATAAAGCTTAATATCTCTGGATTAACAATTACCAAAATTCGAATGACTTTTTTGTATTTACCGCCTTGCCAAAATGACAGGAAGAGCTGGAATTTACTACTACATGTATAACTGATTAGCTTCAATCAAATGCATTATATATATACACAACACGTCTTCCTGTTCTTCTTACTCAATGATTTAAACTTAATTTACCTTATTTTATATCAGGCTCTTCAAGCAAAATATATAATCAGACACATGTACATTATTTATATCCATAACTATATCAGGCTCTCCACCTACATATATGTATACACATGGTTAGATTTGTGAGATCATATTATCATAATACAATTTCTATAGCTTTATACCATTTTAGCTCTTTAAGCACCAACACTAATAAAACTATCAATAACTTTTAAGGCTAAAAACCAGCCAAAGAAAAATGGCAGAACACTTCCGCCTCTGTTCACTCGCAACAAATTGTATCGTTTCTAAATAACAAATATCGGCAGTACCGTTTCTTAGAAAAAACGTTTTTTTTGTCTACATTATTTGTCTTTTTAAAGACAGTGTTAACTGGATCCACTGTGGGAGGCTCGGACAAAACGAATTTGGAAAACAGTTATAACGGCGAAATTTTCTTTTACAATTTCAATTTGAAGGCAATTTGAATCAACACCTTCTGTCCCACTTTCCCTAATTTCCGCAAAAAGCAATTTTCATTTCACAGAAATGTGTTTGTTACATCATACATGTAAGAGAATCATTTTTATTGTTTTTTTTTTTAAATGTGCATTTTGGTAATATGCATCTACTCTACAATTGTCTGTTAGTAGTAAAATTACATACATATATTAATTTATGTACATTTTTACTTGCGATTTATATGGACTATAAGGCAAGTTATGCATTCGTGAATACAAATTCTAACAATCAAACATGACATTACGATAATAGAGAAGTCAAAAAGGTGGGTCCGGAAATTCCGTCCGTCTGTCTGTCTGTCTGTCCGTATCGATTCCTACAGCCTAAACGGTTGAGCCGATTTGATTCAAACTTGCTATATAGTATTTTTAGAGTACTCTATCCGACAGTTTTTTGAATTGGCATTCTAGCTTCAAAACTAATGGTACCTGCCATATAACTTTTAATGAAAAACTTATTTTTCTCGAAAACGGCTACTACGATTTTAATAAAACTTTCTAAATAGTGTTTTCTATGCAAAAGCTATCTTTCAGTTTTAATGGATTTTTCAGAAAAAGTTTTATAACGGTACCTCCCATATGACCGGTTTTTTAAAATCAGACTTTCTCATTAACTAATCGACGGATTTTGATGAAATTTTTAAAATATGTAGTGTTTTATGATATAAATAATATTGCTTATTAAATTTTTTAAAAACATTTTTTTTTAATTTTTAATAATTTGTTTTAAATTATTTTATTTTTTGAATTTTTGGAAAACGAATCCATAGATTTTTTTAAAATTGATTTAAATTGACATACTCAAAAAAAAAATTTAAATATGTGTTCGAAAAGTTTTTCAAAAAAAAAACATTTTTTTGAACAAACTGGTACTATTTTGAAATGAAAAATTCATAAAATAGAAAACATCAAAAGAAATAAGATGGCTTACAACATTTTTTCCAAAAAACGTTATGAATAGTGTTATATTTGTATTTCATAAAAATTTCATTTGTTTCATATTTTCCCCAAAATTTTATTTCATCTTTTTTGGCTAAGCCCTAGCCATTAGTCAAATAAAAGAAGTTAACAACCTACATACATACCTACGTATTTTAAAGCATTTCGTCATCATAAAAGCACACATAATAAATAAGGAAGCCTACGTATGATAAACACACAAAAACAACTAACAAATAAAAAACTATTGGACTGAATGCAAAAATTTCAATCAAGAAAACAAAAGTTTACACCTGCCTATAAATAAACAAAACCACTGTGTTAACTTTTAACTTTTAACTTACTTCACAGTAGTTGGAATGTCTATCTTAATTTTAGTACCTACCTTCCTTCCAACCTTATTATAGGTCATTGATATCCTTTATAAATTCCATTAATACCTACCCACACCATACGTTTATCGATCCAACAAGAATAATTAAGCTATATTAATTAATTTGATTTTAAAAACTAAATTATTGTTATTGGGACCTATATAGGTCCTTATACCTATCATTATTGCCCTACTGCTGATTCCCACGAATCTTTATGCCAGTTGTTCAAATTTTTCCATACCAAAATGAAAATTGAACTGAAAAAAAGTCCTTGATATCTTTCTGTTAGCAAATTATTATACAAACAGTAAACATCAAGTGGAAAGATAATACACAGTTGAAATAAACTATCGTAGAAGAAACATCTTGTCGTTTATTTTAAATTGTGGAATAAGTGTAAAAAATCTTTACATACAGTAGTTTAATGACACATTTATCATACATTTGATGCAGCGTAGAAGTTTACTGTTTAATAATTTTAATGTTTGCTTAGCAAGTGAAAATATTCCAAAGTAAGTTTTTTTTTTACTATTGAGCTTTTTTAATTATTGAAATTAATATTATCTTGTTTTTTAACAGAAAGCTTTTTTGGGAAGTTTTTCAGTTCAACGGACACAAAAGTAAAAAAATTCAAAACGTGGAAGAGAATTGTTTGGTTGTCTGTTACTCAAAGCGCATTCTAGGCTTTCTTAATTTTTTCAGCAAAAGATGGATATTTCATATTAAAACCCACGCGCTCCAAAATTGGCTTGGGCGTATTCTGGCACTAATATTGTCTTCGATTAACCCCAAAATATCTTCACATTGCCTCTTTATAAAATTAAACAAATAATGTATTTTTCATCTTTATTTCACATTTATAGCGGATAATTTTTTAGTAATATTGGTTTGCTACCCTTTATATGTTAAAACACCGTTCGAGCATTAGGTAAATGTATTAGGGATGTAAGGATGCATATATATATAGATATAAGGAGACATATTGATACACATTAGTTGAAATTCTGCATATCAAAATCGAGCTAAAAGAGGCGTTACACATTCGTGTGGTGCGACTAAAGAAAAAATCTCTTTACCTAACAGTACGTCTGGAGATGAGCTCAAGGGTAAGCTGATGGGCATTTCTAGCATGGCGATTATTACGGTTGAATCGTTTTCGGGGAAGAATGTAACTGGCTATTTCAATGGAGCATATTGTTTATAAAAATAACGATAAAATAACGAAAGGCAACAAACATTACGTCTGTGTTAAAGAGATGTAAATGTTTCTGTTATTTTTCGGTCGCCTATCATTTTCAAAGTTCTTTTTTGAATTCTATCAAGAGAACTAAAATGAGTTATTGGAGCCTCTGCCCAAATTATGAATTATACTAGAGTTTTGGTCGAATATAATATGCTTTATATGTGAAGAACTTCTTGCATCTTCGAAAGAAACCTGTGCTGTGTGATATCGAATTAAATAAGAATAAAATGTCAAATTATACTACATATCGTATAACAAAACAAATTTGTGTAATTTATTTTCTCTAAAAATTATTGACAGATACAGTGGCAGAATTTCGTGGAAAAATTAGGTAATTTTTCGGACCTGGACGTTCCGCCATCGAGTGCTATATAACTGTTTAGATAACGGCTTACACCAGCCGTGTTGTTTTTCAGGAGAAACATATCGTCAGTTTGTCAAATGGTCCCTATTGGATACCATGTCTTTTATTTGGACCCACATTGGCAGCCATCACATCATCAATTGCTTGGAGACAAGACATCTCCATGTGACACTATTTGACGCAAATCAAAGGAGTCGGAAAGCTGTCCATTATGCAAAACCAAACACTGAGAGTTTGTAGGACTCTAATAACTCCAAACATGAGTTAAAGTGGTGACTGATTGTTCTACGATTATTCGTAATTGCAGTTCTTAAGGTCTTTGGCAGTTGCACAATAACTATAATCTTGCAGTCCTTTAGGTATCCATCTCCCATACAGCATGACCTAATTTAAACAAAATAACGGACGCTGCCTTAGGGTCTTCTTTTAGGAATTCTTCAAGTCCAGCTGCTTGCCTTTAAAATATGGATAGCGTTCCTTATCTCTATACTTGTTGGGGGGTTTGGCGACATAATCCAAGGCAATATCGAGGAAGTGCAATGAACACTTAAAGATGATGCAGATAAAGAAATTTCTTAGAACGTCCCAAATGGGTTTTCCGTGTTTCTAAAAGGATTTCGGAGTTTTCTATTTTACAGGGTTCTTTTGGCACGAGAAATACACAGAAAATGATAAAAATTTTTGCATTCATATATGTAAATATGTACCTATTGGAAGATGCTCTCATTTTTGCAAATGGCCGCCAATGTCAAATCTGTTTTGACATTTGTGGACTAGACAGATTCAGAATACAAGTGAACAAGCCCTGGAGCGATACATGAACCGACAAGAACCGATATTCTAAAGGCGGCGTTCCCGGGTCGCCTGATCTCTCGTTTTGGCGAATTGCACTGGCCCGCAAGATCGCCCGATTTAACCGTTTCAGACTTGTTTTGTGGGGTTTTTTGAAGTCCCGTGTTTACGTGAACAAGCCCGAGACTCTGGAAGCCCTCAAGGACACATTCGACACGAGGGCGAGAATCTGTCGCCCGAAGTTCTTGCTGAAATGATGAAAAATGCCATAAAACGACCCCGTATGGCAATCAATTGTGACGGCACCTATTTGGCAGATGTCATCTTTTCGACTTAACCAATACAATTCTAAAGGTTCAAATAAACAATCAAAAAACAGAATCGAAGTTTTTCATTTAGAAAAAAAGAGAGCCAAACAACTTCGCATGGATGACTTCTTTTAGCCCACCCTGTACATTAATGGTGTTTTTATCAAGAGGTAATAAAAATGTCTGGAGTGTTCGCAGATCATACGTGCAATCACAGTAATAAGGGTTTATTTATGCACTAGCTGAGTTAAAAAAAAAAAAAAAAAAAAAATCAAAAGAAACAATGCACTTATTTTAATAAAAAGTACAAATAACATAAACCATAAGATGGGCAAAGATTAACCATATTTTTCACAAATGTTACTTAACATTTTTGAATAACGCCAAATTTCAAAAAAGATTTTGTAATTATCTTAGGTCTTATCACGCAGATATAAAAGGCAGGTAATAGTCCGGAAGGCCGTCACAGTAAAAAAATGTTCAATAAAGGTGCCCATTGTTTTTTGATCCCAAGAACTCTGTGCAAAAAGAAAAACTTAAATTTTGACCTTTCTTATGTTTTTCATGAATAACTTCTTTTCTCTTACGACTGACTGCAAACCGTCCGTATTGCAAGTAAATGCGTAGTTTAAATACAAATTTAACTTACTCAGGATTGATGCAAATCACACAAAAGATTCTCTAATTTGCCTAAGTTCTGTGCGTTTTGTAGAGCAAAAACAGTCTTCGATACCATTTTTTTGCTTCACTTTGAAGTAACCTCATTAAAAGTATTAGCCACTCAATGTCTAACATTTGATGAGGGTATTTAAGTTAATGTACAACCATAAAAAGGCCAGCAGATGAATTCGTTGCCTACTCGTTTTATATTGCCTAATATTGATTAATGAGAATTTATTTTCTTCTTTATTCTCTGAACAGAGAAATCTCTTCCGCTTCATCAGTTGTCTCGAGCTTGCGACCTTTATTTCTAATCAATTTATTGAGCCATACAACGTATTGAGACAACAAACAATACATTAAGCCAATACGGACTCATATTATTAACCACTCAAGGCATTAAGTAGAAGTATAGAAGGACAAATGATTTTTTTTTTCACTCCCAAGATACATACCACAATCTACTCAGACTGTGCAACACCAAAGTTCATCGGTCGATAACATAACCCCTGGGGCATACTCCAACCTACAGCCGTACTCTATCGCGTCCTTTCTTCAGCTTGATTTGTGTATAGGTCATGCTTGGTATTAGTCATTAAACATTGCTAACTTATGTCTAACCTTGGGGCATCCGTTATAAAACACAGTTTTCTTTTTTTTATAAGCATTGCATTAAATTATGCTTTTGAAATATACAAAGGATGCTCTCCCAACAACCTCTCAGAAACAAAGCATAATTCCGAGTTTTTTGTTTTCAATTTTTTTGTAATTGGTCTTGCGCGATGAACCTTCTTAACATGCACCACTCACCAGGAGCTCGTTGCGACGACGAATTGCACCCTCATAGCATGACCTTATAAACTAATCGCCTTAACTTGGCAAAAATCCTACGACGGCACCTTCTTTTTTCCAGGTCCTTAACATCGCATTGAAAAATGGCAAACAACTGCCTGTTGATTCTAAGGAGCTGGCTTATATCCTACGCATGTCTCCAACTCACCAATACTTCCACAAATTCCAGGGCTCACTTCCCAAAACGGTTCTCGTTGCCCCCGCCAACTGGAAGGAAGCTCTTGAGAGTGGCTATCCTTTTCTTCTTCAAAAACAGGTTGTTGATTCCTAAACTGTTGCGAATCCGAGGCGCAACAATTGAGCTTTGCCCTTTGCCTCACCCACATCCAAAACAACCACCCACAACAGGTCCTGGGAGCATTTAAATAAACTGGAAGACGTTTACTCCTCCACTCGATACTTCCATAACTTTGTCGTGGTTGTGCTCTTCCAGAAAAGGACCCTTTCAGTCTAGGATAAACTTTATAGTCGGGCACAACAAGTGCGTGTTGTAAATTCATTCGGTTCAAGAGTGGAGGAATAAGTGAATTAATAAAATAGATTAATGTGCATTTAATCCTGTCGCACCTGCTGCCACTCGCTGCAACCCCCTAATTTACTAATATACAACTACCACCGCTACCGTCACCACCGCCAAACCCCTATTGCATATATAGTGATAGTGGTATTCGATATCAAAAAAAAGTGCGTGAATGTGAAAAAATTTAAAATCAGCAACAACAACAGGAAAAGGATAATTGATGATGGTGGAAGAATTGATGCAAAGCGGAAACGGAATAGCCTAAAGGCTTAGCCAATTAAAACGCAATTTTCTAGTAAAACTAATTAAAAAGTGATTTCGATTGAGAACAGCAGCAGAGGATTAGTGATCAAAATCCCGTCGGTCGGTAGGCGTAAGGTTCCTCCATACGGTTCTATTCGCAGGACCTCGGTTTTTCATCCTTTTTTCGTGTTTTCGGGTAAAATTGTTCGCTGTAATCAAAATATTGGTTTTTGAGTGCGTTAATTCGATAAAAAGAAGTGAAGGATTAATTATCGAAATTGCATATCCTTTTTTCTGGGTTCAAATAAAAAGCTCTTTTGTTCTGAAGTGAGGAGTGTCTGGTGCCTATAAATTAATTAAGTTCGACTGAACTCGTGCGGTTAGTGATTTGATACTTCGTACAATTGTCATACGTTGAAGTCAACTGTCAATTAAGGATATTTTTTTTTTGTGGCGATTGAACTCCATACACCGTCGTCGTCGTTGTCCTGACAATATATTTATACTCAACAATCTAGCATGGGTACTATATGGATAGTTGTTACTTTTTTGGGATTACTATACTTAAAGCCAACAAGTGAGTTAAGTTTTTGTTTGCTCCTGCCTCGAGGATATTAATTATAACTCCTTTCTTGTTTTTGTTTCTATTCCTTTCAAGGACTATGTATACAATATAAATGATTAGGTTGGGAGTTTGCCCAAGTGTTCGTCGAAATTAATAATACATCATTATGGCCTTTGCATAGACAAGCACCTATTTCCTAGGCTTTGGGAAAGAGGTTATATTTATGTTCTTGTCGTCGTCGTCCTTTTTGGGAGGTGGATGATGGGAGTTTTTTTATTACTTATTGTTGGTTGGCCATAGAGTTTTGGGCATGGAGATTTAACGAAAATTATTTGGGGATTTTGGGGTTTTTGGGCTAATGCTGGAACCAAAAGTTAATTATGGAGAAAGTGGTTTTATAAGTACTTTATGAAGATGGGCATATTGTCTGGAATATTGATGACGGCAATATTGCTTAGGGATTATGTTTTTCTTGAACATAAGAAATGGGTTAATTTATGGTGTTCAAGGTAAATTTGTAAGGACTTGTGAGTAATGTTATTTAACGATGAGTTTTTGAAAGTGACAAATTTTATATTTTTTATTTTGTTTTATCTGCGTATTTTTAAATTTCTTAATAATGTTCCGATTTGGGTATTGTTAAGTATTTTTCAGAATAATAAATATCTGTCAATCAGTTGTTAATAATAACTTTGGCATGGACGCTTCCATCGAGGAGACCTAGTGACCTACATTTACAAATTATTACACTTTCTTATTGCGTTTAATAGAAAGATCTACAAGATTTATCTTAGCAAGAGCAAGCTTTTGTCTATAGATAAGGAATTTATTAAAATTTCTTACAATTAGGCGTGTTTTTTTGGCAAAGCTATCCTTACTGACTAGCGAAGTTGGATTTTACACATATTACAAATACAACAAATAGTTGCCGATAAAAGATGAATTTGGTTGCGCATGGATTTTTCGAATTCGAAGTTATTTCTCCTCTTTATATGTTTGGCATACAAAGATTTCATTCACAATAGATCATTTCTGTCATGCATTTCTGTGAATCTGAAAGTTTTCGTTCTTAGAGTAGATTAAATTAATTAAATAAATAAACACCTTGATTAGTGCGACAGCTCTTTAAGTAGCCAAGGCCTAGTGACTTATACTCTTAACCATGACTGTGTGTGTTATAAATTTGGATGAATGTTATTATAGGTACTCAATCAATCAAGATTATAGGAAGTAGGGGAAATCATGATGATGTTCATTTTGATTAAATAAATATTTTAATTAAAACTATTATCGCATTAAAATTATTTAAGTCCATTAAATTGATATTATGTGATTGTCATATCCATTGCTGAGTTTTTACAAACCTCATAGCATTGGAACCTCTTTAAAGAAAATTGTTTATATGTGTGTACTTGCGGTCTCCACTAGCGATTAATTCAGAGCAAGCTTTAAAGCATGCTTTCACTATCGCAAATGGAGACTACTAGCTTAATATTCAAAACATGCGATAGAAAGTATGCTTTCATCGCATACCATTCATCGCTTGCTTTATCGCAAAGAAAACATCTAAAAAGATGCAATGATGCTTTGAATGTATTTTTCCGTTTATATGGACATTCTTCAATAAATGATTATCTAAAAAATCTGACATTTTTGCTGATCTGCTTTGGCTATTGCGATTGCTAGTGGAGACGGCTTGTAAACGGCAACATCAGTGGTTGAATCCTTATACAAAAATTATTCACATTTCTTAATTTCGTAAGGAAATATGTACATGTCTTTAGATATTTAAATTTTTTTTGTAATGCCACCTGTAGGGAATTATTTGAACCATATTATAAATATTGCTAATGGTTTGTTTGGCAGCGAGCATAGGAATTAAGGTTTACTTTTCAGCCCTTAGTAAAACGATTTCACGGCTACTTCGAAAGCAAATATACTTTATGCAATTCAATCTTGCGTTTGTCAAATTCCAAAACTGAAATTTTCCTCCCAAAAACTACATGTTACTCATTGAAACAGGACCTTGCCCTTAATACCTATTGAGTGATCATACTTAATTAAAAAAATGATTTTTTGAAATAACTTAAGAAAATACTCTGTAAAGTTCATCATCAAAGTAAAGCAAAATAGTTAAATGATTGGTAAACAACTTATTAATGAAAAATACAACTATGCTTCCCAGTTTTAATAACATTTGACTTACCTTAAGGCTTTTTTACTTGCAATAATAGGGACTAAAAGGCAAGTTATACATTTGTAAAAAAAAAAACAAAAATTCTAACGATCAAACATGACATTACGATCATGGAGAAGCCTAAAAAAGTGATCCACAAAAAACGTCCGTCTGTCCGTCAGTTATTCTGTCTGTCAGTCAGTCTGGTATGTCTGTATTTATAACGAGCTGCAGCCAAAACGACTGAAGCGATTACCTTAAAATTTGGTATGTGTGATTCTCAGAGTGAAAATTGAAATTTTATTTTTAGTCCTAAGAATAACGGTACCTGCAATATAACTGTTTAGGAAAAGATTATTTTTCTCGAAACCGGCTCCAACGATTTTGATGAACAGTTTTGAGAGTAATTTGTTGGTACTAGCTATTATTTAATCAAAACCAAATTTACGGGAAAAGTCTAGTAATGGTACCTTTCATATGACGGTTTTTTAATTTTTGGCTTTCTCAGTAACGGTTCTTTGGACTTCTGTCAAATTTTATATTTGAGAATATCTACGTAGCCAATTAAATTCTGCTTATAAAAATTTTGAATAACTTTTTTTTGAAATTAAAAATAATTTAATTTTTTTCTTTTGAAAAGTCAATATTTTTAAAACTAATCACAAAAAATTATTTTTATTTTTATATTCACATGTATATTAATAAATTCTAAAAAAACTGCATACAAAAATTTAAAAAAAAAATAAAAATAAGAAACTGGATTTTATCAAAATCCGTGCGACAATTTTCGAAATACTTTTTTCATAAATTCGTTATTATACAAGACGTGTAATATATTTTTACTAAAATATATATAAATAATAATAATAATACTTTAAATCTGTCACAATGCCTTTTTGAATCCAACCAGATGTTTCACAACCATAGTTAGAAGAATTAATGAGATAGGAAATTTTTTTTCGGCGCAGTAGATCGAGAACTAGGTGACTATTTTCTCATTTAAACCCACGGACGGCTCTAGCTTGCACTAGTAGTTAGAAAAACAACTTCCCAAACTGAGAGTCGAACTTAAGATCTCTCGCTTAGCAAGCAAACACCTTATCTACTGCACCACTGCCGCGCGTTATTTTTCTGCGTTAATGTGGTTTATTTTTAAAAGTTTTTCCGACGATGTGACAGTTATTTAATGTTTACTTTGTTTATTTAAAAAAATAATTTTTAATTCTTTATTGATTGAAAGTCAGCTTAATACTAAATACATTTTGCTTACTGACTAATATTTATAACAAATTTGATGTGAACCTTTGCAAATTTCAGTTCACAAGAATAATATGATATTGCATTATAATATGCAGAATCAGCACACGCGCTAAAATATTGTAACAATATCGCTTGTGCTGATTTTGCTTACATTTTGTTTTCCCACACAATTACTGTGTGATAACTCTTCCCTCTCTAAAGTCATTTACCTGGGGTAAAATGACAGGAAGTTTAAATTCAATGTTCTTTGGTTTTTTATTTTTACATTTTTTATAAATTAATACAATACAAATCATAGATGCAAATATATATAATAGAAGATTTGACAATGTAGATATTTCTTTAAATTTTGTAAAAATGTTAAGTTTTTTTATATTTTCTAGATGTAAATCATGTAAATATTCCAGATCTAATTTTAAACTTTTTTCTGATAAATTTCCTTTTAATATTGGGGGTAGAATTTGAAAACTAGTCATTTCTGTATTCGAGTAATTTTTTCCATCTATATCAATTGAATCATTATTAAATTGAACCAGATATGTACCATTTAAGACTATCGTTTTTTCATTATATTTGAGATTTCCTCTAAAATTTGAAATAAAAGCAGTATTATCTATTATTAAGTCTATAATGGGTTTTTTATAAAATTGGAAGTTTAAAGGAGTGTTGTATTCGAATATATTGACCGCAGCTGAAGTTAAGTATAAAAGTAACCTAGAAGAAAAGAAAATAGTTTTATGGAGACATATTTTTTAATTGAGATTTGTGGATCTTTTTTCCACTTTCAGTTAGTATTGTAACCCTGTTGTCTTTCACTACAATCTCCTTAGAAAAAAGAGGTTTTTGCTTTCCATCTCTGCGTTTAATTGCAGCATAAACTGTATCACCAACTTGATAAGTTTTAGGTCTGTGTCTATTTCGGTTTGCTCTTTTTAGTTTATTTTTTTGATTCTTTTTTATACGTTCTAACAAATCCTCATTTACTTTTGACTGAAAATCAATAAGGTTTTGATAGTTTAATCTTTGAGCCTTCCCTAAAAATACGTCACTAGGTTTCTTTTTCGTAACTGAATGAATTGAATTATTATACCGATCTACAGCTATGTATATAATTTCTTTTGTAGTAAAATCTGGATATTCTTTCTTTAAACAGCGGCTCAATTCAATAATAGTTGAGTGTACCCTTTCTATAGTTCCATTAACTTCACTTTTCTGTGGGGGTGTAAGATATAATTGAATCCCTAATGTTTTTATATAATTTGATATAATAGGACTTATGAAGCTGCTTTCGTTATCGCTTACTAAGATTTTAGGGACTGTGAAATAGTGTAAAATTTTTATTATTTTTTGCCTTAAATATAATGCAGATTTTTCTTTTATGTGGAAGAATTTAGAAAATTTTGAAAATTTGTCTATACAAGAAACAAATTTTTCATGATCTATTTCAAAAATATCCATGTGAATTATTTCTGAGGGATAGGTGGGAATAGGTGTTTCTTGGAGTTCTGGTTTTTGGGGATTTCTATCGTATTTGCTTGAATTGCAAATATCACAGTTTTTTGTATACTTTTTTATAAGATTTGTCATGCTTGGAAAAAAGTAATTTTCTAGTATTTGTTCTTTGTTTTCTTTATAATTTCGATAAGCTCTATTATGTTCCTTTTGAATTATTTCAATCTTATTTTTTTCATTTGCTATATCTTGAACTTAAGGATATTGGGATTCAACTTTTGTTTAAGGACTTCGATTATATTTTCTTTATTGATTTGTTGGAGTTTAATAAAATGTCGGTGGTAATTCGGGTGAGGTTGTTCGAATATTTGCATGTTATTTCCTTCACTAAAAATTAGTTGATTTTTAAAAACATTTACTGGTGCTTCACAGTGTGGGATAAGACCTGAATTATCCTCTTCAGCACTGTGCATTGTTGCTGAACTTGAGCCAGTTAAGTTATATCGCCGTTAAGGCCGCGTATGAAAACGTCAAGAGCACGATTTCTATAGCTCTCGTTGAGTGCGAGAATTGATGGTTAACAGTTGCGTAGAACTCATCAATACTTGAAGAACCTTGAGTGAGGCTATTTAGTTGGTGTTCTAAGGTACGAATATCCCTTTTATCTGCATAGTGCAGAGAGAGACATTTTTTGATTGACAACCAATCATCATCGAAAATATTATATGACACCAAAGCTGTATCTGCACCGCCTCTTATTTTTTGTCTTATACTTTGGAGTATAGACCTATAGATTGGCTTATTTTTTATAATTTCATAATCTTTTAAAATTGATTCGACATTATGAATCAATGAGATGTATTGGACGGGATTACCGTCAAAGACATGTAATTCTTTTACGCAATCGGGTAACCTGCTTATTTCCTGCAGCTCCTTTTCAGTCTTAGGACCTGGTGGAGAAGGTGTTAATACAGGAATCGCACGTACTGTTTCTAATGCGGTTAATCTTCTTTGAAGATTTTGAGTAATTTCGATCTGAGAGTTGATTGCACCTGTCAATTGCGTGATTGCAACTTGTAAGGCTTCTATTTTGGCTTCCATTTCGAATTATTTTTGATTTACAAAATTAAAGAGGAAATATATTTTTTTTTTTTTTCAGAACTGAATTGATAGATAAAAATGTTTTCTTTACCCTTTCCCAATAGTTTGGCAGTTAATAGAATGTTCAGATGTTTGGAATATTTGATGATTTTGTCTTAAGTAAGAGAAAGGATTTGTAAAATAATATTTAGATTTTTTCTTTTAGGTAACTTAAAATTTTAGATTTTTTATAAGACTTCTTTTGATTAAACTTTTAGATAAATTTGTTCAATTGTTTTTTTTTTTTTTTTATATTTTAGAATTAAATTTAAATATTTAATTGTATGTTTCGTTTTTATTTCTAAACGATAACTTTCTATATTTTGGTTATATGTATTTAATCTAATATTTTAATCTATATTTGGAATGGTTTTTTTTTTCACTTTTTGTCTGGTGTATTTTTTCAATATTCACTTTGTAGATATAAAATATTTTCTTCTTACAAATTAAATGTGTAATTAAGATTTACGACTTTTTGTCTGGTATATTTTTTCAATATTCACTTTGTAGATATAAAATATTTTCTTCTTACAAATTAAATGAGTAATTAAGACTTACGACTTTTTGTCTGGTATATTTTTTCAATATTCACTTTGTAGATATAAAATATTTTCTTCTTAAAAATTAAATGAGTAATTAAGACTTACGACTTTTTGGATTTCCCTTGATTATACGCCGGAATTCTTTTCACTTGTACTTCACTTGTGCCTTTGCTTCACGAAGTAATAACCAGTTTGTAACTTTGGGATGTTATTTTCTGGACTACACGCACTGACTTTAACTTGTACTTCACTTTTTTAATTTGCTTCACGAAGTTATGATCAGTCTGTTACTTTTGGATTTTATCCTTGACAGTTATTGCGTTTATTTTTTACTTTACTTGTACTTCACCGCACTTTAACCGTTTCACAAAGTTAAAAAGAATTTCCCTGCTTCAAAATCAGGTTAACTGCTCGGGCGCCAGTTATTTAATGTTTACTTTGTTTATTTAAAAAAATAATTTTTAATTCTTTATTGATTGAAAGTCAGCTTAATACTAAATACATTTTGCTTACTGACTAATATTTATAACAAATTTGATGTGAACCTTTGCAAATTTCAGTTCACAAGAATAATATGATATTGCATTATAATATGCAGAATCAGCACACGCGCTAAAATATTGTAACAATATCGCTTGTGCTGATTTTGCTTACATTTTGTTTTCCCACACAATTACTGTGTGATAACTTGACCGCACATATAAGCAAGTACGTGTGATCCAGTCGTGCAATTTATTTATTTCATAATACATTAAACCATAAAATGCTGATAAAATTTCCATTGTCATGTAAACCTCCAAATGTCCTTTGCAGGACCAACTTATTCTCCATTACAGTAAAGTTGTTGACATAATATTTTGAAAACAATTTTTTTTTTCATTAAAGATACAAAAATATATCTGAGAAGATAATGTATTTCGTATGTGAAATGTGAAAACATTAAACACAGTAACAATAAAACCACAAGCACATCCGCTATTTATGTAAGAGAAACTTGCTTTTTGTTATCATTTTATCCGACAGTAGAGAGTAAATGAAAAGTTGGATTAATAAATGTATGTATTTTTATCCTTGCATAATGGTCAGTCAGGATTTGCATGTGTTTACTATATCATTGCTCCTTATTTTTCCATCTACTTCACAAGAAAGTTATTAAATTAAATGGCATTTTGCTTGTAGGAGTTCCGGTTGTACTCAGAAAAAGGATACTAATATTCATCGTACTTCGAAATATCGATCACTTTCCTGATGTTTTTAAATATGTCTCCCGAAATTCCAAAGGATAGCCCGAAAACATATGTATACAAAATAAACAAAAAATCAATGTTTCACTTTCCTCTCATTTATTAGAAATATATTCATGGCCATACACATACACATAATTCTTCTGTTTGTGTTAAAAAAAGGATATTTTTGTTGAATTGATTGGTTGTTACTTAATTGGTGAAATAATTATAAATATCCTTCATTTATTATCAACAAGGGAAAATAATTGTCAAGAGATTCATACTTGTGAATAACCACACAATAAAATAATTAATAATGTGGAATGTGACAATTAAAGTAACTGTAGTGTGTCGATGACAAAAGATATACTTTTCGGATCATCGGGGACGACTGTGTGTGGACTTTTGGAAATACTTTTACATGTGTGGATACTTTCCGATTGCTTTTTTTGTGTCCTATTTCCATACATTTTTCATGAATGTAGACTTAAAGTAAATTACTTTTGGGACTGAATATGGTCTCATGAGTCTTATTTATTCTCAAAAATTATTGTATTAGATGAGATATTTATGAATTTTGAAAGATAATGATATGAATAGAGACACGTCACATTGAATACATACCTATGTGCATAAAAGGAAAATGTGGTTTTGGGGTTGACTCACTAGAAGCTAATAATGTATATAATCAAATAAGAAAAGAAACATGCATATGCATACGACTTGTTTGCAAGAAGTGGGTGCCCAACAACGATTTAAGTATATGCTCCATAATTTTCGCGCCATTTTTTGTATTAAATCGACGTTTTATATGAGGCTCCGCCAGCCAGTTCTAGTGCCCATTTCTTCGAATAATTACCTCAAAACTGGTTGATCGTTGTAGTTGAGTGTTTGGCGTCATCCATCAACATAAAGCACCATCGAATTTAATCCAGCTTGATCAAGAAGTAAATAAAAGGCACGACTGGGTCGCACGTACTTACTCCAATGTGCTAATCCTTCTTAAGTACAGGCGTCTTTTTTTAATTTTAATGTTCTTTTGACGTGCAAATTCTTTAGAATCGTTATGATTTGATTTGAAGCTCGACGAAACGAAAATGCGTCAAGGCTAGGTACATATATGTACCTATAGCTACATTTAACAATAATTTACTTTTTGAAATCAAATGAATTAAAATAGCTTAATTATGTTTGATGGATCTATTAACGTATAGTGGGGGTTTATGGAATTTGTTTAGGATACTATGTACCTATAATAAGATTGGAAGGAAGGTAGGTACTAAAATAAACCACTTTGAAGCGTGTGGGTATACGAGTAGACAATATTAAAATTAACACTGCGGTTGTTTAAGGCAGGTGTAAACGTTTGTTTTCTTGATTGAAATGTTTGCATTCAGTAATATGTGTTCATCATATAGGTGTCCTTATTATTCTTTATGCTGTTACGATCAAATGAAAAAATCAAAAAAAATCTATCGACTCATTTTCAAAATATTCGAAAAACAAAAAAAAAAGTTTTTAAAAAATTATTAAAAATTCAAAAAAATTGTTTTTGAAAATTTTAATAGGCGATATTATTTGAATCATAAAACACTACCTATTTTTAAAATTTCATCAAAATCCTTTAAATAGTTAAGTAGATAGTCTGATTAAAAAAAAAAAACTGGTTAGTTTTACAGCTAGAATGCTAATTCTAAAAAAGCTCTGTAGGATGTCATAACAATACTGTGTACAAAATTTAAAGCAAATCGGTCGACCCGTTTAGGCTCTATACTCTGTTTAATTTATATTTTCAGTACAGGATAGGATATTTGCCTTTCACTCTTACTGTAATGGATTTCAATAAGCTATCTCTATTTTAAAGCTCTCAAATGGTATAATTGGTATAATTCTCACACAAATGTAGGTATGGTTACCAACTGTTTATTCAAATGTTATGAAAACAGAAACATGTAGACCGTAAACTAAATCTAAAAAAAATTAAATTAAATTAAATCTATCTTTTTCCAAACCACCAAGAGGTAATTAAAATAAGGCCTCTGAAGAATGCCAAATAATCTTATGTTATAAATTTGAAGACCTTCGACCAAGCCGTTCAGGCTGTAGTCCAAATACGTTTCTCAATCGTAATGTCATTTTTGATTATTATCTCAATTTATTTTTGTGTACGAATGCATAACTTGCATTAAAGTACCTATAATCGCAAGTAAAAAAAAAAATTGCCAACAAATATTGCATTACGTATATTTATCTTAACCGTTTTTTTTTAAGAAAAATAAAACCAAAGCAACCATAGTGACAACACCTTCTTCTTTAATTTTAAAATATGCTCTCATTCGCTCTAAGAAAGCCTCAATTCTGGAACTTTCATAACAAAAACTAAAGAAAAAGGTATTATAATTTCCATTAATGGCGAATGGTAAATCTGCAGTAGTGCTTTTTTGAAAAATATACACAATAAGCGAGAGACAAATTGATAATCACTCTCCTCGCCTCGAAGTCGGGAAGCAGATAGGTATTGGTGGAATGTACGTGGGTTAAATGAAATATTACAACAAAAATTTCAACGTATTTCAGGGTTATCTTTTAAATTTAAGTGGCAATTTTTTAAGTTGAGTGCAATGCAAACACTTGCAGGTACCAGTGTGTTTGAAAACTCTCTTCCATATAAGATCTGTACTGAAAATATAAATTGAACAGAGTATAGGTGCCGATACAGACAGACAGACAGACGGATAGACAGACAGACAGAATTTATCGACCCACTTTCATCGTAATGTCATGTTTGATTGTTAGATTTTTTTACGTTTTTTAAGTTACCTATGCAACTTGCCTTATAGTGAATATAATCGCAAGTAAAAAGTGACCAACGTCATGTGGCTATATGCGTACTATGTATACAATGAAGGCATCATTTTATCGAAAGTGTCGACCACTCCTTAAATTACTTAATTTTTACTTTTATGTGGCAAGAAAGATGGTGAATACTTAAGCTTTTGGGGTATAGAATATCGTCATCGTTTTGCTTCCGCTTTTGGAAATAACATGTTCCTAGTCTAAAATTAAAAATACTAGATGAAGGGTCAAAAACTGAAAATAAATTAGTTATCATTTTCAATTTATAGAATTTGTGATAATTTTATTATTTTTATTTTTATATCACAAACGAAAGGTACTCTGTCAGTTACAGACATTTTGTGTTAAGCACCGAAAAATATGAAACGTGAGATATTAAAAGTTGTAAATTTGAATGAAGATTATGAGCCAAAGCAGAAACCTTTTCTCGCTGCGATAAATGAAGGATGTATAGATATTTAGATTTTAATACAAAAACATATTTTACTCTTACCTTCAAACTTCTTTTAAATATCTTCAATATTTTTTAGAATTACGGTTGCATAGGTTTTTAGATAATACTTAGGGTCCAGCAATTCTGTATGTCTACCCGTCTGCCCGTAAGTGTCTACATGTAAGTGTTTCTTAAGCCCTTGGAGTTTTTTTTTAATTATTTGGGCTTTCGAAGAGCTTTTTTTCCACCCTTAAAATGTTTGAACATCGTACGAGCATTAAGGAAATATGGAAGGATGTAGACAAGAGGAAATACCGATGAGCGTTAGTTTTGAAGTTCTTGCATATCACAATGGGCATGAAAAATAAAGAAAGCAAAGAGTTCCATATTCGTGTGGCGTGTTTAAAGAAATACTCTCTCTACTTAACAGTACATTCAAATTTGGGCTGAAACGTTGTTGGGCATAAAACTATTATTTTTTTGTAGAAGGGGAATGCAATTGGCTATTTCATTAAAGCACTGTTTTGCAAAAACTGTGGAAAAACAAAGAAACACATGCATTACGGCAAAGTTGAAGTATTTTTTTATCACCTTCCATCAACATTAAAGTTCTTTTATAGATTCGATCAAAGAAACTTAACTGGCCTAGGTGCGCCGGCCCAAATTTAGGAAATACATATACTCATGCTTTGGTCCAGTTCTAATACACTCTTTGTAGTTTGGAGAAAACCATTATGTCTCCAGAATTTTCGTTAGATCGAATATGTGATTATTTAACAGCTGGGGATCTTGAGACACATTAGTAAATAACAAAACCAATGCATTTTAGATTTTAATTATAAGAATTTGTTTGTTTTAATTTAAAAAAAAGCATTAGTTGTCCGTAGAGTCGGTTAACGGACTATAATTTTACGTGATAACGTTATAAGAGAACATTGATGGCAGCAACACCACCATACAACCCGTTAACTCACACCCACAAACCATCTCGTTAAATCCACACACACATCTTCATCTACTTTCTACTTTAAGAAAACTCCGCATATTTTTGATTTCTTTTTCTCTTCTTGCACTTTTTGAATTTGAGTGAAATATCTTGGGAATTTGCCCCTCTTTCTTTTTCTTTGTGTTGAAAGAACCACAGTATCGCAGCGTGCGTCACTTTTCTTAATAGCATTATCAGCATGGGTCTTATCAGCGTGAGTGATGTTATTTCGTATGTGTAGCCTGTCATCGATTTATAAGACGTTATCACGTCAAAATCTTTTAAAAAATCAAAATTCACACAGTTTTAATAATAAAAACAGCAACACTTTTCGGAATAAATTCCATTATCAGGCGAAAGCGTGGGATGTTACAGAACATACTGTGTAAATTTTGTATTGTTAAAAAAATGTTAATTAAAACAAATTCTAATAATTTAAATCTACAATTTATTGATTTTGTTATTTACTTATTAAAAAATAAATATTGGTTTAAAACCGCACAGTTGGAGACAAAACACATACAAATGATTGAGACGCATACTTGGAACTGCAAGTTACTCCGGTTTCTCGATGCGAGAACATGGTTGTGAATTTGATAACAAGTTGAGAGTACTGTTGCTGGCAAAACAATTAATATTGGATTAGTTATTTTAGAATTTAGGTAAAACGTCTTGATCAACATTAGAAAGAGTGTCGAGTATTATGAATATCAGGTATCGTTTTATGAATATCAGGCTTAAGTCCGTCCGTAATTACTACTCTAAGGAAGTAGAGTTTCATTGAGAGAAATTTCTCAAGCTGAAAGCTAATCAGCATTTCCATGACCTTGGAAAGAAGGCCGGCAAGTATAATTAATCGATAGCTTGAGGGTGAAAAAGATTTCCGTTTTTGTGATACTGGTTCGACAAATGCTGTTTTCCATCCACTGACAAAACCTGTTAAAACAAAACTTATATTTTTTTTGCAAACGTCTCCAAATTTGTTTTTTTTTAAGAAATCTGTGAAATATTGTCGAGGTGGGTTACGTCTGGGTCAACAAAATATAAGACGGTTGGCTTAAAATGATACCTCACATTTTTTTTTTAACTTTCTGAGAACTAAGTAAGCGATTACAACTAAGAACCGTTTTTTCTTATACCGTGTTTGTCATAAAAGAAAAATTCAACTTTCTCAAATTTCTTGATGAAATAAAATACTGTTATTTTTTTCTATTGACAATAATTTTACGTGCTCTTTTGAATAATCAAAACTCGCAAAAATCGAACAAGAAGTAGTAAAGCTTTTAATGCATTTATAATTGTATTCTATGATATGACTATAGCAATAAGAGCAAGAACGTCTGCTTCATTCCTCTTATTTATTTTATTAAATAATAAAACAGTAGTATTTCATTGGAAAACTTCCTTATAATCTATAATGTAATATTGTCTTCCAGTCTTATCCAATTATATGCTGACAAAGCCAACTGTTTCCGACATAAGTAGTGACATTGAAATACTTGAACCAAAAGATCATTTTTTAAAATAATTATTTCGCACATATATATATGTACACCAAAAATGTTTAGGGTCTTTGACTTAAGCGTTTTTAAAGCGCTATGTCAATGGCTTTAACAATAAAACATTTACCAAACAAATTCATGCCAAACCTATGAATAAAGTGTGCACATCATGTCTCCTCCATCCAATCCTAAGTGCTTACCATATATAATGATTTATTTATTCCATATTCGGCATCAATTCATCCCAAAGCACGAAAACAATATTTCACATTCACACGCACCAAAACATTCACGAAAGTGTTATGTTGGATTTCGGAAAAATATTTCACCGAACCTGAATAATAAATATTATTTTCTTCTTGACCACAACCCCTAAGTACCCATCGGATCGGTATAGAATAACCAAAACCAATAAACAAGACAACTTCTATAAGAGAGCTAAGACTATAGGATGAGGACAACAACGTCGACATGGACTTTGAAGAAAGCAAAAAAAGCCCGTCATCGGATCACGGTAATCCTGCTGACATTGTGAATTTGTGTGAGATATGGCCATACATGGCATATGAAGTTAATAAGCCAATTTATTTTCCTCACATACGAAACTCAAGCCTGTGATGGTACTGGCTGGGCCGATTCGATGACGATATAAGGTTAGATGATCGTGCGTCCTTTGGGGATTCTTCCTCCAAAAGGAGCCCAAACAAAAGCAAGCAAATCCCTTACAACTAAATTCGTTTTGAATTCAATTCGTTCTAATTTCTATTCATGTGATATAATATGCCGCCTGTCGTACTTTGTTTGTGTTGCGAATTATTTTTTCGGCTTCCCTTTTTTTTGATTCCTTAAGCCAACTTGGCTTGGCTTATAGGGACAACGGGTGTGAGTTGGTGTATTTTGCCTTTCGATATCTGGGATGGGAAGCGCTGGTGCGATTGGTAGAATTTGTATCTCTGGGATTAGCTTCATTGTTTAGGTTGAATATAAGATTTTCAGTTTTGCCAAAATAAAATGCCTACACATTCACATAATGTAGATTTTAAACAATAGATTGAGTTGAATTGGGTATTTATTCATAAATTGTCATTGTATTTTATTTTTATTTATCGGTCTTAAAAAAATACAATATTCAGGAAAATAAAGCTGGCATTATCTGCTGTGATTGTTGGGATAGGCATTTGTTGAGCTTTCGAGGATAGGCTTAAAAGTTATTTATCTAAGATATCAGTTATACTAAATCTATATACGGTGTAGGTACAGAATGATAAACGTATCTTTAGATATTCGGTATGACATGGACATGAATCCAAGCTCAAGAAGTAAGAAAAACCTGTTGACATGGTTTAAATTGAATCTCTCGAAACTTCATTGGTGGAAACAAACATCTGGTGATCCTTAAATTTCGCCAAATAAAAAAACGTATTCTTTTTTACTTTTATAATGATTTATTACTTTGAATAAGAAAAAGCAACAAAAAACAATCACAAAATAACCATTAACACATTTTTTTAAACGTTGGCCTACGAGTCTTTATTTTTATTATATCATAGTGTTACGCTTTTGGTCAGGATAAGTACTTTTATGCGTCATGATATCGTGCAAACTAATTTTAGTTCTTAGACCTTGAAGAGTCTGACATAGGCGCAGTTTTTGTTTCATATCATGCCAGACGATTTAAATTGCAAAAGGTCAGGACTGCTAAAAGGCTATGCCTATATACTATAGGAATTGATTGAAAAGCTAACCAGTCTAAGACATATCAATTACTTTTAGTCTTTCTTTGCTAAGCTAACTGCATATGTGGTGCCACATGCATGAGAATATTATTCACTTTGCCACTGTTCGATATTTTTAAAATTGATTTTATAAGAGTCGACATTTGATCCAGTCTGTATATTTACCAATCGACTTTTCGAAAGTCGACCATATGACGGTCGATTTTACAATACCCAACCCAAGTAAGTCGTCTCGAACTTTGGTTACTCAAGTTTAATCAGTGATTTTTGAATGGCTTCTTAAAATAACAATTGTAGGATTGTAGCCGTTTTAATCTTACATTTGACCTAAAAACATAAATACAATTACTCCTTATAGTTAAGGATGATTTGATCTGTAGTTCAAAATACATACATACTTATAAACAGATAGACTGGCGAAATTGTGCAGATTTCTCTACCGTGGGAGAAATATGGCACACATTTGTCAGATAGACCTCAAGAAATGAAAGATGCTGATGAGGGAGGAAGGAAAATATCTTCGCCTACAAAGTGGAAGCAGACCAAACATGGTCGATTTGATTTGTCAGTAGACATTGACATTGAAGACTTTGAGGAAATGGATTGAGATTATATGCATAGAACAAAACAAAAACACATTAGTAACCTTTTATTTTTATTTTGTTAATCCACTATTAAAAATTTTAACAAGTGTACGAAATATGTTTGGCTTTTATCTATCAATTAAAATATGTTTGTTGTATTACGCATGTATGTATGTACATATTATTGACAAACAAAATTAATATCTAAGAATCAGGTCATTGAAGACCTAGCTTTATGGCAAGAAGTAGCATCCTGTTGAACAATGTAGTCTCCATAACAAGCTTAAATGTCTGGTATTCATGGGAAAAGTTAATTTTTCAGAATATTTTGATACTCGGCAGCATTTCCCCAGCACTGTGCAGACATGCATTACCGAAATGAAGGTTTTAATACAAACTCTATATACTACGTTCTAAGAAAATAAAATTAAAAAACAACTAAGTAGAAGACTTGGCACTAATTTTCGACTTTCTTGAATTATTGATTCAAAATAGCTTTTTACGGCCTTTAGTCCATCAAAAACTGGCATTTCGTCCCGGTAACTCACTTGGACTCATCAGTTGACAGCGAGTACCTTTGTCAAGACGCAACTTTTGATTTGTTCAGTTCAACACTTATTAAGTTTTTGCGTTACCATTATCATTAGAGATGCTGGAAACTTGACAATTTTTTTCAAGGCATTCCTTATAAAATGGCTCTTAGCTCGTCAGTATAACAAACTTTAAACCAGGGCTCATCATGACTCTAAATAACGCGGACTCTATTGGCTTAGTACAATTTTTGCATCGTTTGGCCCACTCTAAGCGTCTTTTTTCTGTCAAGATGTTTAAAGTGCGTTTTCTTTGGCTTCTTGTTTTAATTAATTAATAATAAACCTTGTAAAATTTGTTTCCCATTATTATTATTGTACGCTTACAATTGTCGACTAAATCACTTATGATTATTTCTCTCCTTTCCACAGTTATTGCAGCAACAGTCGTCGATATTATTTTACTATTTTTTAATATCCGACAATCTCAAAGTTTTGTTATCGATGGATGTCATGTTCTTGATCCAATTTCCACATTTCTACTATTTTTGAACTTTGATAAAATGTTCCAAGCCGATGAGCGAGGTAAATTTAAATTTTTGGCGATTTGGCGAAAATAGTGTTTACCAGCGAGAAGCCCTTCTTCAATATTTTCATGTTAAGAAATAAAAAAAATTTGACCATTGTGGTACGAGTGTTTGATTTAAAGGAACTCTCCGACGGTTGCATATCTCAAAAAAGGTGCGTCATATAAGAAACAGCAGTGTATAAAATAGTAGCGTACCTACATTTTTAGGTTATTTAACAAGTGAATTAATTTGCAACCATAAAATGTTAACTGCACTTAACGTAATGGAGAAGAAAATCATCATCCAGGCAGTAAAACTGTAAAACTGTTTCTGACGTTCAAATAGCTGTTGTCGTTATCCTCATACCTCCCTAATCGAACAATGATACTGGAAATGGAGACAACTCAGATTTCAAGAGGTTTGAAGCATTCTTATCTGCCTTCTTGATGATTAGATACACTTCTTGGAAAAGTCATGAAGGGGTCAGCCACTTTGATGATATTGCTTTTAACAGCAAATGGAATTCATTTCTGCAAAAGTAATACCGACCGATGGAGATTTGCATTGTAAGAGTGCCAACTTAAGTTGCTAGTTGACAGTTATTGTTGTCATTTTTCTGTCTTCGCGACTGCCGAAAAAACTGTTCCGCCCAGAAACATGCTGAACAATTGAATAGCCCTATTATTATTTTTTTAACTGTTTTGAGAGTTCTTTGATGTGTACCCAAGTTGGGTGACAATGTAAGAGCGACAGTTGCTAATATTAAGAGAGTTTTTAGCATTTTTTGAGCTGGTTTTGTATACGTTCATTAAAAAATGCATTAGTTTAGCAGCGCGATCATCAGAAAGCTATCGGTATTGATAATCGGTTTATTTCTTGTGTTTAATAGTTTAAATAGAAGAAAAAATCTTTAAATGCAATGGAAACTGTTAAAACAAGGGGCTTACGATAAAAAAATCTTTTTAATCGCGCTATAGCTAAAAAAAATTCAACGAAGAAATAGTTAGAGTTACCTAGAAATCCATTATTTTACTGAAAAAAACTTACAAAGGCCGTACTTTAACAGAACTTTCAAGCCGAGAAAAACGGAAATTATAAGGTAAGCTTCCAATTTAATCCATTCTATACGTAAGATTAAACCCGAACCAGGGTTAGAAGTGGGCCGAATCACCATAAGTACAGTAATTAACAGTATCAGATACCTGAAGCGCTTAAAACTAAAAAAAAAATACCACTTAACAAATATCAAAAACAACAGCGGCTTAGTTTTGCAAGATCCATTATGGCTTCGAACACTGATGGCAGCAGTCACTTAAACGGTTAGCGGAATTTGATATTTTCTGATGGAAGAAAGTTCAACCTCGATAGGCCTGACGGAAACGACCATTAATCAAAATCAATTTTGGACCGCTGCCACAGCCACAAGAGAAGCGTTTAGGTATGCTCTAGATCATACTATAATGGAACAATCTATTTGGATTTTGTGAACCATAGATTTACAGCACCTTATTACAAAACAGTACTGAAAATGTCTACCACAGTTCCAGGTTATTTTCGGACCGGTGCCGATCATTTTCCAGCAGGATAATGGGCTGATTATGTCAAGCTGGAATAATTCAAATTTGATTACAAATTTATGGAACAACTTTACTGGACACCCTACTCTCCAGATTTAAACATCTTTGAAAATGTGTTGGTGTGGTTGCTTGACGCGAAAGGCGTATGAATGTAGGAAGCAGTACGCCAACAAAGATGAGGTATTTTGAAAGTATCTAAGTGATCTGGGCCAGTATTTCCCTTCATATATTAAAATCTTTGTACAATTCATTAAAATACCGCATTTTTGACGTAATTTAAAATAAAGGAGTTTGTACAAAGTACTGAAATATTGGTGTAAGCTATAGTAAATATATAAGAATACTTAAAAAAAAACATTTCGTTTGCATTTTAAATAAAATAAAGTGTTTATATTCTACTGTTACCAAAAATTCATATTAGTGAATCCAAAGAAAATTGTTTCTGAAAGTTCCGTTAGCTCTTCGAAACCATTTGAAGTTTCTCTTAGAATGATGAACTCAGTTCTACCTCTTAACCCAATATACAATTGCATAATGTACAGAAGTACAGATCGGAAAGTTACACAAAAACAGTTAATTTAAAAAATAAATTATGTGTGAAGCTGTTCAATTCTATTTGTTAAGGATTGTATAGCAGTAGCTGCTGATGCTTCTCGTACCCACTTTGCCAGTCCAAAATCGCTCACCCCGCTCCAATTGTAGAGCTCCATTCACTTTTCATTGAACGCATTAGCGTTTGTTTAATTCTCATGTCGAACCACACCCGTGACGATCCACTTCAATTGATTGTTCGACAAATTGTGGCAAAATATAAGGGTGGCGACTTCGTGATCCTAGCTTGTCCTGATCCTGAACGTAGAGATGTGTGCATTCAGCGTAGTGGAAATACCCGTTCGATTGAAAGAAAGGAATAATCAGTTTTGCGCATAATAAGTAGCTTGCCCAATTCACTGTCCATTGAGCTGTAATGAAGTCTTCCATAAGGGTTATAATCGCGTTTTCGAAAATGTTTTGCGCCAAAACGGTACAAATAAATGGGCTAGAACATCCCAGCTGTGAAGCTTTCCAATGAGTATTTTTTTTAAAGAAATTGGGATCAAACGCTCAAGAGAAAATGGCTTTTAGTCCCCTAACATCCTTCATTACAACTTCAGGAGCAACGATTTCTCTGATTTTGCTGAGAGCCATTTACCATATATCCAGAACACTTCTTGCAACTTGAGTATGGCATCTCTGGAAAACGGACTAATCGTGTTTAGATATTGGGTAACGATGGTTTTCCACTCTTGTTTTTGCGAGGTTAGGTAGAGCTGCAGTTCCAAAACAACCCAGTTATCCGGATTCCTACACATTCCTAATGGAAAATGTGGAAACACATGCATTTTTTGGTTTAATTAATTTAATTGATGCCAAGAAATTTCATCATGTTTTTAAAGAGTTCGTTATCGAATTGACGGCCTTAATCGGTGGTATGCTAATGCGTTTTCATTGTGGAACGCCGATTCTGCTAATCCATCCTTCGCATAGGTTTTGAGCTACAGTTTCAGCAGTCACATCCCTATCTATCAAGAATGTAAGTCTGTAGATAAAAGTGAAAAATGAAGATACATACTCGAATGGGTAAATTGAAATTGTGAAATTGACAGTGGTTGTTGGGTTATTAAAAACCATACATTTAAAAAGAACTTTGTACGGCCTTAGTCCATCATAAATGGACGTTTCGTCTAGGTGGTGATTCAGTTAACAGTGAGCTATATGTAATTTAGTTTAACTTCATGTTATTTAAAACACCTATTCGTAATGTGTAATTCTAACCATTTGATTTAACAACCACTGAGAGCATTTTTACTTCAAGACTAACATTTTAAATTTTCTTTCTTTTTTTTTAATATTGAACATTTTCCACCTGCTATCAATTTACTTTTGATACCGAACAATATGTGTGATACCTACTACCTCCTATATTTTTTGGAAGACATCTGCCTCTCACACAATTTGACAGCTTCTTGTGGGAAACGGGAAAGCACTTAAATGTCATCTGCTCCTAACTGGTTGTGAAAAGAACTTATTGAAAATACGACTAAGACAGATCTGCTCTTGACTTCTGTCTCAAAGGTGTCTGTTTTGAGAAATAAGTTATCAAAGAAGCACATAAGAATCCTATGGCCGATTTCGAACCCAGTTTGTGTAAGAAAGAGGCGTTTTCGAGAAAGCATTTTCATTTAATACTTTAAACGAAATAACCGCAATTTCATCCAAAGTGACAGATGTCTTTTCACATTTATTTATCTTTCATTCAGCTTTAGATGGATGAGACACAGAAAGTGAGAACAACCAGGAAATTGGTTCACACATATTATTTTTTCTGAGAATATAGATTTTATACCTGTCGGTTGAGTCCTTGATAGATGGTGTTCCCTACATGATAAACCCAACCTCATTTTCACATAAAGGTATATGAACCTACATAATATTCTGTGCTGCGTGCGAAATAAAGCTTTAATAGTAATTTTTGTTGGTGTGTGGGTACCTACCTACCTTACCTCTCCTTGGGGAAATTAACTTTGGTATGCATAGTGCACGTAATCTGATTGAACTGATTTTATTCAGTGAGAGCAATTTTCTTTCACAGGAAAATTCTGCAAATTACACCTGAAATTATTAATAAATTTCAATTTCAATGCACTTCGGCCCAGAGTTGTTGATAGAGCTTTATAAATGCAGAATGGTTACTCTATTATAAATGCATTACAATTTAAAATCTTTAATGAGAGCTTTTTTTTAAAAAAGATTAAATTGAAAGAAATATTTTAGTATCTATTTTCAACAAATATTAATATTCAGTATTCAGTAAAAATAAACAAATTCTGTCGAATGGCTCATTATAATTTGATAATAATAATTATTATTATTATTATTATTATTATTATTATGATTATTATTATAATTTATTAACATTAAATTTACTGAAAGTTGTAATTATTCAGAAGAAGATTGAAAAATTTCAATTTCCAATTTTCAACAAATTCGAAGAAAAGAACTGCCCAGGAGAATGCGATGGTATGAATCCTTATCTTGACAAGCTGACTTATAAAACCCTCAGTAAAGTTTAATTTTTGGGGGGTAAATCAATTAAATGTTTCGTGACGAATACTATTCCGGTGTTAACACGCGACCACAAAACCATTTCGAAAATATATTTTTGTTTTATTAAAACAAATCCCACGTCCTTGTATTATGAAATAAAAAAAAATTTAAAAAAAACTTTAAACGAACAACTGTTTTATTGTTCATTACTTTCGGTATGCTAATACCCAACATGCCCTTAAAAAGAGCGAATAATAATATCATGTAACAAAAAACTTTGGAAAGCATTTAAATTTACATACTTGCTGAATAAATCAATTGCTTGGGTTGTGGGAAAATATCTGATGATAGATATATCTTTGAGGTTTTTGATACTCAGGTGTGTGTTGGTATTGGATTTCCTTTCTAAAAATTTGTCAAGTTTCCACACTTATAAAGCTTGTTTTCTGATCGATTTTTAATAAAACATATCCTTGCCTGACTTGTTAATGTGTGGTAGTGTCTTAAAGGTGTTATTTCTAATATTGGTATTTTTGGTCATTTAAGAAGAAATAAAGATAATTATATTGCTTATTGAAAATCACAATTTAAAGTGAAATTCTAACACATATTTCGATATCTTTCAAAATATGTTATTAGAAGTCAAACATGACATCATGGTATTTCATTCTTTTGTATCCCCATGAGAATGAACACATGGCTTAGGATGTATAATGTCTGTTATTTGTTTGCTTTATCAACAAAAACATTTTATTGATTATTTAATTGAATTCAATAACGACCAAATTGGTGGACGAAACTGACACTCTTTAAAAAAATTTCCAGAAAGTTATCAAATTACCATGTAATTTTCTTGATATGAATAAACTATTCAAAAGACATTTGTTAGTTCTCTGATCTAATTAAAAAAAAAATGTAATAAGGTACAACTTGTCACTGATTGAAACCTTAAATCATAAAAAATATATGTACATATAAATAATTAATTCTGTTAGATTTTATTTTTTTCTTCCGTTGCATACCTTAAGCTCTAAGCTAAGGAATATTGTGTTTGGTCTTTTTTATACCCAGACAACGCTAATGATCTGAAGGCTGTTTCAAATTCCAAATATACCACATGGCAGAAGACCTAAACAAAAATGTAAATTTCTCAAAAAAAAAGAAAAGAAAAAACAGAAAATTTAACATTCTAACAAAGCTTCTCGGAATTTTGAAAGTAATACAACATGAAACAAAAAATTTCAATACAAAAACACATTTATCTGTAGCAAAACAACGTCAACATTAAGAAGCACAATTAAACGTGGCACTGTGATCCACCATTCCAATACGCTACAACAAAATCTCGAAATTCAAATATTGGATAAGGAAATATATATGCTGTATATAGACGACAAAGATCCCGCGATCGATCGGAACCCAAATAAATTTTGGAAACAACAGAGTTCCTAATATTCCGTACAAAAATGTTTAATGACATTTTCACAACAAGAGCGACACGGGAGGCTTTGCAAAAGTCTATACTTTTTCCAATCCATATTCTCAGTTTCAAATTCAAGCTACCAACACGTAACACTGTGCTGCTCTCTTCAGAAGAGATGAATTTTTGTTCTGGAAACAAAGCACTGAAGACCAACCAGCTTGGACTTGGCGGCTTTCCCGCAGAGTGTTTAGATGAGGCACGAATGACATTCAGCGTACTCCTCCATCCACTCATTCCTACATCCACTCATAGAGAAGGCCCGAGTCCGAAGGTTTCGCCGACGAGTGAAAAAAGCGAATGAAAGTCAAAATAGTTCCAAGCTTAATTTGGAATGCATAAGAGAACACCTAGAAGCCAGATTCGATGCCAAACAAACCGTATTCCGGGACGAGGGGTTGAAAATTATTTCCGGTAAAACAAAGTTGATCATGATCACCCTCAGGATCCAGTCTTCCTCTCTAATAAATATTTCTCAACAGTGTAGAGCTTTCAATCCTTTGGGAGTATCATTTCTTCCGAAAGCGAAAACGAAACCGAACATTACATCGACAGCCTCTTTATACGACGTCGAAAATTATACAGTGGATTGGAAACATGCCTTCAAAAGGAAACGCCTGTATCGCATCGCAATTCTAGCAATGCATTGAAATCTACTCACACAATAGAAACAAGAAGAAAGAAGAATTAGGCAGCCGAGAAGAACATGATATAGGTAGAAAAAGCGCGGACAAATCCTCACAAAAAGGCAATAGTTGGGAGGAGCTGAAACAGATTTCAGGAAAATATATACGATGGCATGTAAACGTAGTTGAAGCCCAGTGTCCTACTAGTAGAGTTAATTAGTTAGAGGACCTAAGTAAGTCCTTAAAGTATGCCAAAATGAGAGGGACAAGAGAGTACGGTAAGGCATTCCACATTCGCGTGGTACGTCTTTATAAAGAAATCGGGTTTTTGCTGAACGTCAGAAGTTGAGCTCAAAGGTAAATTTATGTGCATTCCTAACAGTGCGAGGTTTATAATTGAATCTTTTTAGGGGAGTAATAGCTAAAGGGCTTAATTCAGAGAAGAATTCAAGCAAATGCCTAAGAAAAGTATTAAAGCAAAATTTTGTATTACAAAAAATTATTTAAAATGTTAAAAGGAGTCCTGAATTTTAAAAAAAATATATTTTCGACTATTTTAAAGAAATGGCGTCCAGGCTTAAAAAAGGAGTCAAAATGACGCAAAGGAGTCCCAAAGGTAACCCTGAGCTCACCCCGATCACTTGAGTGTTTTTGGTGACCAGGACAGTGAAAACATTTTTGATAGTCTTGTCTGACTGTCTAAAATTATGGTATATCTTTTGATAGCATCTTTTCTGAATTGTGGAATAAAAGAAAATGTCAGTATCAGTAACCGTAAACAATGCCAAACAATGGTAGGTTTCATGTTAGCTCTTTATTCACTTTGATTGAAATCAGCAATTATTCTGATAGCTATTTCTCATCAAACATGAAACCAAAAGATATGTCTGTAGTATAATATAACTAATTTGGCGAATCAAACAAACTTCGGAAACTGCTTTTGCCGCCAGGATTTCTATGAGACTATGTATATCTTGGAGTTCTCAGAGAGTTCAACTGTCAAAATATGTTTCCCCTGTGGGTGCGGGGATGAAAGAATAGGCCCACGGTATGGATATGCCTGCAGTAAGAGTCCGCTAAAATATCCCTCCTTTTAGGTACGGGGGCAGAATAGGCCTAAGGACAGGGAAGTGCCAGCAGTAAGAGCCTGCTTACAGCTCCTCCTCTAGAGGTTCGGGATGACAGAATTGGCCTATGGCTGTGAGTGCCTGAGGTAAGAGTCCTCTAATCTCACAGCCCTTTAGAATGGGTGTAAGAATTATTCTATGGCCGGGTTGCCGGAAGTAAGTCGTCCAAGACCAAGTCTAGCAGCCGGCAGCAGGAAGAGTCCGGGTCTTCACTGTGGTTGATAGGATCTTAGATCTGTTGCTTTACTGGTTGGTGGGCCAGCGGCAAGCCACCCTAGTAATAAAGTGGTTTTACCATCCACTCAAGGTGACTCCAAAGTGGGTAGGCCCACCGTGAGATTAAGCCATAATGAGCAGGTGCTCACGTAAAGCCTTTCCACTGCTTGTCAAATTATGTAAGTAACGTCGTTCAAATTATATTTGAGCTGCCCCAATCTTTATTTTCTCAAAGGTTGAAACATTTGGGGAATGCACTTTTGAATTATTTAATTAGTTTTTTTCATTCTGAAAATGTTTTTCCTTGTTCTAAGCTGTATTTATGTTTTCTTATTATAACGGTCTCTATAACTTTATCGTTTGCTTTTGTCTTATAAGGAGGAATTTCTTGAAATATTTTCCATTCCTTCTCGCCCTAGGATGATTGTACACAAAGCACATCCAACCGGTGCAGTTGTTTTAATATTTTAAATTAAATTTCAAACTCAAATACCATTTTCCATTCTTGAAACAATCTGACTTGTCTCTGGAAATGTTCGTATTCACATTAAAGCTTTTATTCTTTTTAACCCCTGAGCGTTTTTATTTAACCAATTTATACTTATACGTATAGAATGTGTTAGATCTTAATTTAATTATCTCAAAAACAATTCTAATGTTTGAAAATATTTACATATTAATTAACCAGAAATGGAAACCATATGTATCTACACAACCATAAAAAGCATCCATAAGATATTTCATGAGTATTTAATAGTGTTGTGTAATAGGAATAACTTTTTCATGAGTTCTTTTCTATTTATTTCCCTGAAATGAAATTGTTGAATGTTTTCCCAAATGCTCCTTCATACCTCCCACGCTCCTTGAGAAACATGAAACAATATGGAGCTGGAAGTGACACGCAACAAAAATTAATTGAATTTAAGAGCCATATTGCTGTTAATTCCACTTACCTATCTACATGATCCCAATACCAGTCATATATGTAGAATGAGAGTATTATAGTAGTTACACGAGTGCGTACTTAATTAGTTTCAGGATCTTATAGCAAAACATATTTTTATTTTTGAAAATAAACGATTTGTTCCCCCTCCGGATGATTTATAATACTAAGTCACGAACACAGACTAAAATAAAATTTTCCGCGCGGGAGTTGTGCAAGGCTGGTAAGGATTTATTTTCTTCAACATTACACCACATCCCTATGTGGAAAAATGCAAATGACAGAGGAAAACGAATATAAGAATTACTTAATTGAATTTCCGCGGGGAAAACTTAGAGGGACGTGGTCAGTTCGGTTCGGGTCTTATTTTACCACATTTTATGCGCCTACGTGTTTATGTTGTCCGCCATTACTTTGCACTTTATAAAACAATAAAGCTTTTCAAAAAAGAATGGAATGAGTACGAACAGTTTAAGTAGAGCATTGTTAAGCAAAAATTTCGCTTATGAAAACCATTTGTCACGTCAACGTCATTTGGAAAAAGAAAAAGTTGGAAAATCCTATTTTTAGTTTGAATTTTAATTTGAATAGAGAACAGTTTGAAGAATAGGGAAATTGCCCAGGAATGAATGTATGCATACAAAGAAGAACAAAAGATCTATGCCACTTAAGGATAACATTTCCATGGATTTGCTTCTGGTGTTTTTTTGAGTTTCTTAGCATTAAATTAGGCCAGTGTTTCACTTTGGGATATATACTATGGGGCCCAACGCACACTGCATGAAACTGCAATACCAAGCCCATAGTCAGAGATAGGATCACGGCCACGAGGACAATAGCACAACGGGAACAAGCTTATTGAGAAAGGCTTTTAGGTTTTCTGTGTGGTGTGCATTATGCAATGTAATATATGTTTATATTTTAAACGCTATTTTCTGCAAATTGCAGCAAAAAAAGTTTTTATAAATCGCCAAATACAAAAAAAAAAGGGCACGACAAAAAATTTATTTTAATTAGAAAAAAAAAGTTATTCAAAATTTTGAGATGCAGAATTAGTTTGGCTACCTAGATCTTCTCAAATATAGAACTTTACATAAATCCAAAGAGCTGTTACCGAGAAAGCCAAACATTAAAAAAAACGTTTATATGAAAGGTACTGTTAATAGACTTTTCCCGTAAATTTGGTTTTAATCAAATGATAGGCAATATCAACAAAAAAAATTCTTGGAGATTTTCATCAAAATCGTTGAAGCCGTTTTCAAGAAAAATAAGCTTTTCATAAATGGTCATATGGCAGGTACCGTTATTTTTAGGCCTAAAAATGAAATTTCAATTTCCACTCTGGGGAATGCCAGAAGAATCACACACACCAAATTTGAAGATAATCGCTTAAGCCGTTTAGCCTGCAGCTCGTTACACATACTGACAGACAGACAGACAGGCAGGCAGACAAAAATTTTTTGCCACAATTTTTTTTAGACTTCTCCACGATCGTAATGTCATGTTTGATTGTTATCTCAATTTTTTATTTTCACGAATCTAACTTACTTACTTACTTAGGTGGCGCTACAGTTCGGGACGAACCTGGGCCTCAACCAACATGCCTCTCCAGCCAACTCGGTCTTTGGCTAGCTGCCTCCAGTTTTGCACTCCAAGTTGGTTGAGGTCGTCCTCCACTTGAGCGCGCCACCTAAGGCGAGGTCTTCCTTGACTGCGTCTACCCTCTGGGATGGAATCGAAGATCCTGCGAGCCGGAGCATTGTTATCCATTCGCTCTACATGACCTAGCCATCTTAAACGTGATATGCGTATTTTTTTGACCAGGTCAATGTCGCTGTACAGCTCGTATAGTTCTTGGTTGAACCTTCTCCTCCAAAGCCCGTTAACGCAGATAGGGCCAAAAATCTTCCGAAGAATCTTACGCTCGAAACGACTAAGGATATCTTCATCCGCTTTAGATAGAGTCCATGCCTCGGCGCCATATAGCAGGACTGGGATGATTAGGGTCTTATACAGAGTCTCCTTTGTCTTTCGAGAGAGGGCTTTGCTACTCAATTGCCTTCCTAGCCCATAGAAACAGCGATTGGCAAGAGTAATTCTTCGCTTTATTTCTGACGAGATGTTGTTGTCAGATGTTATAGCGGATCCGAGGTACACAAAGTCCCTAACTACCTCAAAGTTGTACCTGTCTATTGTGATGTTTTGTCCAATCCGCCGGTGTTGTGTGTCCCTTTTTGTGGACAGCAGGTACTTCGTTTTGGCCTCATTGACTGCTAGTCCCATCTTAGCCGCTTCAGCTTCAATGCTAGCAAACGTTCCAGTGACAGCTCGCCGAGTTCTGCCAATGATGTCTATGTCGTCAGCGTATGCTAGCAATTGCACAGACTTGAACAAAATTGTCCCACTACAATTGACTTGCGAGTTTCTTATAATTTTTTCAAGTATTCAGTTGAAGAAATCGCACGATAGCGCATCACCTTGTCGGAATCCTTTTTTGACGTCAAAAGCTTCTGTGAGGTCAGAACCAACCTTGACGGAGCAGCGAGAGTTCTCCATCGTCATCCTGCACAGTCGGACGAGTTTTGTGGGAATGCCAAAACCTGACATGGCTCTGTATAGCTCGTCTCTATAAATGCTATCGTACGCGGCCTTAAAATCGATAAAGAGGTGGTGGGTATCGATTTGGAATTCTTGGGTGGTTTCCAGGATCTGCCGTAGCGTGAACATTTGATCGATTGTGGACTTTCCTGGTCTGAAACCACACTGATAGGGGCCAATCAGGTTGCTGACGAAAGGTTTCAGGCGTTCACATAGTACGGCAGAGAGGATCTTGTAGGCGATATTCAGGAGACTTATTCCTCTATAGTTGGCGCAGTTTAGAGGGTCTCCTTTCTTGTGGATCGGGCAAACGATGCTGAGGTTCCATTCATCAGGCATACTTTCTTCTGACCAAACTTTAGAGATGAGTTGGTGTATGCACTCCACCAGGTCATCTCCGGCCGCTTTAAAAAGTTCGGCGGGTAATCCGTCGGGTCCAGCAGCTTTGTTGTTTTTGAGTTTAGATATTGCTATCCTTACTTCATTTTGGTCAGGTGGACGGAAGTTTTGTCTGTCATCATCCATGTTGAATGGTTCATTCTGCCTGACAGCGGGATTTTGGCCTTCATCGCCGTTTAACAGTCTGCAGAAATGGTCCTTCCATGTACTCAGCACCGACTGTGACTCTACTACGAGGTTTCCATTCCTATCTCTACAGGCTTCTGTGCGGGATTTTTTTCCTTGGCATGTTCTTTTTACCTGTTGGTAAAACTTCCGCACGTTGTTCCTGGAGTAGCATCTCTCAATATCCTCGATCGCGCGCTTCTCATGCTCTCTTTTTTTCTTTTGGAGAAGCCGGTGTTCTTCCCGTCTTTTCTGCTCGTAAAGCTCGCGAGCAGCTCTCGTCTTTCTTTGCAGCGTCGCTTTATATGCCTCTTGTTTGGCTGCATGGGCCTGCCTGCATTCGTCATCAAACCAGAGGTTTCGTGGTGGTGGTCTGGTGAAACCTAGCACATCAGTTGCGGCATCTCTGATGGCTTGTTGGCAGTGTTGCCACTGATCTTCGGCACTTGATGCTGGCGGTACTGGATTTCCTGAGAGGTTACGGGATATTCGATCGGCATAGGTTCTGGCGGTTTCTTGCGATTGCAGCTTTCCGACGTCATACTTCCTCACAGTATTACTCCGTTGTTATGGAGTTCGGGTTATTCGCATTCTTACCTTTGCTGCAACAAGGTAGTGATCCGAGTCGATGTTAGCTGCTCGGAAGGTGCGAACATCCAAGATACTGGAGGCGTGTCTTGCATCGATCGCAACGTGATCAATCTGATTGACGGTTCTTTGATCTGGGTGTCGCCAAGTCCCTTTGTGTATATCGAGATGATGAAACCGTGTGCTTGCAATGGTGACGTTATGTGCCGCTGCGAAGTCAATTAGCCTAAGTCCGTTTTCAGACGTTGTGTCGTGTAGGCTATGTTTTCCGACAGTCCTACCAAAGATTTCCTCTTTGCCTATTTTGGCATTAAAATCGCCTAGTACGATCTTAACGTCGTATTTAGGGCATTGCTCATAGGTTTTGTCGAGGAGCTCATAGAAGTCATCCTTGGTGGCGTCATCTTTGTCCTCTGTGGGGGCATGAGCGCATATTAGGCTAATGTTGGCGAATTTAGCCTTGATACGGATTGTCACAAGTCGCTCACTTACGTGTCGAAAGCCCAAGACTTCTTGCCTAAGTCTACCGCTTATGACGAATCCGCACCCAAATAAACGCTGTGGTCTTCTTGCGCAATCACCGTAGTACACGTCACAGTTTTTCATCCTCCTTTTGCCCGGCCCATTCCATCGCACTTCCTGGATGGCAGTAATTCCTGCTCTGTAGCAGTCTAGGGCCTCCGCTAGTTGTTTGGATGCACGTGGTCTGTTAAGAGTTCTAACATTCCACGTGCAGATCCGAAGGTCGTTGTCCTTGATTCGTTTTTCCGGGTCGTCAACAGTAAATCCGTCCTTTTCCGAGGCTATTGGTCGCTTCGCAACTTTTTCTTTTTTCCGTGGCAGGGTTGTTAACCCCACGCACAACCCCCAACCTGGAGGGCCAGGTCCTTTGTTGGATTCCTTGGACAAAAGGAACCGGAGAATCCGGAGTCAGTAACCCACTTCGGGGATATGAGCGCTGCCGTTGGCCCATTAAGGGTTCATCCGCCACCATCTCTATTTCAATGCCCTGACTTGCATTGAATTGTCCTAATGACCTTATCTCCAAATACGTCGAAGTAGCTCATTAGGGCGTCTGCTTCGTTGACTGTTGACGCCACCGTTGGTCCAATTGGTTGGGCTCATCCGCCGTACGTCCTCTTTCTGAGGGGCTCGTGCAAGACTTCTGCGAATCGATCAGAACAGTCATTAAAGCAGAGCATTATAGTGTTGCTATTTTTTCTGTGTTCAACACTCGCGCTTATAAGTTTAGCAGGAATGTCCGGATGGACAGACCAGTACCCGGTGGTTACCGCGGGGAGGTAAAATAAGCACAATTGATGTGTACGATATAGTTGCAGCGACTGTGCATCACCAGTTTGATGCCTTTCAGTGCCTACCCTATTCATACAGCACCCAACCACTTTTCACGAATCTAAACTTGCCTTATAATCCCTATAATCGCAAGTAAAAAATGGGTCGCACGTACTTGTTTTTATGTGCTTTAACAAAACGGAAATTTGCTCTTCTGAAGTCAAAAATATATGAACAATTTAAGGAGTTGCTGTTTTCAAAACAAAACTGTACATTGAACAGGAAAGATTCGAGCCAAGGCCTGGGGACCAGAAGCTTTTTCGCAGAAAAAAATCTCATCTATCAGATTTCTGGAGTGGGTATGATTTTCTCCCTTTGTGAGATTTTTGAGAAAAAGTACGAGAAACGCATAAAACGAAAAATTTCACAATTTTTAAGCATCAGCAAAAATTTTGTAATTGAGAAATAATTTAAGATTTAGTGATATCGTTTGTTTATTTTTAAAATTCAAAAGCAAAATTAATAGAACTATCTCAAATGGACAACATAAATAGAGATGTTGCAATTTTGATTAATTTCAATATTAATTAGATCGAAAAGAAACTGCACACTATTAATGCAACTATTTTTTTTTATTTACAACTAGCCAACCCACCCGGCGTTACTCGGTATACTATATATTTTCGAAAACACCATGCGCCACCTAGTAATTAAAATAGCCTTAAGTACTTCTTACATACAACATCACAAATCTGCATTTTAATTTTGTTTTACATTTTCAAAAAAAAAAATTACCCCAACACAACCTAGCGGGTAATTAAAATAGCCTAAGTTACTTCCTGTTCCCGATATTTGCCCGAACAAACAGACATAAAGACAGACAGATAAATATTTTAAAAATTGTGTTTTTGTTAAACCTAAGTAAAGTATATACTTTCATATATGCATCTTTGACAAAAGCTGTATTTTATATTAAAAACAGACACTTCATTTTTACTTGCGATTTATAGGGACTATAAGGCAAGTTATGCATTCGTAAAAAAAAAATCTAACAATCAAACATGACATTACGATGACGTGGGTCCGGAAATTCCGTCCGTCTGTCTGTCTGTCTGTCCGTATCGATATCTTCAGCCTAAACGGTATGGCCGACGGTTTTTGGATTTGGCATTCTAGCTCTAAAACTAACGGTACCTGCCATATAACTTTTAATGAAAAACTTATTTTTCTCGAAAACGGCTCCTACGATTTTGATAAAACTTTCTGAATGATGTTTTCTATGCAAAATCTATCTTTTAGTTTTAATGGATTTTTCAGAAAAAGTTTTATAACTAAACCTCCCATACGACCGGTTTTTTTAAAATCAGACTTTCTCGTTAACTAATTGACGGACAAAATCATCAATTATATTTAATATGATTTTTCATTTTCTGTTTTACATACGCCTCTCTTTCTTCTTTTGTGTTATTTTTTGTTCTTGTCAGGTTGGAATGAATGAGGGTTTATCCTTCCTTATGCTGACCCTGGCCGTGCCATTTGCCTCTTGTTTCATGTTTTTTCCTTTGTTTTTATTAATTTATAACATTCATGCAATCAGATTTTGATTGTGAGAATTCCATAGGCGGCGGAGTTCACGGGATAACTAGGTTATTGATTAATGTTTTAGGAAACCAAAGGAATGGATTGCGGGTATGCCACTTAAATACGCAGAGTTTGTTGCCTAAACTAGATGAGTTTAGATTTTTATTTGAAGGTTCTACGGTTGATGTTGTTTGTATCTCAGAATCATGGTTTTGTGATAGATTGAAGGATGAGGTTTATAACGTTAAGGGATATAACATTTTTCGCAGGGATAGAGTAGGAAGGATGGGTGGTGGTGCTGCAATATATGTGAAAGAAGGTTTAAAATGTAGTTTGAAGTTCAAATCGATAGTTGGCAGTGAAATAGATTATGTCTTCGTAGAAATGCAATCCTTTTCTAGTCCTCTCTTGATTGGATCTTTTTATAGACCCAACAAACAAATTGATCCTGCGCCAATTTTCAGCCTTCTCGAATCAGTTTCGATAAATTATCAAAAAATTATCATTACTGGAGACGGAGACAAATATCATCGAGAGCATGCATTCCTTGGACTTGTTTCCAGTAAATACAACTAGCGCAACTCATTTTACTGGAAATGCTAGCACTCTTTTAGATGTCTTCTTCGTGAATGACTTAAATAGTGTTCTTTTCTACAACCAGCTGTCAGCTTCCGCTTTTTCCAAGCATGATTTGATATTTTTAATTTTTGATTTTTCCGTGAACCACCCTGTCTTAAATTATGAATACCGAGATTTTCTTAATATTGACTACCATCAACTGGAGTTAGATGCTAGTAACATTGATTGGGATAGTGTTTTCTTTATGTCCTCTGTGTATGATCAGATTGAATTTCTCAACAGCAACATTTGTTTTCTTTTCAATAAGCATGTTCCAATAAAAGTTAAGCGCATTAAACATGGTGTACGTCCCTGGTTTACAAGTGAAATTCAGAAAATCATCCAGAGACGTAATCACGCATATGAAAATTGGAAACGTTACAGGTTGGAGGTTCATTTTGAACTTTATCGTAGTCTGCGCAATCAAATAGTTAAAAAAATTAAACAAGCAAAAAATATATTTTTTGCAAATAAAATTAACCCTTCAGTCAAAGGTCGCCAGCTTTGGCGTAACCTAAGAGACATCGGCGTTGGCAAAACCAACCAAAATGTTAACAATAATTTGGACTTAAACGAATTGAATAAGAGTTTTGTCACTTTACCCTTCCAATTTCTTAATGTACCTCCATTGAATACTCAGGATACTACTTCAAGATTTTTTGAATTTTCATGCGTAGACAGCCCTGAAATAGTTGATTGCTTGCTATCAGTAAAGTCAAATGCGTTTAGTTTTGATGGAATCTATCCAAAGTTTGTCAAAATTATACTTCCCGTCATTCTTCCAGCCTTAGTGCACATTTTCAATTTTATTTTAACAACAAGTATTTTCCCCCCTCAGTGGAAAAAGTCCAAAATTGTACCCATTCGAAAAAGTTCTACCAGGCAAGATTATAGACCAATCTCCATACTGCCTTTTCTGTCTAAGGTATTTGAAAGAGTTCTTCAAAGACAAATCAACGTGCATATTAACACAAATAATTTGCTCTCTCCAATGCAATCAGGGTTTAGGAAACACCATGGTTGTGTTTCCGCCATTATTAAAGTGGTTGAAGATATAAGGGAATCTTTGGATAATGACAAGGTTACTTTTTTAGTTCTTTTGGATTATTCGAAGGCTTTTGACACGGTTGACCACACTAACCTATATAATAAACTTTCAACTTTGTATAATTTTTCGAGCTCGGCAGTCACTCTTTTGTCATCTTATTTAAATTGCAGATCTCAAGCTATTTCCATAGGTACAAAAACGTCCAACTTTTTAAGAAATTGTAGAGGTGTGCCACAGGGCTCTGTTCTTGGACCGCTCTTGTTCTCCCTATATGTGAATGAGATTCCCTCAAAAGTTTCTTCTTCAATTCACATGTACGCCGATGATGTCCAAGTATATAGAAGCTGCCATCTTGGCATGATAGAAGACTGTGCAAATGCTATAAACACCGATTTAGATAGGATTTGCACCTGGTCTGATGAAAATGGGCTATTTCTGAATCCCTTAAAGACAAAATGTTTAGTTATAGGCAAGAAACAATTTGACCTATCATATTTCCCTGATATTTTGCTTCGTGGCTCCAAAATCGAATATATAGACAGGACAAGAAATTTAGGTATGGTTTTCAACAGGACGCTTACATGGAATAATCATATCAACACAGCTGTTGGAAAAGTTTATGGAACACTACGCCAGCTCTGGCTGTACCACCATTTCACTCCTTTCAAGACACGCATGTTGCTAGCAAAAACGCTTATCGTTCCTAATTTAATGTATGGCTGTGAGGTCTTCTGCAACTGTGATGCTTCTAGCAGGCGAAAACTTAACGTGGCTTTTAACAATATTGCGCGTTATGTTTTTAATGTAAGACGTTTTGACAGGATTTCCCATTTTTCTAAATTATTGTATAACATGTCATTTGATCATCTTATTCGTTATAGATCTCTTATCTTGCTTTCCAATGTGATCCAAACGAATCAGCCTAGTTTTCTATTTAATAAAATACGTTTTACTACATCCATTAGATCTCGTCAAATAATTTACCCTCGTTTCTCCTGCTTAACATCAGAACGGCAGTATTTCGTTAACTGTGTCCGTTTGTGGAATTCTCTACCAAGGCATGTCCGCGAGACTGGTGGCACTGACGGTTTTCGTAACGAATTGAGGTCTTTCTTCATTCAAACCTCTGGCTAGTTAAGATTTATTTTCTCTTCCTTCCTTGCTTAATAGCGGCGTATGTTTAATGTTTAATGTTTAATATTTAAAGTTTAAATTGTAATAGAATATTATTGTTAATTTTAAATTTTATTAATAAACTTGTTTTTTTTTTATTGTAAGCTTTATTTAGATTTGATTAAATTTAAATTTAAATTACAATTGTTTTCCTTTCTGATTAATTAACCCTAATTAATTCTGTTAACTTCAATTTAAAGCATCACTACTTATAAGAGTATATATTTCTTAATGTGTATGTTACCAAATAAATAAATGAAAATGAAAATGAAAAATGAAAATGAAAATATGTAGTGTTTTATGATTTAAATATAATTGCTTATTAAAATTTTCAAAAACATTTTTTTTTAATTTTTAATAATTTAAAAAAAAAAATATTTTGTGTTTTGAATAATTTGAAAACGGATCTATAGATTTTTTTTTTAATTTATCTCCTAGTATAAACTATAGATTTCTTAAAATTGACATACTCAAAAAAGTTTTAAAATATGTTTTCGAAAAGTTTTTCAAAAAAAAAACATTTTTGTGAAAAAACTGGTCGAACGATTTTGAAATGAATATGAATGAATTCATAAAATAGAAAACAGCAAAAGAAATAAGATGGCTTACAACATTTTTTCCAAAAAACGTTATGAATAGTGTTTTTTTTGATTTCATAAAAATTTGTCCCCAAAATTTTATTTCATACTGCTCGGCTAAGCCCTAGCGATTAATAAAATAAAAGAAGGTGACAACCTTCACACATACTTACGTATTTTAAAGCATTTCATCATCATAAAAGCACACAGAATAAATAAGGAGCCTATGATAAACACACAAAAACAACTGACAAATAAAAAAAAAATATTCTATTACTACTGAATGCAAAAATTTCAATCGAGAAAACAAAAGTTTACACCTTCCTATAAATAAACAAAACCACTGTGTTAACTTTTAATATTGTCTCTATACCTACTCGCTTAACAGTAGTTGGAACGTGTATCTTAATTTTAGTACCTACCTTCCTTCCAACCTTATTATAGGTACCTAATATCCTTAATAAATTCCATTCCCACACCATACGTTTATCGTTCCATCAAACATAATTAAGCTATTTTAATTAATTTGATTTCAAAAAGTAAATTATTGTTATTGGGACCTATATAGGTCCCTTTACCTAGCATTATTGCCATACTGCTGATTCCGACGAATCTTTATGCCAGTTGTTCAAATTTTTCCATACCAAAATGAAAATCAAACTGAAAAAAGTCCTTTATATCTTTCTATTAGCACATTATATTATAAACAGTAAGCAGCAAGTGGAAAGATAATACACTAAAAAACTACAAAAGCTAACAATCCTATTTATGTGTTTATCCATTTATCGTGACGCATGTTCGTTCGAGCTTCAAGCCACAACGATTCTAAAGAAGTTGCACGTCAAAAAAACATTAAAATTAAATCTTTGTCAAAAAGACGCCTGTACCTAAAAAAAGATTAGCACACGGGAGCAAGTACGTGCGACCCATTCGTGCCTTTTATTATTTATGTATGTAGATTTTCAATTGTCAAACTGACGTTTGGGTTTTACTTTTTTTGCGTACAAACATTTCTTGAGCAGAAATTGGCAGGATGAGGAAATTATTTTCTCTCTCTTCTGCGAATTTCTAAAAGATTTTGGTCTGCGGAGCATAAATTAGCAGACATTTGTAAAAACTCGTACTAAAATCTGGTTATGCATTTTAACATCAATTGATACAGTTTAATAACTTTCATCAGTTGTTACTTCTGAGTGACTCAAGTGTAACCTAATGCTGAAATGCTTCGTAATATATTAATGTAACTACACAGTAATTACTGTTTGTGTGTTTGATAAGTTGTGTCGCAATTAAGTTTCACAGTAGTTGGCATGATATCTAAGGGTCTTTTTTGTTACAAAACAGTCACAAAAGTTTTCATTTTTTGAACAGCTAGAAGAATGACAAAAAAGCCTCGCACAATATCTACTTATCTCAGGTAACATTTTTGATACAAATCAGTCACAGAAAGGTACATAGTTGTACAAGTAATTATTTTTTACAACAATAAAAACTATTACTAGTGTTTGTTATATTAGTTTTAAAAATATTGAATTTTCAAAAAAAAATTAAAATAATAATTATAAATAGACACAATAAAATATTTAAAATTTTGGTAACCAGAATTTATTGGGCTATTTAGATCTTTTCAAACACAAAATTTTATAGAAAAGAAATCAACCGAGAAAGTCGAAAATTAATGGCAAACAAATCACATGCCAAATCTGAAGGTAATCGCTTAAGCCATTTAGGCTGTAGCTCTACTGACAGACACACAGACAGACTTTTTTTGTCACCAACTTTTGAATACTTCTTTATGATCTTAAATTCAATTTTGATTGCTATCTCAATTTTGTTATTCATGAATCCTTAACTTGAATTGTAGTCCTTATAATCGCATGTAAATTAATTGCACGACTGGATCGCACGTACTTGCTCTTATGTGCTCTTATTTGAAAAGTATTAAAGAATTTCAAAGTTTTAATTCGATTTTTGTGACTTTTGATTGTTTTCAGTGAAATAATTTTAACTCCATTTTATTTCTTTAAAGAATGTGAATAAAGTTTTTCGAAAATATTTTAATGTGAAATTACTTAGGCTACTTACATATTCCTGAATATCAAATTTAGTAATAATCGGTTTAGCAGTTCTCGAGAAGTCAAAGAAAAATAAATTGCACGACTGGATCGCACGTACTTGCTCATATGTGCGGTCACATCGTCGAATAAAATTTAAAAAAAATGCACGACTATACATACACATGAACTAGTTCTTATGCTTGATAATTGCTTAGTGGCTGCATATAAGCACATGTACATAAAGGGTGTTTTTTTAGACGTGTGATTTTCAAGAAGAAATAAAACGCATATAGTTTAATGTTATGGCCAAGAATCTAGCTTTATTATAAATAGAAGGGTTTGCATTATGTTCTAAAAATGAATTCGGGGAAGTGGCGGCCGTAGATGGCTCGAATAAATTCCAGCCGAGGCCCAATTTTCCCAATTTTGTGAAAATCGGGATCGGTGGCCATCTCGTTTTAGGCCCATTCACCGAACGTGCGACGCGCTTGATGGGCGGTCGGCTTTAATTCTTGAACGAGTTGGATTTTGTAAGCCTGCAAACCAAGATCCTTCCGCGCGCAATTGCGGATGGACTCATTTGGGTCTTCTTCGATACTCTGCTCCACCGAAACGAACCATTATTTTGGTAATAAATTTGCACAATTTGCCAACTTTGTTCAGGAGTAAGTAAGTATGAAATCGCAAACCAAACTGAGCATAAATCGCCCCAAATCTCTTACGCCCAGATGGTGGCAGGGAGGGCAACAATAACGGGACAGCCACAACCAAAAGTTAAGCGTATAGAAAATATTCTATTTAAATAAATCTACAAAAGAAGAATACTATCTCACAAAAATATCCAAAATTTTAAAAAAAAACCGTAATATGAAGGAGACAGCTATCAAAAAGACCAACTACGAAAAAAGTATTGCCAGATTGAAAACCACACGTCTATTAAAATAAAAAAAATATTTTTTTTTAGAAAATTCTTTATTTTTCCTAATTAGTTTTAGAGTTTTCTTGGAAAATCTAAGTATGAAATAAAATTTAAAAACTAAATGTCTATCGAAGAAAAAAAATTGAAAATCGTTTGACCATTTTTTTTAAAAAGCCGTCTTTTTTAAAAACTTTTCGAAAAAATATTTCCAATTTTTTTCTAGTATATCAAGGTAATAGTATATAAGGCAATATGTAGTTTTCATCTGGGAAAATTATTTAAAAAAATTCAATCCACCCATTTTCAAAATATTTCGAAAACCAAATTTTTTTTAAAAATGTTTTAAAAAATCAAAAAAAAAGTTTTTGAAAATTTTGAATTGCGATATTAATTGAACTATAAATGACTTTCTGTGTATGAGCCGTTTTCGAGAAAATCTATCTTTTTGTTCAAAATTGTATGGCAGGTACCGTTATTTTTCGACCTAGAGCAAAAATGAAAAACATCCCTCGAGATACTACCTAATAAATACTAAATAACAAGTTTGAGGAAAATCGGCTCATCCGTTTAGGCTGTAGAGGCGCGAACAGACAGACAGACAGACGGACGGAATTTCCGGACCCACTTTTTTCAATTTCTCTATTATCGTAATATCATGTTTGATTGTTAGATATATTTTTTTGCACGAATCCATAACTTGTATTTTAGTACCTAAGTCGCAAGTAAAAACGGTGTTGTGGGGGGTACCGTTTTCAGAACGAAAACTTAATTTTTTGTGTCGCGAAAATATAAACCACACCACAAAATTACACCGATTTCTTTTCATAAAAAATCGAACCATTTTCGACAAAAATAACCTTTAAGTTAACGGTCATATAACAGGTACACTTAATATTTGAGTTAAAAAAAATTTAATACCCCTCTGTAGAATGTCAAAATACCGTTATGTACTCTATTTGAAGACGATTGGCATAAGGGTTTAGGCTGTATTATAAAATACAAACGTACAGATAGACATACAGACGGACAGAGAGACAGACAAAATTTTGTAAGTAACTCAAATATATTTCTCAACATCGTAATGTCATATTTGATTGTTTTCTCATTTTTTTTAGTCTGCACGAATGCATAACTTGCATTATCGTACCTATTATCGGAAGTAAAAATTGGTGAGTACCTACGCACATTTTTAAATTTAATATTTCGTGGTACAATTATAAGCGTTTTGAAAATTAAGATTAAATAAAGCAGAAAATCAGATAATGAGACTTATACATAAAGTTAATCATAATAAGAGTCATTGGTATTTAAAAACAAATATATAGGTAAACTTTTGAATTATTACTCAAAATTTCACTAATTTGGAATGCTTGGGTTTCTTGTTTTATTTTAATTACAAATAAATATTTTGAAACAAACTAAAAGGTATTAAAATATGGTCGCTTGTAACTAACAGAAATGGCATAAACTCTTTGATGAGTTACCACTCAGTTAACAGAAACTTTATAGTAACTTTTCTAATTTGTTATAATTCGGTTACTATTAGTTACAATAATTTAAAGTCATTTCCCACAAGTTACATTGCAACTTCCTACTTACTTATGTCTTAGTCACAAAACAAGACATTTTGTGCGCTCTTTTATGGTTGCACAGAAGTCTTGGTGACTTATTTGTCACTTAATTGTTATCCACATTTTGTTAACTTCATAGTAACAAAGCGTGTGACTAGATACTTCGACATCTCCTTGAGAATGTAATAGACATATCTACATAGTGTATGTACACAAAACTATTTAACGACGCGCTGAATAATGCATTTTATCCAGTACTTTCAAAGAAGGCCGTTGTACATCTCTCCCGAAAAATGGAAAGGATAATTCCAATCCGGCGATCGATAGGTCTTCTTCTTCTTCTTCCGAGGTCATAAAAAATGCTGCAAGAGAGCTCGACAAGATTCAGCAATATTGTAACGATTGAAAGTTGAAAATTAACTTCCAGAAATTTGAAATAGGATATTAGAATTCTTTTGTCTGAGCTTCTAAGCATACGAGAAAGAAATATTTGGAAAGTAGGTATTGTAAAATAGAGTACAATTTTGACTTAGAATTTTTCTTTGATTTTATAAACGGTGACCGTAAAGTATTTCTAATTACCAACGTGCGTCATTAATATGGAATGCTAAGTTCATAACATAGAACTTGCTGGTTATAATTTAATTAAAAAAATGTTAATGTTAAATTCATTTCTATTAAAAAAAAGCAAATAGCAAACAAAAATATTCGCCATTCAATTTATGTCAAAGGACCAACAACATCAAACTAACATTGAAACAAAGTTACTCCCACTTTAAGTATTCGGTTCACAAAACGTTTGCCTTTCAAATTATTTAAATGAAAACAGTTTTCAGGGAAATCAGTTTTCTATTGAAAAACAAAAATAAACTTCTCTTTGTGTCTGTTCAATGCCTTCAAGCGAAAATACTTCCTTTGAGTTTATGTTTTCTGTTTCAATATACAATATGTATATGTATAAAGGATTATAGCAAAATAAGTTGATTGATTCAAAGTTTCAAATTAATTTAAAACCTACATACTAACTCACTTTGAAAAATGCTCTTTAAATTCAATTTCACCGGAAACTAAACCTATTCAAATAAAAATGTCGCCCTACAGACAAAGCGTTAACATTTCATTATCTAATATGGTCAGTCCGTATTCCTCTACAAATCCCATTTCCATGCTCCTACTAAACACCCGTCGACTTTTGTTCGTTTTCTCACACTTACCCGGAAGTAGGTATGTTCGAATTGCAATGATCTACCATTTTATTTAACCCCGCACGTACACACTCTTAAATAGTATAAAACTAAAACGTGTATGCAGGTAAATGTGCATTTTAAATGAAATTTCACGAATAAAAGGATACGTGATGCCACAAAAGCTCCAGTAAAGTCCAAGGAAAAGAACACAAAGGACGAACCAGAATGGGGTTAGCTCATTTTAATACTGTTGGCATATTTATTGGAACACATTGGACTTGGTTTTCATGTTCCACGTACAAAGTGTAAGGCCCAATAAAATAAATGATTTGCACGTTTAACGAAAATGTAATTCCTAAATGTGGATGCAATATACATATGTGGGGCACAAATGAAAAACATTCGGGTAGGCGAGTTGCAAGCTTGGAATGTTTACAATGCATCGAGGCTTAATTGCCAGAAAACCCAACATTATCCCGTTTGCAACAGCCATTAGATGGAGGTGCAGTTACATCAGAAAATTCGAAAAATCATATAAGGTTCGAGTTGGAATATTTAATTACTTTGAAGTGGTTTCGGTGGGTCGAAGGCATTAGGTTAGTTTGATTCGTCAGGTCAATGTTGTTTTTGTAATGTTTTTGCTAATATAGAATAGTTTAATCTGAACAAACAATGTTGCCGTGCCATTTGTTTCGAAATATCGATAATAACAGAATTGAGGGTGTTGATTGTATTTAATCAAGGCTAATTGGATAGTGTAAGCCAAAATCGAATTATGATATTATTTTTTTTAATGAGCTTAAACAATGTAATGGATGTTAGTTACCAAAATTTTTTTTTACTTTTCCCAGTGTGGATATAACCTCCTCTTTCCCCGTTGTCCGCTTGACGTTGACTTACGGTACACGCGGTATATAAACTGATCTGTAAATTAAAATTTGCGTTATGTGCTTGTATTAGGCCTTTTATTTGCCGTGTTTTTCTTTTGGGAAAGCTATGGGCAGTGCAGTTGGGTTTGTTCGTAGACTTAGGTATTTTGCATTCATATGGATAATGGAATGGCAATTGTGCTTGTTTGAGATGGTTGGGATTGCTTACAAAAAATCCATTTGCGCAACTGCAAAACTGCAAAATTGCAACAGTAAATAGTAATTTATGTATTTCTTAAACCGTTTTTGTCATTTTGATTCAATAATTTTAGGATTGCTCAGGGGCGAACGCAGAAATTAATTTAGGGAGGGGTTTTGAAAAAACAAGTATGCCAATACCAACCGAAATACTCTCAAGAATGTTAATCAAAATCGTTGGAGCCGTTTTTTGTTTTTGTTTTTTATTCACGAATCATTAACTCTCCCTATTAACAGAACCTAAACTAAGCAAAATCAAGAACAAATAAATTGCACGACTGGATCGCACGTACTTGCTCATATGTGCATTTTTTGAAAATTTCATCAAAATCCGTCAATTAATTAACGAGAAAATCTAATTTAAAAAAACCGGTCATATGGGAGGTACCGTTATTAAACTTTTTCTGAAAAATCCATTAAAACTAAAAGATAGATTTTGCGTAGAAAACACCATTCAGAAAGTTTTATCAAAATCGTAGGAGCCGTTTTCGAGAAAAATAAGTTTTTCATTAAAAGTTATATGGCAGGTACCGTTAGTTTTGGAGCCAGAATGCCAATTCGAAAAACTGTCGGGTAGAGTACTCTAAAAATACTATATACCAAGTTTGAATCTAATTGGCCCAACAGACAGACAGACAGGCAGAATTTTCTGACCCACCATTTTCGACTTCCCTATTATCGTAATGTCATGTTTGATTCTGAGATTATTTTTACGAATGTATAATATGTTTTATAGTCCATTCTAAATCGCAAGTAAAAAAGAGAAACAGAGATTTCTTACTGAGGAAAAAATGAGGCAATTAGTAGATTCAACTTACATTACGGTTTTTCACTATTTTGCGAATTCTCGGTGTTTTGCCTCATTTTACTCGTATTTTTTCACAATAAATTCGAATTTTGGATAAAAATAAAACAGCCGCTATTGCACCCAAATCAAGAGAATTTAATTAAATTCTAGCTAACTTTTTACAAAGGCAGAAAAAGAATGAATTGTTTTGATAAACATGACAGAAAACATTCAATACCTATGGCGAAAGTGACTTGGTGTTTTTTCATTTAGAACATAGATCCTTATTATTTTAATTCCAGATATTTCGGGAGGGGTTTGAACCCCCCAAACCCCCCTGCGTTCACACCTGGGATTGCTAAAAGAACATCAGCAAAATTTTTGATTTGGAAATTACGAATGCCTAATTCATAATATAGTGTCCTGAGGCTTAGTAGTTAGTGTGTCGGACTCCTAAGCGAAGGATCGGGGTTCGACTCCCCGCCAAAGCCACCTTTTTTCCGGATTACTGTTTCTTGCTTTGAACTGAAAAACATCTAAGAGTGAAATTTGTCGCGAAAAAAGTGCACTTCGTGTAGCCGTAGGTCCTTTCCAATTTTGCAGATTCACAACATGCACACAGCAACCGCTGAGGGTTGAGAGAAGCTATCGCGCCAATATTTTAATTCATATTGCTTTAATTTTTAAATATAAGAACTTAAAAGTTTCTCTTTTGCACTTTTTACAAATATAAGTAAGTAGATAATTATGAGTGCAATTAAATTTTATTAAAATCTTTTTATTTTTATACGACTTTTAACTTTGTCAGTTACATTTTTCTCTGTTGTTTTGGTCAGAATTTTGTTCATAGTTGTGAAAGAGATACGACTATTTTTTATTTATTTTTGTACTCTGTCTTAAATATTCAACTTTTACATTCTTAAAAGGCTTTTCATTGATCTGCATGTCGACATCTGCAAAAAAAAGATACAAATATTAAAATCACACATGTTAAATACAGAAGGAGAGATCTAAATGAATGAAGATTATAGGAAGTACAAGTCATGAAGATTGCAGATTATAGTAAGGACAACCGTATTCATCTGCATTATAACATTTCATCTGCACAATTGTTTAAATAAGTCGTTACTCAATGTTCATGTTTTTCAATCAATATTTAACATCTCAATGTGTATCCACACCAAAGAAGCATTTTTTAAACATTTTAGAAACATTTAAAAAAACATTGAAATACAAAACTGGAAACATAAAATGGATAAAAGAAACTTTTTCAGCTTATTGCCTACACTTATGGGAAAGTTATAGGAATAGTAAAATAAACGTCCAGTAAATGCCGCTTTTCGTACCGGAAATTTTATTTGAAAAAGCAATAGAAAATCAGAAATATGAATCTATCACATCATAAAGAATGTTCATAGTATGGTTCAAATAATTCCCTACAAGTGGCGTTAAATAAAAATTTAAATGTGTTGTTCTGTTAGTCTGTTTGTTCGTATTTGATGAGCTGCTACTGTTCACCCAATTGCCATGAAAATTTGTCAGCTTATTTCCTACACTTATGGGATGATTAGAGGCATAGTAAAATAAACGGCCAGTAGATGGCGCGCATTTCTTACCGAAAAGTGTATTTGAAAGAGTAATAGAAGATCAGAAATTAATGAAGTACTTAAAGAAAGGGCGAAATATGAATCTATCACATCATAAAGAATATTCAGAGTATGGTTCAAATAATTCCCTACAAGTGGCGTTAAATAAAAATTTAAATTTGTTTGTTGTTCTGTTATTCTGTTACTGTTTGTTCGTATTCGATGAGCTGCCACTGTTCATTAAAGGCATAGTAAAATAAACGTCCAGTAGATGGCGCGCATTTCTTACCGAAAAGCGTATTTGAAAGAGCAATAGAAAATCAGAAATTAATGAAGTACTTAAAGAAAGGGCGAAATATGAATCTAGCACATTATAAAGAACATTCATAGTATGGTTCAAATAATTCCCTACAAGTGGCGTTACAAACGAAATTTCAAAATATCGAAAGACATGTATTTTCTTACGTATAAGAAATGTGAATAATTTTTTTAGAAAGATTCAACCAGTTATGTTGCTGTTTACACGCACATTTACAATTTCATTTGCAGAGGTTATAATGCTATGAGCTTTATTATGCAGCAAATAACTTAATGGACTTAACCGCTGTATCAGCCGAATCAAAGATATGGGGCCCCGACATTTAGGAGCCCCGAAAGTGAGAAAACACGGTGTGATTATAAATGTTCATTGATATATTAAAAACAAAATTCTATGTCAATTATTTAAATTGAACTTATTACCATTTTTTTTACATGTGATTTGTTTTCGTTGCTATGTACTTACATCCTACCAAACAAAATAACCAAAATTGGAATTTTGTCATACAAAAAAATTAACTCCAAAATGTCTTGAAATTTCTTTTATCTAGAAAATAAAAAAGGTCCCAAAGAAATTAAAATCTGGGAATCGTTTTTGGGATTTCAATGAAGAGGCGAATGATAGTGCCGAAAGGCTAAAAACTAAAATCTTACAAATCATTAAATTGAATTGATATTATGTTCAAATATAAAAGACAAGCCGATTATGTTCATTGCGCAGCACACATGCATTAAATTTAATATTAAACTATGCTGCAAAAACAGTGCCAGAAGTGTCAATATTTTTTGATAATGCAGACAAAATAAAGGTATTTTTTTTGGCAACAATATTAAACGTTGGTCAATGCTAAGCAATGATTCAACTGACATATAAAAATCATTTTAGAGATCGACGATTTTATAGAGTTAGACTAATTTTTTCTTCACTTTCTTAAATTATACACCCAGTTTTCAAAATCCATTCATGAACATAAAGACCTTTTTGTAGGTAACAAGCAATATTTTGAACAGACTGAAAAAAAATTAAAATTCATTCAAAGGTTTGATTAGGGAGTCTAAAGATCAAGCAAACAAATATGAGAGTGACACCTATTTTTAAGAACAAATGAAGAATAATTGAATAGCGCTTTTTTGATTAGATAGCAGAAGATGAGAATTTCAGAAGAATTTAACTTTAGAGATAAAGTCCATTTCTGCTGCTTAAATATTTTATTAACTCAAACTTTACAAAGATTTCAGAGCCTCTAAATAATATTTTTCAAATTTTAGTAGTCTACAACGATCTGCACCCAGCTGTTTAATAGATGAAAATTGTTTTATATCAAATACAATAGGTCGAGTAATATAAAGTGAATTGCATAAGTTAGTAAAAATGCATTTGATAGAAAACTAGAAATGGAAACGACACCATGCTATTTTTCCATTAAATGGAGTCAGTAAACAAGTAAAATGAGCAAAAAAAAGCCCCGTTATATTCTCTTCTGGTGTTTAAAAATTAAAAACAGATTTTTTTGTATTGAAGAAGTATAACCGCATTTTTTTATTTTTTTTTTATTAAAAATATTTTTTTTACAAAACTTAGTATATGATTTTACTTCCCCTATTTTCAATCAAGTTAAAAAAAAATTTCGGCATACTATTATGGAGATTTTTTTAATATGGAATCGTCTAAAGTGTTCCAAGCATCCACATCTCAGCAACACTCGCTACTAGTTTTTTTTATGAAAAAAGGAGCCCCTAAAAATGTTTGATATTTTAGTCTTTTATACGTAAAAAAATCAGATTTGACTCAACTCAGAAAATGAGTCACCCGAATAAATTTAAGTCCACCAAAAAATTGGCGTTTTTTCCCGGTATTCAATTGGACTCTTCAGTTGACAATGAGTACGATTTGTTCAGTTTTACATTAAAGTTTTTGACAAAAACTTAATGTGAACTATATACAACAAGATTAAATTTGTAACCAGTAAGTTGAAAAAACAGGTTTTTTGTTTATAGATCATTCATTTGACAGCTAGGTTGTGAAGAGGCTCGACTTAAAAAAAAAGTCAGACACAAATAAAAGAATGATAATATGTTTAAATTTTGTTCAATATTCACATACAGATTTTTTTTACTGGCAGCTTCAACTTTCAAAAGGACTATATTACTTAAATTTAATTAAATCACTTATAACTACCCAAAATAATATTCCAAACACGACTTTGTATTAAATTACATTAAATTTCTATCGATTTTCTAAAGTCAACCCACAGTTTGTATATTCAAAATCTCAGCACTCTGATTAGTCACGTTCAATTAAATCTCCCCAACAATTTAAGGCCCTGGGCTCATTATATTGTGTGTCAAGACAAAACCCTATTTAAATCTAGGAAAACTTAATTTAACGCATGACAAGAAAGCAAACGACACCAGACTGTTGATTCTTTTTCTCAAAAAAAAAAAAAAAAAAAAAAAAACCTTAAAGAACCATCCACGATAACACAGCACGCCTGTCCCTCAATGTAAAATGAGCTCACAGATTAAAATAAATCACAGTGATCCACTTTATCAACTTGGATTCAATAAAATACAAAATTAACTTCGAATCCAATGTAAAAAGCTATAAATAGACACTTTTTGGGAAAAAAACGCCAAACTTAGGGATAGTGCATGAACACGAGAAAAATGCCATCGTTTTTTCCAGGAACCTCATACCTGCTGGAGCTCAATAAATCTCCCTCCACTGCACGAACTGCTTCAGGCAGCAATAGCAATCTACCAGCTATTGCAATAATTTTGACCTAAAAACGTTGATAGAGCTTCGAATTATTTTCGACAAAATGGAATTACTCTTCGAACACCCTCGAACAGGAATCAGGTGCATCGCAATGGGAAACCGCCATTGCAATTTATCGCTTCTCAATTACAGCAATCGAAGCATGCCAGCCCAGGAGCTAGGACTATACGTTGGTGTTTGGCAGAGGGCGCCGCTGTAAAGGGTGGATGAGGTGGAACACTATGGTGAGTGGATTTTAAGTTGGGGGTCATAGGTTGAACGGGTTTGCGTGCTAAACGTACAATCAAAGTTTTGTACCCAAAACGAGGGAAATTTGCAATTCGTAATTTATTACGAATATTATTTTCGCACCCGTTTTGGTTCACTCGAACTCAAAAACAACGTCGAAAAAGGTTCAATGACGCTGCTGTAGTCGCGGATGCGGTAGAACAAGAGCTCCAATCGCTCGGATTCAAGATTTGGTGGAACAATATCGATTTTCATGGCAGAACAATCGCTTTATTTCCGTTTATTAGTTTTTGAGGTGGTGTCAGAGGTGTTTTGGTGATGATGGTTGGTGCGCATGGGAAGCTATGAAACACCGAATTCTGTAGTAGGCACAAGGTATAGGATGCCTACTTTTGTTCTCATTTAATTCTTCTGCATCAAATTATGATTTCTCAATTCATTATTGGGGTTCGGTAAGTGGGAGTGCGAAACTTTTATAGTCCCACTTGAAAAAAGTTCCTACACCTACACTTTTTAATGGAATTAATTTGTAAGGAGCTTCTATTGTTGAGTAATAATAATAAATACAAAAAAAAAAAACAAGGAAAACAAGGAAGGGAAAGGAAAATAAATTGGCAGTAGTTCAATGGAAATTTTGACTTTCGGTTGGATAAACAAACAATTTTATAATGACTTACTTTCCTCAGAATTCTTGAGAAGTCATTAATATAAATGTGAAAAGGAGCTTGGTCCTTATAAAGTGATATTTCAGCCGTATAGAGTTTGATAATACTTTTAAGTGAATGAAGACGGACGGAATAAGAAGGATCGTTGCCTTACTAATAAACATGTAAGGATGTAATGATCATGATTCATACGCACTTTTTTCTTATAGGAAAAGAACTATCGAAAGTAAAAATTGGATGTAGTTTTTATTTGCTTCACCTATTACATTCTGGTTTGGTATTTGCCGCTAAATTATTGCAAACATAATCAATACCCTGTGCATAGACGGGAAAGAATATTCCAGCAGCGGCTTCCCGTTTGGTTTGAAATAGCGAAGAAGAAAAAGCTGACGAAGAAGCAGATGATGAAAAGTCCATCGATAGTTCATCAGATTTATGTCAATTTTTATGTAGGATCATCATCATCGGTGCAACAACCAAAAACCCATCCGGGTCTCATTCAACAAGTTCTTCCATACAACCAGATTTATGGCCGATGCAAAACAGTTTCGCACCCCACCCCAAGGCTTTGGGCGTCCTGGTGCCTATAACACAAAGCTACAAGCTAACAAGTCAACGGCCACTTGTAGGATTATGTTAATTTTACAAGGGTAGATTATTTCTGTAACACAAAATAAAACCTTAAAGTTGTAAAACACAAACATTTACCTCAACTTGTAGGCATTCTGTTTACAAGTGCTTATTTACTAAGATATAAGCAGCGCAAAAGCACGAAATTTTTTATTTTGGCCTTTTTCATTTTTCTTAAAGAAAAAAAGGCGCAACAAAAATATGAAAAAAAAACAAAATTTTAGGCAATAACGCCAAAAAAATGTGGGCCTTTTTTCCTAAGAAAAAAAAAACAAAATATTGTGTGGAGTTTTTTGGGTTTTTTTTCAATTTAATTTTTTTGGCGTAATTTTCTATGGCGCAATTTCAGGGACTAAACTTTTGCGTCATTGTTTTATACTCCATGTTTTTTTAGTTAATACAAAACCATAAAAACACAAAGGTGTTTACTCACTTTTGAAGCTGAGTGTATTTTTATTTGTTCCAAGTCTTTGGTTATAGAAAAAAACATGCATACATCGCAGAAGATTAAACAAAAATCCATCACTGTTCGAACCATAACGAACCTTTGTTCGGTTGAGCCCATTTAGCTGTTTTCAACTGATGCGCTTTTCAATGTAAACAAGCCCTAAAGATTAATTTATCCAATATGCTTTGAATGCACTGATTTGTTTTCTGCAATTGATATCTCACAAAAGAATGTGTTGCAAATCATTGTTATTATTAATATTTGAAAACAAATTTAATAATTATTGTTTAAGAACCACCTGAGGCCATTTGAAATTATTCAAATTAGTCTAAACAAATAACGCAATTATTGCCGCAATCAATGTCAATATGTTTCCGACAACCCATTGGGAACATTTTTTTACTGGGTAGTCCGAACGTAATCAACAATTTATTCAAACTATTTCCAACTGTCATAAATTAAATCAAAGCAACAACAACATTAACAAAAGCGTATGCCACATAGCTGAGAAGTTGTATTCAGATTGTTCTGTTTTAACTTTTTCACATTAAGCCTCCCCGGGTTTTTGACACGCGAACCCTAATTATTATTATTTTATCAACCAAAGGTTGTAGTGGTTCCCATGGCACAACACTATAGCTAACAATGATTAATCAACGTTACTATTATTTATTTTTGAATGTTGAGAAATATCGCAACATTTGGCAGGAGTTTTCCATTAATTTTAACACGAAATTCCGATTTTATCAATCAGTGCGCATATCAAACAAAATGGCGAATTATTATTTTATAAATATAAAATGGCATTGAAAAGTCGCAATCGCCACTCAACTTGTGTTGCATTCTTGCACACAATCAACAACCAACCAACCACTAGCCACATTAAATTCAATTACTTGTTGCAACATTATACACGCCGATGGGGTAGAAACGAAGCCACCCTCTTTGGCTCTAACCGTAACCGAAGCATTACCATTTCCCACGGCAACCAACTAACCAGTCGTTTGGTCTGGCAATGAGTTTTCTTGGCAGTTTGCCAACATTCAAAAAATTCCATGAAATTAATGACTTTTAGTTTTTTGTTAGTTCTGGGTTCTGGCCATGGGATAAAGAATGGTGGATTTTGGGTGGGAGGCAAGTGGCGATTCGGAGCGCCGGATCGATCATACCCCATTAATCACCACTTGTGCGAATAGCTATAAAATATGATCTGGAATTGGTGTTGCAATTCCGTTGTTGGTGTTATAATTATATTGTCGGATCCGGACAGGCGACAATCCGTCTGGACCCCCTCTTTAGTAGCCGGGTTAACAAGTAACAAGTACACTTTGAGTGCAAGTGAACAAAATGAGGGCACAAAATGACGAACAATGGTCGGTAAATGATAGCAATCGATTTTTTTGTTCGTCTTTTATCCTTTCGGATGAGGATTCAATGAAAAAGGATTTCCCTTTTTGGTAGGCGGCAAATGGAGGGTTTAATATGACACCCGAGTGTCTAATAATAGGAATGCTTTGCATTGTCACTCAATCAATTTTCGTTATATTTTTTTAGTATTTTTTTGGTGAGTGGGGTGGGGGCGAAACGCGTATTGTCTTTACGTGACTACAAAAAAAAAAATGGAGACAAGCTGTTCTTTTTTCTTCTAGAAATGTGACTTGAATGGCTAAAATGAACTGTTTGATTGATTGGGATGGGAGACAGATTGGTATTGGCTTTTTAGCTTGATATTGAATTGATATCCCTTTTGCGAGGTGGGTAAATTAAATTTTTATTTTTTTTTTGGTTCTAGGAAAACATTGTTCATTTGGAAAATGTCAAATTGTAGGAGTTTCATCAATCTTGTTGGCTTGTCTTGAACATTGTTAGACTAGATGTACATTTTAAACAAAGTGTTACATTTTGTGCGGATTCTTATTTTCTTATTTGTCATCCTGTATCTGTATACACGAAACGACTAAAATGTAGATGTAATTGACTTTTTAGCCAAAATGTAAGATAAAAGGAGTAATTTAAAAAAAAAATATTTATACATAGTTTAAAATTAAGGAAGTGACTATTTGGCATTTTTCGTATAAAGTTTTTTCGACATATTGAAACTCATAATTCACATTCAATTACTTAATTAGGTCAACATATTTTTATTTTTTTTTTATTTTTGCATACCGAAAACAGTTTTTGCTTTCCCGATATTGTGGTTGATGTCTTATTCGGTTATGCCTTAGATAAAGATGATACTCTGATGGTATTGAAATCTCTTTACTCCTCTACCGGCTGTTGAGAAATATTTATTAAGAAGGATGACTGGGTCCCGAGGCTGATCATCATTGTTTTGCCGGTATTTATTATCAACCTCACTATGTCAGCTTCTCTATCCACCCTTGATGTTATTTAATGGATATCCATAATCATATGAGCGAGTAAGCAAACTTTGACATCTTCAGGTAAGATGTCAGATTCCATCGAATTTCTCTGTTTCCTGTCAAGGCTACAACTATTTTGGCAACAGCAGGCAAAAACAACAAAGCTGCTGGCCCCGACGGACTACCCGCTGAACTTTTTAAAGCGATCCACAAGAAACAACTCGATATAGAGGAATAAGTCTCCTAAATATCGCCTACAAAATCCTCTCTGCCGTTCTATGTGATCGCCTGAAACCATTCATTAGCAACCTGACTGGCCCCTATCAGTGTGGTTTCAGGCCAGGAAAGTCCACAATCGATCAAATGTTCACGCTACGGCAGATCCTGGAAACTACCCAAGAATTCCAAATCGATACTCACCATCTCTGTATCGAATTTAAGGCCGCGTAGGATAGCATGTATAGGGGACGAGCTATACTGAGCCATGTCTGGTTTTGACATCCCCACAAAGCTCGTCCGACTGTGCAGGATGACGATGGAGAACTCTCGCTGCTCGTCAAGGCTGGTACTGGCCTCACAGAAGTTTTTGTTCTCAAAAAAGGATACCAACCAGGTGATGCGCTTCCGTGCGATTTATTCAACTTAATACTTGACAAAATTATAAGAAACTCCCAAGTTAATTCTACTGGCACAATTTTTTTCAGGTCTGTGCAATTTTAAGGATACGCTAACGACATAGACATCACTGGCTGGCAGAACCCAGCGAGCTGTCACTGAACCGTTGGCTAACATTGAAGCTGAAGCGGCTAAGATGGGACTAGCAGTCAATGAGGCCAAAACGAAGTACCGGCTGTCGACAAAAAGGGACACACAACACCGGCGGATTGAATGAATCATCACAATGGACATTTACAACTTTGAGGTAGTTAGGGACTTTGCTTACCTCGGATCCGCTATAACATCTAACAACAAATGAGTTGAGTGCTGAAAGTCAAGACGAACAGACGTGTACTCAGAGATTTTAAATTAATTATCGAACTATCGAACCATTTTGACGGCTAAGGCCGCAAAATACAGCCTAAAATTTTCTTACGTATTTATATAATATAGTGAAAGTTACCTTTTGAACTAAAAATTAGTGATAAAACAGAAAAACACTCCCCAGCATTTATGCTGGGGCCCATGAATGGTGCTTCTAGTGGTGCATTAAATAACACACGTGGATTACTTGACACTTCAATAACGTCAAATGTACTACTCTTAAATCAAAGAGTTACTACAGACTCTTGTAAAACATTAGCAGCTGGTAAGCCTCTCTTCAATATGAACTCTATACAATCTAAAAAAGATGATTCAATTGATGAATCTATGGAAATTTGCATCGGAGGGGGTAACCCTCAATGGTCGACTGTCATAAGTAAACTGAAACGCTCCGCCAATAGCGTTCAATCAAATTCTGAGAAAAGAATAAAACACTTAACCGGTGAGTCACCTTCTACATCTCACTCGCATCAACCAAACCTATCGAACAATAAATATGCTCCTTTAGCTGAATCTGCAGAAAATTATATTCCTCCATTAATTTCAAACAATAAATCAAGAGAGAAAAATACTCAAATGATCAATATTAAAACTAATACAACTTCAACTCAGCGCGAAGCCGGACCTTCTCTTCAATCAACAGATCTTGATAACTCTTTAATTAAAAATATAAATAAAAAACCTTTTTGTCCACCTATATTTATTTTTGGCGCAAATTGTGAACTTATTAGTGATCTTATTCAACTCGCTGCAACTGAATGTAATATTCCTAATTTGACCCATAAATTTGTTAATATTGGATATAGAAAGACGAAGGTTTATGTGAATAATTCAGCTGCTCACAAATTAATTATAGATCACTTGCGGGATACAGGTATCGGGGCATTTTCATTCTCTCCTAAAGACACGAAGAAGGCTTCTATTTTGTTGAAGGGGCTCGATGGAGACACTCCTATAGAAAAAATAAAAAAAGCTTTGGAAGAAGTTGTTCCAAATATTAAGATAAGTAAGATAGCACCTTTTTCTACATCACGCTCTAAAGAGTTAAATTTAAAATTAAATATGTTTTTCGTACAACTTGAAGTTGGGGAATCAATTAAAGCCTCTAAGGAGCGTAGAGAAAGAAATGAGGAAATACCTCCAGCTAAGTGTGTTAATTGCGATGAGATAGGACATGCAGCTAGTTACCAGGGGTGCCCTGCATATCTAAAATATAAAGAAAATAAACTTTTGTCCACACAAAATGCTAGACAAAATGCAAATAACACTAGAGCTTTCGTAGAAGATTCAATTTATAATTTTACGAATCCTAATATCTCTTTCGCTCAAAAGGCAAAAAGCTACATGTGCCAAACGAATCCTCATAAGCAAGTTCTTAATAATAGTCAACCTTTGTTAGCTAACCATGAAAATATAGCAAAAGGAGATTTGAACGGATTTTTAAATGAAGCCAAAAATCTTTTCAATATATCGTTTAAGGATCTTTTGGTCAAAATAAGACAGTTTTGGCCAACATATCAACAATTACAAAGTAAGGAGGAAAAAATGTTTTCTTACCTTAACTTTGTAGCCTCGATTGTAACATAATGATGGAAAATTTCAGTTTAAAAATAATATCAATAAATTTTAACTCTATAATTTCAAATGCAAAAAGAGTCGCGCTTTTAGACATACTAAAAAATAAAAAACCGCAAATATGTTTCTTATCTGAAACGTGCTTATCTGCAAGACACAAACCATCGTTTGAAGGTTTTCATATTATTAGAAACGATTCAGGTAGAGGAACGGCAGTACTTTTGGACAAAACTTACAAGTTCAGATCAGTTCCCTTCCAAAGCAATAAATTCTCAGTTTGCTTGGCATCTATTTCTTCACAGAATTACAATGGTTCAACTCTACGCTTAATAGTTGGTAGTATTTATATACCATCAAATGCTGGTAGTAGCTTATCCTGTGAACTAGATAGACTTTATTCTCTTATGAGTAGTTTTGATGCAGCTTTAATTGGAGGTGACTTTAATGCACGACATACTGCATGGGGTGACAGCGTTTGTAATAATAATGGAAATCTTTTTAACAAATGGTTTTATAATGGTCCCTGTTTGAATATGGACATAGTTTCTTCTGATGGTCTAACGTACCCAAGATCGTCTTCATATTTAGACTTTTTTCTTAAATCCTCAACACTAAGCTTTGCTAACAATTTTATAAGCCCCTCAAGCAACCAAACATGTAAAACTTTTCCGGTTGTTTCGGATCACTTTGGAATCATTTTAGAAATAAAAATTAGAAACTTTTTCCCAATATCAGAGCCTCCAGACACATACAGGAGCTTTAAAAACACCGATTGGGATGCCTTTAGACTTAGGCTTCATTGCAAAATATTGTCATTCATCATTCCCGCTGAAAGAAACTTGTCAAATAACGAAATAGATTCGTTTATAGATCAATTAAATATGATTATTACATCAACTGTTAAATCGCACTCAGTTGTTCTCTATCCTCAAAATAAAAAAATTCATTCTATCTCTGACAGAACCAAAAAGCTTATTGATCTGCGAAGTGTCTGGTTAAAAGAACTAAAAAAAATTTACCATTGATATTTAAATAGAATAAATCCTGAATATCTTCAACTTCTCTCCAAGATTCAATGCCTGAGTAGAATTATAAGGGATAATGTCAATATAGATTTAAATAATGCATTTCAATCAAGACTTGAGAAAATTAAACCTTCACCTTTTGCATTTAAGGAAATTGATAAGATAACAGGACGAAAATATTTTGGTACGGATATTTCAAAAGACATTCTTACATACAACGGACAAAATTTGAATGACATTCAAACCAAATTAGATGCGTTCAAAAATTTTTACTCTTCAGTTTACTCTGGCCTTGAGAACCCCCCAAATCGAAATTTTGAAAATGAAGTTTCAGTAGTCATAAATGAATTCAAATCAGTTCAGCTCGGTCAAAATTTAACAATTTTTTCTCTTTTGAATGAAGCAACAAGTCCTAGTTTATCTATATTTACAACACCCGAAAAAGTAAGAGCATTCAGAGTCGCTTTGAACAACAAAAAATCAGTTGGTAATGATCAGATATCTAATTTTATTTTGAGAAAATGTCCATCCTCTTTGGATATGGTTTTGGCTTTGATATTTAACCATTGTATTAACAACGGTTACTTTCCTCGTGCTTGGAAGGAAGCAATTATCATACCTATAGCAAAAACCAAAGCTGCAAGAGATATCTCAAAATTTCGGCCAATCTCATTACTTTCTAATATTGGAAAGCTTTTTGAAAAAGTCCTTTCAGATCATTTGAATAGCTTCACTGAAGAAGCTAATATTGTTCCAAACAACCAATTTGGTTTCAAAAAAGGATGCTCAACTGAGCATGCATTACTCGTTATTCAAAATAAGGTAATCAAAAATTTAAGGAATAAGAACTGCACAGTGAGCTTGGATATAGACCTCGAAAAAGCTTTCGATTCGATATGGCACGATGGACTAATATTTAAGCTTATAAAGTTAAGATACCCTGTCTGGCTTATAAAAATGATATATAGTTTTCTCACAAGTCGTACTACATCAATATCAATAAAATCTGAAAAATCGGAACCTTTTTCTATACTTTCGGGTGTCCCGCAGGGATCAATCCTTGGACCTTCCTTATTTAATATTTACCTCCAGGACTTCTCTCTTTCAGATCCTGTAACAGAAGAACCAGGATCAATTCACTATGCCGATGATACCACTATATTAGCTAGCGATCTACGGCCAAGTTTTGCATTAGAAAAAATAAAACGAACCCTCCCACATGTTGAAAGTTATTTTAAAAAATGGAGACTTAAAATAAACACCGATAAATGCGGACTAACATGCTTTAGAAACTCCAGTGGTAAAGGACATTACCTAGCGGTCAAAGAAAGTAAAGCACTTTCTTTGAAAATAAATGAAAAGCCAATAACATTACGAGATGAAACAAAGTACTTAGGTTTAAACTTTCACAATAGATTTTTATTTAACAAACACGCAAGAACAGTTTTAAATAAAGCCAAAATGGTCTCAGTGATGTTGAAGCCATTACTAAACTCAAAGCAAGTGTCGAGTAAAACAAAAACTCTTATGTATAAAACCTTAATAAGACCAATACTTTCCTATGGTTTCCCTATTTGGTGTTCAATTTCACCTTCTGTCGCCAAGGAAATGGAAACTTTCGAAAGAAAAATCTTGAGATTTTGCTGTGGAAAATTTAGAAAACCTGACAAAAAATACTACTCTAATAAAATCCTATATGAAACAACAAACATAACACCCCTGATGGTCTATCAAATCGAACTACTTTTAATAAAAATGGAACGAATCAGCTTACACCCCAATCCACTAGTTAGATCTTTACCTGATTCTCATACAAATCTGAGTTTATATGATAACTATTATTTATCACCATTCAACCTGCTGAATGAACAATCTATACCTCTATTGAGACCAGGTACAAGTAGAACCCTCTCCGTACCGTTTTATGAAAATGCATCGTCACTAAATTTTAGGGGATGATATTGATTAAAATATATATATACTCACATAAAACTTTGTTTACAACGCACCAGTTTTGGGTATTCTTTAGATAGTATAAAAATGTATACTTTCTTTAAGAGTATCTAAAGCTTGTGCTTCCTGTGTATGTATGGTTTAGATAATTAATTCATGCTTTGTAAATAGATAAGGTTATCCTTCCTAGTTTTAATTAAGTCTTAAGTTTTTAGTTTTAAGTTCTAGTCATAAGTTTAAAAGCTCTAAAGGCAAAGTTGAGATCGTACGCCGGAAGCAAGTGTACACTTAAATATTAATTTAATTAATTTCATAATGAACTTAATAATTGAAATGTTGAAAACATTTACTTAAATATAGTTGATTAAGTCAGACATATCTTTAAGTCGACCAAAATGTTAAATCTAGTTTTTAAGAAAAAAAAATTGTATTGATTTATAAATGCCTCAATAAAAAAAAAAAAAAGAAAGAAAAAAAGATCTAACAACAAATAAAGCGAAGAATAACTCTTGCCAGTTGCTGTTTCTATAGGCAATTGAGTAGTAAAGCTCTCTCTGGAAAAACAAAGGAGACTCTTTATAAGACCTTGATCATCCCAGTCCTGCTCTATGGCACCGAGGAATGGACTCTATCTAAAGTGGATGAAGACATCCTTAGTCGTTTCGAGCGTAAGATTCTTCGCAAGATATTCGGCCCTATCTGCGTAACGGGCTTTGGAGGAGAAGTTTTAACCACGAACTATACGTACTGTACAGCGACATTGACCTGGTCAAAAAAATACGTAAGTATATTACGTTTAAGATGGATGGCTCAAGAAGATCGAATGGACAACAATACTCTGGCTCGCAGGATCTTAGATTCCATTCCAGACCGAGCTAGCTGCACGGAGAGAATTCTAAGATCAAATCAAGAAAAATAAGCTGTAAATTACGACTATGTATATTACGCCAGAAAAGTTGTATTGTACAATTTAAGGTGCAAGCTTGAATTTTGACTTTTAATCATAACTTGCAACAATAAAAATGTTGAAATGTATGTTCATTTGAAAGCTAAATTACCAATGGATCAATTTTAAATGCAAAACTGGTGATTTAAGAAAAAAACATGTGTTGTAAATTACCACTGAATATTTCGCAATTACTGATTTTTCATTTTCTCACCGTGTGGAGAGGCATGTTGGTTGAGGTCCAGTTTTGCCCTAAATTATAGTGCCACCTAAGTAAATAAGTAAGGCAAAACGGAAATCCTTTCCAGTTTTCGCAATTTGTTAATTTTTTGTTATTCGGGAGCTCGACTATTATTCTCTTTTCCACTCATAGGGGAAACCCTCGGAGACTTAGGCCATCTCTATAAGTTGATGTGAGAGTTTACTCGATGTGTTGGCGTCCCTTGAATAAAAGCTAAGCGGGAATTGGTTGAATACTACTTTTAGTCAATCGGTTGAAAACCTTAACAAAGTGTTTATTCCACCTTCCGGGCTGCTCGTAATCCGAGCAGAGCAGAGAGCAGTCTTTTTTGTCCTAGCGCAGTTGATATTCGAGCATCAGTTCTTAACGTTCATTGATCCATACCCAAGTTTCTTCAGAAAGCCAGGTGTTGTTGCTTCTCTGGTGCTCGACCGACTATTCTTTCAGTACCTGATGTGAATTTATTTTTCACAGCTCTTACCATTTTCATTTCAACTGCCGACTTCAGGGCTAACCATCACATACCTTAGTCTATCGTTGTTATTGCTTTCCAACCTTTAGATTCAAGTCTACCATAACTTTTCTTTTCTTTGTCAGATGTGAGCTCTGTAGGACGTAAAATAAGCCTACTGATAGCTGTTTTTGTTAGCAGCAGCTTAACTCTAGCTTCTCGAGCACCTTACATATATACTGCATAAGCATACAAAGTCCTAATATTTTAAACTTCCCCCCTCTTATTTGCTAATTCCTGCAAATTAATTATGATACTGAACACGGTAGGTATAAGTAATATTGGCATTGGAATAAAAGCATATTTAAATATTTCATTGAAGTGCCTGAACCCATGAAAACTTTTAATCTTTTAATGAACACAAATAATTGCTTAAGCATAACATTAAAAATTATTCCATCTTTTATACAAAAATTCAATTGAAATATGCATTTCATTAATTCTTTATCTTGTTTCGTTTATTGGTATTAATTAAACCTTAAAAATGCCACCCTGGTGGCACCCTCAGACTATTCGTTAAAATCCCAGAAAAAAGATTAAACGCCTACTTCTACCAATCCAACCTTCGGTAACAATTTCAATTTGAAACTCTGAATCAATTAAGGAACATCTGCAGAGAGAAAAAGAATTAGTCATGCAAATATCACGGCAACGACCTGAGATTCAACTCAAGAACTCATGAATAATCACCTCAAACTCAATACACAATGTTGATTCAAAACTTGGAATACCCACCGCGATCCCTGCCAACTTCATTTGGCTTTAAGGGCATTCTTTCCCCCACTTGGCTCCTCTTATCTGATTCAATTTGACAACCCAGTATACAAGTGGGTATTCAAAATGACATCCGTACTTGTCGCATACAATATATAGAAGGTTCCTTGAAGTTCAGGAAAAGATACAATTTTAAAGTTATTTGTGTCATTTGGCGAAAAAAATACCTTCAGGAATGATGGTATATTTAAATACCCCTTGTGGTGGTGAACAACTATACTCAACTGTCATAATACCCATCCCCTGCGAATAGACGACGATGAGGACGACGTACGCATTTAATAGAAAAGTTGAGTAATTTTTGGGACACAATTTGAGGTTTCGGCAATCCGTTCTTTATGTCACCACTCTCGGGTGTCATTTGTTTGGTTACATTGGAATTATTATTTTTAGAGTAAGTATCCTTCAAAAATGTGCGGGATGGGATAATGGAAGTAATTTGTATTCAAAAACCGTTTTATTTTTCTATAAAGGCATAACTGTACAGTAGGAAAGCGAAATGTTTAATTTGTGTGCACACACAAGAGAATTGATGTGTACCACCCACACAACAAAACAAAGGAATAAGTCGTTTTCAGTTGATATAGTTTGAACGTACTGTGCGCAAAATATTAGGGGATTGTTTTTAAACTTCAGATTGGTAAAAGAAGTAATAATTAAAATTGTTATTTCCATATTTTCGTATTAGGATTTTAGGGCCTCTTGAAACATGGCCAAGATGATGTTATTCAAACGGTATGTAGCAGTTAACAGACAAATCATTGAAATTGTAAGGATCAGTGCATAACTTGAGAAGTCCAAGTCAGATTCAACGATCAAAGGAAGATCGTTGTGAATTCGCAGTTGATGCTAAAAATATGGCGAATTAGAACAAGAATTCCACCATCTGGATGAAATAAAGCTACCTATCTAAGCTTAAGACCATCCGTTAAAGCCACTGCAACTAATGGCCTAGCTGCCGAAATCTTTAAAGCTGCAAGCGAGCAAGATATGGTTAGAAGAAAGCATGCCCGGTGACTGGTATCTCAGATAATGATAACCTTTGAAATGCGCCAACTACAGAGATATCAGTCTCCTCAACATTGCCTACAAGATCTTTTCTGATGTTGTGTGTGAGCGTCTAGAGCTATTAATAAAAAAAACTGATATTATAAGCGCGCTTTAAGGCCAGGCAAGCCCACCAGATCTTGGAAAATCTCAGGAGCTTCAAATTGTTACTCACCAGATTATCATCGATTTCAAAGCTGAGTAAGACAGCATTTGTAGGGGCGAGTTCTACGAACCAGTGTTATGCTTTGGAATCCCAGCCAAACCCGTTCGCCTGGGCCAAATGAAGATGGAAAACGCACTTTGTACCATCAAGGTCAGTAGAGACCTTACCGTCAGCTTTGATGTAAAAAAAGGATTAAAGCTAGATCTTTCAAAAGTCCATCCAATTATGCTAGCATACGCTGAAGATATTGAGATATTAGGAAGAACACAACGTTTGATGGATGACAGAACAGCTCCGTGATACACTGTAGTCTCGTAAGTAATAAACGGAATGAGCAAAGCCCAAGACATAAAAGTTAAAAAACTGAAATGGAAGCTGTCAAATGATATGAAGTATCAATCATGGCTAGATATCCCACTATCTATATAACCAAAACGAAATTAACCAAATCTCTTTTAATAACATATTGCTAATAATAATGCTCTAGAAAATTTAATCGATATGGGCTGCAGAAAGCCCAGTGAATCATTTGTTTGTCAAAGAGCTTGAAGTCATTATTATGTCTAGAAACGGTATCTACATGTTATATAATAGGGCTAGATATTTAAACAAAAATCAGATTTTTCGAATCTAAACGATTATCTTTGTATATAGAGGCTCCAAAGAGTTTTGAAACCTGGGTGTCGTCAATGTTTTCTTATGACGTTATACGTAAAATTATGGACCGTAAACCGACTTTACAGACAGCCAACTTATAAATAAAAAAAATTGACCAAGCAAAAAGCACATAATTAATGACAATAAATGCAATGATTAAAACAAGTTTGGTCATAAAACAACACTTAAAATTTTAAGATGCACTAACAATAAGAAAGAAAGAAAAAAATAAATAAAAACATGATTTAAAAGACTAAAATTAAGTATTGATGACATGACAAAAGAATAGACTTTAAAATTGAAACTTCATTTCCTATATGCACCTCAAAACTCTTAAGGTGTGTCCACTTGAAAGAAACATTTCTTTCAAAAACATTTCTTAAATGTTTTCCATTTGTTTAAAAAACATTTCAGAAATATTTCAGAAATGTCTTTTTGAAGTGAACGCTTTTAGAAACATTTCTAATGTTTATTTGTTTCCTATTTTATGTATCCAGTTTTGTACTTCAATATGGATTGTAAAGGAGTAGCAATAATTGCGTCGTGTTTTATCATCACGAAAAAAATACAAAAACAAAAAAACTGTCAACTAAAATTTCAGAAACTTTTCGCGCAGCTTCCAGAATAAACATTTCAGAAACATTTATAAAAACATTTCTGAAATGTTTAAAACATGTTTCTTTGGTGTGGACACACCTTTAGAATGAAAATCTAGTGATTTCAGTTGATTTTTTTTTAAAGGCTGATAGTAGTAAAAAACAATCATGGAAACTAGGCTTGTACTAGAAAAATTCAAGGAATCGATTTTTTCCTATTTGCAAGAAACAGAATTTCACAGCGCTGTTCAATTTTAAAGGCATATTGGTTTTTAAATGCATCCTACAAAATGTTCACGCTGATATTGAAAAAACTATTCAATAAATTGTTCGATGTTAAGAAGCTATTTAAGGAGTTTCAGGCAGGTTATTGGCTGATTGATCGTATTTTTATACTTAAATTTATTGCGGAAACATTTGTTCATATTGAAAAGAACTAACTGTACTAGTTTTTTTTGTGGAAAGAGTTATTCAAAATTCTTTGTTTATTCTTTTAGAATAGAGATTATGTCATTTAGATAACAAACAAAAAAAAAATCGGGAACTTATTTTTGACAAATCTTCCGAATCATTGTAGCCTATCATATATCAAATCGCCTTTTTCAATACTGGCAGATTTTAGTTTGATAGTTAGCCTTAATAAATCGAAAACTTTGTTGTTCAAGCGTGGAAAGTGGCAAGCGGAAATGGAAATGGCATTATAATATAGAGTTCATTGAAGTTTCTACAGAATTCACATACATTGAAGTTAAGTTTAAGAAGAAATTTAAGTAAAGAAGAACATGTAAATGACACATCGACGAAGAATAAATGCGAAATGGATATTTGTATAACAAAATTATTGCTCAACGCATTAAATTGGAGATTTTTTAATCGATATTATCTTTAAACAGCACGAACTTTGGGAATCATTTCATAGATGATAATAACATAAAGAAGACTTACGGATTACATGTTCTTTGTGCAACTTCTGTGTGGGGGAAGATATTATCCAATTTATCGGAAAATTCCCGACTACTAAAGAAAAAGAAGGGATTCTTTTGAAAGTGGTATATTTATTAAAACAAAGCCAAGTTATACTCTTGCTTTAACAATATGAACGTTTCAAATTATTTTAAGTCTGCATTATTTTTCCCATAATTTTTTAGATCTCCAAGATTGTTGTTACCAATTGGCTCACTTTTGCTTCAGCTTACTGGCCTAACATTTCAAAATACTGGAAAACATTTATTTTTCCTTTTTATGTCACTGACTGACAACGTCATTCCGGCATCCATTTGTTTTCGAAATTTAATATCCAGGACCGTTTGGCAATACGAGAAAGCCAACTGGGACGGCCTGAATATTTTTTTCCGAAACTTTAACTGGTCACTATGCTTCCTCGATAGTGACATTGATGCCAGTGCTGAAATGATCACAAATGTGATTCTTCTAGGGATACGTGCTTTTATTCCCAACAGAGTAAAAAGCATCAAACCTAAAGAAAAGTCTTGGTTTAATTCTGAGTGTAAAGAAGCTATCAGGCTCAAAGAAGTAAGTTTCCGTTCTTACAAAGCCAACCCTACAGAGGAAAATCGGAAAAAGCACAAACAAGCAAGAAACTCATGCAACTCCGTTATTGAAGGAACCAAATTTTTGCATGACCAAAAATTACGGCAAAAAATTCTGCAGTGTCCCAAAGGCAGTAAAAATTTTTGGTCATTTGTAAAAAATATTAAAAACTCCTCAACATCTTCGGTTCCAACGCTCATCGACAATAACACACCAATTGTTTACTCTTCAGAGAAGGCAAACTTGCTCGCCGCCCATTTCGCTGCCAGCTCCACGCTGCCGCATAGCAACGTTGCCCCTCCTGTACTTGAGAATGTAAATTTTTCCATGGGACAGATTTTTTTCCGCACTCGTACAGTAGCAAGAGTTCTCAAAGATCTCGATATACACAAATCCGCTGGCCCGGATGGTATACCCCCGATTCTTCTGAAGAGGTGTTCTTCCACACTGGCAAAGCCACTGCGTAAGCTTTTCCATCGCTCCTACTCTTCTGGAATCTTTCCTAGAAGATGGAAAACAGCATTTGTCCAGCCTGTCCCTAAGAAAGGTGACCCATCCTCCCCCTCCTCCTACCGACCCATAGCACTGACATCCCTTCTTTCTAAGGTCATGGAAACACTGATTAACCGTCAGCTTAAGGAATATCTCGAAGATCGTAAGCTTCTCCATGACCGTCAGTATGGCTTCCGCAGCAACCGTTCCACTGGTGATCTGATGGCATATCTCACCGAACAGTGGAACAAATCTTTACATCGCTTTGGTGAAAGTAAGATTATTGCTCTTGATATCTCCAAGGCATTTGATAGAGTTTGGCATGAAGCTCTCTTATCGAAAATGCGTGCTTTTGGGATCGATAATACTCTTGTTCGTTGGATTAGAAGCTATCTCCTGGACCGTTCAATACAAGTTGTATTGGACGGATTCAAGTCTGATTCCCATAAAATAAATGCTGGTGTGCCCCAGGGCTCTGTTCTGTCTCCGACTCTTTTCCTCATTTTTATAAATGATCTTCTGTCTGTTACTTCTAATCCACTTAACTGTTTTGCTGACGACTCTACCCTCAGCTTTTCATATTCGTTCGATAATTCACGTCCTTCGCCTTCGGACGTACAATTGCAACGGTGCCGTATGTCAAGCTCATTAAACTCCGATTTATACAGCATTGTCAAATGGGGTAATAGAAATCGTGTGGAGTTTAATGCTTCGAAAACTCAATGCTGTCTTCTGTCGTTAAAGCTAAACATTCCCCCAATGCCATTGTCCATGAATGGCACTTACATCGAAGAAACCGAAAAGCTCTCAGTACTCGGTATGTGTGTCAACGACGACCTCCGTTGGAACGACCATATATTTGAGATCGCTAAGAATGCTGCAAAGTGCTTAGGTTTTCTGTATCGGTGTAAGAAGTATTTTTCCCCATCTGATCTGGCTACAATTTATAAAGCGTTTATACGCCCTAAACTCGAGTACAACTCCCACCTGTGGGCAGGTGCTTCACAATCATCGCTTCACCTGCTTGATAGAATACAAAATCGAGCGTTAAGATTGATAGGAAATAGAACTGCCGCTGAAACAATTGCCCCTCTCGAACACCGACGCAATGTTTCATGTCTTTCCTTATTTTATCGGTTCTTTTATAAAAAATGTTCACTCGAGGTAGCCAGCTGCATTCCTCCCCTTAAAAGTTTCGCCCGTAATACTCGTCTTGCTAGGAATGCCCATCAGTTCACCCTTGAGCCCAATTTCGGACGTACCGTGAAATATAGAGATTCTTTTTTTAGCCGTACAACACGACTTTGGAATGGTTACCCGGCGAGATTTTCCCTTGCCATTTCAACATGCAAACATTCAAAACCAATGTTAATCGACACCTCCTATCTCTCCCCTCCCTATCTTCCTAATGCCCGCGCAGTGTGTTACATTAAAAGGGAAACAAATAGTCCCTTGTGCGCGCGTTAATTATAAAAAAAAAAAAAAAAAAAAATCTATCGAAATAAATTGCACGACTGAATCGCACATACTTCCTCATATGTGCGGTCACAAATTTAAAAAATAAGTAACATTAACGTAGAAAAATAACACTTACTGAACTTAAAAAAGTGTCAAAACCATAAAACTTAATGGTTTTTAGTAAAAATGGAGTACGCCATCACACATTTTGTATAATAATAAATTTATGAAAAAAGTATTTCGAAGATTGCGTAGCGGATTTGATAAAATCCTGTTTTTTATTTTTATTTTTTGAAAAATATTTTTTATTAAATTTTGGTATGCAGTTTTTTTCGATTAATTTTAAAAATATTGGTTTTTCAAAAAAAAAAAATTAAATAATTTTTATTAGAAAAAAAGTTATTTAAAATTTTGATATGCAGAAATAATTTGGCTACCTAGATCTTCTCAAATTTTCTGAAATTAAATATTAGTACATGCCTTTACTTTCGCTCATCAGTTGATCCTTGGTAATATCGATTCTGCCGCCGTTCTACGCGAAGTCAATCTTAACACTAATCCCCGTAATCTCCGTTCCCGATAATTTTTTTACCTCCCCCATAATCGAACCAATTATTGGCACTCTGAACCAATGTCCAGAATACTACGGTACTCGAATGATGTAAAACAGAGCCGTGGGTGGGCCCATTGGCCCATTTCAAAAACCCCACTTCTCCGATAACAAGAAAAAAAAAACAAAAACAAATGTTAGCTTATAAGTCTTAGTTTTTAAGTTAAAGTTTTAAGTTAAAGCTTGTACCTACTAAGCTACATAAAAATAAAAATAAAATAAAAAATTAAATTTGACCGAAATCCAAACAGCCGTTAATGAGAATTTAAAAAAATAATAATTATATGAAAGGTACAGTTAATAGACTTTTCCCGTAAATTTGGTTTTCTAATCAAATGGTAGCCAAGAACAACAAACAAATCTCGTTGGAGCCGTTTTCGAAAAAAATAAGATTTTCCTAAACGGTCATATGGTAGGTACCGTTATTTTTAGGCCTAAAAATAAAATTTCAATTTTCCCTCTGAGGAATGCCAAAAAAAACACACACCGAATTTGAAGATAATCGCTTAAGTCGTTTAGGCTGCAGCTCGTTATATATACTGACAGACAGAGAGACAGACATTTTTTCTCGATCACTTTTTTAGGTTACTCTATGATTCTAATGTCGTGTTTGATTGTTATCTAAATCTTTTTAATATTCACGAATCCTAAACTTGCCTTATAATCCCTATAATCGCAAGTAAAAATTGTAGCGTGACCCTTGTGATTGGCACTGTGTATAATTATTATGCTGAAAGTTATCTGGAGACATGTTACAATACCAAATTAGGATAACTATTATTTAAATCAAATAATAGTTTCAATTTCAGCCTCAGTTAAGGAATCCATCAACAATTTGGTCCACACATTTTTTCTCGCAGTGTACATTAATATATCTATAACATAAGTCTTAGTTCGGTGTACTAGTAATGTAAAAGAGTGTTTGTTCGTTCCATTACAATAATAATAATACCCGCCCATTGAATGGGCTGCCGGGCTTGAAATATTTGCGTGCATTTGTGTCCATTATTGTTTCGTAAACAAGGCTCACTGAAAGCAAACACAGAGCACTTAATTTTTATGTGTCACACCCCGAAAATAATAACGGCATCCACAGTGGAAAATAAGCACACAAGTATGTTTATATGTCTTCTTTTTCATCCAAACCCCTTTTCCCAAAAAAAAAAAACAATTTCCGAAGGATACGCTGAAAGTACTCGACTCCAAAAGATATACACCAACTACCCAATCCTCGGTAAATGCGGACTAAATAAACTAGATGAGATGCTAATTAAAACAAATTGTGATTGAAATACACCATCCCAGCCGCAGCAGGACCAAAAGGATATTTGTTATGTTAAATCAGGATGAAGGAGCTCTACTTTAATTGGCATTCAAGTTATAACATCAAGCAAAATGCAGCAATTGCGGAAGAATTATTACGTAAGCCAATCCCTATTATTTCGGGGCTACCGCACACAGATGAGATGCTCAAAATCATAAGTTTAACGGACAAAATGAAAGCTTTTAGAAATTCCTCAAGTGTGCTAAAAGGACGTATCTGTACAACAAAAAGTTCAGCCTGTCGGAAGGGAACATCAGTGTGTACGCCTTCGGAAATGGTTGCCTATCTTAACCCGTTGGACTCCTTGGTCGTGCAAAAGGAAATGCTCATTCTTCCTTTTACCCTTCGGCTCCTGCTTATGTGTTATGAAATTTTGGAATTAAATTGCTCTATCTCTCTATAAATTTGTAAGAGTCGAAAGTTCAGGCTTCTTTTATAGTTGTGCGAATGGTTCCAGTCCCAATTCTGTGTCCTGGGCCAACAACACATTTCGCAGCCACAAAGGGGTCAGGGTAACTTTTTGGTTCTTCTGGTGATGAGAGTGTAAGATTTCGATAAGAAATTTCGTGGAATATACAATTCTTTCCTTCAGATTTTCAGGAAACTGACCAACATTGTTGTTGAGGATATAATAGTGCATGAGCTTGAGGAAGGATGCGAATAATTTATTTGAGGATGCAACCCTTTTGCAAATACAACCGCAACATAAAATATTACATTTATTTTCTGAGAAATATCCTTTCATTAGATATGGCTACATAGGGCCATTCCTGAAAGAACTATTCTGAATGAGATCCAAAAAAAAAATATTCCAGAAATCCTTGCTTCATTGATTCTAATCAGAGGTTGACAATCAAATTAAACTTTTTTTGGTGTGAGGTTTTTCTGAAGTTGCCAGACGACAGAAAATCGTAAATCAGCTGACGTTAGCCGTAAATTGCTTCATTGTTTCCCCAATCCCAATACGCTTGGTGGGGTATATTGAGTGAAAATTAAATTATTTCCCCCTTAACCCTAGGTACATGTGATGTAGGGTTGTAGACATTCGGTTTGTATACCTACAACTCCACAGATGCTTTGGAAGAAATTCACACCCGCACTTCAATTGCCAATTTCCAATCCCATTACAAAATCAATATTTGTATTAACCCAGCCCAGTATTGGCACAGTTCTGGAAGGTTTTACCTTTTTATCCTGTTTCTTGATGCCATCGTACGACGACAACGACGACGTTCATGTCAAGATTCAAGAAACACATGCGTTGCTTAAAAGCTTATAGGCATATTTGCTCTTTTGTGTGTGTTTGTTTATTGATATTGCGGCTGCTAAAAGTGACGAAGATACCAATTTACCATTACCCGCCAACTGAGGCACAATGAGGTTCAATTGAACATTTTCTTTCTTGAAGAGGAAGGTTGTCAGCATTTCAGACATTCTTCTTGAGGAATACTTCAAGGACATATCAAAGATAATAAGTAATTTATTTGGATTTTAAACAAATTTCTTTTTGAAAAAAGCGTTTGAATTTAAGAAACCTTAAAACGAAGAACTGAGTCGTATGAACTTAATCTGCGAGTGATATATACCAGAATTTGTTAACAAGAGATGCCCTTTATCAGTACCTATAATGTTGGTCCTTGTTGGTCAAAAGATATTGTCATCTGCAACAACCTTTTTTAAGCTGAGTATGTTTTGAATTGTTTGATAGGTACTGAGTCAAGCTACTCGCTCCATATACCACAAATCTCTTGAAAAGGTCTTAAAGGGTCGCGTGTCAGAAAATATATATATTCTCACTTAAGCCCTCACATGCCTATTATCTCGATTACTAGCCCAACTTGTCCATATCCATACCACATGACCTCATTCGCAGGATAATAATAGTTTTCACCAACTTCGTGAAGACATACATAACGGTTTTAACCCTTTTTAAATCATCAGGTACTTTTCTTAACATCGATTTCGATATTCTTCGATTTCCTTGTACAGCGCAGCTTCTTCGGAATTCTATGTTAAATTTTCTAATCTGTTCTCTTATCTCGTCTTATACCAAGCTGGACTGTTATATTAACACCATAACAAAGTGATTTCCTGCATCGCTTAGTCCGGCCAAATTAGACATAAAAATATTGGTCAAATTACAAAAATTCCGACAGAGCTAAATATTGGTGGAGACCTTGACTTTATCATTAAAAATAACGTGTCAAAAGTACCCATCGATGCCATGTGTGCTAAAAAAAGTTATTCGGGTCAAAGCTCACAAAAATGGGTTTAGTGGATTTTTTAGCTCCGTTGCTATTGGTTGTAGAAAAACCTTTATACATACAACTTTGGCTATCTCTATCTCTATTAATATCAAAATTACCGTAAAAGCCTATTAACCGTACCTTTCATATAATTTTCGATTTTCTCGGTTACGGCTTACAGTATTTCTGTCAAATTTTATATTTGAGAAGATCTACTTAGTCAAATGAATTCTGCATACCAACATTTTGAATAATTATTATTCTCTATTATATATCTATTTTCTAATAAGTATTTTTTTTTTTTTTTGAAAATTCAGTTTTTTTAAAACTAGTAAATTTTTTTTTTAAATCAGCTGTCTAAAAAACTGCTAACCAAACATAAAAAAAAAATCAAAAAAATTAAAATAAAAAAACAGGATTTTATCAAAACCAGTCTTACAATTTTTGAATTTTTTTGCATAGATTTATTATTATTAAAGACGTGTGATTTCATTTTTACTAAAAAACTATTCAGTCTTGTGCACTGTTTATAAGTTAAAACCGTGTTATTTTTCTGTGTAAATTTTACTTCTTTCTGTCAAAGATCTTACCTTCCAATATGATTAGACAATCTTGAAAGAAATTACGTGCTACCCAGGCGAGTCGTTCCCGTTATTCCAGTGTGTTCGTCTCATATAAAACTATCTCAAGATGCATTCTTGATCAACGCGATCGAAGTCTTTTTCAGGGTCGACGAGCATTAGGTAATTGGAATTCAGTTGATTGTTCCAATTCGCAAGGCGTAAATGTTGTCGACAATGCCTCTTGAGTATTGTATCGGTCTTAGACTTATTTCGTTGGAGAATTTTAGTTTACATCAACTTTGGAAGGACAAACAAAACAGTGACACCCTGTCAGTTATTGTAGTTCTTGTTAACAGCCTTCTAAGGTATCTTGATAATACCTTCGTCCTGCCACTTCACGTGAAAGGTTTCGTTTTTCCAATCATATCCACATCAGTAATTAAACTATTGAAGTAAAGTTTGATATATATAATTATAAATATATTTTTGTTATAAACTGCTGTCAAATTTTACTTTTGTTTAAAGGTTAATACACATGATGCAACTGTGTTTTAAGAACTGTCAGTTTTATAAAAGAGTAAAAATATTATAAATAGGAAAATCTTTCGTACGTTCCATCCTCCAACAGCCTAAATTTGGTTGTCTCTTTTGTATATCATTCATTGTGTTTTACTCATACTTATCCGAAATGGTCAATGAGATGACAGTTCAAGCTGGTAGTGTAGGCATTATCAAAAAAGGTAGAAGATTTTTCTCTTCCCTCATTGTTACTCTATGAATTATGGCCCTTATTTATTAGAATTCTCTAAATAGCCTTAAACAGTTGAATAGTTATACAATGCATAAGGAGTTATGCCATCTCTATGCAAAATAACATAGATCCTTATTTAAAAGAAATTCCCGGTCTAAACCAGGTTAGTGTCTAATATAGTATCACAAAACAGAATAAATTACATATTTAAGCCATACCAACACCAGAGAAATTATTCAAGCTTCAATTAAAATGGCGGGGATCATGAATAAATTTATAAAGGGTGTTTTTTTAAACGTGTGGTTTTCAAGAAGAAATAAAATGCATATAATTTAATGCTATGACCAAGAATTTAGCAATTATGTTTTAAAAACGATTTCGGGCAAGTGGCCACTGCGGCTGGCTCGCATAAACTCCAGCCGAGAGGCTCAATTTTCGACCACTTTTTGCAGCAATTGGTGCCGTATGTGCGCAATAACGTGCCGGATATTCTCTTCCTAGGCGTCAATTTTGGCTTATCTGCGTAGACAAGTGACTTCACATAACCCCACAAAAAATAGTTCAGACTGTAACATTATGTAGGGCTTCATTTAAAAAAAAAAATATGGACCAATGATTCCCTCTGCCCGCAGAGCAACCCAAACAGTGACTTTTTAAGGATGTAACGGAGTCTCAACAATGGCTTGTGGATTATGATCACTCCAAATACAACAATTTTTTTAACGTAACCATTCAACCAAAAGTGAGCTTCATCACTGAACAAAATTTTTTCTTGTTTAAATCTGGATCGGTGGCCATCGGTTTTGGGCCCATTCACAGAACGTGCGACACGTTTGATGGTCGTTCGGCTTCAATCCTTGCACGTGTTGAATTTTGTAAGCTCGCAAACTAAGATCCTTTCGCAAACTCTTACATAAAGTGGATGGCCACAGCTCCAATTGTTGCGCGCGATGGCGGATGAACTCATTCGGGTCTTCTTTGATATTCTGCACCACATCAGCAACAGCGTCTTCGGTGCGCACTGTACGGCGGCTTTGAAGATGCGCACATTATCCACTAGAGTAAACGCGGTGCGAAACCGATCCATGGTTGCTTGAATTACCGACTCTGCTGGGAGATTATGACGACCGAATATTGGACGCAGTGGGCGATGAACCTGTATTTTGGTAATAAATTTGCTCAATTTGCAAACGTTTTTTAGAAGTAAGTCTCATAATTATAAAATGGCAAACCAAATTGAGCATAAATCAAGTGACAGCTGTCAAAAAGACCATCTCCGAAAAAAGTATTGCCAGATTGAAAACTACACGTATAAAAAAAAACACCCTTTTCAAGCTCTATTGAACCTTCAAATGCGTTTAGACTTTACCATTTCTATGCGATGTTGCAAAAATTTTATAAATAATATTTTTCCATTTGGAGGCATTATAAAAAGTGCATAACGTTATACTCTCTATGATGCGTTTATAAATTCGGCTGTGTATATAAGTTAAATTTAAATTTAAGCAAAATAGTTGAATATTTCCTAATTTAAGTTTTCTAAAATGATTTACTTCTTTTTTTTTATTATGTAAGCAATTAATGAGATAACAAATTGCTCAAACAAAAGTATTGTTGGTTAACCTACAATTAATTATTTTTTCGTTTACTTTACTTGCAGATGGACAATCTGAATTTGATGTGCAACTTGTCATGCAGAAGTACGCGGAAAAAGGTTCTAGTATTACGTTGCAGTGCAAACACAACGTGAGGCCGGACATTCTATTCAAGGTAAACATCGAAAAATACTATTTTTTATTGATTGACAAACCATTTACGTGGGTAAGTAAATAGTCCCGTCCTTCTCTTGGTGTTTGACCAAGAAACAGACTATAAATTAATGGTCCTTATCGTCCTTGTCGATATATTGCGACGCAAACATTTTATTGAAAACTGTGACAAGGTGTGGCTTTCTAAAGGAATGTGTGTGAGTATAACTTAAGGGAATTTTTTTTCCCTGTAAAGCCCTTAAATGACACCCCAATGATAATAATAAAAAAGCTGACCTTCCAGAAAATTGTCGTGGAAAATTTCGATCACGAGAAAATAAGGACAGATATTGCTTTTCCCATACTTATTCCTAATACCTACTCAAAGTATCTGGAAGTTTCTTTTTTAGGCAACTATTGGAATTCATTGCTGAGCTGAAGGCATGTGTATGTATGTACCGCACATATACACATGTATGTATTTAGACTGCTGACACTGGGGCGGTTTGGGAATTTATTTAATAAAGTTTAACGACAGCCATGGAGTTTTTTTCTTCGGAACGTAGAATTTATTATTTTGCTGACTGGAAAAAAGTTGCTATTTTCTTTGCTGAGGCGTCTAGGCACTTAAGATGTTTTTTGATTGCTAATCAGTTCGATTTAATAAACAACTTAACAAAAGTTAGAAAATATTGTATAGTAAAGAAATACAAATACTACAACTCCCGAAGTAAAGGGTGTTTTTTTAAAGGAGAACTTTGAAATGAAATAAAATAAAATTGTTTTTTTTTTAAATTCACATCAAATTTACTTTATTCAAATGATAGATAGTTTTCTGGCATTATAGCTTAAATGAGTTTTGGCATATGGCCGCCACGGCTGGCTCGGTACGTAGTAATTAATTGGTAATTGGAGGTCCAATTTTTGATGACTTTTTCCATTATTTGTGGCCGTATATCGGCAATAACGCGGCGAATGTTTTCCTCCAAGTGGTCAATCGTTTCGTGGTTATCGGCGTAGGGGCGTAGGTTAGCGGCGACTTCACATATCCCCACAGAAAATAGTCAAGTGGCGTTAAATCGCACGATCTTGGAGGCCAATTCACGGGTCCGTAACGTTAAACTATGCGGTTAGCAAACGTTTCCTTCAATAAATCAATTGTGGAGCGAGCTGTATGACATGTTGCGTCGTCTTGTTGAAAACACTGCTACTCCTCATCATGGTTGTTGAATTGATAAACGAAAAAGTGAGTAATCGTGGCTCTATAGCGGTCATCATTGATTGTAATGTTCTGGCCAGCATCGTTTTTAAAGAAGTACGGACCAATAATTCCACCAATCCATAAAGCACACCAAACAGTCAGTTTTTGTGGACGTAACGGTGTAACACTCATTGTATATACATTGCAGTTCATATACAATGCATACACTTGAGGATTGTCATCACTCCAAATACGGGAGTTTTGTTTATGAACATATCCAACAACCAAAAGTGAGCTTCATCGCTAAACGAAATTCCCTTCTGAAAATTGGGAACAACGGCAATCTTGTTTTGGGCCTATTCACAGAATCGTCGCCTTGCTAGGTGATATTGTGGCTTTAGTTCTTGCACCAGTTAAATTTTGAAAGCACGCAAATCAAGATCTTTCCGCAAAATCTTCCATAAAGTGGATGGACACATATCTAATTCCTGTGCACGATGGACGATAGATTCATTCTTGTCTGCCTCTACACTACGCTCTACAGCATCAATGACTTCTTCTGTACGCACTGTACGATGTCTCTGTGGATGCGTGTTATCATTTAGACTTTAGAGTAAACGTGCGAAAACGTTCCATAGTTAATCGAATTCATTGCTCTGATGGACGATTATGTTGACCGTAAAATGGACGTAGTGCTGCGTGATACGTATTTCGAACAGAACCATGAATTTCAAAATTAATTTGCACAATTTGGAAGCGTTGTTCAGGCGTCAGTCTATTCATGTTGAAATGCCAAATCAAACGAAACATAAATCATTTGACAGTTGACGAAATGGCAGCCAGTTAAAATAGTGTTGCCAACTTAAAGTTTTCATATATAGTGGAGAGTTATAGTTGCCGTTCATTTCTGCTGGCTCATTCACAAAGCTCATTCAGAATTGTTTGAGTCTACAGCTGAGTAGGCCTTCACTTGAGATGTGATGCATACTACTAACTCTTGAAAAATGAAGAGGATCAGCATATATGCACAATTTCTCATGATAGGTCCAACTATTGCCGTCTAATCCTACACTACCACTGAGCGATATAACTCCTTTTAATAGGACGAACATGGCCGTCATAATAATAAATGGTTAATAATAAAGGCGTACTTAACCCACTTTAAACTGGCAGGCTGTAAGAAAATTCAATATTTGCCACCTAAAGTTAATCATTAACTACAGGTTTAGAGTTGGTTATCTGTAAAGTCGGTTTACGGACGATAATTTTACATGATAATACGTCATAAGAAAACATTGATGACAGCAACACCATCGTACAGCCTGTTAACTACACCATATAAATCTACTACTCAGTAGTAAATCTAGTACTAAGTATATTACGAAACCAGTACCAAAATATACAAGAGTACTAAATTCTAGCACTAAGTACTAAAAATCTAGTACCAACAATACTATTGGACCAACAACCTAGTACCAATCGGCACCAGTTTTATATTTAACTAGCGGTACCTGGCATGCGTTACTACGCCCTAGAAAAAAAACATGTTTTAATGTGAAATGCGAAAATAATGTTAGCGGGACCAAATATTCACAAGAACGACCCTTGGACAAAACTATATTTAACCTGTAAACTTCATTAAAATCCATTGGGCGGTTTAGGAGTACATACTCGACGTACATACACACAAAAATACATTTGATGTTCGCCTGGTGCTCAGAATACATCTGCGATCGATTTTTGTCACAATTCAGGCCCGGTGCACACTTGCGTCATTTTGACGCGGCGGTGCTGCAGCGGTGACGCTTTAGGGTACGCAGATTTTATTTGTATGTATTATAAGCTACTCAAGCGGGCTTTTAACATTACTATCAGAAACTTATAAAATCAAAAACTCTATACTGTTTTTTTTTTTTCAGATCTTCCAAAGACTTTGATAGTCGGACTTGCCTAACAATAAATTGCAACTCCTTCCCGAGAGTTTCTGTGATTTTATCATCGTTGAGAATCAACGTGTAGTTGCTTAGTTAGTTAGTACAAATAATCAGATATTTCAGTCTTAAACCATGTCTCCGTTAAACAAATAACATCAACTCCCGAGATACCAACATCTAATGCCATTTAATCTTGCCTTACATTTTATGGCGTTACGAGAAAGTCAAGGTTTAAACAATTTTTTTAACAACTTTAATTGGTCACTATGCTTTCTGGGTAGTAACGCAGATTGTAGTTCCGATATGATTACAAATATTATTCTCCTTGGTATGAGAAAATTTATTCCAAATAGGCTAAAAAGTATCAAACCAAAAGTAAATTCTTGGTTTGACTCAAATTGTAAAGAGGCTATCAGATTGTGAGAAGTAAGTTTCCGATATTTTAAAGCCAGCCCTTCTGAGGAAAATCGGAAGAAGTTTAAGCAAGCTAGAAAGACCTGCAATGCTCTTATTCAAAGAACAAAATTTTTACACGAACAAAATTTAATTCAAGAAATATTAACATGTCCTAAAGGAAGTAAAAATTGTTATTCCTTCGTAAGAAACATATGTACCTCACTTCACTTTACTTCGTCTTCGGTTCCGACTGTGTAAGCTTTCCCATCTGTCATATTCTACAGGCCTCTATCCAAGAGGATGGAAAACTGCATTTGTCCAGCACATACCTAAAAAAAGGCGTATCTTCATCTCCCTCTAACTACCGACCAATTGCTCTTACATCCCTTCTCTCCAAGGTCATAGAAACGCTGATAAGCTATCAGATTAAGAAATATCTTGGGACACGGAAACTTCTTAATGACCGGTAATACGGTTTTCGTAGCAAAAGGTCCACTGGTGATATGATGGTATAGCTCACCGAACAGTGGAATCCATCTTTACCTCGTTTTAGAGAAAGTAAGATTATTTCACTTGATATTTCGAAAGTATTTGATAGAGTTTGATATCAAGCTTTTTTATCGAAAATGCGTGCATTTGGAATCGGCGAACCTCTTATTCGATGGATTAGAAATTACCTTTCTGAACGTTCTATTCGCGTTGTTTTTGATGGCTTCCTGTCTGATAGTCACAAAATAAATGCTGGTGTGCCCCAAGGCTCCGTACTGTCTCCGACACTCTTCCTTATTTATATCAATGAAATACTCACAGATTTGCCTTGAGCCTAATTTCGGACGCACTGTTAAGTATAGAGACTCAATTTTTAGCCGCACTACACGAATCTTGAATTTCGAGTTTTCCCTTCCTCGTTTTATCTTCTATCCAATTTTCTTAAACGCTCGCACTGTGTTAATACATGATAAGAGTAGTAACAACCACTTGAGTGCGCGCCGATTAAAAAAAAAACTGCTATGTAGCCTGAAGCTCCCTGAATTCCTTTTGAATTTAAGGTGGGAGCTCGAGAGCTATTATTTGTTTTCCATTGCTAATAAGTAATAACTTCAAATTTGCCAAACTTATAAAGATATGTGTATCTTTATAAGAAGAAAAAAGTTAGTTAAATTATTCTTGCACGTTATCTGAACTCTATGTGCATCATTGAGTGCATACGACAATTTTTTTTACCAAAAACTCTTGCCGAATGTGCATACATTAAACAATGAATTTTCTGCACGAATAAGCTATTAAGTTTCTAAATACAGACTGCATAAAACTGATATTCTGAACGAGTTGAATATTCATAACTTTTGACTATCTAAAAGAGCTTCTTAATTCTACAAAAAAATTATAGTTCGTATTCAAATGGATAAAATACAACCGAGTTGTGGTTGTCCTTCAAAAAGACATATGGAAACCACAAAAGGGCTTCCTTCTGGTCTTAGAAACAAAATGATATGATGTTCCCTTAGGCTTAATATGACCGGAATTTTTTGCGAAAAAATTCTCTTTCGTTGACATATAAGTTGATTGACAAAGTAAGTAAGATTGCTTCTGTTGCAAGCCCGCTCAGAGGTTTTGTTTAGGATTCCAACTGTGTATCGACCCGGGTGAAACTAGCCTTTCTATCGAAAAAACATTAAATCGTCCTTCTTCTAAGGACTTCCATTTCTCAAATTATGTATAAATGTGTTGTTTTAGTTTCGACATTGTGTACATCACGTAAGAATTCGTATTCTGTTGTTTTCATGTGCGTGTATCTGAATTTACATAAGAAATACGTTTGTGCCTCTGCGTCATAAAAATATGCATACGTTTCATCTCATAAATAATTCCAGAGAAACCATCCCATCAAGTTGTTTGCTGTTTTTTTTTTAAGCCATAATATGGAAGATTTTTCTTTGTAATGGTTGAAATTCCATGCGGATGAAATAAAAATGAGAACCGACGTTGGGTTCTATGGAACTTTTGTAAAGATTTTTTTTCGCTCGGTTCATATAGCAAGACAATGTATATCTTTCGAAAATCATAAAATTGACGTTAATATCAGAACTCCCTTAGCCAACGTCCTGGCTCATAAATTGGACTTAGGGTTTTTTATTGTTCTTTGAATTTTGCATAATTGCTATGGCTACTCTTGCATGTTCAGATGTGGGATATTCTTTATTAAAAAAATTCCCCAACGCTAACAATGGCAGATATCGAGGCGAAGGAATTTTTGAAATTTCTGGCAATTTGAACCTTGGTGAACTTTTTTTCGTTATTCATCTCGTATCGAAAAAGATCCTTGTTAATGGTAAATTAAAGGATTTTTTCTGTAGATACCTTTAACCGATAATCCTTATGCGTACACGTGGATTAAGCACTTAACGTGTTTGAAGTTGTTGACACGTGGAACCCAAATTTGAATATGGCTAGACGAATTTCCATAAAAAAATATGTTGTCTTCGTATTTACCAACAAAAATGTTTTTGTTTTTGTATGGCGCTTAAATTATTTCGATTCGTGCTGATTGGAAACGCATATTTTAATACAAATTGAACATTTTCGTTCGTTAAGGTGCCGTAAGATTGTTTTAATGATTTTGTGGATGAATATATTTTTTTTAATTGGCGCAAATCTTAATCAAATGATAACTAATAATTTTCACATTCTTGTGGCTCTATTTTTATTGTGTTTTTAGTTTGTTTAAGGTCAAAGACCTTAAATTCTTCTTCAAAAACAATGTTTTTTAATTATGAGTAGAAACCAGAAAGAGCTTAAGTTAAGGCCTACGCTCAAGTTCCCTACTTTTATCGTCTTACGTTCAATATTTACTTCTATTTTGCTTTTGCCAAAACCATGCTGAATTGGTGCATTTTTCGGTCATTAAGAAGTTTTCATGTTTGAGATATTTCTTAAGCTAAAATCAGCGTTTCCATAACCTTGAAAAGAAGGGACTTAAGTGCAACTGGTTCAAAGTTCGCATTATGTTTTCCATTCGCTCGGAAAGAGGGCAGAGGAATAGGGCAGATCGAAAAGACTATGCAGAGGTTTTCCAGCATCAAAGCAATATTCTGCAGAACAATAGGGGATATTTTTCGGATGAGTGGAAAGCAGATTGATCCCATGTATTCATTTACGCTCTCGAGTACAGGAAGAATTATAAAACACCAGCTGGCAGAATTGAGTTTGCCGCAAATTGGGCTAACACATCAGTTGTTTTGTAGAAATGACAGCAGGAGTGTTTTTGAACACGAGTGTAGACGACCGATGAAGACAAAGAATTCCGTAAATTTTTTACAACTGCTTCCAGGTTTGTATTTGGGAACATTTCTCATACAAGAACTTATTTATACGAATACAATCTTTGCAAGCTTTTAAAATTTTGTTTAACGTTTTTTGGTTTTTCTTTGAAACTTTGGCTTTAAAAAAAATGAGTTTTATTTTGGTTTGATAATTTTTAACTTATTCGGGATGTGTCATTCCTAAAAGTCGTAATTTTTTAACCATACATGCGTTGGAGTCTATGTCATTTTTTTTATAGCATGTGCGCGCAAAAAGGATTTGTGTGTTGCCCTTATAGTGTTAAAACGCACTGCGCGAGCATAGGAAGATTAGGAAGGGAGGGAAAGAAGGTGTCGATTAACATTGGTTTTGAATGTTTGTAGATCAAAATGGCAAGGGAAAATCTCGCCGGGTAAACCATTCCAAAGTCGTGTTGTACGGCTAAAAAAAGAATCCCCATATTTTACGGTACGTCCGAAATTGGGCTCAAGGGTGAACTGATGAGCATTCCTAGCAAGGCAAGTATTACGGGCGAAACTTTTAAGGAGAGAAATGCAGCTGGCTACCTCGAGTGAACACTTTTTATGAAAGAAACGGTAAAATAAGGAAAGGCATGAAACATTGCGCCGGTGTTCGAGAGGAGCAATTGTTTCAGCGGCAGTTCTATTTCCTATCAATCTTACCGCTCTGTTTTGTATTCAGCAAAACAGTTAAGTGGATTAGAAGTAACAGACAGAAGATCATTTATAAAAATCAGGAAAAGAGTCGGAGACAGAACTGAGCCCTGGGGAACACCAGCGTTTATTTTGTGGGAATTGGACTTGAATACGTCCAATACAACTTGTATTGAACGGTCCAGAAGATAGCTTCTAATCCAACGAACAAAGGTATCATCGATCCCAAAAGCACTCATTTTCGATAAGAGAGCTTCATTCCAAACTCTATCAAATGCCTTGGAGATATCAGGAGCAATAATCTTACTTTCACCAAAGCGATGTAAAGATTTGTGCCACTGTTCGGTGAGATATGCCATCAGATCACCAGTGGAACGGTTGCTGCGGAAGCCATACTGACGGTCATGGAGAAGCTTACGATCTTCGAGATATTCCTTAAGCTGACGGTTAATCAGCCTTTCCATGACCTTAGAAAGCAGGGATGTTAGTGCTAAGAAGTTGTTATGCCCATATTGCATCACCCAGAGCTGACCCGCTCCACTTTATTGTAATAATAAAATAATGCATAACAGCAGCTTTGTGTCACACTTAATGTGACACAACGCTCAGTGGGTCAAGCCAACTTCCAGAATGCAACTCAGTAGGTCAAAGCCGAGTAATGCATTTTGGAAGTTCATGAAGTTCCAGGTTGGTCTCTAGAACTAGAGTGGAGTTTTGATGTAACCACAAACCGCGACGGTTGTTTTATTTTATATTATAAATAAAACATAACATTTTGGCGCAGCCGGTAGGTTCCCTGAGTTTTAAAGGATCCCTGAATTTTAAAAGATATTTTTGTGCTTGAATTTTAAAAGATATTTGTGCGTTTAAAAAAAAAAAAAAATATAACTACAAATAATTTCTCTTCAAAAACGTTCATTAAGTTTCTATACTTATATTACAAAAAACTACATCGTCTACATGAAGCAGTGAGTCACAGGTAAGTATAAAATCAACTTTTTTATTATTTTTTTATTTTTGTTTTCAAATATTTATTCTACCCGCTGCTCGACACTCTCGACAAAGCAGGATTTTTTTTAATTTTTTTTTCTTCCGTTTCGTTTGTGTGTAATAATAATTTTCGTGTCGTTTAATTTTTTTTTTATTTTGAGTGACCCATATATATAATATTGTTGGGATAGGTTATTAAAAGTTGAGTTATATTGTTGGGATAGTTAATTTAAAAGTTGATGGCAGTTTCTGAGGGCCAATTTAATGATCTTATCGAAGAATTAGGATTTCTTAAAAGAGAAAAAAAATGATAACCAACGCCAAACTGAGGAAATAAATAAAACATTTCTCTCAGAACTAAAGGAAATTTTAAGTGCTGAGGGGTTTGGTCTAGTGAAAGAGCAACTTCTCAGTGGGATCGATTTACGCGCGTTGAAACAACTGACGCTATTCTGACGGAATATTCAAAAGCCGTCCAGAACTTAAGAAATCGACATATTAAAGAGTTACAAAAACTTGCTAAGAAACTTGAAAGAAGCGAATTCTTGCGCAGAGTTTGAAAAACAAATCCAGCAAGCTGCAGAAGAGGCTGAAAAGTTAAGTAGACAACAAAAGCTTGTCAGCACAAAAAGTTTTGAGAGAAAAACTTGAACAATCCTCTGTACCGGTTTGCCAGAAAAGCGTTTTCAACATTATCGCCAATTAAACCTCTTGGAAAACTTGGTAATAAGTGATTACTAACCCCAATATATAAACATTCCAAGGTTGTTGCTCGCGTCATCCCTCAATTCTCTGAACTCCGGACCCCTGATTTATCGACAAGGGTCTACAAGTTCCTAAATGCTTGCCAGTTAGGTTTTAAATGTTTGGAGGAAAAAAATGAGGAACTATACGTCTCCTTATTGACCACCAAATTAACTGGCGACGCATTTGAGCTTGTAAGAGGGAACCCCATAAGGACTCTTGTGCAGTTAGAGTCACTTATTAAAAGTGCGTATTTGTAAGTGACCACTTTAAAAACAGTTATGGGAGAGATGAAGCAGTCGCATCAACTTGCAACTGAGGACATTCACGCCTTCGCAAGGCGGCTACTTCATCTTCAAGCTAAAGCGTTGGAGATAATCAACTGCAACTACGTTGCCAATGAGTCGGTGGGGTTAATAAAAGAGTTGAAAGGATCTGCGGTAGTGACTTTTAAAAGGGGCCTCCAAGATCCATGCTTACGCCAGTATATTCTGACGACAACAGAGGAGGACCTCCAAAAACTGGCGGACATGGCAACAAAAAGGTCCCTTTTAACAACACAACAGTTCCCACAACTCACTACGCAACAAATAAATGGTATTCCATACTCGTACCTTCACCAAATTCCATTTAACCAACATCCATCCCAGTCACAAAACCAATTCCAACCTTCATTTAACCAAAATGTCGACAGAGGAAGAGCACACCTTATTGTGAAATATGTTCTTCATATGGACAAACCAAAGATGTGTTTCCAAAACCAAAGGTCTTTGCCGTTCGAACTCGTGGAAAATGTCTTTGGTGTGCTCGAATTGGGCACTCCGAAGAAAAATGCTGCGCCAAAATGTTAAGTTTTATTTATAATATAAAATAAAACAACCGTCGCTGTTTGTGGTTACATCAAAACTCCATTCTAGTTCTAGAAATCAACCTGGAACTTCATGAACTTTCAAAATGCATTACTCAGCTTTGACCTACTGAGTTGCATTCTGGAAGTTGGCTTGACCCACTGAGCGTTGTGTCACATTAAGTGTGACACAAAGCTGCTATTATGCATTATTTTATTAATACAATAAAGTGGAGCGGGTCAGCTCTGGGTGATGCAATATGGGCATAACAGGTCGGTAGGAGGAGGGGGAGGATGGGTCACCTTTCTTAGGGACAGGCTGGACAAATGCTGTTTTCCATCTTCTAGGAAAGATTCCAGAAGAGTAGGAGCGATGGATAAGCTTACGCAGTGACTTGGCCAGTGTGGAAGAACACCTCTTCAGAAGAAGAATATACCATCCGGGCCAGCAGATTTGTGTATATCGAGCTCTTTGAGAACTCTTGCTACTGTACGAGTGCGTAAAAAAATATGTCCCATGGAAAAATTTACATTCTAAAGTAAAGTATATTTTTTATTGAAGAAGAGCAAAGTGATCAGTTAAAGAATTTCAAAAAATATTAAGACTATGCCAGTTTGCTTACTTCCTTTGCCAAAGAGTTCTCTTAGCGGTTTACTCTTATAAAGAATTTGGTTGGCACGATGCATTTGAAGAAATGACACATTGGCCAGATGTATTTTGAGGCGATGTAACAAGAATTGTTTATTTCTTTTCATCGGATGTAAGAAACAAGTCGCAAATATTCGGGGTTTGACCTGAGACGCTGGAATTCAATGTTTTTCTAATATTAAAAAAAATATTTTTTTAAAATGGGTCGATGAATACTAATTAGGAATAAAGTCCTTCGTACGTGTCATATTTTATTTCACGATATGATTGTTTATAAGAGCAGGTATGTGCGACTATGTAATGCAATCTTTTTTTTCAAGTTTTTTAATGATTCACATACGCCCGAGTGAACCGAATTCTTAAGGTGAAATAAAATCTGATTGAAACCTTTGCACTTAAATATAAACAGCTCATTTATTTGCACACTTTTCTACTTGCGATTAAATGTACTATAATGCAAGTTATGCATTATCAGGCTTCAAGAACATTTATAAAAAAAAACAGTGTAATACTGTTGGTAAGCATTATATTTTGGTGAAAAAAAAATAATAAGGTGGGCTAGAAACGGTACCTCCTATAAGACCGGTTTTTTTCTTCAACTTTCTCGAAAACTGTTGTTGTAGGTAGCTTAAGTAATTTTCATTAATTTGTTTTCAAAAACTTTTATTTTGTATTTTTAATAATTTTTAAGTTTTGTTTGCTTTTTTTGAAAAGTTAATATTTGAAAGCAAATAAGTGAATTTTTTTTATTTATTTTTAAATGTTTGCTATTTTTGTGCTTAAGTTTGTTTTCTTTAATTATTTTTATTTTTTTAAGGTGTTAAAATCACACCTTTTAACATTTCTTATAGAAATAAAATGGCGCTTATATTATTTCACTCAATACAATTTAACGTACTTTATTCGAACAATCAAAAGTCACAAAAATCGAATAAATGCTTTGATGTTAATTTTAATTTTCTTAAATTTTCTTGTACAATTTGACCGCACAAATGAACAAGTGGCTGACATACCCGACGTTGCTCAGGTTTAAATTCGTTTTCTGAATCCCAATAAAAGTGCTTCCTATCACAACCCAAGTATATCTTAAATCTACCAAGCTAAACTAAACTAAATACAACAAATATTTTTTTTTCTCGGTGAAGCCATTTAAATATCTATAATATTGTTGAAATAGAAATTATAAAGATATACGGAAAGACTACATTTTCGTAAATATAACTACACCATAGCGCAACTTTTCGGGAAAAAAATTTGCCAAATCGTTCTAAAAATAAGAAGTTTCGTAAAAGACCTTAGCGCCACCTAAGGAGTAATTTTAGTAGCCTAGGTTACTCCTTACAACGCCAGCTATCTTTATCGTTTCAAAAAAATAAGTTAAACGAAGTAGAAATAAGTTGCTACGTAGCAGATGCATATAAATAAATAAATGAAGTAGATCTTCTACATATGAAGTAGATTGGCAGCCCTGGTTACAAGGACGAAACCGTCTATTAGTCGCAGGTCATAGCGACAGCCTTCAAACAATTTGTATTTGGAGACGATTGAGGCTATATGGCCTTGATTGCCATCTGCATAAAAAAACATTTAGGTGTTGTGATTTTGACACTTTTTTAAGTTCAGAGCATATTACGGTACCTCCCATAGGACCGTTTTTTCGATATCTTGAGAACTGCTTGAACGATTAGAATCAAAATTAATATTGAAGAAGATGCAGGGAGCCAAAGTAATTTCACATTGAAATATTTTCGAATAACTTTTTTTTTATTTTCAATAGTATTAATTTTTTTTTTTTTTGTAAAAATCAATATTTTGAAAACGGGGCCGCTCTTCCACTTGTCGGTGCGCGGGTACGTAATCGTTTCTCTCTGTTTACTCGATACACATTCGGTATACTGTTTCGATTCAATATTAACCGTAAATATTTGTGTTTGACGTCTAAGCAACGTTTTGTACAAAAAAAAAAGAAAATAATTGTTGATACCAAATAATAATTTTTGAAGTAAAATGACATCAGACCACAGTGTATATTTTTATTTGCGATTATAGATACTAGATACTATTAGGTAAGTAAACTTTGCAAGAAAGTCATTAGAATGCGGTTTTGTGGTTGGTTGATTCTTTTGTTTCTTGATTCCTCCTATTGTTTTGACTCAAAATTAACGTTATTGTTACAAAAGTCAATGGTGTGGTGTGAGGGATTTTTTAAAGAGAGGCTGTGTAGAAGGACAACAAAACCTATGAGCAATATAGCAAATCAAACAACTTACTGTTGGTAACTCTTAACTCTTTTTCGCGAGCATCATAATAATTTATGGAGGAGAGTTTGAAATGGGAAAAATTTTATACGTCGTATACACAAAAATACAACAAACGTACTATTACCTTCTCTCGGTTCTTTCAAATTGGCCCTCTAGGCGTCCAGTTGGAACTAATTTCTGGGTTTCAAAAATTAACCCAAATAGAAAGCAGGTGTGGAATCGTCTAAGTTGATATGTGATAAGTGATTGTCACGATCAAAAAATTCAGGGTTGGATTCGGCTAAGGTGATATGTGAAAGTCACATTCCTGATCGTCACATTTGATCATATTATGTTTTCAGGCTGCGTGAAGTGATTACAACGAAGATTACAAATTCTGGCATTAGCTAACACAGACTGATTTTTTTTTATTGTGACAATCACTTATCATAATCACCTTAGCCGATTCCACCCCAGGATCGCAAGTTGTTGAAAATTAACCTAGACTCTGATAAGTTGATGATAAAAGGGGTTTTGTCAGTTTCTCTCTCTCTCATCTCTTATTCTCTTCTTTTTTATTCATTGCAAATTTATTGTAGATGTTTGTACTTGTTACTTAATTTTAGGTTTTCATTTCTATTAGAAAATGTTTTTACAATTCGACGTTTTATGTTGGCAGAAAAGAGGAAACGGAAAAAGAGTTTTTTGTTTTTTTTTTTGGATACAACATCGAACCTGTAAGTAATACTTGGGAAAATGGAAAATATCTAAAGTTATTCGCAGTAGAGTCATACGGCTTGATTGAATTAATTTTAGATAATATTTTAGTGGGTAGGAAAAAAGGTAGGTTTTATGATTAAGTGCGTGTTTGTAGGCAATACTAAAACTTAACTTTAGTAGTTTATAGGCAGCTGAATAAATGTTGCCTTTGCTATTGCAATTTTCATTAATTATTAAAATCGCATTTGCTTTTATCCATGGTGTTCTTACAAGCTTAGGTGTTATATTATAGGCTTCCGAAACATTTATTTTGTTGTACCTATACCTTACGAGACAATCTGACTTGAAGAAAACGCTCATATGGGGGGTACCGTTATAACCCCATTCAGGAAAAAATTTGACACCAAAAAATAAAATTGACATAAAAAAACACCATGCAGAAAGTTTTATAAAAATCTTATCAGCCGTTTTTGAGAAAAACAAAAACGAAAACAAAAATCATATGGCGGGTACCTTTAGTCTTAGATACCTCTCTGTATGACGTCATAATATTACTATGTACCAAGTTTGAAGCAAATCGGTCCAACTGTTTAGGCTTTAGGTGCCGGTATAGACATACCGACAGAATGGATTTTTCAGGAATAGTCTTATAAAAGTTGCTCCCATAATAACCGGTTTTTTTAAATCAAACTTTCTTTTTAACTATTTTACAGACTTTGAAGTAATTTTCAAAAAAGGTAGTGTTTTATGATTAAAATAATACTGAATATTAAAATTTTCGAAAACAATTTTTTTGAATTTTTTAATATTTTTTTATATATATATATATTGTTTTTTGAATATTTTAAAAATGAATCTATAATTTTTTTAGTATAAACTATAGATTTCTTCAAATTGACATACTCACAAAATAATTTTAAATTATGTTTTCGAAAACTGGTCGAACGAAATGAAAAATTCATAAAACAAAAACAAAAAACAGCAAAAGAAATCAGAATGCTTACAAATTTGTTTCCAAAAAACGTTAGTGTTTTTATTTCATTTAAATTTCTTTGTTTTATGCTTTCTCCCAAATTTTGTTTATATTGCTCGGTTGAGCCCTAGCCACTAGTGTTGTAGTCAACTAAAAAGTAAATATGATCGAATAAAAACTTCGAATTTCTCTTAATATTTTTTTTTTATTTTATTCGACATTGTGTCCGCACTTGCTCTTAGTACGTGCGATCCAGTCGTTCTTTTTGTTTAAGCACATACAGAAAAAAACAAGCAATTACATTATTTATTTATTTATTTTTGTGCTTAAGTTTGCATTCTTGAATAATTTTTTTTTTATTTTTAAAAAAGTTATTAAAAAAGAATTGGTTGTCTGTAAAGTCGGTTTACAGACAATAATTTTACGTGATAACCTCATAAGAAAGCATTTATAGCAGCAACACCAAGATACAGCCCGTTAAGTCACCCTCCTCTCCCAAACCCTCTCGTTAAATCCACACACACACACCCTAATATCTACATCTATTTTGTATTTCTTTTTCTCTTCTTGTACTTTTTGAATTTGAGTTTAATTATTTTGGGAATTTGCGCCTATTGTTTTTCATGTTTGCCTGGTGCTTGCGATCGATTTTGGTTGAAAGAACCACAGTATCGCGGTTAGCATGAGTCATGAGTCTTATCAGTATATATGTTATCCGGCTGCAATGCAGCGCTTCAACTCCTTCTGGAGCATGGGGCAGTATCAGTATGATAATAATTTTCTCAAACTCAAAACTTAATAAAATCTAACAAAAACTTTGAAAATCACTGAATACACACACATACATATTTCAAATTTAATTGGACGCTGTGACCGCAAATACATGGGATCCAAGAAAATGGCTTTCAAATCCTTTTGTTGTTGACTGATCTATTATTAGCCAATTTCATCAAACTTGGCGAAGATTAATGACTGCCAACTCTTACGAAATGTTCTGTTTAAATTACATACAAATCGTAGACGACGTTTATGAGTTCATAGTTAACATACAAACATAACTGCACAAACACACGATTATATGCAGACAGATAGTTAGGATATATAGTTATGTTACTGTCGGTAAATAAAATTTATTTTAACCATTAAGTTGTGCGTTGAAAACCAACTTTTTTCGCTTATATCCAATTATTTTCATTATTTAATCTACCACATGTAAATACCCTCTCCAATTCAGGTCCATAATATTTAAAAAAACACACAATAGTTCTCCTCAAAATGGCGCGAAAATCCTTTCCTTTTTAAAGGATTTACGGTACCTAAGCCTTCTCTTGCATCGTATCCACTTATATATTTTCTTCTACGAAATGGGTTTGCATTATTGATTTAGTGGTGCGACTAAAGCAAAGCAAAGCTACTTAGGTAATGGTTTGCTGAGTTCAGTTCCAAGGGCACCTCCGCTGTCTTGATAACCTAGCTTCTGGTTGGCAGCAAATTGAATTTTAAACTTTGAGCAGATCCTGTGGGTTAGTTCTGAAAGGATTTCTTTCTATTTCCTCGAGTGTGCGTCAGTAAGATAGCGAAGAAGGAATTCAAAAAGCATCCTGAATCCCGAGTAATGCCTTCTCTTAATCTCGCAGTAGAGAGGAATTGGTTCAATCATTACGCTTAATTTCATCTGCAGGAAGCAGGAAGGTAAACACATTCCCTTTATTGAGTTTCAAGGAGGGGGGTTTACATTTGGCTTACCGCTGCTGCTGTCGGACTGAGGGTAATGTGCATTAGTATAGTTGTCCGTTGACAGTGTCGTCACACTTTGGGGATTTGTGGTGGATTATTTTGAAATTCAAATTGACTTTAGGGTGTACTGCGGAGCGCCCATTTGGAGCATGATTTTGTGGTGGATAGCTGGGGTCGCATAAATGTAATTCTCTGGTTTGGGTTTCTGAGGGTAATGGACTAATTAGCCGACCAAACAAGCACACTGACCGTAATTGGTTTGCTTCGGTTAATTTGCACAATGGCCGATGAATAAATGCGTCATGTGGTGCGTATACAACGCATACAAGACTGAACATTAAACAATATTCGTTGTTTTATTAAAGCAAGTTAATTGCGGTTATTAGTGATTGCGTAGGCAGGAGACTATACAACTCAGTCTAATGCCGAGGGCAGGACATGTACGAGCATTTATTTTAAGGTATTTTGTAGGCATTTTTTTATTTTTTGGTACTTATGATTTCAACTCACAAGTCAGCCGGTATGCGGAAAAAATGTTGTAATCAGACTTTTTTGCGGGCACATGATCTCATTTCATTCCGTCATGGGTTTCCAAAATGAGTATGTCATTTTAAAGTTATCCCAATTTCTGTACTCATGTTAAGGGTATGTTTTTCATTATCTGAAGCTTTAAATTCTTCTTCTTTCTCCTTGTTGGGCAACTCACCTTTACATTATGTTACCCAAGAGCTTGTTTTTTACGATTAGTGAAGGTACTCACTGAATGTTCAAAGCTTTTGAAAAACTGCAGTTGGTAATTGACTATCGGAATTCTCATACTTCCTTTTTTTTGGAAAAGCGCCACAGATATCATTTTTTCCTCTAGGATGAAACATTTAGTACAATAAATCAAATATTTATTGCATCTAAAGGGATATACAGTGTTGGCTGGTAAATATTGTGTGAAGTGTATACGCAATAGTGATCCAAATGGATCCGCCAGGAATTGGATTTGTACTTTTATTAACCATAAAAAGAATAAAAGACTTTATTTTACACAAATTCCATGCAAAAATCGAAAATAAAATAACTTTTGTACTAACCCTAGTAAGTGAATCTTTTATAACCTTCATTAAGAAAATGTTGTAAAAAATCAGCTAATGTTGAGTTTTTTAGAAAGGGCTGCCTACAATCTAGTAGTGATGATGTTCATAATGGTAAAGCTCATATATTTCCTGTTAATTACATTTATGTATTAGATCTCTTTAATATTAGATGCATTCACCTTTGTGTACTTAATTTAAGACTAAATATATCTTATTATGCTGCGGCAATCCACTAAAATCTACCAGAACTTGTAGGATAGACAAACTACACTGAATGAAACGTGAGATACCGTAGAACAAGTTATGGACAATTTGAGTCGATTTAAGCTCATGTAGTGGGTCTGGCTGAGTTATACACGAAAACAGATCTGTTTTCAGCTTACAAAATTATACAAGTATTTTTATTAGCCAAGTCTTTAAATTTGTGTGTTCTTATTTAATATTGCGTATTTATTGCTGGAATGATGTTAATGTAATAAGGAGATCCAAAATTAACAAGAAAAAGGATTGAGAAGATAGACGCCTAGTCATATTGCAATTCAGCAAAGCTATTGTTTTTGCAGTTCCATTTTTTTTCAATTTTCATATTCATTTTATGTAAATTCAAGAACCCATATTTTCTTTAACTAATATAGTAGGGGAGGCGGCGGTAGGAACACCTAACTCATCGGGTCAATAGAAAATTTATCTATAAACAAATCGCAAATTACAAAATCGCTGGTCCGACAGACTTTTTAGTCCGTTTGGCGGTAAAATGGCCACTTACCGGTTTGGTGTGTTGGCCTACCTCATCGCGTTAACGAACAAATCATCAAATAAAGTTCAGACTATCAACATTAAGAATCTGCTGATGGGCCAAACATGCGTCCGACTATACCTACTTTTTTCAAAAAAAATTACCATACCTTTTCTCCAAATTCTCTTAAGTCAATATCAAATTTTTTTTAGAACAATTTAGTATTGAAGAAAATCGGTCGGGCGCATGTTTGGCCATACAAAAATTGTGTCAGTTCACAAAAACAGACTCTCTTTAACTATTAGTAAAATGACGTCAGATTTACCTGCTCCTCTTGGTTGGACATAACAAAGAGACATAACTCAATAGGAACCCTTACAAGCATAATAACAATATGTAGTGGGTGCCAAGACGTGGATAAGAAAATAGCTCATATCACTGCCTTTGTGAATTCCTCACCTTAGCTCAGAACAGTCAGCTTTGTTTCAAAAAACCACTTAAAAGCATTCTAAAATCCATTGTTTATTTCATATCTGTTGCTCTAATCCTTTTTTACTGGCCTCTCCACGGGACCACAACGGATCCTTTAGAGATTCGACGGAAGCGATGTGGCTTGCCGTATCTTCTCTTCATCTAACCTAACATAGGGTAATTCCTCGCCTACTATGTTCTTAAAAGCACTATATTATTGGACTAAATTACTTTTGCTATCTACGTCTTCCAAAATATCAATTTTGATTGTAATCTGTTAGTCATTTTTCGATAAAGTCGGGGATAAAAACGGGTGGGCTGAGACCGGTTTTAATTATTTTTTTTTCACCAAAACATAATAAAAAGTGCACAGTTTTTTTTTTAATTTACGGCTATACGGCAGGGACCTTTTATATTTTAAGTAAGAAAAAAAAAACAATTGAAGAAAGTCATCTGTAGAATGTCAAAATATATGAAGTACTAAATTTAAAAACGATTGGCCCAACCGTTTAGGCTGTAGTCCAAATAAGCGCCTTTGCTTCTTACTTTGGCAAAGATTCTAGTGGTCCATTTTTCAAAGATTTTTCCGCATAGATCCGTTGGAAAGCCATAACCTGTGTTCATCTTAAAAGCATAGCTCGATTGTGATTTACTCGCATAGGCCTGCGACTTCAAGAAACCCCAAGAAAACCAACAAAAATTTCTAGCGGAGTCAAATTGCATGTACATGTTAGCCAATTCACATGACATTTGCGAGAGATATCCTTACTCTCAAATCGTTTATGCAGGATGTTAGTCGTAGCGTCCACTGTGTGGTAGGTAGCGCCACCCTGTTGAAAGCAGGTCCATATTGTTAAATGTGATTAATAAGGAATCGCTTATCATAGTTCTGTAGCCCTTCCCATTCACAGTGGCTACCTCATCAAAGTCACTTTTGAAACACCGGCCTAAAATTCACATTAAATGGTAGCTTTTTTTGCATGCATCGTCATTTCATATTTGGCCTTTAAACGTTAAAAAGTCGACCGTCTACCGTAAGAATTGGTGCAACTAGCGAATGTTTGCATTTTGATAAAAAAGTTTTCTCATTTAGACATGCTTTTAAATCGTGTCACTTCCCATGGTGATTTAGCATTAGGAACTGATTAATAAAAACAAATTCGAGAGATGTCACTAAAGCAACATGTCTGCCAATTGTAATTCCCTATATTATAAAGGTTTTTACCACCTTAATTATATATACATACATAAATAGCATTAAAACTTATAAGGAAAGTAAGCTTTGATATCCTCAATGGTTTACATAACTCACCTTAAAAAAGTAATTAGATCCTGTCAAAATTTTGGCAGCATGCACCACACTCCAGAATGCCTCCATGTGCCTCATATTAAACATAACCTATATATCATCTAATCTGTAACACATTAACGTGGAAAAACACGATATAGTGACATTCTAATTTGGGCCAATAATTTAAGGTTTCGATATAAATAAGCTCCCCCTTTCGTGTCAGTCCTTATCCTTAAACACGTGCGTAACAACACTCAAAGCCAGCCCCAACTTACTACATAAGATACAAAAATATGTCTATTTTCGACAAAGTAATTTATTTGACATCTAACCAAAGTCGAGATTAAAATCAAAGTAAACTTTATCTACGTGAATAAAGGATGTGATTTAAGGGATTTTGTTCCCGAAACCACAAACATATCAATGAATAGATACCTCTGTCGTTGTCGTTTCCTAGGGCCTCAATAAACTTAAATACGAGCATTTCGAACCGTAATATGCGTGGTCGTAAAAAAACAATAATTTCGTTCTCTTAAAACAATTTATTGTTTGAGGCTTCCTGCTTAATAGAAAGACGATGTTGTAGATTTGTTTTCTCATTAATTTGAAATTAACTGCCGAACACTATATGCAACCTCAGGATGAAATCAGCTTGAGCTTCTTAAAGTGATTGCTTCTGAAAGCGACATCATTTATTCCATAATGCGATGGAATCGGTTAACGTTAATCGAGCACATTTATAGGGAGACTAATATCACTTTGTGATGAACAGGATGGTTGGTTGGAGAACATGAGAGCATGGAATTGCTTTAAGGTCTTTGAGTTAGTTAATTTAAATTGCAATTAGTTAAATTTAATTGATTTATATATATACATATGTAAGTAACTTCGTAAATTTTCTAGTTTCTTACAATTTTGTAAATAAATTTTTTTTTATTTTATTTAATTTACCAACAGAGAAATCTTAAATAATATCTGTACTTTCAAGTGACACACCCTGTGCATGTATCTTCTTTCTGTTCAAAAGTGAAGGATTGTTTCAAATAAAATTACCTCTGTCGAGCGAATGATTTGACAGATATAGATATATACATAGATAATGAGATTTTTAATTTTTTCTTTTGATCCTGCTACTGATAAATAATTAAATCCATGAAGCTTTTGCAAATTATTAAGACATTTGACTGACATTATGTACGATATTTCTCATTTATGTAATTTCAGAAAAAAAATACTCTTATGCTTAATTTTCTGGTTTTTCCTTTACAGGTGACATGGCTGAAAGTTGACACGGGGAAATTTTTTGAATACATCAACGGAAGGAATCCGCCATTCCGAAATTCCAGTGTGGAAGGCGGTGAAATAGACGTAAGTATTTTGTTTTGTTTTTTTTGTACCGATCAGGGCCTTAGTTGTAATTTTAAGGAGCCTGGTTCAGTTTAGGGTATACCTGAACGAAAGATTTCTTTTGAAATAGATTGCTGAGGAAGAATTTTGGAATTTAATTACATGTAATAAAATCGTTTTTTTAGTTTCAGAAGATTAAAGGCTTCGTCAAACAGAACGCATTTCTAACGCATTTCAACGCGGCGTTCTAAACGCGGTGATAGAGAACGTCAAACAGAGAGCTTTCCGCAGCGCGTTTACTATTTGAATCTTGGTTTTAATTTTCCCACCAAATGCCAATTAAGTTATTTTTTCCATTTGAAACATATTAAATGACAGAAAATAAATAAAGAAAAATTAATTTATAAATTTCTGTAACAAATTTAGAATGATTTAATTCACCAAGCACAAAATAATTTAAAAAAATCTTTCGAACGCGGCGTCAAAAAAATTAATTTGTAATTAATCACAACTCGGCGTTTAAACGCTTCGTTTTGACGCCTTTTGGAACTTCACGGGGCGTTGAAAACGCGCTTTATGTGACATAAAATAAATAAATTTATTGGCGCGACAGCTCCTTAAGGAGCCAAGGCCTAGTGACTTATACTCTCAACCATTCCTGTGTGTGTGTTGTTACTCTGCAAGAATGGAAGGGACCTACAGTTTACCGCCGAGTCCGAACGGCTACATGAGATGCACTTTTTCGAGACAAATTTTACTCTTGGAGGTTTTGTCAGTTCCTCGCAAGAGGCAGTACCCCAGAAAAAAAGGTGGCTATGAGCTGGATTTGAACCCAGGTTCATTCGCTTAGCAGTCCGACACACTAACCACTAAGCCACGGGGCACTACTATGTGACATAAGATATGTAATACTGTATATTACAAAGCGGCGTTGAAACGCGGCGTCAAAACGCGCTCTGTTTGACGGGGACTTAAAGATACATATGTAATAGGAAAATTCTTTTACCGTTTCAAGGCACGTTGTGCAGATTAACATCTAAATAATATATTATATATAGGGATTATGAGGCAAGTTTAGGATTCGTGAATATAAACAAAATTGCGATAACAATCAAATATAACATTACGTTCATAAAGAAGTCTAAAAAAGTAAGTGGCAAAAAATTTCTGTCTGTCTGTCAGTATGTATAAGGAGCTGCAGACTAAACAGCTTAAGCGATTACCTTAAAATTTGATGTATATGATTCTTTTGGCATTCCCGAGATGGGAAGATGAAATTTTAATTTTAGGCCTACAAATAACGGTACCTACCTGCCTTATGACCATTTAGGAAAAGCTTATTTTTCTCGAAAAGGACTCCAACGTTTTTGAGAAAAATTGTTTGAGAATTTCTTTGTTGGTATTGGCTATCATTCAAATATCAAATTTTAAATTTACGGGAAAAGTCTGTTAACGGTACCATTCATATAACGTTTTTTTTTTAATTTTTGGCTTTCTCGGTAACGATTCTTTGGATGTCTGTCAAATATTATATTTGAGAAGATCTGAATAGCCAAATTAATTCTGCATATCAAAATTTTGAAAATTTTTTTTTAATTAAAATTATTTTTTTTAAGTTTTTTTTAAATATTTTTTTTAAACTATTCAAAAAAAATATTTGAAATTTTATAATCACATGTATATTAATAAACTCTAAAAAATTGCGTACCAAAACTTCAAAATTTTAAATAACTGAAAATAAAAAACAGGATTTTATAAAAATCCGTCCTACAATTTTCGAAATACTTTTTTCATAAATTCGTTATTATACAAAACGTGTGACGGCGTACTCGACTTTTACTAAAAACCGTTAAGTGATGTCGTTTTGACCTTTTTTAAGTTCAGATAGTGTTATTTTTTTACGTTAATGTTAATTATTTTTTTAAATTTTACTCGACGATGTGACCGCACATTTGAGCAAGTACGTGCGATCCAGTCGTGCATTTTATATTTATTGAATCCCAGCTATGTACATATACACAAACAAAAGCCAAATACCCTTTCTGACATTTTACTTTGATTCACATCTATTATTTATAAAACAAAAGCAACTTGCATAATATACGAACAAGAGATGCAAGTGCCTTGACCAAAATATATGCTTTACTTTGGTTGGGTCACAAGTCACGACTCCGGGAAATTTAAAGAAGTGAAAATAACTGAATCCATTGTTTTGAAAGCAAAACATAGCTCACGGAGTTTTTGAAATTTAAATTTAATAGGTTAAAATAACAGTAACTGCCATATAATCGTCAAATAAAATATTATTTTTCTTGATATTGATGGATTTTTTTCGTTTTATTCGAGAAAGCGATCAATAATGACATTACGATGATAGAAAAACATAATGCAGTTTTTTATTTATTAACTTATAACCAACTTAATGCCAGACCAATATCTTAAGAAATTGCTTAAATACAAACATAACTATTTTACAGCACCTATCTCTGCTTAACTTACTTATATTTATATATGTACAGTTTAATTTCAGTTATTGGTTTTATTTTGCACCCAGCAAAAACTTTAAAAACAGGTTTCCTCAGATTGCAATTGTTTCCTTAAAACTTACTAAACTACTTAAAATGATGTTGATTTACTTACAACGGTCACGGCAAACAATTTTGGCCAACAAAACAGACATAATATCCAGCCTCGACCGCAGGTGCCGAAGGTTGGAGGACCTTGTTTGGCAACCTTTGGTTGTGGCTTTACTGTTTTTGTTGAACTTTTGGGTGATATAAGGAAGAACAATAGTTTCCGTTGAAAGGCTTGACGCCAACGGACTCGACGTCACTGGTCGCTACATTTTGGAGATCTTTTAAGAACACTATTGGACCAAGGGAGCTATCAAGGAACTTTTAGAGGACCATCTGGTATTTATCTTCTTTCGGATTGAAAATGTAATATTCAGTTGTCGACTCTGTTAGAAGACTTCTTTATATTTATTTTGATCTTCCACTGTGAAGGAGTGGATAGCATGGCTATCGCCACTTAATCGATTTATTATAAAATTATACGGCTGACTTACAGAATTTTATGGTATCCTTAAGATCTATTTTCTACGTATTATACGCATCTTCTATTTCTTTGCTTTCTGCAATGGCTATTGCTGCTGATTCTTTTGTTTTTGCGGCTGTTGTCGCTACTGCGCTTGTCTCTGCTGCTGTTGTTCATGCAACTTTTCATTTCATTCTTGTTTTTGCTGATTATTACTAACAAACTTTTTAGATTTTTGCTGTTGAGGCTGTCGTTGTTACTTGACTTGTTACCTTGTTGGTGCTGGATGGTAAGAACCTTAGAACAACTTGTTGCATGGGGGTTTATTTGTTGTTTTGACCAGGCTTTACCTGTCCTTTTCGCTTTTTTACTGACATCAAGCTACAATCGCAGATGTTGATGGTCTCCCCCACTCAAACTAGCAAGGAGTTTATTTATTTCACCACATCTGCTTAGATTAAATAGATTTCATTCAATTTATGATTGATACAATCATCTCCTGAATCGTATTTCTTCCCACATGGGGACAACTATTTTTCCATAAGATTTTCCACTCCGAAGCAATAGGATCGTAGTCTTGTACAGCAGCAAACTTGCTGTTTTATTGTAATATTTCTAGATTTAAAGAGCCTTTATCAGGCTTCTGTTTGGTTTAATCAGCCACCACCGTGTTTCTTCCTTAATAATATTATCGGCTGCTACTATCAATCAAAGGTAGTTAAAGGATTCCAGTACTTCATATTCATGCTCCTATACCCTGATTTGTAGGCCTTGTTCGATTTGACTTTTTGCATCACCTGGACCTTCATGAGAGTTAAGTTGTGAACAATTTTTGATTTGCCTGGCATCAAACCACATTCCATAGAACGGTTTTCGTGTATTCTTTCTTGTAGGATAGAAGAGCATGGACGTTTCCACGTCTCCGAAGCTCAACAGATATACCATCCACTTTCGAGGCTTTGTTTTCTTTCAGGCGATTCATCCACAATGTTTGGGGCTTAAGTTGATGGAATCTCCATTTCTTCCGTGGGCTGGCCTTTCGACAATTCATTAAAGTTATATTGCCATTACTCCAGAATGCCCTCAGGATCTGTGCTTAGGTTTCCCTCTACGTTTTCGCAGCATGTTCACCATGGTGTATATTTGGGCATTTTACGGATAGATTGGTAGATCTTCCATGACTGCTGCGTACATACCTCTGTATAATTTTCCATTGCAAAGTTGATATTTTCCTCCCACACTGCCCATGACTGTGTGGGAATTCTTTTCTTTTCTGTAACTTTGAACTCTTTTTGTACATTTTCGCGTACCCTGATGATTCTATTAGACAACTACAATGATTGGTACATAGAATTCTAATTTTCAGATGGTAATTCGCATTTATCATTAAACTGGTCGCTCCAATAGGCGCGACTATACTCTGTTCAACAAAAAATGCTTAAATTTTTTTTTTTTGTAATTTTCCCATGCAGTTTTTTATAATTTATTAATTTACACCTGGTTTTAAAATATGAAATATTTTGATAAGTTATAAAAATATTGAATTTTCAGAAAAAAAAATTCAAAAATTAATTAAAAGTAATGATCGTAATATCATGTTTAATTGTTATAAAAAAAAAATTAAATTAAAAAATTAAATGTCATGTAGATATACCTAGTCGCAAGTAAAAATCACTTAAAGTAGCCAAGTTGCATTCCGCCCCTTAAAAAACTCTCCCGTAATACCGTCTCGCAAGGAATGCTCATCAGTTCACCCTTCAGTCCAATTTCGGACGACTCGTGAAACGGCCGGGTTTTTTGTTGCCATTTCAATTTGAAAACATTCAAGACCAATGTTAATCGACACCTTTTGCCCCTCCTTTTCTAAACTTTCTATGCTCGCGCATTGTTTTCAAGATTAGAAGGGAAGCACAAATACCTTATGCAATGTTTAAAAAAAATCCTCGAAAATTGGAGATCAATGTGCTGATAACAGTACAATACATTACTATTAATTTAATGAAAAATATGCATTCACTTTTAATTGCAAATATTAGCGCTTCACAGCTTAAACAAAGTTAAGTTCAATAATTTTTTACGATTTTCCAACTTTAGTACTATTAATACACAATAACGACAACACCTACTCTCTCACACTATTAAATTTGTTCTAGAAAGTTTCAAAATCGAAATCAATATGATGAAAATACCAATGAAAAAAGCTATTAATAGTGTTTTCAATTGGCAATGGTAACTCTGTTGGCTTAATACATTTTTTTCAATTCACATAGAAAAGGCATGTAGAAGTGAGTAGGAGTAAGATCATTATTCATTATTCCTTATTTCATCAACGTTGATGGTGATCGGTCATGGTGACTCTACGAGTTTTTTTTTAAAGATATACACACAATTCATGTACGTTAGTCAGTGGCTTTGTATCTTTTTCAGTAGAAGTTTTCTCAATTCAGTGTCGTGAAAATAAACACAGGCGCCACTGTTTTGAAAAAAAGCTCGCCCATGCGCCCTTTACTGACAATTTTTACTGAACAGATTATAATACCTAAGAAGGAGTCAGCGGTGCAATGAAATAAAGTCTTAGCAAACAAGTAGAAAAAGTTATTTTGGACTTAATTGCACTCTTGAAACGCATTTTGTAATTACATTTATGGCAATTTCATGGAAATTATTGTACTCAGAAATTTAAAAGAAGAAGACAAACTGGAAAAAACGGCGCAGTTCTTATGCACCCACTCCAAAAAAATTAACCGCGAGTATTATTAAAGTTTTTTTTAATGATTATTATATTAAACTTTAACTTATATCTACTTAAATGCTAGACAAAAATCTTAAAACTAGCTAAAACTATCACCTTAATTAACTTACTGGCCCTATGCGGGCGCTCTAAATAAACCTCTAACTTAGTTTTAATTGCCTTTCGTCCTAAGAATAACTTAAATTTATCTTATATATTGGCGTTTTACTTTTCACCCAGAAAATGAAAAAAAAACTGGGTTTCCTCTATCGGGGTTTATCTTAAACTACTACTAACTTAAAAATAAACTAAAGATAAACTTAAAATTACTTAAAATAAACCTAAAATACTTAAAATTAGAACAGCCACAGCAAGCTTATTTTTTTTTTTTAATTTTATAATTTTGTTTTGTTTTTTTTTTGGTGCCGCCGCAACTGCCCTGCCTAGCTTAAAGATACTTATAATTAATTAAGGTCGGCCATAGGCAATATTTCGTCTATGTCGACTAAAAATATCCGGTTTTAACTGAGCAACCAGAATTGGTGGACCTAATCAGGGGCTTCCTTCCGATCCCGGTCGGGCACGGCCCTACTGAAACGGAGGCGCTCTGCTTCGCTCCCAGCGACTATGTCTCGGTCGTAGAGGAGCCGCCGCCTATCGACTGTTCTGTGGCCGACGTGGTAGATCAACGGAACCGCCGATCTATCCTCAATCAGCCCTCGACTATCAAGGTATAGGAAAGCCTCGGGCGGGATAAAACCACTCGAACGTGTGCTTTCAAAATATTCATCTTAGTGGTAGTAAGCCCCGAAGATTTGTCCATTAGCTGAGGTCATCGCCCTTTCAATATGTCCGCGAATGAGCTTAATTAAAAAGTTATCTATCCTGTTTATATTGGCCCTGTTGTATAGGACCTCGTTGGAATAATAGTGTTTGTACTCCGACTCTGGTGTTCTATCAAGTCCGAGACAAGTGCGAAGACACTGTTTCTCGAACACCCGAATCTTTTCCATTAGAGATGTTGCAACGTTGAACCACACAGGGCATCTGTAGACAATCATCGGCCTGATGAGGGCCATGTAGCAAATCACTTTCACCCTGCTTTCAATGCGGGTGCTATAAAACAACCGTCTTGTCAGAGCAAAAGCTCCCCTAGCCCTGGCAAGTGCAGCCTCTACATGTCGATTGAAATATAGAAACTGATCCAGCCAGATACCAAGGTATTTTACCACACTTTTAATCGCCAGAGGATGTCCATGTGGCCCAGCGATCACTAGCTTTCGTCACTTCTTTCTCGTATCCCTAGAAGCCCTAGACACAGGAGTTCCAAACAGGACAGTTTCACATTTCTGGAAGTTAATTTTCAGCTTTCAATCATTACAAAATTGCTTAAGAGCTTAAGACACGGAAGAAGAAGTTTTGATTGTTTTTCCTGAAGATTTTATTAGTCTCGGGAAATATACTCGGGTCACTAGAGTTAACGGCTCGAATTCTTTTATCCCAATACGAGTTAATCGACAATCTGTAATTTTGCTTTGCTTTAAGAGCGAGTTGACGTTTTTGATTTACGACTTCAGTGTCCTAATCTCCAGATCATTTCTGTCTGTAAACCGCCTGTACAAGAGTTTTAATCTTGTCAGAAGGCCACTTTTTGTCTGTGTATTGCGTCTATTGTCGAGTTCTTGTAAATTTCTGTTGCATTATGTTTTTTGTATCGTGAGATTGTTCTGTCCATCGTTTGTTTTATGACACCATCCATCTGAAGCAGGTATTCATCAATCTCTACGTTCGAAAGATTCTTGTCGTTTGGAGACACAATGTCGTTAGAGAGGAGTTCTCTTGTTGGAGAAACGTGGGCAGCGTGCCTTACTAAAATTGCATCCAACACCACAAGCTCATTTGGTAGCTCTATGACGGCGGAAAGTCCGCAGTGGTCACTGTCGTATTCTACTGTGTGTAAACAGTTTTTGTCTGTTGGCCCACAGAGTCAGTTACTGTCAGTCTTGAGTCTAACAGTTGTAGATCTACAAAAGCTCGGCTCCTTATTATTATTAAAGTATTGTATTTGAACTGGATCAAGGCTTTTTTTATAATCGGCGCACACTCAAGGGGTTGTTACTACCCTTATAATGTATTAACACAGTGCAAACGTTTAAGAAAATTTGATTAAAAATGAAAGGAGGTACCGATGCACATTGGTTTTGAACGTTTACAAATCGTAATGGAAGGGAAAAATCGAGCCGGGTAAACATTCCACATTCGTGTGGAGCGGCTAAAGAATGAGCTTATATATACTTAATAGTGCGTCCGAAATTAGGCTCAAGGGTAAATCTATGAGCATTCCTAGCGGTACGAGTATTACGGGGAACATTTTAAAGGGGAGGAATGCAACTGGCCATTTATATTATTATTTCTATTTAAGCTGCTATTGAGCATACATCCTAACAGACAGACCAAATCAATTTGTAAAAAGAGTTTATAAGAGCCTCATAAATACTTTCTAAGTAAGTCCGCCCCTGTTATTCATATCGCTTCCTATTTGACAGCATACACGAAAAAATCAAAAGTAATTCGGTTCACAGTAGCATAAGCAGAAGTACACCTTTTGTGTAAATCCATTCCTTTCGAGGATTGTTATCCTTGTATGAATTTTTTGTGCCTCCAGCTTTTCCTGTATTGATATTCCCAGGTTGCGTTGTGCCGTTTGTACGTTTGTTCTATACGCCATTATGACTGCCAGGCAATGGAACTGTTTTATTTAGATACGCTTGGTTTTTGCCAACAGCCATTACGACGGGTTAAAGGATGTAACAGACATTTTGTTTTATATCATGTTAGCTTCTGTTAGATATAGAAGGTACGTAAATTCAGAGTGTTCTTATTATCTATTATTGTTAAACAAAAGCACCTGATTTCGTATCTCGAGATGTGTGTATGTGAGTGTTTGATTTTTTTAAGGATACGTTACCCGGGTATGCCGACGATGAAATTCTCATTTAGCTTTGAGGCATTTCCGAGGAACAAATAACTTTTGTTGAAGAGGAAAAAGAATATGTGAAGGATGTAGGTTTATATATTTAAGATATCTTCCTTAATTAATCTACTCAAGTAGGAACATTTAGATGTTGTAATCCGCATTGTAATGTGAAAGAAATTTACAAGTTTAGGGTTTCAAGATAGGATTGTAAGATATTTCTTTTTTTTTTTTAACTCATTTTTCTATGCATTAGAAGGGAAGGTGTTGGAGTCTTATTTGAATCTGAAAAGATTTTATGAAGTGAAGTGACTGAAACACAAAAAGGACTTCTTTCAGAAAATAATAAAGTCCTTCCTTATTAATACATTGCATAGTTTATTATGTCATCCAAATAAGAAAACTAAGCACGAGAAGCCTGACTTGAGGAACTGCCTATATTTGCAAAACGATGAATTGTCAAAACCCTTATTTATAGACTTAATAATACCAAAATACTTTAAGATGGTTGAGTAGAGCTTCTTAGAAATAGTGATTGAAAATAAAAAATCTCTCGTTTCCGCATGTTGGCTAAGTAACCCTATTAAAATTGCTTTAGGTTGAATATTAGTCAACGTTCGAATGAACACCCACTGTCATGGTCATTGAGGAAATATCTTTTAACAATCCTTTTTATTTTTTTATTTTAATAGTTTTTTTATTTTATATATTTTAACAATACTTTTGTAGGGCACTTTGCCAAATAAGACTTATAAAAGAGTTCATATATATTTCATTTCAAACAAAACAAATAACAAAAACATTAATAGTAGTTTTTTAGTAGTATTTTAGCAGTCGGAGCTTACAGTTGCAATCACTATTTCTCATAACAAAATCATTTAATTATTTACTTTGACAATTTCACCAATTGTCGATCCTATTCCCAGCCCTGAGACAATTTTGTTTCCAGATTTCGTACTTGATCCAAGTAGAATACCACTTCCTAATGCATTATTTTGACTTCCGATATTTGTTGATGCATTTTTTCCATGATCAATACGAGTCGAACTTAGTACTGAAACATTATCATTATTAACATTTGATGGTCCACTACCAGAGTGTAGTGTTGAACCAGTACCTTCGACTAAACGAGAAGCATAACTACCTAAACTACTTCCAGTTGATGACCCACTTCCAATAACACTGGATTGTTTTGTTCCTGAGCCAAAAGCAGAACTAGATCCTGAACCACTTCCAAGATTATTAGAAGTACCAATACCTGATCCCAACAAATTACCGGTTGATTTTGGAGTCACTGTAGTTGATCCTACAACTGAATCAATTCCACCAATGATATTACCTCCCAAGAGCTGAGATGATCCTTGACTCGATCCCAACGAAGACCCACTTCCAAAAGTATTGGAAGCTCCAACACCTGACACAAATGAAGTTCTAGTTGATTTCGGTGAAGCAGTGGTGGATCCTGGAACTGATCCCTGACTTGAACCCACCAAAGAGCCACTTCCGAAAGTATTGGAAGCTCCAACACCTGATCCAAATGAAGTTCCAGTTGATTTCGGTAAAGCAGTAGTAGATCCTTTAACTGATCCCTGACTTGAACCCACCAAAGAGCCACTTCCGAAAGTATTGGAAGCTCCAACACCTGATCCAAATGATGTTCCAGTTGATTTTGGTGAAGCAGTAGTTGATCCTATAACTGAGCCGCTGCCCCCAATGACATTTCCTCCTGAGAGCTTAGATGATCCCTGACTTGAACCCACCAAAGAGCCACTTCCGAAAGTATTGGAAGCTCCGACACCTGGTCCAAACGATGTTCCAGCTGATTTCGGTGCAGCAGTAGTTGATCCTATTACTAAACCGCTTCCACCAACGATATTTCCTCCTGTGAGCTGCGATGATCCTTGAATTGATTCCAAGGCAGAGCCACTTCCGAAAGTATTGGAAGTTCCAAAACCTGATCCAAATGAAGTTGATTTCGGTGAAGCAGTGGTAGATCCTATAACTGAACCGCTTCCGCCAATGACATTTCCCCCTGAGAGCTTAGATGATCCCTGACTTGAACCCACCAAAGGGCCACTTCCAAAAGCATTGGAAGTTCCAACACCTGATCCAAATGATGTTCCAGATTTTGGTGAAGCAATAATTGATCCTATAACTGAGCCGCTGCCCCCAATGACATTTCCCCCTGAGAGCTTAGATGATCCCTGATTTGAGCCTACCAAAGACCCACTTCCAAAAGCATTGGAAGTACCGACACCTGATCCAAATGAAGTTCCAGTTGATTTCGGTGAAGCAGTAGTTGTTCGTATAACTGAACCGCTTCCGCCAATGACATTTCCCCCTGAGAGCTTAGATGATCCCTGATTTGAGCCTACCAAAGACCCACTTCCAAAAGTATTGGAAGTACCGACACCTGATCCAAATGAAGTTCCAGTTGATTTCGGTGAAGCAGTAGTTGTTCGTATAACTGAACCGCTTCCGCCAATGACATTTCCTCCGGAGAGCTTAGATGATCCCTGACTCGAGCCTACCAAAGAGCCACTTCCAAAAGTATTGGAAGTACCGACACCTGATCCAAATGAAGTTCCAGTTGATTTCGGTGAAGCAGTAGTTGTTCCTATAACTGAACCGCTTCCGCCGCCAGTGACATTTCCTCCTGAGAGCTTAGATGATCCCTGACTCGAGCTTACCAAAGAGCCACTTCCAAAAGTATTGGAAGCACCGACACCTGATCCAAATGAAGTTCCAGTTGATTTCGGTGAAGCAGTAGTTGTTCGTATAACTGAACCGCTTCCGCCAATGAAATTTCCTCCTGAGAGCTCAGATGATCTCTGACTCGAGCCTAGCAAAGAGCCACTTCCAAAAGTATTGGAAGCACTGACACCTGGTACAAATGAAGTTCCAGTTGATTTTGGTGAAGTAGTAGTAGATCCTATTACTGATCCCTGACTCGAACCCACCAAAGAGCTACTTCCAAAAGTATTGGAAGCTCCAACACCTGATCCAAATGAAGTTCCAGTTAATTTTGGTGCAACTGTAGTCGGTCCTATAAGTAAACCGCTTCCAGCAACAAGATTCCCTCCGGTGAGCTTAGACGAACCTTGATTCGATTCTACAAATTTTATTTGATTGGATCCCAGAGAAGAAAGCGAGCCGCTTTGAATATTATTTGAAGATCCTAATAAATTGGTTTGCTTTGATAAGTTAATATCAGATCCTACTGGGAATCCGCTAGCCAAAAGTGTCGGTTTTGATGTAAAAAATGCAGATCCTGTTTGCGATCCACCACCAATAACATTTGAAGTCGTTCCAATCAGCGAACCGCTTAATATTCCATTATTTGGCGCTTGCAAAGAACTGCTTCCAAAACCATCATTGCTTTGGACAGTGTATGAGTTAAGCAATGGACTGTTATTTTCTGAGGATATGGATGTTGTTTTTGGGACTACATCACTTTTAATTTGGTACGAAGAACCATAAATTGGTCCTACTATCAAATTACTGCCAAGTTCTCTTGTATATCCTGTGTTGGAACCCAAAGAAGAATGGCTGCCAAGAGAATTTATTGAGCCACTTCCGATGGATTGTATAGAAGATCCAATATTTGAACCTTTCACCGAACTTACTAAAGGACCAGATTCAAAATATTTCCCTGATCCTAAATTAGCTCCTAACAGAGATCCACTGCCAGATTGGCCTGATGATATTATTTGAGAACCTTGCATTAAACCACTTCCAATTGATCCTCTTGACGATCCAATACTCGAACTAACTAAAGGAATTGTTTGAATTTTTGGTTCTACTATTGGGCCAGTTCCGAAAAATTTCGATGATCCAGACTTTGATCCGAGAACTACATTTCCAATTTGATTTGATGAGCCAACAGATGAATCATACACATTAGATGATCCGGAAATTAAATGACCAGTTCCAGCAAGACCCTGCAGACCAGCATTTGAGTTTTTAATTATATTCAGCTGTCCAATACTGGATCCAAGTAATGCTTCTCTTCCTGAAGAAATGCTTTGCCCTCCGCCACTAATAGATGATACAATATTTGAACTCTCACCATTATGTCCATTTGACGATGATATAATGCCTGGCCCCAATAACGTACCGATTCCTTTGTAAGCCTCTCCACCACTTGCATAATTCAAAACCGGAACTACGCCTCCATTAAACGACTCTGAACTTCCACCAGTAGCTTCATATTGCACTTGGATATCCTGTTTAGCATGTTCGAGATCTTCGGGGGTACGATATTTAACAACCCTAACTTCAGGAGCAGTTTGTACATTCTCTTGAATTTGTTCAAGTTGCCCCACCAGTTGTGCAGCTTCAGCTTCTTTGCTAAGTACAAAAATAGCTGTGTTTTGTTCGATGGCTTGCTTAGCAAGTTGCAGAGCGGCATTAGTAGAAGCGGCATTCTCTGGAGCCTTGACAAAGACTACTTGAAGATTCTTCTTCAGGATATTGCTTAGTTGCTGGGTGACTTGTCCTTCCTCATGTTCTTCTTCAGGAGCTTCAAAATGGAAAAACTGTTTGCTGTACTGAACAGTTTGTGGAACTGAATCAAGTGCGTCAAGTCCTACCAAAAGTTGGTTGTTGCTTTGAGCAGAATTTCCAATGATGCCACCTCCATAGTTTTTGACAAGAACACCATTATTAGTTCCTTGGATGCCAGATCTAACTACGCCACCAGTTGCAATAAGGCCTCCTGAGTTTATTTGACCAGCATTAAGCACTTGACCAGAACCTATTAATCCACCAGAGCCTAATTGTCTACCAGAATTGATTAGAATTCCAGAATTAGTAAGACCTTCATTAAGTCCTGCATTACCTCCAATACTTATGATTCCTCCGTTGTTGGATAATCCTCCGGATCTTAAAATGCCTCCATTGCTGATGAGTCCTCCTGTGTTGATCAATCTTTCCGATGTGACAATTCCTCCATTTCCTAACCCAATAGGGCCGTTGTTTATTCTAAGAAGTCCACCATTTTGGATTATTTCACTACTAGCACCAACATATCCACCAGTTTGCCTTGAGTGTACATGATTAACGGAGTGAGCTGTGTCTGATGAATTTACTTGCATTGGAATGCTGCTTTTCGGACTCGGTTTTTCGGCAGACTTCATCAACTCCCCTGAACTTAAAACCTTACTGAATGCCGCCAAAGTCTTAGTACCAACATCAAAAGCTTCTTTGTTTTTCTCATTTTCAATTTCAACAGCAGCTTCCAATTTGTGGATACCTTCGATTTCGTTTGTTACTACCGTCTTACTCATCGATCCACTTGCTGAAGCGGCATTTCCTTTGTTAGGTTCTACGGCATGCATAGTCTTCATGTTCACTTTGGCATGCTCAACACTCATCTTAATTGTTTTCGAGGCCTCAGCTTTGGCCACATCTTGGTGCCCCAAACTTGCAGCACAGGCCACTGCTATTAAAAAGCTGAAAATCTAAATATGGATCTAATCACTAACACAGTTTTTATAAAATCCTAACTTTATAACTTACAGTCAAAGATCTCATGTTGTGCTTCCTTCGGTGATAGAAATACAATAATTTCAGCAATCAACGTTGGATTTTTATATGCAAGCTAAGATCACCGGAATATTTTGATGTGAGCAGAATCAGATTTAGGAATGATTCTTAACTCTATTAGCATATTAAACCAAACAACTTGGAATAGGTCAAACGATGTAGCTGATGAGGCAAAATGGGGAACGTGAAACCCGATGATGGCACTTAAAGCCTCTGCGTGGTATATGGAAGTATGCAAATAAGTTCTATAAAGAACAAAAAATCTCTTTTGCCATTTTTTTTGGTTTGAAACTAGAATCTATCTAGTAAACAAGTCAGGGAACATCGCTTAATTAAGCTTTTGTATTCTTCCAACAAAGTAATTTCATGAGAACTTATTTATGTTCAATTAAGATATACTATCTGGGATTAGAAAAAAGAAGAACTTATGATTGATGCTAAAACTTTTTCCTTTTTATTGCCTCTGGGGATATTTTAAAAAGAAATATCATTCACCTGATAAGTTTTTAGCCTTAAAGATCTATTCTAAATATTTTTTTCACTACAAAAAAAGATTGAACAAAAATTGTTTGAACCGGAACTTTAACTAGAAGCCATTTAATCAAAGACAGCTAAGTAAACAACAAATACAATAAACTAATAGTTTATTTCGCAACAGCTTCTGTCTGAGCAAATGTAGTATAACAACAAACAGCCCACTGTCGAATAACCAACCTGCTAAAAAACTTAAGTTTATTAATTCAGCTTTTTTGTTTATCCACCGTTGCCGGGTAAGATGACAAAAGCAACTTTCTCTTCCACTGAACCGGATGCTGTTGTGGTTTACTTGTTCCTGTGGTTAATTGTGTCACATGTCTCATGTGAGATACATATCCTCTCAGGTAAACTTAAGGGAAAGTTATGGATTCGTGATAGGTATTAAACTGAGATTAGAATTAAATTGGCATTAATAAGAAAGTCTTAAGTGACAAAATTTGTTTTAGTTCCTGTCCGTGTCTTTGTATGTTTGTAAATGGCTTTTTGGGCTAAGAAGCTAAATCTATGTACGTATGTATCTTCTAATAGCAACAAAATTTACAGGATTGTAATAATACTTGAAGAGAGTATTTTAGGAAAAATCCCAACCTCTAGGGGTTTAGCAAACCGTACAATCAGCGTCGGAATATCCAATTTTAAGTGATCAGAAAAATGAAAATAACTTCCGAATGGTACACAGAAAAGATTCAAAACATGATTCAAACGACAGGAAATTTATTAGTTTACGATATTGTATAACATTATTTTTTTAATTAATTGACGTTAAGTTGCTCAAATTTGATCTAAAAACATTTTTGGAGTTTAACTGTAAAAATAGAACAGTTAGCAGCAGTTATTTAAAAAACAGTATTGTATAACATTATGTTCGATTTAATTTGTCTTTGATTACATGTATACCGTTTACAAAATAACTTAATTTTATTAAAAAAAAACAACCTTCATAAAATCCATGATAAAAAAATCAACAAAATAATGTCAATATTTTATTACATCAAAATATTATTTTTTTATTCTTAGTATAATACATCAATTTTATTTAAATAAGAAACAACTCAGCTAGAACCTCTGTATAACCAGATATAAGCATGTAAAGGCTTGGTGAAAACAAAATATTTTCTAACATGCGACCCTTCTACCCGCTCCTGTAGGCGCAAAGCGCAATTATTCTTTCGGGAAATCTGTGGTACATGCACTGGGTAACTGAGTTCAATACTTATCTGACTGTGCAAAAACCATTCAAAAACGAGATACCTATAGACCTGTGAAGGCTTGAGTGAAAAAATAAATACATTTTCTGAGATGTGACCCCTCAATCCGCTCCTGGAGACGCAGTAAATTTTTCAAGAGATTTTTGGTATATGGATCAAGTAACTGGACTCAATTAAAATATCAACATCCAGAGGCACTCCACAAGGTGGTGTTCTCTCTCCCCTCCTCTGGATACCTGTGGTCGACGAAATTCTTATAAGACTTAAAAATAGTGGAGTCAGAGTAGTAGCTTATGCAGATGATTTAGCTCTGCTAGCGACTGGAAAATTACTCTCCACTATTAGTGAACAAATCGAAGACGCCTTATCCTTGGTAAATATATAGTCAAGGAAATGTGGGCTAGTGGTCAATCCGCAAAAAACAGAACTTCCTTCAATAGAAGGGGTTTCATTGATCCTGTCAAATCAGGCCAAATACCTTCGTGTGTTTCTAGACAGAAAACTGAATTAGAATCTCAATATCAAAGAAAGAGCCAAGAAGGAAATGACAGCATTATATGCCTGTAACAGAATATGAATATTTGGAAAGACCTGGGGACCTAGTCCCAAGATTACAATGTGGATGTATACGGCAATAGTAAGACCAATACTGATATTTGGTAATCTTTTCTGGTGGCAGGCTACGAAAATCGCTTCCAACCTAAGAACCCTTACAAGAATTCAAATAATGGCTTGTATAGGCACCACCGGGGCTTTGAGAACTACCCCTACTGCATAACTGAAAGCTATTCTCAATCTAAGACCCTTAGACCTATCTGTGCAAGAATCTGCAGCAAACAGCGCCCTCCGGTTAAGCCAAACTCAAAACTGGTGATCGAGTCATAATAAGCATATAAAGGCTTGAGTGAAAAAATTATTTTCTCACTCGCGACCCTTTAACCTGGTCTTGTAGGCGCAGTTATTTTTTCGGGAAATCTATGGTTTATCGGCTAGATAGCTGGATTGAATACCTATCTGATAGTGTAAGTATCACTCACCTCTAAATAACGAGATAAAGGCTTATATCTAAGGCAATTCGCATGAATCATCACTTAAAATGATTCATAGCGCAGATTTAAACATCTACTAGAACACAGGTAACAATTTTATAATTTTGCAACAGATTTTCTATACTGAAAGTAATCCTTAAAAGGTTAGAAGAATTATTTTTTCACGAAAGAGAAATCCTTCAAGAGAATACCTACACATTGACTTTTTATGAAATATCTCAATTCGAGCGGGTTTTTAAAGAGTTTGTTGTAAAGGCTTATAATATTTTGTATTTTATTATTAAATAACCATAAAATCTCAGATAAACTCCTATACAAAGCTAGTTTCTAAATCTTTTATATCCAAAGTTATATCCATTTTAAGAATCTCAAAAATTAAAAATATTAACGAAACCTTCAAACTAAAGTGTTTTTTTTTTTGCTAAACATATTAAAGTGGGGATTTTACCTTTCCTAGGCTATTATTAAAGCTTGAAAGAACGGGTACCTAACCTTTCATTTAAAAAATAAAATAAGGTTAATATTTTACAAAAAAAAAAAAAAAAAAAATTTGATGAATTTATATTTTAGCATTATTGTCTTTTAAATATTGGAAAATGCCAAAATTTACGATTTTTTTTTAATTCTAAGAGACGAGTTACCACAATTTTAAATGTTATTTTTTTTTACCTAAAATAAAAATCCGAATTTACCACCTGCTTTCTTTTCATTAGCTTTTTTGTTTATGAAAATTTACGGGGAACTTTATTTTTGCTAGAAAACTTTTAGACGGTTTTTTCAACAAGTTTTATAAAAATCGAAACGTGTTTTTTTTCTACGCAACATAATATATGTGGTAAACATTTGTTGTATTATTTACACTAAATTTTTTTCCAACAACAATATTATGCTGAATTTTAAAAATTAGTTGATCCTTCGTTAGAAAATAGAAGGTATCTATGAAAACTGTAAAGTGCCATATTTTCTTATGAATACGTATAAGATGGAATACCAATATTCCATTCCGTATATGATTCAAGGATTCGAAATGATGCACTTGGGCACCAGATTGTGGAATCAATAAGATTTTGAAATGTATTAATGGTATTTAAAAATTGCTTTCTTTTTATTTTTTTCATAAGCGACCAAAAAATGGGCTCGAATGCGTCGCACGTACTTGCTCTTATGTGCCTTATCACACTTAAACAAGTATCATTTACTTAGACAAATAACACGGTCTGAACTTATAAAAAATGTCAAAACCAAAACATTTTACGGTTTTTAGTAAAATAGGACTACGCCATCACATGTTTAAGGAACAATAAATTTATAACCAAAGTATTTCGAATATTGTAGTACCGATTTTTATAAAATCCTTTGGTGGAATCTGAAGTGATTTTCACAATCAAAAATTTAGCCTGCGTAAGTTGATGCAAGAATTTGTAATTTTTCCTGGTGATCACCTTACGCAGACTAAACATGTAATGTGATGATATGTGGCTATCAGAAATGTGACTGTCACATATCACTTTAGCCGATTTTGATTGTGACAATCACTTAACATACATAACCTTAACCTTATCAAAAAAAAAATTTGTTATGCAGTTTTTTAGAGTTTAGTATATATTTAATATAAAATGTATTAATTAGTTTTAAAAATATTAAAAAAATAAAAAAAAAATATTATCTAAATCTAACAAATCGTTACCGAGAAAGTCGAAAAAACGTCATATAACAAGTACGTCTAATAGACTTTTCCAGTAAATTTGGTTTTAATTGAATGATAGATAATACCTTATGTAGATGTACAGTATTTCAATGGTTTACTTTTATTTTTCCTTTGAATTCACTTCGACAGAGCAAAAAATGAGATACGTCTGCTTTGTTTGGAGGTTATACATCGAATGCTTTATTTAAAAATGTATCCCTACTTTTTATTCGCCAATTCACATTAGCTCTTTTTTTCATTTATCTTATTCACAATTTTCTGTTTTTTTTTGTTTGTTTGGAAGTGTTGCCACATATTCAAGAAATTTTAAGGCAGGATTTAAGAGAAAATCCTCTTAGAATTTAAGTGGAGCAAGAACTAAAGCAAAATGACTTATATATACGAAAAAATTATAGTAAAATTAAAATAATGTTGGACATACATATTCCGTAGGATGAGTTGCATCTTCTGAAATTTGAGTGACGAAGCCCACTTTTACCTTTGGGGAAGTAAGTAGCCACCGAGGTCGACAGACCTAATTCCTTTGGATTATGTACAACAACAAGCAAGGAACTCATGCAACTCAATTATTGAAAGGTACAAATTTTTGCTTCACCAAAAATTACGGCAAAAAATTCTACAGTGTCCCAAAGGCAGTAAAAATGTTTGGTCATTTGTAAAAAATATTAAAAACACTTCAACATCTACGGTTCCAACACTCATCGACAAGAACAAAACCAGCCTCACAGCAACGTTGCCCCTCCGGTACTTGAGAATGTAAATTTTTATATGGGACAGATTTTTTACCGCACTCGTACAGTAACAAGAGTTCTCAAAGATCTCGATATACACAAATCCGCTGGCCCGGATAGTATTCCCGCTATTCTTCAGAAGAGGTATTCTACCACACTGGAAAAGCTACTGCGTAAGCTTTTCCATCGCTCCTGTTTTTTTGGAATCTTTCCTAGAAGATGGAAAACAGCATTTTTCCAGTCTGTCCCTAAGAAAGGAAAACCCTCCCCTCAACCTTCCGACACACACAAATTAACCGTCAGCTTAAGGAATATCTCGAAGATCGGAAGCTTCTCCATTACCGTCAGTATGGCTTCCGCAGCACCCGTTCCACTGGTAATCTGATGGCATATCTCACCGAACAGTGGAACAAGCAAGATTATTGCTCTTGATATCTCCAAGGCATTTGATAGAGTTTGGCATGAAGATATCTTATCGACAATGCGTGGTTTTGGGATCGATGATACTCTTGTTCGTTGGATTAGAAGCTATCTTCTGGACCGTTTAATACAAGTTGTATTAGTTGGATGCAAGTCTGATTCCTACAAAATAAATGGTGGTGTGCCCCAGGGCTCTGTACTGTCTCCGACTCTTTTCCTCATGTTTATAAATGATCTGTTACTTCTAATCAACTTAACTGTTGTTGACGTTTCTACCCTCGGCTTTCAATTCACGTCCTTCGCCTTCGGACGTACAATTGCAACGGTCAAGTTCATTAAACTCCGCTTTATACAGCATTGTCAAATGGGATAATAGGACTCGTGTGGAGTTTAATGCTTCGAAAACTCAATGCTGACTTATGTCGTTAAAGCTAAGCATGCCCCCAATGCCGTTGTCCATGAATGACACTTACATCGAAGAAACCAAAAAGCTCTCAGTACTCGGTATGTGTGTCAACAACCATTTATTTGAGATCGCTAAGAATGCTGCTAAGTGCTTAAGTTTTCTGTATATTTGTCTCCTTCTGATCTGGCTACAATTTATAAAGCGTTTATTCGCCCCAAACTCGAGTATAACTTCCACCTCTGGGCAGGTGCTCCACAAACATCGCTTTTCCTGCTTAATAAAATACAAAATCGAGCGTTAAGATTGATATGAAATAGAACTGCCGCTGAAATAATTGCCCTTCCCGAATACCGACGCAATGTTTTTTGTCTTTCCTTATTATATTGTTTCTTTTATAAAATATGTTCACTCGAAGTAGCCAGCTGCATTACTCCCCTTAAAAGTTTCTCCCGTAATACTCGTCTCGCAAGGAATGCTCATCACTTCACCCTTCATCCCAATTTCGAACGTACCGTGAAATATAGAGATTCTTTTTTTAGCCGGACAACACGAATTTGAAATATTTTACCCCGCGAAATTTTCCCTTGCCATTTTGATCAGCAAGCATTCAAAACCAATGTTAATCGACCAATCCTTTCCCTCCATTTCTTTCTAATCCCCACCCAGTGTGTTCTACATTAAAAGGGAAACAAATAGTCCCTTAAGGGCGCGGTAATTATAAAAAAAAACGAACAGAAATAAATTAAGTATGTCATTTTCAAAAAATAAAATCTGCATATTTGCAATTAGCAGTAGGTGGCGTTGCCAAAAGATCAGTTGTAAGCCAAAGTGTCTTTGATAGGATATTAAAGAAGCATTGCAAACTTTAGAATAGAGGAATGATATTTTAATAAGTATGGAAGTTACATTACATTACATTACATTTTAATCTACTCCGTAGATAAATCTACGAAGTAGACACATTTATGAGCACTGGCTACTGAGGTCATCGGCTCAGACAATTACCAAGACAACACACAAGACGACATTGATACAGGACAGAACAGAAGATAGAAAGGGGACGGAAAAACAGAACACACATAACACATGTCAACAGCACGCAGTTGGTTTTGAGACGGTCCCCCATCTTTCTACTAACCACGCGCAACGATGCCTGATGCCTGACGGGAAGCGATGCTTTATCAGAGCCAAGGCCGTTGACGTATGGAAGTTAAATGTTATATCGTCAAAAGATTAAACAAATAAAAATTAAATTAAATAAATGGTATAAATTTTATGTATGTCTCTCTTGTTTGAACTTTATTCAATTAACTTACGGTTGCTATTCTCCTTCACAAATGTATGGTCCATGAAATCAATAATATTTAAATACAAAATTATTTATTTAATTAGCTACTCCAAATTAATTAAATTCCTTTTTATTTAAATTTATCTGCCTACATTAATATATTTTAATATTTATTTTCAGTTTGAAAACTCAAATGAGACTCAAGTGACGTTGAAAAAACTCGATTTCGATGCATCTGGGCATTATTATTGTGAAGTTTCAACGGACACACCTATTTATACTAAAGCCTCATCGGATGAACTTTTACATGTTTTTAGTAAGTATTTGCATATACACATTTATATATATAAATCAAACTTTTGCCTAATAGCATTCATTAAAAATACCACACACTTTACACATACTACATCTATACAAGGATAACCCAATTTAACAACAAAAAAAAACTTTTTTGAATTTATTATTTTTATAGTACCCCAGACAGGACCACCGACGATAAAATTTCGCAAAAGGACTCCATTCGTAATAGGTGAACGTATATTAGCGATGTGTAATACAACCAGAGCACGTCCCGCTCCGCACATAACTTGGTTAATTAATGGCAAAAAGGTAACTAACTAACACATACACACACAAAAATTCACACCGCACATACATTCAACAAAACTTACTAATTAGCACCGTGTAAGTGGTGTTTGTTGAAAATTAAACGTGGGTTTTGTGTGGGCATGGGAAATTAAGGCTAATTTGAACCAAAAGAAAAACATGGGTTATGTTTAACCAAACTTTGAGGCATGGATGTATTTGTTGGTTTTTTAAAATGACTGATTAGGTAAAATAAGTTTTATCCAATTTATGTATGCAAATTTTGTAGGGGTAAGGACTTAGGAGTACCTTTTACACTGACCAGTTTAAATAAAAAAAGTCTTTCTTTGCATGGAGTAAGTACCCCTGAAGCTACTGAATTCGAATTTATAACAACCAAATAATTAACACGAAATCTACCTGAAGAAAGACCATGTTTAATGATCTCTTTGAAGTGGAATTATCCAAAATTAACTTTTATTATAATAAAAAAAACTACTATCATGTTTAGAAGACTAATTACGTCTCTGTAATCAAGAAAATCCTTTAAGTTATGTCAATACAATACATAAGTTATAGATATTTGTTTCAGTCCTTTAATCAAATCCTAAACTATTATCTTGATCACATCACAGCACATTCAAGCCTGCCACCCTTTATTCTCTATCCTTTCCTCTATATTTAGAATGGTGAATTGTTCTCTAAACTCGGCTTGACCTAGAAAAGAGCCATCAAAACAATCCCTGGATTCTACTACTTATAGGAATTGGGAGCCTCGACATTAAAAAATTCAGTCTAGTTGGACATAATTTTCCTCCTAAAATTTTTAGCCCAATACACTGCTAGCTTTACGTTGGCACTAAAGAACTAACGTTTTCCATTGGACAGATTTTTTTCGAACTCGTACAATAGCAAGCATTCTGAAAACCACCAACCAAGCTTTTCTATCGCTCTTGCTCTCTTAGAATCGTTGCTAGAAGGTGGAAAACTGCATCTGACCCTAACAAGGATGACCCTTCCTCTTTCTCCTCCTATTTATTAAAGGCACTGATGTCCCTTCTTAGTTGTGCCCCGTGGCTTAAAGGTTAGTGTGTCGGACTGCTAAGCGAATGAGCCTGGGTTCGAAACCAGATCATAGCCCCCTTCTTTTCGGCGTACTGCCTCTTGCGAGGAACTGACAAAACCTCCAAGAGCCGTTCGGATTTGGCGGTAAACTGTAGGTCCTTTCCATTCTTGCAGATAAGCAACACACACACAGGAATGGTTGAGAGTGTAAGTCACCAGGCCTTGGCTCCTGAGCTGTCGCACCAAAAAAATTATTTATTTATTTATTTAATGTCCCTTCTTGCTTAGGTGATCGGAATGCTGATTGATTGACCATCAGTTTAAAAACATCTGGAAGTCCGACAGCTTCTTCATAACCAACAGTATGCGGCTTTCGCAGAAATCGTTCCACTCTTTAATCAAAAATGCGTGATTTTGGGATCGATGATACTCTTGTTTCAAATAAATACTGGTATGCCCCAGGGCACCATTCTGTCCTCACTTTCTTACTCATTTTTATAAATAATCTTCTGTCTGTTATTTCTAATCAACTTAACTGTTTTGGCGAGGACTCTTCACTCTTCCATCAGCTTTTCATATCCGTTCTGTAATTTTAGTCCTTTATTTTCATGCCTGTAATCGCAAAACTCCGATTTACACAGCATTATCCAATGGAGTAGGTTATACAAATCATGACGAGTTTAATGCCTTGAGTACCCAAAGCTCAAGTGGCAAGGTTTTCGGTATTGTTGCAAGAAATGTTTTTCTCTTCTAATCTAAGTACAATTTAGAAAAGCCCGAAACTCTCACCTCAAGCATCGCTAAGCCAGTCCAAATTGAAATTGATTAAATTAAAATTGATAGATAATTCAAAATTTTTCAGGAAATTTCCATTGCTCGGTGAACCAATATTTTCATTGTTACCTCGAGATGCTACTCCGCTTCAGCAGTGAATTTGATGGTTTTAACGACCATTCTGATGCTTTTGCGATTATACTGGATTTTGTGTCCTTTTATATTGCTAAACTTGATCGATGCGTCATATGACTTTGCAATTTCCCTAAAGCAGTAAAACTGATTGGCCATTTGTAGAATATACGGAATTCTTTGTTTTCATCTGTTCCTTGGCTCGTCTCGTCGATAATCTTAACGGACAGCTGTGAAGAAAATGCTGATTATGAAATTTCTGAAGATCTAAAGCTTCTTAATGACTTGCAATACAATTTTCGCAGCAATAAACCCACTGATGATCGTTGCGTTGTGGTGAAAGTAAGATTACTACACCTCTCATTTCTTAGGCTCTTTCTAACTCTGTCGAATTCGTAATTGGACTGCATAAAACTCTTCTTTTTTGGATTAATAATAACCTTTCGAAACGCTCAATACAATATTAACAATATACACGATGGTGTGTCCTAGGGCTCCGGTATGACTCTTTTTCTTGTATTTATCAATAAAGTCTACTAATCCAATTAATAGTTTTGCCGATGATAGTACTCTTAGCTTACTTACTCTTACTCCACATTCGTTTCCAGATTTATAACAATGTTCTTCGGATGTGGATCTGCAACGGCAGCATATTATAATTTTATTAACTTCTGATCTTCATAGCATTGGTTTGGTTGTCAAGCGAAACGTACCTGCTATGCCACAATCCATTTATGCCATACTTGCATTGAAGAAACTGAAAATCTTCGATACTCCCTATGCGGGCGTTATAAATTAAACTCTCAATTAATGGCCGTTAGGCCTAAAAATAGCTTAGATTAATCTTAGCTTTCTCGGGTTTTTTTTTTATCCAGACAAATTTAAAACTGGGTATATTTTTATCATTATTGTCTTAAGCTATTTAATACCACTTAAATCGAACTTAAAACAAACTTAAGATAAACCTAAAATACTTAAATCTAGAACAGGTACAGCAAGCTTTTTTTTTGTATTTTATTTTTTTTAACTAGAATGTAACTAAGAATTTTGGCTTAGCCATCAAAATTGGTAAGCCTGATCCTGATTGAATACTTCCTTCCTATGCCGGTCGGGCACTGCCCTACTTAATCGGAGGCGCCTTGTTTCTCTCCCAGCGAATATTTCTCGGTCGTAAAGAAAGGAACCGCCTATCGAATGTTCTGCGGCCGACGTGGTAGATCAACAGAATCGCCGATCTATCCTGATTTAGCCCCCGACTATCTAACTATAGATAGGAATGCCTCGAGCGGATAAAACCACTCGAACGCGTACTTTTAAAATAATCATTTTGGGGGTAGTAAGCCCCAAAGATTTGTCCATTAGTTGAGGTCATCGCTCTTGCAATGTGTCCGCGAATGAGCTTAATTAATAAGTTATATATCCTGTTTGTATTGGCCCCGTTGTAAAGGACCTCGTTGGAATAATAGTATATGCACTCCGGCTCTGATGATGTTCTGTAAAGACCAAATCTTTTCCATAAGAGATGGTGCAACGTTGAACCATACAGGGCATCAGTAGGTAATTATCGGCCTTATTAGATCGCTGGTGTAAATAATTAAGAAAATCGGCGAGTTTACCGCTCCCTGTTGCCTATAATATACAAATAACTGGTCTTTACTTGGAGCCTAAAATATAAAATGCGCTCCTGTGTAAAAATATTTTTAAATACTCACTCACAAGCAGGCAATATCTCCTGGATGCTAACAGTTTCCCCATCTGCTTAGATATAATTTGGGTCTACACCCCTGAGGTTACATAAACAACGTTCGTTCACCATAATCCGGCAACACATGTGGCGATACACATATTAAAGCTTTAAATCTAAACCCGCCCATGTACGGATTACATACTAGCAGAAGGGGTTTCGCAATGTTATGAATAATTAAATTTGCCTCAAACATTAAATTCAGATGCATCTTTATGGTACTTAAAGTGGTCCAATGCCTGCAGTGAGGCTTTAACTAAGGAGGACTGTGGTACAAAATTCGACTGATCCTTATCACTGTCATTTTGATTGAGGCTATGTTGGTTGAAAAAAAACACGCAAAAATGCTGCTCAGCGGGCACAGGATTTAAACATAAATCAACATAAATTTATTTTATAAACATTGAAGCCGAAAATTGTCCTCATCTATGTAATGGCATGTCGATTTGTTTCGTGTTGATACAAAAAAGAAGGAGAAAAAGACCTGCGAAGCAACAACCTACATTTATTCGTCTTCCTTCTCAACCTATAAATATGATATTTTGAAAGTGATTTATGTTAATAAACGTTATGGCGCGTTTTCCTTCTGAAGGAGCGTTCTTTGAACAATGGGACATGTATACTATCATCTTATCCTTGAAATGATGAAAAGGATGCTGGGGATTTTGATTAATTTAGCGGTTCTCGAAAAACAATTCCGAGCCAATAACGAATTTATGGAAATTGAAATTTCAAGAATTTAGACCCGCCATTGCGGAGTTATAGTGTCCGGGTATTAAATTTCATGATGTCATTATCAGTATTTTTTATGAGTGATGGATGGAATGGTGAATTATCATTTTGAACTGGGAATTTATGTAAGTTTAAATTCTTTCTTTTTGGAGGGTATTGCGTAAAATTATGAGCAACAATCTTAATAGAAAATTACCTCTGTTGGCAAGATACACACACTTTTTTTGTTGACAATTTTACACATTATTACTACTGAATAGCTATTATATCTGTAAGGTTTTTATCGCTGAAATGATTTAATACAATTCTCAAATAAGTGGTACTGAAAATGAGTAAAGATGTATAGTATACCCAAAGCTTACAAAGAAGGTTTCTTTAAAATTCATCTTCATCATCTTTATTTAAAGAAACATTTAAAACATCATTAGTTTAAGTCTTCGATTTTGTTTGATAAGAAAGGTTTTTATAAACGGAATGGGTTGTCTTAGATATTTTAGAGATTTATCTGGACAATAGCATAATGTAGGATAATAACAAACTCCTTTTTGTTCTTTAGTAATTGGAAGACATTGAAATAACTGCGTGTAAAGGGAAGGGGTTTTTTGAAATCCCCCAAATTTAAGTTACAAAATCGATAAACTAAGTCAAAACGAATAAATACATTAAGCTATCAGAAAACCTAGTTGCAGAAACAAAAAGATGTTTTTTTCCTTTGTGCTGAAAAAGTTAATCCATTGTTGAACTTCCATGTTGGAAGCATTTACGGTTAGGTTAGCTGATCTGGGGTATCCGCAATAAGTCTGTTTCATACTTTCTATACCAAAAAATGATTAGTTAACAAGGTTGAATGCTGCCAGGGTCAACAAAACTGTATTTTCCTCAAAAATTTAGCAGTCATTGATTGTGATCCATATTTTTTGTAAGTATGCCCACTTTTGATGGCATTACTTCTCCTGTACAATTGATATGTAAATGATTGAATTATTTTAATTTTTTCCATGTCGTTTATTTTATTAGGATTAGTAAGCTCTGTAATTTTTTGTTAGTAACTGCTTTTTGATATTAAAATTGCTAACGTTTTATTTGTCCCTTTCCGTTGAATGAAGCACTATTGTCCCTGACAGAAGAAATGGAACTGCCTTTGCAGAGTTGTGCGCTTAATTTATATAAGAGTTAAAGGCAATTCAGTGTTTCAAATGGACTTGATGATATTAGCAAAAATTACTTAACCGGGAAGTATGTTGCCCAATAACAGCAAAAAGACATCCGAATCAGAAGGTTCCTACAATATCAAAGCTTTTTAAAAATTTCTCTGAATTCTCATTATTCTCCAGCCATATTATTTTGAGCTAATCACTTCACAAGCACAGTTGAAGACAGATATATTTATGTTTAAAATATATTTTTTTTTAATATCAATCTACCTCTTTAAATTTTTATTTTTTTAGGTTTGGAAAGGTTTCCAGTCTTATATTCATTCTAAGGTGTGGCCTCATGCAAAAGTTCTTTAATCATATTAATTGGTCCTAGCCCATTAGCAGATATTATGAGCTGTCTCTTACAAATAAACATATACACATAATTATATACGTGAAAATGTTTGTGTTGATAAAAGAAAATATTAATAAATTAGCACTACATTAATAAATCACTTTTTTCTCTGCCGATAGGTCGATGAAAAATATGTTCGTACCCATCACGTATATTCGATGAGTGGCAAGAGTAGCCATCGGAGGAGTCAACAGCAGCACCAGCAACAGCTACAGCAGCAATACTATCAACACGAATACCACCATCCACAACAATACCATCTGCCGGCTGTTGATAGATACGACAAGAGCCTGAGAATCGCATCGGGGGGCAGTAACTGGAGAGGTAATTAATGTGTGCTAGCACTTGGTTTAATTGAATTTTACTCCTTGTTATAACACATCTCTGTATTTGTCCATACCCCTTAGTCCTTATACCTGAATGACTGTAATTCTCCAACTATTAAGGACTAAACTTTAAATTGAACCATATGCAGTGGGTGGTGCTTGTGGGTGTGTGTATAATTGGTCTTCGGCATTCTATGCTCAAGTTTAGTTTATAGTTCGTAAATCGTTAAGGTTTACAGAACAAAGTTTCAAATATCCAAAATATTTTCCAGAGACTCTTCTTGCAGGAACTTTTGATGATAGTTGATCTAATCCATGCTGTATAGTGGCCACTTGTGTGGTGCAAATTCTTGTTTCCTTTTTTTCGAGTGAGTTGGAAAAATGTGCCAACAAAAAACATTGTTCACTAGAGCTAATTAAATAACCATTTTTCAACTCCTGATTTTTTTAATCTACGTACTTATCTCGTTCCTGTCTCTTTCGATACACTTGCACCTGCTCCAAGGATACTATGGATAAGGATAACACTTACTTAAAGCTTCTTAAAGATTCGGTAATTGAATAATGTAAAATAAATAAAGGCAATGGCTTATATTATTTAAATGAATTATATTTTTTATTTTTATAAATTTATTGTTACAAGCAGTCGTACTTTAACTTCAAGATACAATATCTTATAAGCTGATGATAAGCTTTTTAATTTATAAGAGAGATTTTCAAAGGACAATACAGAAAAGGAAAAGAAGAAATATATTTAAAAATTGGAAATAATAATAACAGCTAAAGTATAAAATAAGATATGGTATAAATATGTGATGATGTTCCAAAATGAACAGTTTAGTTCAGACCGTCACATATATCGCATCATTCGCCAACAACGCTACTCCCACTATCATAAAATATTCTCTTTTAAATGATAACTAAACTTGTCGTCTAACAGTTAATTTAGAAATAAATCCGTGTTGGTCTAACAATGAAGGTAGTGAGCATGACTTTGAAGGCAGACCTTGCTTAGGTTAAAAGAATGTCGTCGACCAGGACGCCCGAACTCTTGGGGGCGAAACTGGATGGAGTATGCCAGCAATCGATATGGTCGATTCGGGCCTCTTGTTGGATGAGACCCGGACCGGATCCCGGTTCTTGCGTCGTTGATGATGATCATGATGGAAAAACAAATAGACACTTCCTCCTCTCTAATTTCTTCATAGCTGTCGCCATGAAAACCTTTTTCGAATTTACACATTAGTATTTAAAATAAAAATAATTCAAGAAACCACAATGTTCTTATATTATGATCCTTGAACTCTGGACTGCAACGTGCAAACGCTGAAATATCATATTTTGCATAAAAAGGTTTTCTATTGAAAAAAATATCCACAATTTTTAAGCCTTAAAAAATAAATATCATATATAAGGAAAGCTGAGCTTACTTCTCAACAACTCAATGCACTTTATTTGCTTTAAATATTTAATGCCTGCATCGATTTCTTACTTCAAAATGCAAATTTAGTAATCCTATGGCTTCTGGTTCAAAGAAAAAGTCTTTAAAAAAGTTCTTCAACCTAATCCGTCCAATTTCAAGAGAAATGTTCTGCATGGCCAAAACCTTCATGAAAATGTAATTTCCATATTATAAAAATTAATTTATTTTTACACCACTTTAGGTTTTTAAAAAATACTTTATTCAATACGATATCTTAATTTCTAACATTGAACTGTATGTGACAGCGTCTTAAATTCGACTGACTCGAATGCCTCCTCCATTGTTCGTGGTGGTGTCCGATGATGGAAAAATGAGATTTGTGCCATGGTGGTGAAATAGTTCCGGATTGGATGTTTACGTTCAGCATCCGGAGATCGACGAATGTCATTGAGTATTTGTTTGGTTAAGTGAATCATCAAGATTTGATGATGTTAACTCCCCTCTTTCTTAAGAAAGATCGTCCCGATCTTTATGATATTCGACTTTGTATATGTCTATTGCTTTTTGCAATCGTTGAAATCGCATTTCCTGTGTTTCTAATTGGGATGTTGTGCTTCTTATTATCTTAAAATATTTTATTACACAGAAGACTAAACAAATCAATATTATAATTACTATTGTGGATGACATGAGTGGCTTATTTATTGTCGTTTCGATAATTGTGTTTAAAATGTTTATGTTATCAAATTTTAGCTCTTCAATTTCTGAGTTTACATAATTATTTATGACATATTAATCTATTGTATACGTTCTTAAATAGTTTTGAATTTTTGATGTAGGGTTTTCATAAACAGTGTCATCAATATTTGTTTTATTTACAAATGTGATCAAATATGTACCATTTATTGTTTCATTGTTTACAATATGGTTTCCGCTTAGCAAGATAGCACCATCTTTTATTATGTCAATGTCTTTGTTTTTTTCTTTTATTTTATCGCATTGTGCTTTTACATTGTTTAACAAGTTAGATAAACATGAATCTGTCTGACTAATTTTACAATAAGTATTTCTTAATTCTAATTTACATTTTTCAATATTAACATATTTATTTTTACAAAATGCAATGTTTTTGTTAATTATAAGCTTTCCGTCCGATTGACTGATAGCTCTTGTTTCATAAAGTTTACATGTTTTGTCTATGACAGGGTATTTGATAAAAACTACAATTACATCTTTATTTTGTAGTATTTTAAAATTGGATACGTCCATAAGATCACTTAGGGTGATAGGTTCGTGTTCATGATTAACAATTTGTTTTATTTCTTTTAAATTTAAAATACCCGTGTTTAATATATTTGATTTAGAGAGGGTGATGGTTTGTATTACGTTTTGTAATTCCATGATAATTAAGCGATTACGCTCTTTAGCCAATTGATGATGATAGGTAGTTTTAATTGAAGTTAACGATTCGGAAAGTTTGCGTATAGCATTGAATATTTGTGAGTTTGTTGTGTACTGTTTATTGTTACTCGAGATAAGTTCGTTGAGTTTGTTGTTTACGAGCAGAATGTCGTCGTGGTCTGGCGTTCCAGCAATCCATTTCCAGATTGTACCTAGAGTGTCTATAGCTCTTCTCATTCTAGTACTAGTTTCTTTTATTTGATTAATTAAAGTTTCTATGATTACAATATCTGTGTCATGTGACGAGTCTCTACCTGAGTCAACATATCTTATTGTATCGTCATTAGTTTGTCTCTCCAAATCAACTAGTATTTGTTCTATGTATGTAATATTAGTGACATGGAAAATCTCTTCATGATGTGTATATAAAGCGGCATTGCCCTCTTCTATGAGAACATAATTTTGTCTCGTATAATCAATTAGTTCAGCTGAAGTGAATGTGGCCAATATTAAAAATAAAAGTGATGACATTTCTGAAATGGGTCAAATATTTTTTATGTTATTCTTATGAACTTTTTTCTTTTTTGTTTGTATTAAGTTGCCTAGATCTTCCTGGACTATTTGTTTTTTGAATCTAGGTTTCATTTTGTCATAAACTGCAGCTGGGATTTTCTCAAAGATTACGTCTTTCTTTTTAAACTGCTTAGTCTTTGTTTTTTTGTTATGATGTTCAAGCATTTTTTCTTGCGTCATACCTAACTGAAATGCTAAATTATGCGGTTTTTTGTTAAATAGAATATCTATGGGTTTTTCTTCCGTGGAGGAATGTATAGTTTTATTATATTCTTTAACAGCCCTAAATATTGCTTCTAGATTACTTATTAGGCTGTATTCTTGCTTGATACATCTAGTAAGTTCCAAGAGAGTAGAATGAGTTCTTTCTACTTGTCCATTACTTCTACTATGTTGTGGTGGACAGAAATATATCTCTATTCCTAGCCTAGTCATTAAGGTCTTGAATTGAAGTGAAGCAAAACTTCTTTCATTGTCAAGTATTAATTTTTTTGCCTCTGGGTAGGTCTGTAATATTTCAAGGACTTTTTCGTCCAAATTCGTCTTGTCTTTTATAAGTTTAATTGTTAAGTATTTTGAATAGGCATCTATACTCGTTAAGAATTTTAAGTTAGAGACAAAAAATAGATCTAAGTGTAATACCTCCCCCTCTTTTGTCGGAATTGGTGTCTCACCAATTGGTACCTTCATTGGGTGCCTATCATACTTATTTGAATTACATATGTTACAGTTTCTGACATATTCCTTAAATTGTGTCCTATAATTTGGCCAGTAATATTCATTTAATATTTGTTGAATATTTTCTTTGTAATTTCTATGAGCTCGTTTGTGAGTTTGCTCAATGATTGCTATTTGATCGTCCGCATTTCTTATATCATTGGCGAATGTTCTCGTATATAGGAATTTATTTGTGAACGTTCTTAGCAAACTTTCTTTGATTCTATACAAATCTTCTGGAGTGCAGTGTATAGCTACTATTCCAGGTTGAATATATTCTTTAAAAATAGGTATTAGGTCTTCTACATCTCTATATTCTACAAGGTGCCTAACTTTCCCTTTGAAATTTTCTATCTTTTCATGAATCGTGAAGTTTCCTGGAGATAACAAAATTTGTTGTTTAAAAGCGTTAAGAGGTTGTTTTGTCTCTAGGATTTAGGTGTTGTCACTACTTTCCGCTGAATGTATTGTATTATCTGATGATGAAACTGAGTCATCAATATGATTTAAATTTTGCCTTGAAAGGGCGTCGGCGACAACATTTGTTTTGCCAGGTTTATAAACCATTTTTGGCGCATACTCTTCGATGATTGCATGCCATCGTTTTAACTTTGGATTCGGGTTTCTAGCTGAAACTGCAAACGTTAATGGTTGATGGTCGGTGTGAATTTCGATATTAGTTACACCATAAAGATAGTTCCTTAAATTTTTCAAGGACCAAACTATTGCGTACAGCTCTTTTTCATTAGTAGCGTATTTGGTTTCTGTCTCAGTTAATGTTTTCGAGATAAAAATTATAGGTTTATCATCTTGAGTTAACACGCCAGCGATTGCATCATTTGAGGCATCCGTAGTCAGTACGAATTTCTTCGTAAAATCAGGTTGTGTTAGCTCAACTTCTGTAACTAGGTGTTGTTTTAATTTTTTAAAGGACTTGATTGCTGCTTCATCAAGACATATTTCAGTCTTCTTTGCCAAGTATGTGGATACTTGTCCTTTTTCTCCTTTTAAGAACTTGGTCAAAGGTTTGGCAATCTGCGCATAATCCTTAATAAACTTACGATAATAACCTATCATACCAAGAAAACTACGTAATTGCCTGAGAGTTTTAGGTTCAGGAAATTCTTCTATTGTCTTTACTTTGTTTGGATCTGTTTTAATTAGATTTTGTGAAACGACATACCCTAAGAATTCTACCTCTTCTTTATAGAATTTCGATTTTTCGAGAGATATTTTCATATTGGCGTCTTTCAGAACCTGTATGATTATATTCAAGTGTTGTGCATGTTCACTTAAAGAATTTGAGAAAATGATGATGTCATCGATATAGACGTGACATATTTTTCCTATGTGAGGTCTGAGAATGTCATCCATTGCTCTTTGGAAAATGGAAGGTGCGTTTTTCAAACCAAATGGCATGCGTACATACTCGAATTTGCCATTATTTACACTAAAACTTGTTTTTTCAATATCTGATTCTTTCATTAAAATCTGGTGGAAGCCGGATTCTAAATCGATGGTGGAAAAGTATTTAGCTTTTCCCAAATTGCTGAGAATGACGTTAGTGTCTGGGATTGGATACTTATCAGACACTGTGTTTTCATTCAATTTTTTGTAATCGATGACCAACCTCTTTTTAGGTGTGCCATCAATATCCAATCCTTTTTTTGAAACCACCCAAACAGGTGAATTGTAGGGAGATTTGGAAGGTCGCACTATTCCTTCCTTTAACATTTTGTGTAGTTCGTTATTGACAAATGAATTGGCACTTAATGGATAAGGGTATTGCTTAGACCAGACGGGTGTTTCCGTATTAGTACGAATTTCTGCCCGAATATCTGTCCTAAAAGGCAGATTCATATTTATTTGGCCGTGCATTTGTCCAATTTTATATTTTATTCAATTTATAAGTTCTTCTTTTGAAACATTTTTTTCAAAGATATGATTTAATTGGTCATCTTGAAAATACAATTTGACCACTTGATTTTTATATTTCAATACCTTTTTTTCGAAGTCTATTTTAGCCTCGATTTGGTTTAATAAATTGGTTCCGATGAGAACCTCGTACTCTAAACTATTTAAAACATAACATCTCACGACTCTATCAAAGATAAAAATGTCATGATAATGCGTTATTAAAATATCGCCTTTTACCGTTCTTGCACGTTTTTTAATAACTAATTTTTGTTCATTGTCAAATATACCTGCTTTGCAATACGAGCTAAATGCTCCGGTGTCGAGCAATATTTTAATTTCTTTATTTTTTAGTTTTCTTCTGATGTGGGGTAATCCCCCTGATCTTCTAAAAAAGAACCTTCGTTCTCATTTAGATTATTTATGCGTTCAGTTTTCATGGGCGGCTGTGAACTATTCTGAACACTCTCTCTTTCTCTTTTAATTAATGGTCTTTGTGGATTAACATATAAGGGCGTAGAAGGTTTTGCATAGTCTTGTCTGAATGCGTTTGGTTGAAACGGGTTTTGTCTATAAAAATTGTTCCTCTGTTGGTTATTAAATCTCTCTTGTTCATGTCTTGTTATGGAACGGTGAGCTGATGAACCCAGCTCCATTGGAGATAGTGTTGGAGTTTGGTTTCTTTGTGGGAAACGAAGATTATTGTGGTGTGTGTTTGTAAACAATTTTTGGTCATGATGTCGGGTCATGTTTTGAGATTTTTGCATTGAGCTGTGTCTGCTAAATTGCAGAGCAAAATTAGCTCTCGAATCATTAGCTTCAAGTTCTTGGGCCTTAGCTAGAGCACTTGGTAGATCATCCAAGTCCAAAGAGAATAGTATATTATTAAGTGGGCTATTTAGTCCAGTCACAAAAATTCTTAAAGCATTCTTTCTATTTTGCTTATTCAGTTCTTTGGTCAATGGTGATTCGCCACCATGGGTCATAATAACTTTGTTTATAAGGAGAGTTAATTTTTCATTAATCACATTATAGTACTCAATTATCTTCATGTTACCTTGTCTTAGGACAGATAACTCCTGCTCTATTACATGAATTGGTCGCTTGTCTGAATACGCGAAATCTAAACGACTTATAATCGCGTCAAAATTTAAAACCGTTCCGTGGTTTGTTAAAACGTCGTTCGCGTGACCCGTTATTTTATTTCGCAAAATAGTTAAGGCTGCGAAGTATTTCCTGCTTCCTTTATTGTATAAGAACATGGAATTGTTCGCGGCTTCACGCCAACTTACATATGTAGATGAGCTTCCGGTAAACTCTGGCAAAGATCTAATTACTTCTAGGCTTTCAGTACACCCGATCGTTTCAATAATTTCCTGAGTTTTATACTCAGTAACTGTATTAACCGTAAGGCTGTCTAAAGAGGAACGCAATCGCGTAATTTCGGTTTCTAATGTAGCAGTACTACTTGCCACTAATCGTGTCACTAAACTCTCCAAGTCAATTACACTAACATTATTGACAGCCATTGTTAATTTTTCGAAATTATTTATTAAGTTATCCAGAGTAGATATAAAAACTAAAAGGAATTATTCACTTCTTAAAAATAAATAAAAAAATTCTTACTTCTTTTGATGATATGATATTTTGATGATATTTAGGATGTCCAACGATGATATTGCTGATGGTGGTTATTTTTGTTCTTAAGTTCACTTCTGTTGTTTTTTTTTTTTCAAAAATTTCGTATTTCACTTTATTTTTGTTTGTTCTCACTTTCTGTTTCAATTTTTTGTGATTTTTTTTATATATTTTTTGTTAATATATTCTGATTTTCTTCACTTGCACTTTTCAACTGTTATTTTTCGTCTTTGATTAAGACTACTTTTTATAAAAACTTTTTTTTCTCCTTTTAATAAGGATACTTATTTGTTTGTTTCGGCAGGATGTTCAAATCAGTATACTTTATTTTTTCTACTAATATGAATTTGAACAATCCCGGTTGAGCCCCCAATTAATTTATTTTTACACCACTTTAGGTTTTTAAAAAATACTTTATTCAATACGATATCTTAATTTCTAACATTGAACTGTATGTGACAGCGTCTTAAATTCGACTGACTCGAATGCCTCCTCCATTGTTCGTGGTGGTGTCCGATGATGGAAAAATGAGATTTGTGCCATGGTGGTGAAATAGTTCCGGATTGGATGTTTACGTTCAGCATCCGGAGATCGACGAATGTCATTGAGTATTTGTTTGGTTAAGTGAATCATCAAGATTTGATGATGTTAACTTAAATAATGCACAATTGGTTTTTTTTTTCATTTGGAAAACTTAAAAAGGACACAAGTAATTCAATTTCAAAAGGTATTGAGTTGTGGTAGTGTCCAATTCAGTTAATTTCATACGATGGTAATCTACTATAGATGAATCGATTGAAGCTTTGAATTTCACAGGAAAATCGGACACATTTACAGGATTATATTGTGCCCTTATCACTTATTTATTTATCCAAACACACATGATAATGATGCCATCATATTCAAATTGAAATAACCAATCGATTGGAAATACCAATGTTCTGAAAGTGAATCCTATAAACTTACTCAATGTCATCAGCAACAGCTGTTGTTGGGCTTGTGGGCTGTTTACTTTTGGCAGGTGTTTCACTTCCGTATTGTATAAAGGTACCACCATAGCTTCAATGTCATATCCTTGAAACAGAAAGTGAACTTATTTTTTTTATAAAAACGTATAAATGAGTATAAAGCTTATTTATAGTTTTTTTTTATATAAATCATTTGATATCTGATAAAAAGAAATTAATTTTTATTCCATTTTGTTTCATTATTACAGAGGATTTGATTGCCCACACACTTCATCACAATGGTCAACATCATTCAGCGAATGTTCACAACAATCCTTTTGGCTCCTTGACGAGCATTCATAAAATGGCTCACAATAATTTCGACAGTAAATATATAGATACAAGAAAGCACAGGTAAGTTTCCAATTAAATTAATATTTGTTTTAAAATATATTTTTATTGATCAATGAACGGAATTTTTAAACTACAAAATTACAATTTTTGCACAATTTTAGTCTTAGTGTTCTGGTAAAGAGGATCTGATGGTCAACTCGTATGAAATAGTTTTGAGGCCGCTAAGAAGCCTTCTTTCGCTGCGCTGATAAAACAATACTAGAATAGATATCTTCTTACTTACAATTTCTAATCTGAAATTGTGTATGTTTAATTTATCATGGTTGAAGAGGCTGCGACTCGTTAATTTTCTTCAGCTTTTAGGAGAGAGACGTATGTGGAGGCAGGGGTATACAGAATCGCACGAGTAGCTCGAGTCGCGCGACTATCGGTCTTTCTTCTTTGTGCTTATTCAGGAAATCATTGATTTTAGTCAATCCCTTTCATTGCTTGTTCGCCATGAACGAGTAATGTGATGTTTTTTGAAGCAGGTAGCACTTAGGCACACTCTGCAAACTTGAAATGAAAAGGAATACAAGAAATAATATAGTAAAGAGTTGCAATCACAATCGCTACGTTTAAAAGTATCTCTGCGACAAGGACATCAACAAAAGAGAATCAATGAAAGTCGCAGTGCTCTAGTCGCAAGGTTTAAAAACAGTCGAACAGTACAGCAGCTAGAAATGTTCACTCTGGAAAATTGAAATGAAAAGTAATTCAAGAAATGACATAGTGAAGAGTTGCAAACACAATCGCTACGTTTAAAAGTATCTTCGCGACAAGGACATGCAATAAAAGAGAATCAACGAAAGTCGCAGTGCTCTAGTCGCAAGGTTTAAAAACAGTCTTAAGAGCATGGTTTTTAATGTTATGCTTTGACTGTTTTTAAACCTTGCGACTTTTGCTTGCGATTCGTTACTTTGCTTCAGCTTTTAGGAGAGAGACGAATGTGGTGGCCGGGGTAGACAGAATCGCACGAGTAGCTCGAGTCGCGTGACTATCGGTCTTTCTTCTTTGTGCTCATTCGGGAAATCATTCATTTTTGTCAATCCCTTTCATTGCTTGTTCGCCATGAACGAGTAATGTGATGTTTTCTGTAGCAAGTAGCAGGTTGGCACAATACAGCTTCTGAAAATGTTCACTCTGCAAACTTGAAATGAAAAGGAATTCAAGAAATGACATAGTGAAGAGTTGCAAACACAATCGCTACGTTTAAAAGTATCTCTGCGACAAGGACAGGCAACAAAAGAGAATCAATGAAAGTCGCAGTGCTCTAGTCGCAAGGTTTAAAATTTAAAAACAGTCTTTGTGCTTAGTTTATTACGCATGTGCAACGTGAGGCAAGAAAAAACAGAAATAATTCGTATTTTGTTTTGTTCATTGTATATATGTATGTATGTAAACTGCTAGCAGTTTTGAAGTTTATATACAATGGTTTCGCTTAGCTGAGGCGAATAGTTTTTGTAAGGATTTATACACGATCCAACATTTTCATTGTTTACGTTTTTTTTATAAGGAATATGTAATATGAAAACTGGTTCTTACATAAGTATTTATACATGCGTACGTCATTGACCAGACTTTTGATTTGAGTTTTTAAGGATTTTCAAGTCTTATACGAGCACTACCTACATACATATTTGTCATATTTGTACACACATATATACATCATTGACCAGACTTTTGATTGGAATTCTTTAGGATTTTCAATATTTTTTACTATTATGAAGGTTGTCGTCTTCAAATAATGTACACATTCATTCTTGAAATTTAAACACTAACTTTCTTCTTGCTGTATTTATACAAAGATAGAAACGTCCTTACATTGGATGGATTTTTGTTTTGAATTTTGCTTTCCATTCAGATAGGTAGCTACATATAAATAAAGGTAAATACATATGTATATGTAGGTACCTATCTGAATGAACTATGTAGGATGTGCAGAAATTCAATCAAAAATTGTTTGTAAATTGATTTATATTATTGATTGATTATATATTATTGATTTATAGTAACAAAGATCTTTTGTTTGTTTGAGGTTTATATGAGGGTACTAGTTGACCTACCCAGCTTTGCTCGCGGGAAAGAAATTTATAGTTAAATCAAAATATTTCTTTCAACTAATCTTCTATAGAATTGCTAAAAATACCACGGGTTTTTTAACATTTTTAATACCTAATTGTTTAATTTTTACTTGCAATTATAGGTAGGTACTAGGTACAAGTTATGCATTCGTGCAGAAAAAATAAAAGGCACGACTGGGTCACACGTACTTGCTCCTGTGTGCTAATCCTTTTTAGGTACAGGCGTCTTTTTGACCAAGATTTAATTTTAATGTTTTTTTGATGTGCAACTTCTTTAGAATCGTTGTGGTTTGAAGTTCGAACGAACATGCGTCACGACAAAGGGATAAACATATAAATATATATAGGGTTTTAGCTTTTGCAGTTTTTTTAGTGTACTATATTTCCACTTGTTGTTTACTGTCTATAATATAATTTGCTAATAGAAAGATATAAAGGACTTTTTTCAGTTCAATTTTCATTTTGGTATGGACAAATTTGAACAACTGGCATAAAGATTCGTGGGAATCAGGAGTAGGGCAATAATTCTACGTAAAGGGACCTATATAGGTCCCAATAAAATATATTTTACTTTTTGAAATCAAATTAATTGAAATAGCTTAATTATGTTTGATGGATCGATAAACGTATGGTTAAGGATATCAGGTACCTGTAATAAGGTTGGAAGGAAGGTAGGTAGGTACTTAAATTAAGATACACATTCCAACTACTTTTAAGCGAGTGGGTATATAGAGACAATATTAAAAGTTAACACAGTGGTTTTGTTTATTTATAGGCAGGTGTAAACTTTTGTTTTCTTGATTGAAATTTTTGCATTCAGTAGTAATCGAATAGTTTTTTTATTTGTTAGTTGTTTTTGTGTGTTATCATAGGCTTCCTTATTTATTCTGTGTGCTTTTATGATGATGAAATGCTTTAAAATACGTAAGTATGTATGTAAGTTTTCACCTTCTTTTATTTGGCTAATGGCTAGGGCTTAACCGAGCAATATGAAATAAATTTTTGGGAAAAATATTAAACAAATAAAATTTTTATGAAAACAAAAAACACAATTCATAACATTTTTGGGCAAAAATGTTGTAAGCCATCTTATTTCTTTTGCTGTTTTCTATTTAATGATTTTTTTATTTCAAAATCGTTCGACCAGTTTTTTTCAAAATGTTATTTTTGAAAAACTTTTCGAAAACATATTTCAAAATTTTGCTGAGTATGTCAATTTAAAGAAATTTATAGTTTATACTAGGAGAAAAATTAAAAAAAAAATCTATAATTCCGTTTTCAAAATATTCAAAAAACTAAATATTTAAAAAAAAAAATATTAAAAATTAAAAAAAAATCTTTTTGAAAATTTTAATAAGCAATATTTTTTAAATCGTAAAACACTATTTATTTACAAAATATGATCAAAATCCGTCAATTAGTTAATGAGAAAGTTTAATTTTAAGAAACCGGTCATGTGTGAGTTACCGTTATAAAACTTTTTCTAAAAAATCCATTAAAATTAAAAGATAGATTTTGCATAAAAAACACCATTCAGAAAGTTTTATCAAAATCGTAGGAACCGTTTTCGAGAAAAATAACTTTTTCATTACAAGTTATATGGCAGGTACCGTTAGTTTTGGAGCTAGAATGCCAATTCGAAAAACTGTCGGGTAGAGCACTCTAAAAATACTATATACCAAGTTTAAATAAAATATGCCCAACCGTTTAGGCTGTAGGAATCAAAACGGACAGACAGACAGACAGACAGACGGACGGAATTTTGATAAAATCCTTGTTTTTTTCTTTTTAGTTTTTTTGATTTTTTTTTTAATGTTGGTATTCAGTTTTTTAGAGTTTATTAATATACATGTGATTATAAACATTTAAATATTTTTTTTCGATTAGTTTTAAAAATATTGATTTTTCTAAATTTCAAAAATTATTTTAATTACAAAAATTCAAAAGTTTGATATGCAGAATTAATTCCGCTATTTACATCTGTTCGAATATAAAATTTAACAGACATCCATTGAGCCGTTACCGAGAAAGCCAAAAATTTAAAAAAATCGTTACATGAAAAGTCCCGTTAATAGGCTTTTCCCTTAAATTTAGTTCTGATTAAATGATAGCCAATACCAACAAAAAAAAATCTAAAAAATGTTCATCAAAATCGTTGGATCCGTTTTCGAGAAAAATAAGCTTTTGCTAAACGGTCGTAGGGCAAGTACCGTAGCCCTAAAAATAAAATTTCAATTTCCCCTATGAGGAATGGAAGGGATAAACACGTACCAAATTTGAAGGCAATCGCTATACCCGTTTATGCTGCGGCTCGATATACACCTGTCTGTGAGAGGCAGACAGACAGACGTCATGTTCGATTATTATCTCAATTTTTTATATTCACGAATCATAAACTTCCTTTATAGTCCCTACAATCGCAAGTAAAAAGAGGACACAAACAGAATTTTACAAAAAAAGAGAGTTTAAAATAGATCTGAATTGAAAAGAGAACCCTCCCTAGCTATGCAATCAGTTAGAGCTTTAATATGTAGAATAACTTCTTAATTAAATAAGGAAACTTTAATTTTTTATATAAAAAAAAACTCAGTTTATTTAAAAAAGGCACTTTATAACGTAACAAGGATTTATTTATAAATTTAGTCTTTGACGACAAACTAATTTATTTATTATTTAAAAGAGAATATTGTGTGGCACTTTCGTTGCTAATCTAAGACGCGGTCTATGGGACGGAAAGAACTAAACTGAAAGTCTGTAATCTGTAGTCTGTACATTTTGGAATGGAAATCGAATGATGTTATGCAAAGTAAAAATAATGAAAAAGGGCACATGTTATTTCCGTTAAGACTGTCCATCGTGGGTCTGGCTTAGTGAAAAGTGTTTTGTCTAAGGTATATACGTATATGTACATAGATCATTTATTGTTCGTTAGAACCACTGCGACTGCATGGATTGGTTAATCCTATTTCAGAAGTGGGCTATAGCGTATAACCGAAGAAATTAGGTAAAAATCTACAGTTTTTGGCATTTGGACATTGGAAAATTGAATTGAATTGAAAAATATACCTTTTTCGAAGCGAAATATCTTGGTAAAAAATGTACATACAAACATATTTGAATAGTAAAAATATTATAGGGCCCGCGAGGCCCAAAACTTGAGAAAATGTTAATTAACTATCTTTAAACATTATCCCAAAGTTTTATTAAGTTCCGACCTTTGTCGACCTAAAACTACCTGGCGACTAGACTAAATTGGCACTTCATTGAAATAAAATGTTTGTATAGATTTTTTCAATTAACCCTCATTCAGTTGTACCGGCCATTAAATAAAAAAAATAGAATATGAAATGGCAATTAAATTTCCAAGAAGATTGATTATGAGGAATTTTGAGCCCAATCCAACGGTTGCGAAGTTATCGTGCTTAAAAAGTAAATAACGGGTGATTTTTTTTAGGTTAGGATTTTCATGCATTAGTATTTGACAGATCACGCGGGATTTCAGACATGGTGTCAAAGAGAAAGATGCTCAATATGCTTTGACATTTCATCATGAATAGACTTACTAACGAGCAACGCTTGCAAATCATTGAATTTTATTACCAAAATCAGTGTTCGGTTCATTCACCGTAACGTTGCGTCCAACAGCATCTTTGAAAAAATACGGTCCAATGATTCCACCAGCGTACAAACCACACCAAACAGATGCATTTTTCGGGATGCATGGACAGTTCTTGAACGGCTTCTGGTTGCTCTTCACTCCAAATGCGGCAATTTTGCTTATTTACGTAGCCATTCTACCAGAAATGAGCCTCATCGCTGTCGATAAAAAAGCGGATTTTCTGCCAACTTTTCTAGGGCACTGATTTTGGTAATAAAATTCAATGATTTGCAAACGTTGCTCGTTAGTAAGTCTATTTATGATGAAATGTCAAAGCATACTGAGCATCTTTCTTTTTGACACCATGTCTGAAATCCCGCGTGATCTGTCAAATACTAATGCATGAAAATCCTAAACTCAAAAAAATCACCCGTTACATATACAATTTAAAAAAGTGCCCAAATTTGGGCAATTTTGATTGTTTCATAGCTCTGTTGCTCCGTTAGTTGTACAAAAATAAACTTTATGGGTCAGACTTATTTACTATAAGTTAACATTTAGAGCAATTTTGCTTTAAAATGCACCAGAAAAAAGTTATAGGCCAAAGAGCGAAAAAAGTCCAGATTTTCAGTAATTGTTACCTGATGAAGGGGCAGAGCGTTGTTATGAAAATTTAGTTTTTGTATCTATCGGGCATCCCAAGCATCATATCAAGAATACAGAACTACCCTATCTTTTGTAGGGTAAAAACTCTTCATATACTAGACTAGATATAGATAGTAATATTGGTAAAATTTTTGCACCTTTGAGCGCTTGTAAGCCGTATTTTGTCCCGCTAAACAGTTGTAAGCGGTACTTTCGTGATGATTACTTCTAAATTGAAGTCCACGAATAAGACATTAAAAACTGTCACGGAGTAAAAGTACAGTAGACAAATAAATGTTTTCACATTTCCTCGATTCGAGTTTTCGAATAAATTAACAGAACGTAATCTTTTTTCGTCTAGTGCTTATTCACTCATACAAGTAAAAAGCCCTTAAAACAGTTTCATTTTCTTACTGGGACTATTTAACTTTTACGAAATGTTAAAATACATGCATTTCATTATAACTAAAAACATCAAAGTAAAGCAAAATAGAATATCTGACATTTCAACATTTTTCTCCACGCATTTTCCATCTTATTGACAGTTATATTTTGGTTTTTGGGTGTTCTTTTCAAAGTACTTACCTTTGTGCTAATAATAATAATATAATAATCTTATTAAAAAAGGTTTTCCAACGAATTAAAATTTTCTCTTATAACACCTCGACACAAACGATGCCAGTCGAGCTTAATAAATCCTCTACTTTGTTTACCTTTGACGACGCCATAAATTCCTCAGGAATTATGGATATCCTGTCTGCAGTAGGTACGTGGCTGCTTACAGAAGTCATAGCCATACTCACAACCCATAAGTGCATGTTATAACAAGGCTATACCGCTAATTATAACCGACATACCGTTTGCATTGCTTCGAATTAAAACTGAAAGCACGCAAAGACTTCAAAGGATTTTCAAAGAAAGGTATTTTAAATATTGTTTTATTTTCCACCAAACAAAATGCTTTCAGGTGCTCATGTTCAAGACGTATTATTGAACCAAAAAAAATGGCTACAAAGAGGCATGTAATTAACTGACATGCATATTGCTCATAAACGCTAAATACCTCAGCCATTCCATACCACGGTACCATGAAAGGTAAGTGCTGGGAATATTCAAAATGAAAACCTCGTGTGGCCCAAAGTTGACGTCTATGAGACTTCTGGCCTAAAGGCTCAACGACGACGACATTTAGGTGTAAGGGTCAACTTATGGGCTAATTTTCACCTGTTGGCACTTTGACACAATAACAGCAAAGGTTGTGGTTTGTGTAGACTTAAAAGCTACAAAAAAAAACATAGCGTCCTGATATCTGTTTTATGAAAAAAAGAATTTTTTTTATCAAAAGGAATATTTTCCTGGGGCTGGAGGTGGTTAGGTCGTTTGAAATTGAAAAAAAGAAAGTTTTATTTTCCTTCTCCATTTGTTCCAATTTCAGTTTATTTTTTTTCGAATGACCCCAATGACAAGGTAAAGGTAGGTTTTTCGTTTTTCTCTTCTTTTTTTATTGGAAAACTGTATTCTTCGGTGTGGCTAACAAATGCTATATATAAGACCAAATTGGATGACGTGAGTTTTTCTAGTTGTCTAAGCCTCAGGTGGTTCGGGCCTTCATAACGGATGATGGGATAGCTTGATAGTTTTTTTTTAAAGTTGTAGGTTGATTTAAGTTAAAACCTTTTTATTGAGACTGAGCTATATGGAGTTGTCAGTTGGTAACTATCTTGTTTTAATTAAGGAAAAAATCGATATAGCCAATAAACATTGTCTATGCGATTAGATTTCCTTCTCAGTTTCCATGCCTAACCAGAGGTTTATTGAGTTTTGTCTAGGATATTATTTTAAATTAAGTATTGTTTTTTTGAGAAAATGTTTGATTATAAGTTTTAACTGTAAAAAGTGTTTTAAGCTCGTATACTGTGGAAAAACATTAAAAATCAATCAAGCTAACCTGTTCGAACGGAAGCATGAAAAGTAGTTTGGACTTCCGAACAAATGGCAATTGTGTTTTCGGTACCGTAGCTTCCACAATTCGAAGTTTATTTTTGATCATATAAAATAGCGGAGTTCTTCCGAATTTTCATTTATACTAAGCTACGGAATGATTCATTACACATTTCACTCATTACATCAAGTTTGTAAGTCAGTCAAAGATATTGAAACTTTTCACACTTGGGAATATAGACATATTGAGTTTTTGTTGTACGAATACAGTAAGAGTACAGATTGGATATCAGAACGACAGCTTGTACATATCTCTTTTGCTCTTTGGAAGGATGAATGCATTTTTCTCCTTCCTCTTCTTCCAGAAATTATTATGATCTCTTATAATCAGAGCTTCCTCTGAAATTTTTTCTGGCTGAAAAAAAGAGTCCCATATAAACTTTAAGGAAAACATATATAATATGATATCAACAGTTATATTTTGATTAATTTTATAAACATAAAACAAAAGGATAAATCACTTTATTCAACCAAAAAAATAATTAAACCTAAGAACTTAAAATATTTCAGTTTATTTATAAAAGTCTATAAATATCGGGTTTTCCAATATTCACTAATCATCGAACTGTCAATTTATTCAGTTAACTCAACATTTTCATCATGGTAAAGTACACGAGCGCAACGTCGGTAAATTATAAAAATTTTCTACCGAAATTCGGAGTCGGTGACCGCAACTTTAAAAGTGTTGCATTGTTGAATTTCATCGCAAAATCATCTTCAGTGACGAAGCTTATTTTTGCCTCAATGGGTTCGTCAATAAGCAAAATATGCGTCATTGGTCAGGTGAAAATCCACATTTGCTTCTTGAATCAATACTTCATCCACAAAGAAATAACTGTTTGGTGCGGTTTGTATGCCGGCGGCGTTGTTGGGCAATATTTTTTCGTCGACGATAACGATTGTCACGTTACTGTGAATGGCCAGCGTAATCGCACTATGATTACCGAATATTCTTGGCCCGAATTGGAAGATAGTAGGATCAACAGGATGGTGCCACAAGCCACACAGCACACCTTACATTCGATTTATTGAAGAGTAAGTTTGATGAGCGTGTTATCTCAAGAAATGGGTCAGTCGATCTAGACTATTTTCTTTGGAGCTACGTTAAGTCATTGGTTTATGCCAACAAGCCGACGACGTTTGAAGAGCTCAGAGCCAACATTGAACGCGAAATATGTGGCCAAGTCATTGAAAATTTGGTTCAACGAATCGACGGCTGCAAACGTGCCCGCGGTAGCCATATGAACGAAGTCGAAATCCATTCATAAATGTGAAACTGTTCGACTGTGCGAAATAAGGTCTAAAAAAATAAATCCCCAAAAAAATTACATTTTTAAACAATAACAAGGAAAATAGGTTGTTCTTTAATTTTTTGGTGCTTTTTTTAGAGTTGTAACTTGTAAGCATCATTATCGGTGAAGGCAAATTCTGGTTATTCATTCATCCCACCTTTTTATCATTTCAGATGACATAAACCCACTCTATCTTCTCTTATTTCTCTTCTTCTGCACGAATAAGGAGCGTAGTGGTCGTTCGACCGGAGCTGTTCCAGTTTGCATAAAGTATGTTTGTTGCACCAGCTTTGTTGGTATTAATTAATAATGAGGCATATCAAATAACCCTTAAATACCCCCACAGTTTCTTAATTTTTTCTCTATCATAAAGCCGGCAGAGTTGTTCGGCTGCACCATTTACTTGCCCGTTCGCTCTCGGCATCCAAGCGGTGCTTTTTTTTGCCCGATTAAACTGAAGTTGTCGTCTAATCGTTCGAAAAATACTTGAAAACTCTTTAACTATGGCGGATTTCTACTAAATACAGAGAAATCTCTTTTTTATAAAAAAATACGTCGGATTTCCTTTCGTAAAACACTCATTTAGTAGGCTTTTTGACAAAATTTTATATAGTCTCATACTGTTTTAACTTTTTGCACTTGGTATTGAACCGATCTCCTTAAAAATGGTATTTGCTTACCTAGGAAATCGTTCCTACAGAGTGCATTTAAGAAATGCTCTTTCTAAATATTTTTTCCCTACTATCGGGGTACCTCAAGAAACTCACTTAGGCCCTCTCTTCACCATCCTTACTATTACTTACATTGAATTGGTTAAAAAGCATTCCAACATATCATATATTAAACATGCTAAACTTTTTTTTCCACACTCTATACAATAAGAGCTTGCCATGTTGCCATCTTTTCAAATTGCCTCCCAGTCAACATTTTTCTGGCAATCTATCCATCCCCATTGCGGAATCGATACGAAATCTTGTTTTTTTGGTGATCGTGAGCTTAACTTCTTTACACACATCAGCGAAATAACCCAGAAGGTTAATTTAGCACTCGAATTTGTAAAACAATGATCTAAAGAATTCTCCAACCCTTACATGACTCGTTCCCTATATATGTACGTATACCCTTCGTTAGACTTCTTCTTGAACATGCTACTCAAAGGTTGGTGCCCATGCCACCATGTTCAGATTTCCAGAATCGAAAACTACAAAGATTCTTTCTACAATTCGCTTTTCGTCGCCTTCTATAGCAAGACCTCTTTATTCTACATCCATATTAAGACTGTCTCCAACAAATTTATTATAAAAATAAAAGTAAACAAAAACACCCTGATTTGCATCCCTTAAAGAACAATAAAATTTCCAAGTCTAGGGAAACCCCCGAACAGTTAGTGACATTCCTATTCCGTTGTTAAGCTTTTTTATGGCAATAAATTTATCTATTTATTTCTGTTTTGCCTCAGCATCCACACCACAAACAAGCCTCTAAAAACTTAACAACAACAACCAACCAAACCATAAGTCATTAATTAATATCTAACTTTGGCTCTAATGGCTCAACCCGAAACTGATAGAACCTCAACCTTTGTTAATTAATTCAATAAATTCAAGTTCATTCTATCACTTATTACATAATTTAAGAGAAAAATAGAAAACCTGTTCAAAATTTCACCATTCACCCATAATTAGTCATCGGCGGGCGGATAATGGCCCGTAAAACAAAACTAAGTTCCAATTTAAATTTCAAATTTTATTTCTCTTCGTATCTTTTCTTAAAACTGACTGGATCGGTTTTGATGTTGATTGCATAATTGTATCTTTTGTTTTAAATTAAAGATAGATAGAATAAATGGCAACTAGTTTTGGGTTTTTTAGACACCGATCTTTCGTTCGTGAGATTTTTTTGCTTGTTTTTTTTTTTTTTTTGCAAAATTTAAAAATAGACGAGACGAGAAGATATATTATAACCTTAAATTTGACTTCAAGGTCTTAATCCAAGTGATTAATCTTCTAGGATTTAATTCTAAGGTTTATATTCAGATTGAGTGAAGGGTCTGATAACGATGGTTGTAAACATCTATAAGCTAGGTGATGTGCCTGAAACGCCATCTTGTCATGTTTGCATAATGCAAATATGTAAAATATTTTTATAGAATTTTGATTGTTTTTTAAGTTTAGTTAAAACTAAAAATAAAAGATTTTTTTAAGGGATTTTATTCTAAAGAAGTTAAGTTTCTTTTATTGAAAAAGTGCACATTGTCACTGGTTTTATACAAATATTTACAAACCAACGTATTTATCTCCGAGCCTCATTTTATTCAGAATGAAATGAACTGGTGATAAAGCGTGGGTGATTGTATTACTAATTGTATGAAGAATATATCGACATATTTATTTGTTGTTCCCCAAGTAAATAATAATTTCAGGTTTCCAAATTACTCGCCATCTGTTTAAGGAATAAGAAATTTCCAAATTGCCAATCATTCTTCCGGTTAACGGTGTATGTGGAAAGGTTGTCTTTATAATAAAAAACAGAGCAGGAATTGCTATGAAGCTTTTGAGGCATACTAACTCACAAAAGGATAATAAGATTTTCATACTCAATTACAAGAATATTTCAAAAATCTGGATTCAAATCCGTGTTAACAAGTACAATTATTATAAAAATAATTATAAACATTTTTATTTTTATTAAATTATGTAAATAAACATTGTAGAATAAAATTTAGGAAACTTTATTCGATTTTTGTTAATTTTGATTGATCGAATAAAGTACGTTAAATTGTATTGAGTGGAATAATTTAAACGCCATTTTATTTCTTTAAGATATATAAAAAAGTGTGAATTCTTTTTTCAAAATGGTAGGAACGGTTTTTAATTAAAACGGTTTTTTGAACACATTTTTTTTTAAATAAAAAAAATAATTCAAGAATACAAACATATAAGCACAAAGATAACATACATTTAAATTTCAAAAAAAAAAAAAATTAAAAAAAAATATTAAAAATACAAAGAAAAAGTTATCAACAAAAAATGAACGCGAAATTACTTAAGCTGCCTATATCTTCTTGAATATCAATTTTGATAGTAATCGGGTCACCAGTTTTCGAGAAAGTCGAAGAAAAAAACCGGTCCTATGGTACGGTACCGTTTTAAGCCCATCATATTAAATTTGTTTCCACCAAAATATAAATGCTTACCTACAGTAGTACACCGATTTTTTGTCATAAAAATTTTTGGAGCCGTTTTCGAGAAAAATAAGCTTTTACATAACGGTTATATGACAAATACAATTTTTCCAGTAACTCAAATGTGTTTCTCTATCATTTTAATGCCATGTTTGATTATTATGTGAATTTTTTTTTGCATGAATGCATAACTTGCATTATAGTACCTATAATCGCAAGTAAAAATTGAGTGTATATCAGACAAAAAGTTTTTTTGTGTTAAGTTTGTGGAAATATGAAATTGTTCGACACCAGGTGTTTACTTCAAAAATAAAAAAAAAACTCGTGTGGGGCCATTTAACCCGTAAGCTGATGCCTATCACCCTCCATTTTAAAGGGCTTTTTTTGTAATGTTTTTTATTTTTGCAAAAAAATACATTTATTTGACAATAAATTTAAGAAATTATAAAGATAAAGAAAAATGACTTTTCCCTATATCATTTCACATTTAAGTCTCTGAATCGTTAATTTTTTCAGGTCAGAAAATAGATTTTACCATCTACCTATCAAATTTAATACAAATCCTTTAAGTCGTTGAGGCGTGAATGTGGAACAAACATCCAAATATCCTATCTATACATGTACATAAAAATGAAGTGTCTGTTTTTAAAATCAAAATAACAGCTTTTTACTTTACCATTTAAAATTTTTTTGTCTGTCTGTCTGTCTTTCTGTCTGTTTGTTCCGGGTAATCTCGCGAACGGCTGCACCGATTTTGACGGGACTTTCACTGGCAAGTAGCTGATGTTCTAAGGAGTAACTTAGGCTATGTTAATTACTCACTTGGTGGCGCTGGTGTCGTTTTTTTTTCGAAAATTCTTATTTATGGACCGACTTTGAAGGGACTTTCACAGGCAGGGAGCTCATTTCAAAAGGGATAACTAAAGCTATTTGAATTACCCGTAGGTGAAACTGGTTTTGATTATTTTTCGAAAATTATTATTTTAGAACGATTTGACTCAAAACCACATACAATAATAATACATAATATCTTCTCTATGGTGGAATAAAGAATTATTAGCTTTTTGTAAACTTTACGAATTGAGTAAACAGTTTTTGATAAATTTCAGGTGCACGTAGTCGCGGGTAATACTTAGTTTATAATATAACTAGGATTCGATCTGTGGGTCAAGCAAGACGGGCCACGTCGCGTCGGCGCTATGTGCTATACAAGCGAAGTAATGCTCGAAGTTGTGATGGAGAACTTTGATGACTGGATCAACTGATGCTAAACGTTCATGCTAAATGTTTAGAGCTACGACAAATCCTTTGTTTGCGTTTGCTATGCAACATCTTTGAGCGAGCTTGAGGCCTAGAATTGAAACGTTTTCCTCAGCTCATATTGGCACTAATCATCAAAAGTTCGACCGATCGCTTAAGGGAATGCTAGCTAGGCCAAAGTGGACACTTAAATGCCATATATTATGGCATGAACATAGCTACAAAATAAAGCCAGATTCATTTTTATATTTTACCCCGGTGTTGTTTTATACAAGTTTTATTTCCTTTCTTACCTGATCCACCCTTTTTAAAGTTCTATAACAGATCTGTCTTCAAAGTCGTTATATTTGTGTCAAGGTATCTTCCTTGAAAACAGTTGGTGTTATTTCTTTGAAATCTTCGAAATAAATTTCTTAATTTTAATTCTTTTTAATGTGGGTTCCAGATGTATTTACCTGAATAATAAAACCATCTTACTGGACCTGATTTTTAATAAAAATGTTAATGCGATCGAAATGATATTGATTGATTTTAAAACAGCTATTAGTTAACAAACACTTAAAAGTCAAGTTTGATAATTAATTGTTTAAACTAAAAAAAAATAATTCTTATGACTAAAAATTAAAAACAGAAAAAAATATTATTTACATTGATATCGGAAATTCTGTATTCAAAATGTTGTCAACAATATTTCTTGAGCACAACAAGCTTTATGCTAAAAAAAGAGATTTTAACTTCAAGGCCGGCTCCCTCCTTGGTATGAATGTATATACCGCCAAGGTTAATGCACTTTGATATTTTAGTCTTTTATTTAATTTAAAATTTCGTCTAAAATAAAGACTAGCAGCATCATTGTAGGACACAAAAAAAAATATATAAAATTTGCATTTAAAAAAAGATACAATTGACAGCGTAAGTACCCCGCTAAATCAAGTTAGAACGGCTCTAACTGTGACCAGTTCTTTAAAGCAGGGGTGTGTTGTGAGGTGATGTTAAGTTAAGGTTTTTTAATCTTTTCAAGCAATGGCTTCTGTCCAAGTCACTGCAACTATAAAACCTCAAAGCGCATTGTAAAATATAGTTCATTTTTCTCAATTCAACGACGAAGTAGGACGCAACAATGAGAGTATTCATCGTAAGTTGAACTGGACAGCAGATGTTTCAAGAAGTTATTAATGATTTTTTCGGTTTTAGATCTTAGGTTTCTTGGTAGCAGCATCGACTGCGGGTAATTTAGGATACAATTATAACAGTCCAGTAACATCTGGAAGCCTCCAAGGAAGCGGAAGTTCGTTAATTGGAACTGTTGGACTAGGAGGATCAGGAGGCATTATCGGCAACCGATATGGCAGTGGCTTGATCAGCTCTGGTGGTGGATTGATTGGTAATGGAAGGCTTATCAGTTCGGGCGGATATGGTGGTGGACTAATCAGTTCTGGAGGTTTGATCGGTTCGGGCGGTAGTGGTCTGATCAGCGGAAGCTCTCTTGGAAGTGGTTTAATAACCACTTCAGGTAACAGAATTATCGGTGGAGGAGGTGGTATCATCAATGGAGGAAGCCAAATCATAAGTGGAGGAGGAGGACTCATTGGTGGTGGAATTTCATCTGGTGCAACCAATGTGATTGGAATTGATGCAGTGGACTCCATTCCCCAGACTGTTGAATACAGCAAGCAATTCTTCCATTACGAAGCTCCAGAGGAGCCCCAAGAAGAGGGAACCGTAACCAAACAATTGAGCAATGTCTTGAAGAAGAACCTCCAGGTTGTCTTCATTAAGGCACCAGAAAACAACGCTGCCACCAGTGCAGCGCTCCAGCTGGCCAAACAGGCTATCGAACAGAAGACAGACATTTATGTTCTTAGCAAACAGAACGATGCAACTCAATTGGTTGGACAGCTTGAACAAATCCAAGAAAGTGTCAATACCGTACCAGAAGTCAGAATTGTCAAATATAGGACTCCTCAGGATCTTGCCTATGCCAAGGAAATCATCCAGCAACAGTACGAAAATACCGGAGGATCTTCTCAATCAATCGATGGAGGAATTGTTCCAGTTATCAACTATGCCAGCGGCAGTGGTAGTTCATTGTCCACTGGTGGAGCTTTGTTGGGATCAAGCTTGGGTTCAGCTAATATCATTGGAGGTGGATCAATTGTGGGATCCGGCCTAGGAGGATCTACCATTATCGATAATGGTTCATTGTTGGGATCTGGTATCGGCTCAACCAAAATTATTGGAGGCGGTTCAATTTTGGGATCTGGTATCGGCTCAACCAAAATCATTGGAGGTGGTTCAATTTTGGGATCTGGTATTGGTTCAACCAAAATCATTGGAGGAGGAGGTAGTTCATTGTTGGGATCAGGACTCATCAATGGTGGTTCATTGATTGGATCGGGAAACTATGCTTTGGGATCCAACAAGGTCTCATCAATCAGCTCCCCAGTGTCTTCACAATATCTCCCTCCTTTGAAGAAGAAGTAAGCGATAGTTATGTTAATGTAATATTATTATTTTTTTGTTAAAGTGTTTTAATAAAACAATAAAAATGAGTTAAATAGCTGTGGCTAGCAGATATTTTGTTAGTGACATTTTGTTTGAATTGAAATTTGCTTCTTTTTTTTAAATTGATCGGTTTTTCCATTTATGTACACGACCGTCCACTCATAGGTGAGCCTGTGATTTTGAAATATTCCAGTACATAACTCTGGTATAAGAAACTCAAAATTGATTACCTGTAACTAACTGATAAACCGATTTCAGCAAGGGAGTAATTCAATGTCAGCTATTCGTTCCCTATTCGCATTTAATTCACTTTCTATTCGCTTTTTATTCGCTTTCAATTCCCTATTAAATAAAAGACGAAAACAATATGTGAGACAAAGCAACAGCCATCATACTCAATAATTCTGTCACTTTCTAAAGGATTCTCCAAATAACTCTCAGGATTTCAATAAAAAAAAACAATAAATATACATTTAAAAAATCTTTCTATTTATTCGTCAATTATAACAAGAGAAACACTTACAATTACATAAATTTTGTCTAACAATACATCTTCAGACTTATTTCTTGATGGGAGTTGGGGGCAAGTAGTTGCTTGATGAAATGCTGCTTCCACCACCGGATGATCCAAGGGAAATAACTTTTGATCCAGAACCTCCACCGATCAACTGAGATGAGCCAAGACTTGATCCAGATCCGTAGCTGCTTCCACCACCAATCAACTGAGCTGAACCAAGACTTGAACCTGATCCGTAGCTACTGCCACCACCAATCAACTGAGATGAACCAAGGCTTGAACCCAATCCGTAGCTGCTTCCACCTCCGATCAATTGGGATGAACCTCCAATGATTTGTTGAGAAACTTGGGCAGGGCTGGCGTAGTTCAAAACTGGAGCAACACCTCCATCGAAGGTTTCAGAAGCTCCTCCGAAGTTATCGTATTCAGATTGAATGGAAGCCTTGGCACGTTGAACATCTTCGGCGGTCCTGTATTTCACAAATCTTACCTCAGGTGCAGTTTGTACGTTCTCTTGGATTTGTTGGAGTTGTCCAACCAATTGAGAACCGTCAGTTTGCTTAGAAAGAACATAAATAGCTGTTCTTTGTTCGATAGCTTGCTTTGCCAATTGAAGAGCAGCACTGGTGGCAGCGGTGTTTTCTGGGGCCTTGATGAAGACAACCTGGAGGTTCTTCTTCAAAACGTTGCTCAATTGCTTCATAACTTGTCCGTTTTCATGGGCTTCCTCGGGTGCGGTGAAATGGTAGAATTGCTTGCTGTATTCAACGGTCTGTGGAACAGAGTCCAGGGCATTGATTCCAATGTTGAGGGTGCTGCCGGAAGAGCCACCACTGCTGATTAGTCCACCTGAACCACCATATCCTCCACTGCTGATGAGTCCACTTCCTGAACCACCATATCCTCCACTGCTGATGATACCACTTCCAGAGCCATATCCTCCACTGCTAATGATGCCACTGCCAGAGCTACCATATCCCAATGAGCTACCCAAACCGCTTCCAGAGCTGATGATACCACCGCTGCCGTAGCCTCCTCCAATACCACTGCCTACAAGACCGTTGTAGTTTGATCCCTGTCCAATGAGACTACCAGATCCTTGATGGACACCTGAAAGTCCTGGTCCGTAGTTGTAACCTGGCAAAAGACCAGCGCTGGTAACTGCAGCTAGGAATCCTAGAATCTGAAATTATTGAGTTGAGTTAGAACTGCTTAGAATATAATATTAATCCTTTAATCTGAACTCACGATGAAAGATCTCATGTTTGCCTTGTCGTTGACTTATGAAACTGAACTAGATCTTCAGAGGAGCTGCCAGGTTTTATAGTTGCACAAAAAAGAAACTAGCCAAAAAGCAGAATGGGATAATCTATTCTGCTAGATAAAAAATAGAATATTCATAGTTCATACTTAGAATAGAACATAGATAGAACATAAGAAAGGTGAGGTAGCAAAAACTATGTATTTTTTTATTTTTATGCAAATCGTTTGGTGTTTTGTTGTTTTAGTATATTAAGTGTGGCATACAAAAAATGTTAAATTTATAACTAGTTCTTCTATAAAGAAAACAATCACTAGGTCTAGGATTGTTAATGAACCATAGAACGACCGTGACCAAATTACGTTTAGGTAAGCTGTGTAAGTTCAAATACATAATTAAGGAGGAGATTGATTGTTATTAGTGGTAAATTATTACACTTATTAGTTGTATACCGCCAGTAGCCTTTGGGTTATTTTTAGTTTGTTTTTTAATGTTAGTTAGTCATTGATTAAAAGAATTTTCTGTTTTTGATAATAAATTGAGAGAAGTGCGTCTTTTGGGCTGAGAAATTTTCTTTTTGAGGTTGAAAGAGTAGGTATGGTTTTGCAAATATAACAAATCTAATAGAAAGTCAACCGTAACATTACATCAGAAGAAAAACAGATTTTTGTAAAGAATTCCACATTCGTCTGGTGCGGCAAAAAAAGACACAATTCTCATGGGTAAGTTGGTAGGCATTCCAAGCTGTTTTACTTTAATGACTGAATTTTGTACGCTTAGAAACGCTGCTGGCTATTTCACTAAAGAACAGTTTGAAAAATAAGTGATTTTTTTTTATTTTAATTGACATCTGACCAATTCTGCACCTATAGGATTTCATATGTTCCGGCTGTAGCCAAATTTATTACGGTTCCAAAACCGAGAAAAACGTGCATCACCAATCAGCTCTTGTGGAACGATCACTTACCGGTGTCGCCACAAGGTGTTTGGTCTTTCTGACTTTCTCTGGCGATGTAAGAAATTCTTTTCCCATCTTATCTGGCTACCGACAAAACTTACATAAATGCTTTCAGGTTCCAATACTAGAGTTCAGCTCTAGCTATACTTGAAGTGTTGAGTCTTTTAGATGGTTTTCGAAACAGAGCATCCAAATAGATTAGAGATAATGACATCATTGATCAATGGAACATGTACGTCGCTCGGACGTAGATTGTACGTTCTTTTTTCTTGGGATACAGCAATTCGCATTCCTCCCCTTAAACAATTCCACCGTAACACTAACACATCGAGAAATGAGAAAAACGGCTTATTTGGTTTTCAGGATCAGGTATATAAAATAGGAAACGTAATTCTACGACATTCCACCGAAAGGGAAAAAGAAACGTCAAATCGTTTCCCAATCTCAATAGGATCTTGCACAATGGCTTAATATAATAATAATATATATAATATATATATATATATAATATATTTAATAATAATTTTGGTGTTCCAAAAGGAAGTATTCTTCGGCACAAGTATTGTTGGAACCTTATACTCAATATAATATACAGTGCTTCGCAATTGGCGCGGATAGATAATTGAGGTCTGTGGCGGCTATGTTGTTTTGGTGACATCTGTCAAATCTGTTGTTCTGTTGTTTACTGATGCCAAATCAGCATTGCAAGTCACATTCAAATCTTAGACTTTAAAATCAAAATGAGAGTTTGTTGCGTTGCGGAAAATTTACGGTATTTGTATATTTTTCAACGTTTGGTGGTCAAATTTCAGAAGACCGTTTCGGAATTATATCATTTAATATTCGCGCGTCAAAGGAACTCAAGACCAGTAGAGAACTTTGCCGCGATCCGATTTGATGTTACGAAATCCTGCAAAATAATTATTTTGCTATTATAGGGACTATAAGGCAAGTTTAGAATTAGTGAATATAAAAAATGGATATAACAATCAAATACGACATTACGATCAAAGAGAAGCCTTAAAAGTTAGTGACAAAAAATGTCATTCTGTCTGTCAGTCTGTCAGTCTGTTAGTCTGTCAGTCTGTCAGTATGTCAGTATGTCAGTCTGTCAGTCCGTCAGTATGTCTGTCTGTCTGTCCGTCTGTATGTATAACGAGCTGCAGCCTAAAGGGCTTATGCGATTATCTTCAAATTTAGTATGTGTGATTCTTTTGGCATTCCTCCCATATAACCCTTAAGGAAAAGCTTACTTTTTTTTAAAACGGCTCCAACAATTTTGATGAAACTTTTTCAGATTATTTTTGTAAGTATTTTTTGAATAACTTTTTTACTTGCGATTATAGGTACTATAATGTAAGTTATGCATTCGTGCAAAAAAAATTGAGATAACAATCGAACATGACATTACGATGATAGAGAAACATATTTGAGTTACAGGCAAAATTCTGTCCGTCTGTCTGTCTGTCTGTAGGGATGTATTTTGGACTGTAGCCTTAACGGTTGGGCCAATCGTCTTCAAATTTAGAAATTTAGGTTATTTTGACCTTCTACAGAGGACTTTTAAATTTTTTTTAAGCTCAAAAATTAACGGTACCTTTCATACAACCGTTATGTAAACGCTTATTTTTCTCGAAAACGGCTCCAAAATTTTTCATGAAAAAAAAATAAATGCACTACTGTAGGTAAGCATCGTTATATTTTGGTGGAATAATATGTAATATGGTGGGCTTAAAACGGTACCTCACATAGGAACGGTTTTTTTTCTTCGATTTTCTCAAAAAATGGTTATCCGAATACGAATACTATCAAAGTTGACATTCAAGAAGATGTAGATAGCCTAAGTAATTTCGCAAACATTTTTTTTTTTTTTGAAAAAACCGGATATTCATAACTTTTCTTCGAAAATAAGAATAAAATCGCTTCTTTCCATTATCTATTTTATAAAAAAAACTGAACGTCTAAACTGACAAATACACAATGATTTATTTTTTGCACACAATGATTTTTTGCATCAAGCATTTTATTTGATTTTTTTCGCAAAAATATATTTTTCATTTTTGTCAAAATTTAATTTACCAACTTTCGAGTTTAGATAAACATTTTTGTGGGCGTGTCAGTGGGTGGAAATATTTTGTCGTCATTTCCTAAACTATCCTTTATCACAGTTAAACATTTTATTTTAATCAGTTGGGTTCCGATTTTATTATCTTTAGCATAATATATTTTATTTTTATCAATTTCGACGATTTTTTTAGGTGTGGCAGTACCTGGAAATCTATTGTGAGGCTTTCTTTCCGAAATTGTTTTCATTCCTGAAAAATTCATCGAATCTTTTATCGACCTTTTTCCGTTTTCTTATTCAAATGGCCAAATTTGCGCCGGACATTTGTTCTCTGAATGGACTTCGGAGATTTACAGAGTATATTTTTGTAACATACTGGATATAAGGCCAATATTGGAATACATATGTTGTTTACGCTCGATCTATAAATACTTAAAAAAATAATATGTGTTATAATAGACAATAGTGTTCTTTTATTAATAAAATATTTTTTGTCCTAATTTACATATAAATAATAAATATGTATCTTCGCATCGAAAAAAGTAAATGGGTATTTTCACCGCCAAAATATTGTCTAAACGTTTTATCAAATCAAAAGTTTAATTTAATTTATGTAAAAATGGGTGTGTCTAAACTAAGAAGATATTAATTAACAAAAACGATACATTTGAAATCTTGTGGCAAAATCTACATCTGCTGATGCAAATTTATGATTTGTTTGTCTTTTTGCGGTTTTTAATATTTTTTTTATTTGAAAAAATATGAAAAAGTGATTTTGTTTTTAAAGAGTTGACCTTTAGTTTGGCATCATGGAGTGAGATTTTACTTACTGCTTGATTAGGATTATGTCATGGATGAAAATATTTTCCATTAAAAAGTCAATAGATGACATCTATGTACCATGTACCATCTTGTGATCGTTCGGACGGGTTTTGCGATGAAGACGAATATTATTTATTTATCTATATGGGATTTGTGAACAAAATTTATTTAAAATAAAACAATAAAAAGCTAAATTTTACTGGGCAAATCTGATTAATTGCTTAGAATAGTTATTATAATTATAGATGGGAAGTTTACTGGATTAATGTCCAAACGAAATCCATGAGCTTTTGTATCTTCACAATGGCCTTGATGTTGAGCTTTAATCAAAACTTAAAACTATATTCATCTGGGAAACAACTTCCGGAATAAAAACTATTTCTCTAAGAGAAAGCGTAGTCACTGGATCTTAAGTGTATTTCATTGTATTAGTGCTCAGGGAAAACAGCTGTCACCTGTCGTGGTATATACATCCCTCTGGAAACATTTTTCAACCAAACTTTGCCAACCATTAAAGAAAAAATGTCCACCTTATTGTTCTACAAATCTACTATGAACCAAATTAATCTATTACACCAGCGTCTTTTCAAAAGTATAAAAAGATAAATTATTCTTCTTAAAAACCAGTCACACCGTCCACTTTAAGTTATTACGTAGATTTTTCTAACTAAGCTACAAATGACCAACATACAAGGACAGTTAAGCAAAAAGCTTTGCGAACAATTCCTGAATTGTCTCCTCACCAAATTACTACACCAGCATTTTTTCTTTTCCTGCAGGATAATGTAGATCAACCATCCGCCATTCTTCTTTTGTGTACAATTACACCGCTTCGTTCTTATGACCCATTATTGGTTTTGTGATTTTTCTCACAGATGCTGATTCTTATTAAAAAAACTGAAGAAGACATTCTTGTACGAATTGTGGATGTTCATAAAAGGGTAAATAGCATTGGAAAAAATGTACTAAATATCTTATATGAAGAACAACAACTTATGTGTACTACCACCAATTTCATAGGCTGGAGTTATAGCGGGGGCCAACCCGATCATCAGACTCCTTCAGTGGTGTAAACTAATAAAAATGCTAGTCGGTTCGATGGAGTTTGATAAACCAGCAAAACCTGTTCTGAGAACATGCTTATCATGTGGCTGCGATAGTGCGATGTGTATGTAGTACGTCGGCTTTCGCAAACGCTAGATCGCAAGTTCAAGGTTCAAACCCAGCTCGGGACCAAAAGGTTTTTCGTAATTAATTGGACATAAAAAGCGATAAAGCACCACTGAAGAAGTCTGATGATCGGGTTGGCTCCCGTGAAATAGCTATATCTCCAGCCTATGAAATTGGTGGTAGTACACATAAGTTGTTGTTCTTCATTCAAAAAGCTTCTTCTGTGTACCAGTATAGACAGCAACTTAGTTGCTAGTGTGAAACACACAAATAAAACACATTAATAAATTTCTTATATTCTCCTAATCCCGAAAAGGAAATGAGCAAGTTCTAATAACTAAGTCATCATCTTTATTTTTTAATCATTTTTACCACGAAATATTCCACTGGAGTGTGTTTTAAATCATTTTGGCAGCAATGCATTAAAAGGAGGTCGGGACGGGACAGTTCCTTGTTCGTCCTTTTTTTCAGAACCACTACGTTCTTTTTCGGCAATTTCAATTGAAAGGACAAAATAAGCCAAATAGTTTGTGTGCTGGCGGATGTCAGTGTGCTCTCCTGAAAAGGCTTCTTATATTCGTGCTTAATGTATCTTTTGTGTGATGCTTGTTGCCTCTTTTAGTTAGTTCCTTGCAAAAAATTGGAGCTGTGAAGTACATAAAGCTAACATGCTCATGGTCCATTTGCTCGTATTCCAGATGGCGAACATTGTATATAGACTGCTATATAGCATATATATATAGCAGTCTATATGCAATGATGGCGAGGATGGGAGGAATATATGGTTTTTTCTCGTCATTGAAAATAGCAGTACAATTAATTAAATTTATTATGGCTATTAATGCTATTATTAAGTTAACAGAGCACAATGAATACAGTAGTTGTTTGAAGGATAAAAGGACACTCCTGGCTTAAATAAGTTTGTTTAGAGGATTGTGAACTTGTTTTTGAAAAATGTTGAACATTTTCTTATTTGGTTGAAGGTGGTCTTAAAACTGCACTGATATGAACCTATCACGTTTGCTTAAAGGCCTCATATAACATGTCGAGGAAACTAATAGCACTTCCCTAAGGATCGGGCAACCACTGCTGAGATTCTATTCATCGTGCATGCTTTCTTCTAATCAACTATAGCATACTTCTAACCAAGTCATCGCCTGAAGCATTGAAGAGTTTGGTAGCTAGGCCATTCGCTCCGGTGGCTTTATTGCTCTTAAGCTTTACTAGTTTTATTTTATCAAGATGGTGTGGGCGGAATTGTTGTTATACTTATCAAATATAGAATGGATAATAATTGTGCTTGATAGCGGAATTTTCATTTTTTCATCACCGTTATACAGTCTGCAGAAAAAGTTTTTTTTTGGAGAGCATCGACTCCGACTTTAATTTGATGTTCCCTTGATCGCTCTGCAGCTTTGACAGCTTCTTTTTATCTTTTGGTAACACTTACGAACATATGTTATTCTTGCAGTAACAGCTCTCCATTTTGCTGAATCGCACGCTTCTCATGCTCTCTTTTTTAATTGCGATTTAGGTACTAAAATGCAAGTTATGGATTCGTGTAAAAAAAAAATCTATCAATCAAACATGATATTACGATAATAGAGAAGTTGGTCCGGAAATTCCGCCCGTCTGTCTGTCTGTCTGTCTGTTCGCGCCTCTACAGCCTAAACGGATAGACCGATTTGCTTCAAATTTGGTATTTAGTATATATTAGGTAGTATCTCGGGGAATGTTTTTCATTTTAAAATATGTATATGAACAAATTTGTGTGTCCTGATTTCTTCTAAATGGTCAGTTGTTTTTAATTACGCTGTGCCAGATATATTAATATAAACATTGAAATTCGAAAACCGATTTGTAGCTGGTTCTGAACCGAGTTTTTCATGAATTTAAATAACTTTAATTTGATATGTTAAGATACGTGAGCCCATAAAAAAACCCATATATAAAGAAATATTTATTACAAAATGTTTGTATCTTAATATCTACCTTTTCGAGGTTGAAAAAATCAAATTCAAATTGTTTTCTTATATTTTTTTCAGAAGAGGTTTAAAAAGAGGTTAATTTTTACTTTTAATTACCAAATACACCAAATTTTAAAAATATTGCAACTTTCTCCATTACCACACTTTGTTTTTTGAATTTATGGCGTTTTATTATAATTCTGTCTATGAAATAATATCAATGAAAACAATCTTAAAATAAAAACAGTCATAACTTGACTTTTTAAGTCTCAAAAAATTATCTTTGCAATATCTTTTCAATTCAAGCAAAAACACTTCGCAAACATTCTTGCTTGCCAAAAGCGTGTTACTTAAGCAAATGTGATTTCCTAGACACTCCTACACCTTCTCGCAGATGCTATTTTTTTTAATATAAATATTCAAACACGGGAACAACAATAACCACACATTAAACAACATTAAAAATATGAAACAAAGCATCACGGAACAACAAAATTGCAGCCTACTCACTGTTTTTAATGGCCTACTCCATTTTCACTTTATCATCTATCCAGCTAACATATTACATCATATTTTTTTCACCAAAATTTAAACAATTTTTTGGATGCCTTTTGCTTGGAGAGTCCTTGAAGTAAGAAAATCCCAAAGCACAATTGACCTATGTAAGTACTACATCATGGTTAAAAATTGGATCTTGACGTTAGGTTGGCGGATCCAGTTTTGTGGATTTTTTTTCGGGAACTAGAACCTATGTGCAACAGATTTGAGGTTGTTTTTTTATGAACGTGTTTAAAATGTGGAAAGTCATTACAGGATAAGCAAGGTGAACCGGTGTTAGAACCTTTCGACTTCAGATGTGGTATGTTTCATAATAAAATATTTGGATAGATTATTTTAAGTATTGCTATTTGTCTTCTGATGAATTTTTGAGGGAGAATCCATCTTAGCTTTTTGATAACTAACAGGTAAAGGTGCATTTTATTACAAAAAAAAACTATAGCAATAGTCTTAATTAAAAAAGGACAATAAGAAAAAGTAATAAATTAATAAAGTTATATTTAAAGTTTTGAGCCAGAAAATGTCAAGTTGCTTAACTAACATTCCAGAAGAATGTTCTGTGCAATTACTATTATTTCTCCGGCTAAGTTTCTGAAAAAAACGTGCATTCCGCCTTTGGATTTTCTCAAATAGGATGCATGTTATCACTTGGATATTCCTGCTCCTTTTTAACATTGATGTGAATCTTTGAGAACTATATCTGTTGTGAAGAACAAACTTCTGCAATAATATAAGAACAGATACTCAATAGTCATGGCGTACATTATGCATGATCCAGGATCCAACGAAATTACACACAAGTATCTAAACCAATTTAAATCAGAACCTAGTATTTTGTTTTCGTTTACATCTGGATATTAGTATTTTCGATATTAGTTCTCAAATGAAGATTAATTCTCGTAAAAGGGTTGGAAAAAAATGACTCCCTTAGACGATGAACATAGTTCTGTCATTCAGTTTGAAAGAAGGTCATTTAAGTTGCTGTGAAGGTCTGAAGCAATCACTAAAAACAACTTGCCGAACATGAAAATAAATCTTTAGAGAATCTAGTATTCCCAAAATTTGTTGCAAAGGAAAATTAAAATTTCCTGGAGTTATTGTCTATACTTGTGATATTAATACAGTCGAAAATCAATAATGCTTTCGTGAAGATTTAAACAATAGAGACAAAAATAAAACATGACATTATGAGTATATGTAAGTGTCAAAATTCTGTTTGTAAAAATACAATTATTTTGAATGCCGTTTTTACTTGCGCTTATAAGTACTATAAGGCAAGTTATGAATTCGTGCAAAAAATTCAGTTAGAATGAATTTTTCGAAATTATAGATCGAATTTCGAGAAATTCATTCTAACTGAAAGATGAATTGTTGTAAAAAAATGGCACCCTGAAATTTGTATCAAAATCGTTAGAGCCGTTTTCACGAAAATTAAACTTTTTGTTAAAAAAATGTATGGCAGGTACCGTTATTTTTCGACCTAGAGCAAAAATGAAAAACAACCCCGAGATACTACCAAATAAATACTAAATACTAAGTTTGAAGCAAATTGGCCCATCCGTTTAGGCTGTAAAGATGCGAACATTTCCGGACAATTTTTTTGCGATTTCATCGTAATGTCATGTTTGATTGTTATTTTTTTTTGCACGAATCCATAACTTGCCCAATAGTACTTACATACTTACCTAGTTCGGGACGAATCTGGGCCTCAACCAATATGCCTCTCCTGCCAGCTCGGTCTTTGGCTAGCTGCCTCCAGTTTTGCACTCCAAGTTGGTTGAGGTCGTCCTCCACTTGAGCGCGCCACCTAAGGCGAGGTCTTCCTTGACTGTGTCTACCCTCTGGGATGGAATCGAAGATCCAGCGAGCCGGAGCATTGTTGTCCATTCGCTCTACATGACCTAGCCATCTTAGACGTGATATGCCTATTTTTTTGACCAGGTCAATGTCGCTGTACAGCTCGTATAAATTTTGGTTGAACCTTCTCCTCCAAAGCCCGTTAACGCAGATAGGGCCAAAAATCCTCAGAAGGATCTTACGCTCGAAACGACTAAGAATATCTTCATCCGCTTTAGATAGAGTCCATGCCTCGACGCCATAGAGCAGGATTAGGATGATTAGGATCTTATACAGAGTCTCCTTTGTCTTTCGAAAGAGGGCTTTGCTAATCAATTGCCTTCCTTGCCCATAGAAACAGCGATTGGCAAGAGTAATTCTTCGCTTTATTTCTGACGAGATGTTGTTGTCATGTGTTATAGCGGATCCGAGGTACACAAAGTCCCTAACTACCTCAAAGTTGTACCTGTCTATTGTGATGTTTTATCCAATCCGCCGGTGTTGTGTGTCCCTTTTTGTGGACAGCAGGTACTTCGTTTTGGCCTCATTGACTGCTAGTCCCATCTTAGCCGCTTTAGCTTAAATACTAGCAAACGTTCCAGTGATAGCTCGCCGAGTTCTACAAATTATGTCTATGTCGTCAGCGTATGCTATCAATTGCACAGACTTGAAAAAAATTGTCCCACTACAATTGACTTGCGAGTTTCTTATAATTTTTTCAAGTATTAAGTTGAAGAAATCGCACCATAGCGCATCACCATGTCGGAATCCTTTTTTGACGTCAAAAGCTTCTGTGAGTTCATTACAAACCTTGACGGAGCAGCGAGAGTTCTCCTTCGTCATCCTTCACAGTCGGACGAGTTTTGTGGGGATGCCAAAACCTGACATGGCTCTGTATAGCTCGTCTCTATAAATGCTATCGTACGCGGCCTTAAAATCCATAAAGAAGTGGTGGGTATCGATTTAAAATTCTTGGGTAGTTTCCAGGATCTGCCGTAGCGTGAAAATTTGATCGATTGTGGATTTTCCTGGTCTGAAAACACACTGATAGGGGCCAATCAGGTTGCTGACGAGGTTTCAGGCGTTCACATAGTACGGCAGAGAGGATCTTGTAGGCGATATTCAGGAGACTAATTCCTCTATAGTTGGCGCAGTTTAGAGGGTCTCCTTTCTTGTGGATAGTATCTACCCTATATTACCTTGCCCTATAGTACCTACCTATAAACAAAAGTAAAAATGAAAGAACTTCCAAAAAAAATATTTTTTTTATTTTAATATATACAATATACATACTTATGCAGCCATCTAGCATAAAAAGAAGTTCGTGCGACCCAGTCCTGCATTTTATTTTAAAACTAATATTTTGAAAACGGATCAATTTTTTTTCTTAATTTTGTTTCTAAAACAATGTTAAGAAGATGACTTTGATCTGTAAATGTGAGTTTTCGGAAGCAAGGGATTTAAATTTTCTGATTTCTGCAACAATTATAAAAGAGAGTGTTAAGAAATTTGCTTACTAAAGAAAATTTGAAAAAAATTTGTATCGCAATTTCTGGTTAGTTTGACACAAAAAAAGTTTAGTTCCATGTAAACAAAATTGCTTTTAAGAAGCGCTGGTATTGATAGTATATATCATACTCTACCACGTAGTTGCTTATTCTACACGATCTTAGGAAACTGCATAAAAAACACTTTCAAGACTTAAACTTCCGAGAACTTAAAATCCAAGAAAGAAACAAGGCATATATTATTAAAACGTCTCATTACACCCTCTATAGTTAATTGTTTGAAGAATTTAAAACGCTTTCTAATATTTTGAATAAAAATCACTTAAATGAAATGGGATACTGCCCTTTAAATTTCGATGGCTACCCAACAAACTTCATTACTTCATTACATATGCTTATTACAAAACTCAACCGACGTAAGCAATGCTTTTGCTAGCTACTTTCAAAAAACCTTTAGTGTATTTTGGGTAGTAGTTGATGATGAATATTTTAAAAAACTTAAATAATTATTCCCAAGTTCAATGTAATAATATCTCAGTGTAACAGGAAACAATCCTGATCTTACTCTCATCTCTAAAGAATGATTACTCATCTGGACCAGATGGTATTCCGTCAGTAGATAATATTAGCCAAACCTCTCGAATACGGTACGTACGGTAAAAATCCTTTATCATTCCTATTATTAGAAAGGGAGAAAAGACTCACATTTTTAACTACAGACCAAATATCAGAATTGTCCTGGGGTGGAATCCGCTAAGGTGATATGTGACAAGTGATTGCCATAATCAAAAAAATTCAGGAGTGGAATCGGCTAAAGTGATATGTGAAAGTCACATTTCTGACAGTCACATTTGATCATAATAAATTTTCAGTCTGTGTAAAGTGATTACCACGAAAATAACAAGTTCTGGCATCACCTAACGCAGACTGAATTTTTTGATTGTGACAATCACTTATCATAATCACCTTAGCCGATTCCACTGTATTCTTAAGCTTTTTGAACAAGTTGTTTGTGAAAGCCTACATCTCCTTTCAAAGAACATATAATATATGAACAGAAACATAGTTTTGTGCAAAACAGATCAACGACTGCTAACCTTCTTACATTCTTGTATAAATGTTCAAACGCTCTATAGAGTTCCATTACAAAATTTAAACAATACGATTTCAACAAAAAGCTATTAATACCTTCTTAAGGGCAACAAATAACTTCTCAATGCCACACCCCGTCCCTGGTGTAATCAATATCTGCTGTAAGAATTCACACTTCTCATGGCGCATTTTAATCGATAGACACCATATATTCTGTTGTCCACAATATGTAGATTAATTGAATATAAATACAAATAAAAAAAAATTTAATTTATACAAATTCCATTTTGGATTCGCACAAAAATAAGTTCAATGATCTCTCACAAAAAAAAACAAAATTCAAATTTTTCAAATTTACATTAATCGGTTGATTTATTCATTAGTCCAAGAAATAAAAATAAACACATAAACTAAACTATATCGATATCAGACTCATTTTTTCAATGGAGTTGGTGGCAAGTATGATGCGGTTGAGCTGATGCTTTCACCGTTTGATGAACCAAGTCCAATCAGTTGTGTTGTAGCAGTTCCGGAACTGTAGCTGTTTCCAGAACCAATCGATTGAGATGAGGCCAAACTTGATTCTGATCCATAGCTGCTGCTACCACCAATCAATTGAGCTGATCCAATGGTGGAACCAGATCCATAGCTTGAACCAGATCCGTAGGTGCTACCACCTCCGATGATAATTTGGGAAGGTTGTCCAGCGCTGGCATAGTTCAAAACTGGAGCAACTCCTCCATCGTAGCTTTCGGAAGCTCCTCCGAAATTGTCATATTGAGATTGGATGGAAGCCTTAGCATGTTGCACATCTTCGTCGGTCCTGTATTTAACAAATCTTACTTCAGGGGCTGTTTGTACGTTCTCTTGGATTTGTTGGAGTTGTCCAACCAATTGAGCACCGTCTTGTTGCTTGGATAGAACATAGATAGCTGTTCTTTGTTCAATGGCTTGTTTGGCTAACTGAAGGGCGGCATTGGTGGCAGCATTGTTTTCTGGAGCCTTGATGAAAACAACCTGGAGGTTCTTCTTCAAAACATTGCTAAGTTGTTTGGTGACTTTTCCTTCTTCATGGGCTTCTTCCGGGGCTACGAAATGGTAGAATTGCTTGCTGTACTCTACGGTTTGTGGGACAGAGTCGAGAGCATCGATACCAATGCTAATGGTTGAGCCAGATGAACCGCTTTGTTTGTAACTACCGCTGCTAGTCAAACCACTGCCGTATGAGCTTGCTGAGCCCAGTCCGCTTCCTGAGCTGATGGCTCCACTGCTGCTATAGCTACCACCAAGTCCACTGCCTACAATACTGTTGTAACTTGATCCCTGTCCAGAAATACCACTGCCTCCGATCAAAGTATCTTGACGGACACCAGAGATTCCAGGTCCATAGTTGTAACCTGGTAAAAGGCCAGCACTAGCTACAGCTAGGAATCCTAGAATCTGAAATTGTCGAATTATTAGATTATTTGTTAAGAAAATAGTCTCTTAATCCGAACTCACAATGAAAGATCTCATGTTTGCGTCTTACTACGTCGTTGACTTGTGAAAACTGAACTAGATCGACAGAGGCGTTATGGGGTTTTATAGTTGCACAAGAAAAGAACTAACCAAAGAGAAGAAAGGTAATCTATTCTAATGGATTGGAGAATTTAAATTTTTATTAAAGCTATTACTCGCCTCTGCAAAGATCATAGAACCTTCGATAAATGGAATAGCCAAACCAAAGATAGATTTATTCGTCATATTTGGGTTTTAATTGTGTTTTGGTGTTTTTTTTTAATTTCTGGGTTTAATTTATGCAAATATATAGATATAGTTGGCAAAGATGTAACTGTTCTTTTTTGAAATTTGAATACAAATTGAATATAAACTATCTGTATCTATTTTCTAGCTTTGTAGATACTTTTTTACTAACTTATTTCATAAATTTCTTTGTTTTAGACAGCTCCGGTTGTGGGTTTACTTTTTTCAGACACTTCAATAGAGTATCCAGGGCATTCAGGTTAAAAAGACGAATTCTCAAAAGGCTTTCCAACAATTTATGTACATATGTAACAAAAGAAAACTTGCGGAAAATTTTTGGAAACCATACACTTCACAAAATATTTTTGAAGATTTCTTAAAGCGAAACCGACGGCCACCCTAAACAACCAAGGAACAATTTGAAAACTTATTTTTTGTTTCAATCCGATTGTTTTTCAATTACACAATGCCACTCACAAATTCAAGGGCAAATAACGACAATGTGCGAAAAGTTCAAATTTGTTCATTTGTCAAAAGAAAAACTTGAAGGATATCTCGTTTTCTTTGATTTAAAAGTTTACTTCATTAGAGGGAGCAGCGGATCCAGAAAAAAAGTCATCATTGTTCGGTCCTTAAGGAATGGAGTAACCCATGTTTTCTTCATCTTCATCATTTCTCCGTTGTTTTTTTTTTAAATTTTCTGCATAAACTTTTTCTTGCAGAAATGGAGGAAAATTTAAGGACAAGATATCCTTAAGAAAAAAGAAGTAAGAAATGGAATGATACAGGAAACGGAAAATATACGAAGAACAACCAACCTTCTTCATTTTAAATGGAAGGACTCGTCGTCCTTGTTAGAGATCCCTCCTCTCTATACCGTTACCGCGCTCCGCACCTTCTTTCGTTTAAACAAGGAAATCGATATGCGGGCAACTTGCGTTGCCACTCTGCTTTGCTAAGCGTTTAAGTATTAAGAAAGGGAAAAATATATAAGTATATACCTATAGTATACTCAAGTTAATTAAAGTTTAAAGCCAGTTTTAATGGTTTTAACAAAGGATTACATTTATTTCGACGACGGTGGTGGTCCTTGCGTGTGGAAATCTATGTGTAAGTAGTTGTGAATGTAATGTTAATATTCTTAAGATTACACGTAATGTGCTTTCTATTTATCCATCCGATTGTGTGTGTTCCGCGTGTGTGGGAGAATTCCGCAGCAATTATAAATACTAGAATTATTTAAGGGATTTAAATAGAGTTTCTTCAAGGATACAGGATACAAGAGGAGAACAGTGTCATCTGAAGGAAGGGCTCTGCGCTCTGTGGTTCTAAATGAGAAACAGAAAGTGAATGGGGGCTGCTTTGAGGGGTTTTAAGGTTATGTTCTTGTGCATAACTTTAAACGAGAAGATAAGATGGCTTAGCAGGACATGTTATTTTGTTAGCCTTGGTAAGGATAACATTGTGTTTTTAGTGGTGTTTCATTAATTTTTGTTTGAGCATTAATTTATTTCAATACTATGTGGTGGGGTGTGACTTGGAGCTTCCGTATGTTAAATAATGGAGGGTAAGGTGGATAGGTACCTTACATTCTATAGACGACTTCAAGCATATTGCATGGATAATTTGTTTGTAATTTAAATTCTTAAGACCACGACTCAGGGTGGAAGGTATGAAACATTTGGGGTTCAATGAGAGAATGAGAAGAAAAGGTGGCCCAAATTTCACAAAGGATTAATAAGGATTAGAAAAAATAATTTACCTTTTTAAATAAAGAAGAATAAATGAAAATCATATAATTCGTAGTCGATAGTCTTTGTAATATTTCTTTTCTACCTATGTATATATGTATCTGAACGTCACAGAAAAGGAAGAATTAGAAAGATAGAAACGATTGTTTTCGGCGCAATAAATGGAGAATCAGGTGATTATTTTCTTACTTAAAAGCCACAGACGACGTCTAAATAATGCAATACAAAAATTGAAAAATTGCTACAAAAGACAAAACCTGAGCAATGAACTCACAATCTGTGCACAACTATGCAGTCAAAATTTAAGTGTAAATATCGTTATTAAGGAACATCTGTTTAATCTAATCTAATTAATAAGAAGTTTTAGATATCCCAAACATTTTTTCTGATTTGGAAGGCAATTAGCAGATAGGTGTATAACCAGCAGTGCAGCATATGTTCTTCCAAGCGCACCTTAGATTAGAAGTGGCTATCCCACTCCTACGCATAAATCTTTTATGGTTTTGACAGAATTTATGGCAAAACTTCTGCGTAAGCTCCTAATACCTCTGGCCTCTTTTCTAGTGGATAGAATGCAGCATTTGCCCAGCCTTATTAATTTTTAGTTTAAGAAATATCTCCAAGATGGAAAGCTTTTTATTGACCGGTAATAGGGCTTTCGTAACAATAGGTCCACTGGGTGATCTGATGGTATATCTCAGCCAAAAGTGGAACTTCTGCATCGTTTTAAGCTTTAAAGTCGATAGATGATAGTAAAATTATAGATCCAATAACATTTATCGAGCACCGCCGAAATGTATCATGTCTTTTATAATTGTGTTATCGCTATTTTTACCAACAAGTGCTCAAGTGAAATAGTCAGCATTCCTTCCCGAAAGAATTTCACAGTAACACTCGCAAGTCTATAAGAATGCACATTAGTTCATTCCATCTTCAAGCGTACTTTTAATTACAGATATTTTTTTATTTAAGTCGCGTCACACGAATTAAAACGCTTTGCATGGCTCTGTTTTTTTTTTGATATGCAAAACTTCATAACTGATATTCATCGGCATCTCCTCTTTACCATTATTTCCCTAATGCTCGTGCGGTGTTCAAACATTTTAAGGTAATAAAAAAACTCGAACTAAAGCTGAAACAATCATCATCAGTAATATACGTTTGAAAAGCAGCCTAGCAAATCGGAAAAAGAATTGGGCCAAAAACCGATCTTTGTGGAACTCCAAATTCGATTGGCCTTATTTTTATCTCTTTTAATTTAACTCTTAGTTTTCTGTTAATTAAATACATATGATTCAAACCATTCAAAAATAAAACAACGAAACCCTGCGTTTTCAATATGTTCTTCTTGCCAAGACTTATAAATACTTGAGAGCAAAAACGCATTGCCAGAAGATTTTTCCTTTTGGAAACCGTACCGAAAATCACTCAAAACTTTTTTTCTTTAAAAAACGTATAAAACTCAGTTTTTTTTTACAACTTTTTTTAAATACTTTGTTGCTAAACGCCTGATCGGCTAGTATTAATTATATAAATCACTTGCAACACTTTTATTGAAAAAGGTAAGACACCAGCACATTTAAGGCATCCGGAAATAAACCATCAAAAACACTTTTATTAAGATGGTGTGCCAAGACATCACTTAAGAAATAAGCTACAATTTTCAAACATATAGAGATGCCAATAATTAAAAAAAAAATTGAGACCAGTTATATCATATCTAAATAACCTTAATTAAAGAGAACTTTCAGATACACATATATTTACACAACGTTCATACTATTTAGAAGCATCACTTTCCGCAAAAATTTCTTCCCACAACTAAGAACTCATTTGTTTTGCCAGATTAGCAGAAGCAGAACCTGTGTTAGTATTAATTAGTCCTGCTCCCTATTAAACAAAATTGTTAGTCATTGAATTTCAAGCTACAGCAGTTAATCTAAGCTTTTGGAACTCAGGATTAATATCCTCGGCAGTTGTTTGCAACTTGTATTTTTTATTTGTTGAGTTTGTTGCAAATCCGCTCATAATTCGAAAATAATTTCAACAGTCTAATGGCCGACAAAAAGCATATAATAACATCCCTACTTTGTCAACGGATGTGTTTAAAAAGATAGATATGGGTTCTAATAATTTGATCAAATAAATCACTATAAATTGATAACTCAAGTCTAGAAGTATTTAAACTTTTTTCAAGTGCTTAAAGGTACCTGTTGACTTCATAACTTAATATTCATCAATTTTGAAACAATTATTTTATTTAAGTACCTAGTTAAAATAATAATACCGACATTTTTGAATCGGATATATTCATAAAAAACGTTTTTTCTCTCAAGTTGATATAAGCAAAAAAAAAACATTTTAACTTTTGAATAGAATAATTTTCATTATGCATATTCAAATATGTTGGAAAAACACCTGTTAAAGCTTATTACGAATATAATTATCTCCATCAAATGAAAACTTAGCAAAACTCGTGCACATTCGCATCCCCAATCAAAACAGTTTCAATTAAGATTTCCTCCGAATACTCCACAGAAACATTTAATGCAAATAAAACTCATTTTCCAGAGCAAAGTAAGTCTGTTTACCAGCACCCATTTTGCATGCTACCGACATAGCATCGAAAAAGTTTTTCAAAACTTCCACTCTCCAAACAATACATTCAAACCTAGCCCGCCCTTATATTCGAGCTCACAAAGCTCACATTAAAAAGGAATTAAAATCACTTCTTCCTCCGCACATCCTCCTACCATCATAGTGTTTTAATTATACCCATCATAGCACCGCCCATCAGCCATGAAAACTCAAGTTGAATTTTAACGACCCATGAACCGTAGTTTAGCAAAATTGTAAAAAGCAAATAACCATAAGGGATATCTCATCCGCACTGAGTTGTATGTATTTATAGCCTTTTATCGTAGCAAATCATAATTTTTTTATTACAATGCCGTGCAGATAGCCTAGTATAGAGTGCACCCCATACACAGTTAAAATCTCGGAAATAGCAATCATTTGAATTACGACTGCTTCACATCCTTTTAACGGCCATTTTACCTTGCGTTCATCGCCTTTATTTATGGCCAGCAATAATTCAAGCTAGATATTCCGTTTATCTCTCTTTTTCGTTTTTAAAAATCAAACACCTTAACTGCATTTGGCGTGCTATTTCTTGTGTGTCGACGACGTTGGCATCATCAGTGGAAAAGGATATCCGAGAATCAATCATGACCACGAGCAGCAAACAGAATGTGATAGCAAAAATATATATTTATACAGGAAACGACTGACTTGGAAAAATATCTGGTTTATGGTTTTCTCGGTGCAAACAGGACGGAGAAATATGTTTATCAATATTGAACCTCTCGGAACAATTGCAGGAAAGGCGTTCAATGTAGCGATATCTCATTTGATCAGAAAAACCCGAGCCATGAGCCAGGAATACCGGCTTACGCAATACCAACGCCTTGTGCAATGCCTTGTCGCTGGTCCCAGCGCCTTCGTCAGATATCTCTATTTACACTATTTACAGAATTACTTGACAGACGCTGACAGTCACTCTTCTTTCGCGGTTGCCACTTTGATTAAATCCTGAATTGATTTTAGAGAAAATAGAATAAAAATTTAGAAACCCGCGGAAAATGCTCTGAGTTTCGATGTTATATGTAGTTCTTATGAGTTTAAGAAACGTATTTTTAAATGTCATGATAAACTGATTAAGATTAAGAAACATTTTATAAATTTAAATATACATTTTTTGTTGGTGGTTGGGTGCTGTATGAATAGGGTAGGCACTGAAAGGCATCAAACTGGTGATGCACAGTCGCTGCAACTAACGGGTGATTTTTTAAGAGCTTGAGAACTTTTAAAAAAAAAAAACTCATAAAATTTCATCGGTTCTTTATTTGAAACGTTAGATTGGTCCATGACATTTACTTTTTGAAGATAATTTCATTTAAATGTTGACCGCGGCTGCGTCTTAGGTGGTCCATTCGGAAAGTCCAATTTTGGGCAACTTTTTCGAGCATTTCGGCCGGAATAGCCCGAATTTCTTCGGAAATGTTGTCTTCCAAAGCTGGAATAGTTGCTGGCTTATTTCTGTAGACTTTAGACTTGACGTAGCCCCACAAAAAATAATCTAAAGGCGTCAAATCGCATGATCTTGGTGGCCAACTTACCGGTCCATTTCTTGAGATGAATTGTTCTCCGAAGTTTTCCCTCAAAATGGCCATAGAATCGTGAGCTGTGTGGCATGTAGCGCCATCTTGTTGAAACCACATGTCAACCAAGTTCAGTTCTTCCATTTTTGGCAACAAAAAGTTTGTTAGCATCGAACGATAGCGATCGCCATTCACCGTAACGTTGCGTCCAACAGCATCTTTGAAAAAATACGGTCCAATGATTCCACCAGCGTACAAACCACACCAAACAGTGCATTTTTCGGGATGCATGGGCAGTTCTTGAACGGCTTCTGGTTGCTCTTCACTCCAAATGCGGCAATTTTGCTTATTTACGTAGCCATTCAACCAGAAATGAGCCTCATTCGGAGGCGGACGTAAAGCGCGAAACACATTTCGAACCGAACACTGATTTTGGTAATAAAATTCAATGATTTGCAAGCGTTGCTCGTTAGTAAGTCTATTCATGATGAAATGTCAAAGCATACTGAGCATCTTTTTATTTGACACCATGTCTGAAATCCCGCGAGATCTGTCAAATACTAATGCATGAAAATCCTAACCTCAAAAAATCACCCGTTATATCGTACACATCAATTGTGCTTATTTTACCTCCCCGGGGTAACCACCGGGTACTGGTCTGTCCATCCGGACATTCCTGCTAAACTTATAACCGCGAGTGTTGAACACAGAAAAAATAGCAACACTATAATGCTCTGCTTTAATGACTGTTCTGATCGATTCGCAAAAGTCTTGCACGAGCCCCTCAGAAAGAGGACGTACGGCGGATGAGCCCAACCAATTGGACCAACGGTGGCGTCAACAGTCAAAGAAGCAGACGCCCTAATGAGCTACTTCGACGTATTTGGAGATAAGGTCATTAGGACAATTCAATGCAAGTCAGGGCATTGAAATAGAGATGGTGGCGGATGAACCCTTAATGGGCCAACGGCAGCGCTCATATCCCCGAAGTGGGTTACTGACTCCGGATTCTCCGGTTCCTTTTGTCCAAGGAATCCAACAAAGGACCTGGTCCTCCAGGTTGGGGGTTGTGCGTGGGGTTAACAACCCTGCCACGGAAAAAAGAAAAAGTTGCGAAGCGACCAATAGCCTCGGAAAAGGACGGATTTACTGTTGACGACCCGGAAAAACGAATCAAGGACAACGACCTTCGGATCTGCACGTGGAATGTTAGAACTCTTAACAGACCACGTGCATCCAAACAACTAGCGGAGGCCCTAGACTGCTACAGAGCACGAAATACTGAATTAGTGATTGCGCAAGAAGACCACAGCGTTTATTTGGGTGCGGATTCGTCATAAGCGGTAGACTTAGGCAAGAAGTCTTGGGCTTTCGACACGTAAGTGAGCGACTTGTGACAATCCGTATCAAGGCTAAATTCGCCAACATTAGCCTAATATGCGCTCATGCCCCCACAGAGGACAAAGATGACGCCACCAAGGATGACTTCTATGAGCTCCTCGACAAAACCTATGAGCAATTCCCTAAATACTAGGCGATTTTAATGCCAAAATAGGTAAAGAGGAAATCTTTGGTAGGACTGTCGGAAAACATAGCCTACACGACACAACGTCTGAAAACGGACTTAGGCTAATTGACTTCGCAGCGGCACATAACGTCACCATTGCAAGCACACGGTTTCCTCATCTCGATATACACAAAGGGACTTGGCGACACCCAGATCAAAGAACCGTCAATCAGATTGATGACGTTGCGATCGATGCAAGACACGCCTCCAGTATCTTGGATGTTCGCACCTTCCGAGCAGCTAACATCGACACGGATCACTACTTTGTTGCAGCAAAGGTAAGAATGCGAATAACCCGAACTCCACAACAACGGAGTAATACTGTGAGGAAGTATGACGTCGGAAAGCTGCAATCGCAAGAAACCGCCAGAACCTATGCCGATCGAATATCCCGTAACCTCTCAAGAAATCCAATACCGCCAGCATCAAGTGCCGAAGATCAGTGGCAACACTGCCAACAAGCCATCAGAGATGCCGCAACTGATGTGCTAGGTTTCACCAGACCACCACCACGAAACCTCTGGTTTGATGACGAATGCAGGCAGGCCCATGCAGCCAAACAAGAGGCATATAAAGCGACGCTGCAATGAAAGACGAGAGCTGCTCGCGAGCTTTAGGAGCAGAAAAGACGAGAAGAACACCGGCTTCTCCAAAAGAAAAAGAGAGAGCATGAGAAGCGCGTGATCGAAAATATTGAGAGATGCTACTCCAGGAACAACGTGCGGAAGTTTTACCAACAGGTAAAAAGAACATGCCAAGGAAAAAAATCCCGCACAGAAGCCTGTAGAGATAGGAATGGAAACCTCGTAGTAGAGTCACAGTCGGTGCTGAGTACATGGAAGGACCATTTCTGCAGTCTGTTAAACTGTGCAGGATGACGATGGAGAACTCTCGCTGCTCCGTCAAGGTTGGTTCTGACCTCACAGAAGCTTTTGACGTCAAGAAAGGATTCCGACAAGGTGATGTGCTATGGTGCGATTTCTTCAACTTAATACTTGAAAAAATTATAAGAAACTCGGAAGTCAATTGTAGTGGGACAATTTTTTTCATGTAGTCTGTGCAATTGCTAGCATACGCTGACGACATAGACATCATTGGCAGAACTCGGCGAGCTGTCAGTGGAACGTTTGCTAGCATTGAAGCTGAAGCGGCTAAGATGGGACTAGCAGTCAATGAGGCCAAAACGAAGTACTTGCTGTCCACAAAAAGGGACACACAACACCGGCGGATTGGACAAAACATCACAATAGACATGTACAACTTTGAGGTAGTTAGGGACTTTGTGTACCTCGGATCCACTATAACATCTGACAACAACATCTCGTCAGAAATAAAGCGAAGAATTACTCTTGCCAATCGCTGTTTCTATGGGCTAGGAAGGCAATTGAGTAGCAAAGCCCTCCCTCGAAAGACAAAGGAGACTCTGTATAAGACCCTAATCATACCAGTCCTGCTCTATGGCGCCGAGGCATGGACTCTATCTAAAGCGGATGAAGATATCCTTAGTCGTTTCGAGCGTAAGATTCTTCGGAAGATTTTTGGCCCTATCTGCGTTAACGGGCTTTGGAGGAGAAGGTTCAACCAAGAACTATACGAGCTGTACAGCGACATTGACCTGGTCAAAAAAATACGCATAGGTCATGTAGAGCGAATGGACAACAATGCTCCGGCTCGCAGGATCTTCGATTCCATCCCAGAGGGTAGACGCAGTCAAGGAAGACCTCGCCTTAGGTGGCGCGCTTAAGTGGAGGACGACCTCAACCAACTTGGAGTGCAAAACTGGAGGCAGCTAGCCAAAGACCGAGTTGGCTAGAGAGGCATGTTGGTTGAGGCTGTAGCGCCACCTAAGTAAGTAAGTAAATAGTTATAAATTTATTTCCACATTTCGGAAGTTTCGATAAGAGCCACTTTTTTATACATATAATAAGAGAATTAGGAAGAAATGAAGGGGATGGACAGGGGGTGTCGATTAAAATTAGTTTTGAATGCTCGCCGGGTAAACTATTCCAAATTCGTGTTGTTCGGCTATAAAAAGAATCTCTGTATTTTATGGTTCGTCCGAAATTTAGCTCATGAATGAACTGATGAACATTCCTTGCATGACCAGTATTACGGATGAAACAATGCAGCTGGCTATTTCGATTGAACATTTTTTTTTATAAAAGAAACGATAAAGTAAGGAAAGACATGAAACATTGCGTTCGTGTTCTAGATAGGCAATTATTTCAAAGACATTTCTGTTTCCTATAAATCTTAACGCTCTGTTTTGTATTCTATCGAGCAGGAGTAGTGATGCTTGAGAAGCACCTGCCCAGTGGTGGGAGTTATGCTCAAGTTTTGTTTAAGGACTTAGCTGCATTTTTGGAGGTCTCAAATAATGGTCGTTCCAACGAAGGTCGTAGTTGACACGTATAGCGAATATTGAGTTTTTCGATGCAAGTGACATTCGTGGGCAATTGCATGGGGGTTTGTTTAGGCTTAACGACAGAAGACAGCACCTATTACCCCATTTAACAATGCTGTCGGAGTTCGATCAGCTTAACATGGGGCACCATTGCAACTGCACGTCCGAAGTTGAAGGATGTAAATCACTGAACGAATAGGAAAAGACAGAAAAGCAAAACAGTTAAGTGGATTAAAAGTAATAGACATAAGATCATTTATAAAAATGGGCACGACTGGGTAGCACGTACTTGCTCTTATGTGCCCAGTAACATTGGAAAGCAAGAACTTTGACAGTTATTATTACACAGTTTGAACTTATAAAAAGTATCAAAACCACAATACTTAATGGTTTTTAGTAAAAATGAAGTACGCCATCACACGTCTTAAATAATAAAGAATTTATGAAAAGTGTATTTTGAAAATTGTAGTACCGGTTTTGACAAAGTCCTGTTTTTTATTTTTAGTTTTTTGATTTTTTTTTTTTTTTTTTGAAATTTTGGTATGCAGTGTCTTAGAGTTTATTAATAAACATGTGATTATAAAATTTAAAATAATTTTTTTTGATCAGTTTTAAAAATGTTGATTTAAAAAAAAAAAAATAATTTTAATTCGAAAAAAAAGTTATTAAAAATTTTGATATGCAGAATTAGTTTGGCTACTTAGATCTTCTTAAATATAAAATTTGACAGATATCCAAAGAGCCGTTACCGAGAAAGCCCAAAATTAAAAAACCGTTATATGAAAGGTACCGTTAATAGATTTTTCCCGTAAAATTGGTTCTAATCGGATGATAGCCAATACCAACAAAAAAAATTCTCAAAAATTGTCATCAAAATCGTTGGAGCCGTTTTCGAGAAAAATAAGCTTTTCCTAAACGGTTATATGGTAGGGACCGTTATTTTTTGGCCTAAAAATAGTATTTCAATTTCCCCTCTGGGGAATGCCAAAAGAATCATACACACCAAATATGAAGATAATCGCTTAATCCGTTTAGGCTTACAGACAGACAGGCAGATATTTTTCGTCGATCACTTTTTTAGACTTTTTTATGATCGCAATGTCATGTTTGATTGTTATCTCATTTTTTTATATTCACGAATCCTAAACTTGTCTTATAGTCCCTATAATTGCAAGTAAAAATGAGGAACAAAATCGGAGAATAAACGAGCCCTGGAGTACACAAGCTTTTTGTGAAATCAGACTCGAATTCGTCCAACACAACTTGTATTGAACGTTCCAGAAGATAGCTTCTAAACCAATGAACAAGTTGCGGGCGGCAGTAGTGCAGTAGATAAGATGTTTGCTTGTCAAGCGAGAGATCTTAAGTTCCACTCCCAGTTTGCGAAGCAATTTTTCTAACTCCTAGTGCAAGCTAGAGCCGTCCGTGGGTTTTAAGTGAGAAAATAGTCACCTAATTCTCGATCTACTGCGCCGAACGAAATTCTTTCTTCTAACTAGTGTCGTGCAACATCCGGTTGCATTCTAAAAGGCATTGTGCATTATACAGATACAGTTAAAATATTATTATTAAAAAAGTGTATCATCTATCACAAAAGCACTGATTTTCGATAACAGACCTATCAAATGACTTGGAAATATCAAGCGCAATAATCTTACTTTCACCATAGCGATTAAGATTTGTTCCACTATTTGGTGAGATATGTCATCAGATCACCAGTGGAAAGATTACTGCGAAACCTATACTGACACACTGGCAATCATGGAGAAGCTTTCGGTCTTCGAGATATTCGTTAAGCTGACGGTTAATCAGCGTTTCCATGACCTTACTTACTTACTTGTGTGGAAGAACACCTCACCACCACCAGAAGAAGTAAACAATATTTTTGTTATTGTCGATGAACGTTGGAACCGAAGATGTTGAGGAGTTTTTAGCTTTAGGCAAAACATTCAATTCAACTTGTACACTCAAAAATTAATTACTGTACTAATCATTACGAATAAAATAGAGCTCAAGAGTAAATTCGTGGGCATTACTTGAAACGCTAGTATTAAGGTGGAATTGTTTAAGGGAAGAAATAAAAGAAGCTAATTTTTTATGAGCATTGACCGCAGAAATAACAGTAGAAAAGAAAATGACGTAAAACATTCAATTTATATCCGAGTAACGTAAAGGTAGGTTCTAGTGATGTTATTCACTCCTATTATTTTGAATGCTTTCCTTTGAATACGATCCAAAAGACATAAGTGAATTGAAGGATAGCTTCTGCCTAGATATGAAAGTTGTACTCTAGCCTTGAATGGGAATAGGTTTTGTAAAAAAGAGCCAGATCAGATCTCTCTTCTGATAAAGAATTTATTTTCATCGACAGTTTACTCGAATCATGCCTATTTGAAATAAGTTGTGTCAATTGTGTCTCCAAAAATTTAGGCAGACAACTGGACTTCAACTTTACCTCCGACCCATTTGACTCCACTGTTTCCGAAAGCTTACATCTTCTCTCTACCCCAGTTCACTATCATCCTCCATTTTCGTATTTTATTTCATGAAGATAGCGTTTCAACTATTGACTCTAAAACCTAAACATAATTAATTACCTTCTTAAAAGTAATTATTTCAATAATTTTTTTTATCCCCTTACTCCCATCGATATATAAATTATGAAAAGTAATTTATAAGATTCAAGAAGTCCCTAAATCTTTTCTATCTCCAACAAACTCCTGCTTCTCGACCTTATGTCAATCTCTCTAGAAAACAAATCTTGGCAAAATGCAGACTTATCTTATCTTTGAACCTAAGCAACCTAAGAACTTTTGCCAGTTTAATAACGTTAAAAGAAAATCAGATCTTCTTTCAATGCTTAATTTTCTCGACACTTCCTCCTCTAATCCCAATCGTGTTGCTACCTTTTTTAGTGTCTATACGATACTCTTGGCTCTAGAAAAAGGAGCTGATATTGATGTTGTAACTATTGAATTGGGCAAGGCGTTCGAAAAGATCAATCACAAAATTATAAATCGAATGGATCAAATCATACATTGAGGATCGTATATATACAAGCTTACCTTAAGAAATGCGGTGTCTGGATCAATGCCTTTTTAGGGGTTCATCCGTACATCCATCTTGGCTCACTCCTTTTTGCCCTAGTCTGGCCGCTCTATTTACGCTGATGTCATTTAAATAATAAAAGTTATCTCATTTTCTCAAGACTCCTCTTTACTGCATAATGAACTAAATACATTTTTTGTTAATAAATGGAAATCCCAGTTTTACAATCGAAATCATATACTTCCAACTTCCCAAACCTATCACTTCTGTAATTCATATCCTATTCCTATTCCTATCGTTTTCTCTATTCGTGATCTTGAGATAATATGTGATGAAGAACTAAATGTTCTGCCTCACATTAATCATATTATTGCAAGAGCAATTTTTTTCTGTTAGGGTTTATCAAATGATGGTCTAAAAATGTTCCAATCGTCGAATATGGAAGCCAGGCTTATTCTGTTCTAAATAACTCATTCAGTTGAAGCTGTACAACGAAGATTTCTTAGATTCGCTTTAAGCAATTTTAATTTACCTGATTGTCTTATCTTATCCGCTAATGAAGACCGCCTACAGTGAATTGACTAACAGACCCTTGCTCAGAGTCCGCTGCCACATCACTGACATCTGATTTATTCACCAATTTATCACTGCCATCATTGACTCCTTGAAACTTAAGATCTGTTACCCTCTTCCGCCTGCCTACTCATGGCACCAACTAAGACCACTTCAATCTAATTTGTAGAATGCTACGTTCATCTAGTTCTTTAATAGATGGCTTTGATTTCTTCCTTATTTATCCAACCTTCAGAAGAATTCTGTACTAACATTTTTCCCCACACCTAAACCCTAAACTTTTTTTTAATTTTGTAAGTTAGTGTTAAGTACATTATTGATTATAAAGGGTTTTTTTTTTAGACGTGTGGTTTCAAATAATTTTTTCGGAGTTATTCCAGCCAGCCGTGGCGGCCATTTGCAATACTTTACAATAAAGCAAAATTCCTGGCCATAACATTAAATTATATGGGCTTTATTTCTTCTTCAAAACCACAAGTCTAAAAAATACCCTTTACTTATGCATATTCAACAGTATATATATAATATAATAATAATAAAATATATAAATATAAAGGGTGTTTTTTAGAGGTATAGAATCTTAAGTTGGCAACACTGTTTTAACTGGCGGCCATTTTATCAGCTGTCAAGTGATTTATTTCTACTTTGGGTTGACATTTTAACATGAACAATTTTTTTTTTATTTATTATTTATTTATTTTGAAAATCATGGTTCTGTTCGAAATACGTACCGTGCAATACGTCCATTTTACGGTCAATATAATCGTCCATGAGAGCAATTAGTTCGTTTAACTATGGAACGTTTTCGCACCACGTTTACTCTTAATGATTATACGCATCCACAGAGACGTTGTACAGTCCGTACAGAAGAAGTCATTGTTGCTGTAGAGCGTAGCGTATAGGAAGACCCGAATCAGTCCATCCGCCATCGTGACAGGAATTGGATATGTGTCCATCCACTTTATGGAATATTTTGCGGAAAGATCTTGGTTTGCGTGCTTACAAAATCCAACTCGTGCAAGAATTGAAACCACAGGATCACCTAGCAAGGCGTAGATTCGGTGAATGGGCCCAAAACAATATTGCCGTTGATCCCAATTTTCATAAGCGAATTTTGTTTAGAGATGAAGCTCACTTTTGGTTGAATGGATACGTCAATAAATAAAACTGCCGTATTTGGATTGACATTCACAAAAAAACTGACTGTTTAGTGTTTTTTATGAGATGGAGGAATAACTGATCTTTACTTCTTTAAAAACGATGCTGGCCAGAACGTTACAGTCAATGGTGACCGCTATAGAGCCATGATTACTGACTTTTTCGTTTATCAACTGAACAACCATGATGTGCAGGAGCTGTGGTTTCAACTAGACGGCGTAACATGTCACACAGCTCGTGCCACAATTATAATTTATTGAAGGAAACAATTGGTAACGGCATAGTTTCACGTTTCGGACCCGTGAATTGGCCTCCAAAATCGTGTGATTTAAAGTTGCTGGACTATTTTCTGTAGGGATATGTGAAGTCGCTGGTCTACGCCGATAAGCCCAAAACGATTGATCACTTGGAGGACAACATTTGCCGCGTTATCGCCAATATACGACCACAAATGTTGGAAAAGTCATCGAAAATTAGACCTCCAGATCAGACTTCGTCAGAGCCAGCTATGGCAGTTATATGCCAGTAATCATATTAAAATTATAATGTAAGAAGATTATGTTTCGAATAAAGTAAATTTTATGTTAATTTAAAAAAATCATCTTTGTTTTATTCATTTCAAAGTTCTATACCTCTAATAAAAATACCCTTTACAAAAATCTAGGAGTTCTTGGGCCCAACTTTTCTTCAGCGATAGTGTTACAAACGAAGCATACTATCGCCTCCCAAGGGATCTTCTATACTCAATACTATAAGTAGCTGTATTAGCCATGATGTATTTTATTCAAGATGCCATTTTTTCACGCTAATGTATTACGTATACAATCCTTTACCCGTAACTATGTTCTTCATGATCAACCAATAGTTATCTAATGTGGATTTGATTCGTGATCTCGATATATTTTGTGGCCAAGAGCTCAAATTCTTGGCACATATCGACAATATTATTACATAGACCTATTCACTTTTTTAATCGATGGTTCTAGGAATTCTCCAAAATCTACGTCCCACGATCCCTAATTAAAACATTTTTTGTATGTATGACCGCTACTTGAATAAAATCTTTCCAAGTATGGTTCCATATCAGCAGATTCATTTCTCGACAATCGAGGGCATTCAACGTCGTTACTTAGATTTGCTCTTCGCAGTCTGTTATGGAATAATCCATTTATCTTACCCTTTATTCAGCACCCGCTTAAAGATCTCCATGATGTGGAGCTTTACTGATCTGTCCTCGAAATTTCTTTTACCGCAATCTTCTTGTGGACTGGGAAAACGTAAGTTTCTCTACCCTGATTCAGCGTTTGATCACCGCTGATAATCTTTGATTGATAATTTTAAAAGAAGTTTGCCCTTGTTCATGTCAGCTAGTAGAAACTCCTGAATAGCGTGATTTGCATCAGCATTTTCTGATTGAAGTTGGGCACATTTCTTATTGGCTTCATTCTTGCAACGTTATATGGGAAGCACCTTATAGGTATATGTTTTAATTACTCCAAATAAACTTTTACATAAATTTACCTTCTAAGGATATTTTCATATTGGCAACCATATAGCCACCACCCAAAATCCTATTTTGAACGCAAGTGTCCTTAAAACTTACAGTTGTTGAAAATTTACAATGCTCTTCAGAAACTTTGTTGTGTGTTGTTAATTTGTTTGCATGGACAAAAAATAACTCAGTGTCGCTGTGGCATTCAACATAGATGTACAAGTCCTCTAGTGTATGTACCGTCATTGTTTCAAAACAAAAATACTCCAAAATACTCCTCGTGTTCTCGACATGTCCTTTTAACTTTTAGAAATCGAGATCAAATGTTATTTGAAATGAACTAAGTGTTTTATTTTTTGGTTTTCTATTTACCCTACGGCATGTTTGTCTCTTGCAGAAACTCATCAAATCGTAAATATCGGAGAAGCAGTGGCGCTAACCTTTTGGCTTTAAGGGCCAACAATGCTTTGGCTGGTACCAGCTCTGGTGGCATGGCCAGTATTTACAATGCACTTGCAGGCAGCGGTGACTTTCCATTACGTTCGACGCCAATATCACCATCGGCCACACCCAGTCAACTGGCGCAGGGAATGTTCTCCATCAGTCAGTTGAATATAGAAATAACCGAACAGCATATTGGAAACAATGGACGTCTGGAGATAACGTGTCTGGCGACAATACCGACACAAGTCGGCCTTGGCGAACAATATGCCGATTACAAAACGTATTCGGTCAAGGGTAAGTGATGACACTTAATTTTTTTATTGTTTTATTAATATTTTTTCCGCAGACTTTTACTCATATTAATTAATTTAGTATTTTATTAAAGAATTGTCTGTTGGCCCTTCGAGGGCAATAAGTCGAAAGACAACACTCACTTCACTTTCAAATCTAAGCATTTCTGTGTCTGTGGAAACTGACAGACCGTTTAATGAATTTTCAATTTTTATGATCATTGCATACTTTCTGGATGTGGGTATTATTCGCTTTGTGCATTAAGCAAGATGGATGGATGGACTACAAAAACTCCTACAATAAAGTTTTGAGGCATTCATAAGACTTCTTTCCGCATGTGTTTACGTAGCCTTTGCTAATTAAAAAAAAAAATTAATTATTTCACATGACAAGGCAAACTTATAATTTATAAACTCAACATCAAAGTTTAGTCCTTAAAGGAGTTGACATTATTATTTTTTTATTGTTGCTATTTCGTCTTTGCCCTGCTTTATGATGCTTAACCATTGAATTTCATAAACCATTATTATTTTTTATGGTTGACAATGAAAACCATTTTGGTATAATTTGTTTAAAAAAAAAAGAACAGAGTTATTAATGTCTATCTTGGAGGGCACAGCATAATCATAAGGACAAGACATTTTCTTGATGAAAGAGGAAACACGAAAATTGTCTTGGCAGGATTGTAATGGATTATGAAGGATCTTGTTTTTTTGTAGGTAATAAACCATAAAACGAAACCTGGCTAAATGAACAAGGTGTATACACATACATATAATGGTGTCTCTCATGTTCCCATTTTCCAAGGAGGTGTATTTATTTAGAGACACGAGTTGGTTGGTAATAAATTTCATTTGGTACTTTAAGCGTGCATTCGGGTGCCTTGATTATAAAAGGTTGGTTAACTCTAGACGAGTCGTATAAATTAAGAGTTTTTAGTTTGCTTTCCAATAAAGTAATTATGCACCAATCTTGCATATTTGCGAGGGAAATACGGATCTAGGGAAGAAATTTCACATTGGTATGGTCAGCAAAAAATCCCAGTACTCAGCAATGCCTCCGCTTTTGGACTATCAGGTGCACTAATGAGCATCAAGGTGGAATCATGTCAGACATGAATACAGCTGACTTATTTACTAGATAAAAAATACGGTGGTCAAGATTAAAATGGAATTGATTCTTTTCAAGAAAGTGAGTTCCTCCAAATAAACTCGAGCACTGGCACTTGTCGAATAAACAATCGATGTAGATAGCTTCACTACTTTAATAAATATTCATTGTTTTATTTGTATTCCTGTAACATATATTTATTTTATGTTCATCGCTTGACGCTATAAACGGATGAACGAAAATGACCTCAGTTATAATTTTAAAGCCGACTGAAGTAGACGTGGTGATAAAGTTGTAACGTACTAAAAAGAAAAGAAGAAAACAAGCGTGTTTCCCTAAAAATTATAACAAAAAATAAGATAACTTTCTTCCCCTTATAGTATCATTATTGTTGACAAATATCTTATAAGTGGTCTTTCGTCTGAAGGTAATGGTAAGTGCAGAAATACCATACAAACCGTTTTCATGATGCAAGTTCAACTCACATGGGAATTATCTCTCTCTTTAATGATAGGATACAGCTCCATAATATGTGGTCGGGATCATGGACAAAAAATAGAACTGCAACTCGTACCGACTGTTGTGCCCTTAGTCACAGCGACCACACACAGTTTCCACAATTACCCAATTCCTATGAATCGCATTCAAGACATATGACATAGTTCGATTACGACCAAGTGTTCCGCATGTGTCATGCATATTGTCATACAATCATAGGAACGGCAATCGAACAATGTCAACTAAATATTGCAATACTGACCCATCGTAGTGCAACTATGTATAGTGTGACATATGTCGATGTTGCACTATTGTATTGTTATTATTTGTTAAACAAACAAACTGTGTCAAGCGAATGGAAATAGAATGCGTGGTTGACCTGGAAGAAGTGACGATTTAGGCAAAGACTAAAACAGAGAAGTTGTTTTTATTTATCAGCTACAAAATACAACGTTTGGTGGCAGCGGTGGGATGTATTATATAATTTTTTTTTCACTTTCACTTTTGATCACTTTTGATCTGGTCTTTGATAGGGCTTTTTTTCTTTTTAACTATTTTTAATTTTGTTATTTTTTTTCACTCTCACTCACTGGCTTGTTATACATTTTTTTTGTTTTTTTTATGGATTTTTTTTTTTAACTAGTAATGTATTTTTTTTTTTGTTATGAAATATTCGGGAGCAAAGTCAGATGCTTTAACTTTACATATCCCACCGCAGCCATCTACAACACATCTACAACACGACCATGTTCTGCAAACCCTGACATTTTATTTTGTGTTGTATGTGAATACGTGTGAAATTCGTGTAAGAAGCAGCCAATCAGCCATACTTTTCGTGCCCATCCAAATTCAAACATATACCTAAGTAGTCCCATAAGAAATGTACAGGGATCATATATGTCGCTGAACTGGTATTTTTCAGTTTGCAGACGAAGAGAGAATTATCCACCCAGTTGTTGTTCTTCTTTCTTTTTTCTATGGTCGGGATAGAATATTCCAGAGAATTCTTGCTTGTAAAACATGAATTAAGGAGAAATATCATCAATATCATAAAAGCAATGAACATGCAAAAAGCTTTGCAACTCTTAACACCCTAAAACTGGCCACAAGTGTGGAAGGAAACCCAAACTGCAACAAGGGATTACCGACGGGTGTCTAAAATTAAGAAAACAACTCATGTTTCGAAAAGTAACAAGCGATAGAGCTGGTCCTAATATTTATATCGGTTGATGATGATGTAAAGCAGACTATTCGTAAATTACAAGATGCCGCACTATGAACATGGACGCACCTTTTTTAAAAATTCAAAAGTGGTGACACAGTTGTGATTGACTTTAAAATTAACAGTTTTCTAGTCTTTAATGTCTAATAGGTGCACCTAATCACGAAGATATCAATCACAAAATAGGTGAAGATATTATAATGCTGATGTACAAAAATCCGAAAATGGAAAAGCGAATGGACCAGACGAGATACCACCAGAGTTCTGAAAAAAATATGCGAGACATCGGGCCTAGATGGCTCACTATTCTCATACCCAACCCAATCAATGGTAAACAAATGTGTATATGAGAGCCAACATTAAATCAATTATACTGGATGGAGGAGGATGGAGCAATCATAAGGAAAGAGCACTCATTCTGGCAACAAGCACTTGATATATGAGGCGATCTCAAGAAAAATGGATGTTGCATTAACATGAAAAAGACTGTGTAAATGATGTCCATTTGGATTTGCTAATAAAAAAAAAATAAATTAAAATTTATTGGCGCGACAGCTCCTTAAGGAGCCAAGGCCTAGTGACTTATACTCTCAACCATTCCTGTGTGTGTTGTTAATCTGCAAAAATGGAAGAAACCTACAGTTTACCGCCGACTCCGAACGGCTACATGAGATGCACTTTTTCAATACAAATTTTTACTCTTGGAGGTTTTGTCAGTTCCCCGCAAGAGGTAGTACCCCGGAAAAGAAGGTGGCTGTGAGCTGGATTCGAACCCAGGCTCATTCGCTTATACTCAGGCCTATTTCGGACATTTACTTCAATGAAACATTTAAAAAAAAATTTAGTTTAAGGTGAATGAAATGGTATCTTACGCAATCTCCTGTTATAAAAAAATTCCACCTTAGCTTTACCTTATAAACCTTAAAGGAAGGCTTTAATCTAAATGGCAGTTTCTCGTCCAGCGCTTATGCCGCTCACTATTTTGGAAAATGCATAAACCGTATAACAATAATTTGACGATAGCTATGATGAAGTTGGTTTATATGGCAGCAGGAGCTGCCACAAAGCGTGAATATTCAATAAAGCCTTTTAGCATGACCAACTTAACTGAAAGCCAGGGGCCGAATCACCGCATCAGTTATCGAGCAATATGTGACTGAATTATATGCGTTTGGCATTACCACTAACGATATCGAGCATTATAGTACCATTTTTTGACATTTTCACTTCAGTCATCGAACAGATTTTCATTTGATAGATAAAGTGCTCACTGATTGTTACCTTAATGAAAATATATGAACTCTTATTATGTTGTCGTTGTTTGTTAGACATTTCTGCTCAAAATTTCAAATGTTTTAAATTCGTTTGATGAATATGAATCATTTTACATGTTAAAATAATTACAAAATGTTTACCTTCTTTTTAATCGCAACAATGAAATTCTTTTATCTAAAACAAAATGTATCTTAACGACATCTTTTAGGCAATAGATAAATAAATAAATACACCATTAAGTTGAATAAAGCTAGTACAATTTATAATAGTTAAACCATACGTCAGACTACGAATGCCATCATTCCAAAGTGGTAACTCGTGCTATCGATCACTGATGTCGTAATTTGGCCCCTGTATTAACATAGACTATTAGACTATAATAAAGTTCCTAAAGGATCATGGAAACTTCAACGCCAATTTGGCCTAACGAACGTAGGCCTCCAAGCGTTTTTGGGAAGCACAGTTTGGCCAGCAGAATTGTTGATTTTTTGAAGCCTGTCAGCTGTGGTAGGAATTTGTATTACTACAAAAGACCTACCACAAAGTCACCTGGGTTCCTCCTGATGGTCGAATCCAAAACCAAATCAACCAATATCGTCTATCGTATAACAACGATAAAGGAAATCACTTTGCGATGTTGTGATTGAAGTTCATGACTGGCGACAGTTCATCTACAAACTGTTTCTGTCAGCGACTTTCAGAAGCATCATCAAGCAAACCAATGTTTAAAACTTGTGCACTTCAGAGACTTAATGTTTCTCAAAAGTTGGTAGAAGTTGGAAAGTTTTGTGAAGTGCTTAATCATGGCTAGAATGCAAATTCAAATCGCTTAATTGTGGATATACATTTGTAAGTCTTCCAAGGGCATTGCTATTGACATAACCTCGACCGTTCTTCTAAACAACCGGTTGTCGAGTTTTAAAGAGCAGATCCTTAAATTTTATTTCCACTGGTTAAGGCTGTTTAGGAAAATTTAATCTTTCAAAGGAAATAAAACGTTAGGTATCGTTCGGACGATTTCAAGAACTGCTATTATTGCAATAACTTACGGGTCATCAACGTTTTGTATGTCTTCCTGAAGTTGATGGCAACTTTTATTTTCCAGCAAATTACGTCTAGAATTGAGTCTACATTACATACATTTTGCAGTAATTGACCGTTGCATCGAAAACATTTACCGAACTGAGTTCCAATCATCGCTCTAACTGATGTTTGACGAATTTGAAAAATCTTTCGTATATCTAAAAAGCAACTGAAGTGCAACAGGGAATGAGGCAAGGAGATGTTTTGTGACCAATTTTGTTCTTTCTGGAATTTGATGATATAAAGACTGACACGGTGGGTCCGATCGAAATATTTAGCACTAAGCTGAAATTATTTTGAAAAAACAACAACGTTGCTCTCAACCAGCGTTTTTAAGGATAAGCACAAAAAGTTAGCCTGGGTGTTGATCGCTAGTTGAACCAATTCATTGATAGTTGGTCTCCATCATTGAAGGTTTAAGTTAAGCCCTTTTTATTGTTTACGGTGGAGTGTACGAATATTTATATCATGGTAACCTTTCCACTTCTTAATCCTTACACCAAATAATGTGATTGTAATATCGAAACTTTATATAAAGGGCTTTCCAATAAGAAGTTTAATTTTGAATATCCCACTATTTGGGCAGCTGTCACTTTTGAAGCTCTCATCTTCTGACATTTCACAAGTAAAAACTAAAAAATTAGAGCCGGTCGATCACCAGCAACGTTGTATCTTCGTTGATGCATAGAAATGATCCGGATTTTCATTTTCATCATCAGTGATGAGGCTTATTTTCACATCGGAGGCTAAGTTAATTAGCAGAATTGTCACATTCTGGATTAGGAAAATCCAATAATGATTGTTAAAAAGCCTTTCCATCTTCACAGTGTCACTATTTGGTGCGGTTTTTGGGCTGGCGCGGCGCAGTGTGATTGGACCTTACTTATTTAAAAATGAGGCTGGTGCAACTGTTATGGTGAATGGATTGTGCTACAGAGCTATGATTAATGATTTTGTATGGCTGGAATTGGAAGATATTCATATGGAAAATGTTTATTTTTAACAAGAGGGCGCTACGTGCCACACAAGCAAAGAAACAATCGAAATTTTGCAAGAAATCTTTCCTGACCGAGTTATTTCTCGAAAAGATGATCACTACCGAGATTGATTTAACACCTTTAGACTATTTTTTTGGGGCCACATGAAAGATAAGGTCTATTCCAATGCTCCACAGTATATTCAAGATCTTAATGATAGAATTCGTGAAGTTATCGAGGATATGCAGCGGCAAATGTGCGAATTGGTCATGGGAAGTTTTATGAAAAGGATATGGTATTGCAAACGTAGCTGCTGATATGGTTTTTCATTGTTATTGATATACCTTCCTTTTTACAGTGGAATAAACATCCATTGATTTCTTTTTAAAATATTCCTTTTTTCTTAAATTAAATAAACCTCTTATAGGAAAACCCTGTGAATGAACTTGCTATGATTCCAAGAATTTATCTAATTAATTAAAGTCATTTTAAAGCTAGACCAAAGTCAGAAGAATCTTTTCCGAAATAAAAGCCTTTATGAAACGTGTCATATGAATTTATAACCCAAACTTACATATCAGAAACGTTTTGCTTTAAATCATGATCTCCCTAACAAAGATTAAGTAAAGACAAAGAGTTCCCCAAATGTCCTTGGCTTTATCCTCATCTCGTCCATGACCTATACATTTCATTGAACATTGCTTACAATCACAGAAACATTCAAATATATGCAAACGATACATTTCTTTTACCATGACTTGACTAGCTGAAATACACTCTATTAAACTTGGGAAAGTTTCTTAATCGATGAGGGTTGTCCTTTTTTCCACATTCAACCAGAATATAGCTCTGAATTTACACAAACAAATTATAGAAAAAGCTTAGCAAAAAAAAAAAACGACAAACGGAATTAACTAAAATACCAAGAGTATCTTTGGTATCTTCCACATCATGTCCCACCCCTTGGCATGTGGAAAACCCATTGCTAATCATTGAACAAAATAATCCCTTTTGATATCCTCTTTCTGTTCTAATTCTTTCGTCCTGTGCCAATAGCAAAGGTCATAAAAATAAACTTCATTTCCAGAACCAACCAGTTGAAAGTTGATCACCTAACCCGTATCCGTCCTTATAATGTCCTTCTCCCACCCCCAATCCCACCAATAACACATAACAATATGAGCTTGTCGTCCATAAAATATAACCCCCAACAAGTTAATCTTTTTTTGGCATAGGCTTTGTTTTTATTGTTTCCTTTACTTAATGGATTCTAGATGTCATTCAATTAATTTACCCCAAACCATCCCCTCTACTTTCAGTCGAAGTCGAGAGGCCACCAGAAACAGCCTCTGCAACACCACCGCCCAGCATCGGAATGGCCGCCCTTGGGAATGGCTCCTTCGCCACCAGTATACACATATGGCCCGTGACATCACTAATATCCTGTTTAGTCTTCTTAAGTATTTAAATTACTGTCAATCAATTTTTTTTATTAATTTTATTTATTATAAGTAAACTTATAGTTACATATATATTTTTTTTATTCGATAAAACAACGTACCTACTAAATTACGATAACAAAATACTAAAAAAAAAAAACATTTTGATATTTTTTTTAGTAAAAATGGAGAGTATTAGTAAAATTAGTAAGAAAAAACGCACTCAAAATAATGTGTGAGTGTGCTGTATGTGTTGCAAGAAAAACAACTCTTCAGCAAATTCATGAATAAATATTAAGATATTTTTGTTAAAGTGAACAAAATACAATAATTTTTTAAAAATGAACAAACTTTTTTGTATAAAATGAATTTAAGAAAATAAAAAAACTAAACTGACGTGAAAAAAAATTTGAAAAAAAAACTGAAATCTATTTACAAAGCTCACAAAATAGATAAAATTCAGTGAAGTGAAAATGGGAGTTTGTAGGTTTTTTTTTTTTTTTTTTTTGAAAATTACGGGAACATTGATTTTTTGTAATAATTGATATTATCTTGTATATGAAAGAATTTTCGAGGCAAACTATTTTTTGTAATGGAAAAAAAATTAAATAATTGTAAAAAAGAAGTAATAATTAACAAAAATCTGGAGAAAACTAGTAGATAGAGGTTTAAAAAATTGCTTATTGTTCTGAAAGTATAAACCAAAACTTATTTTTTGACAACAATTATTCATTTGGCCGATATCGTATTTGTATAAATTGACGGATTTTAAGTTTTGAAACCAAAAACACAGAAAAACAGAGTTGGTTGTCTGTAAAGTCGGTTTACGGACAATAATTTTATGTGATAACGTCGTAAGAAAACATTGATGGTAGCAACACCACCATATACTCCGTTAACTCACACCCACAAACCTTCTCGTTAAATCCACACACTCACACCCCAATATCTACATCTACTTTCTACTTTAACAAAACTCCTCCTATTCTGTATTTCTTTTTCTCTTCTTGTTCTTTTTGAATTTGAGTAGAATTATGTTGGTAATTTCCGCCTGTTCTTTTTCATATTCGCCTGGTGTTCAGAATACGTTTGCGATCGATTTTGGTTAAATAAAATTACCCACAAACCCTCTCGCTAAATCCACACACACACACCATTATTACATCCACTTTCTCCTTTAACAAAACTCCGCCTATTTTGTATTTTTTTTCTCTTCTTGTACTTTTTGAATTTGAGTGGAATTATTTTGGGAGTTTGCGCCTATTCTTTTCCTGTTGCTTGCGATCGATTTTGGTTGAAAGAACCACAGTATCGCGGTTAGCATCAGTCATGAGTCTTTAAGCATGAGCCATGTTATTTCGTACGTTTAGCCTGTCATCGATTTAAAAGATGTCATCACGTCAAAAATAATGAAATGGTGACAATCCGGTTGTATGTGTCTTATGATCTTTTCGTCAAAAAAGCAACCAAGCACAAGAACTCTTAAATATTTGGAATTGTTATAGGTTTGCCTAGGCCTTGTTAATCCTTCAGGAGGTAAGGTTTTATTCTGTACCTTAGGCACTTATCACTTAAGTAGTATATTTTTTCACTTTGGTTTCCACTCAAAGCAGTTGTTTTTTATTGTATTCATTTTCGATAAAATAAACAAATTAAAGAATGACCTGGTCTGTACAGTTCATTCCCATTTGTAATATCGTAGGGTCTCGATATAAACTTGGGTTTTCTCCATGATCTGGCGTAATCTAAACATTTGGTATATAGTAATTTTTCAGGTCTAAACCCGCCTTGTTAAAGACGCTAAACTGTTTAAAACCAACAAATACATGATATTGTAGGCGATATTTAAAAGGATTAAATGCAGTTCTGACTTCTAATACCAAAACCGATTTCGAAGGTTTTATTCCCTTAATTCTGGAAAGACTCATTTTGTCAACCCTATTTTTAGATTATCTATTATCGATCCTTTTGAGGCAACATCAAGAGTTCCGCAGGGTAGTCAACTAGGTCCAATAATATCTATTTTTACATTCAATGGCGTTGAATGTGTTATTAAGGAGTTGCCTCCACATTCGCTATACCATACCATACAAACGCTGGATTAAACCTTTTAAACGCGTACTTTCAAAATATTCATTTAGAGGGTAATAAGCCCCAAAGATTAATACATTATTCGAGGTTATCTTTCGTGAAATGTGACCTAGAATAAACTTAATTTAAATGCTATACATATTTCCAGCTTATATTTGCCTCATTGAATAGAACATCCTTTAGAGTTAAAATTTTATTGTATTCAGAATCTGGTGTTCTTTGTAGTCCGAAACAGGTACAAAGACAATGTCTCTCAAAAAACTGTTCCATTAGAAACAGGCTCTGTGTGTTTGGATGTGGACCGAAACACTGTGCCTAGATTAATGCAGCAAATCACCTTTACTCTGCTTTCAAGGAGGCTGCTATTAAACAAACTTTCTGTGTTGAGGTTCTTAAAGGATTTAAAAGGAATTTGTGGGGAAGTTTATTTTCAATTTCCAATCATCACTTTAATGCTGAATCTTGACGAAGTCACTCAGAAGAGAATTCTCATACCTATTCCTTGAATGTACACTGACATCGTCAGACCAATTCTGACATACCCCTGTTTGGTTCTCTCATATAAAATCTCAAATCTATGACAAAAATTCAAAGACTAGCGTGCATTGGTACTACAAGTGCCTTAAGAACTACTCCAACCGCAGCCCTAGAAACATTCCTCTCATTAGCTCCAATAGACCTTTTCATAAAGGAGCTGGCGGCTAAAAGTGCCTTAAGATTAAGGCATTCAAACAACTGGAATAAGGGCCAGTATGGTCAAAAAACTATAGAAAATTTTATAGACACTGATAGCAAATCCACCAATAAATAGATGTATAAAGTTGCCAAACTTCAGTAGTGTTTTTCAGACAGAAGTGCTCGCAGTAGGCGAAGCCGCAAAACAACTTTTATTTTTTAACATGGACAACAAAAATATTGATATTTTCATAGACAGCCAAGCGGCAATCAAGACCATATCGGCAATCGTTTCAAATCTAAACTGATGGACAGATGTCGCAATTATCTGCGGCAAATCAGTGAAAAAAACCTGGCTACCCATCGATGGATTCCCAGACATTGCGACATTCACGGAAATGAAAAGGCTGACGAACTTGCCAAAAACGGTTCATCAATGGAACCAAGCCAAACCGTTCCCTTAGTATTTGAGCCACTGGAAAATAAGAAAAAATGGAATGCACGAGTATTTCCTCAAAGCTGTAAGCTTGATAACTGTCGGGTCTCAAAGAAAAATACAGTATACATTCAGAAGCTAGATAGACCTCAACTGGTTGGTGTCCTTATGGGTCACAACTTAATGGGGACCCACATGAGTAGAATGTTCCTTAGCATATCAGACTTATGCAGAAGAGGTCAAGACGTTAACGCAGAAGTGGGCTCATATAAATTCCTTTGTGAATGCCTCAGCCTAGCTCAGACCAGGAAAACAGTCCTCGAAAAACATATATCTGGGCGACGACGTTTCAAAAAATTCATCAAAATCTCAGGATGGTTAAAAGAGGCACCACATAACTAACGCTATTCCAAATTCTTCACCTATTCCTCCTTTTCATGGGGACCGCAATGTATCCTTGAGATCCGAGTGAGATGTTTTTACTATGAAATCAATATCGTTCAACCTTACCTAACATAACCTAAAATTTCGTTTGTTCAGTAACTTGAAATTTTAACCAAGTTTCTCAAACTTGGTTTTTGTTTTTGTAGGAAAAAAAAAATAATTATAATGCTCACATTATTGAACGCGCCTTATAATTCGTTTCAAAACAAATTTGACACATCTTGTTCTTATTCTTTCGCTAATCCACCTTCTTCGCTGGACTAACTTAGTAAACGTTATGAATAAGACCTATAACCTTTCTCTATTCCATGTTTATTAATTTGCCTGGAAGTGTCGAAAGCATCCCAATCATCCATCCATTGGACATTAGAAAGCAGAACACTGTGTCTGGAATTATATTTAGGTCCTCCGCTTACTTGAAGAGAGAGCTGCATTGAGAACCTTTACGAACACCTTGCTGATACTCGGAAGAAGAGTTATAGACCGGAGATTCGCCAGATTATAATTATTCTTTCCGGTCTCCGGGAGAAGATATGATGAACATCATTTGTTTCAACTCACTATGCCTCATATAGCGAATTATTAAACAGTCAGAGAGATATTAGATAAAGTTTTGTATTTTCGGAACTTACCGCGTTATAAGATATATTTTCTTATTTCTTTCTACCCGACGTGGTCGGGTGAGACGGTCTCATCCCGTGACCACGAAGTATGAAACTTCTTCGAAATGTCGGGTAGAAAGAAATAAGAAAATATTTCTTATAACGCGGTAAGTTCCGAAAATACAAAACTTTATCTAATATGAATATCGTCCGCGAAAATAAAAACCTAAAAAGTCAGAGGGATGTCGTAGTATAATATTGGATATTTAATCGACTTCGTTTTCCTTAGTGATTTGAAGATAATTTGGAGTTCCTGCTCCGAAATTAACAGGGAATTTGTCTAATTTTGCTCGGTGATGGCGTCGTTTGCAACAATATCTATATCTTTCGTAGGGTGTTAGTTGCTTTATTACTATGGACGAAGTGGTGAAAAAACAGAGCCTTGGGCACCACTTATTCATAAAGAATCACATATAAGGTCCGGCAATACTATTTGCCATTAATGGTGGAAACCGAATTGGAAGTTAGGGAAGGGGGGACAGCAGAAGATTTCGATTAACATTGGTCTTGAATGCATTCAAATTGTAATGGCAAGGAAAAACCACGCCTGTATTTGGAATGAATGATGATTTTGGTTATTACCAGATTTTCTCAAAGCTTCGTTCTCGATGCATTGAAATGTACACCAATTTATAATATTCGAGGTATTTATATCTATTAAGTAGACGTTCAAACAAAATTAATAGTTTTCCATAATTTATGTCGTTTAAATTATGATTTGAGCCTTTCAAAAAGAGTTGCTTAGGCTTTTCCATCCCGGGTAGTTGACAGCATTTGTTTTGGATAAATGGTAATCTATATCTTTTTCTGTATTACTGACAATGTTTGCAAAAGATTTCACTAAGATTGGTTAATTAATTAAGTTGTCAAGGCGTAGCAAATAAACAACCTTTCATTCAACATCATCACCGGCGCAACAACCGAGATCCGGTTCGGGCCTCAATCAACAAGTTCTTCCATACATTTGGATTGTTGGCCGACGCCAGTTTTGCACCCCAAGCCTTCGGGTGTCACGATTCATGCCTCCTTTGAAAGTAAACAAAGTCTGCCTTTATAAAATCTTCTTTTTTTAAAAAGAACTGCAAGAGACTTTCAGTTTATCATCGCTGATACGAACTAGGTGCCCAGCTCAACGAAGTCTACCAAGCTTAATTTTTTCCACAATATTTGGTTCCAGGAAAAATGAGTATTCATTGCTTGTGTGAGCTGACCATTTAACGATTCATTAAAGCTCACTTCCATCGTTCCAGAATGTTTTCAGGATCGGTTATTAGATATATCTCTGCGCCTTTACCATAATATACCGTAACATATATTGTGACATTTCCGACGGATTTGTAGACCTTCCGCGCCTGGTTCGGACATGTGTTTTTTTATTCAATGATCGTACAGATTACCAACCCAAAACTTCTCAAGTATCACATTTTCCTTTAGTAGTAAGTAACATCAAGTTCTGTGAATTAATAATCTATATTGAACGCAACAATCTCACTTAGAAAAGATAGATGAACTGCTTTATTTTTTGGATTGATCCAGAGAAATTGTAAAGAGTGGAGGTCTATTCCTTTTGCCAACTTGAAGTCCCTTAAAGTTAAGTTCAGAACCTTTTAGTATCTCAGGACGAAACAAGGAAAACGAAAAATCTCAGACCTAGTAGCAGCGTCGCTAAAATGGTCTGGCAAATTGGTATTTTGCTCTTTGATAATAGAACTAAAATTCATACTAAAATTCCAAACATTCTTAAATGGTTTACATTTTTTTTTTTATTATTTAAATGCCGTCTGGCCTCTGACAGACTTAACAGTCTGACAATTAAACTAAACTAAAACAGATTTGTATATATTTTTAAATTGCAGAATCTTGAAAACCTATTCAAAGCTTAAACGAAATTATTTTTTTGATTATGGGCGAAGTCAACGAAAGATATTTTGTTAATTAAAAAAATATCTGTTTTCTTTTCTTTTTTTCGAAAGTATTTTATTCAAGATAAAAGAACCTTTAAATACTATTTATAATAAATAAATTTAAACTATATAAATTTGTTTGTCTAATTTTTAATCAGAAACACAACTTGGAGACCAAAACTTCACAATGATACTATTTATAATTTTTTTTTGAACTCAACAAACTTTTTGTGAATTAATTTTCTGACCATTTCCTTTTAGTTTAAACCTACATATTTACATACATTATTATCTAAATTTGTCACCATGATAAGCAAGATTTAAGTGCACAACATTGGTGCCTACCTGAAAAATCAATAAGCCAAGGATAAGCTAAAGGATTCTTATCTTGTCATTTTGTAAGAAGAAAAAAGTTAAAACTTGAATAATTCAATTTGGAAAAAACTCTTTACCCCTAACAGAGTTAAAATTCTTGGAACAATTTAGAATGGGAACATCCATCGCCCAAAAATCAAAGACCAACAAACATATTTTGAAAAACTTTAAACCTTAGCTGTTGACAACAAGAAAAAAAAAAGAAAATTAAATCTTTAAATTGTAATTGAAACCACCCCACTAAAAAAATATATATATATGAAACAAATTAATTCTATAGCAAAATGCTGAAAACAATTCTGAATCCAATATTTTTGATGTAAGCCCATTATTGCGATTTTTTTAATTAAAAACATAAATCAAAAAAAAAATTAAACAGAACGAAAATTCATTTAAAGAGAATAAAAAAAACCAATGAAGCTTAAAAAAACAATCAGTGTTAAAAATAAATTGAATTAAAATAGATAATAAAATTAACTATAATTAATTTTGTTAGCTATAAAGACTTTGTCAATTGGGACATATTAAATTTAAATAATCTAAGAAGGGTTGGCCAAAAATTCCATCAAATTTTATTCCGACCGACGAGATATTTTTTTGTACTATTAGCTATAAATTTTTCCATAATATTTGCTTAAAATATTATAAGAACAAAAATGATGAATACTCTAAAATAGTATTGTTAAGTTTCTTCCCTTCTCTCTTTCCCACTCTTGTAAATATTAATTGTTAGATAAAATAATAAATGTTTATAAGCTATTGTATATAATATAACCAAACAAATAAATTTTCGACAGATTTCCTGTATTGAAAATGAGTATACTAAAAAAATTTAAATCTACAAGTGTTACAAAAATAATTAAAATATTTAACTTAGATAGCATTGACCAGTGATAGCTGTTCGGTTAAGTGTAAAAAGCATCAACCTAATTGACATAAATCGTAGCTAGGGAATTATATTTAAAAAAATGAAAAAAAAAGAAAAGTTTTATAATATACATATGAAAATATTTGTATATTAAATTATCTTGATAATGAAGCCCTTCTCAAATAGCCCCTTCTCTTATTGCCCTAAGAAATATAGAAAGAATACTATTATTATATATCATGCTTTAAGTGTGCTAGATTTAGTGTACTTGAATGTATATATATTTATATATTTGCTTAGAAATTCATTTGGTATCGCAAAACAAATTAATTTTTCAGTTTTATGATTATTTTATTCAATATTCAAACGCAATGTGACAGTTGGGATTTGCTTAGTAATTTGTTTTTAAATTATGTTTAATGCTTATAAAAGAAAGAGAAAATAATGATTTTTCAAAAAAAAAAACTCCAGGATCCAAACATTCTGAATAAGTTTTGTTTGTATGTTTTTTAGTTTTTCTTGTTATTTTTACTTAAAATTAATATTAATAATTTTTTTTAGTTTCCCATAAAATGAATGTAAAATTTTTTCTCTGCCACATTCAAGTTTGTTACTACTTTGCTCTTTCACATGCCATCTTTTGTAAGTTTATTATACTGTCTTTAACCTTCCCTCAAATGGAGACATTTACTTGACAGAATTTTATAACAATCTGATGAACGCAGTATGGCAGTTCTACCTATTCTTAAAAAAAAAAACTTATCCCCTTCGTGCACAGCCCTGTTGAGCCAAAGACGCTGATCTCCATCTAATGCGAGGATGTCAAGATTACAAAAGAGCAGCCTATCCCTGGATTTAAGTTCGACGTGGTAGATTAGTGGGACCGAAAATCTTTTCTTAACAAGCCCCCGACTATCAAATAGAGAAATGTCTTGAGCGGAATAAAGGCATTGAAGTGCAAACCCTCAAAATCTCCATCCTTTGGTAACTTCATTTTGGTTAAGGTTATCAAGGCATAGAGTTCCATCAATGCCATCTCCATTTCTGGTCTTGCATATCAAAATTCCACTCGATACCGTCAATAGATGCATATTGATCTATTTCTTTGAATAGATCCATTACTTTGCCATAATTTTGTTTAGTATTTTTTATTTTTATCAGGCAGAAAGTATGTCGTCGTCCTTGGGCCAGCTCAGCTGATACTTTCTCCAATGACTAAACAAGAATTTATGTAAGTAGCAAACATCTTTCCTTGGTAATATTTAATTTTTATTGAGGGGTGACGACGACTAGTTGCAACTGAATCAATTTGCGATGTTTTAAATTTGTAATTGTTTTAAATTACTCTTAAGAACAGCTTCCGTATCAAAAAAATATTCATTTAAAATGTTTGCTTTCCAAGCAGTACAAATGATAGTCCTTGACGTATGGTTCATTTGCTCTTAGAATTTTTTTCGGATGAAGCTATCAGTCTCAACAAAGCCAGTACATTACTGGCCGAAAACATCAGTGAGTGAGAAGTAACATTGCTACTTTTCACAACAAACTTTCTACTATTGAACATGACATATGCCAAATTATCTAGAGAGGCATCCGTGCATTGTTCTTAAGAATTTATTATTCCATTGAATATCAGAAACGTGCTAAGATTGCACCATGATCCGCTTTGAATACGAACTGAGTATCTGATATGATTATATTGTTGTAAATATATATCTTTAATGAATCGCAGATGAGTTGGAGCTCCAACTTCCAAATTAACAAGGTATTAGACCCATTTTATTCCGCGATGCTAGCATTAGCATTATTGGAATAAGTGTTCTCTGATCGCCATTATTAATGGCTGAAATATGTTTCTCTTCTCTGTCGTTCTCTAATGTTTAAGACGATGGAAGATCGTTTTGATAATTTATCTTAAGAACGTGATCAACTTGTAATTTTTTTGGAACATACTTGGGTAAATAGTTAACTCTACCGAATTTTTTATTTGTTCAAAATATTTAATAAAACATACTATTTTGGTGTTCCTTAAATTATTTTCAAGTGCTTTTGAATATCATCCAGCGGTGAAATTGTGTGCATTCGATTTTATACGTGGGTTAAGCGAAACATTCAATTATAGAACCACTTATTGTTTCTTTCTCTTTTTGTGAACTCTTCAATTCCCGCATAAGTTTAGCCATTACATCAAGCCTCGAAGCATGGAGTGGAGCCTTAGAGTTCATGATCCATACAATTCAATTAGTAACCATATGCTTTAGAATTCAGCAACGGTACCATTGGCTATTTGAATTCTGAGAAGATGACGTGTCTGTCATTCTTGACATTTTCTCTCAGCCAGAATAAGACAACTTTTGTAGCCAAAATTATAGTTTTGAAACACGGCATAATAATTTCAAAGATGGGAATAGCTACTTCTGTATATTTTGTCTAAATAAATATAATTTATAATTGCTCCAATGCCCAAATCTCTATACATTACATAGCCAGTAATTGTAGCTTTCTGAGATTAGGTTTCTAACTTGATTTTCCAAAGGCTTTATCTTGTGTCAAATTCTTACTCACGTTTGGCAAGATCTCTTTATCCCGCAGATGCCGAAATTATGATATTCGTCTTATTACGATAAGTCGAACAGTCTTGTTCTACGAAATCGCTCTTCATTCCATCAAGGCAAGGGTATTTCGCAATAAGTTAGTTCAGGTCTAATATCGAGTTCTTCTAGTTTTTTTTTTGTTTAACCTTCTATTCAAATTTAGCATGGAGACTAGTTTCTAATAGATACTGTGCTCCGTTTTAATACGAAATCAGCAAATGTGGTTATTATAACGCCTTTTTTATAACACTACCTTGCAGAGCGCCAATTTAAATTCCGTATGTTCCGTCCTTCGTTGGTTCAAAATAGCGGTTTTTGCAGATATCATCTTTGCATATACACTGCATTTATAGTTAGTACTATCATAAAGCATAATTTTTTAATTGTGAATCAAGTCGCAATGAGGCGCGCTGAAATCGCCAATTGATGTGGATATAGAATAAGAAAAAACAACAAAAGTGTATTAAATACTGGTAAAATATCGAATATCGCTAAATGTTCTCGTCTCTCCTATTTACAGTTAGTTACAAATCAACCAGGAAAAGGGCCAGACAAAAATGACACCATGAGAGTACTATAGAGAATATTATACAATGATAGCATTCTAAAATGAAACATTTCGTTTTCGAAAAAACCTTCGACAAGTTTGAAAAACATCGAGAATCTTGCTAGAACAAATCCTTTTTTACTTTAGTAATTTCTCAATTTCTGTTGTTATTACATACTTCAAAAAATAAATAAATTGATGTTCAAGAATAAGCCATTTTCCTTAAGCTATTGAAAATAGTTCTTTATAATTTTTTTAAAACCTTTGGAATTATTGGTAAAAACAATATTTCCCCGCAAGATTTCTCTTCTTTGAAAGATGTTTCCGGTTTTGGAACTATAATAATTTTGGCAACTTCACAGCACCAGTCAATTAATAATTATAAATGTCAACATGGTCTTATGTTAGATAGGTAGACTGCAACAAACCTCACCATTTTATATGATGCAATTTATAAAGGACTCGCAAGAGGATTTAAGCCCGATATTGTTTATACTAACTTTGTTAAAGCATTTGATAGAGTTAATCATGATCTTCTTGTTTTGAAATTATCATTACTTCGATTTCATTCTCAATTTTTGATGTGGTTGAGTTCAAAAAAATAGAATCAAATTTGTTAAAATGGCAGAGATAAATCCAAAGCTATTCATGTAACTTCGGGAGTCCCACAAGGCAGTCGTATTGTTCTTCTGCTATTTACTTTATATATAAATGATATACCTAATAACATCAATTTTTCACAGATTTTATTATATGCTGATGATGCGAACATTTTTAAGCATGTGAAATCCATTTGAGATTGTTATATGTTACAAAAAGACCTTATTCGATTATCCCGGTGGTGTAATAAAAATGCCCTTTATTTTAACTTCTCTAAATATGAATCATTGTCTTGTTATAGGAGAGATTCTTCAATTTGTTTTAACTATGTTATTGACGCTTTTCATCTTGTAAAATTTACCCACAAGAAGGACCTAGATGGTGTTTTTGATCATAGACTCTCGCTAAGTTATCACGTTGTTAATAAGACAAATCAGATGCTAGGTTTCATAATGAGAAACTCAAAGGAATTCTCAAGTCTATATACCTTGAAAAGTCCCAATATAGCGTCTGTTCGATCTAATCTTGAATATTTTAGCGTGAGTCATATGGAATCCGTATTATAATACTCAGTCTCTAAGGTCAGAACGGGTTCAATAGAAATTGGAATAATAAAAAACCTTCCTATTTCGTATTTTTGCTTTTTAATATGCATATTCTTGAAACAAGAAATTAATTGTTAAAAATGTTTATCAGATATATAATAAACAATCATATTAATTGTTCCTATCTATTAGAGCGTATTAACTTTTTTTACAAGTAGAGCCACCAATATCGCGATGCATCAAAGATACCAAAAATGTTTTAGATGAAATTGACATTTTTCTTTCTTGTTCTCGTTTAAGTTTTAAGATTAGATTTCCCTCGTTGATTTACGTCATGTTTTAATATTTTATATGTTTTTTTTCTTATTTTGTCATTTTTATTTTATTATTTAATTTAATTGTATTTATTATTATTGTTTGTATTATATTAAGTTTATATTTATATATTGATATTATTTAATTTTAAATTTGTAATCTAATTGAGAAATATTATTTCAGATTGATTATTTCATCAATAAATACATTAATAAGGTGTTAACTTTTACAATTGCTATACTCGCCTCATTAGCGTCTTGGCAATGATGATGTAATTCTCTCATTTCTTTGATGTCTAAACTCATTACTTAATACTTCCTATAAGCTTTCAAACTTTAGGTCTAAGTTTTTTGAACCCGTATTTCGAAAAAAACTCGAGTGTAAGCCGATTTTGATTCCTTATTTTATGTCCACACCAAAGAAACATTTATTTTTAACTTTTCAGAAACATTTAACAATCATTTTGGAAACATTTAAAAAAAACATTTCAGAAATGTTTTTTAAACAAATGGAAAACATTTCAAAAATGTTTTTTAAACAAATGTTTCTTTGGTGTGGACACACCTTTAAGTTCTTGACTGCCATAATATCATATTTATTTTGAAACTTTTGTAAGAAAATTGCTCTACTTGAGAACCTTAGACCTATTCACTTAAACAAAATCGATTCATCTGACCTTGAGAAGTTATGAGGTAATGACCGTAACAAACAGCCACAAAAGTATAATATTACATCAAATTCCATCTGTTTCCATAACTTTTTTTCTTCTTAAATAAAATAATGTGGCCTTTCATTTCAGAGTTCATCACTTCTTCACATATCATGTGTGTGTGTGTGTGCGGATACTTACAAAACCTACCAATTTTAAATGCACAGAGATCAAGAGCCAAGAACTGTTCTAGGTATTTTTCCGGCATATGCACTTCAGGCTTCAAGGTATTTCCTCGGTGGAAATATTCAAACTTTCAACACACTAGTTCAATTGCTCATTCACATACACACACAAACTTTGCAATTAGACATGCACTTAAATCCATATGGAATTTTCTCTTGGTGTACTTACCTATAGGAGCACAAACCTATGTGCTATCGCATTAATAATAAATGAAACTTACATGTGGAAGTGTTGTATCACTGTGCTTTTTCATAGACTTTCCCTCAATCCTCTGCATTCAGAATACACGGAGACCGGAAAATAAATGTATTCAGACTATTTTTTGTACATCCATTTTTTTGTCAGGACTCAGGACAATACTTGACGTCACCTCCATTATGATTATGTCAAGAGCAGAAGGATATTTCCCCTGCTGCGAAAGGTTTTCATTTTTTTTTTTTTTTTTGGTAAGCTATTACGACGGCATAAGCTGTAGTTAATTAGCCTTAATAGTTGTGCTTGCATTGTGCTTTCGTGTGAAGTAGGTCGGAATTTTTCAAGTCTATGGAAGAGCACAATATTAATATCTTCTTGATATACCAATTCAATGTTTACATACATGTAACTACTTGTGGATTTCGTGCTTGTTAACTTGAAGAAGTCAATCGTGTTCGAAGCACTTTAAAGGTCAATGGTTCTTCAAAAAAGGAAACACGAAACACGTGGGTAAAAGTCACTGAAAAGCCAATAATTGTTACCTTTTCGTTTTCAACTTCTATTTAAGTGTTTTCTTTCTTTTTCGAACAATGAGTTGCAAGGTCAAAATGACTTCATACATAATTCCTAGTTTTGGGATTCCGGAATACTAAATTAAGCGAAATAAAAGCTAAATGGATTGAATGTAATAAAGAATTCACTTTGAACTGATTTCCAACGAAAAGCTGCAGGAACATGAATCAGGAATACCAAAATACATATAATGACTATTTCTGTTGGACTATTTTTGCCAATTTTTACAGAAACACTAGAAGCTGCATTCGTTGAAAGTTACCCACTATAACAAAAATGTATATTTGAATACAAAGCACCTCTAAGTGTTAAGGTGATATGCGTAACGATGAATTAAAATAAATATACCCATTAATTACTACAGTATCAGAAGTGGTGTTTATTATGGAAATTGGCAATTTGTGTTGTTTTCTTAGTTTTATAATTCCAAATCTACAAAATAAGTCAGATATTTTGATTTTTATTTTCAGAAAACAGTGTTGTTGAGCTTGTTATTAGTAAAAATTAAAACTGCAGGATTTTGTTTTATTATACTAATGCCAAACCAAATCATCCACTGTCACATATTGGCGTCATTTTCGATTTTTTTGTTATCATCAGCATTATCCATGAGATTTTAAGTAAGACTGTGTTAACATAACATTTTAATGCATATTTGTGCTACTAATTTGCCCTATCCTCAAATAATGTAAATATTTCCTTGCTTATAAAACTCTACAAAAATTTAGAAATATAAGTTGTGATTATTTGACAACAACAAAAAAAAAAAAAAACATTTTATGTAAACTTTCAACCTGCAGCCTAACACGGTTCCTAATTTTTCTTTTCTTTGTCAAAAATGTAGGTAAGCTTTTTTATTATAAGTTATAAGTTAAAAATTAAATAAAAAACGAAAATCTTTAAATTATTTCAACAAAATAGGATATAAATCATAAGACAACTAGCAGAACTTTGTAATTTTTATATTGACCGTGTAATGAATCATCTAGGTTTTTTTTCTTTTGTTTAACATTTATACAAAAAAAAAACGTAAAAAATAGAAATTTTATTACAAAAATAGGTTTTTTAGAAGAAAAAGAAAATAACAACCAAAAGAACAAGACAATGTTAAATGAAATAAGTAAAAACAAAAATCAATTATAAAATAAAACATTATTTTCAAAAAAACATATACTTAAATGGATATTAACAAATTATATAAAAACAAAAAAAAAAGTAAAAAAAAATATGGCTAAAATGTCTTATGCAGGTATTGACGTCTTCCTATGCTACGCTGTCTATTATTAACTAAATATAAAATAAAAAAATGGATTATATACATAAAATATAAGATAATGCAAGTAAGTAACCTAAAATATATATATATTTACATTATAAGACAGAAGTACATACATTATACATGTAAAACTAACATAACTTATATACAAAAATTAAATTATTATTAATGAAAATTTACCTAATACACATAGATGTGTTTATATATATATTATATGTAAAAAATAGATACAAAATAAGAAATCTATAAATGAGAAAACAAAAACTACTTTTCTTGGAGTTCTTTAAGAAATTGGGAAAAAGTTTTAAAGTCTTAAGGAAAAAGTATGTGAAATGAAAGATAAGGAAACAGAATGCTGATAATCATTTACTCATTTCATTTCATTAAAAAAGTATATAAAAACAACACCATCATTGGAAATCATGCAACATTTTTTTACGAATTAAGTTGTCTTTTCCTTTCATTTCTACCCCTTCCTGTAAAATGTTGAGGTTTGATCATGTTGGAGACCATAAAACATATCATATTTCATATCATATTTCAAGCAGCCTTACTCTCATATCATAGGACACAATCACCGAGATTTTCAGTCAATACGAATCGGTCCCTCATGTAAATTGCACCAACTATTTGTTTGTTTTTACTCTTAAGTTTAAATTTAATATTTCAACCAAAAAAATTATTTGTCTGTATTTAATATTTTGAAACACAATTTTGAAAACTAGATAAATTTTTTATCTTTATTCCAATTTATTTATTTCAACCTGCAACACAGCCAAAGCAAGTACATTCTCAATCAATAACATTTAAATAAACAAGAGACAAGAGATGTTAAGCCTCAAAGTTTAAAGCATACAATCTCTTGATAGCAAGGTTTTCAATGCTTTTTTCAAAATATTAATTCGACCTTTGTAAGTTCTAAATTTGATTACTTAACAATTTTTTTTTTAATTAAAAAAATGTGAATAAGTCGGTATTAAATGTGTGAAAATTAGAAATTTCAACGATCTTGAAACCTTTTAAACATTTAGCGAGCCACTTTCAAAATATTGTTTCCTTAAATCTTTTTTCTTTTTAATTAAAAAAAATATAGAGTAGCATTAGTTCAAAATATTTTATTGCAAAAATATTCAAGCTACCTATATCTTTTTTGAATATCAATTGTGGTTATAATCGGTTAACAAGTTCGTGAGGCAGTCAAGGAAAAAAAAAACGATCCTACCATTGCTAGTTTAGTTCAATTAATTAATTTTATGAACGTGCTTTAGTTATTTTAAATAAAATAAATAATTTACAATTTGTTTCTTTAATAAAACACATATTGTAAATTAATGTTTGCAACAACCTTAAACTTCTCGTATTTAAGTACCAAAAATACTGTTTCATTAGATGTTATGTTCTCAAGAACGTCAGTTTTACTTGAAATTAAGAAATCATGGGAAGATTCAAAGCTAAGATAAATCCATACTACAGGCACCCAATGTATTAAAGCGCATTTCCATATAACCAGTAAGAATGAATACGCCCTTGATTTTAACCCTGCCATTCGACAGAAGCGATACCTATGAGTAGTTTTTTTCAGTCACCTTTTTTTGGCTTTATATGGTAATAATTCTGTATTGCTCGCATTATATATCAGCTGTCAAAACAAAACAAAATTGTACTTTAATTATAGTCCAGGAAAATTATACAACAAAATTACCTTATTACGAAAAAATTCCAACAAATATGAATTTTGGTGTAAAGCTTCATTTGTACGTCCTAAACATTTCCTAAAAAGTACCCTAAATTTGGAGCAGAGCAAAAATTTTTTGAAAATGAAAAATTATTCCTAAACAAAACAAAATGCAAATCATTCTCCACTTTTAAAAATTAAAAAAAAACTAATCAAAAAAAAAATTAAACTAGTTGAGTTGAGTTCACTAATTTTCCAGGTGCATTTGCGATAATGATGACAAACATTATCGAAAAAAAAATTATTGACAAAAATTGAACTTTAGAAAGCTGGCGCTGGTCGGTTTGCTCACCTTTAATAGGTTAAATGGTTCCAAGAACATCTTTTAAAGCCCAACACAGCTCAAAGAAATATTTCAGAAAAAATGTTTCTCACATATTATTTTCTGATTTCTGTGGACGCTTCCGGAAACATTATGTAAAATATTTCTTTTTTTTCAATTTTCCCTTTTTAAATTGTAAATAGTTCAGTAAACATATTGTTTCAGATGGAAAAAGGAAGGAACTTAACGAATCTTTGGGATGTTGTTGAGGGATGGTTTATTAACATTTTCTCAAGTTTTGAATTTCGAAGACCTGTGCAAAAAAAAGAGAGAATATTTAGTAGAATGTTAAATTTTCTACAATATTGACTATTCATACATGGTTGTATATCAGTTCGTTACTGAGATATGGCTGTTCGAAAAAAGGTAATTTTTCAAATTTCTGTATAAAATGGAGAATTTCAGCTTATTTCTTCTGTTTTATCAGGTTTATTATGATATGTTATTGTAATTATGATTCTTGGTTAAAATCACCAAATTTTGACACCCTAAAAATACACCGCCCTCTATCACCATAACCAAATTAACCAAAGCTAATTTTCTTCTCCCATGGAAACCAAACGTATTTAAATCATGTTGGTATTAATATTAGTTACTTTACGGATTGATATCTCCCCTTCCCTACCATTTCCACCTAACCAAACTTCTTCGTACCTGTCGACTAGATTAAAATGCCTGCGAAACAATTGAAAGTTTTTCGTTCGGAATGGGAAACAGAGAAACATTAAATAAACATTTCAGAAATGTTTCGTGAAGCGTTCAGACCCAAATTAACATGTTTTTGAAATGTTTCTCACATGTTTCTAAAATGTTTAAAAAATGTTTCATTGGAACCGTATGATAAGTTCCTTAAAATCAAACAACATCGTTCAATGGGAAATAAAAAAATTGCGCAGAATTTAATGATTCAAAAACTCAGTGTTGTCTTTTGACGTTAAAGCGAAAGAAAAGGACTAATTTTCAGGTCTTAGTCAAATCACCTTCTTTGAAACAACCACACATTCGACGTCGCCAAAAAAGCTTTGATATTTGTTATGTTTTTTTCGAAGATGGAAGAACATTTTTATCCGTCCTCTGATCTGGCTCCAATCTACAAAGCATAAATCCGGCCAAAACTTAAGTATAATTCCCATACTTGAACAGAAGCCCCTTTTTTGCATGGAACCCAAAAATAATGAAAAATATTGTTACATTTACATCCCTAGAATATCGCCGTAGTGTAACGTGTCGTTATGATTTTATCGCTATTTTTACTGCTCCATAGAAATAGCATTCACCTTACTCATCTATCTGCCCAAATGCTTTGTTATCGTAATCAACGCAAAAAACTAACAGGTTAGCAGAAAAAACAGCAAGCATTTTTTTTCAACTTTTCCAGCTTAAAATAAAACCAGTGCTAGGCATCAGAAATTAGTATTAATGACATTTTTTTTAACTTTATACAACCAAAAAATCAGGTGGCCGCGAAAGTGTATAATTAATTACTAATACCAAGTTCCAAACAACCGAGTTTAGTTAAATCATTCACTTGATGAAAAAATTCAATTATTTATATTACATGATCTAAGCAAGTTTTAGTTTAAATTACGTACTGACATATGTTTTACAATTCAGCACTTTATTCGGAGAAAACAAAATTAGCAAACTGTTAATACAACAGTTGAAAATATGTATTATTACGGGAGATCTTTTAGGTGTTTTTTTATTGATTACTTATAATTAAAAGTTATTTTAAGAAGATGCAGCACCTTATTTTTTTTTGTCACTTACTTGCGATTTATAGGGACTATAAGGCAAATTATGCATTCATAAAAAGAATTCTAACAATCAGACATGACATAATAATGAAAGAGAAACATATTTGAGTAACTGGCAAAATTCTGTCTGTAGTGTGTCAGTCTGTACATACGTATATTGAACTACAGCCTAAACGTTTTGCCTAATCGTCTTCAAATGTGGAACATAAGGTTATTTTGACTTTCTTCAGAAGATTTTTTAAAAAAATATTTTTTTAAGCTCAAATATTAACTGTAAATGTCATATAACCGTTAAGTAAAAGTTTATTTTTCTCAGAAACGGCTCCAAGAGTTTTATGAAAAAAATCTGTGTACTAAATTGTAGGTGTAGGTGATGTTTTGGTAAAAAAAATTTAAGATGGTGGGCTAAAAAGGGTACCTCCCATAGAACCGTTTTTTTTTCTTCGACTTTCTCGAAAACTGGTCATCCGATTACAATCGAAATTGATATTTAGAAAGATGTTGGTAGCCTTAGTAATTTCATTTTAAAATATTTTCCAAAAATGTGTGCTTTTTTTTTAACCAATATTTTGAAAACGGGTAGATGGATTTTTTTTTTAATTTTGTTTTTAAATGGAGATCATCGAGTGTAGCTTCGGCTGTGTGATACGTAGCGCCGTCCTGTTGAAACCAAATGTTGCCAATATCCTCCTCTTCAATTTTTGTGGCCTATTCTCTAAGTCGATCGCAGGCAGAAGTGTCGCAATATTTCCCAGCGTAAACACAACCATATTCGTTTAGCGGAAGGATAAAACTAATTATCTTTCAAATCAGACATGAGCAGAGTGTTACCATTCACGAAATAAGTACTAGTTGAAAAAAAAATCGTTAGATGGCTGACCTGTTATAAGCAAAAAGTTGTTTGTTTGTTTTTGTTGTTTTTTTTATTTAACTTTAAATATAACTCAGTGATTTTTTAAATTTGTTTTAAGAACATTTAAAATGTTTTTTTTTAAATGTTCATTTTTATTCCCATGCGAACTGCAATTTACTCTCCCCCATGAAGATAACATACAAGTAAACTCTGTACTGTTATATCATATTTTTTAATATCTTTAATATCAAGGTTTGAATTTTCGGCCAAAAAACTTTATTTTGACACCGGAGCTCATATTTTTTCACTTTAATAATAAAATTATTTCAAAATGTTGTTATTTTCAACACGTTTGTCAATACAACCCACCAAATTTTTGTGCGAATTCAATCAGTCCCTTCTTGACAATCGGATGCCAGAAGTGTATCTTAGATTGAAAAGAAATCTCGCCTTCTGTGCCCAAAATCCATTTTGAGTTTATTTGCTCCATGTTTTCTAAAAAAAGAGAAAAATATATACATATCTATCTATGAAGAACACACGTAAAAGCAATTGTGTTGGCCAACAAATTTCCAACATGAAATACCTGTAATCAATCATCATAATAAATCAACCAACATGCCAGTAAAAAATCAACATTTTACTGTATTCACCAAAAACACCAATCCCAATCCTCATATCCCTGTATTCACGCACAATTTGAATTCAGGAATAAGAAAATAAAAAAAAAATTTGTATGTAAACGAAGTCTCGCACAGATCAACGCAAAATTTATTATTATTGATTTTTTTTTCAGATACTTTTTCTTCCTTTTAGAACCCAAAGCTTTTTATAAATATATCTTTAAATGCGCATTTTAAATGAAACAAAAAAACCTACCAATTTAAAAACAAAAAAAAAATAATATCAAAAAAAAAAACTCATTGTAATATTTGTGCAAAAATAAATCGAATCCGGTGTTTAAGTGTCATAGCAATACACAATACATATCATTAATGTTGTAATTTAACTGTGTTACAAAGGACAATTTCCTTGAAAAAATAATTTAAAAAAAAATACCAAAAATACAAAAATATACTATTTGTTTGTAAACTCAAAAAAAAAAAAAATGATGAACGCAAACCAAAAATAATGAAGAAACAAAAAAGAACGAAAGGAAGGAATGTGAATGTATTGTTGTTATAATTTACACATTAAAACAAAAACAATTATTACCATATCAACACAAAAAACAAGAAAATATATCACTATTATCAAATTTATTCACAATAAAGACATCTATTTATTTATAATAGTTGTTATAAACAAAAAAAAAACTCTTTTTATACATTAGCCAAAAAAACAATAAAGAAATTATATGTTTATTATAAAAATGAGATGCGCAAACATAATAAATTAAAACAATTAAATTAAGAATAAATTGCAAATTTATGTTTTAATAAAAATAAAGTTATGTTATAAATTTTGTTAAAAAATTTAGAAAAAAAAAACCAAATCTGTTGACAAACCCCTCCGAGTTAATTATATTTAATTCGATTCTTAATTTTATTTAAGCACACTCTTCATCGCGTCCCTTAAAATGAACAATCACCATTTAAATCATTTGACATTAAATATGGCATCAGAACTTAAAAATAATAATATTCACCTACTCGTCGTATACATATACATATATATATAAATTCCAAAACAAAGAATAACTGTAAAATATACTAATAATTGTGAACTGCAGTGTGTACTAATGAATAAAGGACGAGTTATTTTTCAAAGCTTTAAGGAAGTAAGAGAGATTATTAAACATAAATATAATAAATGTAAATAAATGAACAAAAAAAAATAAAATAAATAATGTAACCATGAATATCTTTTTATTAAAAGTTACTTAAGTTACATTCGGATGAGTTTTAATTGCTTACAAATTTTAGGACTACGGGTGATACGTTTTGAAGGCGTATGAGTTATGAGTAATATTGAAATATGAAAAGGTTGTCATAGCATGCATTTTGGATATGGTAAATAATTATAAGTCAACTTAATTACTGCAAAGGAAATTCGAATGATAACGGTATATGTATCTACGAGTGTTTGGAAATTATTACATGAACATTTGTTAAACAGACCCAGCCAAAGCGTTCCACATTCGTGTTGTGCTAGTTCGAATGTGTGTGGTCTTTTCGCAGAAGGTGGTCTGTGATGCATATACCGAACCGAAAACTTAGAGTTGCAATTTTTGTTTACTTTCACCAAAGATGTAAAGATTTGTTCCACTGTCCGGTGAGGTATGCCATCAGATCACCAGGGAATGGATTGCAGCGAAAGCCGTACTGCCTGTCTTGAAGAAGCTTTTGGTCTGAGAGATATTTCCCTACCTACTTAGTTAGGTCCTCAGATCTATTAAGCTCCAAACGGAGCTTAGAGCTTCAACTACGCCTACCTGTATGTACCTCGTCCTGCCATAAGTTCTGTTACACAATTTCCAGCCTTATCCTTTGAAACTTCTTGCAGGAATAGAACCGTTAACACTGCTCGGTGAAGAATACTAGTCAATTTGGTTTCAGTTTGCAAACAATAGTAACATGGAATGGGGCGCTAAAGAGAGTCGCATCGCAGTAATAGCGTTGCATAAGTGCGGAAAGAGTGTTGGCCAATTTAATGAGTTGCTAAAACCACTCGGTTTATCAAGAATATGCGTTTATCGGGGTATTGTCGTCCGCGCGTCCTCCATACGAGTGCGGTAGTAAAGGCAGTGCGTGAACGAATTCGGAGGAATGCCCTTAGAAAGCAGAAGATCATGTCCAAGGAATTGGATATATTAACCATATCAATGTTTAGGCTGATTCGAGATGATCTGCACATGAATGCCTATCGTCGATCCACGGGTCATCTTCCAACTCCTCAACTAAAAAAAATTAGCCTGGAAAGATACAAGCGACTTTTGCAGTGGATGAGAAAATTTTTAGCATGGAATAAGTTTTCAACAGGCAAAAGACAAAGACAAAAGAAGACGCTACATTTCTATCAGAAAACGTAGATCTAGCAGCAAAATGGGCTGCAAACAAGTTAACAATAATGGTTTTGTCATTGTCATCTAAAGTTTACTTAAAACTCACATATTTGTCACAAATATCCCAAGAATATTTTTAAAATATTTCTTTCAAATTCTAACTTTCGAGTTGTGAAAAAAGCAATTTTCAACTTGCTGCTCTCGATTTACACTACAAAAAAATATTTGAGCAATTTAATGCAGTTTTGACCATTTAGGTTCCATGAGTTAATCCTTTAATCATTCAATCACCGAGAAATTGCCAAACGTGAAACTATGCTACCGACTGACTAGTTAAAAGCAATATTCAAAATCCTAAAACTATGCAATTTTTTCTCAATGATAAACATACAAATAATTAGTTTTTGTTTAAAATACTGCTATGTTATTCTAAGCTGCCATTAGTTTTAATTTTTATTCCTACCATCAAAGCATACCATTTTTGGAATTTCAATCACTTAACATTAAAAAGGATCAACTTATACCACACTCGCTATTAATGTTCTCTAATGGCATAAAACAAAATAAAATAAAATCAAAACTATCTAAAAGTGCTATAGAGACAAACATTAGAATCACCCTACCCCTCCCCCCCCAACCGACCAATTTGATATAGTAAAATTTCATTGTTGGGAAAGAAGTGGATTCTACTTTAAACATCGACCGAAGGTACAAACGACAGAGGTGATATCGACCCGACCCGGACCAGGCCGGCACTCCTTAATTTGATTCCACTCTACGCAGTTTCACTCCTTGGAGGCCCATTTGCATGCAAAAGCGCTATTTGCTCTGACCCCAATCAATATTGCTCCATCCCTTCACCACCATCCTTTTCTGACCTTTCATTTGTGGAAGCCGCCCTTTTTACATTCATATAGTCAATAACTTTCGAATTTATCGATTGAAGGTGAACGAAAGCCCTCATGAGTAGGAGTTGGGGGCGTCCTGACCTTTGATTCCTCTATCGCCATCATCATCATCATTTACTATATGCGAAATAAATCTTTATGATGCGATTTCGGTTTTAGTTCAGTCCACAGGCTCGCATGGCAGGAGAACAATGGAAACTAAAATTATCTGTAGTTCAATGGCCCGGAGATGAGTTATTGTCAATCGAGTTACCCTAAAATTTTGTTTGGAGGCCTGCCTTGTTGGTTGGTTTTTCTTTAGACAGGCTAGGCTTATCCACACAACAGCCTTTAGGTAGACTTCCTGCCTGAGTGTTCCTTTTGGGACATTAAAGTTTAAGATCTGGCAAATTAACCCTTCTCAATGAAAATTTATTGTCTAACACACATAAACACAAAAACCAGTGTGTGTAAAAGTTGAAACTGTATAAGCTTTTCAGAGACTCAAAAAATCAGAGATAATGTCAAGGCAGTTTTACGGTGGCCTGTCTTTTACTGCTTTTGGTGACATTAGCGGCTGTCCTTTTTTGTAAGTTGTTGACCTGGAAAAGGATCATTTTAGTTTTCATTTTTTATGAGTGTGTGTGGCTGGTCGCAAGTTTACGTTAAATTCTTAAGCTTTGGGTTCGGTTTTTAGGCCGAAAAAATTATCCTTTACGCAGCAGTGCGTGCGGTGGTTGGTTGAACGTGATTCACTCGATTGGTTGGATTAAAAGTGGGTTTTGTTAAGTTCCTTTTTTATTTAAGGGATACAAAAAACCAATAAATTATGTAAGGGGTTGAAAGGATATGGAACCCGGGAGATACCAAGATACGTTATAGAATGTTTTCGGTTGATGTCACTGTGTTTTTATTTTCAAGTTTTCAAAAAGATTTCCGCCTTTAATTGAGATTTAAGGGCGTTGTTGGCCATATACCGATATCCGGTATTCTGGTTGAGCCATTATCGACAAAAATATTGATCTTGATACCAAAAACCCAAGAAATATTGCGTTCTTTGACGTGTGCTACTTATTATACCTGTGACCTCTGCCTTTGACCAATCCATAAGACTTACAGTTCACAAAAGCTTAAAACATACTTAAACAAGTACCTATACTCCTTGAAAAAGTGCTACTCCAGAAAATTACCTCTTAATCACTCTTCATGCCTTCTGTGTCATGGTACTTTTCAATTCAATGGCAATAACTTTAAAACCTCTTCAATGATATACGTGCCGGCCCTTCAAGGGTCGATGCCAACCCCGCTCCCTCTTCAGCAAACAAACCGATACAAAATCAAGCCCGACTCAATATATCCCTCTTGATTGAAGAGGAACTTTCCCTCAAGAGATTGATGGGTGTTCAAGCAGTGGTACGTTATATCTACGCCTAATGCCATTTAGCCCACATTACGTGATAAATCTACAAAAACATTGTGTGTCAAACTCAAAAGAATTTTACTGAACAAATTTAAATTTATTATTATGTTTGATTGGATCGACCGTATATGTGATTATATCCATATATAAGTTTAAGTAGTCCTAATCCTTGAACTACCCTCGTCAGAAAGGACGTAGAACCCCTGGCTGGGTTATGGTAGATGAGCCTATGTAATCTATCTAAACAGGCAATTGTTTTGAATTTAATGTTAAGAAAGTTTACATAAATTTGAATTAAATTTTAATTTTAATTTAACATTCGGTTCGATGTCCGAGGTCAACTGAGTTCAGGTGTCACTGCATTTGTTTGATCTAGGAGTTTTAGGGCATATTTTTTAGATTTAAAAAAATATGCACCAAAAAATGTATGTTGATATCATGCAGAACGTTATGTTGCGGAAGAAAACATATTTAAATATCTTGAAGGTTTCAAAAGGATAACGACCCCAAGCATACCAGCAACCTCGCAAGGAATAAAATATTTTTTCATATTTTCAAATTTTATTTCTTAATTAATGTAAACAAAAAAAAATAAATTTCATAGCATTGAAGACACACTACAGCCTGGTAATTGGAACAAATCCACTTGTTGCAAATTTTGCACCATTTTTACTTGCCATTATAGGGATTATAAGGCAAGTTTAGGATTCGTGAATATAAAAAAATTTGAGATAACAATCAAACATGACATTACGATCATAGAGAAGGCTAAAAAAGTCATTGGCAACAAATGTCCGTCTGTCTGTCCGTCTGTCTGTCCGTCTGTCTGTCTGTCCGGGTGTATATCGAGCTGCAGCCTAAACGGGTTAAGCGATTGACTTCAAATTTGGTACGTGTTTATCTTTTGGTATCCCTAAAAATAACGGTGCTTGCCATACGACCGTTAAGGAAAAGCTTATTTTTCTCGAAAACGGCTCCAACGATTTTGATGAAAGTTTTTGAGAACTTTTTTGTTGGTATTGGCTATCATTTGATCAGAACCGCATTTACGGGAAAAGGCTATTAACGGGACCTTTCATATAAGGTTTTTTTTTTATTTTTGGCGTTTTCGGTAACGGCTTCATGGATTTCTGTAAAATTTTATATTTAAAAAGATTTGGACAGCCAAATTAATTCTGCATATCAAAATTTTTAATAACTTTTTTTCTAATAAAAATTAATTTTTTTTTTTTTTTTTTTTGAAAAATCAATATTTTTAAAACTAATCAAAAAAAATAATTTTTAATTTTATAATAACATGTATATAAATAAACTCTAAAAAACTGCATACCAAAATTTTAAAAAGAGATAGTTTTCAAAAAAATAAAAAAACAGGATTTTATCAAAATCCACCCTACAATTTTCGAAATACTTTTTTCATAAATTCTTTGTTCTTTAAGACGTGTAGTGGCGTACTTCATTTTTACTACAAACCGTTCAGTTTCGTGATTTTGATAGTTTTTATAAGTTCAAACTGTGTTATTTTAACGTAAATCTTATTTGTTATTTTTTTTCAAATATCTTGCCGTCCAATGTAATTAGAGCAAGTACGTGCGACCAGTCGTGCCCATTTTTTTGAAGACAGATTTCGGGCCCTGTTACAATAAGCGCATCTGCCAATTCGTCCCATCTTTGGTGTAATACCGTGATATGTCTCTTCAAATGTACCCAAAAGCATCCCAATTCTAATTTTGAGTTTGTTTTGTTCGACAACAAGCGTTTTAGTAGTGGTTTTAAAATGGATGTGTAAACTATAATTATATTAATTATATAAATATGCGTTCCCGGACAAATCAAACAGATACTAAACTGTTGACAAACTTAGTTTAGAGGGCTTGTTTAAAAAAAACACCGCTCCTACATAAAAACCGTTAAATTATAAACAAAAACTGTTACTGTGGTCTACTATATAGTAGGCCATGCGTGTACTCCAATGTAAAGATTACAACGAAATAGTGTTGTACACTAAATTCACAAAGAAATAAATTGGATATTAAACTTACTACGAATTAGCGATAGACACTAAATTCACTACGAAATAGCTTGGGACTTTAAATTCACAACGAAATAGCGTTGGACAGTTAATTCGCAAAGAAATAAAGTTGGATATTAAACCCGCAACAAAATAGCGTTCGACACTTAGTTCACAACGAAATAGCGTTGGACAGTAAATTCACAAAGATATAATGGTGGATATTAAACTCAACGAAATAGCGTTGGACACTAAATTCAAAATAAAATAGCGTTGGACACTCAATTCATCACAAATTAGCGTTGCGAACTAAATTCACTTCGAAATAGCTTTCGACTCTAAATTCACAACGAAATAGCGTTGGACGTTGGACACTCAATTGTGTCGTGACATTATTGTGCCAAGCAACATTATGCCAAATTAAAAAAATTGGGACAATCGCACTTTCAAAAGTTACATTGGACCGAATAACAACATTTGGTAGAAGCCATTAGTTTGCGACATTTTGCCAAATTTGTTCGATTGGATGAGGCTGAAGAAAATATATCTGTTTTTCGCACAGACTTGAAAACTTTGATTTACCCAACATCACATTTACTCCAAATCCAATATTGAGCCCAAGCAGGTGTGTTGCAGGAAGGCAGCATGCCCCTCCATACATTTTCAACTGTTTATGGAATTTATTTCCGATTTTATAACAGATTGTTAAAGAAAGCGTAAATAATATGGTAATACAAATTTAAAAGCCCAAAGTGACATAGTGTCAAGTAGGCTGTATGACGCCTTACCAAAGCGACATCATGCACAATGTTAATATACCGCCTAATGAAACTTTTTAAAGTGTCATTAAGTAAAATGTATCCACTTGCAAAATGTCACGGCACCCACTCATTCACAATTCACAACAAAATTGTGCTGGGCACTAAATTCACAAGGCGATAACTTTGGATTTTAAAATCACTACGAAATAAATTCATAACGGAATAGCGTTGGACAGTAAATTCGCAAAGAAATAAAGTTGGATATTAAACCCGCAACAAAATAGCGTTCGACAATTAATTCACAACGAAATAGCATTGGACAGTAAATTCACAAAGAAATAAAATTGGATATTAAACTCACAACGAATTAGCGTTGGACACTAAATTCACAACGAAATAGCGTTGGACAGTAAATTCATAAAGAAATAAAGTTGGATATTAAACTCTCCACGAAATAGCGTTTGGACACTAAATTCAAAACAAAATAGCGTTGGACACTCAATTCATTACAAATTAGCGTTGGGCACTAATTTTACTACGAAATAGTTTTGGACTCTAAATTCAGAACGAAAAAGCGCTGGACACTAAATTCACTACGAAATAGCTTTGGACTCTAAATACACAACGAAATAGCGTTGGACACTAAATTCAAAACAAAATAGCGTTAGACACTCAAATCAACACAAGTTAGCGTTGGGCACTAAATTTACTACAATAGCTTTGAACTCTAAATTCACAACGAAAAAGCGTTGGACACTAAAATTCACAAAGAAATAAAGTTGGATATTAAACTCGCAACGAAATAGCGTTGGACACTAAATTCAAAACAAAATAGCCTTGAACACTCAATTCAGAACAAATTAGCGTTGGGCACAATGAAATTGCTAAGGTAAAAGCGAAAAAGCGTTGGATAGTAAATTCACAAACAAATAAATTTGGATATTAAACTCACAACGAAATAGCGTTGGACACTAAATTCAAATTAAAATAGCGTTGGACAGTAAATTCACAGAAATAAAGTTGAATATTAAACTCACAACGAAATAGCGTTGGATACTAAAGCAAGAACGAAATAGCCATGGATATTTAGTTCACAACGAGGTTCTAGTTTCTAACTCTTGCCCAAAATTCTTAAGCTTAGATCTTTACACAGGATTATACTATGTCTACTGGTCAGCGTACTAACTATGAACCAAAAGTTCTAGAATTTAGATCTGTGTTCCGGTACGCGATCTTTTTCTTTCGACTTTTTTAATGTTCTTTTTATTGAACTAGCATATTATAAAAATTAGACTTTGGGAAAAAAGTACATACTTAAGATTTTGTAATAATATCTAATAAAAATAATGTCATGACATGTAAGGTGCCTAACGGAACGGAATACATTATATATTGTATACGTTTATAGAAATTGCATTATGCACTTCATTTTTCTTGAAAGAACAAAACTAAATATTAAGGTCTGTTGACTTTTTTCGGTCTCCGGTTGTTTAATTGATTGGAAAGAGCATTGGATAAGCATAGAAGAGATCCACATCATCTTTCAATATTTCCATGGCACTAAGATTCATTGGTTTGGGGTATTGTTTTGGGATGGTCATCTCCCTTATTAGTTAATTCGTTTGAATGGCGATGTTTCCTAAGATTTTGTTTTCTGCTAGTAGAAAGTATCTTTCTTGGAAGATGCTTCTAGCTTTAGAGTTGAGATGCTTCTGAAGTAAAGTTGCGTTGTCTTTTGAAGAACTGTTATTTTTATTGTTCCCGAAATTACGATTTGTAGACGTAACTTCATGTTAACTCTATGTCCCTTTAGTTAGTTTATAGCCATCGAAGATGCCTTACGTTAAAAGTTTAAACAACGGCTAATAAGCTCGTATGAAAATAAACAAATACATTTATTTTCGCTCCAAGCCAAGTTTTAGTAAATTATACTCTTAACCCATCCCGTGTGTGTGTTATGTACCTGCTGGAGTGGAAGGGACAAAGAATTTACCGCTGAGTCCGAAAGGCCACATGAAATGCATTTTTTCGAGATAAATATTATTTTGGGATATTTCTCATTACCTCGCAAGAGGCAGTAACCTGGAAAAAAGGTGGTTCTGACTGGAAATCGATACCAAACCGTTTGGTTAAGTTAAAAACTTTAACCACTTAACCACGGGACACAATACGAGTGCTTCTTCTATCTTCCTTATGTTGACAACTTTTCCTGAAGATAAAAGCGTATAGCAAAATAGTTCTCACGCCTATTTCTTATACTAAATTTCATATTTTATTTATACCTACAAGTTAATTCAATTAAACAAAACTGGTATTTTTTTGATTAATTAAATTCGCTAGAAGTATGTAATTCAATATTTAAAAAAGTTTTAATCAACTATGTTTTCGGCCTAATTAACTAGAAACTGTGAAATCGCTTAAGAATTTCCCACTCGTAAGTCGCAACAAACTACAAATAAATGCCATCATATTACGTGTCACGACTCACGACTCACGAGGTCGCGAATCACTATATCACCAGCTATACCCAATAGGCCGAAATGCATTATACCAAGCAAACCCTCCTCGCTTCCCGAAAAATGTCACAGGTAATATCTTCCGTTCGTTGTGTCAATGGCGGTTGTAAAATTGTATAGCTTGCTGTGCACCTTCTATCATTGGGCATGTGGCATTGAATTTTATAACGTGATAAAGTTAACAAATCGTACGCACAAACAAGGAATAAGAATTTACACCAATTCCTTCCGCAATCACAAGCCAAATAGCTGTGCACCATACCCCTTATTCTGATGCGAACAGGCAGAGGATACGACTTTCATAGCTACTTTAAACTTTGACACTTTTTGCTTTTCAGTTTTTGGAAAACACCTCATAACTCTTCTAGAATTCCGGCACAAGATAAAGGAGTAAAGCACGAAGCCGAGTTATGGTCCAACATAACATAGAGACTCCTTGCAGCACCAACATTTCGCAAGAGTAACACGGATTACTGATTAGGAACTCGCACCATTCTCGGAAGCTCTTATGGTGGCACGTACAAACGCCTTTACTGCTTCGTACGTGATTACTATCCGGAGGATGGATGTATTATTATACAAAGGTAGGTTTCAAAATGGCGGCTATAAGCAAAAATGGAATGGAATGGAGGTTTTTTTCCACTAGCTTTGTTTTCCCTTGTTTTGGCGAATTTCACGCCATCGTTCCGACGAAGACAACTCGACACCGAAGGCATATACCTGAAGGAAGTTGCGCTGAAAAACTTTCCTCAGACTCATAAATCCTGCAGATGAATATGAAGAGACCTTGTAAATGCATGACAAATCTCTGGATAGAACTATTTATGAACAGGAAGGATGGCTGGAGCATTTTGATAAATAGGTTGCACTCTTGTTTGCATGGAAGTCCTTTTTTTAATGGAACTTAAATAAGTGCTATGAAAAACAATTTCACGAAATGATCATGAACGTTGAAAGTAGTTGATTCAAACAACAAATTTGGGGAAATGCGGTTATAGACAAATCTAAGAATTAGATGAGGAAATCATTTAAGAATAGTAAGCAGATGGAGATGCGTAAAAACACTCCTCTATCTTAGATTCGGTTGCAATAATTGTAAATTCAATTGTCATAGCATACAATGGATGTAGAATTGTTCAGTAGGATTTGTTCCACAATCAGCTTTGATAACAATAACAGAGGTGAGACAGAACTAAACATAATTCGTGTCAATCACAGCTTTTTGGGCCTTATACAAGGAGAACACCAGACACAAAGTTTCCCAAAATAGCAGCCATTGATTCAGACTGCTGTTTTATGAGTTGTACCTGTAAAAAATTCAATTTAGAGAATAAGTTGTATGTACATAATCAAAAACAAATTTGATGGAATATCAGCATTGTTAGACAGATCCTTAAGAGCAAACTCTGAACTGCGACAATTTACGAAGGCTAATCTTCTCAACTTCGCCTACCAGAGATTTTACCCTTATATACAGAAACTCTAAGCAAACAAAATAACCTCACTTGTTTTGAAAAATATTTAAGAAACATGCATTATGTACATATATAAAAGCTTAAAATACATTTTTAACATTCTTAAAAATTCAAATTTTTTTTAGACGTGTGGTTTTCAATCTGACAATACTTTTTTGGGGGTTGGTCTTTTTGACAGCTGTCACTTGATTTATGCTCAGTTTGATTTGCAATTTCATAATAAATAGACTTACTCTTGAACAACGTTTGCAAATCGTGCAAATCTAATACCAAAATAATGATTCGGTTTGCGCTGCGTCTAATATTCGCTCGACATAATCGCCCCAGCAGAGTCGGTAATTCGGGCAACCATGGATTGGTTTCGCATCACGTTTACTCTAGTGGATAATGCGCATCCTCAGAGACGCCGTACAGAAAGAAGACCCGAATGAGTTCATCTGCCATCGCGCGCTGTGCCCATCCACTTTATGGAAGATTTTGCGGAAGGATATTGGTTTGCTGGCTTACAAAATCCAACTCGTGCAAGAAATGAAGCCGAACGACCATAAAGCGCGTCGCACGTTCGGTGAATGAGCCCAAAATGAGATGTCCACCGATCCCGATTATTACTAGAAAATTTTGTTTAGCGATGAAGCTTACTTTTGGTTGAATGGGTACGTTAATAAGCAAGATTATCGTATTTGGAGTGACCATAATCCACAAGCCATTTTTGAGACGCTGCGCCGTTACATCCTCAAAAAGTCACAGTTTGGTGTGCTCTATGGGCCGAGGGAAACATTGGTCCATATTTCCGTCAATGGGAAACGCTATGGAGTCATGATTAATGACTTTTTCGTGCCTGAATTGGAAGATTTTGATGTGGACGTCCTTTACTTCTAACAAGACGCCGCTACATGCCATACAGCCAACCAAACAATTAATTTATTGAAGGAAACTTATCTTGTGGGTCTGTGACGTGGCCTCCAATATCGGGCAATTTAACACCGCTAGACTATTTTTTGTGGGGTTATGTGAAGTCGCTTGTGTACGCAGATAAGCCCGAGACGATTGACGCCTTAGAAGAGAATATTCGTCGAGTTATTGCTGAAATACGGCCCCAATTGTTGCAAATTGGGCCTCTCGGCTGTGTATAAAATCTACCTCGAAGCAGATGTTGCGGAAAAAATAAAGCTCGGTTGACTCCGTTGGGCTGGGCACCTAGGTCGCATGAGCGAAGAGAAACCGTCTCAGAAAGTCTTTTGCAGTCTTTTTAATGGTAGAAGACAACGAGCGTAATTGGATAGTAAATATCAAAAGTCGGGATGTATGGAAGAACTTGTTGAAGGAGGCCCGGACCGTTGTTGTGCCGATAATTCGCTTATTTTTACTGTATACATAGATCTTGTCAATATCAATGTAATAATCACCGAAAGAATATTCAGAGCAATTAAATCCTGGTCCAGTCACATCGGGACCATATCTACCATCAGGAACACCAAAAGCCGACTTACCACCGACACACTTAACATGCAATACGAATCCTCCAGAAAGGTTGCAGAGTTTTTCTTCGCAAGGGGATAGATGATTCACTATATCTGGCTATACAGATCGTTATGAAAAATCCACGCTCTACGGATTCTGGGTATTATTTGATTTATTAAACCCCTTGAACAAAGGCTGCATAAACTTACATTGTTTCAAGCTCGATTTTTGGCTTTAGGGAACCGTCAATATATTTTCTTATTAAATAGGGGGAGTTCCCTCTACTCTGGATATAAATTAGTAATGGTTGTACAAATCTAACATATATGTATCAGTTAAATGAATATAAATTAAATTTTGACGTGATAGCGTCTTATAAATCGATGACAGGCTACACATACGAAATAACATGACTCATGCTGATAATGCTGATAAGAAAAGTGACGCACGGTGCGATACTGTGGCTCTTTAAACCAAAATCGATCGCAAGCACCAGGCGAACATGAAAAACAACAGGCGCAAATTCCCAAAATAATTCCACTCAAATTAAATAAGAAAAAAAGAGTAAAAAAAAAAACAAAAACGGAGGAGTTTTGTTAAAGTAGAAAGTAGATTTTGGGGTGTGTGTGTGTGCGAATTTAACGAGAAGGTTTTCGGTATGACTTAACGGGCTGTATGTCAGTGTTGCTGCCATCAATGTTTTCTTATGACGTTATCACGTAAAATTATCGTCCGTAAACCGACCTTACAGACAACCAACTCTTTTTTACTTGCGATTTATAGGGACTATAAGGAAAGTTATGCATTCGTAAAAAAAAATTCTAACAATCAAACATGACATAACGATGATAGAGAAGTCAAAAAAAGTGGGTCCGGATATTCCGTCCATCTATCTGTCTGTCTGTCTGTCCGTATCGATATCTACAGCCTAAACGGTTTTGCCGATTTGATTCAAACTTGGTATATAGTATTTTTAGAGTGCTCTACCCGACAGTTTTTAGAATGCTCTACCCGACAGTTTTTCGAATTGGCATTCTAGCTCCAAAACTAACGGTACCTACCTTATAACTTTTAATGAAAAACTTATTTTTCTCGAAAACGGCTCCTACGATTTTGATAAAACTTTCAGAATGATGTTTTCTATGCAAAATCTATTTTCATAGATTTTTCAGAAAAAGTTTTATAACGGTACCTCCTATATGACCGGTTTTTTAAAATCACACTTTCTCGTTAACTAATTGACGGATTTTGATGAAATTTTCAAAATATGTAGTGTTTTATGATTTAAATAATATTGTTTATTAAAGTTTTCAAAAACTTTTTTTTTCATTTTTAATATTTTTTTAAAAAAAATTATTTTGTTTTTTGAATATTGTGAAAACGGATCTGTAGATTTTTTTTTTAATTTTTCTCCTAGTATTAACTATAGATTTCTTTAAATTGACATACTCAATTTTGAAAAAAACTGGTCGAATGATTTTGAAATGAAAAATTCATAAAATAGAAAACAGCAAAAGCAATAAGATGGCTTACAACATTTTTTTTTTCCAAAAAACGTTATGTATAATGTTTTTTTGATTTCATAAAAATTTTTCCCCAAAATTTTATTTCAAATTGCTCGGCTAAGCCCTAGCCATTAGTCAAATAAAAGAAGGTGACAACCTACTTACATACCTACGTATTTTAAAGCATTTTATCATCATAAAAGCACACAGAACAAAAAAAAGAAGCCTATTTTTAACACACAAACAATTAACAAATAAAAAAAAAACTATTCGATTACTACTGAATGCAAAAATTTCAATCAAGAAAACAAAAGTTTACACCTGCCTATAAATAAACAAAACCACTGTGTTAACTTTTAATATTGTCTCTATACCCACTCGCTTAACAGTAGTTGGAATGTGTTTCTTAATTTTAGTACCCACCTTCCTTCCAACCTTATTATATGTAGATGTAGAGATACCTAATATCCTTAGTAAATTCCATTAATACCTGACCACAGCATACGTTTATCTATCCATCAAACATAATTAAGCAATTTTAATTAATTTGATTTCAACTAACTACCAAGCTAACAATCCTACATATTTATGTGTTTATCACTTTGTCGTGACGCATGTTCGTACGAGCTTTAAACCCCAACGATTCTAAAGAAGTTGCACGTCAAAAAAAAAAACATTAAAACTAAATCTTTGTCAAAAAGACTCCTGCACTTAAAAAGGATTAGCACATAGGAGCAAGTACGTGCGACCCAGTCGTGGCTTTTATTTAATTATACTTAAAGCGCGTAAATCCTCTCATGTTTATCCGCATATCATCATTTCTTATTGAAACTTAGAAAAATGTATCTATATACGTATCCCCAATTGGCTCAAGAAAAATCATCGAATATCATCATTTACATATAAATAGGATGCCCTCAAATCACTCGGCTTGTAAGCATTCAAAACTCAGGAAGAAGGTATAACAGTTTAGTTTCAACTTCCTTTGGGTTCCAGGACATAGGGTCAAAAGTTGTGAGGCCGATTAACTTGAAAGTAAAAGAACTGCAACACCAATAAGATATGATAAGAACTGTACAGCGGTGATATGATAGGTGTCACTGGGTACTGCCTTATAGGTAAACACCGTACGAGACTCGGTAGGTTTGTTCAATGTTCCCCGCCCCAGTGCGCACTGGGGAATGTCAGTGCATTTCGTTTAGCTGTCAAAAAACTGTGTTTCTGCTCGGGGTTTGATTTAACATCGAACAGCTCAGTGCAACAGCTTTAATTTTTTGACATTTCATTCATGTATTAATTTTCTTTGCAAAGTCTACAGTTTTTCCATTTCCATTAGATAGAGTATATCTTGGTATTTTATCTAAAATCACAAAAATAACTTAATAATTGCAAGATAATCTACAAAATATCTTATATTTACCAGATATTGCACTCCAAGTTTGTAAAATAAGATTTGTTTTAAACTTCTACCACCAAGCACCATTTGAATTTTGACAGCACTGATTTCTTACACCGACTAAAAACCTGGGACGTGAGAGTGTGCACTCAGTGCGTGCACGGGGTTGACATCGAACACAGTGCAAAAACACTGGGGCGAAAAAGTGTCACATAAAACACCTCAGTGCGAATCCAGTGTACACTAGTGCGCCCCAGGGCAGAAATCGAACAAAGCTGGTGCCTTCTTAAGTGAATGAAAAGTTAACCATTTCGAATCCGCACATTTTTTGTTCATGCCCTACTCTCTCCAAAAGACTTAATTGCACTTAGGAGAATTCTTCTTCGATGACTTCAGTGATTTGGTTAACATAGATATATCAATCTTTATCGCTTTATTTAAAGCTCCAAGTGGTTTCATTAGTGAGAAACCTCTCACAATAATATATGGTATCACAATTTGAAATGGGTCAAGTTGGCTTATGTAATTTAGTCGTTTCCTGACAGCTATTATAACATAAGCTAACCTAAACAAGAAAAAGTAGCCTAGTCGAATGTGGATTAATCAAATACTAGGAAAGCTCAATTTGCTTTGAAGGACATTTGGAGGAGGCAGGCTTTTAGCAGGCCTAACTCGTTATTTTAATATCACCCGCGTTAAAAAAATTTAGTTACATACATATGTACATTTCCTTCAATGAAATTATCCTCACTCTTAGTTTTAATCTTGCAGTTTTAATGTGCATAAAAAACATTCAACATTGCATATGAAGCCCTCATATCTTTGTCTGCCGAATTCCCACTGGCCATCGTGTGTACGAAAAGAAATGAAAAAGGAACCTTTTCTGCTTAGTTTTTGTTTTATAGTCTCCTGCAAGAGATTTTTCACTTAGACCTAGTTTTTTGTGTCGGCGAAGGATTCCGAGAGCACAAAACACAAGAATTCCATTTTGCGAAAAGAATTTCATATTGAAGTTTATTTTGTATTCTGTTCACGACAGGAGAAGCCCGGGCGCCAACTATACACCCCGTCCTTAGGGGCTTTAGTAACGAGAAATGCTTGCTTTTGATATGCGTTCCTTGCCTATGGCCAACAGAAACAGACAAGCGAAAAAAAAGGTTGTAGATCTTTGTGGTGTGCAACAAGGGATTATTTTGTATTTTTGTTGTTGATGATTGTTGTTGTGATGAATAATATCTCGAGGGTCTTGAGGCCAGACCGCCAGACCATGTTGTCGCGCCACGTTGTTATCTATCTTGTTAAAAAGCTTTGGTTAGGCAAGATGATATGGATAACAGAAAGGTAGACTTGTAGGCATTGGCTTCGGGAAAACTATGTTTTTCTTTTGTCGGAAAAATAGCAAAAGGATAAATAGCCAGATGAAGTGAAGAGAAAAATAACTCCCAAGGCATTTGACAGAATCTGTGTTTTTAATTATAAGATAGTATTCGATAAGATTTTAAAATTCTATTTACATTATGTAAGAGGCTACCACAGGTGCTGCTTAAGATTGTAGTAAAGGTTTCCAATTTAAAAAAGTGCTCTACAATACTTTTTCTTTGCGATTGCGGTACTTAAGGCAAGTTTAGGATTCGTGAATTTAAAAAAAAATTAATGTTATAATCAAACATGACATTACGATCATAAAGAAGCCTAAAAAAGTCATTGACGAAAAATGTCCGTTTGTCTGTCTGTCTACCCGGGTGTATTTCGAGCTGCCGCCTAAATCGCTAAAGCGATTGCCATCAAATTTGGTATGTGTGTATATCTTGGCATCAGAGGGATAGTTAAAATTTTATTTTTAGGGCTCAAAATAACGGTACCTGCCATATAACGGTTAAGGAAAAGCTTATTTTTCTCGAAAACGGCTCCAACGATTTTGAGAATATTTTTGAGAATATTGGTAGTATTATATATTTCATATAACGGTTTATATAATTTTCGACTTTCTCGGCACAAAGGAGTATTTATTTCCCTTTGAATGTATTTAAGTACACTGCCTGAACATTAGGATAATAGGGACGGAGGGACAGAAGGTGTCCAATAACATTGGTTTTGAATGCTTGGAAATCAAAATGCAAGGGAAAATGTCGCCGGGTAAACTATTCCAAATTCGTGTTGTTTGGCTAAAAAAAGAATCCCTATATTTCACGGTACCTCCCAAAGGCTGTTATACATATTGACAGACAGATAGACATTTTTTTGGACTAACTTTTTTAGACTTTTTTATGATTCTAATGTCATGTTTGATTGTTATCTAAATTTTTTTTATATTTACGAACCCTAAACATGCTTTATAGTCCCTATACTTGCAAGTAAAAAGCATATTTATATAGAAATTGACATTTAAAGGTTAATTATGCAATAAAAAACAGGAATAGGTATTACAAAAATAGTTTTCGGATTACTCCGCGTAATAAATAAATTCTGAGTGCAATTTTGTAAAACCGCACAATGCAATTTGTGGTGAAACGTTCGGGGTGAGTACAAAATTGCACACAGAATTTATTTTTACGCGGAATAATGCGGAAACTACCTCTTATTATGACGAACAACCGCCTAGCAAGTTATAAAAAACAGGAAATAAAAACATCGGCAAGACTTAACAATGACATACTATATGCTAAATATTGACGCCATTTTTCAATATCGACCAAAACTTGGAGGACTTAAGAATGCTTAGTGAAATAAAATGTCGTAGCTTAGTAGTAAGTGTGTCGGATTCATATACTATACGGCCGGAGTTCGATTCACCGCCTGAGCCAACTGTTTCCCTTGCGAAGAAATGACAAATCCGACAAGAGTAACATTTTTCTCGAAAAAGTGCATCTTATATAGCCGTTCGGACTTGGTGGTAAATTGTAGGTTCCCGCAGCTCGTGCAGTTTCACAATACACACATAAGATTCGTTGAGAGTATACATAGGTCACCAAGCCCTGGCTCCTTAAGAAATTGTCACGCTAGTAAATTTGTTGATATTTAATGAAATTAAATAATTTCAATCATTTACATATGGCTCAAAATATACAGCAGATGATTGAACCTGCAACCAAATCGATAATGTCGCAAAGCGATTGACGGAAGACATTCGGCTAGCATTCTGATATTCTGAATGTCCGTTAGTTCCTAGGATGAAATATTAATATCGAATGGGATGGGATCACTGTCTAGTTGGAGCCAAACTTCGTGTACGGATATCAATGGAAGCTATTAGGCAATCAACACCACGTAAGGCACGCAATAATTAAATTTTAGACGACTCAAATCGGAAGAGACCGCCACAGCCTATGCTGATCGCATGTCCTTTAAGCTAACGAGATATCCCCCCACTGAAAATATAAACCCAGAAGAGGAAGACCAATGGCATGTTTTGACATACAAGCCATAATAAGGCAAGGTGAAGTCGAGGAGATCCATATAGGTGTTTTAACAGGAAGGAGGTGCGAAACTTCTACAGGAGGTTTTACTAGCCTTCCTGGGCCCTGCAAAGATGGGGATGGATACACCGCATACCGCAATCGATGGAGATTGGAGAGACTACACTTTAACCAGTTGTTAAATGGTGATGTCGGCCAATATCCCTCCAATTATCGACCTGGGGGTTGATTCCCGATCTGTAAAGCGAAATGAAAAGTCTCTATGAAAAAAACTGAAATGATAAGATCATTTCACATTTTCACAGATCGGGTTTGATCCCCTGGACCAGTCAACCTAGTTACATCCGCCTGACTAAAATAAAATCAAAATAGCCATTGCCAGACTAAAAACGAACAAAGCAGCTGGTGCCGATGAGCTACAAGCAGAACTTTTAGACACGCTAAAGATGCATTGGTCAGGTACATACACAAACTCATTTGTGAAATATGATCAGAAGAAAGTATGCCCCATGATTGAAATATCAACACCAAAAAGCAAATCGACTACTCTGCACCAACTCGTTCTCTGATGGAACGATCAGATAGAGGAAAAAATCTGACTTGCTTGGATTGCGAAACTGGAGACGGCAGGCTAGAGATTGGGCCAGCTGGAGGGGCTGTGCAGCGCCAGTAAAAGCAAATTAAGTAAGTGCTTTCCAGAGAAATATTAAATATAATATTTTTATATTTTATTGCTTTCTAAGCTCAAAAATTGTCTTTTGTCGTTAAAGAAAAACTTGCTAACATTCCACTATTTATGACACATCTCTCATTTCTGTTCTGAGAGTTCTGCACTCAAAACATTATTGCAACAACTTCAGAAGTGGGATTTCAGCAATTTTCACTATGCTTATATCCAAAAACGAGCTAAATGATAACCTTGTCTAAAAAAAAAACACACTAATCAACGATAAAACCTTGCGACAACTCGCATGACGTATAACCACGTTCTGAAAACTTCTTAAACCAAAAAAACTGCTATTGTTGGTATTTTATAATCAATTATTTCAAATAAATCAATCAACATTGGCAGTTTATTTTGTCGGTCTGTCTTTTATAGTCTGAAGCTTGAGTGAGTTTTAGCTTCAGCCTATAAAAAGTCACAAGTTGTTTTTACAACCATTATCAAATCCATTGGCAATCTGTTCAAATGTTCCCAAAATATTTTCGTAATTCATTTACCAAATAAAAGCAACTTATTGCTCTAATTCCATCACTCAGTGCCTGCCTACTAACATCAAGAAAATATCTTCATTCAGTCCTACCTTCGTAACCCATCAATGGAAAATCGTAAACCTTGATTATTCCTTGCCTCAAAATAATCGTGGGCCGATGGAAACACCACCCATCAGGTGTCGTTTCTTCAAATTCCTTCAATAATAATAAAAAAACACGATGTCAATTAGTGTTTATTCATAAATAAACCCCAAAGAGCATGAAAGAAGTAAATAATTCAATTCAAAATATGCTTAATGTCATCGATACATTTTATTTTCGGCAGAGATCCTTTGGCGTATGCCGAAGGTTTTCCGCTTCCTAGTTACTGCCTCGCATATCACAGTTAATGGCGTGGAAACGACGTAAACAAGTCAATTAATGTGATTTACTCCCCACCAACGCAACGGCAGGCAGAGCCTGCATTTATGCTCCATCCAGCATCCACCCACACCAAAGTAAACTGATAACTCGGCGGAAGGAGGCGGTCGTCATCGACATTGGTGATCCATTTAAATTCAATTACCGGAGCAATTGATCGAAAGAAGCCTTTAAAATTAAATTTATTCTCGCAAACGAAAAAAATTATTATGACAAGGATACAAAAATAAGAACAAAAAAAGAAGTAAATAAACATTCTACTTCCAGAGTGTTTAATTAAATAAATGCGTCCTGACTGACAGATGAACTGCGAGCTGTACTCTGAAATTACATCCTGCTTTTGCATCATTCCATTCCTCCAACAGTCAAATTTCCCCGCCCGCGGCTTGAATAATGTACAGGATTTTTATTTTGCTCCACTCTAATGAGTTCCTTGAGAGCTTAAATTACTATACGCGCTGTGTTGTTGATGGAAGTCCTCCATCTGGATCGTGGAATTTGAGTGAAGGAGCAGTCAGCATACTCCTAGCGAATTATCAAAAAATTCTCTAGTGTTGTTTAAAAAAAACATAAAGTTTCATCTCAAAGAAAAAAAAAAACTGAGTGGCGCGGTATGGTATGGTAATTTAAAAGACAGAAATATCTTCTTCCATTTGGCATGTTGAGTGGCGTGGAAAAGTTTTTCATACTTCATCCTTACTTTCATCTTGCCAAGAGCGTTGAGGAGTGTGGTCTTGTGTCTGACGCACATGTGACTTTTGCAATTCAACTTTCATTTTCGGTGCCTGGTGATATGATTACTACCAAAAGTGTTCTCACTTGGGGTTTCGCCACCAGAGTTTGCTTAAAATTTAAACCGGATTAAACAATTTGTTTGGGCTTGTTAAACTGTACGTTTTATGACATAATTTTCGAGGAAACATAAACGCAACGTTGGGCGTAGGGCCTAGACCTTGAATCCTGATTTTTATCTGATGTGAACACAACAGTGAATGGAAAATCAAAGTAATATACATGGAGCTTGGAGCTCTTAACATAGATTTGACATTGCGATTAAATTTTAAATGAAGTCTGATGAGAACACTCCTAGGTAGTAGAAACTTTACAAAGAACCAAGAAAAGAAACTCGAGACATTTGTAGAATAAAGTGTAAGAACCCCAAGTGTGTTTTTGTATCATTTTGACAAATCAAAATTATCTACTAACCTTGCTCCAAGAGATTGCTGAATTTTTAAGAATTGCTGGTTTACTCCCACACATTTCTGACAGGAAATAGCGGCATGTATCCGTCTGTCAGGATGTTTTATAAAATGTTGTAAAAAAGTGATCTTTGAAATCGAAGCATAATAGTATGGTGGCATTTACGTACGTTATTCTATTCTTCTGTTATTGTGAGGAAATGATAAATTCTTTAAACGGGCATCTCAGTTATAAGAAACAAAATGGCGAAACACTGGTAACATGGCCCTTTCTTTTTGATGCTATGACTAAGGCATACAACATGTCAACTATGGACGTTTCGAAAGGACCATATGCATATCCTGTACAACAGATACACAACTAGAAATCTTCCTAATGAAGACATCCATAACATGTGTCTTTTGATGGCAAATACTACAAGGTTAGCGCAAAATTAATCACCCTATCGGAAAATTTTATAATTTTTACAAAGGGCATCTTAGGCCAATCTTAAATCAATCCAGTTCCTTGCGTCATGTTCTTTCTGTTGATGCCGATTTTAACGAATAACATATGAGGAAGTTGATCTAAAATTTAGTAATTTGAATTAACATATGTAACATCATAGGGCCAGAATTTAGCTAGGCACCCATTTGCGATATATCAATGTTAACATTATTTATCTTATAAGCTTTCATCATCATCATCATATAACAGATGAGGGTATAATTTCTTAACCGATATTGGACTATATATTCGACTCCGCCCGAGCGTGAAATAGTTGTGTCGATTTTTTTGACCAATTATTGGTCCGCGGTGTTAGCGCATCTTGAATTTTGCCTAAGTTACTCGACTAGAAGAGACTAGAACCAAAAAGGAGGTCATCCAGGGCGTGGCCGCCACCGGACCGCTCATCCTGATGTTATGGCTGCCCATGTCGTTGAGAACGGCTCCTACATTAAATTTTAGTGATGGACTTACACAAATGTTCCTGTACAGAGTGCAAACAGAGCATATCAGTTAATGCCTGCTAACTGTAAAGTCACGTGTGAATTACTGTCAAGCTATCCTCGATCTAAACAACGAACTGGTAAAATATCGGTTAAGGTTCTCGTCTTCACTTTTTAGAGTTAGTTTCGAATCAACCAGGAAGATGGCCAGACACCATGAGAGTACTAAAGAAAATGTATATACAATGGTGTGATGCAGGAAAAGCAATTACATCGACTCAAAGGCGTATTCTTTTGAGGATGCAATCGGCAATACGGTCACTGTTATTGAGGAACACTACAGGGCCATGATAAACGACTTCTTAGTGGCGGAATTGGATAAGCGGGGCTTGGTAACATGTGGTTTGAATGAGCGGTTTATGCAACAAACAGCAAGAGCAATGGATATTCTGAAGGAAGCTTTTCCTGGGCACGTAATCTTGTGTTCCGACTTAGCCATTTCAGGAATGCCACATTTATCACCGAAAATCTTGCGGAAAGTCATGGAAAATGAGATACTAATGCGATATCATCTTCTTTACCTAACAGAAAAACTTGTAAGGGTTCAAATAAGGATTTCCATAGCTAAAAATATTTTTTTTATTTATTAAAAAAAGTAATTCAAAAACAAGATTGTGATTAATCTTGCGCAAACTTGTATATGTATTTAACATTAGCGATACCTTGTCATTTACAGCAATGGTGGAAATAAAGCTCAGATCGGCTACCATCTGAACAGATTTCATCTCAAGTGGGGGGTAACAAAAGAACTTTGGGATAAGAGTTCGCCCACCTATATCGTCTTTTGCTGACAAAAAATAAAAGAGGTTTCTGAAGAAATCAAGTGGTACAATTCTTTGTTCTACGCAGAGATTTTTTAACCTTAAAAATATTTAATAGTTAGATCATAACGCGCCACCCTTTACTGATTGTAAAATACCAATCGCAGTTTGTTGGTTAAACGAGTTTAAAAAAAAAAAACCTATGAAACCTGGTTCCATCTTCAGGAATGGGGACTTTTTTATACCAAATGCTTACTAAATTTAACAAAATCAATTTCAGCGCTTTGGACTTAAGTACTTAATTTAACCTACTTGTTCCATGTTTTCACTCTCTAGTCGTTAGTTCATATTGCACTGCGTTTTAATTAAATCTTTGAATATTAACCATGACCTCTATCTTCTCCATATTGTATAAAGATATTCTTCTAAGTTGTTAAAGTTGATTCATCTCTATACACTGAGTTACAAAAAAAGAAATTTTGCAAAGTGATTTAAAAAAAAGTTTTTTTTTTTTTAAATTATGTTAATTAACATAAAATAAAAGTAATTCATCTAAAAATAAAATTGCAAGAATTTAGAAACAAAACACAAATTTAAAAAAAATTACAAAACTTCATAAATTAAAATTAAACACTTTTTGCAACAATTTTGCCACTCCTCAGATCCATCAGATCTCAACCTACTGAGTGTATCTGGTAGAGCAGGTCGCCTTCTTATCATTTTCCCCAGCGTGTCCCAGACGTGTTCGATGGGATTCATACCCGAGCTCATCGCAGGCCAAGCCATCATCTCGATTTCCACTCCTTGCAGGTATTCGGTAACGCACCTAGCAACGTTTGGTCTAGCATTGTTGTGCATCAGCACAAAGTTATTACCAATTAATGGTGCAAATTGAACCATTGAACTTAGGTAATAACTTGAGTTTATGGATCCTTCCACGATGCATAGCTTCCGCGCATGGAAATTCCTACCCACACCATTACTTAACCTCCCCAGAAAATTTCCCTCTGAGCAACTGTTGCCGAAGAGAATCTTTCGCTTGTTCGTCTCCACACTCTGCTACGTTCATCTGGTGAGCGCAGAAAAAAACCTTGACTCATCAGTGAAAAGAACTCTACTCCAGTCGGGCTCAGTCGATCTTGGTGAAGGAAAATTCCATCCGACGTTGCTTGTGCTGCCCCATGAGTCTCGTCACAGAGCGCATATAGAGGGTCATCGAAAAACCTGGAATTTTAAATTGTAAATATTGAGCTCCACTTTTTATACTTGGCAATACCCTTTATATCCTCTGGAAGAATGGCAGGATCATCCGCATACATAATCACTTAAATCCGTTAACCAAACTCTAGACACTCGACAAAATCCAGAAAAAGAGCAAAAAGAATATGCCTTATTTTTTCTTTTTCCAATGTAAACAATAAACATGTATGTATGATATTGTTTTTTGTCAATAATGCTGACAAAAATAGTTGAAACTCCTAAACGCAAGATACAAGGCGGAGCAAAATTTGTCACCCAATGTTCTTTAACTGTAATTTTTTAATATATTAAAACTTTAGTTTTGCTTTTGGATTGTGTTTACTTGAGCTCTAAGTTTTTTTTTCATTAATTATTATAAACACATAAATATATTGGTCATGTGGCCACCTCTAGAATTGAGGGCGTAACGTCCCACGTATTTTCCATCATTCTTGCCAGAACTTCAGAAAAACAGGTTCCCGCATTCCTGACGGATATTCCCTTTGAGGGCGTCAAGTGTCTGAAGCTTGTTGACATATATATATAGAAATCGGGCGATTTTCCCGTCCAAAGCTAATCACCTACATAAACGAGAGATTATGCGACCCGGAAATGCAGCCCTCAGAATGTTGGTTTGAGTCGTGCAGTATGTGCAGTATGTACCGTTGCTGCATTCTTTTGGAACCACATGTTCTCCAGTCCCAGTTTGTCCCGTTTAGGTAGGAGAAAGTCGTTGAGCATGGGCCTATAGGGCTCGCCGTTCACAGTCATCATTTAAGCCCCTTGATGCCTCCAGCGTAAACAACACACCAAACAGTAACTTTGAGAGGGTGTAGTGGTTCTTCGTGTGTTGTAAGAGGATTTTCGTTGCCCCAGAAGCGATCATTCTGCTTTATTCACGTTTCTACATAGATGCAAATGGGTCTCGTCACTCGTCGAAATTCAGGATGGCTTGAACATAGGTTACACGCACTTGTCGATCAACGGCGATCAGCTGATGCAGTTTGTGTCGGACGACCGGGAAATCTACGTTTAAATTCACGTTCTTGAGGAGTATAATATTTCATGTCTTATTGACGTGAATTTTTTACTTTCATAAATGTCAAAGCATAATTGAAATGTATTGCCATTTACATACATTATTGCATCATTTCTATTGATTCGATGACTCGAAAGCTGCCTTGATATTGTGATGTGGCAACAAGTTTGGATATTCGGAGGATACATTTTGTGAATTGGCGACATCTGTTGGATTCATTGTGTGCAGCAGCCAACATTCATTCTGACAACGACCATGCGCCTAAAAGTATGCTACATATTTGCAATATGTTTTAATAGAGTACTAAATCGAAATTGAAGTACTAATTCGAGACTCGAATTAGTACCGAAAGCTTAGATTGTGTCAGAACCAGACAGAAGCTTCCAAAAGCTTGAAAACTTGTATAAATACAAGAGTGGATTGCATTGAAAGGCAGTTTATTTTCGAAAGCGGAATTGTTAACAACTGAAAGCGTTAGTAAAAAGTGATTGAATTGAGATTAGATAAAAAGTGTTGAATTATAAAAACGTATTTGAATTGTGAATAAGTGGAGTAAGTTAAATTTGGTGTTATTTAAACTAAAAGACATTGTGTTTCATAAAATAAAGAGATTTGTTGTATTATTTTGGAATTTTGATTGAGTTTAATTTGTCGAACCCCAGGCCAAAACATCACAATATTCACAATTATATTGTTTTTATTTCTATCAAAATCGGAAAAAAACATAGGCCTTAAGAATAAGACCAAACCTCAATGGCAAACTAAATTTAGTGTCAATAACTCCAAGGCCCTGATATAATATAGATAATTCTGCAATGCTCTTAGCCATTGACAAAGTGCAACTTGCCATTAAGCGTACAAAGCCGTATAATGGAAAAATTGCCTCTAGCGGACAATTTACTAGTTTAGTTTTAATCACATCAAGACGCACAACATTACAAGGATATAAAGTTAACATGGCAAACATCTTTGCCCATGGCACCATCTTCACCCATCGACCCACTTAACTGTTGGCGATGGTTGGTTACCCACGTTTCACGACCATAAAGGATACCAACATGGAAAGTGCACAGGATGTGTGGAAAAAGTCTGTTATTTCAATTTATTCGTGCATTTCACTATCAACAGCCGCACACCAAGTCTACATTTTACTCTCAGCAAAAGGCAGGAACACAAAGGAAACACTATTCTACTTGGAAGTTGAAAGTGGGAATAGTTTCGAAGGTAAGAAAGGTCAGTTTGGTGGTATAAAAAGTAATTCCAACTTAAGTGGATACAAAACGTTACGGTGAACGCTTTTAGCTGTCGGTTGTTTCAGACACGCACTTAACAATTCCATGTGTCACTTGGCTGATTTGCAAAAGGACAATGTAATTGAATGAAAAACCAAAAGGAGGTTTCCTGGTAAATCCTTTCTTTGTGAGTCACATTCCAGGTTGGCAGTTTGTGCAGAGGTCAGGTCTTCAATCCAATGCCTTAATTGCGGTAAGCTATTAGTGAGTAGCTTTAAAGGAGTTCTGTTGAATACGGTTTACTTTTTTTATTTTGGGTAAAAGTAATTAGTGTCATAGTAGAGCAGTGCCTTGTGGAATAATTGTCCTTGTTCAAGTAAGAAACTTGTACGACTGGGTCGCACGTACTAGCCATACTGTAATTCAATTCTACCCGTATAATAAAAATGATCGAATTCGTAAGATCAGAACTTTGTAATTCTTTAAGAACTTTTTAACATACCATAATCGAACAGATCGTGTGGTGCCAAGATTTCAATTTTATTTTTTTCATATTCTGGGTATTACCTTTTTCAAAAATTTATGTTAGAATCGTTCGAATTTCTTCTAACTCATTGGATATTAAATGAGTTTGCGAGGAAGAGCTTAGAAAATGTATCTGCATCAAAAATGTGATTGATTGCATTTAAATTAATTATTCAACCAATAATATTATTTTTTATAAATAGGCAATCAACAAAAATAGTAAACACCAAGACACCACAATTCGAAATGCTAGTCAATCACATGACAAATCATTGGGACTTATCCAAGGGATATGTTAAAAGCCCAGAAACGACAACTTTATCCCAAAACCTTTACGCTGAGGGTCCACCCCAGCTTGACATTAAAGGATGGAAGAAAGTAAGAATATTCAAGGGAACCATTAGCTCAGTATGTTTCATGTTTCGTTTTCAGGTGTGGTCGGATTTTAAGAACAACACCGAAAATTTCTTACTCCATTAGGGGTGAAGTTGGCTTGTAAAGGGTGGGTCAAAAGTTTTTTTTACTAATTTGAAAAAAATCATAACTCTTCTGTTTTTAACTTTTTTTTTATTTTATTTTTTAATACTTAGACTTTTAATACAACGATCTGAACCCAGCTGTTTAATGGATGAAAATAATTGTATATCAAATATAATAGTTCAAGTAATTTATTTCAAATAGGTTGCCTGAAAAACTCCTGTCAAGGATAAAAATGAATTTTTTTTTAACAATGCACTTTTTGTTTATTATACAAATTATGTACATACCAATTAAAAGCATGAACCCTATAGAATATGATAACGCTAGGTTGACTATTTTTTTCCCGTCATAACTAAACGTTGGCAGCTAAAGGGTGTGTCTCTTCCAAGGCTTCATTCGTCTTGGGCTTATCTGAGTAGACAAGCAACTTCACATAACCCCACAAAAAATAGTCCAGCGGTGTTAAATCGCACGATCTTGGAAGCCCGAGGCCTGTGACGCAAGATAATGCGCTCACCAAAAGTTACCTTCAATAAATTGATTGTTTTGTTGGCTGTATGACATGTAGCGCCGTCTTGTTAGAACTAAAGGTCGTCCACATCAACATCCTTCAATTCAGGTACGAAAAAGTCATTAATCATGGTTCTATAGCGTTCCCTATTGACTGTAACATTATGGCCGGCTTAATTTTTCAAGAAATATAGACCAATGATTCCCTCTGACCACAGAGCACACCATACAGAGACTTCTGAGGATTTTCCTTAAATTCAATGACTTCATTTTCAAAGTATGAATTAATTGTTGTTTTATTCTTTTTTAATTATCTATTATTAGTTTTTATTGCTCAAATAAAAAAAATGGATTTGTAATTCATGCATTCAACAAATAATTTCTTATATTGTCTCTTGTTCTTTTAGCTAAATCCGAATATTGCTCTTTGTCCAATGATTGTTGTTGCAAGTTTACAGGATTTGCATTTGCATCTTCTTCCAAAAAAAAACGTCCTAGGTTGGTTAAGTCAATGTAACTCTGAACTTTAAACACAGATTGTGGAGTGCACAACACACGTTAATAATTTGTGCAGCCTTTTTAGGGGAATATTGAAGATGCTGCCAAGAGATCTTGAAATCTTGCCTTCAGGACACCAAAAACGCGCTCAATAATTGATCTTGAAATTGAATTTTTTTCGTTGAATTTAGATTCAATAGATACTTTAGCTGCCGTTCTGTATGGCATAATAATCCAAAGCTCCAAGGGATGCCCGGAATCTCCCATGAATATTTGTTTATAATATTGTGATATTTTGGCCTGGGTTTCGACCAATAAAACTCAATCAAAATTCCACAATAATAAAACAAATCTCTTTATTTTATAAAACACAACGTCTTTCAGTTTAAATAACACCAATTTAACTTATTTCACTTATTCACAATTCAAATACGTTTTTATAATTCAACACTTTTTATTTAATCTCAATTCAATCACTTTTTACTAATACTTCCACTTGTTAACAATTCCACTTTCGAAAATAAACTGAACTTTCAATGCAATCTACTCTTGTATTTATACAAGTTTACAAGCTTCTGGAAGCTTCTGTCTGGTTCTGGCACAATCTAAGCTTTCGGTACTAATTCGAGTCTCGAATTAGTACTTCAAGTTCGATTCAGTACTCAGTTAAAACATGTTGCAAATATGTAGCATACTTTTAGGCGAATGGTCGTTGTACACAATGAATGTTGGTTTTGTACACAATGAATCCAACAGATGTCGTTAATTTACAAAATGTATCCTCCGAATATCTAAACTTGTTGCCACATCACATTGTCCCCCTCTTAGTTTTGTTCGTCCCGAACAAGCACATCATCATTGTTTCCGTGGTAACGATGCAGTCGATCCACATGGACAATTTTCATTTTTGCTCTTGGTCCTCGTTGGATTCGGAAAACGACGTCATTAATGCGCGTAACTATTTGGTAGGGACCTTCCCAGTCCTGCTGAAGCTTGGGCGATTTTCCCTTTCTGCGATGTGGGTTATAAAGCCATACCAGATCACCCTCATTGAATTCAGGTGCTGTTGCTCTCGCATCGTATCTGGTCTTCATGCGGTCACTCGCAATTTTTATGTTGTTTCTTGTTCTCTGGTGAATGTCGTTGATCCTTTCTCTAAGATCTAACACGTAGTCCTCTTCGCATTTTGGGTCTTCAATAGGAAATCCGAATCTTAGCTCACTTGGAAGCCGGGCAGTTCGTCCAAATAGAATTTCGGATGGAGTGTATCCAGTTGTACTATGAACCGCATTCCGGTAGGCCATAAGAAATAAAGGAATTCGCCGATCCCAATCCCGTTGGTTCTCGTTCACGACTTTGGACAGATGTTCCTTCAAGGTCTTGTTAAATCTTTCTACCATTCCATCAGACTGTGGATGAAGAGGTGTTGTCCTTGTTTTCTTTAACCCGAGTGATGCGCATACTTCCTGGAATACCTTCGACTCGAAGTTTCGCCCTTGGTCGGAATGCAATTCCATAGGCACCCCGAACCTGCAGACCCAGTGGTCCACTATCTGCTCGACAACGGTCTTAGCTTCTTGATTGGGTATCGCAAAAGCCTCCGGCCACTTGCTGAAGTAGTCCATGACAACAAGGATGTAACGGCTACCGTTTTCAGTTTCTGGGAACGGGCCTGTGATGTCAACGGCGATTCTTTCAAACGGGGCGCTCACGTTGTACTGGTGCATTTTACCTCGTGTTTTGACTTTGGGTCCCTTGCTAGCTGCACATGTTGTGCACTTTCGACACCAGCTCTCTACATCGTTTCTCGCGCTTAGCCAATAAAAGCGTTCCCGTACCTTTTCCAGTGTTTTGTTGATTTCCAAGTGCCCACCGGATATTCCAGCATGCATTTCTCGTAGGATCTCCTCTACTTTCGATCGTGGAACCACAAGCTGCATCTTAAAGGATCTTCCATCCGGCATTTCCCATTTTCTTCGCAAAACACCATCTTCCACATGGAGAGAGTCCCACTGCGCCCAGTATGCCTTTAAAGTAGGACTTCTGTCGGAGATGTCTCTTGCGTTTTGTTTCTCCATAGATTCCTTCCATGCAAGGATTGGCTCGATGTCAGGGTCTTCTTTTTGTGCATTACGAATTTCTTCGGCACTCCAACCCTCTACAGGTTCGGCTCTTATTCTCTGGACAGATATACCTTCATCCTTTTCCTCTTTTCGCGCACAATGTTTGCAACTGGGCTCACATGGTCTGCGGGAAAGCGCGTCCGCATTGCAGTGCAGTCTTCCTTTGCGATGCTGTACTTCGAAGTCGTAAGTCTGCAATCGTTCGATCCATCTTGCTACTTGCCCCTCAGGATTTTTGAACTGTAGCAACCATTTTAAAGCGGCGTGATCGGTACGCAGGATGAATCTCTGTCCATACAGATATTTATGGAAATGTTTTGTCGCCAGTATCAGAGCAAGGAGTTCCCGTCTGGTTACACAGTAGTTTCTCTCTGGTCGCGACAGAACTTTGCTGAAATAGGCTACCACTTTCTCCTGCCCATCGTGTATCTGCGACAGAACTGCTCCAACACCCACGTTACTAGCATCCGCGTCCACAATAAATGTTTTGCCAGGGGTGGGGTAAGCTAGTATTGGTGCCTAACAAAGTCGCTCTTTTAGATGTTGGAAGCTTCTTTCGCACTCACCTGACCATTTAAATTGTCTACCCTTCTCAGTTAGCTGATGCAGACACTTTGCGATTCCGGCAAAATCTTTGACGAACCTCCTGTAATAAGTGGCGAGACCTAGAAAGCTCCTCAGCTGGTGTTTATCTTCGGGAACTGGCCAATTTCTCACTGTTTCGATTTTCTCCGGGTCAGTGTTTACTCCATTTGATGATATCACATGTCCCAAATATTTCACCTCAGCTTTGAACAGAGCACATTTCTTTGGATTTAGTTTCAAATGTGCAGTTCGAAGTCGTGTAAACACCTCCCTCAAGTTGTCGCGATGTTCAGCGAACGTCTTTCCCACAACGATGACGTCATCAAAGTACACCAGGCAGGTTTTCCATGTCAGACCCTGTAACACACGTTCCATTAAACGCTCAAAGGCGGCTGGAGCGTTACACAAGCCAAATGGCATAACGGTAAACTGCCATAGTCCATTTCCCGTTGTGAAAGCAGTCTTTTCTTTGTCTTCTGGATGGATCTGTACCTGCCAGTAACCACTTTTCAGATCGAGGGTGGAAAACCATTTCGCTCCAGAAAGGGTATCCAAGGTGTCATCTATTCGAGGCAAGGGGTAGCTGTCCTTCTTGGTGACAACGTTGAGCCTCCGGTAATCCACGCAGAATCGAGTGCTGCCGTCCTTCTTTTTCACTAGTACAACGGGTGATGCCCACGGACTTTTTGAGTTTTCGATTAGATCGTCTTTTTCCATGGTTGATATCATCTCATCGACTTCCGACTGTTTTGCCAATGGAAGTCTTCTAGCAGGTTGTCGGATCGGTCTGCTATCGCCGGTGTCTATTCGGTGCTGTACTAGGTGTGTTCGACCATAGTCTCCATCCTGCGATGCAAATATATCAGCAAACTCGCCAATGAGATTTTTGGCCATGGTTTTCTGCTCCTGATTTAGCTCACAGTTTCCAAGGATAGCATTACATACCTCAGCCAATTTTGTTGCAGAAACAGGACTCGCAGATTCACTCCCAGATGTTGTCGATATGGCTGCAATGGGAACGCATCTTCCAATCACCTCTCCTTGTCTGAGCTTGACGGAGTGTTTGTTCGGATTCATCAGCCTTACCGGAACCATGTTTTTCTTTGGTTCCACTAAAATCTTTCCAACAATATAGCTTGGAAAGTCCTCTTTATTATCTGCTTCAATGAAATAGAATCGGTGGTTCCCAGGATCACCCTCCAAACGCGTCCAAAGAACTGTCTCTGAAGAAGGTGATAGGACTTCATCTCTGCTTATAACCGCCCGAAGATTCACAGCGTTCTCGTTTCCGTATACCATAGGGATCTCAACGGTTCGATACCTTAATACTTGCATTCGAAGGTCTATGATTACCTCATGTGCCTTCATGAAATCCACTCCAATGATGCATTCGTCGCATATGTCGGCTACCAAGAATGCATGTGAGAAGGTCAACCCTGCCAGTTGTATCTTTAGAAATACCTCCCCGTATACTTTTGCTGCTTCTCCCGTAGCTGTCTTCAGAGTGTAGCAGCTGGTGTTATGTAGCCAGGATGTCTGAACAAGGTCTCTTCTGATTATGGAGGCTGTGGCACCCGTGTCGATAGTGGCCACACATTTTCTGTTTCTGATGACTGTCTCCACTGTCAAGCTCTTGCTGCAGCGTGTAGTTTGCGAAACTTGGATGATGGTCCTGGGGGCGTCGATTCCATCAACCAACTTCAGCCCCGCGAAGTTGGTTCTTAGGCGTTTCCCGCCTGCTGTTGATCAGAAGCTTGTCCAGCAGTGTGAGTGTTATGCCTGCCAGATGCTTCGTCATTCTGCCTCCTCCTTGCGCAATGTGGGCAGCTTACCTGTCTAGGTGGAGATCTGCATTGTCGCTGTAGGTGTCCTAGCTTGTTGCAATTCCAGCATCTCATTTGACCTCGAGTAGTGTTCGGGTTTTGTCTTTCAATGTCGACACGTTGACATGAGCACTCTAGCGTAGCCATTTCCCTGACGCGATGGCTACCTTGCGAAGCTTGGTCTGCTGCTTCCATTGTCAGGGCAAATGCTAAAGCCTCAGCGAGCGTTTTCATACCTGCCATTCTCACAGCCATTTGTAGTTTTCCATCTGCAATGGCATTAGTGAACGCATCGGTTGCCAGTTCGTTTATGATTTCCCTACTGGTATTGGGATAAGACAAATTGGCCAAGCGCTCGATGTCAGCTTGCAATTGTTGTAGCGTTTCACCTCTTGTCTGGACCCTTCGGCACAACTGGACTCGGTAAACTTGCTGCATGTGGTCGTCGCCAAACCTCATTTCGATTGCCTTGACCATGGCATCATAATCATGATGTTTGTCTTCAGGAATGGTCTGCAGCAATTCGGCAGCTGTTCCTCTGAGCGCAAGCGTAAGAGCAATTGATTTGTCTTCGTTGTCCCAGTTGTTCGTCAAGGCGGCAGCTTCAAACTGCCTCTTATAAATTGGCCATGATGTTTGACCATCGAAGACAGGGGGCTGCATTTCCTTTCTTCGTGGACCGTCGCTCGAATATTCCCGAACCTTCTGCTTTTTCAAAGAATCAACCTCCTTAGCCAAATGTTCGTACTGTTGTTCTACACTTTCTACTTGCTTTCCGAACTTTTCTTCTAAGCTTTCTATTTTGGCTTCAAATTTCTGATCTACTATTTGAAGTCTTTCGCTTAGTTGATTCTGGAGAGTTTCTAATGAATTCTTTTGTTCGTCGAATTTACTTTCGAGAACGTTCCTTTGGTCTTCGAGAACGTTCCTTTGTTCGCTTAGTTGTTTTTCGAGAAAGTTCTTTTGTTCTTTCGAGGAACTTTCCAAAGCATCGAATTTCGACAGAAGCAACTTCATGAAAGCAGGCATTTCATCGGCTGTACTTACTGTGCATTCTCTCCCTTGTTCTTCAACATCGAACAACATGGTATCGGGGTCTCCACCATCCTGAGTGATAGCATTCTGAAGTCGGAGCAATAGTTCCTTTTTCAGCCCCGAAGTCTGAAGATTTCGTTTTCCTAATTCTTCTTTCAACTCAGCTGTTGCCAATTGTTCTAATTTACGACCCATTTTATGTAACTGAAACACTATTTTCGCAACACAGTCAGTTTTATTTTAATGTCTCTTCTAGAAAGATCTTTTTCCAACACTATTTTTAACAAAAATACTCGCTATTCACAGTTTTATAGCACAATCAGTTCAATAGTTTCTGGAAAATTCCACTTTCACAATTAAATGAGCCACCGAAACTGTTTTAGAAAATGTCACTATGGAATTTTCTATCACTTTACTGAGTTTTATCCCCAATTTCTGACACCAATGTGATATTTTGGCCTGGGTTTCGACCAATAAAACTCAATCAAAATTCCACAATAATAAAACAAATCTCTTTATTTTATAAAACACAACGTCTTTCAGTTTAAATAACACCAATTTAACTTATTTCACTTATTCACAATTCAAATACGTTTTTATAATTCAACACTTTTTATTTAATCTCAATTCAATCACTTTTTACTAATACTTCCACTTGTTAACAATTCCACTTTCGAAAATAAACTGAACTTTTAATGCGTTCTACTCTTGTATTTATACAAGTTTACAAGCTTCTGGAAGCTTCTGTCTGGTTCTGGCACAATCTAAGCTTTCGGTACTAATTCGAGTCTCGAATTAGTACTTCAAGTTCGATTCAGTACTCAGTTAAAACATGTTGCAAATATGTAGCATACTTTTAGGCGAATGGTCGTTGTACACAATGAATGTTGGTTTTGTACACAATGAATCCAACAGATGTCGTTAATTTACAAAATGTATCCTCCGAATATCTAAACTTGTTGCCACATCACAATATTAAATATTTAAATTTAAAACCATTGTCTGACTTGCCGAAGATCCATGACGTTATTTCTCCGTTTTCAAAACCCCGTTTAGGGTAAGCTCTTCAGCCCATACTCATGTGGGGTTCATGAAATGGGCCTCCACCGATCTTATTGTAGTCACATAATCTAAAAAAAATTATTTTAAAATAAAAATGTTTTTTTATAATACAAATGTATTAAATGGACTATTTCCACTTACCACCATGGCATTAATATCGTGTTTGAAATTTATCTTGAATAAAAGGTGCTCGTTCGTAGCTTCTGGCGAATCAATTGAATATGGGTTCCATCTACAATACAATACTGGAATTTGCGATTTTTGCCAAAAATAGCGTTTTGAATTTCTTTTTTCTTCGTCTTCCATTTCAAAATTTATAAAGAGCTTTTGACATAGTTTGCTGTGCAAGTCCAGCATGCTTGTCACAACCGATTTGGTTTTGGTAACCTCCTGTTGCTAAAAACTTCAAAATTGCTGATAGTTTAATGATATTCGGAACAGAATGTTGTCTTCTGCGAATACTCAAATCCGATAATACATATTGTAAAAACATGAAAGCGTCTTTAGAAAGACAATAGTTTTTTAACAAAACTGAAAACAAAATATTATGCTTGATTAAAAACACGTTCAAATATTTTATTATCTACGTGAGAGTTTTACAGCTGAGCTCCATTACGTTAGTGACGTATCTAATTCTTCTTCGTTCCATTAGCTCATTTCGATCCTGATTTTCTTGTAAATCAAACCAAATTGCAACCTTGTCCATTTTTGTATTTATTCTTTTAACTATTTCTGTTTTTCGGTAAATTTAAAGTTTTGTTTGTTTGTTTTTTTAAGAATAAGTGTCAAACAGCTCGAGGCTCGTTCGAAAGTCTATTCTCATAGATAAGAAGTATTTTCATAGATAGTTCCATTTCAAATTAGAATCGGAAATAACTTTCGAATAGAATGGAAAGTAAAATCGAATACCGTAGTAGGGCCCATTTAAAGGGTGTTTTTTTTTTTAGACGTGTGGTTTTCAATCCAGCAATACTTTTTTCGGATTGGGTCTTTTTGCCAGCTGTCACTTGATTTATGCTCAGTTTGGTTTCCCATTTTATAATGAATAGACGTACTCCTGAACAACGTTTGCACATCGTGCAAATTTATTACCAAAATATTGGTTCAGTTCGGTGGGGCAGAGTATCGAAAAAGACTCGAATGAGTCCATCTGCTATCGCGCGCAACAATTGGAGCTGTGCCTATCCACTTTATGGAAGATTTTGCGGAAGGATCTTGGTTTGCGGGCTTACAAAATCCAACTCGTGCAAGAACTGAAGCCGAATGACCATCGTGTCGCACGTTCGTTAAATGGGCCAAAAATGAGATGGCCAACGATCTCACAAAATTGGGAAAATTGGGCCTCTCGGCTGGAATTTATACGAGGCAGCCACCACTTGGAAAACCCTTATCTTTGTAATAAGCTAAATTTTTGGCTATAACATTAAATATTATGTGTTTTATTTCTTCTTAAAAACCACACGTCTATTTTATGAATTGTTGCATCAGCTAGGCATGGATTGTGTCGGCCGACTCCATAGATTTCATACCCGTATTAAAAAAATATTACATTACATTACACTTAAATCTACTGCGCTGATAAATCTAGAATCTACGAACTAGACACATTTACAAACGCAATGATTGATTTGGATGATCTCACGGGAAGCGCTGCCTTATCAGAACCAGGCCGTTGACATAGTCCATGAATTTCAATTTCAATGAAACAATGTAAGAAAATATTATAAATAAACATGGCTAAGACATGAATTATTTTAACAGCAATATGTTTATTTATTTAATTTATTTGTTTATACAAAATAATTAAAAAAGAAGAAGACATTAGTGTACTTTATTATTGCACCAATTTTTTCTAATAATGAATTAAATGAACGAATTAATATTGCAGCAATTTATTTATTTATAATAAATAATATTTTATAATGAAATAAATCAATGAATTATTATTGAAGTTATGTTATTATATATTAGGTATACGTAATATGTTATACATTTTAATAATAAAAAAATAACGATAATTAATGTAATAATATCAAAATTATACAGTTTCATTTATAATTTTAGTTCGACGGTGTATTTAGGTACAAGAAACGCTTTTTTACTTATATTGCACTAACATTTTTTTTTAAATACTTATTTAGTATTAATATACACCTCTAACACTAACGTCAATTCAATATTACACTTCCTTTTGGCTTGACGGTGGTGGTTTTATTATTTAAGTTGTTAAAATTTATTGTCACTTACATGAAAGATTGTCTTCACAATATTATGCAGCTTATTTAAAAAACCCAAAGGAATTTAGCTATTTTAAAACAATATTAAATATTATAAAACTTTCGATAAAACTTTTTTCTCCTGTTTAGTTAAGAAGGACTTTTAGTCTCTACAATCACGACTAGAGAGTGATCGTATGAATGTGTCGAAACGAAATCTTCTTCAAAATCAATTTCCTTCACCCTTGTACAGATGGAAATGACGTCATTGCAGCTGCCGCTAATAAGAATACAGATGGAAATGACGTGTTTGTAGCTTGACGACATAGTCGCGACGTAGGCCTGTTTTTTCGACAGCGCTCTTTTCAGTATATCGGTTATAAACTCTTTAGTTTAGTCTGGCCTTAGCTCTGATTGGCATCAGCGTCGCTTTCCGTAAGGACAGCAGAGTCAATCATCGGTGCGTGTGGTTAGTAGTCTGGTAGGGGACCATCCGAACCAATTTGACCATGCATGCCTGCTGTTGACTTGTGTTTTCTGTTTTCCGTTATCTTTTTTCTATTCTATCTTGTATCAATGTCGTCTTGTGTGTTGTTTTGTAGTTTCTGAGCCAATAGCTTCAGTAGCCAGAGCTTATACGTCATAAGGGTCCTTACTTCGTAGATTTATCTACGAACTTAATGAATACGCAATGTAATGTCACTTTTTAGTTTTTTTCCAGAACCCAATTCCGATTTGCATACACCTCCATTTATTAATTGAATTGGCCGATTGATCTCGTTATATTTTACCGAGTCAGGGATATTTAATACCTTCTTCTGTTTTTAACCAATAAGTTATAAATTGATTAATGGGAATTTCGGAAAGTTAAACCTTTTAAAATGCCGACTTGCATACTTTTATATGTAAGTTTAAAAACAAAATATATATCCATTTTCATTTAGCTTTTTTAAGGATTGTTGAAAATGTTGGGTTTTATTCATACTTGTCGATCAATTCTTAAACTGCTTAAATTTATTAATGCAGTTCCCTTGATTTGCCGACTCGTAAGATTAGTGGGGGGTGACACACACCACCCACACCCCCTCGGTACGGACCTGGTTCTTATCAATATAAACAAAAAGTTATATGTATAATTCTCTTTACATAATAGATATCACCCAAACAAATAAGCCGTCTGCGTGTGTCCTGGGAATATGTGATCTTTCTATCTTGTCAATTCAAGGTAATTATTTATTTAACTAATTAAATTTGAAGAGTAAATATAAAAGGACTAATATATATCAAATTAAATGTAAATCCACATCAAAGAAGTCTGATTTATCCATAATGTCCTTAATTTGTAATAAAAACGCACTTTTTTTTGAATCGCTTGCCGCAGACGTCTTGTGGAGAAAAAAATAAATTACGCAAAACACAAGTAAGCTTACAACGAAGTGTAATGTCATGTTCTTACGCACATAAGAGCCTTGAATAAGAACATCAGAAACCTTGTCTTGTTTGCATAGCCTCCATCCACAGCAGTAATGAATTCCTGGAAACAATAACGTACAAAAATTGAAAAAAAAACACATCCTCCTACACACGGAATCCTTATATTATCCCTATAACTCCTTACCTTTTGGTGCTTATTTGAGAAGCATTTTTCCTTCAAGTAAGCTTGATAGGTGTCATAGCAATAAAAAACACAGTATTGCTACCATATAAGGGAGTGTATCTAATACCAACCCACCTGTAAGGGTTCAAAACACGAGGTTTGAGCCTTTGAATGTGTTCGTCTTGTTTAATTTTCGTTTATTCTTGCATTGTTTATTTTATGATTCGTCTACGACATCTTATTTCCTCCATTCGGCGTCATTTACATACATCCTTTCAGGAATGTGTAATGTTTTCCTTGTTTTTTGTTCTGCTAGTGGTTTTCAAATCGCCGCGTTTGTTTCTAGTTCTGTTTCATTTTGTGTTTTCCGAGTTGCAATTGCTTAGTAAAGATGTCCCTTAGTAGCGCTCTTGTTGAGTGTTTGCTTTTAATTTATTTTCTGGTTGATTACTTTGGTGGATGGTGGCTCATTGGTGGGCTAGAAAGGTTGTTGGCACTAGCCATGTTCTGTCAATGATAGTTGACGTAGTGACGAGCTTAGTTAAAAACTGAATTATTAATTCCAGGAAGAGGTTTCCCATTTTGTTGAGAAGCATGTCAAAAAGCCTTTTCTTAAAATGTCTTGAAAAAAACTGCAGATAGGTAATAGAATCTCAGAAGTTGTGATTAAATGAGTGTTTAGGAATATACATCTGAATTTGTATGTAGAGTTTTTCAATACCAACACGGAAGGGAACTAAGAAATGAGTTAAAAAGCCATTTTATAATCTACTAATGCGGCCCAAGAAGGGTCCAGGAGAAAAATATATTTAAAAATTCCTTGAAACATCCCAAGTAGCTAGGACCAGCTAGGACTAGTAAAGTACTTTGGCATCTGGCTAAATTAGATTTATATTTTCAATAAATCTTTAGGCCTGGCACGGTTGTGATTTTTGAAGATGATTTGCCTTAGGGCAACGTTAAAAACACAAGGGTTTTCGGGAGTTTTCGGAGTATCAGAGCCGGAGGTAAAAATAAACAGAATTGATATTTTTTTTTTGTAGCTTATTCGGGGTTAGACAGGGTTAAACGGGGCGTGTATAGGACATCATATGAACGTATATTTGACATATTGTAGATAGAACATTGACGTTTGTAGGTGGAAAATAAAAAAAATATTTATTTTGGTTTATTTTTTTTTTATTTTACATTTTCTTGTGGATTCTGCATTCTATAATTGATTTGTGATTTATTAATTATTTTCGTTCATTATTTATTATTTATATTTATATTAAATAAAAGTACATGTCGGAATCAAACCCCGGTCCGTTGGCACCAATAGTCTGGATCGCTTACCCCTCAGCCAATCTCGTTGTGGAATTCGTAGCAATAAATCGATATCACTTTCATCTATTACAATATACGTATTGAATAACTTCAGATCTAAGAATCGAAGTTGTAAGATAATTAACAAATATTATATGTATATGAAATGTAATGTATTCCACTGAAATATGTAGAAAACAGCACGTACAAAAACGTCATGTTAGACAGCAATGCAGTTGTATTCATCTTTATCGTTTAGTACCTGTTTCGTATACATAGAATATATGTATATACTTCGATGTCAAATGTTGTTTAATATACGTATATTATACGTTCATTGAATGACTTCAGATCTGAGAATCGAAGTCGAAAGATAATTAAGAAATATTATATGTATATGAGATGTAAAATATTCCTCCGAAATATGTAGAAAAAATACTTTCAATATACGTATATAAATCTGTAATGTTGACATCAATGCAGTTAGATTCATCTTGATCGTCTTGTACTTGTTTCGTATACATATATTAAATGTGTATAATTCGATGTCAAATGTTTATTGTATAATGTACGTAAATTATACATATATAAAATTCGTTCACTATTATTAATTAAAAAGATCTACAATATTCTAATAGAGAAACACATATGATATGTATACTCACAGCATTTTATGCATATATTTATTTTATTCGATTTAGTTTAATTTAATTTAATTGAGTTTTATTTAATTTTATTATTTTTTTTTTATTTTATTTTATTTTATTTTATTATATTTTTATTTTTTTTTATTTTTTTTTATTTTATTTTATTTTAAGTTTTAATTTTGTATTATGTATTTCAATCCGAAATTTAATGAATGGCTTCTTAATGTCATTTTTACTTGGGACTAAGTCAAGTTTAGGATTCGTGAATATAAAAAAAAAATTGAGATAACAATGAAACAAGAGAAGTCTAAAAAAGTGATCGAGAAAAAATGTCTGTCTGCTTGTCAGTATGTATAACGAGCTGCAGCCTAAACCGCTTAAGCGTTTATCTTCAAATGTTGTGTGTGAGAAATTTAACTTTTATTTTTAGGCCTAAAAATAACAGTACTTGCCTACTACTTTTTCGAAAACGGCTCCAACGATTTTGATGAACATTTTTGAGAATTTTTTTGTTGATATTGGCTAACATCTGATTAGAAACAAATTTACGGGAAAAGTCTATTAACGGTACTTTTTATGTTACGGTTTTTTTAATTTTCGGCTTTCTCGGTAGCCAAATTGATTCTGCATATTAAAAAATTTAATAACTTTTTTTTCTAAATAAAATTAATTTTTAATTTTTTTTTGATAAATCAATGTTTTGAAAACTAATGAAAACAAATTATTTTAATTTTTATAATCACATGTATATTAATAAATTCTAAGAAACTGCATACCAAAATTTCAAAACAATTTTTTTTTCAAAAAACTAAAAATAAAAAAATAGGATTTTATCAAAACCGGTCCTACAATTTTCGAAATATATTTTTCATATATTCCTTGTTATTTAAGACGTGTGATAGCTTACTTCATTTTTAATTAAAACCGTTAAGTATTGTGGGTTTTAATACTTTTTATAAGTTCAAACTTGCTTTCCAATGTAATTAGGCAAATAAGAGCAAGTACGTGCGACCCAGTCGTGCCAATTTTTTGTTAATGGTTCATTTACTTTAAGAACAACTTTCTTATTCCAAGAATCGATCATCTTCCCTACTCTGTGTAAGTTTGAAACTTGGATAATCTATATGTGGCAGCCTTCACATACGTATAATGGCTCTTGGATGACCAGATGACCTCATAAAAATGATCAATCATTCATGGGAAAATCTTCTTGTGTCTGAGGTAGAAGCCACATCGGTTTCACATAAGGAAAGGAAAACAGATGATGCTCTTATAATTTTATTCCAGGAATTGTAAAAAATGTTCATGTGAAGGACTACAAACTACTACTACTCTGTCCAACGAGAGAAAGCACAAATACTATTGGCATACAAGATGAAGGACACTTACAAAAATCTGGAAATATTCACTCTCACTCAAAAAAAAATGTTTCAGCTGATTTTCTCCCATCAAAGTTGTTGGAAAGTAAACAAAATTGTGAATAAAAACAGTTTTTAAGAATCCGGAAATGGCCTTCTGTTCCGACCTCAAAGGACGAAACTGTTAAGTGTTGCAGACGAAGGTCACAGCTCCCCATCTGTTTCAATGCCCATGCTGTAAACATCTTTCGAAGGTTATCTGAATTATTAACGAATGTAGTATATGCCCCAACATCTCTAGCTGGAAGTTTCAAGGATAAATATCTCCGACATTCGTAGTTCCCTGTTTTAGTTAGTTGGGTTAGGTTAGGATATAGGAACCAAACATCCAATTCATCTCTTTGCGAACGTCTATAACATTATTTCACTCAATAAAGTTTGTCTTTCATGTGAGGCTTGAGTGCATGGGGAGGGGACCCCGCCCCATTTGGGTGTCAGTTCCTCTTCTATTCCTATAATGTTGTTAAAAACGATGCATTACCATTAACCCCCTCTTATGCAGGCAAAGGTAACTATATTGATGCAGTGGTTACCCATCGATCCGTGGAATGAAGTTGCTCTGCAAATAAGTGAGGCGATATTTAAAATTTCCGTTTAGTTCATGTACGACCGAACAGGTAGGGAAATGGTGTTACAGATTACCAAGAGTTCCGTAGTTCCTTAGTTCCGTACCCTAAGACCATCTATTGGGAATAGCTTGATGGGGGTGCTGTATCTATGAGAAGGATTTACTGCCCATAGATACATACGTATCTATACACACATAGATACTTGGAACTGTACATCTTTATGTATAGATCTCAAGCTATTTGGTGCGCCTCAGGTGCGATGGTAATTTATTCAAGTTGACTATTTCGCAATTTTGCTGGATTCTTCCTTTTTTCGTGTAAATTGTTGTCCTGGAAGTGGAAATAAAAGAAAAGTGGAACTGTAATATCTCAGTAGCGAAGATTTCCCTTCACTTGTTGGCCGAAGGGCGAAAAGGGATTTAAATTTACTTATAGAAAATACAAGGATGCTTCAAGGCCTTTTTTTCGTTTTACTGGCCTGGGTCTTGGTGTTTGGGAGTTTTTTTTTGTTGGTAAGCTAAAAACGTGAAGGAAATGCTTGAAGTGATATGGGAATAAGCATATTTATATAAGATCTATATGTATGTGAAGTTTATAGTTCTCTTGTCAAAAACAACATACATTTCTGCTAAGGAATGTAAGGATGTTTTCTTAGAAAAGAAAACAAACAAAGTTCTCTTGTGCGTATTTTAAAGGACTTGACTTATAAAAGAATTGATGTAATAAGGTGTAGATTTAGGCTACACAAGCAGGTAATGATGTTTACCTTATGTATTAGAAACAGTGTTCCCGGCTGCCTATGGCTATTGAGTTTAATTGATTTGTTGTAGATATTTTTTTTTTTACAAACTTGACATTTGAAAGGAATCGACCTCCTTGAAGTATAGTAAAAAAATTTAAATGATTTTTAAGAGTATTTGAACTTTCGTTTAAAACAAATTTCTAGACTAAACTTTGATATCTGTCTTGAAAATTTGCATCTCGCACTAGCTATTCGGATTCTGAGGTAATACTGTGTTCCCACTTAACCGACATTTAAGCACAAATCAGGTTTCATTAGAAATGGGTTGCCTCAATATATCGAAAATTATCCGAATTCCATAATGATGTCACGGACATGAACGAACAATCGTAACAAAGGTTTCATGATCCAGAGGAGTGACAGGAGTCAACGGAAAATTCCCAATCAAAGTTGGTGTGCATCAGGGGAACTTACTTTTTATTATAGCTCTTGAATTTTTCCTATAAGGTAAGATCCATCAATTTATCAATTACTTTGTTGCGAAGGATATTGTTCTGATAAAGCCTGATATATTCTATAATCGCTTAAGGAACGCTATACAAGTTATGAATTTGTTAAAACTCAATTTTTCTATATTGTAATAGTTTTGAGACTCGTAAAAAGACTGACTATCTTATGACTAACTTAAAACCCTGCAAGCCTGAAATCTACAATGCTTTGGATATCTTGTAGCTTGTGCAAGATATCGCATTTCATCCTTTCCGTCATCGGTGGTTGACATTAGACTGCTTCGTTTATGGAACCAGCCATGTCAGCATGATTCGTTGTTGACGACGACGACGATGTGTGGCTTGGCGGATGTTAAGCGATCATGTTAACTTTGTTGTTGACGACGACGACGATGTGTGGCTTGGCGGATGTTAAGCGATCATGTTTGTTGTTGATGACGACGACGATGTATGGCTTGGCGGATTTAAGGAATTATGTTAACTACTCCCCCACTAAGATGAAGGCCGTCCTCGGGCTTCTTGAGAGCCTTGATGACTTCTTGAAGGTCGACGTTTTGGCGCTGCTTCTTCTGACATTGTTTTAGCTTAATGATGGTATAACAAATTATAATGATTGCAAGTGTCGCGCAGCAAGCTATGAGTGGATGGGTCGTCAATTTTGTCTCCATTTCACCAATGTAACGTAAATTGTCCATGTTCATTCTATGAAGAAATGGTAGGCTCAATATCTCTTTATGGACCCATTGATCCACACAGCATCTTCAAAAGTCAGCAAATACGTCCCGTTGATGTCCGTCTCAAAATCATTAGCCTCCCTTATTCTTGCATTTCTGTTGTTTATTATAACAATGCCATCATCAATAACCAACACGGATTCCCAATGGTCTGGTTGTGTGTTGCAATGAGCCATGCCTCCAGAGTGTAATTGTTGAGCGCATGTTTTGCTCCGTAATTCCTTGCAAAACGTTAAGGTCGTTGCTACGTTGCAGTTCTCAACAGCCAGCACTTGTCTTCCACATTCCGCTACCACATCATCTCCATTGAAGAACAGAATATTGCCGTTATGGGCAACGGCGTAGATTATTACTTTCTTACAAACTAACTTAGGTCTAGGATAATTAATTATGAAATGTAAAATATAATCATTTTGCAAAACCTTTACATTTGACACTTGCATAAGTTCTGTAACACTTACATTAAAAAATTGTTCGTTTATTATGACTTTTAAGTCATCATCATCTAAAATTACTGGATTTATGACCCTGAGCTTTGCAAGTGTTATAGAGAACATTAAATTTTGAATTTCTGAAATAAGCATTCTATTTCTTGCTAACAATATTTCATAAACATGGACAGTGTCAATTTCTGATTTTTTCAAATAAGCCAAAATATTATTTACGGTGTCCGTTAATCTATTAATTTGCTCCTGAGATTTTGTGTTTATTACAGCTTGTCTATTGTTGGAATCTATCAATTGGGCTTGATTGAATTTAATTTTCTCGAAGTCGTCGAAGTCGGGGGTGCCAGCTATAATTTTCAAACCTGTGCCTAAGAAATTTAAACTCCTTGTGTTTCTATGGTGCATACTTATACTCATAAAGAGTGTTTCTAAGTGCTTAATGTCCCATTTCCAAAATTCTTCTTATATGAGATTGTGGAGGGAACAGCTCAGTGATGTTGATGGGATGCAAGATGATCCCAGGTTGATAAATAGAAGGATCACGATCGGGTTGGAGTTGACAGGATGAGCTTAACCTTAATACAAAGGTGAGCTGGGCATAGTTGTATGCGCCACCTGGGTTTTCGTGGTATAATAACTTTACTTAATACAAAGGTGAGATGGGCATAGTTATGCGCCACTTGGGTTTTCGTGGTATAATAATTTTACTTAAACATTACCGCCCGCCTTGCAGGATTATACCTGCAATATAATACAAAGTATAAGTATCTAGTTCCTATATGTATGAAACAAATTAAGATTGGGAACCTTTGAATTACCGAAGGGGTTCCTCTCACTTCGGGAGGAAGGAAAAGTTAGTAGGGGATATCAATTACAAATAAATACAATGTGTAATGTATAAAGATACAAGATAAGTTCAGTATATAAAGGCATTTGAAATATAATTTTAATATACATAGGATACGTATTCTTCAAAGATATTCTTGCGCAAATTTATATATGATTTATTGAGAAATCTGTAAGATATTTAAAAATTGAAACATATTATTGATTAGATGGAATGACACATAATTTTACAATGGGTCTGGTTATATCTCCATTCTGAGTACGGATTCTTGCTACGCGAACTCGGTTATCGTTGCCTGGAAACACATTCGTAACACGACCTAGCCGCCACTCATTCGGGGTAGGTTTTCCTTAATATCACCTATTTGTAAGTCGCGTTGAGGATATTTCCATTTATATCTTTTATGAAGTTCCTTCAGATATTCTTCTTTCCAACGTTTACAAAATTGTTGTTGGATTACCTTTAACTTTTCCCACCTATTAAGCAGTGAGATGGAAGACTCTTCAGGAATTGGTTCGGCTATAGAAATTAGCGGACTCCCGACAAGGAAATGTCCTGGAGTTAGCGATAGGCAGTCAGAAGGGTTTTCAGATACTACGCTGATCGGACGAGAGTTGAGACATGCTTCAATGCGACAAAGCAATGTCGAGAACTCTTCAAAAGTATACTTGGTAGTATTCGCAACTTTTTTGAAGTGGGTTTTAAAACTTTTGACACCTGCTTCCCAAAGGCCACCCATGTGAGGTGCACCGGGAGGAATAAAATGCCAAGATAGCGTAGGACTGTGTGAATAAAGTATATCGGATGCTGTTTGTTGTAAATGTTTTTCAAAATCTTCTTTGAGAGCTCGGCTAGCTCCAACAAAATTTGTTCCGTTTTCGGAATAAACTTCTTGAGGAAGACCTCTCCTGGATGCAAAACGATGGAATGCCGCTAGGAATGCAGCTGTAGATAACTCAGTGACTCCTTCTAAATGTATGGCTTTTGTAGAAAAGCATACGAAAACACATACGTAGCCTTTTGTTATTCGGCAACTCCTTCCAAAGTATGTTTTGATATCGAAAGGACCAGCGAAGTCCACTCCAACCTTAGAAAATGGTCTCGAAAATTCGCACCTTTCCGGAGGCAAGGCGGCCATAAGTTGCTTTTGTAGATTTTTTTTGTGCAGCACACAAGTCTTGCAACGGTTGACACAAGATTTTATCAGGTTTTTCAGATTAGGAATCCAATACCCTTGGCGAACAAGGACGAACATAAGTCGATTTCCTCCATGCAGAGATATTGTGTGAATAAAATCTAAAAGAAGTTTTGCAAACAAGGAATTGTAAGGCAAAATAGCTGGATACTTTTCGCTCCAAGGAAGATTTGAATTAGCTAGGCGACCGTTCATTCTCATCACGCCCTTAGAGTCGAGAACTGGATTAAGTGTGAGAAGTTTGCTATTTCGTTTTATTGGTTGCCTGCTTTCCAAAAGTTGGTACTCCGAGAAAAAATAAAACTTTTGTGAAAGAATAGTGAGTCTTTCCTTTCAAAAAGAATCTCGTTTCGGGTAATATTAAAGTTCTTGTAGCTTAATTCGGACTTGAACCTCGGATTCGTTCGATGAAAGAAACGAAAAACATACGATATTACTCTCAACGCTTGTGTGAATTTAGAGAACCTTTGGAGAATGTCTTTTGTATGATTTATATAGAACACTTTAACAGGTTTGGACTCTAGGTCAGCTTCGGTAAATGAGCTTGAAGTGCTGGAAGGCCAAGACAATTGATTGGATCGGAGCCAGATCGGACCGTTCCACCACAACTCATTACCTAGAAGTTCACCAGGAGCCATCCCCCTTGTTGCTCAATCCGCTGGATTATCCTCTGAAGCGACGTGTCGCCATTGGATATCACCAATATTGCGTTTTATGAGGCTAGTGCGATTTGCTACAAATGTTTTCCAACAACAAGGCTCCTTTTCTAGCCACGCAAGAACTATAGACGAATCTGTCCACAAGAAGGTAGAAACGTTTTCAAAGTCAAACATATTTGATGTAGTTCTAATAAGTTTGGACAATAGAACTGCACCGCAAAGTTCCAGTCTAGGAAGCGAAACTGTACTCACAGGTGCAACTTTGGTTTTAGAACACAAGAGGCGGCAACTGCTGCTTCCGTTTGCTTCGGGAACTCTTACATAGACGGCTGCAGCGTATGCCATTTCAGAGGCGTCACAGAAGCCATGAATCTCTGCCGCTCTTCCGGTAGAAGTTTCTAACCATCTGGGTATCTGAAGCTGTGAAATGTCAGGCAAAGTTGAGGCAAAGGATTCCCAGGTAGCTAGAGAATGTGGAGTAAGACTCTTATCCCATTCGGTTTTATCTTTCCATATTTGCTGCATCAGGATCTTAGCCTTTATGATAATTGGTGCAGTCCAACCAACGGGATCATAAAGCTTAGCAATGTGAGAAAAAACTTCTCGCTTAGTGCAGGCAGTTGAAAAGGCAATTGGTTTAGTTTTGAAGTAGAACATATCAAGTTTTGCATTCCAAAACACGCCGTGTTTTAACAGAACTTTGATCGTCTAAATTCAAAAATAAATCGCTTAGAATATGATCTCTTGGGATATTTTCAAGTAAAGATTTTGTGTTGGATGTCCATTTACGAAGGACAAAACCAGCAGAAGCTAGGATAGCTGTAATTTCTGACTGCGCTTTCAAGGATTGTTCAATGGAGTCAAAACCTGAAAGTAAATCGTCAACGTAAAAGTCATCGCGAAGCATTTGAGAACCTAAAGAATATTTTAATTTTTCATCTTCAGCAAGTTGCAACAGTGTGCGTATTGCCAAAAAAGGCGCACAGTTGACACCGAAAGTGACAGTTTGCAACTCGAAATCTTCTATGTCCTTTTCCGGAGCACTTCTAAAAAGAATTCTTTGGAATGTAGTATGCGAAGGATGTACTCGAATTTGTCTATACATTTTTGTAATGTCGGCGTTAAATACGTATCGGTGTTTACGCCAACGAAGCATAAGTGTAACAAGATCTTTTTGTAAACTTAGTCCTGTATGAAGTACGTCGTTTAGGCTATTGCCTGTTTGAGTTGGATTCGAAGCATTGAAAACTACTCGTAGCCTCGTTGTTGAGCTTTCTGGCTTAACAACAGCGTGATGGGGAAGATAGTACGACATAGCCTTACCATCGCAGAGAATTTCCGCAGAAGGAACTTGTTTCATATGATCAACATCTAAATACTCGTGAATTACATAATTGTACTCAGCTTCTAGCAGAGGTGTGTTTTTAAGACGACACTCAGATGCGATAAAACGCTTTTCACATATATTTCTGGAAGAACCAAGGCTTAAGGTATTAGGAAACTCATCTTTGAATGGTAATTTAACGACATACCTACCATTAGACTGTCTATAAGTAGATTCGGAGTAAAGCCGTTCGCAAAGCTTATCCTCGTATGAGATGGGTTTTGAGTCGGAAATCTCTTCTAACTCCCAGAAACGTTTGACTTCCTCATCCAATGAAACTTGGTTGAAATTCGTAATAAATTTTGTGGCATCGTTCGGTTTTTGAAGGGGACCGGAAACGATCCAGCCTAAAATGGTATTTTGTGCTACCAAATTTCCTTTCAGATTGCGATGAAGTCCTTCCTGGATGATGTGCGGATAAATATCAGCGCCAATGAGTAAATCTACCCTAGAAGACTTATGAAAATGAGGATCCGCAAGCTTTAATTCGAATAACTCTGTAAAGTCTAGTGAATCAACAGATTGAGAAGGAAGCTTCCCTGTTGGATTCTCAACAACTAGAGCTTGTACAGGAATTGTTTTGGAATCGAAGTTGGAGCCTATATCAAAGTGACATAACATTTTCGAAGTCGTAGCTGTAGTAGAATTTACTCCAGAAATTGTTGCATTAATTGGCGTGAACGGAAGGCCATAACGTAGTTGAGCAGCTTTAGAGATCAGAGTTATTTCTGATCCAGGGTCAATTAAAGCTCGAAGAGTAAATTTGAAACCCTGAGAACTGACCGTCAGTAAAGCTGTTGCCAATAGAATTTGTTTTGAAGAAGTAGAAAAAAATGTATTAACGTTGGAAGGATTGAATGTCGAAGCTTTAGTGGACTGTATTGATAATGGGGATTCTCCCTTAGAATCTGGTTGATTTGATGCTTTAAGAACTTCTTGCAAATGTAGAAGTGTATGGTGTCTTTTCTTGCAATGGTTGCACGAGAACTGGCTTATACACTGTTGTGTTGTGTGGAAAGCTCCTAAGCAATTAAAACATAAGTTGTTTGACCGAACTAGTTTAATTCTTTCGTTAACCGATTTTTGCAAAAACGAATTGCACATTCGAACTGAATGATTTTCCTTGCACAGAAAACAAGTAGTTTTTATAATTTTGTTATGATGCGCTTTCAATTTTCTTTGGGGTTGAGCCTGTGGAGCAGGAACACCCTGTTTCGGTTTTGAGGAAATTTGGAAATCGTTGACACTCTCTAAAACTTTGTAGCGCGAAACTAAAAACTTACTCATCTCTTTCCAGGTTGGTATTTCTGCTGGGTTATCCAGGCTTTGTTCCCAAACGGAAAGTGTTTTTTCTGGAAGACTGCTTGAAACTAAAAACGTTAGGAACGAATCCCAAGACTCGGTTTGGATTCCATAAGACTCTAAAGCACAAAGACAATCAGTTAGAATTCGATAAATTTCTTTGATACCCTTATCTGTTTCTAGAGAAACTTTTGGAAGACTCAAAAGGATCTTCAATTGTTTGTTAACAAGTATCCTCTTGTTTTCATACTGCTCTTTGAGCGCATTCCACGCAAGTTCAAAATTAGCATCTGTTAATTCAAATTTAGACACTATAGCGTGTGCCTCATCACGAGTTTTTGCTAATAAATGGTACAGCTTTTGAACTGCGCTTAAACGAGGGTGCTTTATATACACCGCAGTAAACAGTCGCGAAACGACGGCCACGACAAATAATTTCCATAAAATACTTCTGAATCACACGCTGGAAGCCGAAAAGAAGTATTATTTTCTGATGTCTTAGCAAGGTTTCTTACTTGCAACAAGACCTCAGAAACCCCTAAAGCAATTTCCGCACTTTGACTATGAGAGTCTGGTTCCTTAGCAGGAAAATTACCTATCTTTTCAGTGGCACTTAAAATTAACTCTAGACATGAAATATAATAGCGAGTTTCATTCAAGAAAAGATTTGCTCTTTCTGTCAAAAGATTAGATCTTTTTCAATTTCGAGAGTTTCATTGCAAGAAAAAGAGCAAATCTAGATCAAATCTCAACACGAAAGATTTGATCTCTGATGGGTTGGCAGATTTGATCTGAATGCACACATACATGTAAATAGTCTTTCGGTCAAACGTGAAATGGAAAATATTTTGTTATTTTTGTTGTTTGTTGTGAACTTGTGCTAGCCCGTGCTTAGTCAAAAAATTAACAAATATCCATTAAATATACAAAATAACAAATAAAGGTGTTCTTGAAGTGAGAAAATACAAATATGGCATTTTAAATATATATACTGTACATGCCTGGTATTTTTGTGTGTGATATCAAATACTGTGTATGCTCGTCAGTGAATGAACAATACTAGGATTAAATGATGAAACAAGTTTCATTGAAAAGAGCAAATCTTGATTTTCAGATCAAATCTTTGAAATTTGAATGAAACTCGCTATAAGTTTCTGTTGAAAGCTTATACTTCGATTTCACTGCACTAAGACTTTCTTGTGACAGCGGATCTGTCGTGTTACGAATGCACGTTGCATATGCAGATTTAACATCTGACCACAAACTCGAAAGCTCAACTTTCCTTGCTTCCAACGAATGAAGCGATAAGGAATTCAAATTCACCTCTCTAAAATTCGAAATATTCTACTAACGAGTCGGCACAAAAGATGAAATTCTCCATTTGAGACATCTTAAACTTAGCTATTTTACGTAATAAATAAGGAAAACAACTCAAATGGATAAGTAATGAACTTTAACTCTTTGCTAAAAGCAATCGCTTAACAAGAATTCTATGTAGGTTTCAGATATGAAGATTTAACTCAATCACTTTAAATGAATACTATTTAATTTATTTTAAATAAGATTTAAATATTGAAACATAGATTGCACAAGAACACTTTAAAGCGAACGTACCTGTTGCTGGTGAAATGAAACCGGTTTCTGTTGGTGCTAATCTTGCTGCACTGATGACGATTATGATCGTTGAGTGGGCTTCTACTGCAAGGGTTAGGTTAAGTAGATCTGCACGTGATGAGAGAATGGTGATGTTGGATGTGTAGATTTAGATTAAAGCTGATAAGAAATGTGTGAATGCTTATGGAGGTTGCGAGATGTATGAATGTTTTTGTAGGATGAATGGATTAGAGATGATCTGGATAAATTTTGATGATAAATTTGATTGATATCAATGTTGAATGAGTTTATTGGTGATCTGAATAAGATGAGTAGATGGTTGATTGCTGATTTTCTGTGAACTTGATGTGTATTGTTGAACCAATTTGATGTAGAACAGATTGATCGTTGATCGTTTCTGTGCAATTCAATTGGAATTGCAAATTCAATTATAGGATGATTTCAAATGAGATTGATGATCGGTGATCGCTTTTATTTCCAGAGATTAGTTTCAGCGGAGCTGAGAACTCTTGGGGTGGTGTGGTTCCTTTCTCTCGTGTTTTTTGTGGCTTGTTGGGAACGTGATTCCGCGTGGACCTCAAATAATCTCGATGAATGCGGTTCGATGGACCAAATGATGGGATGCAAGATGATCCCAGGTTGATAAATAGAAGGATCACGATCGGGTTGGGAGATAAAATGAAAAAAGTAGTTTTTATTTTTCTCTTAAATAAAATGTTTTATTAGGAGTCTTACCTCGATGAATGTTAGTATAAGAATAAGAATATAAAAAAATGGTGGGAGTTGACAGGATGAGCTTAAAGTTAATACAAAGGTGAGATGGGCATAGTTGTATGCGCCACCTGGGTTTTCGTGGTATAATAACTTTACTTAATACAAAGGTGAGATGGGCATAGTTATGCGCCACTTGGGTTTTCGTGGTATAATAATTTTACTTAAACAGATGTTTTTTGATTCGTTTATTATTTGCCTAAAGGTATTCAAATTTGTAGTGTGGCGTAAGTATCCGTTGCCATCCCAGACAATGACATCCCCATCTAGTATTGGGATATAGTTAGAATTAGTGTAGTCGGTTAATTAAGCCACGACCGTTGTCATCATGAATAATAGAAGAATCCTGAAATATTAATTGCACAATTATAATATTATTAAGGTTCTATTTTAGATTGTCCTTATGGACCACCCTCCCTTTAATTAGAACCGTTGTCCCTAAATCGGCTTCCACTTTCTCTTCGACATATAATGGAGTTAACTTATTACCCAATCGTCTATTTGTTTTTACTAATACCTTTTCCCCTACGCTAAAATTCCTCTTCTGCCTTGTTTCATTTTCTCTTTGCAACAGTAATTCTTGGGCCTTTTGAACTTTATTTTTAATTCTTTCTCTAAGATCTGTAGGGGACGAGTGTATTATATTAATTGGTCTTGTGTTCGTAACAGAATGGACAGTCCTATTGTATTCTACTGTTGCTAATAGTATTAATTCGACTGTATTTTCGACTTTTCTGTCAAGTTTTAGGCATCTAGCAATTTCTACTAGAGTGTTGTAAAACCTTTCTACTTGACCGTTGGATGTGCTGTGTAAGGGTGGTGCATTTACTATGTCAACATTGAAATAGTTGAGCAAAATCGACCTAATTGTCTCGGATTTTAAAGAAGCTTCATTATCACAAAAGATTTGTTTTGTATTTGGGAAGATGTTCATTATCTCCAGGATTGGAACTTTTAAATCTATTATTGTACGTGATGGTATTGGCATCACAACCGTAAATTTGGAAAACTTGTCAATGCAAGTTAAGAAATATTTTCGTACTTCGACTTTGAACATATTTTACAGTTTGCCACAATCTCATTTGCCTGCTTTGTCATTTTTAGAAAGAAATAGTCACATAGGATTTGCTTAACGTTTTCTTGAACTGCTCTATGTGCTCGGTTGTGCTCAGTAATTATAATTTCCTTTTGTTCATTCGGGTCGAATATATCTAACACACATTTATTAGTATGCCAAAACTTAGTTGATGGAAATAATTCGACTAAATTGTGTTGAATAAAAGCTAGAACTGGCAGGTCACAATAAATTACGTTGACCACATCTATTTTAATCACATTTTTTAAAGTATTTAAATTTATCAATGTATTCCTTTCTGAAAAATTTATGAAATGTCTAGATTTTTTACCAAATATTATAAATGTACGGGTTGAAGCGATTAGGGCTTCCTCTATAACTATTTGATTTCTGAAGCAGTTTAAAGGTTTATCTGTTGTTTCGATTATATAAGTCAAGGATAATTCGCTGTGAATTGTAGCGGCATCAGAAGACACCTCATTCTCCAATGCCTTAATATTTTGTCGCGAAAGTGCATCAGCGACATAATTCTCCCTTCCTGGCTTGTAAAATATTTGAGCATTATGCTCGTCTACAAAAGCTTTCCAGCGCTTAATTTTCGCATTTGTGTTTTTATCTGAAACTGAAAATGAAAGAGGTTGATGGTCCGTAAAAATATTTAGAGTTTTCACTCCATAGAGATAGTTACGTAGATTTTTTAATGACCACACTATGGCCAACAGTTCTCTTTCATTTGTTGCAAATTGCAACTCTTTATCTTTGAGTGTTCTTGAAATCATTGTTATAGGCTTTCCGTTTTGTGATAAAACCGCTCCAAGACCATGTGATGAAGCATCCGTCGTAAGATCGAAAGGCTTCGTGTAGTCTGGATATAACAATGTGACGTGTTCTGATGCCAAAATTTCTTTTAATTTATTAAACGCTTGGAGTTCTTTCTCTTTAATTCTATTTGAATTTTTTTTGATTGATTGGCACTTATTTTCCCATTCTCACCTTTTAATAAATTGGTAAGTGGTTTAGCTATTGACGCGAAATCTTTTATGAAACATCTATAATAACTAGCTAGACCCAGAAATGATCTTATTCCAAAGAGTGTAGAAGGTTGTGAGTAATTTTTAATTGCATCCACTTTAGCAGGGCAAGTTTTTATACCATCCCTAGACACTATAAAGCCTAGGTACTCGACATCAGTCTTAAAAAAGTTTGATTTTTCTCGTGAAACCCTCATGTACGCTTCATACAATTTTTTTAAAACCGAATCAATATCGTTGACATGATCGTTCTCAGTTTCTGAGAAAACAATTACGTCATCGACGTAAACGTAGCAATTTTTTTCTAATTTGTTCACGAAGGACGTCATCTATAGCCCGCTGGAAAATAATGGGCGCGTTTTTCAACCCAAACGGAAGGCGACAAAATTCGTATTTTCCTCCGTAAAGGGAAAAAGCAGTTTTTTCCCGATCCCGTTCCGCTAATTCAATTTGGTGAAACCCTGATTTTAAGTCTAGGGTTGTAAAAAATCGTGCCTTACCTAAATTTGACAATACCGTTGCAATATTTGGGATAGGATACTTATCGTCTATGGTTTTTTGGTTGAGCTTTCGAAAGTCCATTACCAAACGTTTCTTTTTATTACCCAACTCATCTGTTCCCTTTTTATCAACTACCCAAATGGGATTATTGTAAGGTGATCTTGACGGTCTAATAATGCCATTCTTCAGAAGATCCTTAATCTCATTATTTACGAAATCTGTCACACCCATAGGATATGGGTAAAATTTTGAGTAAATGGGGTCTTCACTTACTGTACGAATTGTAGCAACGATGTTTGTATTATACGGCAAAAATTCATCTGAATCTGCAAATGTTTTTATTCTATTACGTATCATATTTTTAAAATCTATGTTTACGGATGCTGGAACCTTAATGTCCTCTACTTTCGTAAAGTTCACATTTACGCATTTATGCAACAGAATAGTTTCTAACCCTGAATTGAAGCGAATTAAATTATCTTTTAAGCAAATTGTGGCATAAACCTGTATTAACAGGTCAAGACCAATAATTCCGTCAAAAGTTGACAGGTTGGGTAAAATAAAAAATGTGCTATTTCTCCCAAAAATATTTATAAAACATTTGAGTTCAATATTGTTAAAACCATGAATTGATTTTACTAAGAAAGGTGTGTCTACTGACACTAAACCCTTTATCTCTCGTAATGGCCTGATGTAATTTTTCGAGGAACCTGTGTCAATTAAAAACTTTACTAACCTCCCTCCTACTGTTTTTTGAATAAACGGTAGTTGGGAGTTTCCCCTAAAAAATGTACATAGTCAAAATCCTCAGCTTCCACTTCATCTGCCTGTAATGCAGCTGTGGCTTCATAGTCACCTTCATTATTAAGTGGAGAATTTTCCTGTAAATAATTTACTCTTTGGCGACGCTGTCCCGATTTTCTTTGGGAGCTACTTGGCCTTTTATTCCTTTGTTCTTTCCCTTGATCATAGGTATCGTTACTATTTTTTTGTTGATAGCTAGTAAATTCCCGTAAACGTGATGATGTCGGATCAACATCCATTTTTTCACGACTGCTGGGGACTTTAGAACGGATAAGTTCCAATTGTTTGTCATTTTCATAACTTTGCCTTTGTTAAAATATGGATTTTTGCCCTGCTTGTTAATTTGGCTGCTATAATTAAGGTTATAACTATTATTATTGTTTTGGTAACTGTTCGGCGATTGTTTGAACTCGGACCTTAGATATTTTTCTTCTGAATTTTTCGCATAACTCGCCGCAAACAAATACCTTTCATTGTTTGCTTCAACTTCTTGAGCCAAAGCCAAAGCAGTAGGCATATCAGACGGACAGGCCGAAAACAGAATATCACTTAATGGTTTTTTTAACCCAGATATGAAAACCCTGAGGGCGTCTCTTCTGTACTTTTCGTTAAAAGCAATGACTAATGCACTGCCATAGGAAATATTGGTTTTATTTGTAAGGAGGGTAAGCTTTTTTTTCAATCTCGTCATAATATTCTAGCACTGTAAGGTTCCCTTGTCGCAATGTACTGAGCTCTTGCTCAATTAAATAAATCGGACGTACATCAGACGTAAAATCTAACCTAGCTATAATAGCTTTAAGATTTAAAACTGTATTAAATGAAGCCAGAACAGCATCGGCTGGGCCTCTTATTTTATTTCTTATTATTCCAACTGCCTGGTAATGTCTAGAACTACCATCGTATTTTTCGAAAACTTTGTAAGCGGAGTGAACCGCTTGACTGCAAGAGACATAAGTGCTCTGTTTGCCCTCAAATTCCGGGAGAGATTTAACTATGTCGAGACACTCTTCACACGTTTTACCTTCCACAATTTCAATTTCTTTAAAAATTTCAACTTCGGGTTTGTTTGGTGTCACTGTTAATTTTTTCACTGCCTCACTTAACTTTTGATCAAAATCTACTCTTTGTGCTTGAAGGGCACCGATGACTGCGGATTCTATTAATACTTTTAAATCTGTAGCATTCATTTTTTTTCTATTGTTTTCCCTATTCGTAAGTAATTAAATTTTTCTAATAGTATTTCGATATTTTCAGGTTCGCTCATTAAGCGTTAAGAATATTCAAATGCAGTTTAATTAATTTCAATATTATTAAAAAAGGTCAATCAATAGAAGCACTCAAAAGAAATAAATACAATAACACTTGCAAGCTTTACAAATACAAATATTCAAAGTATAGACAAATTCTTACATTCTTAGATAAAAGAAAATAATTCTTAATGCTCGAAGTGATGAATGATGATGATTTCCAGTTGGTTGATTCCGGTTGATATTGGTTAGTTCTTCCAAGTTGGGCGCCAGTTATAAATTTGTTAAAACTCAATTTTTCTTTATTGTAATAGTTTTGAGACTCGTAAAAAGACTGACTATCTTATGACTAACTTAAAACCCTGCAAGCCTGAAATCTACAATGCTTTGGATATCTTGTAGCTTGTGCAAGATATCGCATTTCATCCTTTCCGTCATCGGTTGTGAACATTAGACTGCTTCGTTTATGGAACCAGCCATGTCAGCATGATTCGTTGTTGACGACGACGACGATGTGTGGCTTGGCGGATGTTAAGCGATCATGTTAACTTTGTTGTTGACGACGACGACGATGTGTGGCTTGGCGGATGTTAAGCGATCATGTTTACTTTGTTGTTGATGACGACGACGATGTATGGCTTGGCGGATTTAAGAAATTGTGTTAACTTACACGGTATTTGTTGGTTCAACTATTACCAACGGTTCACAATATACAAGAACTTACTTTCCCTTGCCTTAAGTGGGGCTACAATCCAGAATGGATCAGGGCTTTAAACAACCAGCTCCTGCAGCCAACTCAGTCCTAAGATAGCTGCCTCGTGTTTTGCACATGAATTAGGCCGAAGTCGTCTTTCACTTGCATGCGCCACCTTAGTCTTGGTCTTCATCTACTGAACCGTCACTACAGGATGGAATCGAACATTTTCCGGGACATTGATATTCATCCGCTCTTAAATTTTACCCAACCATCTGAGACGGTGGACTTTTACTCTCTTAGCTAGGTCTCTATTGCTCTACAGTACCTCGTTGTGTCTCCTTCTCCACTCGCCGTTAATTGTCGACCTCAAAGTTCTGTTTTATATGTAAGGATTTTTAAATGGTAAGTGATTTTTGTGTCGTCTATTCTAATGTTCACGATTTAAGGAAGAATACACTGTTCAATACAGGTCAGCTGTTGAGGCATTAAGTGAAACTCAGGTTGGAATAAATACTGATTTATCAGAATTTTCTCTACTTGGGTGTAGCTTGGTGCCATTACTCTTTTCCCACTATGGTCTCGTGGTCTATGTAAGGAATAATATTGCTTGCCAGAGTCTTCCCCAATACTGGCAATGTTCCAACACGGACTTTAACTCCTTGTGACTCAAATTCACTGTCCGCAGGAGTCCAAATTTCGACAGTTATTCGACTTCTAACGAGTTTGATGCGCTGTCTGATTCCATGTCGGGAATTTTTTCCCTTTGTCCTCGCACTGAAATCGTTATTGCGGGCGATTTCAATGTACACAATTCCAATTGGCTCCTCTATTCTGATCAGACCACACCCGAAGGAATCTATGTTGAGCTCTTTGCAGGGTTACATCACCTTACCCAACTAATAATCGCCAACGCGTATACCGGATGTTGCTGGGCAAGCCGCCCATACTCTTGACTTGTTTCTTACTTCTCACCCTGATAAGTATACCATTAGTGTAACTTCTCCATTTGGCACTTCGGACCATTGTCTCAGAGAAAAGTCGTGGTTTAACTCTGAGTGTAAAGAAGCTATCAGGCTCAAAGAAATAAGTTTCAGATCTTAAAAGGCCAACTCCACAGAGGAAAATCGAAAAAAGCACAAACAAGAAAGGAACTCGTGCAACTCCGTTATTGAAAGAATCAAATTTTTGACCAAAAATTACGGCAAAAAATTCTGCAATGTTCTAAAGACAGTAGAAATTGTTGGTCATTTGTAAAAAAATATTAATATTAAAAATATTAATCCTCTACATCTTCGGTTTCAACGCTCATCGCTAATGACAAACCTATTGTCTACTTTTTAGAGAAGGCAAATATGCTCGCAGCCCATTTCACTGCCAGCTCTAAACTGCCTTACAGCAATGTTTCCTCTACTCTTCTGGAATCTTTCCTAGAAGATTGAAAACAGCATTTGTCCAGCCTGTCCCCAAAAAAGGTGACTCATCCTCCCCCTCCTCGTACCGACCCATTCCACTAACATATCTTCTTTTTAAGGTCATGGATACGCTGATTAACGGTCAGCTTAAGGAATATCACGAAGATCGAAAGCTTCTCCATGACTGTCAGTATTGCCTCCGCAGCAACTCTTCCAATGGTGATCTGATGGCATATCTCAACGAACAGTGGAATAAACCCTTACATCGCGTTGGTGAAAGTAAGATTATTGCTCTTGATATTTACAAGGCATTTGATAGAAATTTTATCGAAAATGGCATTTTGGCAATGTTGGCACAGGTTCTAAATACTTGACGCTAGCCATAAAGGACTTCCATTGAATTTTATTAGAGACTCGATCGGGCAACGAACTGGAGATTTCTTGTGATTGATACTTACGACGTCAATTTTACTGATAGTATTACCTCTTATTGGGTGTTGGTGAAGATATCCGCAGTCATACTTTGGCTATAACGAGGTGGTGCCCCTCTAAAAGTTTTGACATCCGCATTATACTGAAGCAGTGCTTTGCGTCGATCGCAGTGTTGTAATTTGGTTGAAAGTTTTTTGATCAGGAGATCTTAAATGTCCTTTTGCATTCGTTAGTTTGTTCGGCTTTGCTCCCTTAAAATTGTATTTCCGATTCGTGTGTGCCGCATTGCAGTTTTTTTTGGTGCGAATTTTACCATAGGTAAATTGGATACATTTTTATAGCAGCAATAAGCTGAACAGTCGTTTTAAGAGTTTTGTCTCTTTGGTACTCCAGAACAAATTGGCGGGCAAATGGATTCGATTCCTATCCGAGGACGAGTTTCCTATTGTTAAGCAAATTTTTTTATTTAACATTTAATTTATCGAGTGGTCGGTATAAATAAATAAACTTTTTGGCGCGACAGCTCATTAAGGAGCCAAGGCCTAGTGACACATTTCTTTGTGTGTGTTGTTAACCTGAAAGAATGGAAGGGACCTACAGTTTACCGCCGAGCCCGGACCCAGCTACATGAGATGCTGAGATTTTACTCTTGGAGGTTTTGTCAGTTCCTCGCAAGAGGCAGTACTCCAGAAAAAAGGTAGCTATGAGCGGGATTTGAACCCAGGCTCATTCGCTTATCAGTCCGACACACTAACCCCTTGGCCACGGGGCACTAGTGGTCGGTACATGGCGATAAAATTTGACGTTTGAAATGAAAAACTTATGGAGGTGAGAGTTGAGTTTTGGAAATAACAACGGATGCTTGTGCCCACTTGGGGACACATGTTTACCCCTTGAACATGACTATATTATGAAAGCGAAATAACCCCGAATTTCTATGTTCGGTGGTATATCACTTTGTTCAAGTGAAATAAAGCTGAGTCGGCAATATTTCGCTTTTAATTTATAAAGACATTTAGATAAAGATTTAAGAAAAATGAAAAAAATCACCCTAAAAAATGCCACAATTTTTTTATTTAGATAACACCGTTTAAAAAGTGAGATAGATATTGCAACCTCCCTGCTTGGGCTCACTAAGGGATTTGGAATAATTGTGCGAGGTTTGTTATTATATGCAATATTACTTTTTTTATTTGAGGATTCTTTAATAAATAAAGAAATCTTTGCTTACAATCAATTTCGCACCTACCCCATATCCTATAATAATCGCAAGCAGTGTTGTTGCAGGGGGGCAGCATGCCACCATATATATCTCACTTTTAAACCACATAAACTAAATGAAGAATTATCGCTTTGAAAACCTTTTCCCTTTTGTACGAATTCGACTTTATTTTAAAAGAAATGTTCGGCATTATTTCACTTTGTAAAAGCGAAATAACGTCCAATTTTGGAATTCGGTGTTATTTCATGTTACCGTCTCAGATATGTATATAGAACAGTCAAAAACTATGAGGATTACCGACTATTTTTGAGGCCAACTCAATGAATTCTGCCCTCGCAGCAATTGTAAACAAAAAATACTTTATGTACTTTTTTCAATCGAGTTTTTAAAAAGTTAGCAAAAGAGACTTTTACCTGCGTAGATACTGTTCTATTTATATTTTTAACATTAGATCCTCTGTTTATGTACATTTTTTGTGGCACACGCATGCATAAATTATTATTCTACTACAATCCTCAACTATTTTCTACCTTTCTACCTGCCAACCACACACTTGTTTGCATACGAACTTCCTCCGGAAACACCAAAGTACTTCCGTTTATTTGTAGGTCTTCATTCAATGTCCCAAACAGACCTAACGTTGAAAAAAATACTGAATTAATTAATTCACTTGTCTGCTGGTGTTTGCTATAGTAACCAAAATAATTTCCTCAATTAATGCTTGGAGTAGTGTTTTTTAGCTTTTCCTCTAGCTACCCCTGTAGGGCCTGGTGTAATGCGTCCATTCGTACGCATAGCCTATACTCATAATTTAGCAATCACACCAAAGTGACCGATAGACATTTTTGCCTGGGAAGTTAGACTGACCCAGATGCGGTCTGGGGAGAGTGTAAGAGTCCCTAGGGTTTCGCATGAAGTATACAAATCGCCTTTAAGGCCTTTTAACTGTGCGTTCGTCGTCGTCGGTGTTGTCATCGTCGGAGCTTCTTACGGTCAGTCATTCAAGGCGGCAATCGTATCCGTCCCTTTTCTTCAGCTGCAACCGGTAGCCATTAGAATGGCCATTATAATTACAGGCTCCTTTGTTTGATAAACGATTTGAGGGGTTGGTATGGTCAGTACTCAGTATACATTCGTCCAAGAACCATAGTTACGTAAACAGGAGTGGACTATAAGGCTAACGACGACTACTACAACGACGTTCATTCTACGCCTCCGTATTTAGCTTTAACTTAGACAGAAAGTGGAATGTGAATTTCACCAAAACTTTTGTTTTGACCTAAAATGTTGTTCACGCAAAAACTCTTTATTATAAACAAGCGGTTTCGTTTTGACAGAAGTGCAATAAATTTTTTTTTTAAATTTAATTTGCACTCGCTAAAGGGATTTTGTCTACCCTTTTGATATCGGTGGACAGAGCGCGAGCTTAGGAAAGAAGGAGAGGGTTTAATAGGAGTTGCCGATGCACATTGATTTTAAACTTCTGAACATCATAATGTGAGGGGAAAACAGAGTTAGGCAAAAGATTCCACGTCGAATTTTGGAATTCAGTGTTATTTAATGTTACCGTCTCAGATATGTATATAGAACAGTCGAAAACTATGAGGATTACCGACTATTTTTGAGGCCAACTCAATGAATTCTGCCCTCGCAGATGCAGCAATTGTAAACAAAAAATACTTTATGTACTTTTTTCAATCGAGTTTTTAAAAAGTTAGCTGTGAATTTCAAAACTGGAACAAAAATTTGAACAGAATTGTTTAGGATGATCCTCTTCTTCCTCCTCCTATAATCTATTTGTTTTTTGGATAGTGAATGAATGTTATCTGGAAAGGTACATGTGCATTGTTAGTTATTGAAATGTCCTTAATATAGAACATCAATTTTTCCTAGGATTACTGAAAGCCTACACTATCTCTTCCTATCCTTCATAAGACAAAAAATAATTTAAGCAAAAGATTCCACATTCGAGTTGTAAGGTTAAAGAACGAAACACTGTACTTGACTGTATCACCGAAATTGATCTAAAAAAGGGTAAATTGGTGGGCATTCCCGGAAGCGCGAGTATTACGGTGAAACTGTTTAAGGGAGAAAATGCAACTAGGTATTTCTCTAGAACATTGACCGTAGAAATAACGGTAGAAAAGAGAAAGACATGAAACATTCCGTCGATGTTTAAGTGACGTGAATGTTTTAATGATGATATCATCTCCAATCAACTTGAAGGCTTTTCTTTGAATACCATCCAAAGGACTCAAGTGAGTTCATGGAGCACCCGCCCAGATATGGGCGTTATATTCTAGTCTTGGACGAATGAATGATTTGTAGATAGTAGCCAGATCAAAAGGGGAAAAGAATTTCTTACATCTTCTGAGGACGCCCAAACATCCTCCGGCATTTTTGGCAGCATCATAAATATGATCATTCCACAAGAGGTGACTGGTGATGCTCATACCGAGAATTTCAAGATGATCAGCTTCCATAATGTATGTACCACTCATGAATAATGGCAATGGGGTGTATTACGCGGCGAAAACGAACAAAATTCCACTGTCACGCAAAAATGAACCATTCTACCTTGGCGAAGTAGAGCAACATTACAACCCAATTGATCTGGAAAAAGTAATGCAGTTTTGGCATCCCTGTTAAACTCATCCATTTGTACCACTGAGATGAGATGGCACACAGAAAAGGACCCGAATCAACTTCACGTGCTACTACTACGATTAGTCTATCTGAATACACTCGGCCACCGACCCTTCCTTTAGTTTTCGATTCATCTGTATAGAAATAGATGGGTTTGTCATCAAGGGAGGTTTTAACCTCCCTAGTGGACCTGATAGGAATTGTGACTTTAATTTTCTTATCGAAAACAATCTTGGGGTTCATGAAGTCAGAGTGATTTGTGATTGATCTAAACACAGTTCTGCATGATTCCACAGAGATATGAATTTGAGAAGAATGGCTAGGTTTGTGGCCATCTATGCTTGCTACAAATTACCATAAATAAGAGATTTAGGATTTCATCAAACAGGCTTAGTTACTGATTTGAATATGTAATTGAATTGAAGTTGTAGGTGTCTTGTTTCAATTGATTAAATTCAAAAGCATCAATATTAAAAAATGTTATCAAAAAAGTTAAAAGTTTTGTAGTAATGTTCTCGAAGGAATATAATATTTATATTCTACTACAAGTCTACTTTTAATCTGAAGATATCTGATGAGGGTTCGTTATCATGGGGACCGCGAAACAACTATCCTTTCAAACTTTTGTAACTAGACATTATCCCTGTCTGCAATCAAACTTCAAGTCTTAATAAATCAACACACAATTAAAAGGGAATTAATAAGAGTTACTTTGGTTGCGAGGGTATAGACACTAAAGACTATTAAATCTGGAAACAAATATAAGAATCTGAATATAATATCGTTGGAAAAACAATTTCTTGGATTAGAAGCCTCAGAAAACAGATAATCATTGATAAAAATAAGGAAGAGTATCTTCATTTGATATTTTATTAGGGTTTCCATGACCTTGTAAAGAAGGGATATTAGTGCAAATTGGCCGGTAGTTTTATGGCAATAATGAAAATTCGCCTCTTTAAGCTCAAGTTGGACAAATGCTATTTTGTATCTACTCGGACCTGTAGAATTTGATAAGTGAAAATCAAATGGAGTTGATTTGGGTCATGAAAGCACGCCTCTACAAAACTATGGGGAGATACTATTCGGCCGGCGGTTTTGTGTATATTGAGACCTTTAAATACTCTTGTAGGAGAGCAAAAAAAAGATTTGTTTCATAAAACCATTTACGCTAATAAATATGGGAGGAATTATTTCACAATGTGGTAGCGTTGAATTGAAAGCAAACTTAGTTGGAAATTAATTAGCTTTTACTTGGGAACTGTTCTCAGAATTTTTATTAAGAAAGCAATCTAGGACTCTTTCACGTTAACAAGAGGGACTTTTATTCCCAAGTCCAGCCAGATATTGACTTACGCAGCCGACATCGCATTTGTAAGTATGTGTATGTAAGTATGGAACAGACAGTTTTTCAAAAAAAAAAAAATCCATTTGGCTTATGCATAACATCCAAGATTGGACATAGTAATATTTGATGTAAGTTTGATCCTTTATAATAGATTAGGCAAAAACTCGCATCAGAGCCTGACCGATTCCTTTGGTCAAAGTTGAGCATTGAATAGTCAAATCTAAGTTTAACTGAGCGTCGGGCTTTTACGATGGCATATCCATTGTCCGAATAGTGTTACTTTCTTGGTTTTTTTTTTAGTTCGTAACAAAGTTGGTGAAACCCTTTTGAGAAGTTTTAGTTTATCCCGAATCTTTCGTGGAACTTTTCCAATTTTCATTGCTTACATTTCTAAAAAAAAAAAAAAAATTAACAAAAAAAAAAGCCAAATCTTGCCTTGAAATTTGTGTATTCCAACTTACAAGTTTTACAGGTTTATTTTTTTGTCAGAAATCAAAGAAATCAAAAATTGCCTAAAACAAAATCTTAATTTAATTCAAGATGGTGGCTTAAGCTCAAGCACGATTTTTCCGAAAACCGAAATTTAGACTACTAATAAAATAACCCCCCGCAAACGAACTGTAAAAGAAAATTATACGAATTATTTTTTTCTATTTCAAATGTTGAACCCCACTGGACTAGTGTCCATTTTTGAGGATACACAAATTATTATGGTGTATGCCATTTGTGTTGATCAAATTTGTTGTTTAGACGGTTTTATTTTTTTTTTTGACAGGAAACACAAATTTATGCACAATTATTTGTGTATACAAAATTGTCTGATCTTAGCTTAAATCCAGATCAAGGAATCGGCACAAAATCTGGAGTCGCATATTTTAATGATGTGAAAACATCAAGTACATAGTGGTTGCGTCTGGGAGAAGTGTTGGTCCAACAAACAGGTTTTTGTAGAATGAATTTAAAGAACAGAACCAACTATAGCCTTACGAGGCTCTTCAAAACTAGCTTAAATATCAACTAAACTAACTTACTGGCCTTATGCGGGGCACTAAATTATTCAAAAACTTAACTACTTAACTAAGTGTCTTTCGTCTTAAAACTAACTTTTATATACACATCTAATTAGATAGTATTAGAACTAGGGGTTTCATTTTTACCCAGAAAGTTTAAAAAACTAGGAAATTTGATCGTATGTTTCTTAAACCTACCTTAAATCTATATTAAAACAACTTAAAATAAACTTAATCTAATTAAAACTAGAACAGCCACAGCAAGCTTTTTTATTTTTTTTTATGTTTTTTTTGATGCCGCCGAAACTGCTCCTACCATAAAACAACATAAGCCGACCATAGGCAATAAAAGTCGACTAGAATTATCGGGTAATTAAGCCACAAAAACTGCTGCATCTGTTCATTCCGGTCCTAATCGTGCCCAGCGCTACTGAAGCGGAGGTGCTCTGCTTCGCTCCCTTCGACAATGTCTGAGTTGTAAGATAGCCACCAATCCACAGTTTTGCGGCCCACGTGGTAGATCCTCTATCAGTCCTGTATCTATCCTGTTTATATTGGCCCCGTTGTATAACACCTCGTTATAGTATTGTTTGTACTCCAAGTCTGGTGTTCTGTACAGTCCTAGAAAGGACTCAAACACCCAAATCTTTTCCATTAGAGATGGTACAAGTAATGGTCTTACCAGTACTCACATACAGATGCGAGACTTGGGTGCAATTCAAAAGCACTCTCATCTCTTAGCCGTGTTCGAGAGGAAGGACTTAGATTCACAATTCACCATTTGTTGACCCAATATGCGAGGGAGGATATATTGTTAAAATACATTAACATGTGAAACTGGAACGCAGTATTTGAGAATTTCATTGATTTCTAAACCTTAATAACATTGTACGCAAGAAATTACTTTGAATTGCATTCTTCATTTTTCAATTTTGTCCTTAAGACGAAATTTACATTTTTTATTGCTGCTATTTATCAGTTGAATTTTTTACCAAAAATACTGCACCATCTTTAGGTTTCTTTCGATAACGCAAGTCCAATTAGGCTACTGCCTGCAAAGGGTATGTTCCAGAAAAGCTTGAATATAAATTTCGTAGTAGGAGAGGTGGTCTTTGGACATGACCTACATTTTTGGATTCAGAATTTTCTATTTTGCAACAGTTTAAGCAATTCTTAAGAATTCGAAGGAAAGAATCGGTACCGTTTAAAGTCCACTCTCTTAAACAAATAACATTAGGACAGCCAGACAGATAGATAGACAGATTTTCGCACACTCACTTAAACATGTTTCCCTATCATCGTTATGTCATGTTTGATTGTTCAATATTGTTAATGTCCATGAATGCATAACTTGGTTCATATCACCGCTCTATTTTCAGATGTAAAATCCTATCTTTTTTCTCATCCCAGATCTTACTCTCCTTAAAAAATTCTCCCAAAACTGTTGTCCAGTGCTCACCTCACCTATTCCATAAATGTTTGTTTATTCTCGCAAATAACTGCGATACCCCTTGAAGACCACTCGTTGCCGTCCCTTCCATAGCTCTCTCTAGGTGTATCTTGGCTGATTGCTCCCGGTCTATTTGCACGTGTCCATGTACACATGGACAAAGAAAAAGTGTATTATTCTTCGAATGGTCCTCCTGTTTCTGCCACATATACTGTTATTATTCATCCACACAGAACCCCCCGCAAAAAATATTTTTGCAAGGTGAGCTCTTATTTCCGAGTTTTTATTACCTTGGCCATCATTTCGAGGATTAAGCATAATAGGTTTTGGTTTTACCATTCTAGTTTCTGTGGTTAGCTGGTTCCTACGGTGCGTTCAAGCGTCCATTTATGACAGTGAATCCTGTGTATAGCTTCGGGGATATTTGTCGATTCGTCCAAAGACCCGGCTGAAAACGACCGGAAGGGCCATGTAGTTTCCGTTGTATAATGAACGAGAAACGAGATGAACTTGAGACGTGGCTGTTTTCAAGTAGTTATATGTATGGAGCTTGAGGCGGAGGGTCGCTTATCGCATTAATTTTATCTCTTTTTGTTTTAATATTATAGAGAGGGAGAAACGCACGTACATTTAGTCGAAGTCGACAAACATGTTAGTTTGGCAGCACGGGAATAATTATGTGGCTCAGAAATTGGATTAACTTGGTTGAGATAGTTTAGAGAAGGATATTTTTCTATCGTCTACTATAGGAGATATTTTGTGTGTGTGAGTGTTTGAAATAGGCTTTCACTTGTTTGCCGAATAAAAAACTTAAGAACGGTGCTAAGGCACGTACAATCGATATTTATGGTTGCCAACATAAGGCAAATAACTGTTAGCCCACACCCTAATAGGTGATCAGGCTCTTCAAGAAAGTAATAGTAGGTAGATGAAGGGGAACCTTATAACCTGATGATAGAACTAAAAACGTGTTGCTATCAACAGCTTTGTAACAATAAAAAATGCAGACTCATTAGAAGGTACCGAAAGGTATTACTCATGAGAAAAGATAGAATTAAAAAAAAAATTGTAATTTTTAGGCTTTCAACATCAGCCTGAGTTAATTGTGTACTTAAAAGTTCAGAAATTTACAAACACTTATACAGTCATGATTCATGAATGTATATTTAGAGTGTGCGTGTGCATCATAACACTGAATGTGTTTTATCGCTAATGCATTATCCATTTTTCTTCGGTAAGTTTTACCATATATCTATCAAATGCTCATGAAATGCTGATAGAAATTGAAGATTTTCGCAGACTGAGCATTGGTGTCCATCCACTCTATATGACATAGACATTTGAGACATTGAACTTTTGATCTTAAGGCTTTGTCTATGTCGATTAACAACCCTTACAGTTTCTTGTTGTATATCGAATGGAGATTCGCCGTTTATGCACACCGGACCAAAAATTTACCAAAAAAAAAATTGCACGACTGGATCGCACGTACTTGCTCATATGTGCGGTCACATTGTAGAATAAAATTTAAAATAAAATAAAAGTGGACATCAAAGCATTTATTCGATTTTTGTGACTTTTGATTGCACGAATGCATAACTTGCGTTATAGTACCTATAATCGCAAGTAAAAATCAGTGTACTATTGTAGGTGTGGAATATGTTTGGTTGAAAACTGTAGTAACGAAGTTTGCTTTCATTAGACTAGTAGCTAGGGCTCAACCGAACAATATAAAACAAAATTTGGGGGAAAATATTAAACAAATAAAATTTTTATGAAATCAAAAATCACTATTCATAACGTTTTTTGGAAAAAAAAATGGTATATGCCATCTTATTTCTTTTGCTGTTTTCTATTTTATGATTTTTATTTTTCATTTCAAAATCGTTTGACCAGTTTTTTTTCAAAAAAATGTTTTTTTTTTTGAAAAACTTTTCGAAAACATATTTAATTTTTTTTGAGTATGTCAATTTAAGGAAATCTATAGTTTATACTAGGAGAAAAATAAAAAAAAATCTATAGATTCGTTTTCAAAATATTCAAAAAACAAAATAAGTTTTTTTAAAAATTATTATAAATTAAAAAAAAATGTTTTTTTAAAATTTTAATAAGCAATATTATTTAAATCATTAAACACTACATATTTTGAAAATTTCATCAAAATCCGTCAATTAGTTAACGAGAAACTCTGATTTTAAAAAACCGGTCATATGGGATTTTCCGTTATAAAACTTCTTTCTGAAAAATCCATTAAAACTTAAAGATAGATTTTGCATAGAAAACACCATTCAGAAAGTTTTATCAAAATCGTAGGAGCCGTTTTCGAGAAAAATAAGTGTTTCATTAAAAGTTATATGGTAGGTACCGTTAGTTTTATAGCTAGAATGCCAATTCGAAAAACAGTCGGGTAGAGTACTCTAAAAATACTATATACCAAGTTTGAATTAAATCGGCCCAACCGTTTAGGCTGTAGGAATCGATACGGACAGACAGACAGACAGAATTTTTTGACCCACTTTTTTCGACTTCCTGTTATCGTAATATCATGTTTGATTCTTAGAATTCTTTTTTTACGAATCCATAACTTGCCTTAAGTCCCTATAACTCGCAAGTAAAAATATCAAAGGAATTTCAAAGTTCTTATTCGATTTTTCTGACTTTTAATTTTTTGCAAAAGAACCTAAAACAGTTTTCCACGGAAAAATTTAAACGCAATTTTATTTCTTTAAAAAATATATAACTCAAATATATTTTTCTATCATCGTAATGCCATGTTTGATTGTTATCTCAAATTTTTTTAATATACACGAATGCATAACATGCATGATAGTACCTATAATCGCTAGTAAAAACAACAATCGAGATTTAGAAGAACAAATTAAAACATCCACTAGGACTGAGGTTTGATTGAAAAGAATGAAACCATATTTCCGAGATAAGTTTCAGACGGTTTTCCTCGAAAAGTTCTTGAATGCAGGAACTGTAGAGTAAAGTTATTCTTGAAACTTGAACTTAATCGTTGAAAATGGATTCAACTTCGTCTGTTGAAATATTTCAATACAATGCAATGCATATTTAAGTTACAATATTCTCATGAAGCAAACCTATATTTACTCCAAGGATCTCAAGTATGTAAATTCCAGGCAATGAATTTGCTGGTGTCTATTGTATCCTTGATCCCTTTAGAATAATTATCACATTTGAACACCCCGCTAGGATTCTTCTGGTTGATCTTTTAACCAGAAATTATCATGAATTCTATGTTAAACAAGGATTCTCAAAAGTTTCCAAAACGCAATCAAATCTTTTTTTTTGGCAGACAAAGGACTTTTCAACAATCCACATGACATAGTGTTGGCCATGTTTTCCAGCTCAGCAGTTTGTACAACATAATTCCTAAACATTTCGTTTGTCCCAAAAAAATGGAAAAAAGAATACACAAGTGGTGTCCTCAATGCCTCTTCTTCCGCATTATAATGAGGTACAGGAAATTGTTTGCTTTGTTTTCAGCAAAGTGTTCATCGCGTTGAACTCTGTAAATGCCCACTCTTGTGCCTTAGAGATCCACACTTAACGTCGGCCGGTGTTTTTGTTTCTTCCCGTACTTTTCATTTCAAATCTCTCTGGAGATGCTCCTCATTCGTTTGTCTTTTGAACACACTTTTATAGTCATGTGGGACAGGACCTTCCACTTCCTTTTGTACATATATTCCATTTTTTTCCTGCTGCCTCCATAATATACACTAATGGCTAGGATATATGGACAGGAGGGCGGCATACTGGGGAGACATGACAAGACCATGGCTTGAAGAAATAAAGTGAAAATGGAGGACTCTTGATGATTAATGCTGAGTATACCACCACGTCATGCTCATGATGTGTCCTTTATACCTTCCCCAATACACTCCGTTTAAACGCAGCCAACTCATCATCAGTGCGAGGATACACTCGCGTGCGTTTTAAACTTTTACGTTATAATACGATTGTGCATTCTAACTCAACCATGTATAGTTGGAATACTCTGGAGACATGTATGTATACCTATAAACCTTGACTAGACACCATCAAATAACAGAAGCGGCACAGCAGCGCGGCAAAAGCTCAAACTTGGGGCAAAATAAATTCGGAAGGATATGCTATGCATATGCATTCAGCTGCGTTAATTCACATCTGCAAATGCGGAGATCAGATTGCAGGATTGCACATGATGATGTTGAATATGAACTTAAAATTTTGTTGCTTGATCATTCGCATCTAGCTTGAGGCTGAAGTTGATGTGCAATGCGAGTTATGTGACTCCTGAACTGGAGACACACGAAAGCAAAATATCTATATAAACACAGATTTGTGCTTCTGGTTTCTGCAGCGGCATAGAGTAGTGAAAAGAACTACGGCGCGCTGATGATGGCCATAATGAAAATGGTAATGAGCAAGCTGTATATCCTTATGAACTTCCAAAACAGTTGCACATCTCACAATCCGTCTTCACTCGAACAACTCGATGTATACTGTAGTGTAGAAGATATATGCTCATAGCCCTCGAGCTTGACATGTCCTCTGAACGATGAATATGACAGAAGCAAGGACATTTATCCCTGGACCGTATATGGAAGGAGCCATGTATGACATAAGACGAGCAATCAAAAGTCTTCCATATTGAAAGCTGCAATATACAATTAGATACTCCTTCTGTGTATAGAGGTATATGGAATCGTAAATTATTATCAAATCATAAAGTTTGTCACTATGTCAACAACAGAGGGCGTTATTGTTGCTGTGGGGTAATAGCAAGAAGTTTTGGGTAATAAGTTGAAAAATATGATGATAACCGTTGAGGCAGCTGTTGGAATCTCATCCGTTCTTGAAAATCACTCAGCTGTTGCTTGGAATTCCTAGTGTCAGAGGGAAAAAATTATTAAAATTGGCTGGTTGTTGTTTTTTTTTTTATTTTTTTAAACAAAACAAACTTGAGCCTTTAGGTTTAAGGTTTGCGTGCGCTCCCTGCTGACCCTTCTTTTAAATAGGAACCATTTCTAAACATAATTGAAAACCTTTTCGATTGTTTTTAGTTTACTAGGTTTTAATGAAAGGGAATTGGGTTAGACTAAGGGACTCTTTTGTCTTGTAGTTATACACAATCTGTTGATATTCAACACTTTGAGTTTGTTGACTTCCGGCACGAAGCAAACAGACGTTGCCAAAGAAATTTATAAGCAAGAACCTTGAAGTATTGTTATTGGAAGGAAAATTAATCAAACGGTTGGGTTTTAATCAATTTAATTAGAAATTTGTTTTTTTTATGTTATTGGCGTGTTTCGGAGAAAATTGTAGTTGATTTTTCTGGTTTGATGAATGTTACAACGTCCAGTCAGAGATCTCTTTGTTAAGAACTAGAGCTGCTCAGAGAACTTTCGCGAGCTCTATGGTATATAAATTGAACGAGTGTATCGCTCGTACTTGCTCTTATGTGCGGTCACAGCGTGGAATAAAATTTGAAAAATATTAAGGCCACTTCAGAGTTTTTATTCCATTTTTCTAACTTTTTAGTGGGCAAAAAAAGTACGTAAGATCGTTTTCAACGGAATAATTTGAACTCTATTGTGTTTCCTTAAAAAAATGTGAAAAAGCGGGATTTGTTTTTTTTTTTCATAATCGTAGGAACAATTTCAATTTAAAAAAAAACGGTTACAACTTTTTTAAAAAAAATAAAAAAAAATAATTAAAGAATGCAAGCTTAAGCACAAAAATAACTTACTTTTAAAACCAAAAAAAAAAATATGAAAATATTTTTTTTTTTTTTTTTTTTTTTTTTTTTTTTTGTATTTGTATTTATTTAAAAAAAGAAAATAAAAACGGTCCTAGCCCACCAACATCAAATTTTTTTTTTCACCAACACATAAACCACACCTACAAAAGTACAATGATTTTCTTTCAAAGAAATACTAGGAACCGTTTTCGAGAAAAATAAGCTTTTACTTAACGGTTAGTAAGTACGGCAGGTACCGTTAATATTTGACCTAAAATTAAAAAAAGTCCTGTGTAGAATATGAAAATAACCCTAATGTACATAATTTGAAGATGATTGGCGTAACCGTTTAGGCTGTAGTCCAAAACACATACGATCATACAGATAGACAGACAGACAGACAGAATTTTGCCAGAAACTCAAATATGTTTCTCTGTCATCGTAATGTTTTGATTGTTATTGTAAAATTTTTAATCTGGACGAATGCCTCACTTGCATCATAGAACCTATAATCCCAAGTTAAAAGAGAAGGAAAGAAGGAAAAAGAAAGAGAAGATGATCTTTGGAGACTGCTGATGCATCTAAGACAATGTTCAAAAGCTCTATCAGCTGTTTAAAAAACCTTGCGAAAGAGAAGCTTGCCGAGTCAGATACACCATAGTTGCTGAGATCTTCGACAGTACTTATTGCAGACTATCTAACGAGGAAGACATCTGTCCACTCGTAGATCAGTTGAAGATTCACTCTTAGCAATCGCTGCTTCTTATGGGCATAGACGCGACCTAAATTTAGTAAAACTCTCCTTCAAAGAATTCAACAGACTCGTGCCGTCTTCGTCGTAAGAAATGGGGTAGAAGAGTTGAGTTCATTGATTAACATTCTGAATCAATGGAATGTGAAGCAGAAGATTCAGGAATCGACTTGGGCCATTCAACAAGCTTCCCCATCTAGCTGGATCTCTACCTAGCTCCCTTCAGTTTTTCACTTGAAGTAGTCGAGGTCTTTTTGCACATTTACGTGCACCACCTAAGTCTAGGTCTTTCTCAACCAAGTCGTCCCTACGGGGTGGAACAGATTATTTTCCGTGCAGGAGTATTGGTATCCGTCTGTTCTATTATCAGCAGCTTTATGATACGTTATGGACTTTTATATTAGGTCTTTGCCTCTATTTAGCCCTTACAGTTCCTCGTGGTATCTCTTTCTCCCCTCGTCACGTTTATGCATATACGGGACCAAAAATAATCCGGAGAATTTTTCTTTCGAAGCAACGTACCAGAAGGAAAAGAATAATAAGAATCTCACATTAGTTGTTCAGGAGAGAAATCAGTGATCGGCAGGAGTTCGATGTCTGCGCTGGTATTGTTCTCCGATTTGATAGCGAATCCCAGAGAGACAAAATCTCTAACTACCTCAAAGTTATAGTCGTCCATCGTGATGATTTGTCGAAGACGTCGATGTTTTGGGTCTCTTCTTGATGATAGCACATCAATGGTTTTGCCTTAGAGACTAGACCCATCATCGCTGCTTCCTTGTCAATACTCACAAAACCGCTAGAGACATCATATTGTGTTCTTCCGTCGACGTTTTCGAGTATTTGGATGGACTTTTAAGATCGTAGCTGGCAAATGAGATTTGAAAGTTCTGCACTATTCCCTTTAAGTATAATGTGAAAAAGTCGCATGAGAGCGCATCGCCTTGTCTAATTCCTTTTTTTACTCCAAAGGTGGCAGTGAGGTTTTTACCGACCTTTACGGGACAATATGTGTTTTCAATAGTCATTCTGTACAGACAGATTTAGCAGCGACAAAAAACTACACATTTCTCATTACAGCTCCCCTCTACAAATGTTGTCATACGCGGCTTTAAAATCTATAAAAAGTTTTTTTTTCCAAAATCTGCCGTACTGTACTTATCTGATCGACGGTGGACTTTCCTGGCCTAAAACCACACTAATAGGAACTTGGTGAGCTGTTGACGTAAAGCTTTAGGTGCTCATACACTACAGCAGAAAAGATATTGATGGCGATCTTGAGAAGATTGATGGTTTTTTTTAGTTGGCGCACTTCACAAAGTCTATTTTTTAAGGATCGGGCAAACATTTCTGAGATTCCCTACATCAGGTATGATTTCTTCTGACCATATTGTCTTCCAAGGAATTGGTGTATACTTCTAACCAACTCTTCGCCTGGAGCTTTGAAAAGTTTGGTGGCTAGGTTATCAGCTTTAGCAATATTAATGGTATTAAGCTTGGATATAGCTAGCTTTACTTTGTCAAGATCGGTTGGAAGGAATTGCTGTTCAACTATGGCCAGATAAAATATTTTACTCTGCCTGACTGTGTACTGAGGTTCGTCATCGCCACACTGTTTTTGTCCATATTCTCAACAAAGACTGCGATCTTACTACGATGTACTTTTAACCGTCTTGCAGGCGCTTCGAACTCTGTAGCTTTGATAATTACTTTTTTGGCAGTTTTGATACTGAGCGTCTTCAAGTCAACTGAATCCCCAAACTTTATTATTTTTTGACTTAGAAGTTCCACCTTTAAACAAAATGAGTGTTCCGAAATTATATGTAACTTCCTTTGCACACTCCTCACCACATGTTACCAAACGTATTCCTTTTAGAACGACAAAGCCTCCCTTTAAAGGACACCAGCCGATTGCCGAAGTTCACCATAGTGAACAACAGTATTTATAATTGGCTACAACGTTATGGATCTATGTTCAACAGGAGAGTTCTTCATAACCCAGCAACCTCCATTACCTAAATGCCAAAGGACATTGTTAGCCTTCATTTTAACTATTGTGTGGACTCGACATTGGACACTGACACTTGACACTACAGACTACAAGCTCTGGTCGATGCATCGACGGGAAAATAAAACAAATTACACCTTGCCACTCAGGTGTGCAGCATGTTCGAAACTGTGTATTGTACCGTGATTGAAAAGCATCGCAAATAAATTTCTAAAACAGACATTTCTGAAGTTGTATTCTATTAGAGCATGGAAAAAGATAGAATCATTCATTTGACATGTCCTAAAGTTATTTGCCAGGGATGTTATAAATTTCATGTTTGAATTTTAGATATTTTTATTTCAACTTAAAAAAAAATAAATAACTTTGCGTTCGTGTTTTACAGTCAGTTTCCATATTGTGAATCAGATAAGGTTTAGGGACTTATGGTTTTAAATAGTTCCATCATTATACAACAGATGGCGGGCGACTCGCGTCCTAATAAATCGATTATATATGTGGTTTAGCGTGTTAGAAACGAATTAAAAACATCCATTCGTTTCTTATCAATTTTTTTTTTGAAGCCGTCGAACTTCTTCAACATGACCTCATTAGAACCCTTGAACTCTGGAACTTTTAAAATCAAAATTTCAGAAACTGCTTTTTAAGCTCACGATTATAAATAAAAACGAAATTCAATTGAAAAATCGGTTTCTTTGCTTCTAAGACCTTCAAAACCACGAAACCATCACTGGGCTTAGAAGGTCATATATGCCATTGCAAAATCCTGACCTAGACACCATACCTCCAATATACCAATCCCATATCGCCATGACCATTTATAAATCTTTTGACATGACTAGCGACAAACTCAATATGTACCCCATATTTGAGCACTGCAGTTGCACAGTCTATACAGGATGCAGGATATGGAGTCTGTCGTTGTCGTTGGTGCAACACTGACAGCAAGTAGATTTAGACAGATGTAGCAACACAGCAGCAGCTGTCATCATATTGAAATTCAAGCCAACATTTCTCATCATTCGAATCTTTTATTTTGCAGACAAGCGCCCGTCCTCTGCTCTAAGCATGCCGGATGTTCCCGCTTATAGAGTACGATGGGTGAATATGAGAAGATGCATTCCACCCATCCAAGATGAAAGCGGCGCCGGCAACGATGACGACATCATGTTGTATAAAATCTTCCTTTCTATGAGCTCAAACCCAAGGACAACATTTAATCTGGGTTGTGTTTCAACCTAATGTTCTCAGATGTGGGTGCAGGCCTGTAAATGGGTGCACAGGGAAAGTTTTTAGAAGTTTCATCCTTTATGGGGCCCAGAAGGTTGCCTCTTATTTTGACTAAAACTAAACTATATTTTGTACATAAAGGAAGGTAAATTAAATCGATCTGCTTTTTTTCTGCTTTAAAGTCCGTAATTTCATCATTATTCATGATTTTGTGGTGTTGCCTTAAGGATAACGAATCGATTAACACAAAATTCTGTTTTTTTAAACGTAAATATTCTGTTTGAAAATTATTCGGTCAAAATCGTTGTATAAATTTTCTAAAAAAACCAAGTGGTTGGTTATTCTTATCGCTGTTAAGGCTCAAGGGTGTGCTGAATGAACTTACTTTAAAAACAAATTACAACAAGCACTGTATTTGTATTACCTTTTACAAACAAAATGGCCACGCAATATGAAATGAATCCCTTAACTTGGATAGGTACGTTTTTTTTACCAGTTTCTTTCTAATACTTCAAATATTCCTTTTGCCGTCTTCATCTATTAAAGTTAAAAAAAATATTCTTTTTTCTGAAATAAAATATTGCCGTAATTGGCACCCATTGTCGGTAAATTCGACTTTGTAACTCTTTCCTTAAGTTAACAAAAAAAAGCGTACTGAAAATGTGGCAGACATTAAAAGATCCGTATCATCAAGTCATAAGATAATCTGATTCACCTCGGCAAAACAAACCTGAGAGCTTTTACAGGTGTATGTCGATGTAATTATGAAATAATTGGACCCATACTCGCTTGTCGAGAAACATGACATTTTGATTACCAAGGATAAGAGGATATTTAAATAACATATTAAACATTATACATTAGAGCTTTCAAAGACTGAGAGGTAAGTACATACTTACTACAAACATATGTATTCCTCAAGTTACATTCAAAAACAAAACAATCGAAAATACTTTTGAGAGAGTTTTACGAATAATTTTCAATATTGAAGAAATGGAGAGCTGTTACTTGAAGAATGAAACATCTGTCAAAAGTACAGAGCTCAACCCAAAGCTCGCAAAGACGATCAAAGGAACAAAGTAGTTTAATCGCAGTAGATGCTGATAATATGGAAAACCCATATCGGCGATTACGAACCGAATTCTCCTATAAGGCAGAATGAATCAATCCATCTGGGGGAAATAGAACAACAATCCGCCCACCCGATTTGGACAAAGTAAAGCTACCTACATATATCTAAACTTAAGACTGCGGGCGGCAGTGGTGCAGTAAACATGGCGTTCGCTTGCTAACCCAGAGATCTTGAGTTCTATTTCACTTTTTCAACGAATTAAAAGCCTCTTACGGCACCTCTGAGCAATAACCACATATTGGACGTTGCCAAGAATGCTGAGATCGAACAAAGGATAACTCCTGCCAATCGCTGAAATTCTTCGAACTAAAAAGGCAATTTTGAAAAATATTAAAGGGACCTCAAAGTTTTAATTTGATTTTTCCGACTTTTGATTGTTTGAAAAAAGTACGTAAGATAGTTTTCAGAGGAACAATTCATTTCAAGTCATTTTATTTTCTTAGAAAATTTGAAATTTTTTTTCGAAAATATTATAAAATAAAATTACTAAGGCTACCAACATCTTCCTGAATATCAATTTTGATTGGAATCCAATGACCTATTTTCAAGAAAGTCGAAGAAAAAAAACGGTTCTATGGGAGGTACCATTTTTAGCCCAACATTTTGAATACACTGATTTTTGTTCAAAAAAATTCTTGGAGCCGTTTCCGATAAAAATAAGCTTTTACTTAACGATTATATCACAGGTACCGTTAATATTTGAGCTAAGAACAAAATTTAAAAAGTCCTCTGTAGAATGTCAAAATTACGTTATGTTCCCTATTTTAAGACAATTAACCAAACAGTTTAGGCTACAGTCGAAAATACATCCGTACAGACAGACAGATAGACAGACAGACTGACAGACGGTAACTTAAATATGTCATGTTTGATTGTTATCTCATCGATAAATAAAATAAATAAAATTTAATATATGTAAAAAAGTGCCCAACTAGTTTCTCAAAAATAAAAGCAAACACTAAGCTAGATCGGGTTCAGATATATTAATAAATATTCTCTGAGTTACCAGGGGCGGATCAACTCAATTGTTATTAAGGCATAACACTAATAGTAGTATATATAACTAAGAACTACACTTTTAATGTAATTCTTCAATTATAGACGACTTAAAACTTATTATTTTCTTAGTGTGAAACTAGATTTTTAATAACAGAAATCCTCTGCATTATCTTTTTAGAGTGAAACTAAAAACTCTCAGAAATAATGACGGCTCTTTCTCACAAAACGACATTTTGAAAACAAAAATACACACAAACACTGTCTAAATTCAATTACAACATAATTCCCTAAGGTTCTCAAAGTTTCAAATTTGATTTTAAATAGTGCAGGGGTATTTTTGTTTATAATTGAAAAAAACTTAGTGCAGAACTTAACATTTTAAGTAGTGTGGAGTTAATGTATTAAAAATAGGTTGCCACAGTAAATAAGCGCCTTATCCACACTTGTTTTATCTATAGAAGCCCTAGTTTGGACAGAGTGTCAATTTCTAATGCATTTGATGCTCTGTCAGTTTCCATTCAAAGTATTACTGCCTATTATCCTCTCACTGAAATCGTTATTACGGGTGATTTAAATGTATACAATTCAAATTGGCTTCGCTATTCTGGCCAGACAACACCCGAAAGAAGGTATGTTGAGATTTTTGCTGAGTTAAATCAATTGACTCAGCTTGTTAATGAGCCAACCAGAATTCCTGACATTACAGGTCAAGCCGCCAACAATCTAGACTTATTTCTTACCTCTGATCCTGACAAACACACTATCCGTGTTTTTTCACCTCTAGGCACATCTGACCATTGCGTCATTTCAGCATGTCCACAAAACTCAGTTAAAGAGAAACCCCCAAGGAGAACCGTTTGGCAATACGAGAAAGCCAACTGGGACGGTCTCAATAATTTCTTCAGTTCCTTAAATGGTCGCTTTGCTTCCTCGGTAACGACATAGACTCCAGCGCAGTTATGGTTACAAATGTTATTCTCTTAGGTATGAGAAATTTTGTCTCGGTCAAAAAGTATCAAACTTAAAGATAACTTAAGGTTTGATTCAAGCTGTAAAGAGGTTGTCAGATTGAAAGAGGTAAGTTTCCGTTGTTATAAAGCCAAGAAAACCTAGGAAAACCGAAAAAAGTTTCAGCTAGAAAGGTCTGTAATGTTCACATTCGTAAGACTAAATTTTTACATGAACAAAAATCCGTCAACAAAATACTGAAATATCCCAAAGGCAGTAAAAATGTTTGTTCATTTATAAAGAAACTAAAGAACTCCTCGTCATCATCGGTTCCGAAGCTTGTTTTCAAGGATACTTCTGCTGTCAGTTCTCGAGAAAAAAGCAGATCTGCTTGCAGCCCAATTCGCTGCAAACTCAACACTGCCAGCAGGCATTAGAACTCCTTCTGTACTCGAGAGCGTAAATGATTTCATGGGACCAATCTTCTTTCGCACTTGTGCAGTCGAAAAAGTATTGAAAGATCTTAACATACACAAATCCGCTGGCCCGGATAATATCCTCGCTATTATTCTAAAGAGGTGTTCTTCAACGCTGGCAAAACTATTGCGTAAGCTTTTCGATTTGTCCTATTCCTCTGGTCTCTTTCCGAGTGGAAAAAGGCTAAAATGAAAAGGATAAACAAGAATCCTCTTCTCCCTCAAACTACCGTCCAATCTTACATCTTTTCTTTCCAAGGTCATGGAAACGCTGATTAATTTTCATCTTAAGAAATATCTTGAGGAGCGAAAGCTTCTTAATGATCGGCAGTACGGCTTTCGCAGCAATTGATCCATTGGTGATTTGATGGTTTATCTCACCGAAAAGTGGAATCAATCTCTTCAACGTTTTGATGAAAGTAAGATTATTGCATTTGATATTTCTAAGGCATTTGATAGAGCTTGGCATCATGCTCTTTTATGCGTGCATTTGGACTCGATGAATTTCTTTTTCGTTGGGATAGTAATTACCTTTCGAAACGCTAAATATATGTTGTGTTGGACGGATTCAAGTATGATATTCAAGAAATAAATGCTGGTGTGTCCCAGGGCTCTATTTTGTCTCTGACTCTCTTCCTCATCTTAATCAAGACTTATTATCTAAAATTGCTAATACAATAAATTGTTTTGCTGACGATAGCACTCTCAGCGTTTGATATTCATTTCCAGACTCTCATCCATGTACTTAGGATGGCAGTGTGAAACAAGGCCCCAGACAAAACGGTCCCAAAAACAAAAATGAAATAAGGCCCCAAAATTATTTTAATAAAACAACAACAACAAAATCTTTATTTTGGGGTGTAATTTCACTTTTTGAGGCCTAATTTCATTTTTAGAATTGGGGTTATATTTCATAATGAAAAAAGCCCCTAATATTAAAGAATGAAATAAAACCCCACAAAAATATTATGTCGAATACAAAAACTAGCAAATAAAAGCCACTTAGGCCAGTATAAGCACAAACAACAAATTTAATCCCACTTTGATAAATGTTAGTATGAAGAAGGTTAGGATTTGGAGAAGGTGCAAGGTTGGGTATGGGTATGTGATTTAAAGAACTTTAGCATAAACGAAATCTCGCACATACTCCAAATCCTATAGTGAGCCCAAGCACGGGGGTTGCAGGGGGGCAGCATGCCCCCCGATATACCTACCTCATATTGATTGGGAGATTAAAATCTCAAGAAAAGCCTAGGTAAAACTAGTTTAGCCTAAGTGTGTTAGGTTTTTCATTTTTTTTATTTCTTTATTTTTTCAAAAAAAATTGGTGTCTTCTTTCATTTTGTTTTTGGGGTCTTTTTTCATTTTTGGGGGCGTAATTTCATAAACAAAAATATGGTTTTATTTCATAATGAAAAAGTACCCCATTTTTGGGGCCTTATTTCATTTTTGTTGTTGGGGCCGTTTTGTCTGGGCCCTTATTTCGCACCGCCCTTAGGATGTAGAACTGGAACGGCAGCATATGATAAGTTCATTAAATTCTGATCTTGACAGCATTGTACAATGGGAAGTAAGAAAATATGTACATTATCAACCACCTTCTATGGAATTACCACATATTTGACGTTGCTAAGAATGCTGCGAGTTGGTTAGGTTTTTTTCGAAGATGCATGACATTTTTCACCCGGTCTGATCTGGCTACAGTCTATAAAGCATATACATATTCGCCTAAAACTCGAGTATAATTCTCATATTTGGACAGGTGCTACTATAACCCACTTGAGTTTTATAGACAGAATTTATAAAAGAGCTTTGAACATTATTGGCGCCCGCACAATAACAGAAACATTCACATCTCTTTCGTTATTCCATCGCTATTTCTATAAACCATGCTCTGGAGAAATAGCCAGTTGCATTCCTCCCCCGAAAAGATTAAACCGTAATACTCGCACCGTTAGGAATGCTTATACATTCACCCTTGAGCCCAACTTCGGACGTACAATCAAATAAAGTTATTTTTTTTACCCGTATTTATTCGCGTGGATGTGTAATGCCCTGCCGGATTTTGCCCCCCCCCCCCCTTCATTATGACTAGCAGAACTTTAAAACAAATGTGCATCGATATCTCCTTTTACTTCCTTCCCTACTTTCCTAACGCCACGCTGTGTTAAATCTATATTATAAGTAAGAGTAGCCAAAATCCCTTTTGCGTAGGCCAATTATAAAATACTTTATTTTTTCTGGAAAACCTGTGGACACTTATTTCTATTATTTATTTCCTACATTCATGCACCCCTTGCTTCTGTCAAAGGACTGAGTTCCTGCAGTCATATACAAACTTTTGTTCTGAGTCAAACAGTTTGGTAATCATAATATACAAGACATCAGCATACGTCTTTGTATGTATTTGAGGATACACTTCGATATGATTCTCCTTAAGAACTTTTAATACGAACAGGTGTCATGGCTATCTTAACTAACTTATCATAATTCTTAGCCAAAAAATTATCTTAAGGTAGAGATGATACTCTTACCTCAATTGTCATGCCAATAAATCAGAATTCCAAAAATTTTACAATTTATTTCCCAGGTTTCAACAGAAGTTCCAAAATCGAAGAATATCTCTTCATTTCCATTAACAACCCAACATCAAGAGATAAAACTTTTCTTTCAATAAAACGAAAAATTGTTTCTTCCCAAGAAAAACAGTATTATGGAGTCTTTTCTTTAACTTCCTGCCGCGTTTTCGATATTGCTTATAACTTTTGTGATTGTAATTCAGATAAATTGAGTTTGTATTTCGTATTGGTTGAAAAGGCTGGGAAGCTGCGTTTGTTCAGAAACTAGGATTAGTATCGAAGTATCAAAGTTTAATAAATCTTGTTGATGTTCCCAGTCGAAATGCTGGAACAAAGATATGGATTGTGCGGGATTGGTTTGTGGTAAAGTTATGGCAAAGCGATTAATGCCATATTTTTGTCTGTTAAAATGATTATGTGGATTGGCTGTTAAGTGATTGATGAGGTGTTAAAAATGCGTTAAAACTTTTGAAATTTCATAGCGGATTGTATCTGCACATGGACTGTAAATACTGGCAATGTTTTTGGTAGATCTGGTAAGGAAAAAAAATAGATAATGAACGCCAAGTTTCTTTGAACTTTTCTGCAAGTGAGAATACAAAGTTTCTAGGCTGAAAAGACAAGATTTCACCGGAAATGGCGTTGATCAAACACAGTTTTAAACACAGCACAATAGAACCAAAGAGTGAAATACAAAGCAGTAACCCGCCTATGAACTCCTGATTCAAACATTATGCGGCAGAGAGCAATATTCAACCGGGAAAAGCTGTCAATTGCCGCGATACCTATTTGATATCTCACTCTTTATACACCGTAAGCCTGAATACACTACATGGCGTTTGTTCACATGTAAGTAATTAGACATTAGACTAGACTTATGTCCCACGAAGGTGAAATGTGTTATTATTCAATCATTAAAGTGCAAAATAATTGAATTGGTGTTTTACTTCTTCATGGTGGAAGTGGGAATTTATTTCACATTTAAAGGGTATAAAAACCACACAACTTTTTTGCATTTTTGGGAGAAATTTCTCACTTTACCTGGGAACTAAGTCCATTTCTCAAAAGTAGACTTAATTCCCACTAAGTACCTAGGTAGTGTTAGTTCCCAGGGGAGTTATTTCCCCGCACCACTTTCATTCCTACCCCGATTCGAGTGTGTGCCAAATTGCAATTTTTTGTGTCCGGTTTTCCATAGGTACACGTTGGACAAAACATTTTTCAGCAGCAATGAGCACTGAAATTTTTGTCTCTTTGGTACTCCAAAACAGGTTTACGGGCAAATGGATTCGATTCCCATCGGAAGATGAGTTTTCTGTTGTTAAGCGAAAGTGCATTTTTATTTGACATTAAATTTATCGAGTGATCGTTATATGGCGATAAAATTTGACGTTTCAAATTAAACTTATCGATTTTCGATCATAGAGAACCGCTTTTTTCAGTTTATTCATTTCGATGTGTACCATGAAATAAAACATAAAATTATCGCCTGTCAAAGTTAAAGAATCTGGTGAGTGCGATAAATTATTTCGATGCGATAGTTGTAGAAAATAGGTACTGAATACATATCACCAGAGACAATCTTTTTTCTGGATTTATATGGCTTTCTAACATGACATCTGACTCAACGAACATACCGATAATATAACTAGGCCCCATATTGTGATCTATCGGGTTTAGTCATCGAACTGTCATTGTAAATTTATTCAGTAAACTTAACATTTTCACCATGGTAAAGTACACGATGAAAATGTTAAGTTTACACGATTCAATGTTCAATTGAATATTTTTGTGTGTTAGAAAAAGATTTAAAACATGAAATTTTATGCCAATCGATGGCAAATCAATTGAAATAATTCATTTTGGCAAAAAACAAACCCGGGAAACAGTATTATTTTTTAAAAGAACATTTATTTATTTTAGTGATGAAAATTGGTTTTTCAACCCATCAGTAAAAAGTTTACTGAAGCATTTTGCATCTTTAAAACAAAATTTGAGGTTACGGCTGGTGTAGTTGGCCTTTAAATTCTGACAACTTTACTGATCGCTATAACTACCCATACCTAAAAAAAATCCAGTTCGCAGCTGTTTCAACTTTTAATGATGGATTTTTAATGATCGCTATAACTGGTGCCTTATTGTCGGATAAAAATCCACATTTGCTCCATGAATCACCAATTCATCCACAAAAAATAACTGTTTGGTCCGGCTTGCATTCCGGTGGCGTTATTGGGTCATATTTGTTCGTTAACGATAACGATCGTCATGTTACTGTGAATGCCCAGCGTTATCGCGTCATGTTTACCGATTATTTTTGGCCCGAATCGGAAGATATGGACTTGGAAGATATGTGGTTATTAACAGAATGGTGCCACAAGCCAAAAAGCACACCCTACAATCGATTTATTAAAGAGTAAGTTTGGTGGCCATATGAACGAAGTCGAGTTCCATTCATTAATGTTTTAAGCGTACGTATAATAAAGTTTTTGAAATATCTCAAATAGTTTGCGTTTTATTTAAAAAAAGTTGTCAAGTCCTTATTGTATAACCTTGTATAATAATGGACGATTGTCCGTTTTTTTACTTGCGATCATAGGGACTATAAGGCAAGTTTAGGATTCGTGAATATTAAAAAAATTAAGATAACAATCAAACATTACATTACGATCATAGAGAAGTCTAAAAAATTGATCGAGAAAAAATGTCTGTCTGTCTGTCTGTCTGTCAGTATGTGTAACGAGCTGCAGTCAAAACGGCTTAGCGATTATCTTCAAACTTGGTGTGTGTGATTAGTTTGGCATTTCCCAGAGGGTAAATTGAAATTTTATTTTTAGCCCTAAAAATAACGGTACCTGCCGTATGACCGTTTAGGAAAATCTTATTTTTCTCGAATACGGCTTCAACGATTTTAATAACAAAATTTGAGAATTTGTTTGTTGGTATTGGCTATTATTTGATAAGAACCAGATATGCGGGAAAAGTCTATTAACGGAACCTTTCATATAACGGTTTTTTTTTAATGTTTGGCTTTCTCGGTTACGGCTCTTTAAATGTCTGTCAAATTTTATATTTACGAAGATCTAAGTAGCCAAATTTATTTTGCATATCAAAATTTTGAATAACTTTTTTTCTAATAAAATTAATTTTTGATTTTTTTTTTTTGAAAAATCAATGTTTTGAAAACTAATCTAAAAAAATTATTTTAAATTTTAGGATCACATGTATTTTAATAAATTTTAATACCAAAATTTAAAAAAATATTTTTTTTTTTTAAACTAAAAATAAAAAAACAGGATTTTATCAAAACCGGTCCTGTAATTTTCGAAATAATTTTTTCATAAATTCGTTATTATTTAAGACGTGTGATGGCATACTTTATTTTAACTAAAAACCGTTAAATATTGTGGTTTTTAATACTTTTTATAAGTTCAAACTGTGTTATTTGCAACGCAAATATTACTTATATATAATGTCGTACAGCATCCAGATGCATTCTAAGAGGCAATGTGCCTTACAGACATACATATTTAAATATTAAATTATTTCACGATTTAACCTTGAGTATGGGATGAACTTGCAGTGGCAATGGAATTAAGTTCATTTCAATATTTACCCAAAACCATGGATTCTTTAAGCCTTCCAGCTATTCCCACAAAATTAGGTTTCTTTTTCTATTAATGTGTGTATGTAGCTACGTGCGTTGCCATCTAAACTTCCTGTTAAAGAAATACCAAACAGTGTGCTAAAAGTCAAAGTCCAGAAAGGTTCCCAACACACCGTGCATATCAATTTGATTTATCTGATAGAAGCAAAAAAACGTGTTGTCATTTATCCAGCTCATAAGAATGCACATCATGTACTAGCAGTCCCTAATGGATTCGGTTGAAATTATTTGTAAGGGATATTCATGCTCAACAAGGACTTTTTTTATATAACTGTTATACTGAGGCACATAAAAAATGACTGTATGAAGAAGAAAGCCGCACAAGCATAAAAGAGATAGAAGACAAATTGTTGCATATTTCGGAATGTAAATGGTTCCTGAAAAACATAACATAGGGACATAAACGTTAATATAGGCATATTGATAAAATATAATGGCATTGTTAATCGAATTACATACATATTTAGCTTGGGGCCACAGATGTTGCATCATGAATATTAACCAGATAAAATTCTCATTATGTCAGGGAAGAAAAAACGGCTGGTCTTGATAGGTTATTTAAACAAAAGAGAGTGACAAGACAACGCCAACGTCACATGATTTGACGCTCAGAATGGTTATTTTATCAAGGATGTCATTCAGGATGCAGTGATTCATACATCAGGATGATGTATTTATTTTCAGAATCAAAATACAAATGGCACTATTTTGGACTGCAGGCGACGAAAATTTCCCATTTCAAGGGAACCATCGTTTGGGGACCACAGTCTTAATTTCATTTTCATTGTGCCAACAATGCACAGAAGACAATTTTTAATGCTAGAAGCTGGCAGTTTCGAAATTTCTAATGAAAACTTCTGATTTCAACTCGCAGGTTGACTTCAACTTGCTGTTTTCCTAACTTGCGAAAATATCACAAGGTGAGAGGGATTTTTTTCAAAGTTTTTAGTTTATTGAGATATTTTATAGTTTTGTATTGTCAGTTATCCAAAAGAAAAAGAAAGTCAAAAATACATGAGTCTATTGCAACTAAAAACTGAACCATATTTTACAGGACATGGTTTCATTTAAGGCTCAAAACAATGCGAAATGCGAGATGACAATTGAAAATAATAACAATAGTAATACAAAATAAATTCTTTGAGTTTTACTGACCCTGGACATTATACATCGATCAAACACGGATTTCTCTTACTGATTTCAAAATGTGCGAGAAGAGGCCAAGTTGACTAATAAAAAGAAATACGATTCGTATTATCAATAACTTTTACTTTAATCAAACTCATCATAAATCACATATTCAAACAAAAAATTGATTTCAAATGTTTCTGTTAAGGCTCTTGAAAGACCTATGTCCCTCTTTTTGTTAAACTGTTGGAGTTTCTTCAACTTTTTCATAGGGTGGAACACGATAACAGCAGAAGCTTGTGCTCAAAGTTTTCATTCAGAACATTTTGTATTCCGATCTTTTCATTTTTCATGCACTGGCTTTGTCAGCTTCTCTACTTCCACGAATTACTTTTAAAAAATCCATTCTTATTCAACGCAAACAATTTTAACTATTATTGTAGTAATAAAACCAATTCCACGTTTCAAAATTTGTAAATAAAATCTTTCAAAATTCAATCAAAGATTTAAACCCAGCGCCCGGTTGAAAATTCAAACTGGAAGTCAAAAAATACGACTTTCAACTTACAGGTTGAAATTTGGATATTGACTTTACAGTTTTGTTGCAACTTGTGATTGTGAAGAAAATGACCCTAAACTTTCTGCCCATTTATATTTATATTGCTCAAGAGACATATGTACATACATATATGACATTATGACAAAAAATAAACATTTTGAAAATATCAGTGATTTTCAGAGCTCTACCGAAAATTTCTCTAGGAGCGCTGGTAGCTCTTATAAAAAAATCGTCCGTGCTGACTAAATATTGAACAGGTTGTTGCCGAAACTTCTTTCTTTAAACTAATTGTAAAATACGCCGAATTCCATTGTGTCTATCCATAAACTATTATATTCACACCTGAAAATCGGATTAAATTTAAAGAAACCCATTTGCTGAGTAAAACAAACGAAATTACACAGTAATCCTTAGCGCATTGTAAAACCACACGAGGAGCACCATTGGAAACCTTCTACAAATCCTTGCCAGACTTCGCAAGCACACAAAATTATGTTTTAAACATAAATTGCTTCTAATCCTCAGACACATTACCCAGTATAGAACACAATTCCCCAATCGACCCGAAACCCAAGGGCGAAGAATCCACCTCAAGGTGCCGTTCAAGGTCTGCTCTCAAGCATTCAAAGCAACCACACACCCACTGGGTATATGGGTTAGGAACATGAGAAGTTGCTTTAAAGCTTTCCATTTTATCTTGGTCCTTACTCCTTCCTCTAGGGAATGTGACATTCAAAACTAATGATAATAAATTCTCGTCTTATGTTTCCGAACGCAACCGAGATAAGAAAACAACGTAATTTATAATATTTGCTCTCGCTTTCTCTCTGAAAACTCCGATTTCGAAATATATGTATTTCGCTTTTCGCATAACACCCTCGATCATTTGGCTAAGGGCGGTGGTTTTGCTCCTGGCTGCGATTGGAATGAGGTTCCGTAATGGCTTAGGATGGGGCGCCGAAGTCATTTCTTCAGGCAAGAAGAATTGAAAACATATTTTCGCAAAAATGTTGCATTAACATTACATTTTTTAACACCCTCTTTTCTTAGATGGCATGCTGTCGGGGTCAGTAGAAAAAAATGTCGTTTATGGCCATTGCGTCGAAGGATACCGTATGAAAATTGGAAAAAGGTTGCGGAACGAATTTTAAGGTTTTTGTTTATTTGAATTAAAAGTTATGGTGTTTTACTAAGTAACTTTTTTCAAGCTCAATTATTTGAATAAAATGTTGCTTTTTACTTGCGATTATAGGGACTATAAGGCGAGTTTAGGGTTCGTGAATATAAAAACAATTGAGATAACAATCAAATATGACATTACGATCATAGAGAAGTCTAAAAAAGTGATCGGCAAAAAATGTCTGTCTGTCTGTCAGTATGTATAACGAGCTACAACCTAAACGGCTTAAGTGATTATCTTCAAATTTGGTGTCTGTGATTTTTTTGAAATTTTATTTTTAGGCATACAAATAACGGTACCTTCCACACAATTTTCGAAATACTTTTTTCATAAATTCGCTATTAAACAAGACGTGTGATAGGGTACTTCATTTTTACTAGAAAGCGTTAAATGTTGTGGTTTTGAAACCTTGTCAAGTTCAGATAGTGTTATTTTTTTACGTTAATGTTAACTAGAAAAGACATCATTGAGTTTTTCTGGATTCCCAATGAAAAACCTGACAAGATCAAAATTGAATAAACCTATCATACGTTTTTGTTGAAGTTTCTCATCCGAAGAACATGGCAGACAGTCTGGAAATATGAAAATGTAAAACTGTTTTCCTGAGAAAAACCAATATAATGGATTATTTTGAAAAAAAAAGTTTCCAAAATTAATTATAAATAGATAAAAATAAATACAAAAAATGTTGGTATGCAGAAATAATTTGGCTGCTTAAATGCTAACAATAAATAAAATTTGAAAGAAATACAATTAGCCGGAAGTCGAAAATTTAAAAAACCGTTATATGAAAGGTACCAATAATAGACTTTTCCAGAAAATTAGGTTTTATTAAGATAATAGCTAATATTAAAAAAAAATTCTCAAAAAATTTCATTAAAATCGTTGCAGCCGTTTTTGACAAAATTAAGCTTTTCCCTAAACGGATATATGGCAGGTAGATACCGTTATGTTCAGCCCTAAAAATGTAATTTCAAAAAGCCCTTAGAGGAATGCCAAGAAATCACACATACTTAAAAATAACAATTACAAAAGTTAATCGCTTCAGCCGTTTAGGCTGCAGTTCGTTATACATACAGGCGGACAGACAAACAGACATTTTTTCTCAATTACCTACTATTTATAATTTTTCTATGATCGTAATGCCATGTTTGATTTGTATCTCATTTTTCTTGATTCATGAATCTTAAACTTGCCTTATAGCACCTATAATCGCAAGTAAAAATCGAGGTTTAGAAACTTAAACTTTTCTTGAAAGGGGGGGGGGGTCAAAATAATTGTAGTGTTGCTAGAAATAGCCTGAAAGATGTTAGAAAAATATCCAAATTCTTTAATAATTAAATTAATTTACTACGGAATTAAATGGTCTACAACTTTAATTCAGACCATTTTTGAAAATATTGATAGGTTTAGAATATACATGCGAAAAACTGCACAAATATCCCTATTCTATTGGGGAACATTTTAGTATATATTTATATGAACCGGAAGTCATTTAATGCATTTTATGGTTCACTTTAAGATGGTGACAACTGACAAGTGCGACTTAAAAGCAGTAAAGGCAACCATTGCACACAACTTGAAAGTTTTACTGTGTTTTTTAAAGAATAAAATCAGACTTTTCGGTCGTCATTTATCGCCCAACTTCAAAATAAGATGTAATAACAAATATTATTGCTCGTTTTCCTGCAACACAGTTTCCAAATGCATACTTGTGTATATGCACGCGACGCTCCTGAGACCGCAAAAGAGAAACAAAGTCGTTGCAAATTTCAAATTCTAATACTTTGGCGAACGACATTTTCAGTTATCACACAGTTAACGTGGCGAGAAACTTATCCTTTGGGCAACATTCTCTAGCACCTGCATTTGATAAGTGATTTTTATGCCGTTGTTAAAATGGCATTCATCATTGACATTGTTGGCCACTTAAATTTTATGTGGTTTTGTTGAAGGAACAGTAAGAGATGTTTAAAGAAGTAGATTTCACCAGTTCAGCTTTAGTTGCAATTCGGAAATCCCAACAATTTTGTCTGCATGAGTGTCTCGAAAAATCAGGATATTTTAAAAAAAGATATCAAACAATTTCCGAAGGAGCAAATTTGGACACATTAATATCTTCATCTTACATAAAATACTAAATATTCATTTTTTTTTTGTTAAAATTTGTTATAATGTTACAAGCGATTATATTTAAGTAACAAAAACGTTCTCTGTTGGATTTACCATTTACCAATGCCACATGGTAGTTACTAGGTCTATATATCTATGATTCGGCTCAGGATAAGCCATATTTCACACAATGTTTTTCGGTAATTTTACTACAGTAAATTTATAGATAAAATATTGTTGGTATTTGCCAGTGCTGTCTTCATGTGCCTACATTTTGCAAACTACATATTGTTCCCAAGCTTCGATATGAACCGTCATCATCTGGAATGCGACTGTTTTTTGCGGTAGTTTTTCTTTTTGTGAGACATGTTTTTTTTATTTTTGTCTCCAATAGTACATTTTTTAAGAAATTTCTGAAATCAAAATTGTAAGAATTATAAGGTTGACCAATAAAGGTAATTTTTAGAAATAAATACCTCTGTTTTGTTTTCCAGACCCACCAGTTTTTCCTCTTGAACTCTTTTATATTCTTGTTCTTAATCAACCCCCCAAAGCTGCTTGGTAAGCAGATGTTAAGATCACCTCCGATTTTCCTTCTTTTCTTCCTCAACTAGATGTTTTCTTCATTAACACAGGAATAGGAGGAATTTCATGAGCAGTTTTAAAAATCGTTGCTTGATGTGAACTTCCCGAGACCAGATATATCAGTTCATCTGGATGTTGCTTTTCTTCAAACTTAAGGTAGTCTAAGCAAGTTTTGGGTTTAAAAAATATTGTTTCTAAGATACTTACATTTTATTCCAGAAGAATTCGAAGTTTCGCGAAATTTTATTGATTGTTTGAAATGCACATACTTTGTAACATTCTTCAAATATGATAATAAAGAATGCCGGCCCCAATCTCAATCGACCATGCAAACCGAACAGAAATGTTGGCTTTTAAGTATATAAAGTTTTCAAACGATCATCTAACTCGCGTGAGTTACTACGAACAATTGTAGTTGGCTTCGTTATTGTGACCAGACAACGCCCGCAGCAAGGTATGTTGAGATTTTTTCTGGGCTAACAAACTCGGCTCATTGACGAGCCAATCCAAATTCCTGAAATTGCAGGTTAAACTATTTACACACATTTATATTTTTTCGCCTTAAGGCTACAGCTACAGCGGGATTTGCAGCAAAATCAACCCTACCAGAAGGTGCTGCTATAGCTCCTCCTGTACCCGAGAGCCATGAAAAAACTGAAATATCTGGAAGATCGTAATTTTCGAAAATAAAAAATTTTTGAGAATTTTTTATTGGTATTGGCTATTATTTAATTAAAACTAAATTTACGGAAAGTCTATTAACGGTACCTTTTATATAACGATTTTTAATTTTTATCTTTCTCGGTAACGGCTCTTTGGATTTCTGTCAAATTTTATATCTGAGAAGATCAAGGTAGCCAAATTAATTCTGTTTGAATAACTTTTTTTTCTAATTGAAATTAAATTTTTTTCAAAAATCAATATTTTTTAAAACTAATTAAACACAATTATTTTTAATTTTATAATCACATGTATTAATAAATTCTAAGAAACTGCAAGCCAAAATAATTTTTTTTAAACTAAAAATAAAAAACAGGATTTTATTAAAACCGGTCTTACAATTTTTGAAATACATTTTTCATAAATTTTTTGTTGCTTAAGACAACATTTTTTTAATATTTTTTATAAGTTTAAACTGTGTTATTTTCAATGTAAATGTTACTTGTTTCTCACATAGATCTTGCTTTCCAATGTATTTAGGCACATAAGAGCAAGTACGTGCGACCCAGTCGTGCCCATTTTTTCTAAGGCATTGGATAGTTTGGTATTATGCCCCTTTATCAAAAATGCGTGCATTTCGACTCGATGAAACTCTTTTTTGTTAGACTTTCGACCTTTCGAACCACTGAAAACAAGTTGTCTTGGACGGATTCAAGCCTGATATTTACAGAGCAAATGCTTTTGTGCCCCAGAGGCCCAGGAGCCTGGTCTTTATTTTTCTCCGACTCTTTTTCTTATACTTCTCAACGACGAGTTATGTGAAGAAAAATAAATAATCCATTACATTGTTTTGCACAGGAAAGCAGTCTTAACTTTTCATATTCATTTTCAGACTGTCTTCCATGTTCTTCGGATGTGTAACTTTAACAGAAACGTATGAAAAGTTCATTCAGTTTTGGTAATTGCATTTCTCAATCTTTTAAAAACTACTGTTCTATGGTAGGTCTTGATATTATTAATGTTAACGTCCCAACCCACTTTCATCCTGGTTGCAGCTTACCTAGCACAGGATGCTATCTAGAGATGCTGCTGGTATTCCATGGTATATTAATATTTACTGGAACGTGGCTGAATTCAATGATAAAATTGAAATTTTCCAATCCATGATTCAGGCTTATGTAATCGGCATGTTCCTTTAAGAACTAAACAAAATTAAAGATTCCAGAATACCGTGGTTCTCCAATCAAATAGAGGATCTTATCAAAATAAGAGATAGACTGTACATTGGATGACGCCGAAGTCGTAGTAGAGTCCATTGGCAAATTTGCACAAACTTGAGTGAAAGCCATCTTCTTCTCAACAAAACTCAAGGACACCCAATGAAGTTCAGTTATTTGGAAGAATCTCAAATCATTGAGAGTTTTTAAAAAGACATCATTCAAATGTGATCTGGACTCAAATCACCTTAATAAATTACTTTCTTAATAATAATAATAGTAATACTGAAAGCATCAATGATCCAAGCTGGAATGCGTTTAATTATTTAGATGATGATAAATTTTACTCCAGCTCTTTTGAATATCATTGCGTCTCTGAATATGAAGTATGTAGGTTATGATCTTTAAAATTTATGTAAATGATTTTGCCTCACATTTATTATACTTTTACCCACATTATAAACTGTTGTATAATGAAATCATAGTTTCCAGCAATTTGGAATTTGCTTAAGTGATTCCGATCCTGAAAAAATCTTACAAAAGTATACCTGAGGACTATAGACCTATAAGTATTCTGCCACGTCTGTCGGAATTTGAATTGCTGGATCAAACTTATGAGCATAATAACCAAACAAATTTACTCACTTCTTTTCTAACGGGTTTCCGTAAGCACCATAGCTGGACAACGGCTTTTGACGGTGTTGATCACAAAATTCTTATCAATAAGCTCAAACATAACTTTTTCTTTAGAAAAAATTCTCTTCTTATTATTGCTAGCTACCCTGGTAAAGGGTTTCAACAGGTGTGTACTGACTCTGGTGTATCCTCAATTTTGAAAATAAAGTATGGAGTCCATTAAGGGTCCATATTAAGTCCACTACTTTTTTCCCTCTTCATTAATGATCTATCTGGCATTTGTCAAGATGTGAAAATGCATGATGATGCAAAACCTATTGGCCTTATCGAAGACTGTTTGGCAAGAATAAATGCAAATTTAGAGAGAATATATAACTGGGCTTGTGTTAATAATTTAAAATTAAATCCAATCAAATCCAAGGCGATAATTATTTCTATGAATCTTATCGACGCATCTAGCAACCATCTCTTTTTTTAAATTAAAATACTATACCATATGTAAAGGAAGTAAATAACCTTGGTAATATTATTTATCGTAAACTTTCCTGCGAAAATCGCATAAGCTTGGTTGTTAAACGAATCTTTGGTGGACTACGTCAGCTTTATACAGGGTGAGGCAAAAAAACCGATCTAATTTAAATTACGAATAACTAAAAGAATAATAGTGTTACAATATGTTTTATTAGATATTACAGAGTTTTATTGATTGCCATTAACAAAAACTTACATATGAGTAGCAAAATCCATCAGTTTATGTTTTGAAGATCACGTCCTTCAAATGGTGTACCTCTTTGATCAAGCACTCTTCCAGTCTTGCTCCAAAACTGTCAAACACTTTACTTAATATTTCCGGGGTCAGGTTGGCGATCTCTAGAGTTATGGCCTCCTTTAGTTCGTCCAGTGTTCGAGATTTTCTTCAAGTTTAACTGGATGTAGCCTTAGAAAACTAATAAACATAGATCTCGGAATGTGCATGACAGACCAGCTTCTGTGGAGTGACCAGTTACTCGGCGTTGGAAAGAATGCTGCGAGATGTTTACTTTGCTTTCGAAGAAGCCCAAATCTTTTCACCCCCCCTTATCTATAAAACGTAAACGCCCAAACAAAACTATCAAATGGAGGTATCTTTTATCAGCCCTACAACATGAATGTGTTATATATTGCTGCACTCGATTTTCCCGCCCATTAAATGCAGATCTCTAAAACTAAAGTAAATCTGTAATTTTACATCCTTCCTTATTTTCCAAGCAAACCCGCGTTGTTGAATCACTTTAAGGGTAACAAAAACCCCTAGTGCGAGCTTTTTTCTTTGACTATCTTAAGAACTGGTTACCCGATCACAACCAAAAATCATATCTACAACGCATATGGCAAGTAAATACCGAAGAATTTTAAGCAAATGGCGAAATTCTGCTTAATACGTAAAGTTGTGTAAATGTAAAACTCTACACACAGAGTTAAAATGACTTGTTCTGTAGGGTCGTTAGCATGGTTCACCTGAAATTGAAATGTTGAAAGGGCCACCACAATGAGTTGCTTTCAAATTTTAAGCAAAAAAAATATTGTTGAACATATCGCATTAACAAAAAAGGTAAAAGGGCTAATAATTATTTAATAATATCACCCCGGGGATTGCCACAAAAAAATTATAAAATTCGTACACAAGAGCACAATAAAACCATACCATTCAAACAGGAGTTAACAATTAAATTGAATTAACTTGACTAAACAATTTATTCTGGTTAATTAAAATGCAAGCGGAGCACCGCACCAGTGGAATAATTTTGGTGTTAGAGTTCAATTTTATTGGGAATTCGAATTATTCAAAAATGTATGAAAAAAGGATTTTATAATGATATTTATCAACATGTCGTGGGTTTTAGCAATTATTTTTCATGTTTTATTCAACTTAAATATCAAATTATTGGGAACTAATAAAACCATTTTCATAGCCAAACAAAAGCAAGAAAAACATGGTTTAAAAGCTTTGGGATCAATTATATTCAATTTGTTTAATCGCATTTAAAATCTTGGGAATTTATTTGTGAATCAATATGTTAAAACAGAGGGAGCTTTTTTACCTTAAATTATTTTGAGAATATAACTCATTAGCCAATTTAACTCTGAATTATTGTGACTGTGTGACTGCGTAAATGATTTTTTAATAAGGGTGAGAAGGTGTAGATTGTGGGTTTTTCGCATAGACCTGTGACTTCAGGAAATCCAATGACTGGGTCGAACGTACTTGCTCTTATGTGCCTAATTACATTGGAAAGCAAGATCTTTGACACAAACAATTAACATTAATGTTGAAAATAACACAGTTTAAACTTTTAAAAGAAATCAAAACCATAATACTTAACAGTTTTTTAGTAAAAATTAAGTATGCCACACGTCTTAAATAACAAAGAATTTAAGAAAAAGGTATTTCGAAAATTGTAGGACCGGTTTTGGTAAAATCCTGTTTTCTATTTTAAGTTTTTTGAATAATTTTTTTGTTTATAATTTTGTTATGCAGTTTTTTATAATCTATTAATATACATCAGATTTTAAAATTTTAAATACTTTTTTTTGATAAGTTTTAAAAATATTGAATTTAAAAAAAATTTAAAAATTAATTACAATAGGAAAAAAATCAAAAATTTTGTATATAAAATTAGTTTGAATATTTAGATCTTTTCAAATATAACATTTTATTGAAATCCATTGAGCCGTTACCGAGAAAGTCGAAAATTAAAAAAACCGTTATATGAAAGTAACCGTTAATAGACTTTTCCCGTAAATTTGGTTCTAATTATCTGATAGCTACTACAAACAAAAAACATCTCAAAAATGTTCATCGAAATGGTTTGATCAGTTTTCGAGAAAAATAAGCTTTTCCTTAATCGTCTAAAAATAAAATTTCAATTTCTCCTCAGAGGAATGCAAAGAGAAACACACATACCAAATTTTAACGCAATCGCTTAGCCCGTTTAGGCCGCAGATCGATATACACCCGGACATACAGACAGATAAACTGACAGACGGACATTTTGTTTCAATGATTTTTTTAGGCTTCTCTATGATCGTAATGTCATGTTAGATTGCTATCTCAATTTTTTTTATATTCACGAATTCTAAACTTGCCTTATAGTCCCTAGTAGCAAGTAAAAAGGGTGATTATGTTGCCCTCATAACTAACGGGTGATTTTTTTGAGGTTAGGATTTTCATGCATTAGTATTTGACAGATCACGCGGGATTTCAGACATGGTGTCAAAGAGAAAGATGCTCAATATGCTTTGACATTTCATCATGAATAGACTTACTAACGAGCAACGCTTGCAAATCATTGAATTTTATTACCAAAATCAGTGTTCGGTTCATTCACTGTAACGTTGCGTCCAACAGCATCTTTGAAAAAAAAAACGGTCCAATGATTCCACCAGCGTACAAACCACACCAAACAGTGCATTTTTCGGGATGCATGGGCAGTTCTTGAACGGCTTCTGGTTGCTCTTCACTCCAAATGCGGCAATTTTGCTTATTTACGTAGCCATTCAACCAGAACGCTGAACAAAATTTGTCGATAAAAAAGCGGATTTTCTGCCAACTTTTCTAGGGCACTGATTTTGGTTATAAAATTCAATAATTTGCAAGCGTTGCTCGTTAGTAAGTCTATTCATGATAAAATGTCAAAGCATACTGAGCATCTTTCTCTTTGACACCATGTCTGAAATCCCGCGTGATCTGTCAAATACTAATGCATGAAAATCCTAACCTCAAAAAAATCACCCGTTATCATGCAGAATTTCAATCGTGGGTTCCGTCGTGTACGTAGCGCCCGCGTCCAGCTGGATCGACCCGTTGTGCAGGCCGTTGACGGTGTCAACAACGTCATTGGATATTTTCTTTTGTTATGGTTTTAAGGGAAACCAACTGTTTTTTATTTCTTTTTATTACGTTCCAACCTTGCTACCACGTCTACTTCAGTCGGCTTAACAATTATAACTGAGTTCATTTGCGTTCATCGCTTCTGAATGCGCGATCAAATTTGGTCACCAAACATTGAAGAGTCTACTATAAAGGGCTATCACATCTACTGTAAAATATTGGGCCGCTGAAATCTGCCCACGCCAATTGAAGAACCTTTACATAGTAAGCCAGGAATCATTTGAAATAATTTGGAAAAGAAAATACACAAATATTTCAGAAACGTTTATAGAAACTTATTTTCTCATTTGATTCATTTTAGAAGTCAAAATTCTTTTTCTGAAAATTTTCTTTTATAATCAAAACATCAACAGATGGCCAATTTCAGTTCTCCCAAGCATTTCCTTTGAAATAATTGGAGTTTTAATTGAAATATCAAATTAAATTACACTACAGACTACATTGAATGGTAGTAGTCATTCATATCCTCATCATATCCCATTTGTTTTCTTTACATCTTTTTGTTCCTACACCTACTACTACATACATATGTATGTACATTTTTATTTTTGATATTTTGAAATCCAAAAATACAATATACACTCCTGACATTTCATTTTCATCCGAAAATGTCTCTCCAAAGACAACATGAAAAGTCTTTCACACCTGAACATAATGAGGAAAATTTATAATTTTAGCTCCCACGTCATAATTTTAATGGCTCCCACAATCACACACCACCTCAATCATCTCACATCCTGCAGATGGAATCAAGTGATAACATTCATAAATATATGTATCTTACTAAATATTTTAGATGAAAAAATCTCCAAGGAGCGATTTGCTCCTCCGCAATTTCTAAAAATAATCATTTATTCCTCCAACACTCAAACTAAATGCACTTGTAGATTCCGCGTTTATATCGTCCTTTAAGGCAGGGAATGCAGTGTGGGCTTTTTTCATTGTAGAATGATTTTTTTCCAGCCGTTTGCGGTTTGAAGTCCTTTTTGTGACCCAAAATGAAATAGCTTCAAGATTTCCCACAGAAATTTAAAAAGAAATATAATGTTGGTTGTGTGTTGTTTTTGTAGAAAAACAAATTGTACTCTTGCAGAACTTTTTGGGGATAAAAGAGGATAAAGGTTATGCTAACTTTCATGGAACTTGAAACTCGTAGAAATGGTAAGTGAAAACCACGTCCGATTTTTGTGAAGTTTGTTTTGAAATATGGTTTTTGTTTATATTCCTTGTAAATATTTTGTTCCGCAAAAGTGAAAGACTATGGTTTAACATTTTTTAACTTTAATTTTGATAGATCAAAGATGGGTACAACAGCATTTTAGCTCAGCCACAACTTCACTCAAATGTTCAAGTAAAATTATATATGATGTTAATTCTGCATTTTCTAAAAATAAGGCGGTAAGCTGGCCAGTAGAGGGCAGGTTTATACACAGAGGGCACTAAAAAATACACAAACTTTGTTTAGTAATACTGATACGAAATGTATAGCTACACACAATCACGTTCCAGCGACGGATCAATAAACTGTACATCTTATTATCTGTATTTATACATCTCTATATCTCTATATCCATATATCCCTGTATATCTACTTATCTATATCTCTATATCTTCATATATGTATGGCTCTGTATATCTATATCTTTACATCATTACATTATATATACATAAATTGCTGTATCTCTATGTTTCTAAATCATTATATCATTATATCTCCATATCTACATATTTCTTTAAGGTAAAGTGAATCCTTCTCTCTTCCGTCAACCAAACTTCACAAATTCAAATTCACATATTGATCAAAAGTAGCCTATGACTCAATCCAGCACATTATCCATCTACCTACCAAATTTCATCCAAATCCGTTAACGGGGTTGAAGCGTGATTAGGGAACAAACATTCAAACATACAAACATTCGCATTCATAATATAAGTAGGATAATAGGCATTTGAGTTTGCCATCAAGCCCTTTTATCGACAATGCGTGCATTTGGACTCGATTAAACTCTTCTTAGCTAAATTAGTAAAGGGTGATTTATGCTCAGTTTGGTTTGCCATTTCACAATAATATAAAAATTAACTCCTGAACAACGTTTGCAAAAGGTGCTAAATCAAGAGTATCGAAGAAGATCTTGGTTTTCGGGCTTACAAAATCCAACTCGTCTCGTGCAAGAATTGAAGCCGAACGACCATCACGTCGCAAGTTCGGTGAATGGGCCCAAAACGAGATTACCACCGATCCCGATTTTTCTTAAATTGGGAAAATTGTGCCTCTCAGCTGGAATTTAATCGAGCCAGCAGTGGCGGCCATTTGCTCGAAATCATTTTTAAATAATGGCAAACCCTTATCTTTATAAGAAAGTTGAATTCTTGGCCATAACTTTAAATTATATGCATTTTATTTCTTCTTAAAAAAACACACGTTTAAAAAAACAATTAATTAATTAATTAATTAATTGCCTTTCGAAGCGCTCAATGCAAGTTGTGATGGACGGATGCAAGTCTGATGTTCAAAAAATAAATGCTGGTGTGCCCCAGGACTCTGTTTTGTCTACGAACCTTTTTTACTTGCAATTATAGGGACTTAGGAGTCGTGAATATAAAAAAACGAGATAACAATCAAACATGACATTACGATCATAGAGAAACCTATAAAAGTCATTGACAAAAAATATCCGCCTGTCTGTCTGCTGTCTGTCTGTCTTTCCGGGTGTACATCGATCTGCAGCCTAACCAAGTTAAGCGATTGCGTTCAAATTTGGTATGTGTGTATCTCTTTGCATTCCTCAGAGGGGTAATTGAAATTTTATTTTTAGGAATAAAAATAACGGTACCTGCCATATAACGATTAAGGAAAAGCTTATTTTTCTCGAAAACGGCTCCAACGATTTTGATGAACATTTTTGAGATGTTTTTTGTTGGTATTAGCTATCAGCTAATTAGAACCAAATCTACCGGAAAAGTCTATTAACGGTAACCTTTTTAAAGGTGTGTCCACACCAAAGAAACAATTTTTTTAAACATTTTTTTTAAACATTGCAGAAATGTTTCTAGCATCTCTCAATATGTTCGATCTCGAGCTTCTCATGCTCTCTCTTTTTTTCTTGGAGAAGCCGGTGTTCTTCCCGTCTTTTCTGCTAGTAGAGCTCGCGAGCAGCTCTCGTCCTTCTTTGCAACGCCGCCGCCGCTTTATATGCCTCTTGTTTGGCTGCGTGAGCCTGCCTGCATTTGTCATCGAACCAGATGCATCTATGATGGATTGTTGGCACTGTTGCCACTGGTCTTCGGCACTTGATGCTGGCGGTAATGGATTTCTTAAGAGGTTACGGGATATTCGATCGGCATAGGTTCTGGCGGTTTTTTGCGATTGCAGTCATAATTCCTCACAGTATTACTACGTTGTTGTGGTGTTCGGGTTATTCGCATTATTACCTTGGCTGCAACAAGGTAGTGAGCCACTGGGGGTGTGTCTTGCATCGATCGCAACGTGATCAATCTGGTTGAAGGTTTATTGATCTGGGTGTTGCCAAGTCCCTTTGTGTATATCGAGATGAGGAAACCGTGTGCTTACAATGGTGACGTTATATGCCGCGGAGGTCAATTAGCCTAAGTCCGTTTTCAGACGTTTTTTCGTTTAGGCTATATTTTCCGACAGTCCTACACCAAAGATTTCCTCTTTACCTATTTTGGGGTTAAGATCGCCTAGTACAATCTTAACGTCGTATTAAGAGCATTATTCATAGGTTTTGTCGAATAACTCGTAGAAGTCATCCTTGGCGGCACCATCTTTGTCCTCTGAGGGGGCATGAGCGCATATTAGACTAATGATGGCGAATTGAGCCTTGATACGGATTGTCACAAGTTGCTCACTTACGTGTCGAAGCCCAAGACTTCTTGCGTAAGTCTACCGCTTATGACGAATCCGCACTCAAATAAATTCTGTGGTCTTTCTTCCACAATCACAGTAGTACACGTCCTCCCTTTGGCCGGCCCATCCCATCGCACTTCTTAGAGGGCAGTAATTTCTGCCTTGTAGCAGTCTAGGGCCTCCGCTAGGTCTTTGGCTGCAGAACTCTGTTAAGAGTTCTAACATTCCATGCGCAGACCCGAAGGTCGTTGTCTTTAATTCGTTTTTCCGGGTCGTCAACAGTAAATTCGAGGATTTTGGTCGCTTTTGGTCGCTTCGCTTTCTTTTTTTCTATTCAACTTTCTTTTTTTTTTTTGCATGGCAGGGTTGTTAACCCCATACACAACCTCCAACCTAGAAGCCCAGGTCCTTTGTTGGATTCCTTGGACAAAAGGAACCAGAGAATCCGGAGTCAGTAACCGCTTCGGGGAAATGAGCGCTGCCGTTGGCCCATTAAGAGCTCATCCGCCACCATCTCTATTTCATTGCCCTGACTTGCATTGAATTGTCCCAATGACCTTATCTCAAATACATCGAAGGAGCTTATTAGGGCATCTGCTTCGTTGACTGTTGACGCCACTATTGGTCCAATTGGTTTGGTTCATCCGCTGTACGTCCTCTTTCTGAGGGGCTCGTGCAAAACTTCTGCGAATCGATCAGAACAGTCATTAAATTAAAGCAGAGCATTATAGTGTTGCTATTTTTTCTGTGTTCAACACTCGCGCTAATAAGTTTAGCATAAATGACCGGATGGACAAACAAGTAACCCGGTGGTTACAGCGGGGAGGTAAATATGCCCAATGATGCGTACGAGATAGTTACAACACTGTGCACCGCCTGGTTGACGCCGTTCAGTGTCTAACCTATTCATACAGCACCTAACCACCCACAGGTTAATACTAAATTACAATTTTAAAATATTGTTCGTACAATAAATTTAATTTTTATTATTAGGATTTTGTCAGAAGCGTTAACGCAACAGCGAGTGTTTCTCATCGTCATTCTGCCGGACGCACTAGTTTGACAGGAAAGTCTAAGCTCTATATAACAATGTAGGTCGTCTCTATAAATTCTGTCACACGTGGTATCGATTTGAAGTTCCAGAGTTTCTTAGAAGATCGAAGAAGATCTAAGACCGCATTGATACGAAGTTGTTGAGGAATGGCTTTAAGCGCTTTAATAATACTAATTTCTCCTTTCTAAAGGATCAAAGAAAAAATGCCAAGATTCCATATTCATCGGGAATGTTTTCCTTTGGCCATGTCTTGCTCAATGAGTTGGTGCACTTCTAACCAAGTAATCGCCTGTTGAGTTCGGCAGCTACGGCGTTTTTGGGTAATAACAATAACAAAACGAACATATCAAAGCTATCCAAAACAACGCTGTCACAAAATCGGCAATATGTGAACATCTGGCCTACAACGAAGATCACTTTATACGTTTTGATCAAGCTAGATCAATCGCAAATGAAAGATTTTATGTACCAAGAACCGTCAGAGAAGCAATTGAAATTAAGAAACATAAAAAATTTCAATAGAGATTCTAGCTTTAAATTATCGCCAACGTGGGATCCTCTCATAAGCAAAAGTAAAGCAAATCAAAAAATCTATAGCCGATTTCGTGAGCTTTGCATCTGTCCAAAAATACATCGACTCAACGCAACAACAACCTAGAACGAGTACACCACCACCACCCACAAGCAATCCAAGCGCATCAACATCTACGCACCGGTACTGCTTGAGAGCGAGAGCTAAAAAACAATAACTTAGACAACATCAATCAAACGTCAGTCTCATCCCGTGACCACGAAGTATGAAACTTCTTCGTCGGGTAGAAAGAAATAAGAAAATATTTCTTATAACGCGGTAAGTTCCGAAAACATATCCGCGAAAAAATTAAAAATTTAAAATCCAATAACAATAACGTCTGTTCATTGCATGAAGTGCACCATGTTACTACTTCTCTTTCTTTACATTTTTTTTTGCGGTGAAAGATGAATTCCTTGATGATAGACTTAATGTTTACATCAGAATGTTATCAAAATCAAGTTTCACAAATAGTCCATTTTTTCTTACATGTGCTTCGGGTTTTTGAGTAGGAAACTCATTCTGAAGAAAGAAAGCCATCATTATAAACAACTATAGACAACCATTATTTACATATCTCCTAGGAAACGGTCATATTTTGCACACAGAAATAAGTTTACCACCATACAAAAATCCTGATTATTTAAATCACTAATATGTTTTTCGAAATAATTGTTACTTTAACAAGTCACTTGAATGTTTAACAAAGAGTAGGCCACTGTCACAGTAGGAATAATATTACCATCATAACAACTTCTTACTATCTAATTCCGGACACATCGAACACTTTGGAGCACAACAATTAAACAATCTCTTCCCGTTATGTGGAAGTACATTAAGCAAATATTATTTCTGCAAGCACATAAGCTAGATCTGTTGCTCTGGCATCTTCCTGTGTTGGGGACGGGAAGATAAACAATAATTGAATTGCAATCCAGGCGTCACATTTATGATATTATACGAGCATAAGAAAGATTATGAGCATCAGGACCAGGCGACAAAGAAGAGGACGAGGCAGATGATATATCCTTTGAATATTCACTTCTAAAACTTCTATTCATGGTTCTGTATATTGTCTCTATGTCCTTAGAGCGTCGGTACAAGGAGGTGGATTATGCTTTTGATAATTAAAACATCTTTGGAATTTATCCTTAAGTTAAATATTCTTGCTCTTACGCAGCGACAGAAGGAAAGTGGTCATAAGACGTCATCATCAGGATGCGAAGGATCTAGAAAGACTACAGCGCCAAAGACGAAGGAAATATGATGTTTTTACTTTTAAGCAGCTCTAATGAGATAAATGTCTTCAGTTGGCAGCGCGCTTTTCCTCGCATAATTTATTACAAGCGAGTAATTAGTTTTTTGTTTTGAGTCATTGTGTTGAGTGTTTTTTTTTGTTTGTATTATTAAAATGTTGTTAGCAGTGGCGTTGCCGTTGGCTGGAATGTTAATGTTATTTCGCGAGGTAGGGTGTTAGGTGTTGTGTTAATGTCGTTTGATGGAAAATGGAAGCATTTAATTGATTTATTTACAAGCGAGTGATTTCGCTTGCGAGGATGCGAGCAGTTAAGCGACGAAGTGACAATCGAAGCACAACTTGATGCTAACGTGAGCAAGTGTTATAAACGTTCTATAATTGATGTAATTTATGTATAATTAGAGAATTTGATGTAGTAATTAAATTTAGACGAAGCAATGCGGAAATAGACGATTATAAAGGCGATAAACATAGAATGTATGGGCGTTTTGTTTGCGTTCTAGATGAGGGAAACACAAGGCTCCTGGTTCTAATCAGGTCAATTGAAACTGCAGTATACATAATTCTTCTCTTAGCTGTATATAAATGACCAGGTTAGGTACAGTTATATTGGGAAGTTAAATGCAGGTGTCTATTCAGATAATCAATGATTTTCCAATACCACGGCATGCGAATTGTCGTGATTGTTATTGTTGTATGTGTTAGTGTTATAAGCAAACATCTTCAGGTCTGTCACAAAAATTCGTTACATGGACCACCGGTTAATGTCAATTTGCGTGGCATATTGTCTGGGCGATATTCCAGGGTCCTCTTCGACATCTTCAGCAACGCAGATTTACCGGCCACACGGTAAAGTTTTCATTTCCTTTTTTCCATTTTTCAAAAATAAAGCTACTGTGGCGTATGCGTAACATTCAAGATTGGTCATTGTAATATTTGATGTGAGTTTAATCCTTTCTTTAAGATAATATCATAAAGTATAATTAAAAATGCAAAGTTTAGTAAATACAAAATCATTCAAAAGGCAAAAACACAACAGATCTCTCAGGTGCCGTTGGTCAAAGTTGAAAATTTAATAGTCAAATCTAAGTTTGACTGAGAGTCGGACTTTTAGCATGACATATCCATTGTTCGATTAGTCTTACTTTCTTTTTTTTCTAACATTTCGGATTCATTGATTATTTCGATTAGTCTTACTTTCTTTTTTTCTAACATTTCGGATTCATTGATATTGTAAGCTAAAACCCAGTTTTTTTTTACAATTAGAGTCTCATCAAGAGACAGATTGAAAGGATCATTTAAAGGTAGACCCTTAAGAGCAAATTCTTATAAATTTCAAAATGGTTGCGTACGCAGAAATTGTACAAAGAAAGAGTCACATATGGATCATCAAATTTCTTTGTCTAGCGTTCTGTTAATCCAAGCATTAATTCAAGATTTAATTGTCTTAAAAATCTTGATGTCATCGGCCAATATAAGAATGTCACTTGCTTGTATACAAAATGTAACATCATTTATAGCTCAAAAATAGGAAGCAAAACCAAAAGCTTTTACTTTCAATAAGATTAATTCAAGATATAGTTGATCGGACGCTTTTGAAAAGTCAGTTCTGATAGTAAAAGGGTTTTCAGTTTATCCCGAATCTTTGGGGGAGATTTTTTAATTTTCATTGCCTTACATTTCTTTAAAAACATTAAAAATAAACATAGCAAAATCGCGTCTTGAAATTTGTGTATGCCAACAAAATGTGTTTATGCATTAATTTTGGAAATACACAAATGATGTGTCATTCAGAAGTTATGCACAAATTGTGATAAATTAATTTTTTGTATAGCCTAACAGACGATTTATGTATAGGTATGCAATACACAAATTATACACAAATCGTTTGTGTATGCCATTTGCGTTCATTAAATTTGTAGTTCAGACGGTTTCTGTGTTTTTTTTTACAGGAATACCCAAATTATTGTGTATAAATGAATAGTCTGATCTTAGCTTTACTCTTACCGTTTAAAATAAATAGGGTTATGACAGGCAGTTGCTCTTGCACAGATTAGAGGAACAAACCCCAATAACGAAAATTAAGCAGAGCGCGACGAAGACAATAAAAGTCAAGTCGACTTAAGGTCTATTGAGGGAACCATCCCGGAACCCCAAACAGCCGAAAATGCATAAGCTTTGCTTTTCCTCCGTTACAGATAGAGAACTATCCTTTAGTGATCTATATGGGACAAAATTATTGTAGTCATCCAGTGGAGTAATGCAGATCGCGTGATCTCTATTTCTAAAATGATGGCGATTTCGAAAAAAACCCTAATGTTATACAGACAATTCATAGTGTGGAATCCAGGGGATCCTACAGTCGCCGTGGATGGAGTTTGGCGCCATGGATTTATAAGGCTCGTACCCTTTGATAGCATTTTAGATCTTGCGATCTATACAAACTGGCTCTAAACACGATGGAGTAGATATGGTAATCTTGAGGTTGTGGCAACCAGGACTCGCATCCCGAGGGCCCAGCTGTAAGCAGTTTTTCCGATATGATGGCAGAAGACCTTCCTCCTGATGTTCTGCTCAGCGAAGATGATCTTTAACGATCAAAAGAATTTGGATCGAAATCTGAAGAAGATATCGATCGAACAGTGGTAGGAGCTTTTCTGTTCAATTGAAACTAAGATGGTCAGTTCAGATTAACCTCGAACACTCCAAATTGGCTTCAGCCTCCCTCGAACTACGACAAAAATGGGAAGATGTCGTCCTGAGATAAACCCCGAATTTTTAAATTTATAGTTCAGGGACTCAAGTCATAGCGGTACTGCTTGCTGGGTGCATCGTCGGATAAGTTTGACCAAAATTCTGCATATAGGAAATAAGCAACATGTATGTATGTATATATTCTCCCTATTTACAATTATCCAGGGGTATAATATATAATATATATAATAAAAATGGATACCGGGAAGCATACTTCCTTTTTTACGATCACCTATAGTCCCTCTGCCTGGTGACATTTAAAAGTTGGTTATCCATGAATTTGAAGGACTAAATGGAGGGCTCATTATAGGCTGTGATGAAAATGTCCACCACCGCATATGAGGATGTTCGAAAATAAATGAAACAAAATCAAATCAACCAATCAATAACAAAATCGGAACAACGGTCAATTTTAGTGACGTAGTGTGGTAAAAAAAATATTTAATTTAAAATTTGTCCCCGAAACGGTAAATTCAATTAACACAACAACCCAGTAAATTCCATCTTCATCACGGACAGTGTCACATCTGTTACAAATAAAAACAGCCACTTCCAGCAAACGGACTCATAAAATAATATTTCATTCACTTCACTCCATATACACTTCAGTCAATATGAACAAAATATGATTAATGAAATACACCATCCCGGTTGAGTTTTGAAAAACTTTAGACCGAAAAAAAACCTTTAAATACAAACAACCATCTATAGCTACTTCTCCGAAAAGCGTGAACCGAAAAACTAACATCCCGAACTTTTACCCACCATTTTGAAGTGTGGATGTCGGTCGGTCTGTTATTATTTTTCACACTTCATCATTTCACCAGTACAGCTCTTGCCTCCGTTATCCGTTTGCTTTGTCGCCGCTGTACTCACATTGTAAGCATGGATTTAATTTGAATTAATTTTTAATAACTCAAACACTTTTTTTAATGTTCAAATGGGTTAATTATCCCAGAAGCAGATTAAGTCGAAAAGTGGACATAAAAGTCGGTACGGCTTGATGCACATAGTCACTGAATTGTTCCTTTTGGCTATAAGCCAACTTTTAATGGTCTCTGCTAGAGTCTGGAACATTGTCGTTTCAAAGGAGGACGTGCAACAATTTTTAGTGAACTAGCCACGAACTATGGGCCAATTTACACCAGTCAACGGTGACGATGACGACGTTGTTGGTCGTCCCGCCACCGATAGCCGCATTGCTTGCAGGACAAAATATAGACTGAAAAGAAAGACTTGAAAATTGCCCTAAAAAGGATTTTTGGCTCAACATGAAAATTTAAATTGCATTATTGTCTGGCCGAGCGAGGCGACCGACCTGGCGTGCAATACAATTGTTGCATCTTGCATCTCCATAAGAAATGCAAGAACTTAAGCTTTAAATTGTATCTTAATTGAAGGATATGCTTTGATTAGAATGAGCTCCGTGTCCGGATGGCTCAAGCTCTTCGAGGATTTAGGATGCGGGACAGATGGATCTGCCTGTAATTTATAATTTATCACACGTCGTCATTGTCTGCGTCATGTTGGGGGACTGTGTGCCTAATCGGTTTTAAATTTTATTTTAAACTGTCAACATAGCGTAATGGAAATTAATTCTGCCAGGTTCGTCAGATGCCTGACTCTAATTAGTGGCCTTGCTGTTGTGGTATTTTAAATTTATACGAAGCGATTAGGTTTTTTTTAGAACACACATTTTTGGAAAATTAAATTATTAGTTTACTCGTTTAATCTAGGAGTGGTTTTGGAAGTTATTATAAAACACTGGTTTAATGAGAACTAATTCCATTTATTTAATTAGTTCCACATATTTTTTTTTTTTTTATTTTATGGATAAAATTACCAGAACAAGTGGGAGGGTAAGTATGTGAACATTGAATTGCTGCTGTACTAAACTGGAGATTCTTACTAAGCGTGTTCTTTGAGAAAAAGGAATGGAAAATCAAATCTCAAAGTAGTATGTAGTATAAACATTACAAGAGACAAGAAACAGAAGCTAGAAAATCTGCGAGTTCATTCACCTCTGAGGTACCCCAAGGTACCTTGGACCTCTCTTGTTTATCCTTGCCATTAACGATGTTTAAAAGATAATTCAATCATCTTATATCTTCCTTTATGCTGGTGATGCTAACATTTTCAAGGTGATCTCCTCTGGTCGTGATTCTCTCCTGCTTCAAAATGACCTCAATTCATTTGCCAATTGGTGCAGTAAGAATTTTTTCGAACTTAACATTGCCAAATATGAGATTATTACTTTTTCTTGAATCTCCTCAGATCCTTTTATCTTCAGAACCTTTCCATTAACCGCGTAGAGGTTATCCGCATACAGGTTTTATTACTCAAAAAAAAGGAGTTTTCTTTTTACTTGCGATTATAGGGACTAAGGCAAGTTTAGGATTCGTGAGTATAAAAACAATTGAGATAACAATAAAACATGACATTAAGAAGCCTAAAAAAGTTAGTAGCAAAAAATGTCTGTCTGTTAGTATTTATAACAAGCTGCAGCCTAAACGGCTTAAGCGATTATCCAATTTGGTGTTTGATTCTTTTGGCATTTTTTTAGAGGGGAAATTGAAATTTTATGTTTAGGTCTTAAAATAAGGGTACCTGCCATATGACCGTTATGGAAAAGCTAAATTTTCTCGAAAACGGCTCAAACGATTTTGATAACAGTTTTCGAGAATTTTTTATTGATATTGGCTATCATTTGATCAGAACCAAATTTACGGGAAAAGTCTATTAACGGTACCTTTCATATAACGTTTTTTTTTTTAATTTTTGGCTTTATCGGTAACGGCTCAATGGATTTCTGTCAAGTTTTCTATTTGAGAACGTTTAGGTAGCCGAATTAATTCTGCATTTAATTTTTTTTAATATAATTAATATAATATTAATAATAACATAATTAAAATAAATGTTTGATTTTTTTTTTGAAAAAGCAATATTTTTAAAACTAATCAATTATTATTTTAAATTTTATAATCACATGTATATTAATAAACTCTAAAAAACTGCATACCAAAATTTCAAAAAGAAAAAAATTCAAAAAACTAAAAATAAAAAACAGAATTTTATCAAAATCCGTCCTACAATTTCGAAATACTCCTTTCATTAATTCCTTATTATACAAGACGTGTGGTGACGCACTCCTTTTTTACTAAATACCGTTAAGTGTTGTGGTTTTGTCACTTTTTTAAGTTCAGATCTTAGTGTTATTTTTCTACGTATATGTGACCACACATAAGAGCAAGTATGTGCAAGTCTTGCAATTTACTTTATAATGCGGACCTGAAATTAATTATTATTGTTTTCAAACCACGAGAAAACAAGGGCACGACAAATCACCGGAGACAATCGGCCTACCATCTGAAAATATTGAGTCAATCAAACATGCTCCAGCTTCAAAAATTTCGGATCGGCTAGTGAGGCAAGTTCAAAATGATGAATACCAAACGAACAAACTGGCGAATCTGTAGGACCACTCATATCAGTGAAGAAGCCAATTGCATCAAGGACCTTTGCCTATAAATGATAGACAGACCTGGCAGTCTAAAGCCATAATTGGTGGACCCTGGTGGAGCAAACCCTAGAGACATCCTTTAATAGTAGTTGTATTCTCTGTTGTCTTTTGTTATGATATGAGGTTGCCTGGTAAGTTTAAAACTATAATTGTAAAGGAGACTATAGACTAGAAGTCAGTTAACAAGGGACCGTAAACAACCAACAAGGCTAGACTAATTCCCCCTAGAAAGAGATTGAAAGTTAATGAACTAAGTCTGTGAGTGTGTGAATTTACTGGCGCGACTGCTTCTTAAGAAGCCAACGCATATTGCACTAGTCCCAAAGTGTATGTTCATCGACTTCTAGTTGTTTACAATCAGTGATGGAGATAATATATCGATATGTTTTTACAACATTAACATAGACAAAAATCATTGAAACAAAAGGACCAAGATGACACACTTGAGATACACAAGAATTAACTTTAAATTGAATTGAAGGGTTGTTAATATATTATCTATCTTCAGGATAGTAACCATCCGATAGTACGATATCCGTATAATAAAAGACCATTTAGCCAATTCACGTTTTTAAGCCTTGCGAGATTTCCGTTTTCTCAGAAACTTGAACACGATTTCTCAGAAAAAAAGCTCAATTTTTCTGTCAGAAAATGAATCCTAATTTTTTTTTGGATTCACTTGCCAAATTTATGTATTTTGTTAAGTTAAAGAGAACTCTGTTAGAAAAAGGTTTTTTTTTGACATTTGCTGGGAAATTTTGCGCAGAGAAATTCTTCAGCTCCATCAAAAGAGAATGAGAAAATTTCTTGAACCCTCCGAAATATTGAAAAATTTAAACCGGCTAATTGAGTCAAATTTTCTTTAATTTATTAAGAACATCTTCATCGATGCAACTTGGCAACTAGGTTTGCTTTGTGGCAACTGGCCGCCGCGGCTGGCCCAAATAAATTCCAGCCGAGAGGCCTAATTTTCCTAATTTTGGTGAAAATCGGGATCGGTGGCCATCTCGTTTTGGGCCCATTCACCGAACGTGCGACGCACTTGATGGTCGTTCGGCTTCAATTCTTGCACAAGTTGGATTTTGTAATCCCGCAAACCAAGATCTTTCCGCAAAATCTTCCATAAAGTGGATGGGCACAGCACAGCTCCAATTATTGCGCGCAATGGCGAATGGATTCATTCGTGTCTTCTTCCATACTCTGCTCCACAGAAACTAACCGTTATTTTGGTAATAAATTTCCACGATTTGCAAACGTTGTTCAGGAGAAAAACAAACTGAGCATAAATCAAGTGACAGCTGCCAAAAAGGCCAACTCAGAAAAAAGTATTGCCAGATTGAAAACCACACGTCTAAAAAAACACACTTTATATGTATTTAATTGATATACAAAACTCTTTTTTCGCCACTGATTTACTGATGATCATCAAAATTCAAAGGGTACTTCTTAATGTTCCAGAAAGATATGTAAGTTGTAAATTCTAAAACTTGCCACTTTAATTCCCCAACCCCTTAAACTAGAGGACAGAAGTTTGTATAAGTCTTCCTCAAAATTTGATATAGATATAGAGGCATTTTCACTTGATGGTCGTTCGGCTTCAATTCTTGCACAAGTTGGATTTTGTAATCCCGCAAACCAAGATCTTTCCGCAAAATCTTCCATAAAGTGGATGGGCACAGCACAGCTCCAATTATTGCGCGCAATGGCGAATGGATTCATTCGTGTCTTCTTCCATACTCTGCTCCACAGAAACTAACCGTTATTTTGGTAATAAATTTCCACGATTTGCAAACGTTGTTCAGGAGAAAAACAAACTGAGCATAAATCAAGTGACAGCTGTCAAAAAGGCCAACTCAGAAAAAAGTATTGCCAGATTGAAAACCACACGTCTAAAAAAACACACTTTATATGTATTTAATTGATATACAAAACTCTTTTTTCGCCACTGATTTACTGATGATCATCAAAATTCAAAGGGTACTTCTTAATGTTCCAGAAAGATATGTAAGTTGTAAATTCTAAAACTTGCCACTTTAATTCCCCAACCCCTTAAACTAGAGGACAGAAGTTTGTATAAGTCTTCCTCAAAATTTGATATAGATATAGAGGCATTTTCCTATCAATTGCAGCTTTGCTATGACAATCAACAAGTCACAGGGGCAAACGTTTCGCAAAGTTGGCATAGATTTAAATAAGGGTTGCTTCACACATGGGCATACGTGGCATGTTCACGAGCGAGGGATGCCCATAGCGTTTTTGTTTTATCCCCAGAAAATTGTACACCAAACATTGTATATAAACAAATTTTCCAATGAAATAAAAAAAATAAAAAAATTACAAAAAAATACAAACAAAATTAAAACAAAAATACAATAAAAAAATTACGTTTTTTTTCAAAAAAAAAAAGAATAAAATTAAACTAATATAGGCAGGTATTTCTCTATAGTGGAATACAGAATTCTGTGGCCACCACCAAAAACCGCTTAAGTCCAAAACTATGATTGTTGGTTATTGTTCTTCGAAACAAATTTTTGAATCTAGAAAAAACTGATGCATTTAAACAACAAATCTTTTTTGAATTCCAGTAAAAGGCTTCAATCAGAATCGCGTGCACAGTTTTCTGTAATTCTAAAATCCTTATTCCGAAATTTATTGCAAAAAACTTTTTTAAAGTTATTTTTCCAAATTGTGTTTTAGCTTTTATTGCTAACCTATGTCACTTAAGCTGTTATTGCAAACTGAATAATTTTTGAATTTTTTTCTTAAATGAGATAAGCTGTTTTTTGAAAATCAATTTTTTGACTCCAATCAGTTTAAGTCATTTTTGTATTTAAAAAATAAAGGTATTTTTTTTTTAAGATTAATAATTCACAATTAAAAGAAGAAAACAAAACTTAATACAAAACAGGTAATTCACAGTAGGTATAACATAAAATTATAAAAAAAAAAAAATAAAAACATTTTAGGAAGTCTTAAATCTCATCATTTTCATCCTGGTCCAAAGTCAGGATGAATATCACATGCATTTTCCGTTTCCAAATTATTATAAAATTCGTGAAATGCAGGTTCGATAAATGGAAACAAGCTTCTAAGATCATTTTTTTTTCTTTGAATTTATCAAATTTCTCGGTGGTGCCTTGGCGATGTCACTCAATTTAATTAAGTTGACCCCCCGTTTCGTAACATTAAGAGTTGAAAATGGTTGATTTTTGTCAAGGTTGGTTTTGTACTGAATTTTGCTAGGCATGTTTTTATTATATCTTAACCACCTTACTTTATTCCAAACAAAGTGGTTAGATTCTTCATCTCGGGTCCTCCAGAGGAATTTTGACTTAGCAACAGAACTGAAATCGAAAAAGTCTCAATTCTGCATTTCTATGACATTAAATGTTTGTTTTGAACTTACGTTTCGTACAAAATTATACCAGTCGTGAGGATGGTGAATTCGGACTTGTGTCCGTTTTTTTTTCTTTCCATAAGAGCGTGATCAATGTCACACTACATGTGAGTGTGACCAGGCTCGAGGAATTTATGATCAATAGTTTCAATCATGTTGTTTAGCAATAAAGTTAGAAACATTATGCTTACATATTAGTTCTTATTTTGTCCGCTGCAAGAATCACTGTAAAAAACCAAATGACTTACTTGATTGTGGGTGATAACATTTTGTATATGCTTCATTAAACATGATGCAATTTCATTGCCCCCTCGCTTAGCCATACCCTCGTGCCACATGAAGCAATATGGGGTATTATTGGAAAAGTTATGTACCGTTAGATTGTATGTCCATAGTTGCCGTTTGTAGAAGCTTATGGAATTTCGAAGATAGGGTGTCGGTAAGCACTGCTGAAGGTCAAATGCGAAACACATAATTTCAGATTTTTCTTTGGCCATCGTTTTATCTTCCCTTTTAGAATCGTATGCTAATTCCGCCATGTAATGATGATGGTCCAATTCGCCTTGAAGGGTTTCAAGCTCTTCAGTATTTTCACGTTTTGCAATCTCTAGTTTTGCTTTTAATGTGTCACATCTATTACAGGTGTCTATGCTGGGCTTTTTGAATTTAATGTTCATTCCTATAGAAATCAAAAGTACAAATAATTTATTTATTTACCTGCTGCCATAACAAAAAAAAATTTAAATGCTTAAAAGTTGTCGTCGTAAAGTGGTCGGTTATGTATAGTGTTTTTTTTTTCAGAAAAACACACCATTTCAGGAATCAATTCTAACGTTCAAATTGTTTTATTTAAAGATTAAAGAATTAAATGGATCTTTTAGAGAAAAAATTAAACCACTTTTACGATAAAATTACCTTTTTAGTAGATTCATATATCTAACAAAAAAACAAAAACAATTTCAAATAAACCCAAAGCTTAGAATGTCATCTGTCATCTCTTTTTTAATGCAAGATACATATCATACAATATGATTAAGTTCTTAAAAAGCAAAAAATACTTGCAAATTTGCTCATGCTCACGGAAACCGTCGGGTGTTTTTCCAATAAGATTTGAAAATTTCCGTTTGATTTTCAAAATTTATTTTTACTTTGCAATTTTGTCGACAGCTACTAAGAGGCGTACACTTTCTTGCAGGAACTGCTCCAGATTTCTCCTCTATTTCGCTTTTTTGCAATTGCCTTGCTTGAATCATGTTTTGGTTGATTTTCAAATAAAGTTGGTGACGGAGAGGAGACCAGATTTGCTTCAAGTTGCTTACCTATATTCAAAAGTTCCTCATCCGAACAATCTTCAGATATATCCATTTCCGAAAGCTCGAAATTCGGATCGCGAACAGAGTCATCCGAGCAAAAAAAATGGTTTTCCAATTCTATGGTTCTATCGACACCAAATGCTGGATAAAGTAAATCCAAGTTTTCATAATCGAATCCATTTGCTGATGATTTTGTTTCATTTATAACGGGTTCCAAAAATAACTGCGAGTTAGATTCTAAGAAGATATACATAGAAGAAACATCAAAAACTTCACAATTTTGAAAAAAAAAATATAGATAAACAACCTAAATCACTTTTTTCACCATTGAAATTGTTTTTTTTTTTGTAGTGGTGGCCGCTCACTTCTTTTTTCATTTTGTTTGGAAAATACGCCTTTCCTTGCAAGGTTTAGAATTTGTAACGCTCGAGAACTCATATTATTTATTAACTTGTATTTTTAATGCATCAAGTAAACGTTTCGACACTCTTATTCAAAAAAAAAATCTTAATGGACTTCACTTCACGGCACGCTTAATTCAACTGAAGTTTTACGCTTGATTTCGAAATAACAAATTAACTCAACGTAAGAAATGGATTCCTGGAATTGACCGTTGAAAAAAAAACACTTAGCCTACATAGTTTCTAGTGCCGACACAACTGAAATTTGCAATAACTGCTTATAATTGTTTGTATTTTAGGAACGAAATTTAAAAATTTTCAATAAACGCATAAGTCGAATAAGTCGTTTTTTGAGAATATATAACCGATTATTTTTCGAACAGTTTTCTTATTTGCAATAATCGCTTATGTCTTTTTAAGCGTTTTCAGTAATGTATGCGTGATGGATTTCAGAAGATATTTGAATTTTGATGAATGGCTTAGGTCAACTTTAGTTGTTATTGGTAATGAAATTAAAAGGTTTTAAAATTCTTTTGTGAAATAAGCGGTTTTTGCGAATGCTGTGTGAAATGATAAACACTTAAGCTTTTTTTTCTTTTTCATTTATTTCAGCGAAAATTGAATTAAGACAGCTAGGATTTTTTTCTTATATGCAACAACAGAAAAAGATAACGATGCAATAAAAATCTCAGTTTGTGCTTAAGTCGACTTAAGCGGTTATTGATTGTGGCCACAGAATTATAAACTTTTTGTAAAACTTGTGAATTGATTAAACAGTTTTTGATAAATTTCAGGCGGTCGAAATCGGGGGTAACAGCTAGTAAATAATAAAAAGAGCAAGAAATACACCAGAAAAAAGAAAAAAAAATATCGTCATAAACAAATTACAAAAAGAAGAATAAACAGCAATAATGAGGAAATTAAAAACCAGAGTGAGAAAATGTGCATGAATGTAAACAAAGCAAGTGAAATCATTAAAAATGTTAAAGAAAATATTGATATGCAATTAGAAAAAAGTACCACGTCAATTACAGAATCTGTGAATGATCTCAAAATTGAATTAATTTCTAATAAAAAAGATAATTTAAATGAGATAGATCAGTGCATTAAAGTAAATGTAGACAAGTTATCAAAATCAGTCAGTGCAATGAAAGAAGAAATAAAAAAATAATCATAATAAAAATAATACAGTCCATGTGTTGAAAAGAAAAGTGATAAATTATTTTCGGATGTTTTAAAACAGAATCAACCATGTTATTTTTTACCCCCGTAAAGTGCAAAAATCAAATGAAACCAGAAAAGAATTAAAAATTAATATTGATCTTACTGATTTAAATATTAATAAAGTGTTGAATAAAAATATTGGTGGCATTGTTTAAAAATGTGCAGATAAAGTTTCTACCAAAAAACTTAAAAAGGTGATTGAAAACAAAATGAGTAAAGACTATCAAGTAGAGTTGCCAGATATGGCCAAACCTAAAATTTGTGTAATGAATGTCGAAAGTGATGAAAATCAAGAAGAAATCTTAAACAGAATTATTAAGCAGAACCCAGATTTAATTAATGGTGAAATAAAAGTTTTAATTTTTTTTAAAAATAAAAACAAATGGAGAAACGTAAATACTGTCATAGAATTAAACAGTGATAGTTTTCATAAAATTATTAAAATAGGAAAAATTAAAGTAGGATGGGTAAAATGTCCTGTTAGAGAATTCTATAATTTGAGGCAGTGCTTCAACTGCCAGGGATACAACCACAAATCAAGTGTTTGCAAGAATAAAATGGCTTGTTTGAAATGCGGAGGTGAATTTTTAATTTTAATTTTGGTGGGGCTAACGCCCCATTTATTAGCTCAATACAAGCTTAACTTAAACTTAACTAAACTTTAAAACTAATTAAACTAAATTAACTTATAAGGAGGAAAGATGATGTAAGAGCTGGGCTTTCAGACAAGGACTTGGAAGGTTGAAATCGAAAAGAGCAGAGATCGAATTGATTTTACTCAACATGCGGTTAAAGGTTCATTGAGACCATAGGAAGTACGATGGGGAGGAAGGTAAAAAAAGACGTGATGATCTTAAGTTGCGTGGGTTAGTGTTAAACAAGATGAGATCAAAAAGTGAGGAACAGTCAGTGGCACCTGTAAGAATCCGATGAATGAAAATGATATCAAACACATTCCTACGGACTTCAAGGGGGTGTAGATTTATAATTTTGAGTCGGTCAAGGTAGGGGGGCAGAGATGAGAAGTTATTAGGGTCATAAAGACTTCGGAGAGCAAAGAGTAAAAAACGGCGTTGAACGCTCTCAATTCTGAAGATATGAACCGCGTGATAGGGGGCCCATACTTGCGATGCATACTCAAAGAGAGGACGAACATAGGAAATATAGAGGGATTTGGTTACAAATGGGTTCCGAAACTCTTGGAGTTAGCTCTTGATATAGCATTATCGATATGAGAGCGAAAATTTAATTCGCAATCACAGAGGACGCCTAAATCGCGGATAACCTGTACGTGGTTAATGGAAAGGGTTTGAAGATAATAAGATCTAAGGGAAGGCCTTTTATTTTTTCGAGAGAACGTAATAAGCTCACATTTGGCAATGTTGAGTTCGAGAAAATTCTTACTGCACCAATTGACAAATGAATTGAGGTCATTTTGAAGCAGGAGAGAATCACGACCAGAGGAGATTACTTTGAAAATTTTAGCATCATCAGCATAAAGGGAGATAGAGGATGATTGGATTATCTTTTCAACATCATTAATGGCAAGGATAAATAAAAGAGGTCCAAGATGGCTACCTTGGGGTACCCCAGAGATGGCCACAAAGGAACTGAAAGAACAGAACGAAAACGGACTCTGTATTGGCGATTGTCAAGATACGAGGATATCCATTTAAGAAGGTTAGGACTGAATCCAAGAAAGGAAAGCTTAAAAAGAAGGTTGGGTGCTGTATGAATAGGGTAGGCACTGAAAGGCATCAAACTGGTGATGCACAGTCGCTGAAACTATATCGTACACATCAATTGTGCTTATTTTACCTCCCCGCGGTAACCACCGGGTACTGGTCTGTCCATCCGGACATTCCTGCTAAACTTATAAGCGCGAGTGTTGAACACAGAAAAAATAGCAACACTATAATGCTCTGCTTTAATGACTGTTCTGATCGATTCGCAGAAGTCTTGCACGAGCCCCTCAGAAAGAGGACGTACGGCGGATGAGCCCAACCAACTGGACCAACGGTGGCGTCAACAGTCAACGAAGCGCTCTAATGAGCTACTTCGACGTATTTGGAGATAAGGTCATTAGGACAATTCAATGCAAGTCAGGGCATTGAAATAGAGATGGTGGCGGATGAACCCTTAATGGGCCAACGGCAGCGCTCATATCCCCGAAGTGGGTTACTGACTCCGGATTCTCCGGTTCCTTTTGTCCAAGGAATCCAACAAAGGACCTGGCCCTCCAGGTTGGGGGTTGTGCGTGGGGTTAACAACCCTGCCACGGAAAAAAGAAAAAGTTGCGAAGCGACCAATAGCCTCGGAAAAGGACGGATTTACTGTTGACGACCCGGAAAAACGAATCAAGGACAACGACCTTCGGATCTGCACGTGGAATGTTAGAACTCTTAACAGACCACGTGCATCCAAACAACTAGCGGAGGCCCTAGACTGCTACAGAGCAGGAATTACTGCCATCCAGGAAGTGCGATGGAATGGGCCGGGCAAAAGGAGGATGAAAAACTGTGACGTGTACTACGGTGATTGCGCAAGAAGACCACAGCGTTTATTTGGGTGCGGATTCGTCATAAGCGGTAGACTTAGGCAAGAAGTCTTGGGCTTTCGACACGTAAGTGAGCGACTTGTGACAATCCGTATCAAGGCTAAATTCGCCAACATTAGCCTAATATGCGCTCATGCCCCCACAGAGGACAAAGATGACGCCACCAAGGATGACTTCTATGAGCTCCTCGAAAAAACCTATGAGCAATGCCCTAAATACGACGTTAAGATCGTACTAGGCGATTTTAATGCCAAAATAGGTAAAGAGGAAATCTTTGGTAGGACTGTCGGAAAACATAGCCTACACGACACAACGTCTGAAAACGGACTTAGGCTAATTGACTTCGCAGCGGCACATAACGTCACCATTGCAAGCACACGGTTTCCTCATCTCGATATACACAAAGGGACTTGGCGACACCCAGATCAAAGAACCGTCAATCAGATTGATCACGTTGCGATCGATGCAAGACACGCCCCCAGTATCTTGGATGTTTGCACCTTCCGAGCAGCTAACATCGACTCGGATCACTACCTTGTTGCAGCAAAGGTAAGAATGCGAATAACCCGAACTCCACAACAACGGAGTAATACTGTGAGGAAGTATGACGTCGGAAAGCTGCAATCGCAAGAAACCGCCAGAACCTATGCCGATCGAATATCCCGGTACCTCTCAAGAAATCCAGTACCGCCAGCATCAAGTGCCGAAGATCAGTGGCAACACTGCCAACAAGCCATCAGAGATGCCGCAACTGATGTGCTAGGTTTCACCAGACCACCACCACGAAACCTCTGGTTTGATGACGAATGCAGGCAGGCCCATGCAGCCAAACAAGAGGCATATAAAGCGACGCTGCAAAGAAAGACGAGAGCTGCTCGCGAGCTTTACGAGCAGAAAAGACGGGAAGAACACCGGCTTCTCCAAAAGAAAAAAAGAGAGCATGAGAAGCGCGCGATCGAAGATATTGAGAGATGCTACTCCAGGAACAACGTGCGGAAGTTTTACCAACAGGTAAAAAGAACATGCCAAGGAAAAAAATCCCGCACAGAAGCCTGTAGAGATAGGAATGGAAACCTCGTAGTAGAGTCACAGTCGGTGCTGAGTACATGGAAGGACCATTTCTGCAGACTGTTAAACGGCGATGAAGGCCAAAATCCCGCTGTCAGGCAGAATGAACCATTCAACATGGATGATGACAGACAAAACTTCCGTCCACCTGACCAAAATGAAGTAAGGATAGCAATATCTAAACTCAAAAACAACAAAGCTGCTGGACCCGACGGATTACCCGCCGAACTTTTTAAAGCGGCCGGAGATGACCTGGTGGAGTGCATACACCAACTCATCTCTAAAGTTTGGTCAGAAGAAAGTATGCCTGATGAATGGAACCTCAGCACCGTTTGCCCGATTCACAAAAAAGGAGACCCTCTAAACTGCGCCAACTGTAGAGGAATAAGTCTCCTGAATATCGCCTACAAGATCCTCTCTGCCGTACTATGTGAACGCCTGAAACCTTTCGTCAGCAACCTGATTGGCCCCTATCAGTGTGGTTTCAGACCAGGAAAGTCCACAATCGATCAAATGTTCACGCTACGGCAGATCCTGGAAACCACCCAAGAATTCCAAATCGATACCCACCACCTCTTTATCGATTTTAAGGCCGCGTACGATAGCATTTATAGAGACGAGCTATACAGAGCCATGTCAGGTTTTGGCATTCCCACAAAACTCGTCCGACTGTGCAGGATGACGATGGAGAACTCTCGCTGCTCCGTCAAGGTTGGTTCCGACCTCACAGAAGCTTTTGACGTCAAAAAAGGATTCCGACAAGGTGATGCGCTATCGTGCGATTTCTTCAACTTAATACTTGAAAAAATTATAAGAAACTCGCAAGTCAATTGTAGTGGGACAATTTTTTTCAAGTCTGTGCAATTGCTAGCATACGCTGACGACATAGACATCATTGGCAGAACTCGGCGAGCTGTCACTGGAACGTTTGCTAGCATTGAAGCTGAAGCGGCTAAGATGGGACTAGCAGTCAATGAGGCCAAAACGAAGTACCTGCTGTCCACAAAAAGGGACACACAACACCGGCGGATAGGACAAAACATCACAATAGACAGGTACAACTTTGAGGTAGTTAGGGACTTTGTGTACCTCGGATCCGCTATAACATCTGACAACAACATCTCGTCAGAAATAAAGCGAAGAATTACTCTTGCCAATCGCTGTTTCTATGGGCTAGGAAGGCAATTGAGTAGCAAAGCCCTCTCTCGAAAGACAAAGGAGACTCTGTATAAGACCCTAATCATCCCAGTCCTGCTCTATGGCGCCGAGGCATGGACTCTATCTAAAGCGGATGAAGATATCCTTAGTCGTTTCGAGCGTAAGATTCTTCGGAAGATTTTTGGCCCTATCTGCGTTAACGGGCTTTGGAGGAGAAGGTTCAACCAAGAACTATACGAGCTGTACAGCGACATTGACCTGGTCAAAAAAATACGCATATCACGTTTAAAATGGCTAGGTCATGTAGAGCGAATGGACAACAATGCTCCGGCTCGCAGGATCTTCGATTCCATCCCAGAGGGTAGACGCAGTCAAGGAAGACCTCGCCTTAGGTGGCGCGCTCAAGTGGAGGACGAACTCAACCAACTTGGAGTGCAAAACTGGAGGCAGCTAGCCAAAGACCGAGTTGGCTGGAGAGGCATGTTGGTTGCGGCCCAGGTTCGTCCCGAACTGTAGCGCCACCTAAGTAAGTAGTAAAAAGAATTAAACTGTGAGAGAATTTGTCGAAAGCCTTGCTAAAATCTGTAGTGATGGCGTTTACTTCGTAGCCCTTTTCCATGGCAGAGAGTGAAAATGTAACGAACTCAACAAGATTAGTTGTGGTAGATCTTCCCTTACAAAAAAAATGTTGAGTTGAGGATATTAGAGATTTGCATTGGAAAGAGAGTGAGTCATACAGAATGCTTTCGAAGAGTTTGGGGATATGAGAAAGTTTGGCGATGGACCGATAATTACAAACTTCGTTTTTGGGACCTTTTTTGTGAATTGGTGTGATAGTGGATATTTTCCATAAATCGGGGAAAGATCCTGTGGAAAGGAACAGTTGGAACAAGTTAGTAATAGGAAGGACCAAACTCGAGCAACATTTTTTAAGTAAAATTGCAGGTATACCATCGGGACCAGGAGTATACTCGTCTTTAAGTTCAAGGATGCCATTTAGAACTAATGAAGTATCCATATAATTCGTATTTAAAGAGCCGGTATTAAAATGAGGAAGGTAGAAAAAATAAGATTTGTCAGGATCTAAGGTTTTTGGTGCAAAAGACTGTTTGAAGTAACTGGCGAAGAAATTGGCGATGGTAGATGGATCATTGGATATGGATGAACATAATATTAAAGAATGTACTAATATAAATGAGTCACTTCCTTTTAACACAAATTGTGATCATGAGGCTATAGACAAAAATTGCCCAGTGTATTTAAGAAAACTAAAAGTATTGAAAGAAGAAATTTGGGCAGACACTATAGGTGAGTTTAAAATAAGTGATCATGAATCCATAGAACTAATAATTCCGGTTGATAAGAGACATTCGAATAAAACAGTTCAAGTGTTTAAATATCAAAAAGACAAATTTAAATCAATACTGCGTAACCATGATACACATAAACACAAGGTATGCTCATTAGACGCATACAAATCGCCATCTTGATATTTTATGACGTCACATTCTTCTTTTATTATTATTTTATTTATTAAGCGAATATTATTTTTTTAAGTTGAAGGTTCAAACGATTTTTTTTATGATTATAAGAACAATAAACTTAAAAAAACAATAACAAAATCGGTAAATTAATACATTTCTTTACACTCCCTAAGGACAAAAATGTGACGTCACACGCATAATCAGCTAAAGTAAGCATACCTTGTGTCTCTGTGTATCATGCTGCGTAACAATATTGGTTAATCATACTCAGTGATAAGTTCTAACATTACTCCTGACGAATTATCAATAAAACTAAAAGAATCCTTGGAAATATGTGTTAGCAAATTAACGATCAACAAGCGTATCTATCTTTCTACCAACGAGTGGTTTACAAATGAACTAAACATTTTAAAAAATAAGAAAATTAACTGTTTTAAAAAAGCAAGCATTTTAAATATTCCAAATGATTGGATAGAATATAAAAGGGATTGTAACTTATACAAATATAAGTTGATATATCTAAAAGAAACTTTATAGAGCGCTGTTCAAGCCAAAAAGAAATGTGGAGAGTCATAAAATCATTAGTATTAAAATAACAAAAAGAAGAAATAATTGAAGTGCGTTTTGATGATTAAATAGAAACGGATAATTTAATTATAGCTAATATACCAAACTCGTACTTTATAGACAGCATTTATGAAATCAGTAACTCAATACCATCCAGCTCTTTCAACTATAGTTGTTTGACAAGTGTCTCTAGTGTATTTTAATTCGAAAAAGAAACCTAAGTGATCTCAATAATATATGTAAAAAACATGAACAATTAATAAAATATGTAATGGAAAATAATTTGATTATTCAAAACCAATCTGGATTTCGTTCAGATCACTTTTGTGAAAGCGCTCTCAACTGGCTTATTATGACTCTAAAAACCAAACGTCATGAAAAAAATAAAACAATTGCTGTGTTCTTAGACTTTCAAAGAGCTTTTGAAACTATTGATCGATCGCTACTTCTATCAAAACTTTTCAAATACGACATACAAAATAAAGAACTAAATTGGTTTCAATCATATTTAAATAACAGAACTCAACGAACTAAAATTACCAGTGTTTATCTAATAGTGAACAAACTTTATTCGGTGTACCTCAAGGAACAATATTGGGCCCTCTGCTATTTTTAATCTACATTAATGACATATGTCATGTCTTAAAATATTGCAAAATTTCGTTGTTTGCAGATGATGCATTATTATTTGTTTCTGGCAAAGACATTGGATTAATTACTGAATTTATGAACTACGATATTGATAAGATCTGCAAGTGACTTAATAAAAATAAACTTAAAATTAATATTAAAACAACAAAAATCAACAGGCTTCAAAAACTTCAAAACAAAGCGATGAGAGTTATCCTGAAATGCAGTTTTTATACTCCTATAAATTGGATGCTTTCGTGTCTCCAATAGCTTAATATCAGACACTCAATAGGGACTTTGGTTTCACCTTAATCACTTTAACACCTATCTTAACCATTTCAACTTCAATGCTTGAAGATTTACGAGAGATTAAGCTCTCTATGGCGTTCGTTAAAAAAAAAATTGCTAAACGTGTTAACCTGTGAATTTCTAAAATAAATTTCAAGGATTATATAAAAGAGTGATGGGTTTTTGTATATCCTGTCATCATGAAACAGATTATGGCAGTACTCAAGACAAATTCAAAATCATCTGTCTAAGAGAACAGCAGCTAGAACTCAAGTTCTGCGTTAAGACAATATCGATATGCATTTTCTTTCGGATAAAATAATTTATCTTTTGACTGAAGAAAAAGAATGATAAGAAGCATGATGATGCTGAAGGGTCTGGGTTCGATTCCTTGCCTGAATTATAATATTTGAGACATTCCTTCGTGTCTCTTGCGGAAAATCGACAAATCCTCGAAAAATTCAGTTTGTCGCGTGCATGTTAAATAGACATTCGGATTTAGAGGTAAACTGTAGGTAACCATCGCTTCTTCTCATTTAATACGCACAAAAATGATTAGGAATTGGATCTTCAGTAAATAAAATTTGTTGCAACACCGCATGTAACATGTAAGTGCACAAATGTGAAAAAGAACAACAGGCTTACAATTTCGAAGCAAGAAGAAACTTCATTTACAATTTACGTGTTTCAACTTTTCTATGTAGCACCTTGTAAATTAGAGCCTTACCAAGTACGGTTGTTTTCCCCTATTTTGCACCTCTCAAATTACACATTTACTAAGGTGACATGCAAGGTTCATTAAGAAAATTTTAATTGCATACACATGGTATTAAGAAATTATGAAATATTACTAAGAACAATAATCAGGGGAGCTATATATGAGATAAAGTACCTACAAGTTCCAAAACCCTTACAGAAAATCATGTATAATAATAACACATAACGGACAACATAGTCACACAAGGTAGGATGTAAATATGATTTGGTTTGAGTTTTATGTTAAACTAGAACCATCATATATCTGGATTTGTATAGGTTCACTGAAGTGTGATATAATGATTCATTGTTAGGTTAAGAAGAATCCTCTAAGTTTACCATCAATTCAACGAGCCAGCCCAAACCCCTTTATTCAGGTTTTTGTTTTAAAGTGAAATCCAACCTACCTATATAACATGCATATTATTGCCAATCCCTACGTTCTGTATTAAAGCTATTCATATATTTTCTCGTTTGCAAGTATCCTTTAGGGTAAAATCATTAAAGACACCAGAGCTAGAAGAGCTAGTGCATCCTGCAAAATATCGAACGCAAAGTAGCCCAAGCAAAGAGAAAAAAAAGCTCCCAGCCTGTCCCAAAAATTCTTGGAATCTGGAAAACAAGGAGAAGAAAATTCCTTTCCACGCCCAAATCCACTTCAAGCCAAATTTGTGACAATGTTTGTGAGACAATCCATTCTAGAATAAAGCAACAATTGCTTTCTATTTCACTTGGCCGAGTTCCAAATTGAGCAATGAAATGGCTTTGGAAAGCATTTGAACCGATTGGTGGGAAGGAACCTGCGCAGAAAGCGCCACAACCGCAACAGGCAGTTTTGTTATTAGTTTTTCTTTAACCCTGGAATTTCTCTAAAAAAGTCCTTAAATATTTTCAAAATACGTATGCGAGTAAGTAGTTGTTTGCAGGAGGAATATGTTATGCAAAGGTTATGGTTTTTCGTCCTGCAGCTGTTGGAAGTTAAATGTTTTTAATTCGCTGATTTTCATGTATGTAAGTTTAAACAAACAAAATTAATTAAATTAAGTTGAATTTAATTAATTAATTAAAATTAATTGATAGGAAAATTGCTTTGGAAATAAGTATTATATATTATAAATAAAATTAATAAATTTCAATTCTCCGGGAATGCTGTTTTTGTCTTTTAATGAATAAATATAAGGTCAGTGAATTGAAGAACAAAAAGGTAGAAGGATCATTTGATCAAAATAAAAAGCCTAATAGGCTGTGACATTGGAGAGGCATGGTATGACATAATATTTGATATGTATAAGGTTACAAATGAGTCCTTTATGTATTATCCTTGTGCACCTCCCGATGACACTGTTTTCTTCTTTGACATTGACACGGGTAGACTAGTCAGAGGTCAAAATTATTGATAAAAGTATTCTTAGATAGAATACATAAGTAGTAAATACTAAAATATCTTGAGCCTTAGTAAATTATTTTGATTTTTAGAAAAAAACTTGCAATACATTTAGGTTTGTGAAGGATGAAGGATGGAACAAATATGTCCATTTTTTTCTTTGAAATCTTATCTGGAAAAAAGGTTTTTCGCATTCGGAATTTAAAGAATTAAATATTAGTGTTATACAAGGAAGTATACTTGGCCCATTTTTATATATATGTATACAGAGCAATCGTTCTTGTGCCCCGGTACGTAACAGCGATTTACACCGAAACTTATACTAAAAACAGTCAAAGAAGAAATACAAAAGTAGCTATTAAATTTAAAAGACGCTTAAAAAATCCAAGAGAAGTAACAGTTTCTTATTGACGGGACAATCATAAGAACGATAACGTTCACATAAGCGTGATAGAATGTAAGATCCGCTTGATAATGCCGATGTCATTAATGTACGCACCATTAAATACATCATCATCATCATCGGAGCAACAACCGGAATCCGGTTTGGGCTTCATCCAACAAGTTCTTCCATACATACAGATTGCTGGCCGACGCAAGTTTGGTACAGAAGAGTTCGGGCTACCTGGTCTAAACCATGTTTCCAACGAAAGCATGGTATGTCACTTTGTTTCCTACCATACAAAAAAATGCTAAACACTTTCCGAGGTGGTTCCTCTTCGCTTATGCGAGCTAAGTGCCTAACCCGAGTATACCGAGAGCTGTATTTTTTCCACATGTGCTTCGAGGTAGATTGTAGTTAGTGTATTGGTTGGTGTTGCTGCGTTTTGTTGGAACCACATGTCCTCGAGTCCGACCAACTCTTAAAAGCAATAGGTCGACAGGGGATCCGAAAAGTAGTATTATTGCACTTGATATTTCTAAGGCATTTGATAGAAACTGCCACCAGAATCTTCTAAGATCATCGATGCTTTTTCTGTTTCGCAGTATTGGAAATAACAAAGAAAAACCTTTGACTCGAATAGTTCTTCTTTTATAGCCGCGGATATATGAAGAAGACTCTATACCTTGACTCTCAAGGAACTGTTCTGCCACCAAATTTTTGTATTAAATGTTTGTATTAATTACATGTATTGGATCTATGTATGTAGTTTCTACAGTTTCCCGTGGTATAAATTACAATTAGGCAGGTAACTCTATGAGAATTTATGGACCAAGCTTTGGAACCAAATCAGATAAGAATTGCGTTATGCGAAGCCTGCCTTAATTTTTGTTAATGCTTTCACAGTAGTCAATATCGGGACATGACACACAATGTTCCATGCAATGTTGTAAATGTCAGACTTCTTAACAGTGACGCCACATGTATGTATGCCAATAAAGCATTTAAAATCTTCTGATGTCGATGGCTCAGTTTAAGATTATAATGGATCGTTTTCATCAGTAATATCATCACCAAATCTCATATTCCCTATGAGTATTTCCATTGGTGCCAATAATTGTTTCCAGGGTAAATGGCGAATACCTTGAGCAACATCTTCTTGGTGGTCCGAATACTCGTCAGTGAGCACTGAGGGTTCAGAACAGGGGTCGGACTTGAGAAATCGAGTTGCGCAGCAGATCGGCTAAAAAATCGCAGTAAAACGAAAATTTTTACAGTAGAATATAAGCTGTCGTCACATTATGAAAGGAAAGCAAAAAGTTTTCTGAAAGCAAAACTTTCTTAGTGTGACGTTCTGAAAAGTACTTTCCTGAAAACATTTTCTGAAAGCAATTTTCTTTCCGGAAAACGCTTTCAAAAAAATATTTTCAGTGTGTGACTAGTTCAAAAAAAGTGTTTTCAAGAAAGTAAATTTTTGCAAACGTTTGTAAAATTGTATTGCTTTCTTGAAAGCTAATATATGTCTTTTACCCTAATTGAGTCATTTGCCCCGCCAAAAGCGTAGTGAACTGGCATATGGGTTGAGTTCTACTATAACGGTGGAGTTCTTTCAGGGGAGGAACGGAACTGGTTATTTCACTTCAGCACAGTTTATAAAAATAGCAATAAAACAATGAAAGACACGTTACATTACGGCGGTGCTCGAAAGATGTGAACCATAACTTTTCTATCAACTATTAATTTTTTGGCTTTAAAATGTGGTTTGAAGCATCAAATGCCTAGTTCACAACAATGCAAAATAGAACGAATAATTTGCGGACGTGCAAAGGTATATCTAGCAGCAAATTTAATGAGTTTTTTTTATCCCGTTTACACACAAAACACTTTCAGAAAGCGCTTTCAGAAAACATTTTCCCTTTCGTAATGTGACGAACCGAAAAGTAGTCTGAAAGTACTTTCAAGAAAATTTTAAAATAAAAATTTTCGAAACGCTTTCTAAAAGTACTTTTCTTTCATTGTGTGACGTACAACTTTATATTACATATATTTTGCAATGGTTCATGCAATATTTTTATTATTTTAGAAACGGTATTTATATGTAAGGGTACTTTTTTTTGTCTTAAAGTTATATTTAAGAAGAAAAAAATGGGCCGTTAAGAGGTTAAAAATCGAAATTTTGTTCGTGAGTCATCTTCATATTAGATGTCGTAAATTTAGTTTCATGGGTCTTGTACATTTTTCCAACTTTTTGAACTTTATAAATACAAACGATTTCTAGTAAAACTAAAGAATGACATATAACTTCTCAAGTAATAATTGGTTTATTACACTACATTATGCAATTAGTTTATTACATTACATTTGTAATCTACTACGTAGATAAATCTACGAAATAGGACCAATTTAGCATTCACGCAAATATGTAAGTATTTTAGTTTTAGTAACGCCATGGGAAATGCGATAACAATTTTTAAATTTACACAAAAAAGAAAATCTTACGTCATTCCATGCAAACCCTTATAGCTGTTTGAAGGCTTACCTCTTAAGGCCTTAATTTTGTAATATATATAGAGTTTTACTTACCGAAAAACTGTAGTCTAAATCTCCCATAGCTAGACATCAGTGAGTAAGTTGAATCTCTTAAGTCTCCGAAAACGGATAAGCTATTATCAAATAAGCTCCTTAGCTTCGTGTGAACTTATTTTCAAAGTAAGTTTACCGAACATCATACTTAGCTTATGAATACTTTTCTTTAATGGAATTACTCCACATTCGGTTACATAATATGCCTCCATCGACATCATATTTCTCTACAATGTTGTTACCAAACACACATTGAGATGAACAGAAAAAAAAACATTATCCTTTTTTCCAAAGGACATCAAATATGTACTTGAATGGGGACAACGACAAGACCCAGACCAGAACACTGGTGGACAAAATTCAGTAAATATTTTATAGGATGACGGACCGGTGGGTTGTTATTAGTATAGAATGGCACTTTGAGTTTCACCGGAGAGTGTCCAACGTTATTATGTTAAGAGGGCCAATAACTCCATACAAGGACTGCATCTGGAAAATGTTCGTCCGGGGATTAAGAGATGACGTCCATTACATTTTATAATATAATTATTATGTCAAAAGCCAAATGTATATGGCATTAAATGGGCAAGTTTGAAAGAATTTTAAATAACCTAAGATCTTAGGAAAAGGGTGATTGATTTAGGTAAAGGAGTTAAAGGAGTTAAGTTTATAAAAAAAGTTTTTGCTCTAACAGAATTCTAGATAAATTTAATAATTTATTTAAACAGTTTGACTAGATTATTTCTGTTTTTTGCTTAACAGTTTTTTTTTATAATCTTAATATATAAATATCCTTGTCACGATGTTTGTCGTCAATGGACTCAAAAACTACTGAACCGATTTTGATGAAATTTTCTAAATTGTGTGCAATTTGGTCTAACTCGATAGGATAGCTGATATTCTAAGGAGTAACTAAGGTTATTTGAATTACCCACTTAGTAGATAGCTGATGTTATAATGAGTAACTAAGAACCTTATAGCTAACCCTGGGTGGCGTGGGGGTCGTTTTTTTTTTTACAAAATTGGCACGAGTACTATAACTTGGCTGACAAGATTTGATAACGGGTTTTTGTAAAGGGGTAAAAACAAGCACTTTTTACTATGGGAGGGGGTCTATCTCCCCCCGTTTAGGAGGTAAGGGCACTTTTAGAAAAAATGGTTTAAATTGAAAAAAATATTAAAAAACAACAGCAACACTTAAAATAAAGTGTTATACTGCATTTGAAAGCCAGAAGTTTGTTCTATAATCCTGCATTTAAATTAAATTACTCATGTCAATTGTTTTTGAGAAATTCGCATTTAAAGTCCAAATTTTGATAAAAAACGTGAAAAAAGTTTAGACCGATTGTTTTCAAAATTGTGAAATGAAATTGTAAATTAGCTTATATGTGTTCCATGTAACTATCAGTTCTTAATGGAACACAAAAAACCGCATGGTTCTATGTCCTCTAGTTTTTGAAAAAATTGAAAATAACTTAGGCCTGTTTGCTGATACGATACTTAAATATGTATGTTCAACTTTAAGCGCTTATGTTCTACATAAACATCTGCATAAACTGTCACATAAGCGCTTAAGTTGAACATAAATATTTAAGTATCGTATCAGCAAACGGGCCTAAAACTACTTTTCTATAATTTGTTTGTTATTTTGTGCTTGCTTACATATATAAATCAGTGCTAGCTTCCAACATTTACAATTTCATTTCACAATTTTGAAAACAATCGGTCTAAACTTTTTTTCCACGTTTTTTTATCAAAATTTGGACTTTAAATGCGAATTTCTCAAAAACAATTGACATGAGTAATTTAAGTTAAATGCAGGATTATAGAACAAACTTTTTCCTTTCAAATGCAGTAAAGCACTTTATTGTAAGTGTTGCCGTTGTTGTTTAGTAATTTTTTTTTCAATTTAAACCATTTTTTCTAAAAGTGTCCATACCTCCTAAACGGTGGAACATAGACCCCCTCCTATAGTAAAAAGTGCTTGTTTTTGACCCCTCTACAAAAACCCGATATCAAATCTTGTCGGCCATGTTATCGTACTCTCCCCCAAAAATTCAAATAAGGAAATTCAAAGTTTTAATTAGGTTTTTCTGACTTTTGATTGTTTGAAAAAATTACGTAAAATAGTTTTCAGCGGACGAACGGTTTTTATTTAACAACTTTTTTTAAAAATTAAAAAAAAAATTATTAAAGAATGCAAATTTAAACACTAAAATTACTTACATTAAAAAAAATCCAAAATAAAATTACTTAGGCTACCAACATCTTCTTGAATATCAATTTTAATTGGAATCAGATGACCAGTTTTCGAGAAAGTTGTAGAAAAGAAATGGGTACACTGATTTATTTTTCATAAGAAAATCCTCTGTAAAATGTCAAAATAACCTAATGTTTCAAATTTGAAGACGATTGGCCAACCCGCTTAGGCTGTAGTTCAATATACATCCGTACAGACGGACAGACAAACAGACAGACAGGACTTTGCCAAACTTAAATTTAAATAAATGTTTTTCTATCATCGTAAAGTCATGTCTGATTGTTAGATTTTTTTTTTATGAATGCCTAACTTGCCTTATAGTCCGTATAAATCATATCAACAATGTTAAATATAAAAAAAAAATTATTTGTGTGTATGAACATGGTTAGCTCTTAGTTTCTAGGTATACTTGGGTGCTATAAGTAGTGGTGTTGTTGGGTTCCAGAAAATGTATGTTATGCCTGAGAAACGCCGGGTTGGTTTGCTATCCCATGTCACGATATTTGTCGCTGATGAATTGCGAAACTACTGAACCGATTTTTATGTAATTATTTATGTGTAATTTGTAATTTTTTTGTTTGTATTAATCTCGATTAATGGACTCAATATTTTGTTATTGCAAATTAAAAGAACCACAGCAACGTGGCCGGGTCTGCTAATTTTTATTACAAAAAGACATTATTTTCAAAACGCCTGAACGAAAAATTCTGTTGTTGAAAGCAGACCTCCTAAAGCATACAAGTTCTTATTCGACCGACTGTTTGCCAGGGCGCAAGATCAATAAGTTCACAGGAATTTCCTTTGGAATGTTGACCCACTTGGGTAGGTTGTATTATGGACAGTAAACTTTTAAGAAATAAAATAACTTGTCTTTGTAAGGACCAAATTTTTGACAAGCTACGTATTAATACATAACTCTTCTAATAATCAATTTTATTTATTTACCAATTTTATTGAAACCCAATTAGTAATGCCTTGTGTAAGCTCCAATAAAACATACGGATAATTTGGAGAACAATGACACTGGTAATGACATAACACCGGCGGTACTTTTGAGGTTCAATCAACAATATGCAGTCGTTCGTTGACATGCTTTTCATATGCTTACAAGCGCATGTTTGCTTATGCTTACTTACTCAGTTGCCTGAGTCCTGAGGGCTGCTGATGTGCTCATTTCAAAGGAAAAAGAAATAAAAGGCATTCATTTATGAGCCGTCTATCAAGAACGTATATTATGAATCGTTTCCATTCACGAGTGAATGTTATTTCTAGTATAGATTTGGAAGAGACGGTTTTTGTGTTTTAAGAAATGTCATTTGCAGACTGATTTTAAAAGCGATTGGTTATATAACGTGAATGTTTTAAGTGTTTTTTTTTTAAAGAAGATAGATGCGTCCTTTAGTTTAGACTATATTGAGAATTTCATTCAAAGAAGTAAGATGAAATTCCGGTATGATTTTTCAATTCAATTTTATGGCGGAATTGTAGTGAAGCTTAAGAACAATTTTTCCAATTTTAAAACCAAAGATAAAATGGAGCCAGTCAAAGCATTCCATATTCGTATGGTGCGCCTGAAAACAATATGTCAAAAGTTGGGTTTTGAGGTAAGCTGATGTGCGAGTGCTGTGCAATGCGAGTGGAATTGTTTTGGGAGAAATCAGGTTTGCTGATTCAAATGTCCACATCCGAAAAATTATTATTTGTGTGAATGAGAAGTGCGAAATCATAAAAGAACGAAACAAAATCACAATTTCTATCACCATCAAACTGACGTTAAGATTGATTTGACTTTTTGGTGAGATATACCATCAGATCACCGTGGTGCACAACTCCTTAACGAAAGCCGTACTGTGAGTTAAGAAGATTTTGTTTTTGCGGTATTCCTTAAGCTAATAATCACGGTTTGAAAGCTTTCAAAAGAATGACGTTTCTTACCACCAGCTCCAGAGCGTTGGTTCTTCTTAGGTTATTTACAAAAATTGTCTAGTATATTTAAGACGATTACTATTTCGGAGTTGGTATGACTTTGCAGTCCCTGATTGTGTGATACAGTGTATTTTTAACAATGTCTATTTGAAGGTGCTTTAAAGTAAGTTCTTGTTTTAACTTGCGATTATAGGGACTACGAGGCAAGTTTCGGATTCGTGATTATAAAAAAAATTGAGATAACAATCAAACACGATCATAGAAAAGCCTAAAAAAATCATTGACAAAAAATGTCCGTCTGCCCAGGTATATATCGATCTGCGGCCTAAACGGGTAAAATTTGGTATGTGTGAATCTCTTGGCAGTGGTTGGGTGCTGTATGAATAGGGTAGGCACTGAAAGGCATCAAACTGGTGATGCACAGTCGCTGCAACTATATCGTACACATCAATTGTGCTTATTTTACCTCCCCGCGGTAACCACCGGGTACTGGTCTGTCCACCCGGACATTCCTGCTAAACTTATAAGCGCGAGTGTTGAACACAGAAAAAATAGCAACACTATAATGCTCTGCTTTAATGACTGTTCTGATCGATTCGCAGAAGTCTTGCACGAGCCCCTCAGAAAGAGGACGTACGGCGGATGAGCCCAACCAATTGGACCAACGGTGGCGTCAACAGTCAACGAAGCAGACGCCCTAATGAGCTACTTCGACGTATTTGGAGATAAGGTCATTAGGACAATTCAATGCAAGTCAGGGCATTGAAATAGAGATGGTGGCGGATGAACCCTTAATGGGCCAACGGCAGCGCTCATATCCCCGAAGTGGGTTACTGACTCCGGATTCTCCGGTTCCTTTTGTCCAAGGAATCCAACAAAGGACCTGGCCCTCCAGGTTGGGGGTTGTGCGTGGGGTTAACAACCCTGCCACGGAAAAAAGAAAAAGTTGCGAAGCGACCAATAGCCTCGGAAAAGGACGGATTTACTGTTGACGACCCGGAAAAACGAATCAAGGACAACGACCTTCGGATCTGCACGTGGAATGTTAGAACTCTTAACAGACCACGTGCATCCAAACAACTAGCGGAGGCCCTAGACTGCTACAGAGCAGGAATTACTGCCATCCAGGAAGTGCGATGGAATGGGCCGGGCAAAAGGAGGATGAAAAACTGTGACGTGTACTACGGTGATTGCGCAAGAAGACCACAGCGTTTATTTGGGTGCGGATTCGTCATAAGCGGTAGACTTAGGCAAGAAGTCTTGGGCTTTCGACACGTAAGTGAGCGACTTGTGACAATCCGTATCAAGGCTAAATTCGCCAACATTAGCCTAATATGCGCTCATGCCCCCACAGAGGACAAAGATGACGCCACCAAGGATGACTTCTATGAGCTCCTCGAAAAAACCTATGAGCAATGCCCTAAATACGACGTTAAGATCGTACTAGGCGATTTTAATGCCAAAATAGGTAAAGAGGAAATCTTTGGTAGGACTGTCGGAAAACATAGCCTACACGACACAACGTCTGAAAACGGACTTAGGCTAATTGACTTCGCAGCGGCACATAACGTCACCATTGCAAGCACACGGTTTCCTCATCTCGATATACACAAAGGGACTTGGCGACACCCAGATCAAAGAACCGTCAATCAGATTGATCACGTTGCGATCGATGCAAGACACGCCTCCAGTATCTTGGATGTTTGCACCTTCCGAGCAGCTAACATCGACTCGGATCACTACCTTGTTGCAGCAAAGGTAAGAATGCGAATAACCCGAACTCCACAACAACGGAGTAATACTGTGAGGAAGTATGACGTCGGAAAGCTGCAATCGCAAGAAACCGCCAGAACCTATGCCGATCGAATATCCCGGTACCTCTCAAGAAATCCAGTACCGCCAGCATCAAGTGCCGAAGATCAGTGGCAACACTGCCAACAAGCCATCAGAGATGCCGCAACTGATGTGCTAGGTTTCACCAGACCACCACCACGAAACCTCTGGTTTGATGACGAATGCAGGCAGGCCCATGCAGCCAAACAAGAGGCATATAAAGCGACGCTGCAAAGAAAGACGAGAGCTGCTCGCGAGCTTTACGAGCAGAAAAGACGGGAAGAACACCGGCTTCTCCAAAAGAAAAAAAGAGAGCATGAGAAGCGCGCGATCGAAGATATTGAGAGATGCTACTCCAGGAACAACGTGCGGAAGTTTTACCAACAGGTAAAAAGAACATGCCAAGGAAAAAAATCCCGCACAGAAGCCTGTAGAGATAGGAATGGAAACCTCGTAGTAGAGTCACAGTCGGTGCTGAGTACATGGAAGGACCATTTCTGCAGACTGTTAAACGGCGATGAAGGCCAAAATCCCGCTGTCAGGCAGAATGAACCATTCAACATAAATGATGACAGACAAAACTTCCGTCCACCTGACCAAAATGAAGTAAGGATAGCAATATCTAAACTCAAAAACAACAAAGCTGCTGGACCCGACGGATTACCCGCCGAACTTTTTAAAGCGGCCGGAGATGACCTGGTGGAGTGCATACACCAACTCATCTCTAAAGTTTGGTCAGAAGAAAGTATGCCTGATGAATGGAACCTCAGCACCGTTTGCCCGATTCACAAAAAAGGAGACCCTCTAAACTGCGCCAACTGTAGAGGAATAAGTCTCCTGAATATCGCCTACAAGATCCTCTCTGCCGTACTATGTGAACGCCTGAAACCTTTCGTCAGCAACCTGATTGGCCCCTATCAGTGTGGTTTCAGACCAGGAAAGTCCACAATCGATCAAATGTTCACGCTACGGCAGATCCTGGAAACCACCCAAGAATTCCAAATCGATACCCACCACCTCTTTATCGATTTTAAGGCCGCGTACGATAGCATTTATAGAGACGAGCTATACAGAGCCATGTCAGGTTTTGGCATTCCCACAAAACTCGTCCGACTGTGCAGGATGACGATGGAGAACTCTCGCTGCTCCGTCAAGGTTGGTTCCGACCTCACAGAAGCTTTTGACGTCAAAAAAGGATTCCGACAAGGTGATGCGCTATCGTGCGATTTCTTCAACTTAATACTTGAAAAAATTATAAGAAACTCGCAAGTCAATTGTAGTGGGACAATTTTTTTCAAGTCTGTGCAATTGCTAGCATACGCTGACGACATAGACATCATTGGCAGAACTCGGCGAGCTGTCACTGGAACGTTTGCTAGCATTGAAGCTGAAGCGGCTAAGATGGGACTAGCAGTCAATGAGGCCAAAACGAAGTACCTGCTGTCCACAAAAAGGGACACACAACACCGGCGGATAGGACAAAACATCACAATAGACAGGTACAACTTTGAGGTAGTTAGGGACTTTGTGTACCTCGGATCCGCTATAACATCTGACAACAACATCTCGTCAGAAATAAAGCGAAGAATTACTCTTGCCAATCGCTGTTTCTATGGGCTAGGAAGGCAATTGAGTAGCAAAGCCCTCTCTCGAAAGACAAAGGAGACTCTGTATAAGACCCTAATCATCCCAGTCCTGCTCTATGGCGCCGAGGCATGGACTCTATCTAAAGCGGATGAAGATATCCTTAGTCGTTTCGAGCGTAAGATTCTTCGGAAGATTTTTGGCCCTATCTGCGTTAACGGGCTTTGGAGGAGAAGGTTCAACCAAGAACTATACGAGCTGTACAGCGACATTGACCTGGTCAAAAAAATACGCATATCACGTTTAAGGTGGCTGGGTCATGTAGAGCGAATGGACAACAATGCTCCGGCTCGCAGGATCTTCGATTCCATCCCAGAGGGTAGACGCAGTCAAGGAAGACCTCGCCTTAGGTGGCGCGCTCAAGTGGAGGACGACCTCAACCAACTTGGAGTGCAAAACTGGAGGCAGCTAGCCAAAGACCGAGTTGGCTGGAGAGGCATGTTGGTTGAGGCCCAGGTTCGTCCCGAACTGTAGCGCCACCTAAGTAAGTAAGTAAGTAAGAATCTCTTGGCATTCCTCAGAGGGGAAATTGAAATTTTATTTTTCGGTTTAAAAATAACGGTACCTGCCATATAACTTATAAGCTTATAAGCTTATTTTTCTCGAAAACAGCTCCAGCGATTTTGATGAATTTTTTTGCTGGTAGTAGCTATCAGCTAATTAGAACAAAATTTACCGCAAATGTCAGTTAAAAAAGGTACCGTTTTTTAATTTTCGACTTTCTCGGTAACGGCTCAGTGGATTTCAATAAAATTTTATATTTGAAAAGATCTAAGTAAAGATCTAAAGTAAATTTAATAATTATTTTTTTTTATTTTGAATACATTTTTGATATTTTTGTTAATTCAATATTTTTTTAAACTTATCAAAAAAAATATTTAGGATTTTAAAATCAGACGTTAATTAATAAATTCTAAAAACCTGCATAACAAAATTACAAACAAAAAAAATTGCTCAAAAACTAGAAATAAAAAAACATGATTTTATCAAAACCGGTCCTACAATTTTCGGCATACTTTATTTTTTACCAAAAACCTTTAAGTATTGTGGTTTTCATACATTTTATATGTTCAAACTGTGTTATTTTCAACGTAAATGTTCATTGTTTCTGTCAAAGATGTAATTGGGCACATAAGAGCAAGTACGTGCGACCCAGTCGTGCCCATTTTTTCTTTTTGATGTGTTCTTTCCACTTAAGCTTCCGATGTATTTGGCAATATTAGCGTAACGTACAGCCTTACTGTTCATAAAAGTTGGAACATTGCTGAGCTTTTTGTTTTCTAATTTGTAAAGTTTATGCGTCGATTTTGTTTCATTTTATTTGATACCCCATTTTTTGCGTCTATTCAATAATTTTATCGACGGCTTTTTCCAATGGAGCACCCTTCGAACAAGATATATGTGGCACGATTATTACAGTATCATCAATAAATGTGGCTATTATAGCGTTGTTGTCCACTGCGACATAACTTGTATATTGCTGATACAGGCTTTTAGTACTTAATAATTTTGGTCGTACTGTAGGGGAGAGTGGGGCTTAGTAACAGCTAAAAAAACAGGCTTCCTCTTAAAATTAAGAATCGCGTGAAGAAGAAAAAATGTGCATCCTTTCCATATATATCAGCGTACCTACTTCAGTTCAGAAGTTCTGTGTCTGTGTGGTCCCAAAAAATAGCAGGTTTCTAATTTTTTTTTTTGTATTTTTGGTCTTTCTCTTCACACGGAAGAGATAGCGTGGTGGTTATTTTTTTTAAACATCCATCATAGTTTTGGTTGTGTTTGTGTGTATATCTTATATATGTGTGACATCCGGTTTTTTGTATATTAATTTCTTTGTGCGAAATTTCATTGTGAGGGAAGTTTTAACGTTTTTGCGGAGTAAATAGTAACATGTTAAAACTTACCCCTTGATTTTTTTTTTTACTGATCGTTGTGAACAATAACGACCGAGAGCTGTTTTTTTCTTTCATATTTGTGTGTGATACATATAAATAGAAAAAGTTTCCATGAGATAGTCCTCAAGATGCCTGGATGAGAAATAACCCCGGGAAAGCAATGACAGTACATGACATTCCGTCAATCGTAAGCAAAGCTCTGCCCTTGGTCCTGAATCCGACAAACATACAAAATGGATTTAAGAAAACTGGAATCGTTCCCCTGAATGATTTTTCATGATCACGATTTCTTGTCGGCGTTTGTTACTGATCGGCCAAATCCAACAGAATCTGATAACACACTTCCTTGTGTGGAACAACAAGCTGAAACAGGAGGAGCCATTGACGAGGAACCATTCGTTCTGGAGCAACCTGACAAACCATTACTTGCAGTGGCACAGTCTTCAGTTACTGAACCAGGTTTATCATTGGACCCTATTGCGATACCTCAATGTTCACCGGGACCATCTGGATCTGGACTACAAACAAATAATTTTACGCCAGAGCATATAAAGCCTTTCCCAAAGGTAGAGCAACGAAAACAATGTAACGCGTAGGGTGGGAAATGCTGCAATTTTGACGGATACACCCGAGAAAACAGCCATTTTGGAGAAAAGAAACAAAGCCAAAAAGAGAGACAAGAATGGAGCCAAAAAGGGGCCTACAACCAAACCAAAAACAAAAGGTGAAGAAAAAGGTATTAGCCTCTTCATCAGAAGATGATGATGACCAACAAAATTTGTATCTCGTTTGTTGTGGGGCATTTTCTTAAAGCTTGCCAGGGGAAAATTGGGTTCAGGCATAATATGCAAAAAGTGGGCCCACTCCAAGTGCGTAAAAGAATCTCTTCCTGTATGTTACGTATGCCTCAACTGTGACACGGATGAAGATTCTTCTTCCTAGTCCTATATTTAAGTTTGTTTTTTATAAATGAATTGTGATTTTTTATTTTTTGTTTTGAACTTATTTTTTTTTTATTAAAACTATGGCTGTTTTTTACATAACATATTTAAATAATATATATTCTTGGCATAAGTTTTATTTAATTGAATTAAGAGTTATGTTTTTTTCTTATCAGATTTTAATAAAATAATAATTTTCTTTAAAAAATATTTCTTAGTTTTTTATAATTCTTGTTACAATTTACCCCTACTTATGTTACAACTGGCCCCATTGTAACCATTGTAAGGGTAAGATGAAACAACACGTTTTTTTTTTCAATGCAATCTTGACATCTTCCGAGCTTACTTTGTTTAAATTTTTTGGTGGATCTTATAGCCGAAACATGGTTCTTAAATTTAAAAAAAGTTTTGGCTGACTTATTTTCAAAATCTTAGGAGCTACATAGGTTTTCGTAAAAAGTGTTACTTTAAGCCCCACTCTCCCCTACTCTAAAGAGTCGGTTGCTAGTACTTTAAGACCATATTTATTAAATAAAATTTTAAGAATTATTATAAACTATAGGCACTCTTAGCTGACGTAATTCTCCTGAAGGCGCGGGCGTAGAGTTACAAACATAGATGAACTAGAGAGAACAAGAAGAAGAAGATAGAGGAAAATAAAAAAGAAAACAAAAATATTTGCATCTTTAGTTATTTTGTGGTCTTTTCCTTACAAAAATGAATCAGATGTTTTGATAACACTTAAAGTCCAAATAATCACGAAAATTATTCCCAGAATATCAACCCAATATAGAACTGTGTGTCTGTATTGCAAGTTGTGTATGCCGCAGCTTAGTTTTTATGGTAAGATTTCCGAACTTGAAGAACCCTTATTTCTTAGAGAATTTTTATTTTCTTCCAAAAAACTTATACAATTTTAAGGTTGCCATTTATATAAGGTGTGAAAACCCCCAAAACTCTTTAATCAAGAGGGTACAATTTATTCATTTAATTTTCGTCTGATTGTTCTAATATAACGATGATATTACGCTTAGAGAAGCCATTTCACTTCACTGTTAAAAGACCAAATAAAACTTTAATTAACCTCATATAATGTATATTAAAATTAAATTTTTCTACCGATGTCATGCTTTAAAAATGTTGTTTATTTCGCACATAAGCTTATGAAAACAAAAATTCAAAAAAGAGTTCTGAAAAATAAAATAGTATTTATTTATACACAAATTCCTTTTTCATAAAAAAGAGCAACACAACGCGGAACAACCAATAATAAGCTTTAAGGTAGAAACATCAACACGATGGGTACATATTCATATGAAGGTATGAACACAATATTAAAATATTCTTTTTGAAATCCACCTTCAAGAAACAGGTGACACGGCCCGAGGAGGTCGTAAGCCACCATTTGCACGTTCGAATAAACGCAACGTGACTGAGGAGCGTTGAGTACTGCAGCATAGAGTGCACACGCACTTTAATATCCTTTTTCGAACTCCAAGGACGTGACTTGTATAAGTAACACAGGCTATTCCCGAAACTGATGTCCGTCATTCCTTTTGCATTGCAAATGCTCCTTCCAATATATTCAACATTTAATATTCAATATCAATTCCTGAGTGGGTGGACTTACTTCTGCAAGACGCCCACCCATCTGACAGTGCTATCTTCTGTTGCCATTAATCGAATAAAATGCTCATCTTCCTCGACCTTTTCCATATCGGAATATTCCTCTTGCACGTTTCCTTCAACGAAAGATTGCATTCTAAATTTGGAAACGGTAGCAGACTGTGTTAGAAGGAGCGGGGGAACCAACTCCTTTTCGAAACGAGTGCGAATAAATGTATCTATTTCACATGTGGGTACCAACTACCTACTTATTTACCATCGTTATTCCGGGTATAACCTAACATTTATCCAAAATCCCACAGGCGTCGTCGTCGTCTTAAAAAAAAAAAAACTTGATGGCTGCACCAAATGTTATCCCAATTTTTGAGCACGCCGCTGTGTAAACGAGGATGGGATGGTGCAACAACTCGGTTTATGGCTCAAGGCGTACGCCGCGCGACGTACATAGTAAGTTACCTACTTGAAACTCAGGTTTAGAACGGGGACCAGGCGTTCGTATGGAACAGCCAAGTTACATGTAGAAGCAGTTTTTGCATAAAAATGGATTTACGTGAGAATATACTTTTTTACTACCCCAACTCCATAACCGCCTAGATGCTCCATAAAGTTTTGGTCTTGACGTTGCACTTGAGAGAACTACCAACATTCAGCAGCCATCATGAGTGGGTAGAAAGTAACAACTTGCACAAGTGGCGGGCGCGGCGCGGCATAGCAAAATGTTGTGAGGTTTGCCTGGACGGGTGTGTGCTTTGTTGCAAGCATACTCACAAAGGGACAAATATTGGATTAATGAAATTTTGAATATTCGAATATTTATGAAATTGAAATAAATATATCGACAGCAAATATGGCCGACGGATTCGAAAAATAGGTTTTTGTTTCTTTGAAACTGAGTCCACACACTTTTAAACTTTGGATTTTGCCCGAAACTTTTCTCCGACTTCACTGGGTATGGCGTCGAAGACTTTTGTCAATGTTCATCCTTTTTAATGACCGAACCATCTTAGCCGCTTGGTACGGATTTTTGTTTTAATGGACTGATGTTACTGTGCAGCAAGTTTAACTTGTTGCTATATCTTCTTCGCCATAGATTGCTTGCAGTTGTTTTCCCTAGAAAACAACTGCAGTTGTTTTCTTATCATTTAGTTATTCTTATCATATGAGTTCCATCAGCAAGCCCATATATTTTTGTTTTTTTACTACGTTATTGCTCATTGTGGCCTCAGTGTCCCGCAGTACGATATTGATATAGTCGGAAGAACACTGGGTGATGTCAGTAGCGCTTTTGTGAGTATTGAGACGGATGCAGCGAATATGGGCTTAGGAGTCAATTAGAACAAACTCAAGTATATGCTATTAAGGTCATCAAGAAGGGATACCCAAAATTGACGTCTTGAACAAAACACCAAATTATAGACAGACATAATTTTGAGGTAGTTAGGAACATTGTCAACCTGGACTCTGCTAATAATTTGGAGAACAACTTCAGCCGTGAGATTAAACGATGAATAAACTCTTGGCAATCGCTGCCTATTCGGTTGTTCAACCAGTTTATTATTTTCAAAGAAAACTCACACTTTTCTATATTTATAAGTTAATTTTTTATTCTTCTTTTAACCGTTTTACCTACTTCACTTTAGAAGAATTTATAAGAACCTTAAAACTTTACTTAAACACTATTGAACTTATCACACTGGCTGTACTTCTACGTCTCTTCTAAATCGCGCTGACAAAACCAAAGATCGAGCTTTTTTCTAAGATGACAGTTTCTTGGGCATATAACAGAATTAAGGTGATTTGCTCTCTGTTGGAATTATTACATTCCCAAAAAGAAAATGCAACCTGGCCAAAAGGCAATCGTACACCTTGAAACTGTCACTCGTATGAACTTTCGTAAAGGTTATAAAATTTGCGGTTTGCAATTCTTTCATGGGAACTATTTTGTGAAATATTCCCACACAGAAAAAGCATTGATTGCAGCCCGATAGTGGTTATGTAACACGGGCTTAGAAGGGAATTGATTAGCAAAGCCCTCTCTTGAGCAACTTAATTGTCCCTTTATAAAACCCTCATTATCCCATTCCTGCTCTATAATGCAGCCGTATGGACATTGTCAAAAGTGGGCGAGGACGCTTTAGGTGGCTGCAAATGAAAAATGTTTCGGGTGATTTTTCGTCTCGTATCCATTAACGGCGAGTGGAGTAGGAGATAAAACGAAGAGTTGCACGACGACACAGACCTAGCCAAAAGGGTAAATGTCCGACGTCTCAGATGGTCGCAACATAAGAGCGGAGGATATCAATGCTCTAGTCTAAGATTAGGGAATAGTAAGTGAGCATTCTCCAGCGTCATTTTGATGAGATGTATCAGTTCAGCTGATAATCCAAAACTGGACAATACAGTTCAAAGCACAGGACGGGTAGTGAATTCTGATGTTGACTGTTTCAATCTTCTGTAGAAGTTTGGCACCTCTTTTCTGCATCTCCTCGCCTTTCCGTTTCTGATGATATTTTTTTTTCTCTTGAGCAAGGGTTTATCATCCTTCTTTCGCCCAATGCAGAGATTATAAGATGCACTTATAATTGTCATCCAAAGTGTTTTGGCTTTGTTGCACTGAGTCGAAGCAGTGGTTTCTTCAGGGAACACGCGATACAAATCATCGTACCGACTTGAATCGTGCCGATATCGGTACGATGTGTTGGATGAAACACACACACAATGCGATTTGCAATGCTTTCTTGACTTGCGCTCATTTGTAGTTGATGTGTTCATTTGAACATGCCTTTAAAAATTCAGTTCATTGTAGTAGTGGGTACATACAAATTTGTGGCTGAGCTACTACCACGTTTAGAGTTTTTAACTTTTTTTCCTTATATTTTCAACATAATACTACATGGTCTGGGAAAAGTCTATTACCGGTACCTTTCATACAACGTTTTTTTTATTTTCGATTTTCTCGCTAACGGATAAATGGATTTCTATAAAAAAAATTTTTGTAAAGATGTGGCTTAACAGATTAATCCTGCACACCATTTTGACATATTCTTGACAAACTTTCCACCAATTTTTTGCAGCGTTCTATTGGCGTTGCATACCAAACGTTTTTCTCTGGGATTTTTGCCTTCCAATTGGCGCTCAATATCATTCCACAGATTCTCAATCACGTTAAGATCATTAGACTGAGTCGGCCATTTCAAAACATTAACGCAATTATCTTCTAAGCACGATTTAACCAACTTAGAAGTATGTTTCGGATCGTTGTTGTGCATAAAACGCCATGTCAAGGGCTAATTGTTATCCTCGAAAGGAATCATGTGATCTTTCAAAATGTTTTTTTATCCATTTTCGAGCTAACTTCGACAAGTGTGCCAATACCGTGCCCCAAACAATAAGTCCCCAAAACAATAACATTTCCTTCTCCGTGTTTAATTGTGTGCTACTTTGGGCTGTATTGTTGGTTAGGTGGACGGACGCCAAACATATTTTTTCCATCTAATGCGAATCTGCAGAGCTTTGATTTATCACTCCATAGCACGTTTTTCCTAATAAATTAAGATGTTTTCGAATGTGTTCCTTAGGAAAGTGAATTCTGCATTTAAATTTTTTTTGAGACAAACGTTTTTTTTTGCGCTATGGAATTCCGTTTAACCGTCGTTTTATTGTTCGAGAAGACACAGAAATACTGTTCTGCTACTCAGCATCTGATTTTATTTGATTTGAAGTCTTGAACGCGTTTGCAGTCGAAATTTTTTGGATTATATAATCTCTTATGATGGTTTTTCTTGCGCGTGGGGCTTTTGGAACGATTTTTAAAATTTCAAATGTCTAAAGATGGCGAATTGCGATACAAACAACAATAACTTGGAAATTTCTGAAATGGTTTTTCCTTGAGCTTGCATCTCATTTATCAAGAATCTTTTATCCTCTGATCAGTGTGGTCATTTTCCCATGTCTATCTTTTTTTTACAGAAATTTATTTTAAATTCACACATGAACACTTGCTGATCAATTAATAAAATTAAAAATTTAAATAATGAAATTAATGGAAATAAATAATTCTGAATGAAAACTGCAATGTGCTAATTAATTGACCAACCTTAAACAATGATCTTTGACGGGTGTCACACATAAAACCTAGATATAACAGCAACACAAAAAATCTAACGGTTTTATGATCTCCAGCCTCTAAACCCAAGCATTTAGTTACCAACTACCGTTTTATAGCTAAGTTGTCTGTTATTCTCTAGTTTGTGATGTCCTTTCTTTCAATTGTAGTTCTGTTTCTGGTTCTGTTAAGAAAAAGTCGACTGTTACTAATTTATTAAAATTCACTACATTTTGCATAGATGCCTCTGTGTATTTACAGACTTTAGTAAAGCCTTCGACAAGTTATATCATTAAGTACTTTACACCTTATTGAAAAGAAATTGTTCTCAGTTATTATTTTAAACCGGAGATTTCTTCTTACTTAAGCGATAGATATTACAGTTGAATACAACAACAATAACAGTTCTAGTTTGTTTAAAGTTAATTCTGGTGTACCACAGGGGTGCCACCTCTGTCCACTGTTTTTTGTTTTGTTTATTACTGATCTCCCTTCAGTTTTCCGAAATTCCATGACTTTGATTTATGCCGATGACGTGAAAATATTTCGAACAGTAAGCTCCTTTGACGATTGCCAAATACTTCAAAAAGATCTGCAAAGATTTTGGGAATGGTGCAATATTAATCGTTTGTTATTAAATATTGACAATTGCAAAACAATGTGTTTTACACGAAAACGTATGTTCTGAATTCGTCAAATTTGAAAAAATTTTATAACTTTTCAGACCTTGGAATCGTTGCAATTATCTATTAAAAAAAGCCAGTAAAACCCTTGGATTCATAAAGCGATTCGTTCTTGATTTCCGTGATTTCCTTATGTCCCCTGTCTTCCATGGTCGAACAGGGTTATTTGGCCTCCGTACTCCCATCCCATAGACTTCAGCTTATAAATCTCCCACCATAATTCACAGAGAGTATTTGAACAATGTTTTATTGTTGGCATAATAAGTGGATCCATTTGATCTTCTTCAGTTCTAGAACAATTGAATTTTAATGTAGGCAGAGTTACAGCAATTTATGTGTCCACCTCGGTAGATCGTGTTGGGGTTCCATTTCATCTTCAGAGCATATTTCTTTCCTACTCCTGGTTCATGAGAACCTAACTCTGGTATTTACAACTAATGGATCCAATAACGATCGTCGATATTTAACCTTTCAATTATTCAGAGTGCAAAGCGTGACGATCCGATTTTTCCGACTAAAATTATTCTTTGATTGGAGATATTCACAAATATTTTTTTTCTAAAATACATTTTTCCGTAATTTTGCTTGTAAGAAAACACAAGCTTTATTTAACACTGTCCGATTGAATTAAAAAACAACTAAATTGGTACAGGTATATTATCCCACAGCAAGAGCGAAGATGTGCATGGAGAGGATTAAGAGAACAAAAAATGTTGGGCAAAAAATTTAATGAGTACAATGCCAAACATATAAGAAAGAAACCAGAACGATAATTAAGCGGATAATTCTCTCTTCGCCAACAAACTGACAAATGCCCCGTCAGCGACATATGTGTACCGGTCCCTGTACATTTCTTATGGGACTACTAATATAATACGTCTGCAATTTTAGAGACTAGGAAAAGTAAGGCTGCTTCTTACACGTATTCACATACGCAAAATTAAATTTTAGGGTTTACAGGGCATGGTCGGTATGGGTCGCAGGTCTATTTTCTATAATGCCAGAGATGAAATACTTTTTTGACAACACGACAAAAAGTTATGATCATACCTCATGTAAAGAAAGTCCATCGGTGGAACTTCATTGTGTATATTTTTCAAAGTTCATGAGATGAGGAGAGGATTTGAAGAGAGCTGTGAATGGCAAATTCCTGCCAAAAACTGACAAAATGAGATAGAAGGGGAAGCTTCTTCGTTCGCTTGATTGTTATTTTCGTGCGTCAGATCTTCGAATATTGAAAACGAATGAGTGGTAAAAACGATTAAGTTTTAAGAGAGAGAAGAGTTAAATGTGGGTTAAGTACAAAGCATTGTATTGTTCATAAAAGATTATTTGGTTTGCATTGTTTCGTCGGCGGATTTGTACGATTAATATATTTTGGAATCTGCTTAAATAGTTCAACTGTTTAAGATCCATTGTAAAACAGGTTTTACTACTCATGACCCCAAATTTTAAATAATGCTTGTGCCATTCAGATAATATTTTAAACCTCACCATTTCAATAGGCTTTACTCAACTCGTAATCTTTAACATTGCAAGCGTTTCCCTTCCCAACTCGCATTACTTGAGTGATATTTATTTAAGCCTTTTTTTCCTGGAACTATATCCCTGGCGTCTTGTTCATATTTCTGTCTATGATCGTTAGGGTTCTTATAAGGGTTCTTTTTAGTGATCGTTAGATTTCTCGTTTAACAGTTATTTGTAATGCTTGAATTAAAATCTATAAGTTTACAAAAAGTTAATAATTGTGTATTCCACCATAGAAAAATACCTACCCATGTTAGTTTAACTTTATATTTCTGTTTTTGTTGTGGTTTTGAGTCAAACCGTTCTAAAATAATATTTTTCAAAAATAAGCAGGCCCAGTGCCACATACGGGTAATTCAAATAGCTCTAGTTATTCCTTTCAAAATCATCTACCTGCCTGTGAAAGTCTCATCAAAATCGGTCTATTAATAAGAATTTTCGAACAAAAAACAACACCATTACCACCTAGTGAGTATTTAACATAGCCTAAGTTACTCCTTCGGATATCAGATTCCTGCCAGTGAAAGTCCCGTCAAAATCGGTGCAGACGTTCCCGAGATTACAAAAAAAAAATTAAATGGTGTTTTAGTTATAAGTACTGTATATCCCTTCGTATACATCAAGTAAAAAGCCGTTATTTTGATTTTAAAAACAGACACTTCATTTTTTATGTGTATAGCTTTTATATTTTAGACACTATTCTAATATTTTATTCTAAAAACATTGTTGCAAGTTCTTACGACCAAAGTGGCATGTTTTTAAGGAAACACAAATAGCAGTTTCATTGTTGCTTATTTAATTTTCTATACGAAAATATTTTTTGACAGTTTGAAGATTTATGTTCTCATTTTGTCAACCGAGGAATATCGTCGACGACGGTTTTCGCATCTTTCTTTGGATATAACTTCAAAAATGCACACACACTCTCTGCAGATAAGAAGCAACGAATCTCCTTGAGTTGAGAAAACCTTAAGAATAACTATGACAAGAATTAATAGGACAACAAAAAAAAAAAAACTTAAAACCTCCGCGGGCTCCTTCGTAGAAAAGTACTAGATGACGATATGAATACAGAATGTGTGGCTTAGACTTACTCTACCAACAGGACGTATCTGGTGAACTTGCACTCCTTAAGCGTACTTGCAATGCACCTATTCCACAGATTTGAATCTTTTTGTGATAATTGTATTTCAGCCGTGTTGTTGTCGAAAAATGGAAATTACGAAACGAATGGAAAAGATGGTTTATGCTGATGTTGAGATGCTCATATTCGTAACTCTTTGGTCTCCTTTTGTGGCATCCACCCTGGGGGTTAGTCACTTGGCTGGTGACATTGTGTTCTTAAATGAGTTTTAAATTGATGCAGCAAGGAGGGTTCTTCAAAAGCATTGAAGGTTCATAGTTTTGACTCTGGCAATGGTTGATCCATTGAGTTAATATCTGCACAGAGAAAATAGTAAGCTTGCAAATGGACCTATTTGAAATGATAAATTTCGTTTTAAATGCCCATAGAAAGAGTTTGATAAGCGGGTTACATGTTTAAAGGAGTAGACAGTATATACCTTGCTTTCGAGTCCTGGATCAGATATATTATCCCAAGTCCAGTCATCACAAATGAAACTAAATAAATTCACTTGTATACGACTACTAAGTACATCCCAAGTAAGTACAAGTTTCTGAGTTCTTAGAAATTCTTATTTGCTTAAGTAGCTTAGTTCAATTTATAATATTTGATCTGATGGCAACGCAAGAGGTATCTGCATAAGTTTTTAAATCTTAAATTTGACTTGCGAAAACCTCAACGGAGTGGGAAATTGAATTTTGCATTATTTAGCAATGACAATCCAACCGAAAGTTGCTCTGATGCTAATATTCGAGTTAACATCCTAAAAACCAAAACTTTTTTGACCCCAATGGCACAGAGATTTATTTTTTGTAAGCAAGGACGAACTTTTGGTATTCACCTTAAGACAACAAACAATCTGAGTTACTTCCCCAAACTCCAAGCCTTTGTGTCAAACATGTCAAAGGCATGTCCCCATAGGCGACATCTTATTTGATTAGGGAAATAGCGGGTAAGACCGGTCATATTAAAAATTCCATAGGTTTTTATTTGTTCATGTTTCCACATTTTTATATGTTTTGATCTATGTATAGTACGGTGATTTCAAATGTTTTGTTTCTGTAAGACAGTAATGTTTTTTTTAACAGAATATGGTAATTTTTTTCTTGAAAAAACTTAACATGTTTCTTGGTTACCAGCACAAAATATATAAGTCGGTTAAATACAAAATTTGTATTCAGTTAGTTGCCTTTTGCCTTAACCGTGCTTTTTAACCCACTCACCCTCTTTTACCCTGCATCGCAACTATAGCAACCTTGTTTAGTGGTTAAATGTGCTTAGTTTTGTTTAAAAGAAAGAATGTCTCACATGATATCGCAGAAAAAAAAATTGTCAGTACTATTTTCATTTTTATTCCATGTCCTGTCCATGAATCATTCATTTCTTTTCGAAAGGACTGATTCTGATTTCTTGTGACTCCTCTTGTCAGCCCGACATGTCAATCAAAAGTTTTTTAATGACAAACGAAAGCAAAAAAGCGTTAAAGTGAACTTCCTCCAAACACAAACACACAAGAAAGAAAAACTGTCAAAGGAGCAGGGAAAAGGAAGCCGTCTTGCAAAACAATTTTTAATGCATATTTCATCCGGGAAATTGAATTATATTTCTTACTTGTAACAATTTGTTTGGAAAAAAGGAAAAACGGCGACGGCGACATCGACACAGTCAGTTGCTGACACAACTAGATACATACGATACACCCCTTTCGGTGTTTCTATCTACGTATGTATGTATATATAAGGACTTTAGAGGGAGTGTCGAGGGTATATTTTCTTCTAAACAGCGAGGGAAAAGTCTATGGAAGTAGGTCGTTCTCTTATACGTTTTGTGGAGTTTCTTTTACCCCCTTTTTTCTAGATGACAAATTCTTATAAAGTGCTGCGAGTTTGCATGGAAATTGACAGATTAAGGAACGGTTATAAATTCAAAGTATTTCAATTAGGAATGAAGTTTTGCACTTAGTAACTTTGAGAGTGACAAATATTTTTTGTATTTCTATCTATGTAAGTAGGTAATGTGTCGACAGGGATATTGGAGCTTTGCATGAAGTGGAGCTTCGATATGCCGGTATTTTTTAAAGTGAAGCTTCGATATGACGGTAGCGGGAATGGTAATTGATGCATTACGGCCTCATGAAACTGTTATATATTGACTCAATGCTTATGGTAGAGCCGGTTGCTTAAGTATAGCGGAACAGTCCCAAAGATTCTATTTATGAATTTAAAATAATGTGAAATATGTTGTTGAACAAGCACCGTCGTTATGTTGATTTCACTTCGACTGATGGTAATATTTTAAGCTTTCACTTATTTACTATGGCCTGGTTCGAGTATCGGGACTGAATGCCTAAGGGTCTGGGGTCGATTCCCCGCCTAATTTTTCTACGATGCTAACTCTTGCGGCGAGGTCCCAAATTCTTCTAAAGTAAAATTTGTAATGGAACAAAAGAATTTTTTTTGACGTGATAACGTCTTATAAACAGATGACAGACTACATGTACGAAATAACATGACTAATGCTGATAAGACTTATGACTCATGCTAACCGCGATACTGTGGTTCTTTCAACAAAAAACGATCACAAGCACCAGGCGAACATGAAAAAGAACAGGCGCAAATTCCCAAAATAATTCCACTCAATTTCAAAAAGTATAAAAAGAGAAAAAGAAATACAACATAGGCCGAGTTTTGTTAAAGTAGAAAGTAGATATTGGGGTGTGTGTTGATTTATTTCTGAAATGTTCCTGAATTGTTTCTGAATGGTTTTTTGTAGTAGACACAACTTAAAGATTTCGTGAGGTCTATAGATCTGACTGTCTTCGCTCATATACATGGTTTTTCTATCTGACAAAGACAGTCCGCAGAAGTGGAACTTCATTGTTCCCAAAAACGACTGATATGACTCATTTATGAGGTTAATTTTTCTTTGTTTGCCTTATTTATTTCAGCTGAATCGCTTATCTTTTCTGGTTTCAGATCAAAAACTTAGAAACTATTAACACTTATAATGATTTTTTTTTTAATCCATGACTTATTTCTAGCCCAGTAGAAACCGACACTAAATAAGGCTAAAATCGCAAAGATGTAGTTCTGAATTTTTAGTATGCTATATGGAACTGTTAGGGTAGTGTTAATTATAGAAATATAAATATAAATAGAAACTTCGGTGTTTTCATCAATAATCAGCCTAAATAGGATCTTCCCTCATTTATTATTTATGGGGTTGAACCTCAAAATCTTAAATGAATTCTTGGGGTTATTTTTAATTCGTTGTATTGAAGTTTTGATGTTAGTAAAAATTTGCGACTGAACACCCAAATATTTCACAATGGTTTTCGACTCGTTGCTTAGACCATCTGAATTGTTTATTCTTTAGATTTTTCCATTTGGTCTCAAATATTTGCAGCTTATCAAATTGATTGCAGTTTCATTTTAATATTTGCAATTCAGGATGCACTTGCATTCAGAGTGGTGTCATCAGCAAACGCTATTGAACCCTCTTTTTCCTTACTATTTCAGAAATATATTACATTACATTACATTACATATTGATCTGCTCCGTAGATAAATCTACGAAGCAGAGACACTTATGAGCACTGGCTGCTGAGGCCATCGGCTCAGACAATTACAAAGACAACACACAAGACGACATTGATACAGGACAGAACATAAGATAGAGGGAGGACGGAAAAACAGAAAACACATAACACATGTCAACAGCACGCAGTTGGTTTCGAGACGGTCCTCCATCTTTCCACTAACCACGCGCAACGATGCTTGATTTCGCTGATCTCACGGGAAGCGATGTTCAGAAATATATGTACATACCAAACAAGCATGGTGCCGAGAATGTGCCTTGTGTTAAACCATTGGTAATATTAAATACCTTAGCCGTCTATCACTTACAATGAATTTCTTGTGATTCACAATGGATGAGATAACTTTTATTAAATGTTTTAGAAATTCATCCCAACCGTGTCGAAAGCTTTATCGATATATACTAGGCTGGCAGCTGTAGGTACATGTAGCATTAAATGTCCAATTGCTGTAACATTTGTTAATTTTGTTCGTTCTGCCGTGTCGTCAGAAAACAGAATAGCATCAAATTGTTCCTAAAGAAGTTGTTAAACTCTTAAACATCTTCGAACCGATAGCTTCAGGTTCTTTGTTAGTTTAAAAAAAAAAAAACAGTCTCCAGAGCAGGTACATAGGTAAAACCAAAAATAATTGAACGCTAATGGATCGATTCTGTTGAACTTTCAATGCATATAATATATTTAGCTCTTTTTCGAAATTTTGTTTTAAAGAGTACAACTAACAAATAGGGAAGGGTGTAGGACGCTTTCAGGTAAATACTAAAAAGACGTATGTTTCCGGTGTTATAAAGTGAACTCCACAGAAGAAAATTTCAAAGCAATTCTTATATTTACAAGAACCAATTCATAACATGAACAAATAATTCGGCAGGAAAAAAATCCAATAACAGCAACAATTTTTGGTCATTTGTAAAACAAATGCAGAATTCTTTGTCGTCGTCTGTTCTTACTCTCGTCTTCAACAATGCTCCAAATGTCAGTTCTCACGAACTTCGTGCCTTTAAATAGTTTACCGTTATTTAAGTAACAATGTTCCAGTGAAATAGCCAGCAGCATTTCTCTACTGAAAGAATTCCACCGAAATACTCGCACTGCTAGGAATGCCCATCAGTTTACCCTTTATTCCAACTTTGGATGGGCTGTTAAGCACAGATATTCGTTCTTTAGTCGCCCCATATGAATGTGGAATGCTCCAGTTTACCATTGTCTGGATGCAATGGTTTATGGCGATAATTTAACGTGATAACGTCATAAGAAAACATTGATAGCAGCAACAGCAACATACAGCCCGTTAACTCACACCCACAAACCCTTTCAATAAATCCACACACACACACCCCAATATCCGCCTATTTTGAATGTCTTATTCTTTTCTTATTCTTTTTGAATTTGAGTAAAATTATTTTGGAAATTTGCGCCTGTTCTTTTTCATGTTCGCCTCGTGCTTGCGATTGATTTTGGTTAAAAGACCCACAGTATCGCAGCGTGCGTCACTTTTCTTATCAGCATAAGTCTAATCAGCATTATCAGCATAAGTCTTATCCGCATAAGTCATGTTATTTCGTATGTGTAGCCTGTCAACGATTTATAAGACGTTATGACGTCAAAAAATCAATAATTTAATTGAAAACAGCTTGCAAAATTAGAAACAAGAAAATTATTTGAGGTCAGCAGTATTTCTTTTGATTGTTCAATTATCTACTAGCTTACCCACAAGTTACTTCTTACAAATTAAACTATCTGATTGTGAAACGACCCCAGTGGCACAGCGGGTGAATAAAATAACCTTAGTTACACCTTATAACATAAGCTATTCGCCTGTGAAAATTCCGTCAAAATCGGTCCATAAAAAAGAATTTTCCAAAAAAAAAAAAAAAAAATACCACCCAGCGCCAGCGCCATAGCCACTAGGTCTAATTTAAATAGCCTAAGTTACTCCCTAGAACACCAGAAATCTGGCAGTGAAAATCCCGTCAAAATCAAATTGATATTAAAAACAGACACCTTATTTTTGTTTACCTATGCGTATAGATTTGAACTTAAAAGTTCCATGATCCCTGTTATGTGACCCGTGATACTTGCATTGGTTGAATTGGTTATACCCATTGTTGTGTGTACAGAAAGGCACATATAAATTTGCATAAAAGAAGAACAGAAAAAAGTTTTTTTTATTAACAAAAAAAATCATTTACATACACATTGTCAATTAAATTAAAATTTGAATGTCGCAATTTTTCAACCAAAAAAATATGAATTTTGAAAAGCTTCGCATAAGTTTTTGTATGAAAATGTTGTAAAATGTTTACAATAGTCACAGTCGTATGGTTTGGATGTAGTGTATTTAAAAAAAATACTTTATTAAAATGTACTCCACCTCATTCTTACTATCATTGTGTACATCCACCTGAGGACGTCTCATACCATGAGAACTTTGGTAGCTTTTCCGGCTGTTTTCTCGAAGGAACTATCTTTCTATCTAGTGTTATATCTATATTTAACCTCCCTCTTGATGCCAATTTCGTTACCAGCCAATTGGATATATAGTATTTCAATATGGACTTCCGAACTTTGACAGTTGATAGCGGCCATCTGTCAAATTGGTCATTTATTCAGTCTGTTTTGCCAAATCATTATGGATGGACGTGCAAATAATATTTTTTTTTATCGAAATGGGTGTTCTGTTCGGGCAGCGTTCCACGCGCTTCACCCATTATCAAAAATCGTCCCATTTAAGGAAATGGTCATCGCACTGGGAGGTGATGTGAACTCAACACCGAGATCGGATGATTCGACCCCATTAGACTTTTCTTGTGGGATTTTCTTAAATCGCAGGCCTATGCGAATAGGCCATAAACCACAGCGGCCCTCAAAGCCAACATAACGAATGCAATCGATCAAATTCATCCTGACTCACATACACTTTGTTTTATTTAAATTTAAAGTTAGGAAGTGTTTAATATGAAAGACCCAACATTTGCTGAATTCAAAATTCAAAAGATTCCAGTTTGTTTGATTAGATTTCTTTCAAAGATATGCTCTGAGAAAAGGTTTTCCCAAATAAACACTACAATTCTGTAGTTAGACTGAGGAGGCGTTGAAAAGTCTCAAATCCCTAATACAGGTAATTTTGGTCAGGAGTGCCAAAGGTTAAGTTTTAAATTTCGTTACTATTTCAAGTCACAAACGTAGGACTTTTTACCCCTAAAAAGATTTTTGTGCGGCCGTTTTAACCTCAATCCTGACGTTTTTAGTAAGTATTTTTTTCCGTAATTTTTGATAATAGAAAAAAGTTGCAGCCTCCAAGACTACAGTCACCACCTTTGCTGAGGGCAATCCTGCATTGATATTGGAACAACTAAATGCTGGAACACTAAAGCTAGCATTAGACGCTCCTTGTAATTGGTCACTGCAGGGACACTGTGACGTCACTATGACGTAGTTTTCTGTCCTAAAAGTGTCACGTCGTGTAATAGTCATTGTTTTGCACGTCCTTGCAGTGACCAAAACAGTGGCAGGCACAGTGACACGTCACTTTTATGTCCCTGCAGTGACAAATTACAAGGACCGTGTAATAGCTCTGTCACTGTTGGTGGGACACAGTGACACTTAGCCTGTCCCTGCAGAGACTATGTCCCAACAGTGACCTGGCAGGAATTTCTGCCAGGTCACTGTTGGCACTGTTTTGTGTCGGTTGAGCGTTCGGAGTTGAACACACTTTTATTCAATAGCTTTGATGGTGCTATCAGATTTGCAATTTCGTATACCCAAAATACGAGTTAACGGCGAGATGATGAAAAAAACATTTTATTTCAAAGAAATTTGCAAAATTTAAAAAAAATCAAGAAAAAAATATGCATTACTACTAAAAAAAATGTTTTTGAATTGTTTTCAATTTTAAAAAACATTTTAAGGTCGTTCCTAGAATTTTTATTCTCAAACAACGACAAGCGTGTTACCTCAAGGTTTAAAGACCCCGTCAAACAGAGCGCGTTTTTACGCCGCGTTTCAACGCCACGTTGTAGTATACAGCAATACATATCCCATATCATAAGGAGCGCGTTTTCGACGCCGCGTCGAGTTCAATGCCGGGGCAATACGCGCCGTCTAAGCTCGGCTTTGAATAAATTACAAATTATTATTTTGACGCCGCGTTAGAACAGATTATTTTTTGAATTTTTTGCCATATCTCGTTTTTCAAAACTACATATATTCTTACATGTTTTCCTATTTTCTTACACAATCTATCAGTTTTTCCATGATAAGTTTTGAGGCCACGTTTTAACTCCGCGTTTCAACGCTTTAATATACAGTAATACATATCCCATGTCACATAGATTGCGTTTTCAACCCCGCGTCAAGTTCCACACCGGAAGAAACGGACTCATTTGAGTGACGCCGTGTAATCGTCACTGCTGAAAATTTTAAATGTCATAGCAGTTTAGGCTCAGCGCCAACGATCAGCTGTTTGAGAGTTGTCACGTCGTGTAATGGTCACATGTCCTTGCATTGACACCGAGATACAGGGACAACAGGGACACACTTTGACGTTCATTGTATTTTGGGACAACAAGGACAGACATGGGCCATTCGTGTGATAGTCACTGTAGCTAGCTGTGCCACGATGACCTTTGTCGCGGCAGTGACGGTGGTAGGACCTATTTTGTTGTGACGTCATAGTGTCCCTGCAGTGACCAATTACAAGGACCGTCTAATGCAAGCTTAATGCTTTTACTTCCGTCGAAAAAGTGACTGACACCATTGATGGAGGCAATTCTAAGAAGTCAGCAGAAAATGATTGGATTTGGAACTTTAATTGTGCATAAAAAGTTACCAAATCGCGCCATTTTTTCAAATGTGAAGTCTAAAAGTACTTGATCAGTTGGTAAGAGTGATCAAAAATTTTCTAAACAATAGATTTTTATATGAACAGGTTAGCAAGGAACATTCTTCAAAAAAGAGGATCAGTGCTGGAGTTCCACAAGGTTTTAAGTTGGACTCCATACTTTTCAAAATATAACAAAAACGAAGCTCTATTTCTCTTCTGTTTCACCGGAAATCGCGGCCAGGGAAGTAAAGGATCACCTACGAAACTTGTGGGACTACGACCTACTGGCGCCTGAAGATAAATATCGGTAAAAGCGAGCTAATCTGCTTTAGAACGCTAACAACAGCAACAAGAACTTGAAGAGATTTAGCATCACACTGTGTTAACAACAGTTTCAAGCTACCAGACAACACAGGGATAAGGGACAAGGACAACAACAAAAAACAAACGCTTCAAATTCAACAAGCACCCTTCACTTATGCTTCTTAAGAGAGATTACTTTTGCCTACGTCTGGTCCACTCGCTTCTAAGTAGGATAATATACTTAGCAGAAAGACTAAGCTCCTGATTTATAAATAGCTGATCCGTCCTGTTTTGACGCACACCTGCCACATTTGGCTAACCATATCAACGACACATATGAAGAAGAATCAACTTTTTGAAAAGAATATACATACTTCGTAGCTGTACAGGTATTCACACAAATACCATTACTAGCAAATATTTCCAAAACAAGAAGCCAAACTGATCCCAATAAATCAGTTTTTGCTACAGCTCTCCGATAACATTTTCAGGAATTTGGAGAGCTTGGAAGTCCAGCAACTACTTAAGCAACAACTATTGCTACCTTTACTTTCGAGCCATTGGAGATGACCAATTCGATAATGCTATAAACAATGAAAGCCCGTTCTACGAGAGAATCTGTTAAAATGTCAAAGTGAGCTTGCATTAATTTAGGATTTAAGTGTCAGTATTAAAAACTTTTTCAGGGGTTAAAAAGGCGCCTTACTCCTCTCAGTACATATCCTATCTAAAGTTTTCCTGAAAAAAATCGGTGTTTTCGAAATAATATAGAATCCAATTCAAGCTAAAAGCCAAAATTACTTACCATGTATGGAATTGAACAATCATTTTGTATGACCAATTACAAATAAATTACAATTTGTTTTTTTTTATTAAAAAATGCTTTAATTTTTCAAATATTCATCTACGTACAAATATCTAAATTATTTTTTAATAGCTTACTAAAATTACTCTTACATATGTATATGATTAAGCATATAACATTTGGTTGCTTATATAGACATACAATTTTATCATTACATAATTACGTGTATAAAATGTTGTGTAAAACTACACTTAATGCACTATAAATATCCATTTTGTTTATTGTTGTTTAAAAATTAACAAAAAAAAAATATAAAACATTCAATGGTTTATAAGACAACGAATCTAAAAGAAAAAAAATGTAGCAACATACAATTGTTTTTTTTTTATATTTAAAAATATATGGAATGCATAGTTAATTTTATTTAAAATCAAAAACTAGGGGGTTTTGATACTGGCTACATGACGCAAAAGTTTATTAAATGAAAATACAAGTTGATTTAATAACGGCCAGTAGCATGGAAAATACTTAAAAAAAAAAATACACAAAATTATTTAACTTTGATAAGAACAACAATATTTTTGTCAAATATTGCAAAAACTTTTCCAAATCGGAATGATGATTTCCTGAATCCATTCTGAGGTTTTCGAACTGAAATATCTACAAAGATATGTTTCGATTGCGGGGCAGTTTACGGTTTCTAAAATTCAAGCAAATAATTAAATTAAATTTAAACTTTATGAAGGAAATTTAATTTTTAAATAGTATAAAATTAATTAAATTAAAAAAAAATGAAGAATTATACTTTTTTTCTATTAACGTTGTTAGGGGTTTTAAGGGGTTGATGAAGTTTTGATAAGAACTAAGTTAAGGTCTTGTTATTGAAAATACATGGTTCTTAGCGATTTATACTGATGAAAGATGACTAGCTATTTTTGAAGGTATTTAAGAAAGTGCTCTTTAAAAACTAAAACAAAAAACGAAAGTAAAGTTATTATTTTTAAATATTTTAGGATTATGTTCCATTTGATTTTTATTTAAAAAAAATGTTTCTAAATGAGTTTTTATTTTAGGAGACATGTCCTCATACAATTACAAAAAAAAAACACAAACGAATTAATTGGGAAAAATACATCATGTTTTAATAAAAAAAAAATAAACAAAATGATTTTAAATTGAAATAAAATTGAACTCATAAAAAAATACCGATAAAGATTATTTCATCAAACAATACAATCCACGTAGACAGTGGTCGCTTGCAAAGATATCTCAATCATTCAATTGCCTTACTCCCTGCAACTCCCTTAGTCAATCAATTAATTTCACTGCCATGCCGGCACAAATAAAAAAACTAAAGCTACATGTAGAGTTATGGATGATGAATTCGTGGAAAAAGACATTCATGCCAGCAAACTGAGAGCAAAATAAAAATCAAAATAAGAGTAAAACAAGACTTTTGCAAGCCACGTGGATCACCGAATAGCCTTATGTTTCACTCAAATGAAGGACACAGATACAGGGTGTTTAGGGTAGAATATGATTTTTTTCCAATTTCACGATGAATTGTGAATCGTCATGGGGTTGAGATTTTGTCTGCAATGATAATCGGGAAGCTAATAAGCTTTTTTTAACTAATAATAGAAGGTTCTTCTTTTTTTTTAGTCCAAAACAAGGCCAGAGTTGTTAAAAACGGTTCTGTTGGTCAGTTTTTGCGTTTCATGAAATCTTGCGTAGCAAAATCCCGAGAAACAGAACCCCGAGTAACGCAATTATGCAATTCAATACTTTCTTATACAAACAAAAAATGAAGAGTGTATGACATTGGTACCACAAATTGATGAGAATCAACAAGAACCAAAAAATTCCTTCTTTTTCATTGCTAAGTGTTGGCGGAGCTGTAGTAGTGTTTAATATACTTAATATTATTTGAAGTAAGTGCTTGATTATATGCTTGCAAAGTTTTTTCTGGATTTAAGGAATCTTTTGAATTAAGGATTTGAGTAACAATTGGTAAGAACATAACTTACTTGGTAGTGACGGCTTAACTGCTAAACACTTCTTCAGTTCATAACTACAAAAGGTAATGGCTATACCATGCAGACACCAAATAATGCTGTATTTTTCGTGTTCCTCTACATATTGACCGTTTGATACGACCAAATACTAGACCGTATTAATTTTTTCGTAGTTAAGGTTAATATATGAAATCATATAACATTAAGTGTCGAAGGTGCGAAGCGCTACAGACTACAGAAGAAAGTTCTCCAACTATTTTTAACTCGAAGAACAAAACAGAAATAAAATATTCTGTCGAAATAATGGATCAGCGTCTTGTAGAAAGGAAGAGCTGTAAGTTATGATTATTATTATTATTCACATAGATTCCTGAAAAGTCTGACTACGGACGCTTCTACCGAATATTGCTATGTTATACAGCGAATGGTCGCAAATTTTGACATTCCTTTCACATGAGCCTTTTTTTTTTGGCACCTCCCTGCCAATTGCATTGTCAGCAGTAGTCAAAAACAATGAAATCACTGATAGCTAAACAATTTTATTTTCGGAAAAAGCGGCTTTTGTGCACTTTAAAAAAAAATTAAGAATATGGATCATCGTAAACAAGAAAAGAAGATTGTTTGGCCTGATAAACCAACTCAAAAAATATTCTGGGCGATTTTACCACTACTTCCGAAAGTCCAAAGAAACATTCTACTTAATTTTTGAGCTGATTGAATCGGATCTAAAACCAAAACCAATAGCATTTTGGAAAGATTTGATATCTCGAAAAGAAAAAAAAGCAGAGCGAAGTGCATAAATTATGTTTAAATCCGAGCGAATTTTTTATTCGTAAGTTTGTGGATTGCGTTCTGATGTTGTGGATTGCGAATTAATTTTGACAGTTCGCTGTCGTGATTTTGTTGGTCGTACCGAAGAAGATAATATGTGAAATTTTGTAATATAAACCATTTAAATGTAGTGTTTTTTTTTTTTTATTGTAGAATTAATAATTTAGTCACTTTTTTGATAAGTAAAAATAAAATAAAAATTATATTCTCCAAAGAGTTTGCAGCTCATGTGAAAGGTGCTTTAGGTACGACAAAAATAACCGCCCATACTGCTAAATACCTTGTAATGAATTTGGATGCAAAGTTAAATGGAAAAAGCATATAAAACAAAAAAGGAACAACTTAACTTAAAGTACAGGAAAATGTATTTGTTTTTAAACAAAGAACTCGGACCTTCATATCCAGAAAATGTTATACAAGCAACTGCTGTTATCTGTTTTATTATGGCTTCCAACTATTGGGCCTGTAAACGAATGCAGAACTTATTCAAAAACATCAAAAACAAGGTCCTTCCTTCCATAGCGATCTTCATCGTGACCTTCAAATAGAAATGGTTACAGAAGTGGTTAAAAGACACGCTGTATTACACAATCAGTGACTGCAAAGTCCAACCAACTCCGAAATGAAATCCATTTTAAATTAAAGAGAAAACGTTCAGAGACTGCGAAGATTGGTCCTGGTTCACCGGTGGCTATAGTTTGGTAAAAACTTTACACTACTTGGTGCTTCCAAGTGATTTTTGAAGATTTTAAAAGGTTGCAAAAAATAGTTAAAACAAATTACATTTTCTCGTATGTTATGGTATATCAATTCATGAGAATCAAGAAGAACAATGCAAATTATAATACTGACGTTTTTTTAAGAAGCCAGGGTATTGTGTTTTCGATGGTGTGTTGTGTTCTCAAAAAAGCTGTTTTTATTTTTCTTTAAGAGCATTATCAGGCCACACTAAGTCAACAAAGTAGTTTCAACAAAATGGTGGATCCAATCAATGCCAACGTGCTTTTTGACACGACGGAATTTCAGGAGAATTTAAAGAACTTTGAAGTAGGAAATCTTCCCATGAAGCTATGAAAAGTGGTGAACATATTGGGGTTTGTAAAAAACTCTATGCAATGCCCAAACACCAAGGAAGCATTGGATTGAAAATATAATTTGAAGTTAAAATTTAAGAAGTTTAAGAGCATTTTTAACACCTTTTCTGGCCATTTTTCCATTTCTCATGAATCGTAGTAAAAAATTGCTAAGTTTTCAAACACAGAAGCTGATTTGAGATGAGTTGACTATAAATGATTTAGTTTCTTGAATGTGGATGGTATGTTGAACGTGAATTAATTTCCATTAAAATGGTTTCTGCGCAGAATACAAAAATTGTACAATGGGAAGTTTACCTCGGTGTCTTCACAAGGAAATATTTAGCTTGATTTAAGAATTATCAATAACCGATTTTGATGGAATGGAAGGGAATAGCAAGTTTAAAATTCTTCAACCGGAACTTTTTGAATGTATTTGAAGTTTGGTTATTCAGAATTACTAAAATTTATTCAATTCTCCACTATGTTCCACATACATTCCACATTCCAATGAATTAATTTAAACTTAATAAGGCCATTCATCGGTAAACAAAACGTTAAAACGAATATTTCTCCATTCCTTCAATGCTTAACGGGAAAATTCTAAGCTTTCCTTCCAATCATTCTTTAGATTTAAAAAAAAAAATTATTTTTGTTTTTATAAAAAATCATCAATCAATTTTCATGAGACACCCTGTTGGCGAATAAATATTCAATATAGAACAAGAGAAACAAAATTACCCATTTTAAAATTACTCACTTGTGTTTCTCCCTATAGCCGCTTGAGGGTATATCCTCCGTGTAGTTTTTTTTTTTGGTTGGTTTCAAGTTCGTTTTATTTTAACCTTTTAGGAGTTATGTTGTTGCTGTTGTTCTACTTGTACGCGTCTAATTTAATTTAATTTACAATTTTATTTAACTTGTTTTTATTTTGTGCTTTTATTCTTTAAACAAAATTGTTTACATCAATATCTAGAATGGCTTTTGTTTATGAGAGTATTTGTTGTGTGTATTTTCAAAGAGGAGGGTTTCGGGTTATCCTTTGAGGAATATTGAATTGCAACACAGAGGGTCTTTTGTAAAGGACGGTGTAGACAGTGGCGGTGGTGATGATGGTGGTGGTGCTGGAGGAAGAAGGATATTCATTTTCCTTTCCTTTGACCCTTTCGTTTCGCCTTGCTTTTGTTATTAGAATTATTTACCACTGTTGTTGAGGAAGTGGTTGACGAGGAGGACGTATCTTTAGTGCTGCTGCTACTGCTGCTGGCTGGAGCTATGCTCCGTGGTATGCCACTGCTGGTGATGACCTTTGTAACTGTGGTAGTGGTTGTCGTTATTCCATTTGTAGTGCTCACAGATTTCGTTGTCTTTCGTATCTCCGATGATGATTCGTAACCATCTTCTGTGTCGTCATCCGGCTGTTGCTGCTGGCCCGCATCACCATCTACGGCAACTTTATCCAGATTGGCGTTTATCTTGGTCGCTGGAATTGTTTCGGCCAAGTCTTCATTATTCTGACTGGTCGGCTTGGTATGAACATCATCGTCAAATTGAATCTCTGCTTGTTCTTCAGCCTTCAAATCCAGTGGATGTTCTTGTGTCAAAGATGGACATCTCTTCGTCGTCGTCAGCGTTGTCGTTGTTGTCGTCGTCGCATGTTGTTTGTCTTCTGCAGAAGCATCGTCATCCTGGTTGTCATCTTCGTGGTTGCCATTGTTTTCACTTGTTTTCATAAGGTTGTTGTTTTGGTTTATTATACTCCCAGAGGCTGGTGGTTGTGGTGGAAGTGGCTGTGGTAGCCTGAGATCGAGAGGTTGGGATGATGATTCGTTTTTTGTGTCATCTCGGTTTTTAGTTTTACCATCTGTTCCACCACTATTTGCTTTGGAAGCCACATTCAACTGGGGTATTAAAGTTTTGTTTAGATTTGTTACACTGAGGTCTATTGAATTCATCTTAGTTTTTGTGGATAGATGAAGTGGTGTTGTTGTATTTGGATTTGTGTACACTTGGCAACCGTAATCTTCTGCATCATCGTCCTCATCGTCTTCTTCATCATTATCATCCTCGTCGTCGTCATCGTCGTCTTCGTCGTCCTCATCTTCTTCTTCATCCTCATCCTCGTCCTCATCCTCATCATCTTCGTCATCATCGTCCTCGTTATTGCTTTGAGCCAGGAATTGTTTTAATTTCATTTGAATTAGATTTCGATTTGAATCCTCGGAATCACTCATCGTTGTCGTCGATGATGATAGCACAAAGGTTCGATTACCATTACCATTTTCATTTTTATCCTTGTAATTGATAAAGCTGTTACCTCCTCCACCATCGACTTGGTCGTCTCGCTCTCCATAATAATCATCATCATCATAGTCCTCATCCGAAGCAGATTTGTCTTCTTTCTCCTCAAGACTCCTCGATAAATTCAACTTTACTCTTTTATTCTCCAACAGTTCCTCAAGGACATTTTTCATTTTTGCATTTAATGACAACTCAGGCTTATCTTCGCCGTACACTTCAGCCAGATTTGATGGCGGTGCTGTTGCGGTGTACGTAAACGTAGAGTAACTCAAATCTCTGGGGTGTGAAATTATTTTGGTGTATCCTTTGGAGTGTTGGGGAGTGTCCTCGGGCTGGTTCTGTTGTTCGACTGGGGTATCCGCCCCATCGTTATCGAATGATGGATAGCTGCAATCTGTTGGTCGACCTACCGCTATACTTTGGACAGAACCGTCTCCGGCTATGATCGGGTTTATAACTTCGACAATTGTGTGTTTGGGGAAGCAGGCTCCATCGACTGACGACGACAATGGCGGTGATACCCGTGTACTTACTGTTGCTGCTTCAGAAGAAGGACTTTGCTGCATTGTTAATGTGCTGCTAGGAGTTGTTTTTACAACCGTGCTGGTGTTTAGGGTTTTAAATACTTCTTCAACCAAAACGCCGGTTTTGTTCATTTTAATGATATCACCATCCTTGAGTACATTATCATCTTGGTCCTTGTTGTTATCGTAATTATTATCATCATAATCATTTTTGTCGTTATGGTGGTCGTCATCTGTTCGAAGGAATAACTTTTCGGAATTTGCATGAACCGTTACTATGGATGCATTATCATCGTCATCCTCCTCGCTGGCCGATATGGTTATTATTTCCTTTTCAGGATCTTGTAATTCCAAAGAGATTATTTTCTCTCGACATGTTTCTACCTAAGGATTTTATTGAAGTTTTTTTTTGTTTGTATAATAATATGAAATGTTGTTGTAAATTTTGGAAAGCATTGTGTACATAAAAGCCGTAAAAATATACATAGTTGAAGATGTCCATTCCAAACAAATAAAAAAGCTTGTATAAATCAGTGATACAATCCGAACTAAAGGAGGGAAAATATGCAAAAAAGTCTCCGAAGAGTAAAGGGAACCATTTTTGGCTTACATATTTATATATTGCAGCATGCAAGTTTAAAAAAAAATTAATTCATGCAAAAAGTATTTATAGTTTGTGTTGAAGTTTTATTCTAAAAAAGAGAAACTTAAAATCCTTTTACCAGTTCCTAAAAAAGAAAATATTGTTCAGAAATTCGCTATTGTAACAATGCTTAAAGAATCAGAATCTTAATTAAAATAATTTTTGATAGCAAAATATATCATGTTTTATGTTACTCCGATAGCAAATAAGAAAATTGTGTTTTATGTTATAGACTTCCTGAAAACTCTAAGCAAATGCTCTTGTTGTATTGTAGACAACCTTATGCTCTTCTTTTAGCTGTTCATCCCCCCTTACTTGGATAATAATAATAATAATAATAATATTTTAACTAAGGGTCTGTAAGGCATATTGCCTTTTAGAATGCAACATGACATTGCACGACACTAGTTAGAAGAATTAGAAAGATAGGACAACATTTTTTTTCGGCGCAGTAGATCGAGAATTAGGTGACTATTTTCTCATTTAACCTTACGAGCGGCTCTAGCTTGCACTAGGAGTTAGAAAAATTTCTTATAACCTGAGTTTCGAACATCTTATCTACTGCACCAATACCGCCCGCAAATACGTGTGTATCCAACAAATATCATGGATACACAAACAAATTTCTATCAGGTTTACAAATAGCAAAGAACTACTTAGGTAACCATCGAAGTTCACACAAACAATATTATCAAATGTTATCGAGATGCTGTAGCTCTATATCAATGCACTTCAAGATTTGTGCACGTATCCCACTTCTGAAACCATGTAATTAACAAAGCAAGAGTTTTCCACTACTGTATGCACGCTGGCGTTGCGTTGCCTTGAAAAGCACTCTGCTCTATTATAACGGTATTAAATAGACAACGTTTTTTACAATCCCTATCAATTTAAATAAAGTATGGAAGATGTTCTTGCCAGGACTCACATGCTGATCCGAGACTCTTGGGTACTTACTAAAAGGCTCTCTGATCTATTAACCGCTTTGGAGATAAGTAGTGAGTTGACCCCATATGCGAGGGAGGATAATTCCAGAGAAGATACAACCATGAATCAAAAATTAAAGTTCGGTAGACTCCTGTAGGCTTGACACCTAGCTGGTAGGCCAAGAGTAACAAGCTCGGACAGTGTTTTGCAGTTCTTTTTATGGTAGAAGGCATCGTGTCAGACTGTTCTCAAGTGGAAAGGATTGCGTAGATCAGAACGACCGATGCCTTGAGCTACGAAACAGGACTTCGCGACGTGTCGGCCAACAATCGGGATGTATGAAAAAACTGTTAAACGATGCCCGGACTGGATCACGGTTATTGCGCCAAAGGTGAAGAAGATGGACAAGGATGGGCTAAGATAGATAAAGACAAGGAAGTTCTGTTGTACCTCTGAAAACTTCTAACTTTAAAATGTCACAAGGCATCAAAGAAATTATAACTTAAACACGTACTTCCAATTATAGAAGAAAAACGGCTTATTCCTGAAAACCATATAAAAAGTAACCACTCAACAATAGATCAAGCATATAGAATATCAAATGCAACTATGAAATCCTTGGAGGGCGAAAGGTATGCTCAAGGACATTTTTTTGATATTTCCCAAGCTTTCGATAAGATCTGGCACAACGGCTTAAGATTTAAATTAAGGCAGGTTTTTCCAAGCCAAATATGCTACAATACTTGGAGTCCAAAAAATAAACTTATGAAATTAATGGTGGTGTCCCACAAGGAAGTGTTCTTGGCCCAGTATAATTCGTACTTTATACCCGAGATATACATAGTGCAGGATGAACACGTCATTATAGCCACATTTGCTGATGATACGGCTTTACTCGCATCGTCAGTGTCAATATAAATAACAACTGAAAAGCTACAGAAAGTTCTTAATAAAATAATAACCTGAACATGGAATTGCGCATTGTTTTGAACGAGTCCAAATTAACACATGTTAACTTCGCTTAAAAGTGAATCACCCATCTTTATTAACTCGCTACAAATACCGTTACCGCTTACGGATCAAAGTAACAAGGCATGACTCTTAATGCTAAGCTAAAATGGAAGGCGCACGTTGAAAAGAAACAGAAGAATTCGACATTAAATTACGAGAACTAAACTGGCTTATCGGAAAATACTCCAATCTAAGTACTTATAACAAACAACAAACTGCTTATTTACAAGCAAGTGCTTAAACTTGTGATGACTTACGGGATACAACTTGGCAATCATATCAAAACAAAGCCCTCACAGCAATCGTTAGTCTTCCACGGTAGGCAGTACATACGAAAAAGGCATTTTTACAGACCTGTGTATAGAAACCGTCATACAAGAAACACAAAAAATGGAGAGCTCCCTGTTAAACGTGATTAATATATTTAGCATTCGCCAAACGGTTGCGCCCATGTTGTTTTAGTGACATCTGTCAAATCTGTTGTTTATGAAGGGTCGTCCAATAGGGACTTCCGAACTGATGTTGAAGCTACATCTGTCAAATTGGCTAATCTGGTTTTATCTAATCACCGTGGACGGGTATAGCAACACGTGTTTCGCCCATTGTACGGTCGCCATAATCGTCTTACGGAGGCGAATATTAGGAGTGTGGTGGATAAATCTGAGTCCGCTGGTTCAGTAAACAATTAACAAACGATATTGTCGCCGAAGAATCATTGGAAGTCGATTTCGCGTCGCTCACATAAACTCGGCCTTTAGCTGGGGTTTCCATAACATCTCTAAATAAAGAGAACATGTTCCCTTTTTCAATTCCGATCTATTTTACACTCTCTTTTTTCATTAAATTCTTTTTTGTCCTCTTATATGTCCTCTTTTTAGTCTCTTTTTCTATCTTCCTCTAAAGAATTTCTAGAATCTAAAAATTGGTTACGGTGCGCATAATAGTCGATCAGAGAAGCAAAGCTACGCTACGTACCGTGCGAACAGAAGAAGTCATTGCCGCTGTTGACGTGAGTGTGACTGTGACAGAAGATCCGAATTTATCGATCCGTCGCAGTTGTCGGCAACTGGCGCTCTCTGCCAGTCAACTACTTGGCAAAGTTTGAAGAAAGGTCTTGGCATACACCCATATAAGATCCAAGTGGTCACAGAATTAAAGCCAGCGGACACATCAATTTCGTTTTGTGTTCGGTGAATGGGATGGGAATCAACTAGAAGTTAAACCAGATTTTTTTCGTCAAATCATGATGAGGCTCTTTTCTGGCTTAGCGGGTATATTAACAAGCAGAATTGTCGTTTTTGGAGTGAGATCCTCATCAGACTCTTGGGACTTCATAACATCCCAAAAATCACTGTTTGGTGTGGCTTACATGCCGAAGGCGTCATCAGGGCACGTTTGTTTTTAAATCCGGACGACAGCAAGCACTTCATGATTGTTTTATTCCTCATGTCATTGGAAATCATTGGGAGGAGAAATGATTCCAACAAGATGGCGCAACATGGCATACAGCGCGTGCAATCACCACTTTGTTTAGCCAAACGTTTGGTAACAGAATCATCTCAAGAAATGGACCCATCAATTGGCCACCTAGTCCGTGTGATTTGACACTTTTAGACTACGATTTGTGGGGGTACGTCAAATTTTTGGCTATGCTGATAAACCAGCAACGACTGATCATTTAGAAGCCCGCACTATTGACGAAATAAGACCGGGTATGCTCGAAAAAGTGGTGCAAAATTGGACCGACAGGATTGCCTTCATAAGGCGCAGTCGCGGAGGCCATATGCCAGAAATTATTTTTAAACATTAAATGCAATGAAAATCGTGAACTAATAATGACAAAATTGTTCATTGCACTGACTTTGTTGTCTTTATTTGTGTTTTAAAAATGTTCTGTCTCTTAAAAAACACCCCTCATAAAAGTTATATAGTTTTGATCTTGGAGTGTAGTATTATTTGAATTTTGAAAATTTTAAAGTCACTGTTTGTTGTGGATTTTGGGCTGGCGGCGCTGTCATCGTTTCATATTTCTTTGAGAACGATATTGGCCAGGTCATCAACATCAACGGCGAGCGCTATAGGTCAAAGATTACCAACATTTTTTGGCCCGAATTTGATGATATGGACACCAACGACATCTGTTTTCAACACGACGGCGCCACGTGCCACATACATATCTCATGCCACATTGGACATTCTGCAGTGATTTGAGGGCATGGTCATTTCACGTGGAGGTGATGTGAACTGGACGCCAGGATCGTGTGATTTGACCCCATTAGACTTGTTCTTGTGGGGTTTTCTTTAGTCGCAGATTTATGCGAATAGGCCCCAAACGGCAGGGGTCCTCAAAGCCCACATAGCCAAGGCAATCGGTCAAATTCATCTTGATTTATGTGCTTCAGTCATGGAAAATTGGACACTTCGGATGCGCGCCACCAAGAGAAGCCGCGGTGCACATTTAAACGATAATATATTCCACACATAATGGCATCGATTGGCTTTTTAAACGAAAAAAAAATGTCGATGATGTCTCACACACACTTTGTTTCCCTAATTCCGTTACAGATGCCAAATCATCATGATGGAAATGTTACACTATATATAGGGTCCCCCACGATACCAAATTAGGATTTACTCGAATTTTAAAGATTAGGTGGCAGGAAGAAAAAAGTGTATGTGATGTATACCTGTTCAACGGTGGAGGAGCGTCAAAGGGTTTTGAAAAATTTAAAAAAATAAATTGCACGACTGGATCGCACGTACTTGCTCTTATGCGCGGTAACAGCTTCGAATAAAACTTGAAAAATATTAAGAGAACTTCAAAGTTTTGTTTCGATTTCTCTGACTTTTGATTGTTTGAAAAAAGTACGTAAGATAGTTTTCAGCGGACAAATTTACACGCCATTTTATTTCCTTAGATAATGTAAAAAAGTGTGATTTTTTTATAATCGTAGGAACGATTTTGAAATAAAACGGTTTTTTTTTAAAACTTTTTTTAAAAATTAAAAAAAATTATTCAAGAATGCGAACTTTAACACATAACTTACTTACATTTCAAAACAATAGAAAAAAAATATCCATCTACCCGTTTTCAAAATATTGATTTTTCGAAAATATTTTAAAATAAAATTATTAAGGCTACCAACATAACTCTGAATATCAATTTTTATTTAAATAGGATAACCAGTTTTCAAGAAAGTCGAAAAAAAACGGTTCCATGGGAGGTACCATTTTTAGTCCACCACCAAAACATAACCTACACCTCAATAGTACACTGATTTTTTTTTCATAAAAATTCTTGGAGCCGTTTCCGATATAAAAATAAACTTTTGCATAACGGTTATATGACAGGTACCGTTAATATTTGAGCTAAAAAAAAAACTTAAAAAAGTCCTCTGTAGAATATCAAAATAACCTTATGTTCCAAATTTTAAGACGATTGGCTGTAGTTCAATATACATCCGTACGGTGAGATGGGGGTTTGCGTAGCGGGAGTAGACTGTACGGTAGGGCAAAAAATGAAAACAAAAAAAAAAACAAAAACAACAGAAGCTCACATTTAAAAAACAGACGATTTGGACATTCAAAAAAAAAAAGCCATTTTGAAATATTCGAGCGCGTCAGAATATTATACAGGCTATTCAGCTTATTGTTCTTGCCGTACTGACCAATAATGTTTATTTAGAGGATTTTCTTAATCTGACATAACAATTACAAAACTTAGGTTTATTTAAAAACAAAAAAGCCAAAACGCATGTGATTAGTTACTTTGATGGAGTCACGGTGACGAAAAGTGGTTTGGGTCGGTACCATTTAAATTCTTTTAACTTCGTTTGGAATTTATTTTCGCGGCACGTGGACTTTGATTTTTTCACTAAGGACACGTGTTTTGTTCTTAAATCAATTTCCCTCAGTTTAACAAAGTTTAAATGAATGATTTCTAAGAATTCAAGGTCACAACAATTCAATACAACTAAAAATTCTAATTTATCTTATTGATTCCTTTCGATTATTTGAAAATTAAAAACTCCAAACTTATTCAATCAGCTTTTAACAAAAGTATTTTCTGGTATGATATTATGTGATTTATTCAAACTAAAAAAGGTTATTATTAAATATACCTGGCTGATTAGTATTTCCTTCCTATAAAATAAAGGACAGAAGACCTTTATATTTTCAAAGGGGAAAAATAGACGGGGACCCGTAAATGTTTTCTAAAAATATTTTCTCAAAAATAATGTCTTCTATGCACAAAGGCATTTGTATGGGAATATAATCCAAACATTGTAAAGGATGACGGATTTTTGCTTGTGTGCAAAAAAAGACATTAAAAGTTGAGTTAAAAAACAAAGAAAACAGTTGATTATGTAGGTATCTATCTATCTAATACAAACACACAATAAAAAGGATGTTTAGGGATTTTGAAGTTGATGTTGTGAAACCCTTTTTCACCGCAGCTAGTGTGTGTATTTGGGGGGTATTTACCCGAGTTTTAATTATTAAAAGGAAACCGAATGCACCTGTCCTTATAAAATTCCTGTTGTAGAAGTTAAATTGTACTCATGGCTTTCAATATATTTTATTTAACGTAACGTTCCAAACCAAGTTGGTCCTGATTGTTTTACAAAATGAATACGAACAAGGGTTTGAGTGGCATTGTTTTTCCTGTTTCAGAAGTTAAGCGGTTTTTAATTTTAAATAAAAAAACTTTTTTCGATTTAATTTTGGTTCAAAAAAAGGAACATTTTATTCCTTTTAATTTTTAAGTTGATATATAATCCCGAGTGGGAATGATTCCGCATTTTCAAGGTAAAAACGTGAGACTAATGGTTCATTGATAAAAAATTATGTTTTTTTATAGCACTTTATACAATGTTGAGTGAATGTGTATGTTTGTCGCTGGTTCTTAATGATAAAAATTAACATTCCATCAATATGGAACAAATCGTTCTAATTGCAAATGAAAGTTGCTGCAAAAAAAGTTCCAGAAAATATTTCTACACTTTCAATCATTGGTGCGGTGATTGGTATTTTCCAAGAATTTGTTTATTTTGAATAAATTTTCAATGAAAGTTTGTTTGCTTTCACTAAAATTTTCATTTTGCTTCAGAAATATAAAAGTGGGCACGACTAGGTCGCACGTACTTGCTCTTGTGTGCCCAATTACATATTTGACAGAAACAAATAACATTTTTGTTAAAAATAACACAGTTTGAACTTATAAAAAGTATCAAAACCACAATACTTAACGGTTTTTAGTAAAAATGAAGTAAGCCATCACACGTCTTAAATAAAAAAGAATTTAAGAAAAAAAGTATTTCGAAAAATTAGGACCGGTTTTGATAAAATCCTGTTTTTATTTTTAGTTTTTTGAAAAAAAAAATTTATTTGTAATTTTGTTATGCAGTTTCTTATAAATTTATTAATTTACATCTGATTTTTAAATTTTAAATATTTTTTTTGATAAGTTTTAAGAATATTGAAATTTCAGAAAAAAATCAAAAATAAATAAAAAAATAGAAAAAATATAATTATTCAAATTTTTTTATGTAGAATTAATTTGGATATTTAGGTCTTTTCAAATATAAAATTTTATTAAAATCAATTGAGCCGTTACCGAGAAAGTCGAAAATTAAAAAAAAAAACCTTATATGAAAGGTATCGTTAATAGACTTTTAAATTTTGTAAATTTTGTTCTAATTAGCTGATAGCTACTACAAATAAAAAAAATATCAAAAATTTTCATCAAAATCGTTGGAGCCATTTTTGAGAAAAATAAGCTTTTCCTTAATCGTTATATGGCAGGTACCGTTATTTTTAGCCTTAAAAATAAAATTTCAATTTCCCCTCTGATGAATGCCAAGAGATACACACGTACTAAATTTTAAGGCAATCGCTTAACCTGTTTAGGCTGCAGATCGATATACACCCTACTTTTTTGGCTTCTCTATGATCGTAATGTCATGTTTGATTGTTATCTCAATTTGTTTGTATTCACGAATCCTAAACTTGCCTTATAGTCCCTATAATATAAAAAGTAAAAATAAATATAAAAAACTTTATAATGTATAATTTGCCAAATAAATTATCAATGAGGGTTTCTGCTTAATTGCAGTGATCCAAACTTATTAAAAAATAATTAACGTCTGTCGAAATAGTATTTTATCGTTTCGAACGGAACTACGGATTATTTTCGAATTAATAAGAAAAAGAAGTCAGCAGGTGTCAATGGTACCCCCAAAACGTTTTACTTATGTATACTACGGCATCTTCCTCGGGACTAAATAAATGACATAAATAGCACTATTTTCACAAAGTCGTGAATATTGCATATGTTCAGTATAAATTCAAGCCAGCATCTTTGGATAAGTCTTCTTGGGTGTAAATTGAAATGAATTTAGGTTCACATATTGAGGAGAATCAAGGAGAACGAAAACTCCTAATCTTTCAGTTTTTTTCTGAAGAAATCTCTTTGCTGAAGCAGAGTTAAAATATTGATGTACGAAATTGTGCAAATGAATAAGATTCTATAAGAAATTGTATTTTATTTTATTTTTGTTAATTTTTGCCTTTCTCAGTGGCGGCTCATTGGATTTCTGTCGAATTTTATATTTGAGAAGATCTAGGTAGCCAAATTAATTCTGCATATCAAAATTTTGAAAATCTTTTTTTTTTCTAATTAAAATTGAAATTTGTTTTTGAAAAATCAATATTTTTAAAAGTAGGTAATTAAAAACTGCATACCAAAATTAAAATTTTTTTTTTCAAAGAAAATAAAAATAAAAAACAGAATTTTATCAAAATCCGTACTAAAATTTTCGAAATACTTTTTTTCATAAATTCGTTATTATACAAGACGTGTGTTGGCGTACTCCATTTTAACTGAAAACCGATGAGTGCTGTGGTTTTGATACTTTTTTTAAAGTTCATATAGTGTTAATTTTATTCGACGATGTGACCACACATATGAGCAAGTACATGCGATCCAGTCGTGCAATTTCTTTTTTTTAATTTCTCTTTAAATTGAAATTTCTGTTTTAAATTTTATTAAACCTCCTCTATGATAACATTACAGGGTTTGAAGCACTTAGGTGCGAAGTTGCGTAAATGCAAATTTTATTTTGGATTTAAGGACTTCTAATTTCTTGAAAATAAAATTGTTTCACCTATGAAATTGTATATTTTATAAAACTTTGAAATACTTAATCAATTTTTTTATTAAATTGAAAATGTTCGCTTATTTCATAATCCGAATTGCATGAAATGGTTTTTTTTTTGTATATCAAATCATGATAATTAACAATCAAGAAAATATAGTACTTGTTATAAAAGTACTGAAAAGCCGGTAAATCGGGATTTCGTGATTTCTTCTTTTTTTGATGGAACCCAAAATACAGAAGTACAAAAAAAGCGAAATATTGAATTAGAGGGATTAAGATGCGTTCCCACATTATACCATTCACGTTAACTTCCTTGTGTTTTTTTAACCATCAATTGACGGGTGCTTGTCTGATTGATTTCGAAAAGTTTTTTCTATGCTATTTCCGTAAGAGATATTAATCCAAAGCTGAGAAAACTTGACGTATGTAAGTATGTATATGTATATTATTCTAATGGTTGTCAAAAGTGGAAAGTTTGGTTATATGAAAGTATATAAGGAGCGGTAAGATACCTAATCTCTCTAGTGCTTATACAACAGCGAGAAGCAGTCTAACTTAAGAAATTAATTACTCCGACGAATGAATCGGGCACAAAAAAGTCCAAGTGTTGACCATTAAATGTGACTTCAACAACATTAAGCATATGTGAAACTATCTGCTAATAAAAACGTGTGTAAAGGAAGTGTATGAGAAAAAACATGACATGTTTGTGTATAGACTTACGGTCCACCTGTGACAGTTACAACTTTTATTTCCATTCCTCCCCTTAAAAGTTTCTCCCGTAATACTCGTCTCGCAAGGAATGCTCATCAGTTCACCCTTGAGCCTAATTTCGGACGTAGCGTGAAATATAGGGATTCTTTTTTTAGCCGAACGACACGAATTTGGAATAGTTTACCCGGCGGGATTTTCCCTTGCCATTTTGATCTACAAACATTCAAAACCAATGTTAATCGGCACCTCCTATCTCTCCCCTCCCTATCTTCGTAATGCCCGCGCAGTGTGTTCTACATTAAAAGGGAAACACATAATCCCTTGTGCGCGTGTTAATTATAAAAAAAAAAAACAAAAAAAAAATGATATAATAAAGAGGAAGCAATTTTGGCGAGACTTCAAAGTACTTCGTCAATTGTCATGGTGTGGGTTCAAACCATTTTATAAGAATTTAAAAATGTTTTGAACCTTTGCGTTGAGTTTTTCAACAGGACAATGCCTCTATACATACCTTCAAGGCTTTCAGAGTTTGATTGAATCAAAAGATGTTGAATATCTGTCATGACCCGGTATTCAGCGGACTTGAATATACAGGGTGTGCCGTAACTCAACGTCAAGAAGGCAACGGTGGAAAAAGGAGGTTATATATGTACTGGGAAAAGTAATATACAAAAATCTATCTCGCTTGGTTTATATTTTAGGGCAATATTTAGGAAAATGATGAAAATCGATTCCCAGGCCACATTTTTTCGGTACGGTTGTTACAAATTTTCAAATTTTGAGGTGTTTTATTTTTATACGTAATCCATAATAATCATACTATTGATGACAATCAAAAATATATGAATACATATTTTAAGTTTCGTAGGAAAAAAGTTTTGCTGAGTTATAGTTAAAAAAAAATCTGTAAGATAACTTTGAGACTTCATATTTAAAAGAAAAATGTACCGCACTACCCTCGGCAAGTTACTGAAAAAATTGGCACATTTTATCAAGATTTTAAAATGGTGCAATACTTGCTATTTGCTACTTCCATACAAATATTATCAATAATAAAGGGTAGTGCCCCGTGGCTTAGTGGTTACTGTGTCGGACTGCTAAGCGAAAGAACCTGGGTTTAAATCCAGCTCATAGCCACCTTTTTTTCTGGGGTACTCCTTTTTGCGAGGAACTGACAAAACTCATGTAGCCGTTCGGACTCGGCGGTAAACTGTAGGTCCCTTCCATTCTTGCAGAGTAACAACACACACACAGGAATGGTTGAGAGTATAAGTCACTAGGCCTTGGCTCTTTAAGGAGCTGTCGCGCCAATAAATGTATTTATTTTAAGGGTTTTTCAACAGGGACGCTACAAAAGTAGAGTGACAGGGACAGCAAACGACGCCATATTTATTGCCGCTCTTTTGACATTTGCCATTTCATGATGGAAAGATATACGAGCCAACAACAAATTGAAATTATTAAAATTTACTACCGAAATTCGGAGTCACTGGCCTCAACCTTAAGAGCGCTACGTCCAATTTATGGTCGTCATAATCGTCCTAGCAGATCAACAATTTTGCGTCTAGTGGAAAAATTTGAATCCATAGGCACAGTACAAAATGTTTCCGTGCCAGTGAGATAAAGTAGTGCCCGTAGTGTCGAGAATATTGCTGCCGCTGAGGCTTCAGTTGCAGAAAGCCCAAATGTGTCTCTCACACGTCGTTCTCAAGCTTCTCTGTGACGTCGTTGTGGCGAATTTTGCGAAAAGATCTTGGGGCATACATCCTTACAAGATTAAATTGACGCAAGAACTGAAGCCGCTTGACCACCAGAAGCGTCGTATGTTCGTGAATTGGGCTGAGTAACAACTTGAAAATGATTCGGATTTTCATCGAAAAATCATCTTCAGCGACGAGGCTCATTTCTGGCTGAATGGCTTCACATTCAAAAACAAAACAAAATATGCGGTATTGGTCAGGCAGCAATCCACACGTACCCCATGAGTCATAATTACGGTTTGGTGTGGTTTATGGGCCGGCGGCGTCATTGGGCCGTACTTCTTCCGTGATGATCAGGACCGGCACGTTACTGAGAATGGGGATCGCTACCGTTCAATAATAACCGAATATTGTTGGTCCCAATTGGATGATATGGACTTGGAGGACATGTGGTTCCAACAGGACGGCGCCACAAGCCACACAGCGAATGTCACAATCAATTTATTGGAAACCAAGTTTGGAGAATGTGTTATCTCACGAAATGGTTCAGTCGCTTGGCCCCTCGGTCGTGCGATTTGACGCCGTTAGACTATTTCCTGTGGGGCTACGTCAAGTCTATGGTCTATGCCAACAAGCCAGCGAAGATTGATGAACTTCGTACGAATATCGAACGTGAAATTGCAGCAGTATCGGCCGATTTATGCTTGAAAACCGTCGAAAATTGGGTTCAGCGTCTGGACTTCTGCAAGCGTGCTACGGCTTAAAAATAGTGAGGTAATTATGGGGGCATATTGTAGCATCACTTTGGCATCACTATAGGATTTCGGGTAGGTGCGAAGTTGGGTTATACAAAGGTTTAAATTAGGAGTTTTTTTTTTTTTTTTATTCAAAAATCTATTGACCTTAACTTAACTTGGTTTAAAATTTAAAATTAAGTGTAAATCTCTACCTTTCAGAAAAATTATAACACTTAATTGTAAGTTTTGCCGCAGTTATTAAATAATTTGAAGTTTCAAAGTTATCTTATATATTTATTTTAACTATAACTCAGCAAAACTTTTTTTTCCTACGAAACTTACAATATGTATTATGGATTACCTATAAGAATAAAACACCTCAAAATTTGAAAATTTGTGACAACCTTACCGAAAAAATGTGGCCTGGGAATCGATTCTCATCATTTTTCCGAAATATTGCCCAAAAATCTAAAGCAAGCGAGATAGATTTTTTGTATTACTTTTTCCAGTACATATATAAACTCATTTTTCCAACGTTGCCCGCTTGACGTTAAGTTATGGGACACCCTGTATAAGAGGAAACATTTGGCATACTTATTTGGCTATTTCGAAAGGTTTATGAAGGCGGTAGACAATTTGAAAACAACAACCCTTTGATTGAAACTATCCGTGATGGCTGGGATTTGATTTTGCTTAACTAAAAAAAAAAAACTATAATTCAATTTCAAATTGCAGATGTTTTATTATTAATGGAGAATCACGTGACGTAATTTCACGATATTGTAAAAGTTATAAAATTTGTTGTTGGTGTGATTCTCTACAAGAAAGGTTATAACAATTTTTGTTTTACAAGTAGTCGATTGAATGATATTTGCATTTTAAAAAATTGTCAAACACTAAAAATATTGGTATTTCACTAATAATTCTGAAACGATTATCACAAATTGGTGGACACTCCTCAAAAAAGGCATTAATATCTATTGGCCTATCTATTGGTCAAAAGTATTTAGAAGAAAATTTAGAAAGTGCAGTTTTCGTCAAATATTTTTTAATGCAATTTGCAAACATCAGGGTTTTCCATTCGTTATTGAAATTCTTTTTGAGAATAAGTAAAGGTTTCTGCATTGCCAGAAGTAGTATAAATGTTCTCGACGCTGTAAATTTATTTTGACCTCATCATTAACTGGAATGTTTCAAGTAATGTACAGTCTCAGACCATAGAATGTTGATATTCCACATCAAGCACAAAACAGAAAATCCAAACCTCTAAAAAAAAAACCAAAATACAAACTGGGTACCATATAATAGTAAATTGGCCTTACAGTTGGGCCAATATGATCAAAACCTTACAATATTTAAGATCAGTAAAAATTAACACAAAGAACAGGAACATATAAAAAGAGGGTGGCCTGTCAAAATTTTTTTACGGATGACATAGAGTCATAGGCTGAGAAAAATCATGTCAAAGGTGCTAACTGCTCTAGATTTCCTTGAGAGGCTAGAGAATGCCTGAGGATCCACTTCCATTCATGTGAGATCACAAATATAGGTAACTAAATCATAGATCATAGCCTCCCGTAGCTTAGTAGTTAGTATGTCGGACTGCTAAGCGAAGAGCCTGGGTTTGAATCCTGCCCAGAGTCACCTTTTTTTCCGAGGTATACTGACTCTTGCGAGGAATTGACAAAACCTCCAAGAGTAAAATTTGTCTCGAAAAAGTGGCTTGGGCCATGAACTCCTTCCCAGCATACTTCTGCAGGGCATGATGAAAGTAATTCTTAATATGCTCTACAGAAACGATTGTGCCAATTCTAGTAGAAATATTAAGGTATGTTTGAATACCATATATGTATCAACTAGTTGAAGAGAAATCAATGTAACATTTCATTCCGAAAGTTGGCAAGCTTAGTCACACTGAACCAAAGGATTTGTACAAAAAGTGCCATTAACCGTAGAGCAGACCTTAGAATCTTGGACCTTCTTACAAAAGAGCTGTCAGCCAGAAGTGCCTTAACAACTGGAAGCAACTTAACAACTGGAAAAAGGCCAATTACGGTCATAAAATCATAGTTTACTTTTTAGACATAGAAAATCCAACTAGACGGTTCTAAGACGGAAGAAGGGGTAGGCTCTGCTATCTTCCCAATAAACCCACCAATAAATTTATCATTGTAGTGTTTTCCAGACAGAAGTCCTTGCTTTTAACGAATTTTAATTATATGACGCGGGCTGTAATCAAGCCCAAATCTTGAAATGTCTCCAAATCCAAACTGTCGCAACGATCTGCGACATATCAGTGAATTAAATTTAAATGCGTAACCGGATATTGTGTCTTGTATGAGATTGAAATGACAGATAAACTAGTCAAAAATAGACCATCCCCGAAGCCAGACCAAAACTGACCCTGTTTACTTGTCCAACTGGAAAAAAGAGAAGAACAGAACGACCATAAATTCATCAAAGCCATGAAACGATAGATGGTAAACAGTTGACACCTGTCGAATCCGAAGAAACCTTTGGCCGAATATCTCAAAGAAAAACAAAGAATACATTCTAAAGCTGAGGAAACCCAAGCCTGTTGGTATCCTAACAGGACACGTCTCAGTGGAAACCCCACATAAGCAGAATGGATGTTAGCATATCAGACTTAGCACTCGGAGAATAATTTTTCGACGACCTATCAAAAAAGCTACGTAGCTAGCGTACATGTGTTTAACAAAAAACTCAGGATCGAAGATTTGCCTAAAAAAAGTGAAGAGAAGTGGGCCTAATATGTACCCTTTTGGAACGCTTTTGTCGTCGAGCAAATTCTACAAGTTAAATGCAATGGATATTTATTATTTATAGAAAATTGGTTTAACGGGTCTATATTTAAAGTTTCGTTTATCTAAAAGATCAACATTCAATGACATGATGCATGATGATCCTTATTTTTTTTTTATGGAGATATCAGCTGAAACATCCTTTGAAATGCTACAAGAAAGACGAAACGACTACAAAAGCCATTCAGATTTGGCCCCAAATACCAATTTGATATCGATAATAATAAATATAATTTTAAATTTGTATATTTAATTAATATCCATTTAAAAAATAGGAAATAACAAATAAAATGTGCAAAGAATATTTTAATATGTGTTGTGTTTTGTGCGATAAAGTATAGTGGTGTAGCAATGACTGTGTCGGTAAATATGCAAATGATTGTTTTTTTAATGATGGGTGCTCGGTAGTGCTGTATTGTACAAGATATAAGTTCATGATTGATTCAAATACAATAAAAAGTCCGCAAAAAAAATTCAAATTTATAACAAAGCGCAATCTATTTTTAAAATATCTACAAAAAAAGGACTCAAATAAACTATTGAAAGAAAGCCAAAAAGACTAACTATTTTTTTTTCGAAAACAATAACCAATAAGATAAATCCTTAACTAACCTCTGTTTCGATGATTTTTTCAATGTATTCAACAGTTCGGAATTGAGGTCGCCCAGTCAATGGACACGGCACCTCTTCAGTTCGTCGTACGATTTTCTCATCAAGGACTTTTTCCCTTTCGCGGACAACAATTGGTCCCTGACTCGATTTAATAGCAATTTTTGGAAAAACAACTATCTGCTACAAAAAGAAATACATACAAATATATAAGTAAATATTTAATCCATAGCACATGGTAAAATCAATAAAAGAGATAATAAAAAAAGAAAAGCAAATGGGACAGCAAATTTGTCAGGAGCACCTGAATAAAAAGGCTATTTTTGTTGTGTGTTTTCCAAGTTCGCTTTATATTGGTTAATCCTGTTTTTTTTTTTTTTAATAAATCTCCAATATCACCACATATGGGCGTACATATGGTATTCCCAAAGGATGTCACTCATTTTAAAATGGAACAAACTTTGTTATGCACAAAACTGACCTAGAAACCCTTTTTGGAATTACTTTCGATCTAAATATTTATGAGAATGAGTTACAACTGCAACTGCAACACGCTTGGTCATTCGCTAGGGAAATTGAAAAAGCCTGCAATTGATGAATCCAATTTGAGTGCATTTTCGTTCGGAGGTTTTCATGGAAAATGTGTTTTTACAGTTTTTGTTTAAGCCTTCCCTATATGGGGGTTGGCATTGAATGCAATCACGATAGAAGTAGTAACTATATGTGTGTGTTTGGTGTGGAGTTTTATATTTCTTAATTAAGTTTTAACTCTGAAAGGTTTGTTGCACTTGCCGTGTTTAAAAATTGGTCATAAATGTCAGAGCCAAGCCGCGCCGGATATGAAAATTTATTATTGAATGTGAATTCATGTTTTTTTTGTCTGAAAGTTTTCGATTTTGTTTTTAATTGATGTCGTTTGAATTTTAAAAAAAAGTTCATTTATTCACAGTTGAATTGAGAACTGAGGTCAGATACAAATAGAAATAAATTGGAAAACTTTTTTTAAGAAACAGTGCTAATGTTTCAATAATGGATGTTTTGAGTGAAGAATTTAGGATTAAAATAAGCTTTAAAATAAAAGTGTCATGAGATTCTGATGTTGCTGTTTTTTATACACAAATCGGTAGACGTACTTTTATATGTTTAACATTTAACTAGTTTGATCTTTAAGTAACTTACTCTAGACTATTTAACAAAAGGTTAATAATTTAAAACAGCTAACATGCTCCGAAAAGAGGTGTGTTTATGTTTGGTTATATTTTTGCGAGAACTTTGATGGCTAAAGAATTTATGTTAGACCAGGTAGAAGACAGATCAATCCTTTCAAATGTATACCAACAACAGTTGTTTTTTTTAAAGAAATCAGTAATCAGCAAAAAGATGACTTGTTCCAAAGAAATAGTTTTTCTCCATTACAATCGATGAGAATCGTTGCAATATTTTGACAGTTTAAATTCGGACGTAATGCAACATGCAACACAAGATGATTCGATGGGTCAGTTAAAGTGTTATTCAGGAGCAGATTTTGGTAATAATTTTTATTTTGTGCTTTATGAAATCGGACATTATCGTAATTTGAGCTATTGAGGGGAAGTTTTTCAGTGCATTGAACATTTTTTCGAAACAAAGAAAAGAGGTTAACATTTTTCAGTATAAGAAGTCAGAAGAAGAAGAAAATTTGATAAGTTAACTCTGGAATTATTTTGACTGAAAAACATGATTTGTGGTTAACTCTAGTGATATGATATCGCTATGCTGATGCTTCTCTAAAAAACTGGTCCTAGACGTCATTTTAAAACTGTATGGGCCAGTTGGAGCTATTCTAGAAACTCATCATTGAAAATTTAAATTTTTTATTCGTAGAATATTTTGTTTGGTCTAAATAATAATAAAGGGTTGTTTTTAGAGTTATATAACTTTGAAATGGAATAAAACAAATATGATCTTTTTAAATTGACATGAAATTTACTTTATTCAAAGGACAATCTTTTGGCATTATAATTAAAATATGATTTCTGGCATATGACCACCACGGCTGGCTTGCACGTAGTCTAATCTGGAGTTCTAATTTTCGAAATCGGTGAAACTATGTTGTTACCAAATGTTTCCTTCAATTAATCAATTGTAGCAAAAGCTGTGTGACATGTTGCGCCGTCTTGTTGAAACCACAGCTCCTGCACATCATGGTTGTACAATTGATGAACGAAAAAGTCAGTAATCGAGGCTCTATAGTGGTCACCATTGACTGTAACGTTCTGGCCAGCATCGTTTTTAAAGTACGGACCAATTATTCCATCAACCCATAAAGCACACCAAACAGTCAGTTTTTGTGAATGTAACGATGTCTTAACATACACTTAAGGATTATCATCACTCCAAATACGGCAGTTTTGTATATTGACGTACCCATTCAACCAAAAGCGAGCTTTATCGCTAAACAAAATTCGCTTATGAAAATTGGGATCAACGGCAATCTTGTTTTGGGCCAATTCACCGAATCTACGCCTTGATAGGTGATACTGTAGCTTCAATTCTTGCCCGAGTTGGTTTTTGTAAGGAAGCAAACGAAGATCTTTCCGCAAAATCTTCCATAAAGTGCTACGCTATACAGCAGCAATGACTTCTTCTGTATGACCTCTCTGTGGATGAGTATTATCATTTAGAGTAAATGGTGCGAAAACGTTCCATAGTTAATAGAATTAATTGCTCTGATGGACGATTATGTTGACCGTAATATGGACGTAATGCACCATACGTATTTCGAACAGAACTATGATATTCAAAATAAATTTGCACAATTTGGAAGTGTTGTTCAGGAGTCAGTCTATTCATGTTGAAATGCCAAACCAAACTAAAAAATAAATCACTTGAAAGTTGATAAAATGGCCGCCAGTTAAAATAGTGTTGCCAACTTAAAGTTCTATACCTCTAAAAAAAACACCCTTTATAAGTCATAACACTTACTTTTGCATCAACATAATCCTTTATTTGAGTTTTTGAACGCCTCCGATCAATGATATCTATAACTGTCCCCTTAATGCTCTATAAATAGAAATCGACATTGAGGTAGTAACGCACCAGCTGTATAGAATCAAACCTTATGAAATAAACCGCACAAACCGTTAGCGGAATTGTACTTCAGCGACACTAAACGGAAAAAGTTGGTGGTGGTTGGTAAAAAGTTCCTAACTTTTGCCGAGTTTTGGCAAATCAATGTTTTTTTTTTTCTTTTTTGTCAATCCTAAATTGCAGTCTTCTGTCGCGATTCGGCGCGTGCTGAGGTCCAAGTGTAGATCAAGTGTGGTTTGGAAAAAATCACTATCAAAAAAGCGAAACTTAAAATTCCAATTGACATCTGCTATCATCGGATCTTTAAATTAAAATATAAACCATATGATATATGAACTAGAAAGTTTAATTATTGGTTATATATATATAATTATTGGACATATAAAAGTCCAATGTGATCACAATTGCAGTGACTGAATCACCACAAATCACACATTACGATGGAAATGTGAAAATGTTTAACGACATGATCATATCTCGATATAAGATTTTCATCGAATTGAGTTTTTAATAAGTCGACTGTTACACCAACTAAGTGACATGCAATTAAAAAAAAAAACATTAAATGTTCTTTCATCATTTTTAGAAAGCATAAGTTGTTTCTTGGATGGGGCCTTATTTCTCGTGTAAATTTTATCTTTTAGAGGTAGGTATAGGTATAGGCTCATTGCGCGGAATCGCGTCAGTATCGACACAAAGTTCTTGCGAACTAAAGACATATTTTGGTTTGGTTTACGACTTACTTTTTACCGTCAGTAATATTTACGACAATTTTAACAACCTGTTATCAAACCAGCAGCGAAGAATAGGACTTTTTTATTCTTTTATTTTTTGCTTGTCTACTGGGACGAGATGTACGGTCAACAATTTCCGCAAAACGTTCTTAAGGTTTTAGTAACCGACTAAAAATATTTGGGTTATTCTATGTCTGCCTCTCGATTAATGTTTTTAAATACGGTTATTAAAAAAAAAAAACATGCGAGGTAACAGTGGTTTAGTGATTTAGAATCACCAATCGTGCGGATTTCTCAGTCAGAGTAATCGGGGAACATGGCACATTCGCCATCGAGGAATTTTTCAGTTATTACTTAGTTACAATCTTTATTTGCATCTTTTCTAAAAATTATTGACAATTTCCATTGAAATTCAATATTCGACGATTATGGACAGCTTTTAGCTGTCGTTGTCAATATCTAGCTTGTCACATGTGGCGATTCATTGCCAAACGGGCGATTTGAAATTTATTTTGACGACACGAAAATCGGTTTGGCGATGTACCATACAAAAGGCGATATTATTAGATTTTGGCGATTTAATTTTTTTTTATCGAGAATGCAGCAATGGAAATGCTGAATGGAGTCATCGAAATAGAAATTCTAAACGCAGACACTAGAAAATCGGTCCTTATGTTCATTGTCTGTTAGTTGACTTTTTTTGTCAAGATTTGTTGACTAACTTCAACTGAAAGTTTCCCCTTTACAAACTATTGGTGTCAGTGCCAGTTTGTCATTCAATGGATTCTTTTTGACGTAAAGTTAGTTCACTAAAAGTCAGTGTTCGCATTGAACGTACCCGATATCTTTGTTCTCCCTAAAATAAAGGACACACGTCAAATGTCAGACTACAAAACAATGAAATAATTAGGTTTGTTCGATGTTCCGTGCTTCAATGCGCACTGGAAAATGTCAGTGCACTCAACTGTCAAAACACAGTTTGGCCTTTGTTTTAGCATCGAGCAGCTCAGCGCAATATTTCTAATTTAAATAAAATAAAGAGAAGTCAATTAAAAGACCAATTAAAGTAACATTTCGTCTATAAACACATAAATATCTTAACAATTACAAAATATTTTATGAATAGTTAATATTTCCTAGATATAGGTAGCACACCAAATTTGAAAATTAAATGTTGTCCTCCTTTTAAATTGAGCTTCTGCTAACAGCTGATTTAAATTTTGACAGCTCTGATTTCTTACCTCAAGAAAGAAGAAAAAACCTGGAGTGCATAAGAGTGCACTTAGTGCACGCCCGGAGTTTACTTCAAACGCAGTGCAAAACACAATTTTTTTTAAATTTGGCGATTTTTATTTTAAGTTTGGCGATTCTTCTTTTTTAAATCTGACAACCCTGGTAACCCAAAGAGAGCCGACAGCCAAAATTTATCGGTAAGCTCGAAGTCACCGAAGATCTGACGTAGAGATCCGAAGCTTGTCGCGTTGCTACAAAAAAAAGAAATAATTTTTAGTGGTAACGATCTGGCAATGTTTCCTTGATAGCATTCTTGTTTCTTATAATCGCTCTACACCATGACTGGTGACTATCGTTTCTTCATGTTTCGTTTTTTCAGTCGGTTTAGGGACATGCCGACTGATTATCACCTCTGACTGACTCAGACCTCAATGGATACTTTTCATGAAGCTACCTCAAAGAGAGAGTTAAGAGGAACATTCGTCATGAAATCAGAGGCACATTAGAAGAAAGAATGCGATTTCCAATAAAATAAAATAAAAGCACTATTTCAATATTCGGCTCTGTTTGGATCTGGATCTAGATTAGTTTTAAACGCGTTACTCATAAGCAATTTGAGAACCTGCATTCTATCTATACATATTTCAAGGTCCAAGAATCAGGCATGTTTACAGACACTAAGCTTAAACGGAAGTCAAAAGGTAAAAGAAAAACGAATTGGCTTGTTGGAATCTGTAATCATTAATAACAGATTGTTTATCTTTAAGCAAGTGCTTAGATTTTATATGCGTACTGTATTGCTTCAGCAAAAAAAAAAGAAAAAAAAACGTACCATTATATTATTTTTTCGTGTGTTTGCAAAATAATTAATTTATTTAAGAGGAAAAAATGGATATCTAGGAGAATGTAGGGTTTAATTCGGAGTTCCAATTGTTTCGCGTATGGTACAACAATCCTATTCACCAACTTCGATTAAAAGAATAATGGACTTAACACTTTCGTCACACACATAGAACTACTTCGCGCGAAATTGCACATAATTACGTTATTTCAATGGATTAATTGAAGGAAAAGCGTTACTATTGTTACTGGGCTAATTGTTAAATCAAAGTGTTAATATATATTTTTTTGTTAGAAACACCCTGCGGTTCGCTTGTTACAATAAAAATCAAAACACATGCGACCATTTTGTTGTTAATAAAATGAAAACTCTTATTTTATTACTTTTGTTAGTGTTTGTTTATTTTCTAATCGGCCATACCTCGGTTTGCGTATCTTCCAGTAGATTATCCGCCATTTTGTTCATATTCATTATGACATCCTGGGCTTGGACTGCACCCTGCTCCAGTGACTTGAGTCGAGCCGCTCTCCATGCTGCCCTCTTTTCGGCACTAAATAATAATTAAATTAAAATTAGCAGTTGTTTAAAAAAAATATTTAAAAATAAAAAAAAAATTAAGAGAAAAAGAAATTGCAAATCACCAGAAAAATAAAAATAAATAAATAGAAAAATATTTACAAATTTCTCAATCACCACTACACACTATAAATTGTGCAGAAGAAATACATTATAATTGAGGATAAATTGGCAAAATATTTTTTTTTCTGTAAACAAAAGACTTACTTCTGTTGCGCCTTAGTTAGTTGAGGGGCAGATGAAGTCTTCGAAGCATCAACTTGACTCGAACTAGAATCTGTTGCTGAGTTTTCTTCAAGCAGTCGTGCGCGCTTTTCAGCATTTGCTGTGCGAACGGGAATTCGACTTGTTACCGGAAGTAGTGCGTTATCTAGCTGTTGTGGTGGTGCAAATACTGGTACCTTAATCTTGGGTTTAGGCAGCAATGATGGCTTGTTCGGCGATGACTTGGAACTAGCCGATCCTTGCGATGATGTACTCGATGTTGTGGTTGTTGTTGTTTGAGAAGTAGTTGTACTATGTGCACTAGTTTTTTTTTAATTGTGTATTTGTGTGTGTGTGTGTAGATTTCGAAAAATAGGGTACATTGTAAAGAGTGCCCAAAAGAAATTCGAATATAGAAAAAAAGAAAATAATAAATTGTAGCTTAAAATTGAGTCCTTTTTTAAAAAGAAGTTTTGGAGGTTTTGATGTTGGAAGTTCAGTGGAAATTGTTAGTTACAAATACATGTGTCGGTTGAATCACGATGTAGTAATGGGTAGATATGTTGTGATGTAATAGATAGGATGTTCCAGAAATTGCACATGCTAATGATTTTTTTTATTTTAATGAGTATTTGAAACATTGATGATCTATGTAAAATGGACTGCCCTTTATTTTCTATAAAAAAATTAAATGCTTATCATTACAATACGCCACTAAAATCACTTACGCTAGTTGGATCAAAAACATCGAAAACAAATACGATCACCTGAGTTTATGGTTTTGATGGATAAAATTTCGTGCAGCAAATAAAAAGGAATTACTCATTAACTATTTCACTTTACCCCTTAAGTGGTAAGTGGTGGAATTTGACTACCATCTGAAAGTCAGTTTCATGAAACTGCAAGTGAAAGATAGGAGAGTGATTTTGGGAGAAGCAATCATCTAACAACACCTTCTGCTGATAGATATTTCTCTTGCGAAGAGAAGCACTCAAACAGAGGAATCAAATGGTACAATCTGAGCAAATAAAATGAGGAACAATTAAAAATTATTATATACCATCGACAAAGATGAATATGAAGTCTGAAGAATAAAAAACTCAGCAACAAACCAACCTACAGAAGGAAAATCACTACTACAAGGAAGGGTCGTAGAATGATTAAGCCAATGATAACTAAGAAAATATTGGTATTAAAAGCTTGTTCAATAATTTCCTCTCATAAGCCTTAGGATATTTGATCAGCAACTCATTAACAATGCTAAAGACCAACTTCTTGTGGATGGCGACTAAATTGGATGGCATCAGTTTTTTTTAAAGAGAATTGAGAAATTGAGGTCCAGACTTTCATTGTTCGGGAAAAACTGAGAGACATCGGATCTAGATTGGTCACGTTCTCGTCTATAAGCCTTTAAGCGGTCGTCAAATGCCTAATCTGCAGATGAATACCTTCTCCGAATCTGTAACCATATCAGAAGGTGAAAAAACTAATGACAGAGCTGCTTTTGGTGATCTGATGTCATTCCAACGGAGATCGTCGTCGTTGGCATATATACCGAGTACTGAAAGGTTTTCGCTTTCTTCGATGCCAGAGCCATTCATGGACAATGGCATGGGGGTATGTTAAGCTAGAATGCTCGATAACGTGAGCGACAATGCTAAATACATATAACTTAGTCACTTATTGCTTTATAACTGATGCGGTTTAGAATAGGTGCAAGTTTATGTATATGCAAAGTTTCTTTTCGATTTAAGGAATCTTTGCATATATCCAACCTCGCACCTTCTCTAAATCCTATGGTGAGCCAAACGGGGGGTTGCAGGCGGCAGCATACCTACCCCATACTGATTGGGAGATCGATTCTCAAGAAATTTCCTGGCACACTGATTCGGTAATAACGCCGAAATTGTGATCGACATTAGCTGTATTTTATTATGAACTATGATCCATACAGATCAGCTAACGTAAATAAAACATCCGAGATCAACGAAAACTTTTTGTTCTGTGTTGTGGTAGCAGTTGAAAATAGGCGTGTTCATAAATTTGTGGAACTAAATTCCAATTCTTATATGTCAGAATGTAATTTTTTTTTGGAAATAATTTTATATTTTAATGCATGTTTTTATTATTAAGATAGAAATTTGAGACATTTCTCTAACTGTTTTAAATAATAAAAATATTAATAAAAATCGTCACATACACATTGAAAACAAAAATCTTAGAGTCTACATTCCTCCGTTCGTATTTTGTTTGTTTTTCACTCCTAAACCCTTCAAACAAATTGAAACAATTATTAATCCTGCATAATACAAAAACGAAATATCGGACTTCAACAAAGATTTCAAGACTTAAAAACGGCGTTTCGCGTGTCATTTAAAAAAAAATGTTGGCAGCAGTTTTGAGAATAAACCTCTGTCTCTACTTGAAATTATTTAGTTTTTCGTCTTTTCTTTTGTCAGCTGCCCTTTGTTGTGTAAACGAACAAAAAACTTGATTGCTGATGACGAATTTGCACAAGGATTTCAATGAGATTTCGGACAAATCTCGCATTTGGATATCACAAAAACACACCACACACCAAACATACAATTTCTGCCATTTTCGAAACATATTTTGATAAAACACTTTGAAAATAGTGACTTTCCACGTACATATCTGATTAAGAATTTCCACTTTATAACTGATTTATGTACATATATGTCCGTTTGACTTTTAACATCAACGGCCTTGGCTCCGATAAACAATCGCTTCCCGTGCAAAAGGAGGCAGCCAAGCTTAAGGCTCTCCAGACGACTGAGCAGCAACAGCAGCAACTACAACAACAGCAGCAAGCACAGCTGCAGAAACAACAACCACAGCAGCAGCAAAAACAACAGCCTGGTAAACAACAACAGCAACAACAGCAAATAAAGATGGATCAACCATCGACCTCTAAAACGGCACAACAGCAGCAGCAGAACCAACAGCAGCAGCAGCAAAACCAACAGCAGCAGAGACAACAGCAGCTGAGACAACAGCAGACAAAACAGCAGATGCAGCAGCAACAGCCATCACAGCCAACACAAAGAAAAGGTAAGGTGCCGCCCATTAACACATTTAAAATGAACATTAAAGATATAATTGATATATGTAGGGACGCCATAGGTGATACCTTTTTAATTAAACGGCTAAACAATGATAGACATGCTATCCACTGCTTCTCAGTGGATCAGCATTAAAAGGTTAAGGAAATTCTCGAGAAAACGGCCACTGAACATTACAGTTTCACGCCGAAAGAGGAAAAAATTCCTCTTAAAGGGCCTTGATAGCTCCACTGACATGGTGGCGCTTTTAAACGAACTCCGTCGTGTAGCGACGAACGATCTCGAGTTCGTGGGGGTTAAGCCTTTCACGACTGTCAGAGCCAGACGGGAGCAACGGAAATTACCGTTCTTCCTGGTTCAGCTGTCGCCCAAAAGCAAACTGGATAGTCTAAGGAAAATCACCAACCCAGACTACCAGTTTGTAACCTGGGACAAACTAAAGAGACGCGGCGACATGCTTCAATGCATGCGCTGCCAAAGGTTCGGGCATGCCGCGGTGAACTGCGGTATGCAGTCTCGCTGCGTGAAATGCAGTGAGAACCACAATTTAGGTGAGTGTAAACTCGGACAGGAAAGGGTCGAAGATAAGACTCTACTAAAATGTGTGCTTTGCGGGGGCGAGGGGCACCCTGCTAGTTATCGGGGCTGTCCTACGTTTCAGCAGATAAAGCAAACAAAAGCTCCGAAGGTGGTGGAGAAGCGACCTATTTTTGCTCCTGCACCGACAGCCGTTGTGCCCCAAATCTCTTACGCCCAAATGGCGGCAGGGAGGGCAACAACAACGGTACAGCCACAACCAAAGGTTGCCAAACAGGCCCCCGTGCCTACGGCACCTGCGGGACAGGCCGATATAATGACTGTGTTGCTGGCCATGCAGGCCCAGTTAACCAGCCTACAACAACAGCTCGGAAAGCAGGAGGAAAGACTAGACCGTGTCTACGCTTACCTTCCCAGCTTAGGGCAATTTAAACCATAATGGGCGCGCTGTACGAGAACCCCTTTAAAATCCTGGCTGTGAATGTAAATTCACTAATCAGGACCGAACGTAGAGCAAATTTGTTTCAATTGTTGCATGATCACAGTCCAGATGTGTTTTTGGCTAGCGAAACCAAGCTAAACCAAGCTAAACCAGAAACACAAACTGACTCATAATAATTTCAATATCGTAAGAAGGGACCGGCCCAAATCCACTCGTGGGGGCGGGGTCGCTATCTTTTTACGAAAAGATATTGATCATAAGGTCATATATAATAGTGAAGTGCGAAGATTCGAGTTGCTAGAAGCTTGCATCATATGCATTCCTCTCCAACATGGGAAGCGAATGTATGTGATCGCAGTGTACGCACAAGAAGCACCTCAACCTGCAAACTTTATTGCAGAGCTCGAAAAACTTTTCGAGTGCCTTAGCCTGCACTCGGATGAAAATTACTTTATTATCGCTGGGGATTTCAATGCCAAACATGAAGATTGGGGAAATCAAATCCAAAATCCAAGGGGATACCATCTTTTTGATTGGATGGGTCGACACCATATTGAGTATAAAATCGATCTTCTTGCTACAGATAGACCATCGTTCCCAAGGAGCGGTGCTTTTCTAGATCTACTACTGTTAGACTCAAGACTGACAGTAACTGACTCTGTGGGCCAACAGACAAGAAACTGTTTACAGACGGTAGAATACGACAGTGACCACTGCGGACTTTCCGCCGTCACACAGCTACCAAATTAACTTGTGGTGTTGGATGAATTTGTGCCTGCGCGCTCTTGCAATTTTAGTAAGGCACGCTGGCCACGTTTCTCCAACATCTTGACAAGAGAACTCCTCTCTAACGACATTTTGCCTCCAAACGACAGGAATCTATCGATCGTAGAGATCGACGGATACCTGCTTCAGATGGATGGTGTCATAAAACAAACGATGGACAGAACAATCCCACGATACAAAGAACATAACGCAACTGAAATGTACAAGAACGCGACAATAGACGCACTACATAGACAAAAAAGTGGCCTCCTGACAAGATTAAAACTCTTGTACAGGCGGTTTACTGACAGAAACGATCTGGAGATTAGGACACTGAAGTCTTCAATCAAAAATGTCAACTCGCTCATCAAACAAAACTATCGATTGTCTATTAACTCGTACTGGGGTAACAGAATTCGAGCCGTTAATTCTAGCGACCCGAGTATGTTTGAGATTAATAAAATCTTTAGAAAGAATACTCAAAATGATCTTCCGTGTCTTAAGCTCCAAAGAACGACAGACAACGAAAACATACTCCTGACCGCAGGAGTAGATCTGGGGAATGCCGTCTTGGACGACGAATTCTTTGTGATCGAAGATCCATTGGAGAAGGTTGAGACAGTGGGTTCTGCTTTTCAGCAAGTGTATAAGGTGAATGAGTCCACTCATCCAAATCACGACCTGGAGAACAGAGCTCTGCTGAATCACTTCTACCTTCGAAATAGAATCACGCAATGGCGATCTGAGAATCTTGGTTTTACCGGATTCAATGAAGACAATCTGGCAAATGCCACCGTCGCCGAGCGAAATGGGCCAAGTTCCCTGCTCATCTTGAAGGTCGAACTACAAATGATCTTCGCATCATTAAAGAAAAAGAAGTCAGCAGGAGTCGATGGTATACCCAATGTTGTACTACGACATCTCCCCGAGGATGCAATTAACATATACATAACACTGTTCAACAACGCACTGAATAATGCATATTATCCAGTGAGTTGGAAGACAGCCGTAGTACATCCTCTCCCCACAAAGGGAAAGGACAATTCCAATCCGGCAAATCTCCGGTCGATAAGTCTTCTTTCGAGTATCAGCAAGGTATTCGAAAAAGTTATCAATAGAGCTCTGTCCAAGTGGGCCGAGGACAAAAATATAATTCCAGACATCCAGTTCGGCTTTAAGGCGGGACATGACACAATTCATGCCGCGTCAAAGCTAGTATCTGCTGTCCAATGGAACAATGCTAAGAATCAATGCACGGGTGCCTATCTGGTTGATTTGGAGAAGGCTTTCGACACCGTATGGTTAGAGGGTCTGTATCTGAAGCTAACCAGATGGGACATAAGTAAACCACTGATATATATGCTTTATGACATGCTTAATGGTAGAAAGTTTGTTCTCAAGAGTGGCAATGTAACATCTACCACAACGTTTGATATTAAAAACGGTCTGCAATAGGGAGCGGTGAACTCGCCGATTCACTTTAGTATTTACACCAGCGATCTCATTGGGAGTCTACCTCATGCAATTGCGTATGCCGATGATTTAGTTGCGTACAGAACAGGTCCAAAAGTTGAAGTCATCAGAATTCTCTTGCAACGTGATTTCGATAAAATTCAAAAGTACTGTAATGATTGGAAGCCGAAAATTAACTTCCAGAAATGTGAAACTATCCTGTTTAGAACCCCTTTGTCTGGGGCCTCTAGGGATACGAGAAAGAACTGGCGCAAGCTAGTGATCGCTGGGCCACATGGACATCCACTGGGGAGTAAAGATGTAGTAAAGTACCTTGGCATCTGGTTGGATCAGTATCTATATTTCAATCGACATGTAGAGGCTGCTAGGGGCTAGGGGAGCTTTTGCCCTGACAAGACGGTTGTTTTATAGCAGCCGCCTTGATAGCAGGGTGAAAGTGATATGCTACATGGCCCTTATCAGGCCGATGATTGCCTCCTACGGATGCCCTGTGTGGTTCAACGTTGCACCATCTCTAATGGAAAAGATTCGGGTGTTCGAAAGACAGTGCCTTCGCACTTGTCTCGGTCTTTATAGAACACCAGAGTCGGAGTGCAAACATTATTATTCCAACGAGGTCCTATACAACGGGGCCAATACAAACAGGATAGATAACTTTTTAATTAAGCTCCTTCGCGGACACATTGCAAGGGCGATGACCCCAAGATGAATATTTTGAAAGCACACGTTCGAGTGGTTTTATCCCGCCGAGGCTTTCCTATACCGTGACAGTCGAGGGCTGATTCAGGATAGATCGGCGATTCCGTTGATCTACCACGTCGGCCGCAGAACAGTCGATAGGCGGCTCCTCTACGACCGAGACATAGTCGCTGGGAGTGAAGCAGAGCGCCTCCGTTTCAGTAGGGCCGTGCCCGACCGGGATCGGAAGGAAGCCCTAGATCAGGTCCACCAATTTTGGTGGCTTAACTAAAACCCGATAATTTTCAGTCGGCAAAGACGAAATATCGCCTATGGCCGACTACATATATCTATTGTAGCTTTAAGTTAGGTAGGGCAGTTGCGGCGGCACCAAAAAAAAAAAAAAATTTAAATAAAAAAAGGCTGCTGTGGCTGTTGTAATTTTAAGTATTTAAGGTTTATTTAAAGTAGTTTAGGCTTATTTTTAGTTTTTTTTTAAGTTAGTTTTTAAGTAGTTTAAGACAGATTAAAAAATGATAATGATGACCTAGTTTTTAAATTTTTCTGGGTAAAAAATAAAACAACAATATAAGTAGATAAGATAAAATTAAGTTATTTTTAGGCCGAAAGGCAATTAAAATTAAGTTAGAGATTAATTTAGAGCGCGCGCATAGGGCCAGTAAGTTAATTAAGTTGATAGTTTTAGCTAGTTTTAAGATTTTTGTCTAGCATTTAAGTAGATATAAGAAAAAGTTAAATAAAAATCAATTTAAAACGTAAAACGCATCGCTTCCCGTGAAATCAGCGAAATCAAGCATCGTTGCGCGTGGTTAGTGGAAAGATGGAGGACCGTCTCGAAACCAACTGCGTGCTGTTGACATGTGTTATGTGTTTTCTGTTTTTCCGTCCTCTTTCTATCTTCTATTCTGTCCTGTATCAATGTCGTCTTGTGTGTTGTCTTTGTAATTGTCTGAGCCGATGGCCTCAGCAGCCAGTGCTCATAAGTGTCTCTGCTTCGTAGATTTTTGAACACATACTTTCACACATTATCTTGATTTCAATACAAACTTTAACACCTCCTTCTCCATACTTCTTTTTTGGGATCTAAAAAATCTGAACACATCTAATAACTCATGTAATGTAATATAGAAGATTAAGATTGACAACGAGAATATTTAGGACTTTGAGAAAATGGTGTTGCCATTCAAATGAAATTGTCAAATAATTTTGTATCTTTTTTTTAAGAAACAATTTTTAAATTTTTTTTAGGTAGACAGATGTGATTCGATTAAAATATTGCGATTATTATATATATTATATTGCTTTAATTTAGAACAATACTTTTATTAATTTAATAGAAAATAAAAAAGAACAAGATTTTGTTTTTGACTTAAGTAATTTTCGTGTTAATCTGGCAATGCAACTGTTTGACAATCAATTAAATCAATACCAACATTCGTGAACAAAAAAAAAGAGTGGTGACACGTAGTGGAGAATAGTAAGAACAAATTGTCAGATCATGAAATATGATCTTTTTAAATAGTAAGATCAGGAGTCGTTGTAAGCCATGTAAATTAATGATCTATAATGGATCAGAGCAGCTATTATTATATTTTTTGTCGGAAAGAGTCGAAACTGAAATTTGCCCTTATTTCACTTTTTTTGGGGAAATAAGATCGAATCGGCCTTATAACCATGTACCTTATTTCACGGTACCTACAATTTATTCAACTATTCGGGGAATATTCATCATAGTACAACTGCGAGGGCCGTAATACCGTCATGAACATGCTTTCTGTCGTCGAGGAATTTCTTAAGCTGGTGGTCAGTCAACTTTTCCATGATCTTAAGAAGGACGTTAGTGCTATAGACCTGTATGAGGAATGAGAAAAGGGGTCGCCTTTCTTATGAACAGGAGAAATTCCAACATAGGGCGAACACCTATTTAAAAAGAATGTAGGTATATCACCTGGGCCAACGATTTACATCAAGATCTTTGAGAAGTCCTGCTACTGTACGAAAATATGTCCAATGAAAAAATTAGCATTTTGAAGTACAGGAGGTGCAATGTTGCCATCGTCAGCAAACTTGCAAGCTAGCAGCAAAATGAGCTGAGAGCAAGTTTGCCTTATCAGTAGGGCAAGCATTTCTATTTCTATAATTAATTACGTGTTGATCGAGATCTATGCTCAAACTTGATAAAATGTTCAAATATTAGTTTATTTCTCTTACTTTACTTTTCAAATCTCTCAATTAAAATATCTCCAAAATGATTTTCGAAAGCACCTCTCTTGTCTTCGTAGAAGGGTCGATAACAGAATCACGTTCGAAGGACCAGTACCAACGTAACATGTAGAGCAAACTCGGGTTTTTTGAACAAAAGATTACAAACATGTTAAATTTGTCCAAAAAGTAAGTCGCATATCAAAATTAAAGAATATCCCTGAATTTCTCAGTCTCCTTGCAGTAATTCCTTTTTTGAAAACCCTCCAAAGAAAAATCAATTTAGACTTAAAAAAACATACAAAACCTCTTAAAGCCCATAAGAAACCTCAACAGTTAGCGGCACTTTGTTACCTGTTCTATTCCACCATACCAAAGTTATTTAACCTTCGACTTGAATAAAAAAAAAAATCACAAGTGCTAGAAGGAAAACTTTTGAATTTTCAACAAAACCGAAAAAAGGCTGAAAACTTTCAATTGAAAACTTAAACGAACAAGCAGCGAATAAAATCCAATAAGAGGAGCCAAAAAAAAACTGCGCCAAAACAAAAAGAGGATTCTGGAAAATAAATCTGCCAGAAACAACTCTCGTCAATTAAAATTGAAACTTGGTCCTGCCATACAGTTCGCGAACGAATAATGAGTACAAGTAACGAAATAACTTTCGTACAACTTTAACACGAACAAAGTAAAAAAAAAATTATTTCTCAGCGTCAATCGGCTTTTATTGTTAAAGGTAGTTTTAATTTTTTTTATCAAAGAAACAAACTTAAAATAAGTGAAGATAAAATCTGTTGCAAGGCGGTGGGTGCTCTTGTTTTATTGAAATTCGTTTGATTTAAGGATTAAATGCACAATTAAAAGCTATAAAAGTTTTCAAATGTCCTAAAGGAGATAAAATTAGTGAGTGAGTGAGTGGGTTAAAAAATAAAAAAGCAAAGCTAATAGATTTGACTTGCCACCAGTAGTGTGAGTTAAGCGAAAAACCACCAAAATGAAAATAAATAACAACAAATGTCCAAAATTAAATTTACTTATTTTTTTTTTATTTGAACATACAAATAGAAGAGTTTTGCTTTAAAAATTTTATTTGATTGATTTTTTTTTACAAAAGATAGTGATAAAAATGGTTTTATATAGTAGTCATTATAAATATAAATATATATGTGTGTGTGTAGAGTTTTCATATAAAAACAGCATAGAGTTAGCATTATTAAAAATTAGTATTAAAAGACATCATTATCAACAGTGTGTACATACAATGCTTACGTATACCTTTTACCACTAGCATAATAATAATAATAATAATAATTTTAATTTATGGTTGTTTTTTTACGTTAACAAATTGAGCTACCTATAACCTATTGCTATAATTTTTTATTTCAATTTATTTGATTTTTATTTAACTTTACTTTACAAATTGATGGAAATAAAATATTTTTTAATATTAAAATATGTTAAAACAGCACATAAAGAAAATACTATTCGTTAAAAATGGATTTTTCGTTTTAATTTAAATTAAATGTAATGGTTTTTTTTTTTTTTTTTAAATTAACAAAAAGGCATCAAAATGTTTAATAAATGTAAAAATATCGATTCATTTTGTTAAAACTAAAATAATTTTTTAGCTTCTAAATACTGCTTCAATTTCTTCGAGTGGATTCCTAGAAACAATGTAAAAGTAAAAGAAAAAAAATTGTGTGAATGCGAAAAAATTTATTTTTGGACAAAACAAGCACTACTAGAATGAAAATTGGAAGACATGCTTTTTGATATTTATTAGAAGAACAAATACAATTGCAGTTTGGTGAGGGTGTATGTTTTGATTCGGCAGTAAACAAGTGGTTTCGGTTTCAATGTTGCTTTTTCTTTGATTTCTTAAGCAAATTAACTTTTTACTTATCATAATAAGATATTTTTAAATAAAAACATGTTTTTTGAACTTCATGATTAAAACATCTTTAAAATACAATATTTTATAACAAGAACCCAATTCGTAAAAATACATTCAATTATTTTACATTATGTTAAAAACAAGCAATAGATAGCAAATAAATTACCCATTATTGTCGGGAAACACTTTTTGTTTAAATTATAACGTGTTAGAAATTTAAGGTAGAGTATTCGGGTGGGTTTAATATCCCGTCGATTATTTCATTATATTTATTATAAAAATGCGACGGCAATCCATAAATTTCAATTAATATGAATTTGGTATAACAAATTGATGAGAATCAACAATGACACAAATTCTAACTTTACCTGTGATTAGGAGAAAGAACTGAGCTGTAGCAGTTTTGAAATGTTGATATACTTAATCATGAGAATTAACAGGATTAGAGGATTTTTTTTTTTTAATTTCCTTGCATAGGGTATTTTTTTTAGATGTGTGGTTTTCAATCTGGCAATACTTTTTACGGAGTTGGTCTTTTTGAGAGCTGTCACTTGATTTATGCTCAGTTTGGTTAACCGTTTCATAATAAATAGACTTTGCAAATCGTGCAAATTTATTACAAAAGTAATGGTTCGGTTCGGGGGAGCAGAGTATCGAAGAAGACCCGAATGAATCCACCCGCCATGGCGCGCAACAGTTGGAGCTGAGTCCATCCACTTTATGGAAGATTTTGCGGAAGGATCTTGGTTTGCCGGCTTACGAAATCCAACTCGTGCAAGAATTGCCACCGATCCCGATTTTCACAAAATTGGGAGAATTGGACCTCTCGGCTGGAATTTATTCGAGCCAGCCGTGGCGGCCACTTGCCCGAAATCATTTTTGAAACATAATGGCAAACCCTTATCTTTATAATAAAGCTTAATTCTTGGCCACAGCATTAAATTATATGCGTTTTATTTCTTCTTTAAAAGCACACGTCTAAAAAAACACCCTTTAATTCAACTTTGAAGCAGGTACGAGGTTTGTTATATGCAGATTCTTTTGAATTAAAAAATTTAAAATTAACATTTCTTGATTTTTTTAGGTTCGCTTTTTGTAATTTTGTTTCTTAATATAAAAGACGACACTTTTAAACTTTTTTCGAGGTTTTTTGAAAAACGGTATAACATTAAAATAGTCTTTGAATTTTTTGCAATTCTTATAAATTACATACAAAATAAAGAAATATTGCTGAAGCCTAAAAAATAAGAACGTTATTAGGACATCGACAAAGATCTTTTTCAAAGAGGATCAAAATGATCCTAAGGCTTCACAAGTGGGGTTGACCGCGCTTACCGAAGCAAAAGTTAGCAGGCTTCCCGGTTTTGAATTGTTATAGGACTGAGGACAGTTAAAGGCAGGTGTCGCTGCATTTGTTTGATTCAGGAGTTTTCTTGTCTGCATTTCGTCAGCTTTATAATTTTTTCGACACAAGGATGCATGCATTTATTTTGTGTTTTACAAAATTAAAGACACCGGTGATCTCCATTTGTATCATTCCATTAATTTGCTGGACAAAAGTGTCGCTGTGGATGCTAACCTTGATGTTTATTTCCTAGACTAGTCGCCTTTTCCGACAAGCATGACGCGCTGCAGGAATATCATATACCGTCCGTGCACAAAACTTTAATGATCAAAACATAAGATCTTAAAAAATACCTTTTTAGGATAGATTGTTCAGAATAATAATATTTTTTCTCCGGCAAATGCACAATTTTGAGAGGATCCCGAGCTGAGATCTATGCCATTTCTTTAGAAACTTATTTAGACTGCTCAAGTGGCTAATATATAGAAAGTTCAAGTGTCTGAGTGCTTAGTTGGAAAGAGGGGTGCAACAGAAGTTTCCCATTTGTTGAGTTCGTTTAGGTAATATGTCGGAAATAGTGCATAGTGCAAGTATTTTTCAAAATTTTGACTTCAAGGCTGAAAATAACGTTTCTTGTATATTTTCTCGTAAACGGTTTTAATGATTTCGTTTAAAATTTTTGAGAGGATTTTTGTAGGTCATTCAAATTATTTTTTTTTGTTTTGTTTTTAACTTAACAATCTACTTGGACGGTTTTGGAAATAACTTATGCCTCCTTCGCTCTGCAAAATAAACGTAACTTAATTCCGAAACACTAAATCCCACATACCGAATTCCCACCGATTTAACAGCCAAGGAGAATTTTGGTTTGTATAAAAAAAATCCTACGGTTTTTTATATAATTTGATTGGAATCTTATAACTTTTGTGATTAGTAGACTATATTTTCCTAGTTTGATATACAAAAAAATAAGAAAATACAATTTCTTTAAAGGAGCAAGAAATTTCAATTCAAAAACTTCATATCGAAAATATTTTGAATATTCAAATAAGGACTTGACAACTTTTTTTTTTAAATAAAACCCAAACCATTCGAGATATTTCAAAAACTTTATTATCGGCTTGAAGTACAACCAAAACATTTATGAATGGAAATCGACTTCATTCATATGGCCACTGCGGGCACGTTTGCAACGCTCGATTCGTTGGACCCAATTTTCGATGACTCGGCCACACATTTCGGCCGAAACGGCCTTATTTCGCGTTCAATGTTGGCTGTGAGCTCTTAGAAAGTCCTTGGCTTGTTGCCATAAGCCAATGACTCAACGTAGCCCCAAAGAAAATAGAAAATAGGCGTTAAATCGCTCGAACGAGGCGGCCAATCGACTGGCCCATATTTTTTTTTTGATGAAATACATTTTTTTAAATTTTTTTAAAAAAGTTGTTAAATAAAAATCGTTTCTACTATTTAAAAAAAATCACAATTTTTCACATTTTCTAAGGAATTAAATTGGCGTTTAAATTTTTCCGCTGGAAACTTTTTTACGTACTTTTTCCAAACAATTAAGAGTCAGAAAAATCGAATAAAAACTATGAAGTTCCTTTAATATTTTTCAAATTTTATTCGAAGCTGTGACCGCACATAAGAGCAAGTACAAATTTAATTCATTTTCATGTTTATTTTTTCAAAAACATAACAACTATTTGAAGATGACTTTTCCGCGCCCAACATACGTATTCTTGTTTAGAATAATGAACTGTATAACATATTTCCAATTCAAGGTGTTCGGAGGTGAGTGGCCTAAACTGAACCATTACCCAACATTCGCCTTTTTTGTGAATTGGACGAAGTGCCCAGTAGTGTAAGATATATGGAAAAGCTTAAACAGAGGTTTTTGAATACTATCGGGGATACCATCCGAACTAGCAGATTTATGTATTTCCTTAGTTGTGTTCGTTCTAAAACTACCGAGAGTTACCCCTTTTTCCCTGATAACCTTTTTACAGCTCGAATCAAACCATGACAAGCATAGGGACCAGTTAAGGCTCCTGATGGGTTTGATAAGAACAATTTGCAGAAATGATACATGATGAAACTAATATTTGGCATTCTTAACTTGAACCTTTTTGATAAATACCAGGGTCATATGTCCCCTTTGCATTCCAATCAACAGTATTGTAGAATTTAAACAAAATGACTAAAATAAGCACATCCATATCAAATGGCATTACTTACACCCACGCCGTATGAAACATTTTAACGCAGACTCCTCATTACCAAACCAAAACCCCAAAACTCTGACCAAATAATTACACTTTTCCCTGTGTACCCATCTCAGTTATGGAAAAGGTATAGAAATAACAACAATACGGTGCGCGACGGGCGGCGGTTAATCGTTGAACATGAAAATCAAAATTATTTTTTTTTTTATTTTAAATCCTAAACTAAAATTTTGATATTAGTCGCTCCATGGAACACACAACAACCCTTATTATTAAAATGTTCAAAACAGTGATTTTCGCGGAAAGCATTTAATCGCTTCCGATGGGATGGGAATCCGAAGGTTCGGGTAAATGAGTTCCCGTCATATGGCAACCCCGCCAGGCATCCTAAATTAATTATTCAGAAAATTTATTAGAACTGGCGGAAGGAAGCCTTCTTATCATTGAAGTCAATCATCTCATTCATTATACCCGAATCAATTTTCAATTTATTTATCTTGTGAATTAAGTCAAACAAAAGCAATTTATTATTTGTTTTGTGCGTAATTGAAAAAACTGTTTTTTTTTTTGTTTGTTGTTGTTGTTATTTTTATCCTGACAGTTGTTTGTCCGAAGGATCTTTCAGGCTCAGATACATTTTATCGAAAATAAGCTCGAACAGAAAAATAAGCTCGAACAGAAAAATAAGGGAACCAACGAAAAATTCGAGTGTCCTAGTTGTGAAGACTGTGAGAAACACATTATAGCCGAACATGCACGAGAGTTAGTGTAGGGCAGTTCTGGGAATGAATCTGGGTAATAAATTCCGCCTCCAGTCACTCATAAATTAAAACCCCAGTGTGGTTAATGCCGTTGTTTTTTTTTTAATCCTGAAAAAGAGTTTTTTTTTACTGTTTTCTCTCCATGGTTATACTTATGATTCCTTGTAACAGTGCAATTGCAAATGAGGGCGGGATGTACAAAAAAAATGGCGATGGAGCAGGGGGAGGACTAAAATTTCAACGAATTTTTCTTTGTTGGTTTTGGTTTAGAATAATTCTACAATCTTTGTTAGCAAGAAGATACATAGATTTATTTTTTTTCTCGGTGGACAAGTTCGTTTAGTTTTAATTTTAATTTAAATGAAAAACAAATTGTGATGGAAGCTTTAATATTTGTTTTTTTTTCTTTTGTTTCTATCCGAAAGTTGACTATGATTTGTGTTCAGGGGTTTTAACCCCAATTTATCTGGGTTTTCCTCAGAGAACACAGGCAAACTTATCGATTCTTATAGAAGCTATAGCTTTTATAGTGCTGTCATAAGATTTATTTACAGTTTTCGTTATTTATTAAGATCTTTTTTCATTAATATTTTTTTAAAGCATTATGAAAACTAATTTTATAAGTTGTAAAGAGGAACATGTAGGTAAGTTGAAGTCTAGAAAAGAAGCTTTAACGAAGCTTAGACACTATAGGACTTGTTAAGCGAAATAGTATATACAGATATTTGATTGGTTGTTTTATACGGCTGCTATAAGACCTGCCGAAGTAACTAAGTTGAAGTCTAAGAAATAAAGCTCCTTTAAAACTTATTATTCGAAGTTACCAAAATTATTTTAAAAAATAAATCATAATCCAAATTTATTAATAAGAAGGAATAAGGCAGTTTTGTTTAAGTAGGTAAGATGAAGTCTAAAAAATAAAAGCTTCTGTACGGCTTATAAAGTAAAACTCAGACTCTTCTCTTAAAGTAAAATTAGAAAAATATACTCTTCAGAAAGCCCATGGATAAAATCTTATCCAGAACTCTTATATAGAACATCAAGAATACTCCGAATTTTATTTAGAATTTAGTCTCGTTTTAGTTCTTCCAATATGACGGCATAACTGCAATACTGCATTTCGATCTTTCAGATTGAATCTTCAGAACTCGGTTCGAACAAGAGTAGTACTAGATGAAGAAAGTTGAAACCGGTATTCTACAAGGAAGTCATTTAGGGCTACTTGCCACATTTTTAGGGATCTCATGAATGAGTTGATTATTATTGGAGAAGTGTCATTATGGACCAGTAGTTATTGTAAGGTCAGGTTAAGGTTTTTGTGATAAGAACAGAAGGCACACTTAGACCAAAAGAAGCCCATTATGATAACACAAAAGCCATGGAATTAATTCCAAACTACTTAAACCATCTAAACTTTGTATGAAGCTTGAGTCTATTTATGCGCTTTATATTTCCACAAGTGAAATGTTATACAACTTTTTCAGAGTAGAAGTTATTGATCAGAGAGTTTTCTTTTTCTTTGACTGGGTCCACAACTCTCCCACTTATCCGCTTCACCATAAAGGCTTTCCTGTGGGATTCGCTGGGTTGACTTCATAAAACTTCGGTAGGCCTCCCTGTTTTGGATAGTTCCATGTCTGAGGTCAACTAAATGCGGGTGAATAGGTCCCTTAAAAAAATTTACATTATCGAGTAAACGAGAAATTATAACACCCGCTGGCAGCGGTGAGGCTGTAAGGAAATCATCTTCTTACTTGAGTTAGATATTTTATTAAGGATCAGCACGAAGTTTCTCATTCCTTATAGAATACAATTTGTTACCAAATCTGACTTGGAGCCTACGTCACTATCGAGGAAAAAAGTTAAAGATTCTGAAGAAATTATTGGCTCATTCGTATTGTTAAACGGATCCCGAATACGTTTTCTCTCTGAATAGGTTAATTTAGTATGTGAAATTTGAAAGAATGACACAATAGTCAGATTTGCTCTCAGGCAATAAGCAGAAGTAATGTCTGTAGAATCGTCTCTTTAAAAAACCATTCTTTGGCTCGATTTCATAAATAAAGAACACTTCAATTAAACGTTATAATGATTAAAATTTATTGACTGTTTGACTACAAGTTTTGTCATCTCTACAGTCTTATCTCTACTGATTAAATGGCGGTTGCGTTATTGCGAACGGTGCGGAGGTTTAAACTCAACTGAACTACTAAACTTAGCTTATGTACAGAATAAATATAATGGAAAAAGTAAAAAAATAAAAACAATAGAGGGGCGCGTGCTCTTAATGTTATGTCTGTTCGTCTTCGTCTTGAATCTGACTTAGTGAAACTGTTTTGTGTTGTGTATGTGCCATTAACTGGTTGTCATTGTTAGGCCTGGTTTTGAAGAACACTGTACGGATTTGCCCCATCCTGCATGTATTTATCAGGATCGGAGGAAAGACACAAATCTAGAGTGTTGGATGTATGACCGGCAAAGTTCGAGATTCGGGTTGGCTCATCAATGCACTGAGCAGACTATAATAATTTATTATTTCCAACTTCTTCAAGTTCAAATAGTTAGTAACAAGATGAAAAGAAGACGCATTATGTGTGTTGGATAAATTTGTTTTGTTAAATTCAAATCCAAAAAAAAGGATTAACCTCAAAAATTCCTCTTCGAAACGCTTTAAATCTATCATTTGGTAAAGGTAAAATACAAAACGAAGCTGTTTTTGTTTTATAAGACATTTTAAATTCTGACAGAGGAGATTGCTGGAGATAAAACTTAACATTAATAAAGAATTACCTTGTATTATTCAGAACAAATCTAGAAAGGAATAACTCATTCTTAAAAGACTAAATATACAACGAGAGTTCAGTAGGTTAGTGAAGTTTAAAAATATTTGCTTTGAGATCCATTCAAGTGGGCGCTGCTAACTTTTTAACTCTACCCACTTAAGGTGCCTTAACACAGATTATTTATAAATCCATGGCTTAGAAAATCTTTGCCCAAAAAACAAAACGTATTTTTCAAATGTTTGTCTCTTTGTCCTTCTCTGATATCCTAAAAATACCTTTCAAATTAAATTTCGTTCATGTTTCCTTAGCAAGGACCCAATTACCTACCGCTTCCGGCAACTATACTTTGTTTAATCATCATAATGTACCTAATGCGTTAAGCATAGTGTACCTACGCATTCGTTACACCTGATCTGTATCAATTTAGGGCCAATCCCCATGCTCCAGCAACTAAATTACAAAAAGATATTATCAGGATGCGAACGGTGTGTTCGAGATGCCACAGCAGCTCTGTGTAAGGACTATTAACAAGTGCTTGTCACGTTTTAACTGAAGGCACAATAGCAAGTACACGGGGGAGACTTTAAATGGGGGTTTTCTAAAGAATACCGCACATCCTATTGCCTCGGATGGCAATTTAATCGATGTTCTTCTTTTATTTTGCGGAACAATAAAGAGAATTTTCATTTAACAAGAAATGAAAAGAAAAATTTGTTAAGTGTAAGGACAACAAGACAATTTTCTTATTTTTAAAAGCCGTTGTTGGTCTTCATAAAAATTAACAGACTTTAGGTTTTCTTTTGACTTCGAACAGGAAATGTTTCCTTTGAAAAAAGATACTTTTGTCGAATTAGGAGATTCGTTTGGTGAAAAGAAAAACATATTTTTCTTTATTTTCATTTAAGTGATTTATGACGAAAATTCTGTCTTTTTTTAAGGAATCAACAAAAAATCAAATAAAAGCAAAGAAACAATCAAACAAAAGTTTTCTCATTTACACGTGTCTAAGAAAATCCAAATGCTGTTTTCCTTGGAATAGAAGTGAAAACCTTCAAAATTCGCAAAAAACGGTAAAACGGAAAGTAATTTCTTTTCTAAAATCGACTTAACTTGTCAGAAGAAAATAACATGGAAAACTTTCTTTTTTCTCTTTGAAGGATGAAGTTTGATTTTTTGGGGTTAAATCGACAACAGATACGCACACAAAGGACTCACACCAAGAAGAAAAGAATTCTCGGCTGGAGGAATAAATAGAGAAATGTTCATTAATTTTATGTTCAGATAAATAAAATTTATGTTTTTGAGAATTTTTTTTTATTTGTGAAGAAATAATTTCATGGAAGGATAACCACAAAAAAATTCAAAGGAATACAAATAAATCTCTCTAAGGTAAATGGCAGCCAATGACTTTGTGTGATTTCGATTAGACTGGGCACCTAGCTAGTTGAGGGAAGAGGAACCAGCTCGGAAAGTCTTTCGCAGTTCTCTTCATATTAAAATCTAGCGGCCAAAATTAAGACTCAAATTTGTTACCTAGACCATATGAATTACTTCACTATTAGAACGCGAATTCCTATCAAAAATTGTCTTTAACGCTATTTCAGTTGCGGTCATGCACCCCTGGAATTTTGGTTATAATTTTAACAATTTTTAAAAGTTTTCGTTAGGTTTAACTCAGAGTTAAGACAACTATCCAACACATTCTCCTATATGCTTTTGAATATTGTCCTACGTAGTCATGTAAAATGTTTATTAAAAAAAAAAACTAACTTCGTTCGCGTTATAAAGGGTGATTCGCATAAGGGAGACAATTTTTTTTTTTAAATTTTGAGTTTAAAAATTATTTTTTCTCTTTAAAACAGCTTTATTTAAAACCAAAACAACAGATTACTGACTTTACAAAAAGGTACATCATGGGATTATGAGTGTTGTTCTTAGTATATTTTTTTCAGTTTTATGTTAATTTTATTTATATTTTTTTACAAAAATATTTTTTTTATTTGGTTTCATTTATGCAATTAAATTAATATATGAAATATCATAAAGATTAATGAAACATATAAAAACGAATTCTTTGGAACCTTTTAATTAGGATGAACTGACTTACTTTTACCAATTATTTGATGGGAATTATTTGTTATAAAATTATTAAAAGAAAACAAGCAACTACAAAAACAAAATATATATAAAAAAAGGTATTTTCTTAAACATACTCGTATAATAGACAGGATCTTTAAACCCCATATAAGTACATAAAAACTGTTAATTCATTATTTAAAAATAGCATTAACCGAAACCACTTTCTACTATCTGCAGTGCAAAGTGTGTGTACTATGCAAAGAAGTTGAGTGAACGTGTGAGTAAAATGTTGTGTAAGGATACATCATACAAAAAAAATATTAAAGTGTAATTAAAAATATACTCTAACTTTCACCGCAATTATCAAAGAAAAACCAAAAAAAAGCGAAATGAGAAAATAAATGGAAAACAATTGATTGCAGAACGAGGATGACCGACACGCGGAAGGACTTGCCGGTCATCATAGTTCTCATTACACCAGCGTGCACTTACCTCGTATCCTCGGAATCACAGTTTTCATTATCATCGCCTCCATTATCACTGTTTGCATTATTATCCACATCGTCCTGGTTATGTTCGTATTGCTCCATTATGTCATTCGACCCGTCCAGTAATCTGGTCTTCTTATCACGTCTTATTGTAGCGATTTTTTTCTCTTCTTCCTGTTTCAACTTTTCAACTTCATCTTTCGAAAGAAAGGAGAAAACTTTTTCTATTTCGAAAATGAGAAAAAAATAAAAACAAAATTAAAGTAAATGAGAGGATACCGTTACCAACATCAAATCATAAAAAAAGGACTCATAAAGGAAGTTGAAAAAAAATTCGTCTCGATTCGTTTGGCAGAGTGGTCGTCGGTCGTTTTCCTTACTTAAGGATCAGTTCACAAGGAAAAGGAATTTAACGGTAGGATGGGCTTTTTCAAGTGGCGTTGGACATTTTTTCTTATTCAATTAATAACAAAGAAACTAATTGTGATTGTGAATTGTTAAAGTGAAATAAAAAAAAAAAAAAAAAAAAAACAGAACTTCTATTGTCCTTCAAACAGAATAATATGCAATGAGCACAGAAATTCCAAGTAATTTGAATTGAAATCCAGAGTTCGGGCAAAGGCACATCGAAATGATACCTCCTAATGGACATTAATGTAAAAAAGGAACGAATCGAGCTGTTTTTAATGCGTTGAGGGAATTAAAATGGCTAACGTTGTTCACAATTTTTTCGCTCCTTGTAACAATCCACTTAACGAGCAGAAAAGAGACATGATTAAAGTGAAATTGAGAGTGAAGTATAATTGAGTGGCACGTGATGGGAAAAGGTTTTCAAAATTCTAATGATGGTTTTCTTTTTTTTCAATATTGATTAATTAAAAAATACAAAAAGATTTTGGGGGGCAAATAATTGAAGTGTGTTTTTGGCAAAACGTGGTGGTCACGAAGCACGAAGGCGTGTCATAAGTATGTCGGAATACTTAAGCCCAAAACTTTGGGTTCAATTAAAAAATATTCCAGGGCATTTAATATACAAAGACAATAATTGCCAGATTCTTACTAAATAATAAACAGTGGTGGTGTCAACATTTTCGGTCAAGCTGAACTACTTAGTAAACACCTTTTATGAGCTCAGGTTTACTAGGAGCGGTTGATCCGGCTCCTGGTATTTGTAGTTATATTACGGATCTGGCCCTTCAACTTAGAACGTGCCTGAGCTATATCATTAAAATTGCTTTGGCGGTAATTCGGTGCTAAACCAACTCCGATAATGGTTTCAATCTAATTAAATTTGATGTAGGGCGAAATATTGTAATAACTAGTACCCAGTTTCCTCAACTCAACATTCCCAAAGCGATATGGAGTTCTTCTGATCAATAAATTGATTGACCACATTGCGATCGACGAAACTTCCCCAGTGCCCAAACTTCCTAGAGGGGCAAAATATTGATTTGAACCACTACTTCGTTGTAGCCAAGGCATACGGCGGATTTTCCGACTAACGCAACGCCAACGCGTAGAGAACGTAGTACTGTGAGGAAGTTTGACGCAAGAAGGCTGCAATTACAAGAAACACCAGGTCCTTTTCCGATCGAGTTTCTAATTAACCTCCAAAGGAGTTATTTACCGCTGGCATCAAGTATTGAGAACCAGTGGCAACATTGCCAAATTCCCTCTGAAGTGTTAGGTTTTAGACAGGCGTCATCCACAACGACGATAAGTGTAGGTAGGCACATACAGCTAAATTAAGAAGAGGGCTATACACGGGGGTAACAAATCTACCATCAACGTACGGTTCACAATATTGAACAAGATACAAAACGTTTGAGATGAAGATCCTTTGCACGACACCGAAGTCAAGAGGAGCATATATTTTATCAGAATAAGAAGTCCAAGCAGCCAAAGCTCTCAAAATCCTGATAATCGCAAAACCTGCCGAGAAAATAACGACTGGTTTAAATTTTATGTATTTAATACTGAAAATTTAAAATTTTATATTTCAAAACATTTTAATGAGAAAATGTTCTTTGGTTCGTTCTTGCTGATTCTCACAATAATGTGAACCTTAACATTGCGGTAATTTTCCTTTTTTTCTTTTTTTTTTGTAACTTTTTTATTCTTATTCAATATTTTGATTAAAGAAAAACCGCCGCAAAACTTTATGTCGTATCTAGTCTATTTGTCAAATAATTTTAATTAAAAGGACTCACCTGCTTTCTGTGCGGGCTTATGCTGATCCTCCATAGCCGATTCGAAGAACCTTTTCTTATCCGAAACTGATTTCGGCGTTTTGGCTGATGTTGGTGGAGACTGTGAAATGTTTTAAATTAAATTAATAAAACTATAAAACTTAAATAAACAAGAAAAATAAATAAATAAGAAAATAATGTTCAAAAAAAAAAAGATCCAACGCGTATAAACACAAAGATAAATTAATTGTAAAAAAAAGTCTAAAAGAGAAAAACGAAGACAAAAACAAATTCTCACAACAACAGAACAGGATACCTAATAAACAAAAAAAAAATCCAAACAAGGATAAAGAATAAATTCAAGTTTCATAAGTCAGTGTAAAATTACAGATGCTTCACCATTAATCACCAAAGATAAGGGACCAAAACAGGACAACACTGTAGGGGGTATTCTGTGTATCTTTTAAGGTAGGTGTGTACATTAGATCCTTGCTCATTGGGAAACTTATTTTCCGAGATAATATATATTTCCCTCCGGCAAGTTTAGCAAGAGCAAGGTATAGTTTGTTGAATACAAGGAGGTGGAAAAAGGAACGCAAATATTAAACTGACGTGTTCGATTTTCGTTGCATTCGGGGCTTCTGCATCTGCCTCCGCCAAATGCCCCGCATCTCCATCACTTCACATTAATTAGAGCTGTTCGACGAAAAATTAATCCCGCATCAGATCAGAATTTTCAATTAAATTCAATTTCAAGGGTGAACACGAGCGCTCCGTTCGTCGTCGGAGGGCTCCTATGGAGCGCATCTCAAGAGCGCTATCTGTGCAAATAGCTCGATTCATCCGTATAGCATGCTCCTTTGGAAGTCATCTCCACATCTTGATAGGATTTTCTCTCATTAATGGGAATTAATTTCATATTTAGAGGAATTTTAATACTGTTAGAGGCGGTAAAGTTCTCCAGGTACAAGTTTAAGGATGGGGTTCAGCCAATCGACTTATACCGAAGTTTTTGAGATTTTAATTATGCTATCGTGTCACTTGATGGCTAATCATGGTTGGCACCGGGGAGGGTGCCACGGCGATAAAGTGGCGGTAAAATAAGCCACAACCATGGGTTCAGATTTGAGGTATCTTTTCTTAGTTTTTCACATAGGAAAAATGATGGCGGCGCGCTCATCTATTGGAATGACATCAGGGAAAATAATTAAATTCCAAATCATTGATAAGCTGGATGTAATTCGAAGGTGTTTGGTGGCTGCTTGGAAAATTCCTATGGCAAGAACGGGTGGAGAGTTTTGGTTAGGTGAAATGTCAATTAGTCGTTTATTGATGTGAATGCAATTATGGAGATGATTTTCTAATGACGATGGGAGAATTTGATCTGAAGATTGGGACATATTCGGCTTGTTATTGATTGGAAAATTACGTGTATTTATAGTTTTTATTTTTAAGGAAAACGCCAATTTTTCGGGAAATCTGTTAAATGCTTCCTAATGGGGCAGAAAATTGGAAATTAAATTAACCATTTGTCTGTGTTTTTATGCGAAACTGAAGTGATTAATTTGAATGAAATGGGACTTACTTAAGTATTTGAGTGTTTTTGAATGGAATATTATATGGAATTTAAGGGATATTAGTCATGAGTCATGAGAGCTAGAGAGAACAGAGTGAAGCATTAAACACGGCATTTTATTTGTATGTAAAAATAGGAAATATTGATAAGTTAAAGTAAAATAATAATCAATTTTATAGTATAGTAGGCCTTAAATACGCTATCAGGTTTCTTGACAAATAATTAATATAATAAAGAAATAAAAATCCCAGAATAGAAGCAAGTTCTTCGCTAAAAAAAAATCTCTTTTAACTACGTAAGTCAGTTGTTAAGTTCAAATAGTGCACATCTGTTAAATATTTTACAAAATGAATTTAGTTTTAAAAAACATATTTAAACAGACTGATACATTAATATTTTTTGGATTTGTGTATACAGCATTAATAAAGCAAGCTAGGCATCATAGAAACAAATTAGTTATAGCCGAAAATAAAAGAACCGTTATATTAAAAGTACCTTTTACAGACAAATTACAACATAATTTTTGATTAAATGATCAATCATATGCCATCAAAAATCAATCCAAATTGTGGGAACCGATTTTGAAATCCAAATTAAAATTTAAAGATTAAAAACCTTCTTGAAATGTTAAATCAATCACTTCAGCTGATTAGGCCTGTCAATATAACTGCATGTTTGATTGTTTGTCGATATGAAGGACGAATGACTTAATATTTTTTTTTTTGGTGTATCGGTTACGTGGTTATACCAATTATTTCAAAAACGGAATTTTTGCATTATGGACGTATGGCAAGGTGATGGCGACACGCCCAAAACGTCTGGGACTTTTTTTCTTGACATGTTATTTAACTTAACAGGAGTTTCAAACAGTTATAGCAAAAAACCACATTTCGGAAAAATGCACTTTTTGAGGTTCCTATAACTTCAGTCTGCGAAAATTAAATCCTGCCATACCAAACATTTTATCATTATCAACTGCAGGTCTTGCCATTAATGCAGAAATATTTCTGTTTTACTTTCATCCCTAAAACTTGCTGAGGGCTGTTAGACTATATTAATTTATTGCCAGACCTAATGTATATTAGAGTTGTTATTAACTTAGGAGGAGATCGATTTATTATTAACTGGATATTTTGTGATGTCAGTGATTATGACTTTATTAAAACTACAATTGTTCCTGAGAGGATCGATGAGCAGATATTTCGAGAAGTGCAGATGCAGCAATCAATGTATTGGTTTACATTAGTCCTACAGCCATCAATATTCCATAGTATAGAAGAGAATTGCATCATCCAACTCCAAAAGTTCTACAAAATACTCTCATTCAGGCGAATTCCAACAAGGACGCTAATGTAAACGCACACCATAACCATGTCGAAATAATTATGGACGCACAATGCATGAATGCTCAATTTTTCTCAGAAAACCACTATTCTTTAATTTTGGATCAACCACAGAGAAAGATTTGATAATCACTCGATCGTCGACCTGACTATAATTGGAAGACTAGCAATGGGGCTTGCTATGACCAAATAATGGGGCACAACAGTTGTGGCTGGAGTGCGGACATGCAGAGCAGCAACAAAACTTAACTAGTACAGATAAGACAAGTTGTTAGAAATGAGTTGCAGGAATGGGTACGTTTCATAAAACCCAGCATTACAAAATCCCGCTTCGAAAAGTCCAATTTCTCAAAATCTAAAAAAAACACTATTTTCATAAGATGTTCACATTTTTTATTAATATCTGTCAAACTGTTGGATAGTTTTCTATCAATAAGAATTTGTTTATATTATCTGATGAGAATCAACCAGAACAAACATTTCTACCTTCTAGACTAGAGTTTAGAGGACAGTGTTGAACTAAGTTTAGTTATTAGTGTTTGAATGTTGGTTCGGTAAATCAAAAGAATGAAAAAAAATTAAAACAAATTTTGGGATTTCTCGTAAATTTCAAATTTCCGGTTGAGTTAAAATTCCTGTAACTTTAAATGCTAAACGATAATATATTTCGAGTTTAGTTCTTTGCAAACTTTCTCTTGGTATGAAATTATATATATTATTTTTAATCATAGTAGGAAAACAACTTTTTATGAAGAGTACTGCAAGTCTTTTTTTTGGAATTACCATTGTAATTCCTTTTCGGGATTACGATTGCCTCTCATAATTCCTGACAAAAATATGCATCAGTCTTTTTCTACAAAAAAAGAAGGTAAATATATATTTGTGTCAGAAATATTGAAGTTATTATTAGCATGGAGAAAAATAAAATAATGGTGAAAAAACATGTAATTACGTGTATTTAAATTTCAAAAAAAAATTGTGAACTTACAAAAATTCAAGTCTATAGAGTTTCAAACATGATTTTTTTTTCTTTAATTTAACCAAAACTTTTTTAATAACTCATGAGTCATGACATGACTTTTCTTTTAAATAAATAAACTGCAGGCAATTATTTTGAAGATAGCAAAAGTTTATTACCTACTTGAACAGTACCTTTAAGGTGGATAATGTGAATAAAAAAACTTCACCTAATTAATTTCACAGCATTATTCACTACGAGAAAATACTTAAACAACAAAGAAGAATGGTTCTCTGTTGTACTTCGGTGTGCATTGAGCAAGTAAATTGTTCCCACAATTACCATACAATGCAGACATCGCCTTAAGGTTACACCTGCTAAATTGTTGACAAAGTGAACTGCCAGGGGCGGAATTAAGCAAATAACAATGGTTTACCAGACTCTAGTACATTCCAAAAGTTACCGCCATTCGTATAATCTTATCTTTAACAAAAAAAAAAAAAAAACGCCATCACAACATTCGTTCCCATTTTTGAGTTCTGCAGTTCTCCAATTTTGTGTCATAAGTTAGCAGAAGATAAGATAGGAAAAGTTCACATAAAATTTCATAATACCAACTCATTCTGCAATTCGAGGAAAACTCTATTCACTTAGTTTTGTGGCTGGAAGGGGCTTCAGTTATCTTTCGAAGTTCGTGGGTGGAATTACATTACAAGAAACAAGAAAACTTCATTGCAGCTTTTTTGTGTATCTTTAGTAAAATAATACATGTTTATTGATTTTAAAGGAATAAATAATAATTCCTTTAAAATCAATAATTGAAAATTATATCCATATTATATTAAATATGTAAATAGATTTGTGGATTTGTTGGTGATGGTGTTTTTTATTTTATTTTTAAAAGGCCAATAGCAAGACGGGAAATTTTTATTGATGAGATGAGATTGATCTTTGTTTTGATTATGCAAAGCCTGTCAAACTTTAGAATAAAGGCAAATTCTGAAAATTTATTTTGAAAAAAAAACATTTTTCATTTTCAAAATGAAATATTTCTGAAGTCAGAAACCATTGAAGCGAAAGCGCCAAGGAAATTTATTTGAGCTAATTTTGTTGTTTTAAATATTCTTTACATCACAGTGAAAGATATGGAAATAGTGTAGCATTTTGTTGCATCAGAGAAATTGAATGCGTATGCTTCAACTAGAAATTAACTAAAAAATCAACTAAAAAATTAAATTTTGTAACCGCACACGAGGGGTTTAGATACTCTATATATAACGGTAAAACGGGGCGAGCATTAGGAAATTCGGAAGAAGAAGTTTCGGGTCGGCTTACATCAGTGGTATTGAATTTTAGAATATCGCAATCACTTGACAAATACTTAAATTTTGACAGACTTTCGAAATTGGGCGCAACTGATAAGCATAAACTATTATTAAAATGATAAGAGAAGGCAATTCTGTCGCGCATAAAACACCGAATTTTTGGAAGAATTGCATTTTTTGTTTCGCAACAACTGCTTCGAGGCAGATTTCATACAATTCTTGATTGTGAAGGGTGTTTTTTTTTTAGACGTGTGGTTTTCAAGAAGAAATAAAACGCATATAATTTAATGTTATGGCCAAGAATTTAGCTTTATTATTAAGATAAGGGTTTGCAATTATGTTTAAAAAATGATTTCGGCCTAGTAGCCGCCACCACTGGCTGAAATAAATTCCAGCCCAGAGGCCCAATTTTCCCAATTTTGTGAAAATCGGGATCGTTGGCCATCTCGTTTTGGGCCCATTCACCGAACGTGCGACGCGCTTGATTTAATTATTGCACGAGTTGGATTTTGTAAGGCCGCAAACCAAGATCCTTCCGCTAAATCTCCAATTGTTGTGCGCGATTGCGGAAATGACTCATTCGGGTCATTTTCGATACTCTGCTCCACCGAACCGAACCATTATTTTGGTAATTAATATGCACGATTTGCAAACGTTGTTCAGGAGTAAGTCTATTTATTATGAAATGGCAAACCAAACTCAGCATAAATCAAGTGATAACTGTCAAAAAGACCAACTCCGAAAAAAATATTGCCAGATTGAAAACAACACGTCTAAAAAAACACACTTTATCTTCTCCGGAATCGTTCTCCTTAACACGGGGCCAACAATTCTTCGTTAGACTCTTCTCTCCAATGCGGTTAAGAAACCAGAGTGCGTTTTAGGAAGTAACCAAGTATTGGATCCTTATGTGATGTGTAAGATCAAAAAATTGTAAAGCAGCATCTTAGTTCTTATTGTGAAGTTTCTGGATTTGAAAATACTCGACGTCAAAAATGTAGTAACTATATTTACAAGATTAGCAAGAAATTGACAAACAAATGAATTTACTTATTGCCGCATGCTACAATGTTGTCAAGATTTGAGCCATCATATGCTGCTTTTAAAGTTCTACATACAAAGAATATGCGGTCGTGAATATGGAAAGGAATGTGAAAATTTGAAAGTTCTGTTTTCAGCAAAAGAAATAAATCAATTCATAGGCCATTGATAAATATTGGACAGTCAGGAAGAATACAAGATCCCTGGGGCACATCAGCATTTATTTTGTGAATTTCAGAACTAAATTCGTCCAACTGGCTAAACGAAGAACAAACAACTGAATTTTCGATAAAATTTATTGGTGCAAAACTATACCAAATGCTTTACAAATATCAAGCTCAATCATATTAATCGAAATAATTCTTCAAAACAATTATGGTGATACTATCCGGGCAAGCGCATTTGAAGTAGGATGAAGTATCGGGTAAACCCTGCCATGTTTTGTAATCTTAAAGCTGAAAGGAAGGCTTGATGAACCGCTTCAAAACGGTTCGAAATGTTCAACGACGCCGACGCATGGAAACCAAGTAGGCCAAGTTTAAATCAGGATCGAGTTTGTGAAAAATATTTTTTTGTATCTGGAAACAAAAAGTGTTAAGAAAAAAGAAAATAAAATTGTTGAGTTGTTGATAAATTTCAACCGGCGACGGTCGGGGACTTGTTGGAAGTCAACAAGTTAGGAATAAGCACTTGCAGGAGTGTTTATCAAGTGATAGATATGGAAAGATTGTTATGAATTTTTTTAGTGGTCAGTTTTGTTGAAATAAGGTTTCTTTTAATTTTTTCTGAATCTGTTGAGGACCACAGACAGACAAAAGTGTTTAAAGAAAGAATTGACTTTGTTATAAAACCCGATGTGTTTATTGAAAAAATTCGTGTGGCCGTAGAAGTTTCTGATTGAACTGGATCTCAAATCTCTATTCCATGTGTTCATAAAATGACAATGGCTCCATGTGTAAGAGAAATCTCAGTTGAAATTAAATTTCAACATTAAGTTTGTTGGACTGAAACCAATAATGTTGAACTTACCATACAATACTCTTATGAGAAAGGTGGAATGCCGGAAGTTTGCGGCGCTATCGATGGTATTTTGATTGATATTGATGCACCTTCAAACATTGAAGCCGCTTTTGTGGATCGGCGTGATAAGCATTCGCTTAGCTGTATGACAGTATGTGGAACATACCCACAGTACACATAACCAAGGTAATATATTGCGCAGGTTGTCAAAATCTGATCTATCATTTTGTATTTAAAATGGTGGTTGTTAGAGACCTACATCAAAAAAATGTATGAACCTGCACAACTCACGTTTGTTCTATATTTTTCTTATTTTCTTGTTTATTAAAAAGCATTTTTATAAATTAATTACCACAAATAAATAAATAAATAAATTTATTGGCGCGACAGCTCCTTAAGGAGCCAAGGCCTAGTGACTTATACTCTCAACCATTCCTGTGTGTGTGTTGTTACTCTGCATGAATGGAAGGGACCTACAGTTTACCGCCGAGTCCGAACGGCTACATGAGATGCATTTTTTGGAGACAAATTTTACTCTTGGAGGTTTTGCCAGTTCCTCGCAAGATGCAGTACCCCAGAAAAAAGGTGGCTATGAGCTGGATTTGAACCCAGGTTCTTTCGCTTAGCAGTCCGACACACTGACCACTAAGTCACGGGGCACTACAATTACCACAAATACTTTACAATATATCCAGAAGATCTATTTTTCAGAACAAATAAACAAGCTAATAGTCTCTGGCGGCCGCCATTTTACTTTGATTTTGACAGATGCGCAGAAGATTGCAAAAATAATACCTCTAATGATATTACCTTTGATATGTGTACTGTGGACCAGATCTAAGGTTTTACTATGCCATTGTGCTAACTTACAATTTTGTCAAAAAAACATCTTTAATTTATATCCAATTTTTTCTTGCAGGAAATATGTTTAAACTCTTTGACGACGAAAATTACTCCTGCCATTTCTCAATTTATTACTGTTTTAGTTAATGAATCAGAAAAAGCATCAACAAAATTATGTTTGTTTTCTCTGATTTTGGACAAAATGATATTTTTTTTTTCTTTAGACAACTTACGACAATTTTTTTTTAGCTGACTGTTAAACAACAAGTGAAGGAATTTTTTATTTATTTATCGTAATGTATTTATGTTGCTTTGGCCAGGGCTAGAAAATTGTTGGCCAGACAAGACGGTTGTTGATTTGCTTTAATAAGCTTTATGATTGCCTAATTCCACCATTCTATACTATGTCTGTTCAATTTTTATTTTCAGTACAGGGAAGATAGGATTCTTGCCTTTCACCCTTACTATCATAGATTTTAATAAGCTATCTCTATATTAAAGCTCTCATATCGTTGCTTTACTGAGCATTATAAATTGGCATAATTTTCACACAAATGTCGTTAGGCTTACCATCTGTTTATTACGATTTCATTAAAAGAAACATTTATATCGTAAACTAAATCTAAAAAAATTAAATTAAATTAAATCTATCTTTTTCGACACCACCAAGAGGTCAAATAGTACGCGGGTTTTTTAAGACTTCTCTAGACGGCCTAATCTCTTTTAAAGTAAAAATATTATTTATTGCGCTGCACTATCTTAAATATTATACACGAAGCTCTCTTTTTATTTTTATTTTCATGATCAAAAAAGCTATTTTGACATTTCAAAATCAAAATTGGAATTAATTAATGAACCGAACGTCATCAAATACTTGTTAAAGTAGTAACTTTTCTTTAAAAAAGAGCACGGACATGTTTTATAGCTGTATTTTAACAGTTTTTTTTTTTCAAGAACAAAAAAACGAAAAGATGTAAGCAGAAAAACGCGCTGCGAAAACACCTTTTTTCCTTAAACTTATAGCGAGTTTCATTCAAATTTCAAAGATTTGATCTGAAAATCAAGATTTGCTCTTTTCAATGAAACTTGTTTCATCATTTAATCCTAGTATTGGTCATTCACTGACGAGCATACACAGTATTTGATATCACACACAAAAATACCAGGCATGTACAGTATATATATTTAAAATGCCATTTGCCATATTTGTATTTTCTCACTTTGTTAATTTTTTGACTAAGCACGGGCTGGCACAAGTTCACAACAAACAACAAAAATAACAAAATATTTTCCATTTGACGTTTGACCGAAAGACTATTTACATGTATGTGTGTATTCAGATCAAATCTGCCAACCCATCAGAGATCAAATCTTTCGTGTTGAGATTTGATCTAGATTTGCTCTTTTTCTTGCAATGAAACTCTCCAAATTGAAAAAGATCAAATCTTTTGACAGAAAGAGCAAATCTTTTCTTGAATGAAACTCGCTATTAATATATATGCTAACAAAAGCTCTAATAAAGCTTCAATTTTGAAAGCTCCATAGCTCCATAGAAAGAAAAAGGTATTATAATTTCCAATAACTGACGAAAGGTAAATCTTAATTAGTGTTTTTTTTTTTTAATAAACACAATAAGCGAAAGGTAAATTAGCGATCAGTCTTTTTCTTCTCACAACCGGGGAGCAGACAGGTCATGGTGGAATTTAAATGTAACTCAGGGGTTCTGTTTTTTATTTCAGTGGCAATTTCTTAAGTTGAGTGCGATGCAAACACCAGCAGGTACCAGTGTGTTTGAAAAATCTTTTCCATAAGGCCTGTACTGAAAATATAAATTAAACAGAGTGAAATGAAAAAGGTACTGGTGTTTGATCGACAGTCTTCGTAAGTGCCTTTTAAGTAACACACAGATTTTGTTGATCTACTACTGTCGCGAAACAGAGCGCTTTCGGTTCATAAAGGTAATGCCCCACCAGGGATACGCAGCTGAATTCAACTTCTACTTTTATCGGTAGTCTGATGTTGTATTTGTAGTGTGTATAAAATCCTACTGCACTGCGGATAGCTTTCCAAAAAAAAAAAAAAAAAACACGGGTATTGTAATAGATTGCTTGAAGATAATTTCAAATTCCACACTTTGAATTGTCCGGAAAATTGTTTCTTAACAATAAATTAACATAAGTAACAACTTAGGGGTATATAAACAAATTTACCTTGTTTCATTGTTTTAAAGTAGTAGATAACTATCTGTTATAGCCAGGTTTACCGACTAAGTTAGTTTGATAATTCTGTGAAGCTTATTTAATTTTTAATGGACATTTTTTTACATTTTCTTTTTTCACAAATAAATTTAAAATTTTAATTAAATGTTTAAAAAAAATAAGGACATCACAAAGTAAAAACACAAAAACTAACACAAACTTTGTTTGATTTATTAAAAGAATACTTGTAAACATAAAAATTTATTGAAATGGTCAAATCATACCCTTAAATATAGTTTGTTTGCTTTTAACGGTAAATTCTAACTCTATTATACGAATCAATAACAAAAGCTTTTCTAACTGTTTTATTTCTGTGTTCGTTATGCTTGTGTGTGAAAATGTAAATCTGTAGCAAAGAATGTTATTAATTATGCAAAATGGAGTGAAATAACGGTAAAAATGTGGTTCAATGGCCGCGGCCATAGGACAAGGGTCTTTAATCAATCAAAGAGAGACAGAGATAGACACGAGCAGCGAAAACGGCAAAAGGAATATTATGTCAATTTTCATCAGCACATTGAATTAAAGACACGTAACAGAATTTCCAATTATTTCGGAAAGGATTTCCTTCAGACTGTTGTCTCTTTTCCAACCGGCGATGTTGGGGCTGGCGTAGTCGGTGGCGATGACGGTATCGACAGCGATGACCCGGATGTTTGTGACATAATAAAGTCCAGCTGAGGCTGTGACAAGGAACGAATTTTTATCGGAACTAAAGGAACAAAGGAATTTTTCGCAAATTTTTTTGGTGGCAGCGGCGGAGGCTTGGTGGGGGATGATGGGGTAAAGTATGCGACAGATGCAGCACTATTGCTGCGACTACCAAAGTTCATACTATCAAAGATGGCCGCCGAATTACTGTAAATGGCTTCTTCTTCGATAGTCGAATAGATTTCCTCGGCAGTTTCGTAATACGAGTTGGCATTATTATGGGACACAGTTGGGGTAGGTGGTGGGGTTGGTAATGGCTTCGACAGGTTATGGTAAGTATTTTCAAATGAATTATTTTGAGAGATGCTGTGGGAGGAAACAGGTGGACTAGTGGGTGGCAAGGGAGCAGGAGTTATTGGTGCAGACAAATATTCACTACTTTGAATATTCAAGACGGATGGTGTTTGTGGTGGAAGCGGTAGTGGTGCTGTTGGTGGTTGATTTCGCTGCTCAAGAGAGGGCACCACCGTTGCCACAGAATTACCATTTTCTGTCGTAGCAAAAGGACTCACCATCGTTGCACTGTCACTCACCATTAAACGTCCTGGTGTTAGCTGATAGTGATGATGATGATGCTGCTGTTGCACCTGGAATGGAGAGGAAGCCCCACCGCCGCCGGCATAGGGCGACATTGAAACTGGCCCCGGGCTGGTGGGGGACGAGAAGCTCGTCATAGTCGAATAGCCTAGATGTTGGAAATATGGTGATTGAGGAGTGGTAGTGGAAGTGTTGGTGGGCGATGGTTGAACATTGTAATAATGCGATGTGTGCTGTGGAGTAGGCAAACTGTTGTACTGCACAGGAAGGATTTGTGGTGTTGGGAATATTTGTGTGGATGTTAGTGTGGAGCCGTGTTGAAACTGTCGATGATGATGATGAAGGGATGATTCCTGATGCTGCTGCTGCTGTTGTGACAACGACGACAGTTGGAAGTTGTTTTCGATTTGATACAATGAGGATTGATTAGTGTAATTGGAAATTGTCGTATCGGATGATACATTAGAGGGGTCGGAATCATAATCTAGAAACGGATTTACCGGATGTTTTCTGGTTGAGGTGTTACTTCTTCGGGTTGATGTTGTTGATAAGGACTCAGGGCTTGTGGCCGAGGATGATGATGCAATAGATTTGCGAAGCTCATTTTCCTGCAGTAGGATGGTGCGGTGCACTTCCTCAGTGACGAGGATGCTGTCAGGGGAGTTCTCATGGACAAAGTCCCTTGGTCGTTTTGCTGTGGCTGGTGAGGGAGGTGGCAATTGGGGTTTTTGTGTAGGTGATGGGCTCACGGGATGTGGCGGTAAGACCTCTAAGTACTGTGGATTTAAATCGAATTGTTTCGGAAGAGTGTCATAGTTTACTGGTGGTGGTGGTGGGCTTTCTTTTGGTCGGGTAAGACCGGTTTTCGAAGGGATTCGGGGATTTTTCACAACCTCATGAATGGTATTTGTTTGGGCATTGTGTTCGAAAACGGCAAAATCACCGTGACCGACGTCTGCATTTTGAAATGATTCGAGGGCTTCGTTTCTTCGAATGTCAGCGTGTTTTATTTTTGGCTTTGGAGGTGGAAGGGGTTTTAATGGTTTCTGGGATAAGTTGTCGGTTGATTTCGAATGCGACTGACTACCCATAGAACTTGACGGAGAATTGCTTTCGGAAAGCAGATCATCGTTGGATTTAGACAAAGAACGGTCGTTTCTTCCAATAATGAAATTCACTCTGGATCCTTTTTTCTGGGAATAGAATTTAGCCATTTGTTCGTATTCATCTGGTTGGCTTTGTTCAAGGAATGCTTCACGGAATGGATTTTCACGTTCGATTTCATCAAATGCAGACGGCGTTCGTCGCCCTGGTATATCATAATCTTGGTTGTCGGCTTGTCTGATTTCTGCGAGGACGGGTGATTCGATTTCTTTGATTCGGGCAACTGTAGGCACTATTGGTGGCAGTTTTTCAGGTTTGTACTTTTCCAGGGTGGAAGTTGCCGATGACGAAGGACTTGCTGATCTCAGAATTCCTTTGCGCGGGCGACGACGATAGTCATATTCTTGTTCGGAATCATATTGCCTGCTACCGATAGTTGGTATATCAGGCGTCTTAGGTCTTTCAAAGTCCGATTTCGAACGTTCATCTGCACTTAAGTCAAAGCTCACCGACTTGCGATGGCTATATTCGGGTGTACTACGACCCGAGTCCAACTTTTGCTGTGAATGATGGTATTGTTCTTCTGAGTCCGAATCAAATGGATGGTGCTGTGAAGATGTTTCATCATCATCGTCTTCGTCATCTTCATCAACGTCTTCAATGAAGACTTCTTCAACCTTGCTGGCCGGTGATACTTTGGGCTTGTCAACACCAACACTTTGATTGTGAACCATTTGTTTATATTCAAACCTGGGATCGACAGGTGGACGCTCATTGATGTCGTCTTCTTTTCTTTCCCTAGGAATAGGCGATTTTGGTGAAAGTGGAGTTTTCTCTTTGATTTGTTTGTTATTTTTCTAATTGTTTTTTATTTCATTGAATTTTTATTTTGTTCACAAAAAAAGAGAGAAAAATATAAATTTGTTATTTAGTTAAAAAATTGTATTTCAAAAATTGGTTTTGAATATTTTTCGCCGATGAAATGCTCGCAAAAACTATATAAAAAGCACATTGATATTATATAATTGCTAGCATTGTGTTTTTTTCTGGATGTGGAAATACGTTTTTTTGACATGAGATCGGTGCTGTTGATGAGATGACATCACATTTTTTGGTTTTAAAAAAGATACTGTTTTTTAATCAATAGTTATGTAGAAAGTGAAGTTTTTGACATATTTTTAGCGTAGGTGTATATGAAAACAGAAAGAAGACAACACACAATTTTGAAACATTTATCGAATCCGAAAAAAAGCTTTGTTTTGGGACGTTTTGGTAACATTGTTTTTTGTAAGGAAAATTTGGTAGATTTTAGTTATAATGTTAATGAACAGTGTGTTTTGATGTTAGATGAGTAAACAAAAATATTGTTTTTTTTTTATATTGACGGGGTTGCACTACTAAATAAGGATCAATCCAATCAAATCGGAAAAGGTTTGAAGAACAACTTAACAAGAAGTGGAAATATAATGTTGGTGAATTTGTGCAGCCATTTTATTTGACTGTCCAAAATTCTTGGATGGAAACAGTTGTTTATATGATCGATTATTTTGGCTCTAACAAAACTTTATTCTATTACAAGAACTATGCCATTTATAATTCCAGTCGTAGTTTTCGCAATTCCAAGAATCAACGTAACATATATGCAAGTACAATGCTAAGCTCGCAGGCCAACATTTCCGCAAATGCAGGTGGTTTTTTCAAGATACATACATCAAACATGCAGAAGCTAAGAAACTATTTTTAATATTCTTATTAAAAATAAATTAATTAATAAAAAAATTAAACATTTTTGCAGATCTATCCTAAAATTGATTGACGAAGATGCAGTAATAATTTAATTAAAAAAGCTGATGTGATTTTCGGTCCCGTGTGCATAAAACGCAAGTGGAGAAAGATATACAATGGGGAACTTTAAAGGAGTGTTCAGCGCCACAGACATTTCTTTCTAAAATACTCGAAGAGATCATGAACACACAAATACGTAGTTACTTGCCAACGATATTTTATGTGAGAATCAGTCCGGGTTTCGTCCTAAGCACAGCTGCACTACTGCCCTAATTAATGTTGTTGAAGATATAAGGAAATGAAGGAAACGTAACGTTTCTTACTCTGTTAGATTTTTCTAAAGCATTTGATAGGGTCAACCACAACATGCTCTGTAATAAACTGTTAAACCAATACAATTTTTCGTCATCTGCTGTAAGCCTAATATCTTCTTACTTGAGTGGTAGATTACAAGCAGTTGTTTCGAATAACAAAACATCAGATTTCCTTCCTATTGTTATGGGTGTCCCTCAAGGATCTATTCTAGGGACATTGCTATTTACACACTATATTAATGATCTATCTTCCCAAGTTAATTATTCTTCTACACATATGTATGGGGATGACGTACAGGTATACAAAAGCTTTCTATTAGGACTAATTGAGAACGCTGCATATGAAAGTATTTCGCTATGGTCAAGAAATAATGGATTATGCTTGAATCCCACCAAATCGAAATGTTTAATTGTATCCAGAACAAACATAAATACATCATACTTTCCAATTTTTTTTCTAAATAACGCACCAATAGAATTTGTTAAACGGCTAAGAACCTTGGCGTAACTTTTAACAAAACTCTTACCTGGGATAATCATATCAGACTAGCGCTTCGAAAAGTCTACGCCGGACTACGAACGCTTTGGACAACCCAATATATAACTCCAATTAAAACTAGGATACTACTTGCTAAGACTTTACTTATGCCCATAATTCTTTTTGGATGTGAAATATTTGCCAATTGTGACTATGAGCACAAGCGCAGACTTACTGTTGCTTTCAATAGAGTTGCAGACCCGCCAGCCACGTTACCTTTTTAATCGGATCCCTCTGTCGCGGTCTACTAGGATACTCGATATTGCACCTATACGTTACTCATTTTCTGTATCCAAACGACAATTTTTCGTTAACGCTTTCCAGCTGTGGAATTCCCTACCTAGACTAGTATTAGATTGATAGGTTGCACGCGTAGATTCAGGCAGAGATTATGAGAGCATTTTCGGGAGCTGAGATTATGAACTTTTGATTTTTTGTTCTTTTTTTTTTTTTTTTTGTTTTTTTGGTTTTTACCTTATTTAATCTTCCACTTCTTTTAAAATTATACATTTAATTTTAACAATTATAACAGTTATATTTTGTTTCTCTCTTTTTCTTTGTAATTTTTATATTGTAATTATTAAGTCGCTTAGTACCACATATTGATTTATCATATGGTATAACATACCGAAGCTTACACAAATTTTATAAGATATTGTATCTTTTAGTGTTAAGACTATTACTCATATAAATAAATTTCATTTCATTTCAATTCATTTCCAGTAGAGTAAAAGTCCAACATCTCAGATGGCCGACTTAATTAGAGCATGGAAAATCATCGATTTTATTTCGGAGCTACGGCGCACTAGAGAAAGAAAAATACTTATGTGCGGCACGCTAGTTCAAAAGGTTTTCTACCAACTTCACGTGCAAAATTAGGGACAGCTATATGGAAGAACTAGCAAGAGAAGGTTGTTGATTGAGGCTCAGTTTCATCCCGGACTGCAAATCTACTTTTATTTTTATAACTATCACATTTTCTTTACTGAATAGTTTTAAACAACACAATGAAGATTGATTAATTTCATTTCATTTCATTTCACATGAAATTGAAAAGTGATTTCAGTTCGGTTTCGATCGAAATACAGAACATTTTATATTAGAATTTTCAGTGAATTTTCTTTCAAGTTATATCCCTTATAAACTAAAGTATGACCCAAAGTCTGTAACAAACAATACAACAGCAATGTTTTGGAGAAGAACCGTAAAAAATAATAATTTAATACCAGCATTAAAAAGTCCGGTGCTACGGCACATGTCTTTGTTGATTTGATGTATCAATTTAATGTTATTTGCCTGAGCTAAACTTTTTTTTTATGATTTGTATTATTAAAATCAAAATAAGTAGTAGTAGTAAAGTAAGATATTCCCCCTAGAAACCATATCTAGTAAGCTCAATTACACATCCATCTATCTACCAAACTTCATAAATCCCTTCTATTATAGAGGCGCAAAAGCAAAATAAAAATTCACAACCCCAAAACTATACTCTCTCATTTAAGCTTTTCTCTTAGGAACCTACATTACATGTCATTCTAGTGTCTAATTCATTTACCTTCCAATTTTTTTATATAAATCCGTTCAGCCGTTAGACTGTGAAGGCGGAACAAACTTCCAAATATGGTATTCAAAAAGTCAAGGTAATGTCGTGAAATTAGTTCTTTGGTGTTTTGAATGATTGATAATATAACCGTCAGTGTCAATTTGCGTTGTTACTGCCAAATTTTGACCAATTTTACCTTCAAATCGAAAATATGAATTAATAGGACCTTGCAAAAACCAGTGGGCCGGATAAAATGGTGACTCTGGTGGAGCGTCCGACTTAGTGGCATACTAGTCCGGTACAATTGGCACTTTGACATGGGGGTACTATACTCGTTTTGACTTGGTAAAAAAAAAAAAATTCTAAATGAATTATTATTATTATTTCCGCGCCCAATATATGCATATATTCTTGTTTAGAATAACGAACTGTACAACATATTTCAAATTCAAGGTGATCGGAGGTGAGTCCCTTAAACTGAAGCAAAGTTGAATAAAATGATATTAGCTTAGCATATTATGCTTGGCTAAATGTTGTTCTTACATAGATATGATCACGTGACCAAGAAGTGGTATTAGGCTAACAGTTTTCTGTAGTAAACTGTTTATCCAATTTTAATTTTGCGCATTTTTTTAGATACTTATTTTGTCATTATTTGCACTCAGTTTAATTTTGTGTCTAAAAGAAGCGATAAGGACGCCTAAATCCGATCCATTTCTATCATCCAAATATTTACAGCGCGAAAAATGGATCAGTATCAGAACGATCCGTTGTTTACCTATTGCAGAATGCAGAAATACCTTCGATATCAGCCAGAAAAGTTTGGTTGCTTAACACAGTACAAAGGCAAAAGCGGATTTCTTTTTCCAAATTCCTTAAATCAATAATGATCTTCCAAAAGCTAGAACATATTGGAAGAATGTTTTGTAGAGCGATGAAACAAAGATAAATCTGTTTGGAATGTTCGGAAAACGGTTTATTCGAGGTCTAAGGGGTCCAACTTTTAATCCACGCCTTTGTATATACACTTGCATATAGTAATATCATGAAGCATCATTATTTAATTGCGAATCAAGTCGCAATGAGGCGCGCTGAAATCGCAAATTGGTGTGGATATAGAATAAGAACAAACAACAAAAGTGTATTAAATACTGGTAAAATATCGGTAAATGTTCTCGTCTCTACTAATTAGAGTTAGTTACGAATCAACCAGGAAGATGGCCAGACAAAAAATTACACCATGAGAGTACTATAGAGAATCTATATATAATGTCCACGCTACACAAAGCTTACAATAAAACATAATGGTGGCAGCATCGTGTTGTAGGTTGTTTCTGTCGGTGGGGTGTGGGCCCAATTTTCGTGAATGAAATATTAAGACATATTATGGATGTAATGCTAACGTTGTTGATCGAAATTAATATGCCTCTAAAATGTTCGTTGCAGCAAGACGAAGACCCAACACATTCGTCAAAATAAATAAAGCTTTGGTTTGAGAGAAATAAAGTCGATGTTTTGGAGTGGCATTTTCAAACCGCGAAATTGAACTCAATCGTAAATCTTTGGCAAAATTAAATAAATTGCACGACTGGATCGCACGTACTTGCTCATATGTGCGGTAACATTGTTGAATACAATTTAAGAAAATTAGAGTTAACATCAAAGCATTTATTCGATTTTTGTGACTTTTGATTCTTCGAATAAAGTACGTTAAATTGTATTGAGTGAAATAATTTAAACGCCATTTTGTTTCTTTAAAAATGTTAACAAGTGTGATTTTTTTTCAAAATCGTAGGAGCGGTTTTTAAATAAAACGGTTAATTTTAACAACTTTTTAAAAAAAAATAAAAAAAAAATAATTTCAGAATACAAACATAAGTGCCAAAAGAACATTCATTTAAAAAAAATTAATTAAATAAAAGGCACGACTGGGTCGCACGTACTTGCTCTTATGTGCTAATCCTTTTTAAGTGCAGGCGTCTTTTTGACAAAGATTTTATTTTTATATTTTTTTGTATGACGTGCAACTTCCTTAGAATCGTTTTGGGGTGAAGCTCGAACGAACATGCGTCACGACAAAGGGATAAACACATAAATATATAGGATTGTTAGCTTTTGCAGTTTTTTAGTGTAGTATTATCTTTCCACTTGCTGCTTACTGTTTATATATTAATTTGCTAATAGAAAGATACAAAGGACTTTTTTCAGTAAAATTTTCATTTTGGTATGGAAAAATTTGAACAACTGGCATAAAGATTCGTCGGAATCAGCAGTATGGCAATAATGCTAGGTAAAGGGACCTTTATACGTCCCAATATGGGACCAATGGAATTTATAAAGGATTTAGGTACCTATAATAAGGTTGGAAGGAAGGTAGGTACTAAAATTAAGATACGTGTTCCAACTACTGTTAAGCCAGTAGGTATAGAGACAATATTAAAAGTTAACACAGTGGTTTTGTTTATTTATAGGAAGGTGTAAAATTTTGTTTTCTCGATTGAAATTCTTGCATTCAGTAGTAATCGAATAGTTTTTTTTATTTGTTAGTTGTTTTTGTGTGTTTATCAAAGGCTTCCTTATTTATTCTGTGCTTTTATGATGATGAAAAATACTTTAAAATACGTAAGTATGTATGTAATGTAGGTTGTCACTTTCTTTTATTTGACTAATGGCTTGGCTAGGGCTTAGCCGAGCAATATGAAATAAAATGTTGGGGAAAAAAATTTATGAATTCAAAAAAACACTACTCATAACGTTTTTTGGAAAAAATGTTATAAGCCATCTTATTTCTTTTGCTGTTTTCTATTTTATGAATTTTTCATTTCAAAATCGTTCGACCAGTTTTTTCAAAAAAATGTTTTTTTTGAAAAACTTTTCGAAAACATATTTTAAAATTTTTTTTAGTATGTCAATTTTAAGAAATCTATAGTTTATACTAGGAGAAAAATTTAAAAAAAAATCTATAGATCCGTTTTCAAAATATTCAAAAAACAAAATATTTTTTTAAAAAAATTATTAAAATTTAAAAAAAAAATGTTTTTGAAAATTTTGATAAGCAATATTATTTAAATCATAAAACACTACATATTTTGAAAATTTCATCAAAATCCGTCAATTAGTTAACGAGAAAGTCTGATTTTAAAAAAACGGTCGTATGGGAGGTACCGTTATAAAACTTTTTCTGAAAAATCCATTAAAATTAAAAGATAGATTTTGCACAGAAAACATCATTCTGAAAGTTTAATCAAAATCGTAGGAGCCGTTTTCGAGAAAAATAAGATTTTTAATAAAAGTTATATGGCAGGTACCGTTAGTTTTGGAGCTAGAATGCCAATTCCAAAAACTGTCGGGTAGAGCACTCTAAAAATACTATATACCAAGTTTGAATTGAATCGGCCCAACCGTTTAGGCTGTAGATATCGATACGGACAGACAGACAGACAGACAGACAGACAGACAGACAGACGGACGGAATTTCCGGACCCACTTTTTTTGACTTCTCTATCATCGTAATATCATGTTTGATTGTTAGAATTTTTTTTTTTTTACGAATGCATAACTTGCCTTATAGTCCCTATAATCGCAAGTAAAAAAAATCATGTACCCGTTTTTGAAATATTGATTTTTCAAAAAAAAAAATAATTAAATTATAAAAATACAAAAAAGTTTTCGAAAAAAAATAATGGGAAATTATTAAGGCTACCTACATCTTTTTGGATATCAATTTTGATAGTAATCGGATCACCAGCTTTCGAGAAAGTCGATGAAAAAAAAACGGTTCTATGGGAGGTACCGTTTTTAGTCCACAATATTTATTTATTTTTTCATCAAAATATAATGCTTACCTACAGTACACTGATTTTTTTTTCATAAAAATTCTTGGAGCCGTTTTCGAGAAAAATAAGCTTTTACATAACGGTCTTGAGCTACAAGAAAATTGAAAAAAAACTCCTCTGTAGAATGTCAAAATAACCTTAAGTTCTAAATTTGAAAACGATTGGCCCAACTGTTAAGGCTACAGTCCAAAACACATCCGTACAGATAGACAGACAGACAGACAGACGGACGGACACAATTTTGCCAGTAACTCAAACATGTTTTTCTATGATCGTAATGTCATGTTTGATTCTTATCTACATTTTTTTTTGCATGAATGCATCACTTGCATTATAGTACCTATAATCGCAAGTAAGAAGTTGAAAAAATAAAAAAAATCATCAAGTCAAAGAAATCTGGTCTGCATCTGCACTCCCAAAAGGAAACTGTACAAAGTTTGCAAGTAATTTTTTTTTTAAATAAGTTTTTGAAAATTTTAAAATATTTTTTATTTTATTGTCAGAATAAATATTTAAGTTAAGTGAATTAACTTATTTAATTAATTATATGAAAAACATTAGCTTGACTTAACTTGAAATCATTGTCTAACGTAAGTTCTACAAATATATGTAGAAATTAAAGGATAAATACCGAGTGTTCCTATTATTTCGACTATAGCTATATATACATACATATTTTTTTTTAACTACGTTTAACTAAATACAGTTGTTGAAGAAATGTTTAAATATAAGTTGACATCTCTTTGTTTAATAATTTGAAAATTTTCCTTACCATTTCATTAAAAATAAAAAATAAAATACTTTTAAGGACTGACAAATATTTTATTTCTCTAACCGCAGATACAAAATAAAAATTAATACTTTGTTAAAAGATACAAATAGGAATGAATAAACGAATGAAACTGAAATAATTGTTGAATTGAAATTTAAACTCTATGTGAAACAGGCCATTATTTGTTTCAACATAAACTTTTGAAGAAATGAAATAAAAGCTAATCCGAGTTTTAATGAACAAACCCCATATTTCAAATGTTTAACTACTGATTCGCATGAAAACTTGTAACTTTAAATGAGTTGGAACTCATAGATGTTGTGGAGCTATAATACTATAACAATGCCGTTTATCCCTAAAATTCCTCGTCCTGTTGATTCGCTAAATAAAATCTCAGTCCTTGAAGCAAAATTACTCTTAATTTAAAAAGCCAAATAAAAACGACATAAACCAATATATCATTACACCCTCCATAGAATGAGCTTAATTGCAAAAATTTATTCAAGTCATATTCAACATCAATTCAAACAAATGAACAACCGCGCACCAGTCCTTAAGGACAATTTATTATAACAAACATAATTATCATGATGAAATTAAAGAAATAAAAAAATTATATCAATTCAGTAAAATGTTCATAAATGATGGGGACAAAAAATTTATTGAAAAAACACCAACAACAAGAACAGATTTAATGAGCCACAACCACCACTACCACCATCCCCAGTGGGATGAATAAAGAGTACCTTTTGCTACTTGAAATGTACTCGCATAAAATATAAAATAATTTAATGAATAAAAAAATTCATAAAATTAAAAACAACACCCCGAAATAAAACAGCTTGGATTTTTCCGAAACAACGGGGGAAATAAAAATTACTTTTTTCTCCCCAAGAAACACTGAAATAAGGATTTACAATCTCCTTCTGACAGAACGATATGGCCGCAACAGCGCCACTCAAAATGTTAACACAAGTCGAGTCCTTTTATCATGTTTCTCTTTTTTTTCTCATTCAGATTTTATACAGTTATTCTTTAGTATACACCACTTCCTTGCCATAACTGAGTCCTTAGTGGGAGAATAGAAGTTATTTTTCATGTTTGTTATCCTTTTTCCGGTTCACAAACTCAAGCTACCTGTCATCTACCAAACCATTTTTTTTTTGTTCTTTTTCACTTGTGTTATTCAAAAAATGTGACATCTGACGGCGCTTAATGGCATTAAAAAGCAATTTACAATAAATTGCGTATGCGTTGGCAACCGTGTCTCCCAGGGATGGCATGGTTGGGACATACAAATTGCGCTCGGTCATCGATTTGGAGCTCTGACACTGGCAAATAGTAAAATGATATCCGGTCAGGGCGAGGAACCACGCAAAGATGGGGAATGGCACTTTTTGTAGCAATTTAATAAATTAAATTAATTGCTCGCTGATTTGGGAACATTTGCGCTGAAATTAATTTGATTGCTTGTTTTTTTATTTTCAGTTGGGTAGGTTCTCTTCGTGTCCTTTGTTCTTCGCCGCCGCGCCGCTTGGTTTCTATGGAGGGACTCGTCTCGACGGTGGCTCCCTCTTGAAAAATTGTAGGTGTAGTATTCTTAAGAAATTACTTCGGAGTTCAGATGGGAGTTTTTTGTTCGTTTTTTTTATTTGATTTCTTATGGTTTAAGGCTTTTTTCTGTGGAATTTCACAGGAAGGGGAGAAAATACTCTTGTGTGCGAGTGTGACGATTGAATTTGTATGCAGAAGTTATTCAAATATAAATGGACAAGGACAAAGGAGCAGTTTTTTTTTGTTGGTTAGGGAAATGAAATAAATAAAATAAACAAATTGGTCGCACGTTTTCTCGCACTTGTTTGATGATTTGTTGAGGATGCTTTTTGTGTGGAGGGGATGTGTTAAGTTTTGAAATTTAATCTAAATTCTTGGATTCCGAGGAAGTTGGTGACAGGTGCGAAGCGTGACTTCTGCATAAAACACTGAGTTAAAGCTTTACTTTATCAGGACATTGAGGTTAGCTTTAGTTTTATTTGAAAAATCTATTTTTGATGTCGAGAACGTTCACAAAACAATAACAGCAACATCAACATCATCATCGGTGCAATAACCGGGATTCAGTCGGGCCTCATTCAACAAGTTCTTCAATACTTCCCGATTACTACACGCACTCTCACAGTATAGTTTAGATTCCACTGCATTCAACGTGAACATTCTATCTTCACTGGTACTGATAATTTTTAGTGGACAAAGTATAGATCTCGATAGTGCCTCAGTCTATAGGTCCCTATAACAACAGAATTATATCTAAATAAATTGCACGATTGCAATGTTATGTGCGGTTACAGCTTCGAATAAAATTTAAAAAATATTAAGGGAACTTCAAAGTTTCTTTCGATTTTCTGACTTGTGATTGTTTGAAAAAATTGCGTTAAATAGTTTTCAGCGGAAAAAATTAAATGCCAATTTTATTTCGTTAAAAATGTTAAAAAGTGTGATTTTTTTTCAAAATCGTAAGAACGGTTTTTTAATTAAAAATATATTCAAGAATGCATACTTAAACACAAAAATTGTTTACATTTAAAAAGAAAAAGAAAAAAAAATTTATTATTAAAAAATACAAAAAAAGTTATTCCAAAATATTTTCATGTCGAATTGCTTTGGCTATCGAATAAAAAACGGGCCTATGAGGTGTACTATTTTTAGCCCACCAACTTACTTTTTTTCACCAGTACATATATCACACCTACAAAAGTGCCCAGTTTTTTTTTCATAAAAATTCTTGTACTTAACCGTTATATGACAGGTACTCTTAATATTTCAGCTTAAAAAAAAAAAAATTAAAAAGTCTTCTGTGGAATGTCAAAATAACATTAAGTTCTAAATTTAAAGACGATTGGTTCAACCGTTCAGCCTGTAGTTCAATAGACATCCGTACAGACAGACAGACAGAATGTTGCCATTAACTCAAATATATTTCTCTATCATCGTAATGTCATGTTTGATTGTATCTCAAAATTTTTAATATGCACGAAAGTATAACTTGCTTTATAGTCCATATAATAAAAGTAAAATCGAGAATATTTAACGGTTTCTTTAGATTTCCTCTGCGCGGTCTTTCATGGACTGATTCATTTATCTTGCCACTTATCAAAATCGCTTTTTACTGTTAAACCTCAAGTACCCTGAATGAAAGCAAAGATATTGCCGAGATTCTCTTTATCCATCGACTCTATTGACTTGCGATTATAGGCACTATAACGCAAGTTTAGGATTCGTTAACATATACAAAAATTGAGATAACAATCAAACATGACACTACGATCATAGAGAAGTCTAAAAAAGTTAGTGACAAAAAATGTCTGTATGTATAACGAGCTGCAGGCTAAACGTCTTAAGCGATTATCCTCAAATTTGGCGTGTGTGAATCCTTTGGCATTTGATGTTATTTTTAGGCTTAAAAATAACGGTACCTGTCATATGACCGTTTAGGAAAAGCTTATTTTTCTCGAAAGCGGCTCCAATGATTTTGATGAAATTCTTTGAGATTTTTTTTTTGTTGGTATTGGCTATCATTTGATCAGAATCACATATATGGGAAAAGACTATTAACGGGACCTTTCATATAACGTTTTTTTTATTTTAATTTTGGCTTTCTTGGTAACGGCTCTGTAGATTCCTGTCAAACTTTATATTTGAAGAGATCTAGATATCCAAATTTATTCTGCATACCAAAGTTTTGAATAACTTTTTTTTCTACATGAAATAAATTTTTGAATTTTTTTTTTTTGAAAAATCAATTATTTGAAAACTAATCAAAAAAAAATGATTTTAAATGTTATAATCACATGTATTTTAATAAATTCTAAGAAACTGCATACCAAAATTTAAAAAAATTATTTTTTTCAAAAAACTAAAAATAAAAAACAGGATTTTATCAAAACCGGTCCTACAATTTTCGCATATCCAGTTTTACTAAAAACCTTTAAGTATTGTGGTTTTTAATACTTTTTATAAGTTCAAACTGTGTTATTTTCAACGCAAATATTTTACTTTTTCTGTCAAAGATCTTGCTTTCCAATTTAATTATGCACATAAGAGCAAGTACGTGCGACCCAGTCGTGCCATTTTTTATGTTCAGATAGTGTTATTTGTCTACGTTAATATTACTTATTTTTTAAATTTTATTCGACGATGTGATCCAGGCGTGCAATTTAACTCGTATTGTACAAGGACTATTTGTTAATTCATGTGCGAGTTCATGGTACCGGAGTCCTTTTTAAATACATGTTGGTATCACTTGATTTTTTGTTTAAACGTTCTTAAATGTGCGTATACTAATGGGATTTCGACTACTCTAGGGAAGGATTTAGGAAGCAGATACCTGAACTTTTGTTTTAGGGGTTTAAATATTAAAATGAAAAAAGAAAAAAACAGGGGACAAGTTAGGCATTTAAAACTCGAAAGTGTGGGAATAAAAAAGAAATCTCTGTATTCAAAGGTTCGAATTGCCTTAGGGAAACATTAATATTTACACGTAAAATTGATAGAGAGTGACAAAGAGGAGAAAAAAAATACTGAAAAGTCTTTCAATAAAAAAAACTTTGAATTAGGTTTAATGCAATCTAGTGGTATCAAAAGGATCAAAACGACGGAAGAGATCTAGAGAACACCTTCCAGAATAACGATTTTTTTTTATATTCGGAGATCCTTAAGGAAAAGTAAGGGCTCCTTTATAGCAAGCGTATAAAGTGGACTGTATGTCGTCTGAATTTGAATCATGGTAGCTAGATAACAGGACTTGGTTAAATCATTACTAAACTATAAAAACATCACTACGCAATGGCTACTAAAAAACCTACGCTTCACCTGGTTTTAAGATTTATAAAAGACCAGGCTACGTTTTTCTATTTTTAAAAAATACTTCATTACAAAACCCGCAAGATCCTTCGATTTTCTACATTTACAAACAAAATGCCACAGTCTTGCATATTTTGTATTTGCATGAATATAGGTTACACAATCAATGAGAACCAACAAGAACAAAAAAATCTTATTTTTTTCAAATTTTTAAGTTCTTGGTAAATTTGAAATTTCTGGTGGCATTGAATTTCTGCTTTGCGTGTTATCACTTGGACAAACATATTACTGGTCGGTATGGTTACATGTTGTCTTCTTGTAACCCCCTTTTTGGGGGAACTAATGCGTTGGAAGTAAGTGCGAGGAAAGATGTATTTAAAGTTTTTTGGGCTTAAAGATTTTTTCTTAAATTTTAGATTTTTTTAAATTCATATTTTTTTTATTTTGTATTGCTATTTCGTTTTATTTTTTACACATTTCTTACACTACTCTTTGAAATGTGTATGCGTGCCAACTCGAAAGAAAAATATGAAAAATATTGCAGTCTGTTTAAAAACCATACAACAAATTGTACAATTTGTAATTTCAAAAATAAATAAATATACTATGAATGCTCTTTACTCTTTATGAGTAAAAAAAAAGAGAAACTCTAATTAAATTATGAGCTTCACCAAAAATTTAGGAACAATTTCAGACTTCTCGTAAATTTGAAAATTGTTTATTTTCTATAAAAGCCGGAAAGAAAAACCACCATTTAAACGGCGGCATTCCATCGCGAGAAAGACAAGTTAAGTAGTTATGGTGGTTACAAGAAGAAAAGTGGCAATGGCTATGAGTTATCAGCATAATCGGCTTACTTAGGTTTAGAGAAGTCTTAAGTTAGATGCAATTGGAGACATCAACAAAATTCACAATTTTATAACCATTAAAATATAAAAAACTTAAAAAAAATATATAAAATTGTTAGTTGCTGTTCTAGTTTAAATTAGTTAAAGTACGCATATAGTAGTTCTTAGGCGGCCAGCCTAAGTGACAAAAGTTTGGCTAATTATGGGGGCTAGTTCCTCAGGGTTTGCAAGAGGTTCATAACGTCTGGATGGGGTAGACCATGACCCCCGAAGACTTGGGGCGCGAAACTTAAAACTGAATGGCGTCGCGTCAGTCGGCCAGCCATCGGAATGTATTGAAGAACTCGTTGGATGAGACGCGCACCAGATCCCGATTGTTGGGACTTTGATGATGATGAAGGGATTTCTTCAGTTTTAAAATAAATGAAAATCGATGAATTAACACGGTTTTTTCCTGCAATCTGGATATTGTGTGAAAGTTCAAGTTAAGTTTCAAATATTCGGTTTCTACTCCGCATTCCTCCTAATTCCTGCTCTTCGTTGCAATTACATTGCATTTGAGTAAAACGCGTCCTTCTTATTTTTTTTATAATAATACTATATTTATCTGCTTGATGTGAATTAATCTCTTTGGTCAGGTCACTGCCTAATATAACCAAAATTTAAGGACACATGTAATATGTAAACATTTCAAATTTTTTTAACAAATATTTATATATTATTTTTTTGTTTGTTTAATAAACAATGAATAGGTACATTATTATAATAAAATTTGTTTGTAACATTTTTTGTTATGCCTATCTGTTTAGAATTTGAAAAGGAGACACTATCCATATTGAAGTGCTTATAGGAAAAAAAGAAGCTATTTTTATTGCGCTTTTTTTGTGTAGTTATAAAAAATATATAAATATATATATAACTATAAAGTGTGAAAATTATTTTTGTTTTAATACAATATAAATATGAGACATGTTTCTTGGGTTAAGAATTTATGTTTTTTCTTTTTTAAATTTTAAAATGACTTTAACAAGTTTTAACAATTTATTTATAAAATTATCTAACATTGATTGCTTGTAATTATTTGTAATATATTAATTTTTTTATTTAATATAATGGAACTATAAGTTACTGAATGTCATGATTTTAATTTCATTTAATCAGATAGATTATATTTAGTGATTTTATTCTTTTTTTTTTTTGTATAGTTTTAATAACCTATTTGGACCTTGATAAGTTTTTTTTTGTTTTGTTTTTAGGAGATACATTTAGTATTTGTTATTGTTTTACGTAGGAGGGATTCGTGTTAATGTAAATTTGTTTTCCAGTTTTGATATAGTAAATACATATATATAATATAGTATATAAAATGGGAGCTGTGAACAAAATGTACAGTTACAGTGAACCAAGATGTTTATATGTTTATCTTAGAACGATAAATATTGATAAAACTACATTTCTTATAAATAGCGATGTTGTAGAGGTGGATATGGGCGGACATCGAGTATGTAGTTTTATTGCTTTTTTTTCTTACCCATTAAGAGTGAATTTAAGCAAGAAATGCATCAATTCAATAAAAAAATTGCTCATTTGATATTCGAACTAATTGTACAAGAAGAGGTTACTTGTAAGAACTCCTTGTAATACTCAGAAACCAATTCAAATTATAGGGATATAGTATATTTAATTTTTAATTAATGCAAAAATAAGTTAATTAAGTCTCTCAATTTATATAATTCCTGTTCAAAACCCATGGACATTATTAACTTTAAATAAATGAAACCTCACCAAAACTAAAGCAAAACCATTTCGGTATGAGTCGTGTGATTTTTTAAGAACGGAAGGGATCTACATTTTCGAAGCAAAAGTTGACTCCTGGAAAATTTCTTTTATTTCTCTGGCGAGGAATCGAAGACAGACCCATTGTCAAAGCAGAGCCACAAGAAATTTTGGCGATAAAACGCAGAAAATTTCATCTCAGGCCTCTGGCAGTATAGAATATGAAAGCAATACTAAGTTCCTGAAAAAAAAACTCGAAGTTCGACAGAGACATTTCAAGATTTAAAACCGGTGTTCATTCCGATGCGATGAAAAACGATAGATATGCTTCGTCAAACTAATAGGGTCGACGATCTCTCCGCCGGCAAACGAAAATCGGGTAAAGCTGATATATCTCCATGCAATGCGGTGGAACGGAACGGAGAAGAGCTGAAAACTTACTTTACTTACGTTGATGAGAATTAGTGCTTGTTTCGCTGACAGAGGAAAACTGCGGCAAAGGGTCTTAAGCTTTCGTGAATTCAGCGCGAGAATTACGGCGATAATTTAAAAAGGTCAATTTTCTTTATTTAAATCTTATAAGCGCCCATGCCTTTACCAGGAGAGAAAGACGACTACTAATTCCTTGCCAAAACGTACTAGCAGTGGCCCAAAACAATAAATTAAAATCATTTTGGGGACTTTTAACGGTAAAACTAGGAGGGAGGACATCTTTTGGTAAGACAATCGGTCTACACGATTCCAACTCCGGAAACGAATTCAAAGTCGTCGATTTGCCGGAGGGAATAAACATGACGCTAAGCAGCAAGCGATCGTTACGTCTTAACATCCACAAAGACACATGGCGGTCAACAAATGGTCGAACATTTATTGAAATCGATCTTGTCGCAATTAAATGAAGACACTACTCCAGTCTTCTTAACGTCCGTACATTTTGAGGAGCAAATATCGACTCGTATCAGTATCTAGTTTTTTCGTCGGTGTCAAACTTCGGATATTTATGGAAGCTATTATACCGTCAACAAACTACCCAGAGGAAATGATGAATGATGAACGACCTCAATCGGTAGAGATGAGGATCGTGTATGTATGTTGGCGAACGAACATGGACGCTCGAGCGGACTTCGACATTATACCCGATGGAGCCAGAAGCTTAGGTTCATAGACTTTATTATCGATGGATCGACCAGGTAAAGGGAGACCTCCGACTGATTGGAGACGGCTGGTAAGAGATCAAGCCCACGAAGGGGGCTTATGCTATTTAGCTTATGTTATTTAGCGCCATCAAGAATTTACAACGACTCGAACGAACATTTCGCTTGTCAAAACTTTCGATAAATATGAAAGAGAGAATCATCTAAGCTGATATAAGATGTTTTAACTGTCCTTGTTACAAGTCTATTTTGTTTTATTATAAAACTTGGGCAGAAATCAGTATGATTTGTTCTAATCAAAAATATCAGGGCATCGTTATCAAATCAAAAGCATTAGAGTTAAGGGAAGGATTTGGTTAACTTGTGTCAGAAACCATGGAATAACAGGACGCTGTCCTATATTTTAAAATAATAAGGCAAACCCTTGGAAGAAAATGGACAATTTAGACACTTTTCATTGAGTTTATTGCATATTATGTTCAAGAATGGACGAATAAATTTTGTTTCAGTGATTTTTTATCTACAATAACTTGAATATGTACTTTAACTTTTTTTTTAATATTGCGTGCATCTTAAACTAACAAATACATAAATTCTAACAAAACGGAAATAGATACTTCTTTTACCTAAGTCCTCTTTAAATAGAGACATGTGTATGTGTGTTTTAAAGTTAAAAATAGTGACTATATTGGTTAAGGTACATTCATGTGAATTGAGTGTATTTTTAAGATTATTTGAGTAAATATTGTAAAAAATGGTATTGCCGATATACGATGATGTTACTTATTGGTTCTCTATGTTTTGTTTTGTATCCAAACTGTTGCATATACATATTTACACACTACCTTTAACAATCGACTTATCAAATACATACATTGTACACATACTGTCTATCGATAGGTAAATATTTATTTTTAAGTTAAAGAACTTTGTTTTTGTTATATAATTCTAAAACATTTAAATTTTAAAAACAATTTTTTTATATATCAATATTACATTAAAAATATAAACAATATAACGATTTTTGTCACATATGTATATGTAGTTGATTTCTAGAAAGGATTTGAACTAGAATTTTCTGATCTATAGTTGATTTTTGAAAAAAAAAATGTTTAGTTTTTTTCTTTATTTTAAACTACAATTCCATTTTAAACTAGTATTTCAGTCTTATATTGAGTAAATTCTGCTTGTTAAGTCATATTTTGATCGTATTTCTGTAACGATTAAGAATATTTGAAACTTTCGAATTTAGTTTTAATTTAGATGAATTAATTATTTTATTAATTAATTTCAATGAATTTATTATTTGGTTGCAAATATAAGAAAAAACACACATCGATTTTTAGCAAGCTTAGTAATTTTTTTAAAGTACTTTTGGCGATAATTTGAAAAAAAAAATTACGGAAATTACAATACCTATATATAAAACAAAAACACTCAGGATGCACACCGTAAGTTATTTTTGTAAAACAATGTCATGCATTTTTGTTTTGAAGTATCTCAGTTTTTTTTTCAATAAAATAACAAATTTTAGTTTATCTTAAAAGTCAAATATACAGCATGCTACAGCTTTAATCTTTCAGCTTATTTGCGTTTGCTCTTTTAAATATACTTTACTCTTGCTTGGCATTAAAATTGAATTGAAGCTTTATCTTAACATTCTTAATGTTTTCAGACATTGTTTTTCAGCTATACCAATAAGTTTTATATATTGCGTTGCTTAAAAAAAAAACTATAGAAGATCTCATAAGAGTGGCAATTCCATCGAGTCCTCATGGGACCTTGATGAGGCAGCAAATCAATCCTCCCATCCTACCAAAGCAGTTGATTCGTCAAAACTAGTGCGAACAAACGTAAGGATCCCTGGTGGACAGGTCAACCAGCCAAACTTGGAATAAAGCCAAATAGACGAAAAGTTGGGAGAGTCTTAGAATTATCAAAAATTAAATACAGCGCTGAACTTAAGCGATCTGAGAGAGCCGCGTGAAGGAAAAACTGGGAAAACATTGTAGACCTGCCAGAAACTGCAAGGATCTAAATCAACCAGACCAAAGCAAAATGGAGTAAGGCCAAAGATCAGAAAGACACACTTTAAACACTAGTTGAATTCCATTTTCAGGTTGTTTATCATGTTCTCTAATGTGAACAACTCACACACTTGAACTCGGCTATAAGACGCATGTGACAAATAGAGGAAACACTTCACCTGGAATTTATGTAGCATAGATATGGTAACACGGTCATTTGGCTCATTCAAATCTTTTTAAGCCCCTGGGGGTGATGGCATATTTCCTGCTCTACTGCAGAAAGGATCAAACCTAAGACTTCTAGCGATTATTAAAATATATAGAGGTAGCTATAAATGGGGAAGATTTACTTTAACAACAACTATTACCCGAGAACCTTGAGATCAGTATCATCAGTATCAGTATCAGCTACCAAGTTGATGTTGTGTACACCGACCTTGCGAAGGCGTTTGATAGGGTACATCATGTTATACTATTTTTAAAATTAGAAAAAAAAAGGGTTTTCATTCAAATATACTAAAATGGTTCACGTCGTATCTTAAAGGACGAATTCAATATGTTTGCATTGATTCGAATATTTCAAAACCTAGGTCCAATTTAGTTTCTTTTACTTATAAATGACTTATCAACTGCACTTTCTAATTCAAATTGCCTAATGTTTGCAGACGACCTCAAATTTTTTAGATGTGTACAAAGTTTGACCGACTGTATGCTGCTCCAAGACGACGCAATTTATATAACAAAAAAAAAACAAAAAGCTGAGTGTGACCAGGCCAAAGCCAAAGCGTCTGTCAGGGGTTTGGCGGCCTGTAAGACGTCTGTCACATACATTTTCGCAATCGGGAAAGCAAGAGCTTTCAGATGCGACTAATTTTAAGTGGTTTCCAAAAAGTCTAGTCTAGTCTAGGTCTATTTTCAGAATGGTACTGGCACTTTGTGCGCGCACAAATAATTAAACAAAAGTCAAAAAAAAGAAAAAAAAAATTATTGCGCATTGTTATCGCGAGTGTTAAAAAAGAATAATATTACACACTCGTTTGAGAAATTGGCAAAACCCCCTCGCGTGTGCTGTAAAGAAAATAACAATATCCACTCGCGTCATTGGAAGACGATAAGATGCCGCTGTGGAAGAAAAAAAAATAATACACACTTGCATAACAAATCAAATTATCCTCATATCTGTCCCAACCCTTTGTGCTTAGCTTAACTGCCTCTTTCTTATCTACTGTAGACATCGTATGCTTGCGGTAAATGGATAAGGGCACCTGAGTTTGTCCTATTATGCTGAATATTTAAATTGATTTTTTGTATGCAAGCTGTCTTATGGGCATAACACCTAAGACAGTTTGTTTATTACAGAGATTAATTTGGATTTTCACTGCATGGTTCGACTTAGTCAGAATTGTGTTTTGTGTGTAAGTATTTTTAAATGGTAAGTGATTTTTGTGTCGTGTATTCCAATGTTCGTGGTATAAGAAAAAAATTCTTTCACCTGTACGTCTACACTGTTCAGTACAGGCCAGATGTTTTGGCATTAAGTGAAACCCAGGTTGGAGTAAATACTGATTTATCAGAGTTTGCTCTACATGGGTATAGCTTGGTGCCATTACTCTTTTCCCATCATGGTCTCGTGGTCTATGTTAGGAATGATATTGTTTGCCAGAGCCTTCCCCAATATGGGCAATGTTCCAACACGGACTTTAACTTCTTGTGGCTCAAATTCATTTTCCGCAAGCATGTCACACATTATTGTTTATTTACAGGAGTCCAAATCTCGACAGTAATTCGACTTGTAACGAGTTTGATGCGCTGTCTGATTCCATCTCGAAAATTGTTTCCCTTTGTCCTCGCACTGAAATCGTTATTGCAGGCGATTTTAATGTACACAATTCCAATTGGCTCCGCTATTCTGGTCAGACAACACCCGAAGGAAGGTATGTCGAGCTCTTTGTCGGGCTCTTTGTCGGGTTACATCACCTTACCCAACTGATCGATGTGCCAACGCGTATACCGGATGTTGCTGGGCAAGCCGCCCATACTCTTGACTTGTTTCTTACTTCTCACCCCGATAAATATACCATTAGTGTAACTTATCCATTTGGCACTTCAGACCATTGTGTCTTTTCAGCTAATTTCTCATTCTCCACCCATCCAGTTAAAGAAAAACTTCCCACCAGGACCGTTTGGCAATACGAGAAAGCCAACTGGGACGGCCTGAATATTTTGTTCCGAAACTTTAACTGGTCACTATGCTTCCTCGATAGTGACATTGATGCCAGTGCTGAAATGATCACAAATGTGATTCTTCTAGGGATGCGTGCTTTTATTCCTAACAGAGTAAAAAACATCAACTAAAGAAAAGTCTTGATTTAATTCTGAATGTAAAGAAGCTATCAGGCTCAAAGAAGTAAGTTTCCGTTCTTACAAAGCCAACCCTACAGAGGAAAATCGGAAAAAAGCACAAACAAGCAAGAAACTCATGCAACTCCGTTATTGAAAGAACCAAATTTTTGCATGACCAAAAATTACGACAACAAATTCTGCAGTGTCCCAAAGGCAGTAAAAATTTTTGGTCATTTGTAAAAAATATTAAAAAACTCCTCAACATCTTCGGTTCCAACGCTCATCAACAATAACAAACCAATTGTTTACTCTTCAGAGAAGGCAAACTTGCTCGCCGCCCATTTCGCTGCCAGCTCCACGCTGCCGCATAGCAACGTTGCCCCTCCTGTACTTGAGAATGTAAATTTTTCCATGGGACAGATTTTTTTCCGCACTCGTACAGTAGCAAGAGTTCTCAAAGATCTCGATATACACAAATCCGCTGGCCCGGATGGTATACCACCGATTCTTCTAAAGAGGTGTTCTTCCACACTGGCAAAGCCACTGCGTAAGCTTTTCCATCGCTCCTAGAAGATGGAAAACAGCATTTGTTCAGCCTGTCCCTAAGAAAGGTGACCCATCCTCCCCCTCCTCCTCCCGACCCATAGCACTGACATCCCTTCTTTCTAAGGTCATGGAAACACTGATTAACCGTCAGCTTTAGGAATATCTCGAAGATCGTAAGCTTCTCCATGACCGTCAGTATGGCTTCCGCAGCAACCGTTCCACTGGTGATCTGATGGCATATCTCACCGAACAGTGGAACAAATCTTTACATCGCTTTGGTGAAAGTAAGACTATTGCTCTTGATATCTCCAAGGCATTTGATAGAGTTTGGCATGAAGCTCTCTTATCGAAAATGCGTGCTTTCGGGATCGATAATACTCTTGTTCGTTGGATTCGAAGCTATCTTCTGGACCGTTCAATACAAGTTGTATTGGACGGATTCAAGTCTGATTCCCATAAAATAAATGCTGGTGTGCCCCAGGGCTCTGTTCTGTCTCCGACTCTTTTCCTCATTTTTATAAATGATCTTCTGTCTGTTACTTCTAATCCACTTAACTGTTTTGCTGACGACTCTACCCTCAGCTTTTCATATTCGTTCGATAATTCACGTCCTTCGCCTTCGGACGTACAAATGCAACGGTGCCGTATGTCAAGCTCATTAAACTCCGATTTATACAGCATTGTCAAATGGGGTAATAGAAATTGTGTGGAGTTTAATGCTTCGAAAACTCAATGCTGTCTTCTGTCGTTAAAGCTAAACATACCCCCAAAGCCATTGTTCATCAATGGCACTTACATCGAAGAAACCGAAAAGCTCTCAGTACTCGGTATGTGTGTCAACGACGACCTCCGTTGGAACGACGATATATTTGAAATCGCTAAGAATGCTGCTAAATGCTTAGGTTTTCTGTATCGGTGTAAAAAGTATTTTTCTCCATCTGATCTGGCTACAATTTATAAAGCGTTTATACGCCCTAAACTCGAGTATAACTACCACCTCTGGGCAGGTGCTTCACAAACATCGCTTCACTTGCTTGATAGAATACAAAATAGAGCGTTAAGATTGATAGGAAATAGAACTGCCGCTGAAACAATTGCTCCTCTCGACCACCGACGCAATGTTTCATGTCTTTCCTTATTTTATCGTTTCTTTTATAAAAAATGTTCACTTGAGGCTTGAGTCAGAATCTACAGCCTCCAAAAAAAAAAAAGTTTCTTGAGAACTTGCAGCAGGAGTATCGTTAAAGACCAAAAATTGTACTACCTTTGGGATATTGCGGTATTTATTTATTTTTTATTTTTTGTTCACGTAAAAAATATTGTTCTACGAATATGAGTATTGCAAGTCTTTCTTTGTAGTTTGCCTAAAACTTTTTTCCGGATTTCCGCGATGGATTAAGCATTATTACAACGGAAACTTACATCTCTTAACCTGATAACCGCTTTTTAGTTCGAAAGGAACTATATGTTATCTTATCGTCCCTATTCGGGACGAAATTTCTCGGTTCTAAGGGAATATAATTTGTTACAATACCTCTGGTGAAAGTCTACGTCAATATCGAGGAAGCATAGTGACCGTTAAAAGACGTAAAGATATTACTGAGACCGTCCCAGCTGAGATAAACAAGCTAATGTTATGTTGTAAAAACACACATAAGTAGAACTATAGCGGAGATAATTAACCAACTGCTAGGTCAAAGTTCAATTCATGCCAAGCATTGTGCGCCTAATCCGAATACGAGAATATCTTACTCGCTTTTATGAGATTGACCATTCTTACAAGTTCTTTTCCAGTAAAAAGCACAATAAAGTCTCTGTGGTTCATTTATGTGGTTGTTTGGGCTGCCACTGGTATCAATTCATGGACCAATTCTGTTTTCAATGTTTCTGGATTAATAAACATTTTTAATTTAAATGGTTGTGCAACTTTAAAGGTAATATTGTATTGAATATTGAATCCATCTGGATGGTCTCGTTCAAAATAAGCTCTGAGCTCGCCTTACTATTGTTGACACAAACCAAAGATTTTAAGTAAAAAAATTAATAAATGTATTGGCGCGACAGCTCCTTAAGCAGCCATGGTCTTGACTTATACTCTCAACTGTATTTATTGTGAATCTGCAAGAATGGAAGGGTACTATAATTTACCGCCGAGTCCGAGCGGCTACATGACATGTACTTTTTCGAGAAAAATATTAATCTTGAAGGTTTTGTCAGTTCCTTGCAAGAGGCAGTACCCCAAAAATAGGTGGCTCTGATGGGGACTCCGACCCTTCGCTTAGCAGTCTGACATACTAAGCACTAAGCTGCGGGGCATGATTTTAAGTAATAAAAACATTTTTTTTATAGATGTTTAAGCACACGGTCCCATTTCTTGATATAACAAAAAGTTGAGTTTTTAGATAGTCCACTTTAACAATCGCTACGGGTATTGTGGCACCGCGGTGCTTCGGTCTTGTTGAAAACACATATTATTAATATCTAGTCAATGCAAGTCACGATCATTTTCATCAACGACAAAAAATACACTGTTTTTCTTAATTGATAGTAAGGTGGTTTTTGAAGGGAGATCATGACGCAAAAAATTTCGAATGGAAAAAAATCTCGAAAAAATAAATTTTTATTAGCTATTTCCTTGTCAATAAACTATTCTAGATTCTGTCTTTCGAGATTTTTGTTTGCGAGATTTCTAGGTAGAACCCCTTGAACTCTTGGAAGAAATGAGTGTTTTTAGCTGCCCAATTATTTAGTTTTTTGACGAAGCCGATGAGTCAAAAGTTCTTCATCATTGTTGATGGTTTTTCGATGAAATCGGTCATCTTCTTCTAACATTTTTAAGACCAAATTCCGACAACGTACGTCGTTTTATATGGTAAGGTGGTTCCCTAAAGGAGTCCTGGTGATACTCGATTTTTAAAACAATGTGGAATCGATCTTTTTCGGCTTGGTTTGCGACGGCAATTATTTCAGCATTTCGGCATTTCGGCAAACCCATTACACAAAAATCCAGTAGCTAAAATCTAGACTCAAATTTGTTCACTGCACTTAAGTGAAAGGTTAAAGTTATTCAAACTTTTTCAATCAAAATGTATTTTTTTTTTTGTAAAAACGACGCAGGGGCTTTTTAAAAGCAGTTTTCTAACGTTTTATCGGCACGAGTACGATAACTCCGGTGACAAGATTTAATAACGGTTTGTTGTAGAAGCGTTAAATACAAGTATTTTTTACTATGAGAGGGGGGTCTATCTCCCCCCGTTTAGGAGGTAGGGGCGATTTTCGAAAAAAAAATTCTTTAATGGAAAAATAAATATTAAAAACCAACGGCAACTCTTTAAAACCATTACTAAAACGGTTTTAACAGCCAAAAATCTGCTCTTTAATCCTACATTTAAATAAAATTACTTGCGTCAATAGTTTTCAAAATATTCGTATTCAAACTCAAAATGTTGATAAAAAAAAAAAACGTAAAAAAATATCTTTGAACCAATTTTGTTCAAAATTGTGAAATGGAAAATAAATTTTTCTATTTTTCCATTAAAGAATTTTTTTTGGAAAATCGCCCCTACCTCCTAAACAGCGAGAGATATACCCCCCTCCTATAGTAAAAAATACTTGTATTTAACCCCTCTACAAGAAACCGTTATTAAATCTTGGCGCCGGAGTTATCGTACTCTCCCCGTTTTATCAGCCACCAATAGGGTAGGCAATTTTTGGCCTTTCATCGACTTGGCCCTTGGTCCTCACAAACTACTTTTTCAATTTCATTATCGACTCATCCTAACTCTGGGAGTGATTCCATGGCAATCGTTTACCATTTTCCTAAAGTGATATCTTAAATGTGAAGAAATTTACCATCAATATAGGATTGCAAAGCCATAGTGTTTGCATTGCATGGAATAAGTGCAAATAACCTAAATAAAAATGAATCAATTCTTTGAAAATCCCCTAAAATTTAACCTATTCTAGTCATTGAATTCAAGATTACTTAAGAATAGTTGAAATTCCGAGCATCAAAGGTCATATAAATCATCTAAACCAGCATATAGATATAACATTTCAAAACTCTTCATCTCCAAATCAATGAATTCCAGACATAAAAGAAAAACACTCACTTGAAATTGAACATTCTTAAGATTGAAAGAGATCCACTCGGATGTGAAATAAGATAATTGCCTCTGAGACTAATGCCATTACCAAAATAATGACAATTCCCTCCTTGCTTAAGGACAAATTAGACGAGAGCAAGAGGATCCTTTGCCATGACATTTAACACATAAACCGAAATAGAAAAAAAGAAAAACAATAGTAAAACAAGGCATAGGTTGACATTAAGGAACCTACAATACATACAAACATACATATACCCATAGAAAAGAAAAGCTTACAGTTGAATACACACAAGCACACGACATCAATTAAAAGAAAATTAGATAAGCACACTTAAAATTTCAACAACAACATAAAAGGATTTTCCTCTTTTGATTCATCAACAATACAACTGTGCGTGAGGATAATAGAGAAGTTAAACGCCCATAATAATGAAGAGATATATGGGTGGTTTTTTTAAATACATAAATACATACTTTTAGTGCAAATTAAACCAAAACAATTATTAAAATAAATACAAATCATCATTAAAAATAAAAAAATTGAACCGAGTAATCTTTTGTAAATCGATTAACGATTACAATTATTCAATTTGAAGGACTTGAAAACATGGATACAGCAAGGATTAATATAAAATAATTATAAAGGACACAACGTGAATATTAAAAACACAAAAAACATGATATTTTGTATATGTATAGTATATGCAACATGTTGTAATGGGAGCAATTAAATAACAATTTTAATGAGATGGCAAAATTAAAACAATGAATGAGTGCGAAATGGAAAGAAATTTTAATTTTTTTAAAGGACATACCTGTGATTGAGGTGGTTCTTGTATAGGCGGATTTGTATCCAGTGTGTGTTTCGATATGACCACAGTTGTTGTTTTTTGGATTTTATCTTCATGATGTTCTGAGGGTGATTTGGGAGGAACATTATCGGCTAAGGCTAAAACTTCAGCTGCTCTTACTATATCTAGAACCTAAAGAAAAAGAAGGTATTAACGTCATTTTTTATATCTTTTTATATGAAATTTCGTTGTGCATGTGTTTGTAATTCTTTTTTCATAAGCAGATTGAATGACTTACGTCCAATTTCTTCCACTTAGACCTCGATGTAGTAAATCTCGATTTACATTTGAAACTCGATTTTAAAAAATTTTAAGACTCCGGCATTTTTTCACATCAAAATTATTCCTCTGAATAATCAGCGCCAATTTGAAATGTGGTTCCAGCGTTGAAAATATTAAAAGTAACTTCCAGACCACTCAGACAATTCTTTTAAGATAGAACATTAGAACGTATTGGTTGGGATTTTAACTCTCGGCATCATATATAGCTTGATACTACTAATAGTAATGAAAAGCAAGAGATATATGACTAGTGCTGCCACCATCAAATTAGAATTTTAATGATATCGAAATTGATGTAACAATTGAAAGACGAGCTTCAAGCGATCCTGTTGATGGCTTGGATTAATGCACCTCAGACGAAATTGCTTACATAATTCAACAATGCAAAACCTAAAAAATCATATAGATAGAGCTTCTAAAAACATCATCAAAAGACTCTCACAGACAGTAGTCATTTCCTAGCAATCATAATGTACAAGTGCATCAACAACAGTTACTTCCAACAGAAAATGAAAACCGCAAAAATTGTGGCGAATTCTAAAAAAGGCACCCCCAGTCTTATTTGAAACTACAAGCCGATATGACTCCTCAGCAACTATAGCCAGATAAAGGAAGAACTTTTACTGAGATTACTAAAAAGCTTCTGCTGCAAAAGAAATATCGTCCTGAACATACAATTGGGATTACGTGAATGGTTCACGATCTCCAAAACCAGCATAAGGAAGCTAGCCTTGTTTCACCATCGAAGACAGAGACATTTTAAAAATTAACAACTGTACAAGGAAGCTGATAACTCACGGATACATTTAATATAGGAATTGAAAAATTGAAATTGCAAATATGTGACCTTTATGTCCCAAAATTGAGAAACTCATAAGTTAAAGGCCCAACAGCCTTGAAAGAAAACAGTTAAGATAACGAAAGCATAGCGATAGGTTCTGCATTTCCGCATCATTTTTCGCAGAGAAAGCATGACTTAAGAGCCGTACACTTTAAAAGAAATATACCAGGTTAACTTAACTTGGTGCTTTAGCAGCCTTTTACTATAGACTTGTGAAGTTTTCCCACCGATTCATACTTTTTCTGTAAAAGCGAAGAATTTCATATGGAATTGGCCAACCAATTAGAAATCAACAAGTTTCAAAAAACTATGTTTCCTACTATTTAGTTTTAGATCACAGCACTCTTAGTTTTGGTCCGTGCCTATAGCCACCTTTATATTCCAACAATGCAATTAAGAAAATTACGCATACTGACGTATAATGTTAATTCACTATTAATTTCTAGAAAAGAGGACGTCATTTGACATATTTTTAAAAAGGAATGCCCCAGACATTGCACTCATCAGCGAAACCAATGTTACTAAACGTATGAAATGAATTTAGTTTTGGTAGAGTCTATGAGAGCGACGTCATTAAAGCCGTTTTGGCAGTGAAGTCTGAGGCTATAGGTCTGGACGGCATGCATCCTAAATTTCTTAAAATTATTTTACCCCATATATTACAATTCCTAACATACATTTTCAACTCCAACTTAACCACATCCTCTTACCCCAAAATATTGAAAAGCTCGAAAGAACTCTACGTAGATTATCGCCCTATCTCGATTTTGCCATTCATTTCGAAGGCATTTGAAAAAATAATGTGTCAACAGATCAGTTCGTTTATATACGATAATAAACTGCTATCGCCGATTCAAGCTGGCTTTAGGCAACAGCATAGTTGCGTGACAGCTCTCCTAAAAGTAGTGGATGATATTCGCGAGGAAATCGACAAAGAAAAAGTTTCCACGATGGTGATGCTTGATTTTTCAAAGGCTTTTGACTCTGTATCCCATCGCATTTTATTACAAAAACTGAGCGATAACTTCCATTTTGTAGGTACTGCTGTGGCCCTTATTGAAAATTATCTCTTCGGGAGGAATCAAGCTGTCTACATTAACTCTCAACTCTCTGACTTTCTCCCGACACATTCTGGTGTTCCACAAGGATCAATTCTTGGTCCTTTGCTTTTTTCGATATTTATCAACGATCTTCCCGATGTTGTCAAGTTTTGTAACGTACTTATGTATGCCGACGATGTACAAATGTACCTTAGTTACCCATAAGGTATGGCTGAGGATGCTACCTATCCACTGAATCTAGATCTGGTTATGGTATTCAAGTGGGCCAAGAAAAATCAGTTGCGGATAAACCCGAAAAAAAGTCAAGCCATTGTCATCAGTCAAAATGCAACTGACACCTCTTGTTTTCCTAGCATAGAACTAGGTAGTTCTACGCTTCCTTATGTTAGAACGGTAAAGAACTTGGGTATTACTTTTAACCAAACTTTAACTTGGCAAGATCACCTCTCGGCAAAACATATGGTGCACTTCGTGTTCTTAATATCGCTGGCAAACTGCCTTCCTGTAAAAACTAAGATAACACTTGCTAAAACACTCGTTATGCCAACTCTACTTTATGGAAGCTTAATTTTTTTGCAATGTTGATAGTAGAAGTCAAAGTAAGCTTCGAATTGCCTTCAATAATATTATACGCTTTGTCTATAGTCTTCGTCGGTTTGATCATGTCTCTCAATACACGAATACCTTATATAATATGCCCTTGCAAAGTTATCTGGATTGTAATCTATTATTTTTTTATTTAATCTAATGCAGACAAAGGCACCTGACTACCTATTTGAAAAACTTGTATTTCCGCAATCTCATAGAAGCAACATTCTAATTACACCTACGTATTAAGTACATTGTTTCAAAGCGACAATTTGTTGTGTACGCCGTTGGTCTTTGGAACTCCTTACCTGCCGACTTGAGAAGAATGAACAGCTGCGCAATGTTTAGGAAGGCTTTAGAAAATCATTTCAGGTGCTAAATTAATTAATTTCTATTTTCTTAATTTATTTTTTCTTTACTATTAATTTTTTGTGAACATTTTGTACCCATTGTTTCTCTTTCCCTAATAAAATCTTTTTTTAATTTTATATCTACATTTTATCAAGTAAAATCAACCTTTCTATTAAAATAATTGTACCTTAGAACTAAGTATTCCTTAAAAAACTAAATGTTTTTATATACTTATGTTTATTAATAAATAAAATACAAATACAAACAATAGGAAAACTGCAAAAATTTTGGCGATCCCCAAGAAGGCACCCCAGTCTCATCTACAACTACAGGCCGATAGCACTCCTCAGCAACTTCAGCAAGATACTGGAAGAACTTTTACTAAGGAAACTAAAACGCTTCTGCTGCGAGAGAAATATTATATAAAATAATATATAACCAGACATGCAACTCGTATTTCGGGAAAAACGACGCTACACTCACTTCTGAAACCCCAATACTACATCTCCTGAGCTTTAAACAGTCATATAGTTACAGTGTACCGTACAGGCTAGACACTACAAAGCCTATCCCACATCCCCACTAACAATTGGACAACCGGGCCTGAAAAACTCGAGAACGATGAATCAATAAAATTCTTTATAAAATACAATTATAATGTATTTTGTGTTTATTATAAATGTATCAATGTTTAACGTAAGACCCCTTTTGATTATTTAATTTAGTTCGTAAGCCAATTATGTGTATATATTTAAATGTTCAATAAAACTTATTTCAAAATTCAAATCCAAAAATTCTCCTCATTTTGTTCACACTATTGTATGAGAATCAAGGAGAAGAAAGGTAAAAAAAATCGACTTCGAATTAAAGTACTTTAAATTTTAATTTTTTGATCCTGAGTCGTTCAAAAACTCAAATCAGGGATTATGTTGATGCAAAAGTAAAGCTTATGACTTAAATTATTATTTACGCCAAAGAATATAATTAATAATAATAATAAAAAATACATAAAATTAGTTTTAATATTTCAATGGTAGTATAGCTCGATCAGTGGTAATTCAATGATCATTGAAATATTCAAAGTCCCATTGGAGCTGGAACGAATATTTTCTTTGGCTTAAATAATAATTTAAGTCATGGGCTTTGCTTTTGCATCAACATAATCTCTGATTCGAGTTATTGATCGCCTCAGAATTAATTTTTCAATGATGAGTTTGATGACTTTCAATGATAGCTATAATTGACCTTTAAATCTTGTTTTCAGGTAAGATCTCATCGGAGTTTTAAATTTTCGTTAAACCAGATTTAGTAGTTACAACTATGTGAAGAAATCGGGTATTGGCTAGAGTAAATATAAAATTTCAAAACGGAGTACACAGATATCGAAATCTCAATAAAGGTTGTTGTTTTGAAGTTTTAAATGAATTTGAAAAACTGTGCTTTATTTCAGTGCTTTTGTTGTCCATTTTATTTCATAAAGTTCCTTAGGCGCGTTATCTGTCTTAGGACGGAAGCTATCGGGTATATAGAAATTGAATTTACACAGGTCGATATGGCAGTTCATTGAAATTGTAACCTTTCAAGGAACTTTAATTGGACTTAATGAATTTTCGTTTAACAAAAAATAAAAATTAAAGACTTAAATAACAATTAAAACCAAAAATAGATATTCTATCTGCAAAACTTACTTTTTCGGGGGTGCTCTTTTCTTTCGTGCTAACCAATGACTGCTCAGAGTTAACCAAAGCAACAACATCTTGCGATGTTTGAGGAACTCCACTATTCACAACATTTTCTGAATGTAAATTAGTTTTTTGCAGCGGCACCTGTTCGTTACTCGTGTTCGTTTTTGTTGCAAAAACTTCGAAATCCTGTAAATTAGACTGTGATGGTTAATTGTTTCAAATTCAAATAAAAAAATATCAAAAATAAAATTAAAATTCTAACAAACTCACTTGTCGCATACGGTCTTCTTCATCTCGATCCAAACTCGATATACTCTGACTTAGTTCAGAACCAGTTTCCGAAGTCCTTGAGCCTTGATTAGAAACATCAAAAGAAAATTACATACATAGATAATTTTATTAAATTCCTCAAAAACTAGTTTCGTAAACTCAATTTAAATGGCACATACCACGTCCACTGCTTGTTGAATTCAATCCTGTACTCATACCTCCAGCTGTGCCAATGGCATGAATTAAACTCGATTTGTCATAGCCTTTGCATACGACCAAGTGTATCTCATTGCCAGCTGAACGTAGAATATTCACTGCATCCTGGTGTGCAGCACCCAACAAGGAATTTCCATTAACTTCAAGTAGACGCATCCCAACCTGGTTGGATGGAATATAATCAATATGAAGGAGCACTTGTTAGTATCAATTTGGTTGCGAGTGTTTGGATATATACGTATAAAGGAACTCTCTAGATTTCATTGCATATGGATGAGAGAGTCTTGAATGCAATTCTAAATAGACTTGCACTTGCAGTGCGCGATTATTGATTTGGAAAAAAATAATAAATTTGTTTTTTGTTTTTTAAGAAATGCAGGTCTAATGGGAATTTCCAAATTCAAAGGGGCACATATTATAAAGACGAAAGGGGAGGGAACAATATCTTTTGAAAGACGCACCAAATAGACCAGCCAAAGGATACTACGAAAAATTCTATGTTTGAAGCGATTCTCACAAGATTCTCTTTTTAAATATATACATTACACCAATTGGATTTCAGGATCATTGCATCTTCACTGCTGATCCAAAAAAAGGCTTTAAAATCTGGGTCAATGTGCCCTTTTCGACAAAAGCAAAAAATAATTATGTTTATTACTGAAAACACGGAGAAAACACAGGCTATGCACAAACTGAGACATACCAATATAAACAAGGCCGAAAATATTTCTTAATTGCCTTTCGAATTCTTCACAAATGGAGACAGTATTAAGAGGACTTTTAAGTAAACAGTTTCATTTGCTAAGCTTTCCAATAACTGCACTTAATAACGAAGAAGTCCCTGACATCAGAGATAAAGAAGAAAACGCGGTTTGCCCAGACGAGATACCATTAGAGTTCTGAGAAAAGATAGGAGATATTAGATCTAGATGGATCACAATTTGTATATCTTCTGGGAATAATGATACACAAAATTGCAATAGCTACTCTTTTATCAAACTGATGTCACACACCGTGAAGGTTGTTGAAGTTCGGGCATGGGATGGCCGTTAGCTAACATAAATTACGCTTTATGACAACCAGAAAGGGTTTATATCGGGTAAATCAACCACAAATAAAGTCAAGTGTATAAGAACAAAAGAATTTTGAGAATTCTCAAAAGATTTGTACATTGTGTTGTTTCCTTTTGGAAAACTTTTCGGTGCTGGTTCCGGGTAGATACTTGTCGCAAATGGCGACCAAAGTAGAAATCACATCAAGGCAATAAACATCAAAGCGGAATAAAGCAGGGACAAAAACTCCTGGAGCATACAAAGGCAACGTCATCTGCATTCAGGTGCCCTCAAACATGGAACAATATAAAAGTTTTCTGAGGTCAACCTTGCGAATGTTACAGCTTAATAGCGGAGCCTTAGGACAAAGCAGAGATGTGGGAGAGTTGTGGTCCCAGTAGAGATCAAGCCAATCGTCGATAAAAAAAAAAGAATGATTTCATATTGAAAAAGCATTCGAAAGACAACGACGAAATCTGATATGGCTTGTCCTAAGGTAATCAAGGCAACATAAAGGTCACCAAAGAATTTTCAAATCAAAGATATGCACCAGGATAAGCGTTACAGTCTGTCAGAAGGTAAGCTGATGAATTCAAAATGCTGCTGGCTGCCATAAATATCCTGCCGTATTAAGACCTAAGGTCTTCAATTTTAGTTCCCTTTCTCAATTCCTGGAAATGAAGTTACTGTATAAAAACCTTACAGAAAGATTAGAAAATCAGCAGCTTTTACTGCAATAGCAAGGCGATTCTCTTCAAAAAGATATAAAAGGCCCAATAATGCCAAACTTGGATGTGGCACACCAAACTTTGAAGGATTAAGTTGGTCATAAATTAACTTTTTAAAAAAATGTAGGTACAGTAGGCAGTAATTTAAAACCACTTTATAGATACTAGCGAACGATTAAAAATTATTGTTAAAGGAACTGCCAAACAGTGCTTCTGCACAGATTTTTAAAATGATTGGATTGGTGGGATTCCATTTGTAACATATGGGCGTTTGTCAGTCTTAAGCTGGGACAGTGCTAGTTCAATTTCAGAGGTAGAAAGACAAAAATTACCCATATTCAAAGTACTATCAATAGTAAACGAGTTAGCAGCATAAGAATTATTTAAATAAACGGATTGGAAATGTTTAGCGAACAAGTTTCAAACAACAGGGAGATCAGAAGATGTAATGCCTTCGTAACGCATAAGATTGGGAATACCATTTAATTGTTTTTTTACTATTTATAAATTTTTAAAAACTTACATTCGACAGAAAAAATAGATTGGTTGTATGGGAATTTATTTAAAGTATCGAATTCTTTTTGCAACTTTCGATATTGTTCACGATTATTATTGGACCTGCGAAAATGCTTATAAATCTTGTGCTTCTTATTATTTAAATTAATAATTCTAGTTTTGAGCATCCTTGGTTTTTGATTTTGGTATATATAAATCAACTGCATATTTGGCAACACTTAAGAATTATAACAATCAATTAAAGTACCAATGAAAAACTTTAAAATTACCTTTAAATTAGCTTCTGAAAAATTATGAATAAAACCAGAATCACAAGTTGCAGGTACAAAATAATTCTAATTGGGTTTTGGCAACGTTGAACTTTTTGCTGTGAACGGACTATTAAATAAATTTGGTTCCAATACTTTAATTATAGAAAATGGAATTGGAAGATGGAATTTAAAAGTGGAAGCAGATACGACTTTCCGAAGAAGTATGTATGCATAGCACGTATTCAAATTTTTTTAGGGTTCTAGTCCAGCACTCAAGGAAAGACATTCGAGGAAGGTTATTGTCGGTAAACTGATGAAACATTAAATTTGGCAGCACGTAACTAGACCCGAGTTTCCTTATGTCTTACACTTAAGAAGTTTTGTATGTTTTATAATTTTTTTCAACTTTGATGGCTACCAGTTCTTATAATACGGTTTCATTCCGTAGGAAAAATGTTGGTGCTGCCAGTTTTTGATCACGTCGAATAAAATCGATACTAATAAATAACTTTCTGGCACTGAAACAAATAAATTTAATTTTTAAAATAATTCTTATATGCCGACTTAAACGTTAAATTTACTTCTGGAACAAAGATATTTGAATAGTAAAATAGAGTAACCAACTATTTTCTATAATTAATTTTCTGGTGACAGAAACGAAAAACCTCCGAAAAACCCTTTTTCAAGATAGTTGCATTTCCAACCTCATTGCTCGAATTCGACGCTCCATGAAATTTGTCCACATGGTGATTACAGAAAATCCACTCATTTTTATCTACATAGTTATTTCCTTAGCAAAAAAATTTAATATTAATAAATTCATAAATCTCTTCAATATGAAATTTTAAATAAAATAAAATACAATTTCCAGAAGAAAAATCCTAAATAAACTCCCTAGAGAGTAGAAAAACAAAGACGTTTCCTTTTTTTCTGAAAAAAAATCTATTCGAATGAATGAGTAACCCAATTAAACCTGAAACAGACCGAATCTGAAAGAAGGAAGCTATTAAAGACAAAACAAAATATTTAATAGAAAAAGATACAAAAAGAAATAAAATAAATAATTCTGAAACTCACCTTAAGCCTTCCGTCACGTCTTGCTGCTCCCACTGAATTAATTTTGGATACAAATACACCCTCGTCTGTTGGATCCACCGGATTGCCACGCTGACCATTCAAGCCACCCTTAATGTGCATTCCCAGGCGTTCACTGTCAGTTTTTTTGATAACAATAGTCTGTGAAGATGAGATAAAAACAGGAAGATGGAGGAGGTTAGTGTGGGAAGGACACAAAAAAAACTGGGATTATATAATCCTTTGAGAAAAATGAGAAAAAGGATTTTTCTTTTTTTTTTCTTTTGTGAATAATGTTGCTTGTTTAGGGTTAATTATTGAGTTTAATTTTGTCTTTCTATTTTTTTTCTCTTTCTTTCTGATTAGAGAAAGAATAAAGCATCAGCCATTTAAGGATGCTAGGTTGTGATTAAGCTTTCTTAGAAAAAAACCCTACACATTAAATAATTACGATTAGGCTTGTTGAATGTTGCGGAAGTGTAATTTCACTTTTTCAATTAAAAGGCTTTCAACCGAAGAAGATCTGCTTTATTGAGAATTTGATTTGAACGTTAAGGAAGTAAAGTTTTGCTTTGGTTTTTAAAGTTTGACATACGTATTTTCTTAAATTTTTAATAAATAAATTATTCAAAAAAATTACATAAAATATGTATGTTTGTGTATTAATATAAGATATATTTATTTATATTTATATATGTATATCAAATATTAAAAAAAAAATACTTGAAAAATACATCAGTATTAAAAGAATGCATACAAAAATTGAACGAATGTTTTCGAAAGTATACAAAAAACCTTATTGGTGTGAACATTCCATCCATAGAAGGATGGAATGGTTTTATTAAAGCGTGAAATTGATTCTGTTTACATAATTCAGCTCCAACTCCAAAAGTGGTGTGCTAGTATTTCTTTCACTTTTTTTGAGCCGGAAATCGAATATATAACATTTTTTTTCTACCTATCTTTAAATTGCAAGTCTTAAGTATGGCAGTCATACCCTATACGGCTTCACAATGGATTAACATTGATCTAAGTATGAAGGTAGTTACATCAGTCAATCCATTATTTGAGTGTAGTGTAAATTGTTTTTTTTTTTGACAATATTAGGTGATTTAAGGTCCGTATAGTTATAGGTAGAACTTCCAAAGCCTTTGAGTGAAAATACGGAAGGAAAAATCTTTTCCTCTAACCGTTCAGAATATTGTTCAGGAACACTACCGTCTACATCTGAGGGGTATGGGAGAAGTTAAAGGAGGAGAACTTTATGGTTTACTTATCGTAAGAGAAGTGAAATATTTTCTAATAGTTTGGCCCTTCTAGCCGGATCCTCAAATTAAAAACAAAAACAAGTTTTGGAACCAGTTCGCGGTTTCTGAAAACGACTGGATCGCACGTACTTCCTCATATGTGCGGTCACATCGTCGAATAAAATTTTAATCAAATGCACAACTGGGTCGCACGAACTTTTTCTTATGCTAGAAAATTGTTTAGTGGCTGCACATGTATGTATGTATATGTATATATTAAAACAAAAAAAATATTTTTTTTCGAAAATTCTTTAATTTTTTTAATTAGTTAAGGAGTTTTCTCAGAAAAACTTTAGGTATGCAATAAAATTTGAAAACTAAATGTCCATCAAGAAAAAAAATTATTGAATCGTTCGACAATTTTTTTAAATTGTTTTTAAAAAAAAAAAAAACTTTCCAAGAAATTATTAATTTTTTTTAGTATGTCAATATAAGAAAATCTGTAGTTTTCATCTGGGAAAATTATTTTTCAAAAATTCAATCAACCAAAATATTTCGAAAACCAATTTTTTTTTTAATTTGAAAAAATCGAAAACAAAAGTTTTTGAATTTTTTGAAATGCAATGTTAATTGAATTATATATCACTTCCTGTGTGTAAAATTTTATTGAAATCGAGATAATGGTTTACTTTAAAACCGCATTTGAAAACACCGGTTTTAAAAGGTACCGTTATAGGACAAATTTCGAAAAATTCGAAGATCTTGGTTTGAAAGCATATACAGCTCTTTTGATAACTGAAGCTGAATGAATTTGTTAACGATTCAATTTCGGTTGTTGGTATAATTTTTAATCGAAAAATTGTTTTTAGCGACCAACGGTTTGCGTCGTGTATTCTAATGTTCGTAGTTTAAGAAAGAATTTCTTTCACGTGTAAGTCACACTGTTCAATACAGGCCAGCTGTTTTGGCATTATGTGAAACTCAGGTTGGAGTAAATACTGATTTATCAGAATTTGCTCTACATGGGTATATATATGATGCCATTACTCTTTTCCCATCATGGTCTCTTGGTCTTTAGGAATGATGTTGCTTGCCAGAGCCTTCCCCAATATGGGCAATGTTCCAACACGGACTTTAACTTCTTGTGGCTCAAATTCACTGTCCGCAAGCATGTCACACATTATTGTTTTATTTACAGGAGCCTAAATCTCGACAGTAATTCGACTTGTAACGAGTTTGATGCGCTGTCTGATTCCATCTCGAAAATTGTTTCCCTTTGTCCTCGCACTGAAATCGTTATTGCGGGCGATTTTAATGTACACAATTCCAATTGGCTCCGCTATTCTGGTCAGACAACACCCGAAGGAAGGTATGTCGAGCTCTTTGTCGGGTTACATTATCTTACCCAACTGATCGATGTGCCAACGCGTATACCGGATGTTGCTGGGCAAGCCGCCCATACTCTTGACTTGTTTCTTACTTCTCACCCCGATAAATATACCATTAGTGTAACTTCTCTATTTGGCACTTCAGACCATTGTGTCATTTCAGCTAATTTCTCATCCTCCACTTCCTCAATAGTGACATTGATGCCAGTGCTGAAATGATCACAAATGTGATTCTTCTAGGGATGCGTGCTTTTATTCCTAACAGAATAGCATCAAACCTAAAGAAAAGTCTTGGTTTAATTCTGAGTGTAAAGAAGCTATCAGGCTCAAAGAAGTAAGTTTCCGTTCTTACAAAGCCAACCCTACAGAGGAAAATCGGAAAAAGCACAAACAAGCAAGAAACTCATGCAACTCCGTTATTGAAAGAACCAAATTTTTGCATGACCAAAAATTACGGCAACAAATTCTGCAGTGTCCCAAAGGCAGTAAAAAACTCCTCGACATCTTCGGTTCCAACGCTCATCAACAATAACAAACCAATTGTTTACTCTTCAGAGAAGGCAAACTTGCTCGCCGCCCACTTCGCTGCCAGCTCCACGCTGCCTCAAAGCAACGTTGCCTCTTCTGTACTTGAGAATGTAATTTTTTCCATGGGACAGATTTTTTTCCGCACTCGTACAGTAGCAAGAGTTTTCAAAGATGTCGATATACAAAAATCCGCTGGCCCGGATGGTATACCCCCAATTCTTCTGAAGAGGTGTTCTTCCTCACTGGCAAAGCCACTGGGTAAGGTTTTCCATCGCTCCTACTCTTCCGGAATCTTTCCTAAAAGATGGAAAACAGCATTTGTCCAGCCTGTCCCTAAGAAAGGTGACCCATCCTCCCCCTCCTCCTACCGACCCATAGCACTGACATCCCTTCTTTCTAAGGTCATGGAAACACTGATTAACCGTCAGCTTAAGGAATATCTCGAAGATCGAAAGCTTCTCCATGACCGTCAGTATGGCTTCCGCAGCAACCGTTCCACTGGTGATCTGATGGCATATCTCACCGAACAGTGGAACAAATCTTTACATCGCTTTGGTGAAAGTAAGACTATTGCTCTTGATATCTCCAAGGCATTTGATAGAGTTTGGCATGAAGCTCTCTTATCGAAAATGCGTGCTTTCGGGATCGATAATACTCTTGTTCGTTGGATTAGAAGCTATCTTCTGGACCGTTCAATACAAGTCTGATTCCCATAAAATAAATGCTGGTGTGCCCCAGGGCTCTGTTCTGTCTCCGACTCTTTTCCTCATTTTTATAAATGATCTTCTGTCTGTTACTTCTAATCCACTTAACTGTTTTGCTGACGACTCTACCCTCAGCTTTTCATATTCGTTCGATAATTCACGTCCTTCGCCTTCGGACGTACAAATGCAACGGTGCCGTGTGTCAAGCTCATTAAACTCCGATTTATACAGCATTGTCAAATGGGGTAATAGGAATCGTGTGGAGTTTAATGCTTCGAAAACTCAATGCCGTCTTCTGTCGTTAAAGCTAAACATACCCCCAATGCCATTGTCCATTAATGGCACTTACATCGAAGAAACCGAAAAGCTCTCAGTACTCGGTATGTGTGTCAACGACGACCTTCGTTGGAACGACCATATATTTGAAATCGCTAAGAATGCTGCTAAGTGCTTAGGTTTTCTGTATCGGTGTAAAAAGTATTTTTCCCCATCTGATCTGGTTACAATTTATAAAGCGTTTATACGCCCTAAACTCGAGTATAACTCCCACCTCTGGGCAGGTGCTTCATAAACATAGCTTCACCTGCTTGAAAGAATACAAAATAGAGCGTTAATATTGATAGGAAATAGAACTGCCGCTGAAACAATTGCCCCACTCGAACACCGACGCAATGTTTCATGTCTTTCCTTATTTTATCGTTTCTTTTACAAAAAATGTTCACTCGAAAAAGCCATTTGCATTCCTCCCCTTAAAACTTTCTCCCGTAATACTCGTCTCGCAAGGAATGCTCATCAGTTAACCCTTGAGCCCAATTTCGGACATACCGTGAAATATAGGGATTCTTTTTTTAGCCGAACAACACGAATTTGGAATGGTTTACCCGGCGAGATTTTTCCTTGCCATTTTGATCTGCTAACATTCATTCGACACCTCCTATCTCTCCCCTCCCTATCTTCGTAATGCCCGCGCAGTGTGTTCTACATTAAAAAGGAAACACATAATCCCTTGGTTGCGCGTTAATTATAAAAAAAAAAAATGCCAACATTAATAAATAAAATTGTTTAATTGAGCCGCTGAAAAGCCAGAAGCAAAGCTGCCCAAAAATGCAGTTTTTGATGCGGTCTATGGGCATGCGGCATCATCGAACTGTATATATTTAAAAATCAAGGGCTACAGAGTATCATTTGTAGCCGAAATTCAAGATATTGGTGTAGCTAAATTGCGGCTGCAACAGCGGGCCGCTAAATAACATACAGCTTCCGAAGCAATCGCTTGATTGAGGAAAAACTTTCAATGAAAATAATAATTCAAGAAATAGTCCTGTCAATCGCACACCAAGAACTTGTGATTTGAGTTCGAGAAAATTGAAAGAAAAACAGAACCATCCTTAGAACTGGTTTATTTCTTTTGTTTTTTCGAGAACAAGCTGACCGAAATTTTATTTTTAACAGAAATAAATAAAAAATTAGCAACTAGGTTGCAGTCTACCCTGTTAAACAGTAGAAGCTTTTTGAATCAAAAACAACAACTTATGTTCAATTTTTATCGAAACAAATTTTTCGATAAAGCACCACTAAAGGAATCTGATGATCGGGTTGGCCACCGTGAAATATCTATAACTCCAGCTTATCAAATTTGTGGTAGTACACATAAGTTGTTGTTCTTCATTCAAAAAAGATTTTAAGGTATTAGGTTAGGTTAAAGTTGTTAGGCAATTGAATGACAAACTAAGGCCAAACTTAGGGCCACTGTGATAACACTAATTCAACCAGTTAGAGCTTTTGATAAGTGGATATAGAGATTGAAGAAGACTTTATTTATGATATCGAAGGGATCATCGAAGAAAAATCATCTATGTAATTTGTGACTTTAGGAAAGAGCAGGAATAAGCAGACTGATTTTTTCTTTCCGAATGATAAAACTTTAGGTATATATCAAAATGACCGTTTTTTACCTAGGGACTCTTCATCATTTGGTGCCCAAATTTGACACGACCTGCACCCCACCCAACATGCATACGTGAAAGGAACACAAGATCGGCCGAGAACATCATATCGACCCGTGAAAATGTACAGGCAGTCGATTTCGGTGCAGGGACATAAACCAGTTTTACATTTTGGGATTTATGTCTCACCTTAGAGGGATAATAGACAACGCCGTTTGACTAACTAGTCTTCGGATCGCTTGGAAGATAATCCAAATTTTGGTCGAAAATCGAAGAAGGAACTGCAGAAACGAAAAGTAGACTCATAGTCGGGCCATGGCATGTTTGGAAAACTGTTAAGATTGTGTATAAACAAAACTTTGGACTTTCGATTATATCCAAAATCATCGAAAAAACATATATGTAGGTATGCTTATATCAGCTAGAAACATGTATTTCACCGATGTTTATAAATAAATTCAAGCTGCAAATGAACTACATTCTCAAAGGTCTGAGGAAGCCACCAAAGAGCTTGCCGAAAATAGCTGTCATATAATGCTATCCATGGAATAGTATACAGATTGGGTAAGTCTAGTGGAAAGATGTTGAGTCGTATTTAATAATGAATTGCAACTTTATTATCATCGCCGATGTTAAATATTAACTTACAACCAGCTTATTTGCCTTAACTTTAAAGTTTCATACAATTTTTCTTCCCTACAGTCTAAACAAAAATCTATTACTAGCCTTCTTGCGTAAAAACTCATAAAAGTTAATCAAAAAATATAGGCTTTGACATGAAATTAAATTCCTAAAAACATATTTTCAATGTCACTTAAACCCATTCAAACAATCCCTCGAGAAGACTCTCCACCTAATTTTACTGGCAAACTAACCTTGAAAACTTTTACTTTCCTTGCAACTACTACGTTCCCATTCAAACTGCTTTACTTTTCTTCAAAGCTTCAGGTCTTTGCAAGACTTACCCCAAACCAAAGTCCATAAGAACGCAGAAAAATATAATTCAAAAGCAATATAAGTAGGTACTTGTTTTGTCAAAAACTCATAGAAAACATTCTCAACAAGTCTACCACCCTAGGATGTCATAAGAGCTCGAGTTCTTAAATATGTTCACTACTTGTTCCTGGTTTATTCCTTACTGCAACCGCATAAATAGTTTTATATAAAATAATAAAAAAAAAACTTATTTTTTTAAAGACATACTTTCTACTTAAGTTCTTCAAATGTACTTATAAATAAGAAATATAAAATTAAAAAAAGTATCTAACAAGCTCTTTCAATTTATAATGAAAATAAGAGGATTTTATATTCATTTGGAGTGGAGTTTTTTTTATTATTTGAAATTTTAAAGCTCTAGCAGTTTTTTTTAATCTTACCTCAGTTGGTACATAATTTACTTGGCAGTGCTTGCGATTATTAGAAGCAAAAATTAAGAAAAAGGGTTTTTGTATGATTAAGCATTAAATGGAAAGAATAAATTTAATATTCAAAATGCTAGCATTGGTTCAATTTGTATATCTACGAGAACATGCAGTCTAGATCATGGTTTCGAATTTAAGGATTGCAGATTCGGTTTTTTTTTTTTTGGATGAGTAAGCAAATAGTTTTTTTTTTGTTTAATTACCTGGAAACCAACTGGTAATGGGTCGTGTTGGATGAAAAGTGAAATTTCATCACCGGGTTGCAGTAATTCCATAACTGCGTCTTGATGAGTTGCATGGGAAACGTCAACTCCGTTGACCTTCAATATCCTATCACCCATTCTAAGTTTGCCACACTTTGCAGCAATACCTTCTGGTACAATCTGTAAGGAGAAAAATGTTGATAATCATTATTTTGCATTGACTTCAACAATATTTATATCATTATGATTTATAATTAAGAAATTTTGTTTTACAAATTCTCGCCAATTTCATAATTTAATAAAAAAAATGTCATATTATTTCTAGGAATAAAGTTACACTAATTGATGAGAATCAAGAAGAGCAAACATTAAGTACTAACTTTTCCGGTGTTTGGTAGCCAGTGAGGAAAAAGCCGTTAAAACAGAAGGATTTCGTAAAGAGAATGTTGTATTCGAAATTATGATATGACTGACCCATCCGGCGTTGCTCGGGTATGCAATACATTTTCTGGATTTGGAAATCTACATTCGGGCTATCATGAACATTATACAAATGTATAATGTATATGTAAATGTCGTGCTATTTTAACCGAAGAGTTTCAAAAGAAAATCGGTGTTCACCAGGGAAGCGTTTTTTAGTCCTTTATTCGTAACGGACCCCAAAATGAATCAATTACTATTCTTTGCCGTCGATGGAGCCATTAAAAATTAAAATCATAAATCCTTGCAACGAGATCGATCTGGCGTCATTTCTCGATGTTTTGGAGGGAACTGGATAACGTATTACCGTAAAACAGACTAATTTCCTACGATGCAAATTGTCTTATCGACACATATCTATTCCGGACATTTATTTAAATTGGATCAGTTCTTCCCAACTATAAAGTTAATAAGACTTCGATCTACGGTCAATATTGAAGAACTTGTGACACATAATTAAAATGTTTGGGTCATACTTAAAAAACAGATCACAAAGAGTAAAACTAACGGGTGATTTTTTTGAGGTTAGGATTTTCATGTATTAGTATTTGACAGATCACGCGGGATTTCAGACATGGTGTCAAAGAGAAAGATGCTCAGTATGCTTTGACATTTCATCATGAATAGACTTACTAACGAGCAACGCTTGCAAATCATTGAATTTTATTACCAAAATCAGTGCCCTAGAAAAGTTGGCAGAAAATCCGCTTTTTTATCGACAAATTTTGTTCAGCGATGAGGCTCATTTCTGGTTGAATGGCTACGTAAATAAGCAAAATTGCCGCATTTGGAGTGAAGAGCAACCAGAAGCCGTTCAAGAACTGCCCATGCATCCCGAAAAATGCACTGTTTGGTGTGGTTTGTACGCTGGTGGAATCATTGGACCGTATTTTTTCAAAGATGCTGTTGGACGCAACGTTACGGTGAATGAACCGAACACTGATTTTGGTAATAAAATTCAATGATTTGCAAGCGTTGCTCGTTAGTAAGTCTTCAATACTTTGTATAAAAATATAGAATGTCGAATTAACTTCTTACATATATATATATATATATTAATTTATTAATCTATTATGAATTTATGTTACTTATTCTTTTGAATTTCTAAGAAATAAAGTTAATCTAATCCAATATAATCTAAATGTTACACATTAAATGTTTATACCAAGCATTGCTTAAACACTAGGAATAAATGGAATGATATAAAATTTGGTTAATTTTCTGTGATCCCTTAATACCCCTAAAGCTGAAAGAAAAGCTCATAGCAGTTATTAGTTCATCCCTACAAATGATTCACGATGCTGGAGTTGAAATGAAGGTGCTTCGCATGTAAGCAAAAATGGCAAAGCGTGATCGAAAAAGGACAAGAAAATTCAAGGAAATCCTCACATTAGGAAGACTATGTACATTGGCTGAAATACCTATTTAGCTAATAGTACTACCATTTACTAATAAAATTCTTTGAGAACACAGCTCAACAGAAAGTTTCAAATTTGGCTACCAAACGTTCATGACGCGACTTGGGAAACTACAATTTTGGAATGTTCCATGCTTTTCTAGATGTTTCTGCATTTGTTTGTACCAGGATTTTTAACGTCCGTTATGCTTTTTCTCTTAGTTCTTCAAAAAAATATATTTTTTTTATAAGAATTCGGTTATTTTATGTTGGATCAGTCCACGTTCTTACATAGACTTTTAAGGGAAAATTTGTAGGTGTTAAAGTGTCGGTAAGATCACGTTGGTGCTAAATGCTTAGATGTGGTTTATTTTACAATGGCTTTTTACGACAAGCGATTAAGCGTTGCTGAAATATTTTACACAAGAAATGAGCTCTCAATAAGTGACATAATTAGTTTCCGGTCACGTTACGTCAAAAAAAAAACGTTCCTCTAAATAACCATCCTTAGTTGAAATTGAGTGGTTAAATTAAATCCCCTACAAAGTATTACCAAAAGTTGAATATAAAACTCCCGCAGGGTCTAACACAATATACCCATAGTAAGTCCCTCTTTTAGCTCACAAAAACCCAACTCCCACACAGTCTCCCTCCCCGCAAAGAAAAATATAAGTAACTACAAAACGAAAATTGTTATGCACCCACTCAATGAACAAAAAAAAAATGTTTTTCACTAAAAAGTTCAACACATACCCATCTAACTGAAATTATAGCTTCAAAAGATTTTAAATGGATCGCTTGGGATTCCTTTACCCGGAAGCAGATGCGAGAATTATGAATTCGTTTCAAATGAAATGCGAATTGAAATTAAAGTCTTCTAGGTCAGATTTTCAGAGTGCAGCTTAGTTTTTTTGATTTATTTTCAAAAGAATTTATATTTGGGTGAGAAAACTAAAATGAAACAAATTTGAGAGAATTCATTTCAAATTATATTCTACTTGTTTGTTGAAATAGTTGTATCAACATAAAGGGGAGAATAACAAGAAGGTTCTTCGCAGTGGGTTGTAACTAATTTTAATTTGTTGATGAAGAGGATTGTGCTTCTGGTAGGGATGAAGATTATTTTAGGATTGCAAAATTATTTGTTTGAGCTTGACGTACAAATCTTTTGTCGGAGATAATTGTTTTGAACGTTCAAAAGTTAATTTCACCGGACTTATAATGGTTTATTCTTGGAGATCAAGTTGTATATTATTTAAGGCAAAGATGTTTGTATGGTTTCATTAAGAGAATGAGTTCTTGTTGAAATAGTATAGATAATACCGAAATATTTCTTTTCTGGAATTGGGACGATCCCTGCTACAGACAGAAAACATAACGAACGAACGAAATAACAACAACGCCGACAAGTATATAAAAGCGTACGTGACTATGCAAACGAACGACACAACGGATACGAGGTACACAGAAAACGATCAGACTGCATACACACACACGAACGAACGAAACCAAAAAGGGGAAAACCAGAATCAACCCTAAATATGTGTCCGTTAGCCTGAGCAGTTAGTTTAGTTGTAAAATAGCCCTCAAACCACCAGCTCAATTTGTTATGCAGTGGCGGAGGTTAAATTTCGGAAAAGATGTCATTTAAAGAGAAAAGTACTTATTAAAAAAAAGCAAATATTAAAATCATTGATTTTTATTTGTTTCGCATTCGTAAATTGTTTAATATTTAATTACATATTATGATTATGTATGAAATCTTCATCTAGTTGCAAAACTAACTTATCTGTCAAACTGGTTTCTTTCTAATAGTCTACCTTAGCGATTAGACAAGTGGAAATACTATGGGTTTTCTAGATTGTAGCAGTCACCAGCGAATAGCTTATGAAAGACAACAGTTCCAGAAAAAGCAGAACAGATAGCAATAGAATAGGAATTGTTAACTATTCTCCAAAATCTCAGGGTGAAGGGGTTATATTGAAGACACAGTTAAGTGAATTGGACCAAGAATTCTACATTGCCGTTGTAGCAAGATGGGAGGCAGCTCCTGATCGAGCGGTAGCTCTTTGAAGGACCACCGCATCTAGCGTGCACGTGATGCCATGGAGATTAGTAGACATCCAGTGATTAAATTAAAAAAAAAAAAAAAAAAAAAAAACAGAGCCACAAGCGGTTAAAACAAACTCTTCCCCTTTTGAAAATCCTTTAAGATACACAATTTGAATTCATTATTACAGACATTTATTTTTTGAAAATACGAAGAGACCCTCAAAATTCTTTTTTTCGAATTTTTGTTTAGAAACAGAACGAGTCAAACATTTTGTTAAAACGTTTGGTTTTAAAATTCTGCATTAAAATGAGAAAATCTTTAGATGTTCTTTTGCAAGAATGAATAGCCATTTTCATTCCTCTTCTGAAAGAATTCCACCGTAATACTCGCACTGCTAGAACGCCCATCAGTTTACACTTCAGACGTACTGTAAAAGCACAGAAATTCTTTCTATATAGTCGCACAACACGAATATGGAACATGTTTTTCTGGATCTGTTTTTCTTTCCCATACTTGTATTTATCACTATAAAATCATGTGCATCAACATCTCCTTTTACATTCTTCCTTATTTCCTTAATGCTCGTGGGATATTTTAAGGGTACAATAAACTATCCCCTTCAAGCGCGATTATTATGCAAACAAAAAATAACACATTATGGACTTAATGTTTCTCCCTCAAAAAGATTTTAAGGATGATATACATATTTAAAAAATAAAAAAAAAATTGAAAAATATACTTACGTGAGAAATAAATACTCCAGGTTCTCGCGCTCCAAACGGCACACAGGAATGATCCGTGCCCCCGATTATGCTAAAACCTAAGGAACCTTGATTCTTCGGCAGAATGACTTCCTGCTCGTGCATAAAGAAAAAAGAAATCAACAAGAAATAAAATACTTAATGTGTATAGATGTATATACAACAGAAAAAAAATCAATTTAATGCCGTCAAAGATATTATAACTAAGCTCATAAAGTATAGAATGTGAATTATGATTCTCTAGATATTTACAGATACAAAAAATGTACATTAAAATTAAAAGAACAAAAAACAGCCAGCCAAGTATAGTTTAAAATTTCAGTAATAAAAAATTCACAAAAAAAAACAACAACAATAAAAAACAACCATTAAAACCATTTCCCAAAAAAAAAGAAGATACAATATCTGCTAAAAGGAGCTCTGTGCATGACTATGAGAATAAAGAAAAACTCGCCGAATTTATCTTTCGAATGCATCTATATGATTGTGTATATGTTAATATTTACATGGATAAGTATATGAGTTTATGTGTTTGAGATATGAGAATAAAGTCGAATTTTTTCGATGATGATTTTAAGAGGAAGCAGTAGGATATCAGCAACAGGAGCCGGAGCATCAGCTTGAAAAAAATACAGCGTACGGTTACTAAAACACCGCCATAAGCGCACTAGCACCAGCTCATCAGAATCAGAAGACTGTATTAATTAGGGCCAACATGAAAAAAAGATGCAGAATGTATATGTTTAGATGAATGTATATGTTAAGGGCAAATGCGCCAGGACATCAGCATCATTCCTTCCTGATTGAAACTGGATGCCTGATTCGTTAGCTACTGAGATGCCCCAAGTCCTCCAACAACAAGCTGTAAAAAGCAGAAGCAAAAGCTTTGTCCACTTTTTTTTGTTAAGCACAGAAAAAATAATGTTAACGAACAAAACTAAAAGGACATTGCATCCTTGGTACGCACACTATAATAGCTTAAGTATGCAAGTAGATACAACAGATAGGTAGGAATGCTGTAAGAGTATAAATTACAATAAATTTTTTGTTTGCTTAAAATGTGCATCTCGTTGAAGATAATAAAAAAAATTTAAAAAAGAATATTTATTTTTTGCTACTTAACATTTTGTGCAATATTTAAAAAAATAGGAATACACACACACAATCTTTTTTATTCAGAGCGCGTTAATTAGTAATGTAACTAGTTTGCAGATAGTTAAAAGAATTTTCAAAGATTTATTTTTAGATACATAAATTTAAGTTTTCTGTGTTAAAGTATTTTAAAGCTTCTATCAAATAATAAATATAATTATAAACGTTTTAAGGCTTAAAAGAAAGGCAAAAATTGTAAGATAAAATAATAAAATCCAATTTTTTTTTTATTAACTTACAACTAAATTTAAATTTATTTAATTGACATTTTTTTTAGTTTTTTATACCAAAAGGTAGAACATTGAAAAAATATTAAAGAGGTTGAGCCAAAATGATTTTCTTGTAATTATATACTCCGGGAACATAAGAAATGTTCAAGGATGTTGATATGACGGACTTAAAAATTATAAGACTTAAAAATTACGAAAAAAATTTTATTTTAGTTTATTTTAGTGTCGTTATAATGTAACATGCTTTTCATTGTTTTGTTGTTATTTTTACAACAGTTCTGCACAGTGAAATAGCCAGTAGCATTCTTTCCAGCCGTAATACTCGTACTGTTAGAAATGTTTACATTTGAAACGATTTCGAACGTGATTTCAAGCACAGAGATGCTTTCTTAAGTCACACCACACGAATATGGAACACTTTATCGGGTTCTCTTTTCCCCTTCCATTTTGATACCACAAAACTTCAAAACCAATGAGCATCGATATTGTTCAATTTTTTCATCAAAATGCTGTTCAATACCGAAGATTGTCTGAAGCCTTGATCTTATACGATAAATTAGCTTCTGAATTATTCCGATATTGAACAAAAATTAATGGAATTGTTTTTAGAAATAACTAATTGGAATGCGTGGCAGTGAGACATACGTTCATCTAATATCGTTCCATCTACTCTCTTAATGCTAAGGTTCGGACGAATTTAAAATTACGTAGCACAATTAGGTTTGCGCCCATTTTTAAATGTAAATTATGTAGAAAAAATCCGCCTAAATCGAGTGAAATAAAATACCTGTAGGGCATTAGGCCACATTTTAATTTTAACAACGCAACATCCAACATCCAATAAGATAAGATTTGCTTATGACCCGGAAGTCGTCAGTGCGATAATCAGGTTGAGAAGAAATTTTCCTAACTCCTAGTGCATGCTAGAGCCGGCCGTGAGTTTTAAGTGAGAAAATAGTTACCTAATTCTTGATCTACTACGCCGAAAAAAAAATATTCTTTCCTATCTTTCTTATTCTTCTAACTAGCGTCGTGCAACGCCATGTAGCATTCTAAAAGGCAATGTGCCTTACAGACACGTAGTTAAAATATTATTATTTATTATTTATTTTAATTATCGCTTAGTTTTATTTTCAAATGCAATTTTAATTAATACACTTTCGTAGTAAACAAATTTAGGGGAATTTCAAGGAAATTTCTTCCGCGATTCTGATAGGAATGGAGAACTGCGGAGACGTTAATTGTATCATCCTGTGGATAACTTCTAACCTAATAAATTCCAATTCAATAAACAAATATTAAGATTTTAGAACAGGAATCTATTGAGTTAAGTACGAAAACTATATAAAACAAAGTCTTAGTAAAATTCTTTCTGATGAAGAACCTATAATTGAAATTTGTTGATTGATAAATACTGGGAGATTTCGAAAATATCTGCAATAGTTATTCAAGCTTATTGAAAGAGATCACTTGTATTTTAACACAAAAGTGGATCTGTGATAAACAATAAGGGGCTGTAACTGCAACCACTGCAACCAACCTAATGATTTACTCAAGATGTTACTGATTCCATAGAATCTAGTTAAGTTAGGATATTATGGAGGTTCAATCTTTTGACATTTTAGCGCCTGCTTCTTGAGATATTATTAATCTATATAAGTAATATGACGCAGTGATAGAAATTCATTCTGTTGAAGGTACCTCTTCTGTAAATTAATTAACATAACATTACGATCATTGAGAAGCCTAAAAAAGTTAGTGACAAAAATGTCTGTCTGTCCGTCTGTATGTGTATTGATCTACAGCCTAGCTGTCATATTTTTAAAATCAAATTTACGGGAAAAGTCTATTAACGGTACCTTTCATAAAACGTTTTTTTTTTAATTTTTGGGGTCCTCGGTAACGGCTCATTGGATTTCAATACAATTTTATATTTGAAAAGATCTAATAATTGGGCTGTATTAATGGATACCAATATTTTTAATATGTTAGTTTTTGAATTTAAAATTTATTTTTGATTTCTTTTTTTTTTTTTTTTTTTTATTTAATATTTTTAAAAATATTTAAAATCATTATTTTAAATTTTATGATCAGCTGTATATAAATAAAAAAAAACTGCACACCAAAATTCTCCAAAAAAAAATTAAACTAAACATGAAAAAAAATATTTTATCAAAATCTTTCCTACAATTTTCGAAATACTTTTTTCATAAATTCAATAATGTTTAAGACGTTTGATGGCGTACTCCATTTTTATTAAAAACTGTTCATTGTTGTAATTTTGGCACTTTTTATAGGTTCTGACCGTGTGATTTTTCTATGTAAATGTTACTTGTTTCTGTTAACATCTTGTGTTCCAATGTGATTAGGCACATAATAGACAAGAACGTGCGACCCAGTCGTATATCTTCTTCCAATGAGTAACTCTGATATAAACTCCTTAATAAGGCAACTTAGTTTAGGTTTTACGATATAAAATCGTTAAATTTGACAAAGCGTGGTGTCTTCGATAAACTATTCACCCGCGCCTTCGCTCGCAATGAAAATGCGAATATGAACATTTTTTGAGGTATAAGGCTTTTGCCCCTGAGTCCGAGTTAAGAGCGTTAAAAAGAAATTTAAATGAATGTTTTCAATTTGTACATTGTTAACTGGCTGAACACAATGGTGAAGCTAAAGCTGAAATATGGAGTGCAAAAATGAAGCACGTCATTGAAGCTAAGTGATGAAGCTGTCTCGAACACAATGGTGAAGTACGGAAGGTCAATTTTGCTGCTGAATATAAAACATATATAAAACATATACATATATCTTAAATGCTATCGAAATATTACTCCACACTTGCGCCTTCTTTTCAATATTTTTAAAGTTGGGGTTGGTTAAATTCCATAAAACATCTCTTTTTAACCAGTTCTATAAATAATTCCGTGCTTCACTCACACATTTTGTTTTCAATTAATAAACCAATTTCAGATTTCTTGAGATTTCGGAGTGATCAATGAATTTTCTCAAAAAGAGATCTCGGATAGTTTAGAAACATTAAACTAGCCTATTTTGTTCCTGTGAAATGTCAAAGATGAAGTTAAAGCGTAAAGCGCAAGTTGAAATTGAGTGAACTTGCGGTTCAGCTAAATATCAAACTTCAGCTTCAGCTTCTCATTGTGCTCGCCTTATAGAGTTCGCGTATTAACTTTGACAGCGCTTTATACTTCAGCTTCAGATTCACCATTGCGTTCAGACAGTGAGGGTTTTCTATCTTTCTGGAACAGTACACTATTGCATTTTCTGTACTTCTGACATTGTGTGTACAAAATTTCATGATGATCGGATAAGTAGTTAAGGCATGAAGGCGAACAAAATAAACATTAGCTCGGATTAATCTGCGCAATTTATTTATTTATGACTTTTGCTTATAAAAGTATGTTTGTTATTTTTACTTGTGATTAGGGCATGTTAAGGATTAGTTCATATAAGAACTGAGATAATAATTAAACACTACATTACGATGAAAGGGAATTATAATACAATCAATCAATTTTTCTAATAAACAAGTTTTTTTACTTGCGATTTAGGTACTAAAATGCAAGTTATGGGTTCGTGAAAAAAAATCTAACAATCAAACATGACATTACGATAATAGAGAAGTTGAAAAAAAGGGTCCGGAAATTCCGTCCGTCTGTCTGTCTGTCTGTCTGTTCGCGCCACTACAGGCTAAACGGTTGGGCCGATTTGCTTCAAATTTGGTATTTAGTATTTATTGGGTAGTATCTCGGAGGATGTTTTTCATTTTTGCTCTAGGTCGAAGTTAGATTTTCTCGAAAACGGCTCTAACGATTTTGATAAAACTTTCAGGGTACTAATTTTTTTTTACAATAATACATTTTCCAGTTAGAATATTTTTTTTTTAAATTTGTTCTATAACGGTACCTCTTATATAACCGCTTTTTTTCAAATACGATTTTATCGTAAACTATTATCCCGGTTTCAATAAAGTTTTGCACACAGGAAGTCATTTATAATTTAATTAATATCGCATTTCAAATTTTTTAAAAAATCGAAAATAAAAGTTTATAAAAAAAATTGGTTTTCGAAATATTTTGAAAATGGGTGGATTGAATTTTTTTTAAATAATTTTCCCAGATGAAAACTACAAATTGCCTTATAATGACATACTAGAAAAAAAATTCAAATATTTTTTCGAAAAGTTTTTCAAAAAAAAACGACTTTTTAAAAAAACTGGTCGAACTGGTTCGATAGACATCCAAGAAAACTCTGAAACAAATTAAAAAAAAATAAAGAATTTTCTAAAAAAAAAGATATTTTTTTTATTTTAATAGACGTGTGGTTTCAATCTGGCAATACTTTTTTCGGAGTTGGTCTTTTTGACAGCTGTCTCTTGATTTATGCTCAGTTTGGTTTGCGATTTCATAATGAATAGAATTACGCCCGAACAAAGTTTGCAAATTGTGCAAATTTATTACCAAAATAATGGTTCGTTTCGCGGGAGCAAAGTATCGAAGAAGACCCAAATGAGTATTTTATTCGATTATGTGACCATGCAATTTATTTAAACTTCTTTTTTAATTTTTCAATAATTTTAAAAAATATATTAAAGTTTTTTTTTTAATTTTATGACCTGCCGTATTGTATTGATAATCTCGCAAAAATTAAAAAAAAGAATATTTTATTTAAAACAAAAATTTCGATTAAATTAAAATAGCTCCTACAATTTTCAAAATACTTTTTTCATTAATTATTTTTGGTTTAAGACGTTTGTTTTATGCCTACTAGTCAAATGAAAGCAAACTTCTTTCTGCACATTTTCTTCTTCTCTTGCCGGCTTAATCCTATATATTTGTGTTTGTCTCATTGTCGTGACGCATTTTCGTTTCATCGGGCTTCAAATCACAACGATTTTAAAGATATTGCACGTCAACAAAATTTTTAAAATTAAATCTTTTTCAAAAAGACACCTGCACTTTAACTAAATTTGTAATCTTATTATTTGAGTCTTCAGGTTTTTATTTTCGAAGACTGGACTGTTCTTCTTGCTCATGCAGATATGCCTTGCCAAAATTAAAGGAAAATGCACAGATTTTATAAAATGTCGGATAGCCCGCAGTAGGTAAAAATAATAAATACTATAAGGTTTAAACGTTATGAATACAAACTATTGTGTTTGAGTAAAGGTTTATAACAGAGTTGGTCTTGGATGCATGCTAAGCCCCGTTTTAGGATTTTCTTCGAACGTTTATTGAAGATAGCCGTTGATGATGATTTCAGTGGAATAAACAAGTTTCTTCATTCTTCCAAAAAAAAAAAAAAAAAAAAAAACAATATAGTAAAGTCGGGAGACCTTGCAGACCAGTGAACTAGTCCATTTCTTCCTATCCAACAATCATAGTACTTTTTCAATGATGAAGCTAGTTGAATGACTGAAATAAGGGCTTATTTTATGGGGTTTTGAATCGCTTGCGTCAGAACTTATGGCGATAGATATTTGCATTCCTGTTGAATATTCCCTTTAAGGCATTCAGGGGGTCTGTAAATTAACGAATACTTTAAGTAAAAACGGTTGAATTATCCGTGACCACGACATGTGCATAACCAAGTCAATAAGCTATTAAATATTTGACAAATTTTGTAAAATTGTAATCTGTGATAAGAAACGAAAATAAAAAAATAATATTTTTTTCATTTTCAACATCTGCGGGTTTTTCCAACTATCATAAAATGTGCGCGTTTTTAATTATTTGTACGTTAAGTAAGAAAAAAGGGGCATGAAAGTTAAAAATAGCATGGAAAAGAAAAATGAAACAGACTTTGAATCTTAAAATCTAAAGATAAAGAAGTCAAATGTATCAAAGTGCGGTAGCAATGGCTAAATATTTCATTTAGGAATAGAGCCCTAAATAAACTTTCTATGTTTAATATTTCTGTAAAAATGGATCACCAAATGGTACATCAAGGCAAGGCTTTTCCTAAATCCTCCATAAGTGATGTCTAATTTGGAGATAGACCATTATTGTAGAAGAATAATTCTATTCTTAAAACATGTTCATAAATCATTTCCAATAATATTGTCTATGAATTTAGAAACACCCTGTATTAACAACATTACATATTACTGATATTCAAATGCCTTAATCGTTATTAATTGATAAAATTAAATCGTGTTTTTAGTGAGAATACTAGAAGATTGTCTAATAAATATGGGTATTTGGGATTCTGGAAATTCTTGGTTCAAATTTGCTTAGACTGATTATGTTTGCTTTAAACTTTAAAGAATGTTCAAAATGTTTTCCCTGAAGAAATGTCCGAACTTTGTGTTGAATTTTCAATTCAGAAAAAGCAAATTTATTTTAAGGTCTTGCATGTTTCATATACAAAATTATTAGTTATGTGTCTGTTTGATTAAAAAAAATATTTACATAAATTTATGATTTAAGTTTAAGTTAAATTTTAATTTAGTATTTTATTAAGAAAAGTTGAAACAATTCCCATAGTTTTTAAATTACACATAGTTTTATAATCAGTTTAATAGTTTAATTACTATAACAATTGTGTGTTTGTATAACAGTTACAGTGTATGTATGTATAACAGTTAATTTGTGTATGGACTATTTAATTGGCTAGTATTAAAGTGGTTTTAAGTTTATATCCAAATGTTTATAACAAAATATTAAATCGTGGTAAATATGTATTAAATAATAATTTACTAAATTACTGCAGTGAATTCAACAATTTATTATAGAAATAAAATCATGTTTAAAGAAATATTGTGCTCATGCAACGTTTTGAAGATTGTTATTAAATTTAATTTTTTTGAAACTTTTTAAGCAAGAAGAAATAATATTTAAATTCTAAATAATTATTATAATTAATTAATAAAAACAGTCAATTATATTGAATACTGAATTTGATTTAGTTTTAATGCTTTAAATTTTGGAAGTGAAAAATTATTTATTTAATATTAAAAATAAATAACCTAAACCTTGTTCTTTAAAAATTCTATAAGGATAAAGAAAAGATAAATTAAGTAATTTTAGTTTAACTACTTGAATTCGTTTTAGAAAATTGTAAATTAATTTTGTTTAGATTTTTAAAATAAGTTTTGTGTACATATTTACTGTCTTAACATATTGATTTATATTTAAATGTAGTTAATTAAAATTAAAAAGAGTGTGTGTGCGTGTTAATAGATTTTATTTACAGTACCTATTGCGTCAACTGAGCCACATAATAACGATTTGTTGTATAGTTAATTTTAATGTGCTTGATGTCTTAAGTAAAAATAAATTTAAACAACATTATTATAAAGAAAATATTAAATTGTTTTTTGTTTTTTTTCCAAAAATTATAAGAAAAAAGAATACAGAATTACATTGAATTTTATGATACAAAAGAAAATTGAAAATTAAAGTTAAAAAAATAATTTAAATTGCGTTGAAGCTTATAACATTTTTTACGTGTTAAATTTTTTGGTTTGATAACGTGATAATCACCTCACTAATTAGCGGTTCCATTAAATGATTATCAGTGACCCGGGTCATAACCGTCTCCGTGAATGTGGACTTTGTTATTGTTTCTGTAATGAGACCTAATTCGGTGGGTGCCGGAGGCAACATTGGTAGATCCGGTACGGCCTTATTAACGGTGACTGTAACTGATGGTCCACCACCATCGTGATTTGCCAAATGTACTTGATGCTGGCTACCACCACTCAAAAAATGTGCAGGAATCATTGCTTGGAAATCATCACTTGTCAGTGGCCTTGGTGGTGGGGGTTGTGCCATCTAATATTTTGATTGTTTTTGGTTGTAAATATTTTTTGTATTTTTTTTTTATTATTTTGTCAGTAACATCAAAGGGAAGTGTGTTTTAATGATTGTTTTAGCAGTGAACCAAAGTTTTGGAAGTAAAACACAATTTTTTGTGTTTTATTTTTATAAAAAAATATATAAAGAGAAGAGAAGAAAAAGGAAAAAAATAGATGATAATAGCATTCATATTCTATTGTAATAATTTTTTTTGTTCTCCTATTTTAAATAAATACATTTTTATCTATTCAAAGCAATGACAGTTCTTGTAAAAAAATATTTTTTTAGTGAAGTTAATACATTTTAAAATTCGAAATAAAATACGTCTATCATAATGAATACAAATTTAGATTTAGAAAAATAATACTTCACTTATTAAAAAATATTTCATAGTTATCTACATTATGAAATGTTAAATAAAAAAAAAATTAAAATACAAAAATGATGCATAGCAAAACTTTATATTTAATTAGAAACAAACAAAATAAATGTACCTTACAATAAGAAATGTAAATTTTAAATTTTGCATTTGATTACGTTTGCTATTTACGACCAAATTTATAAAATGGATAGTAAACTTTAAGATGCAAATGTTCATGGTTCATGCAATTAAGGACAATTTCGGCATTTTTTTTTTGCAATAATTTAATTAACTAATAAGAAATCAAATTTTGATAAGAATGTGCAGTTAAAATAAATTTAAATTTTAATTGAACTTTAATAGTTTAAAAATTTAAAATTTGTATGTACTTCCTGATTTAAAATTGATGTAGGTAGCAATATGAATGTTTTATTAGTTTTAATTAGCCCGCATAAAAAGGGTTTAGGACAACCTTGTACTGTTGATTTAAAACAACTGGAACTTTAAAAAAAATAAGGAAGGAGGAGGAGATACTGATGCCCATTTGTTTAAAAGTTCTGCATTACAAAATGGGAAGGAAAAACAGAGTCCGGGAAAGCATTCCACATTCGCGTGGTGCGGGTCAAGAAAGAATCCCAGTTTTTAACTACACGTCCAAAGTTGGGCGCAAATGAAAAAAGGCATTACCTACAGCGCGAATATTACCGGTTGAATGGTTTAAGGGACAAATGCAGCTTGCTATTTGAATAGAATTTGTATTATAGAAATAGCGATAAAATAATGAAAGGCAGAAGACATCAGGACGGTGCTCTAGATATGTAAATATTTCTGTTCTTGTATATTTGCGAAAAAACAAATAATACTCGATGTTTAGTCGATTAGCGCTTTATAGACTGCAGCCAGATCAGATATAAGGAAAACCTAGACACTTCGCAGCATTTCTGGCAATGTCGAATTTGTGGTAATTCCTTAAAAGGTAGTTTTTAATGCACATTCCTAGTACTGAGAGGTAAAGCATTAAATTAACTGTTTCAGATAATAAGTCGTCATATTTATAATTTGAGGAACAGAGTCGGAGACAAAAGAGAGCCCTTCAGCACACCAGCATTTATATATGAATATCAGACGTCCAACACAACTATTATTGAGGGGTTCAAAAGGTCATTTAAAGAACAAATTAAATGAAGAAGGGTTTCATGGAGTCAAAATGCAAGAATTTTACAATGAAGGGGCTTGAAGCCAAACTGTATCAAATGTCTTCGAAGTGGCAAGTGCAAAAACCTTTCCAATCTTTGCAATAATCTTTCCAAGAGTGGACCTGTTGGTAGGAAAGCCGTATCCCCGATCATTAAGAAGCTTTCGGTATGCGAAATGAAGGGCGAAACGCCTGAGTGCATTTGGTAGATTGTAGAAGGGTGAGAAAGATTCCTTTTTTTTGGGGACATGCTGTAGATATACTGTTTTCCATTTAAAAGACCAATGATTTCTCCAGCATTGGAGAACACCTCTTTGGAACAATAGCGGAGATACTATCCGGGAGAGAAATTTGTGTATATTAAGAAATTAGTATCTTTTAAAACTTTTGCGACTGAATGAGTGCGAAAGAAGATTGGTACTACAAAACCATTTACTCTGTCGAGTTTGAGATTAGTGATCACGCATGCCAACAGCACCCCAAATTGCGTTCCAAGCATATCTGCAGGAATATCCGTGCAGACGAGGAAATGATAATGAATAATTGTTTTTTTTTTAATGCATTTTGGGAAAATTTGGTTCTACGAATAAGATTTTCCATGTCTATCTATCTCCCTGAAACTTTTCGAATCGAACAATTAGTGATCTTTAGATTTGACACTTTTTGACCTATGGATGAAATTTCTCATTCCTAAAAGAATAATATTTGTTGGTATACCTGCACTGAAGGCTACGTCACTATCAAAAGCAAGCAAAGCGACTAATTGATGGTCCTGAAAAAATTATTAAAACCGACCCGGTGGGCTTTCTTGTATTGCCAAACTGTTTTCCTAGAACTCAATTTTGTTGGCAAGAGAAATTTGGAGAATAAGGTCAGATGTGCCTTAGAGGCGATAAAACACGAATTGTGTATTTTTTTAGGATCGGAGTGAATAAACAAGTCCAGTAGTTTAACCCACAATGTCAGGGAATAGGTTTGGGTCTTTAATGAGCTGAGTTAGTTGGTTAAACTAAGAAAAAACCTCAAAATACGGTTGTTCTTGGTTGTTTCCGTACGGCCATACCATTTTAAGCACTTTCTTAAAATTTGTTAAAAGTACTTATATTGGAGTGATTTCCAATAACCAGTTTAATTCTCGTCATTTAATATCGAGTTCGTCTCGCGTCTTTTTAAATTGCGTCTTCCATTTAAGCTTAGCTCAAAAGTCATTCCTAGAAGTTTTGCTTCGTTAGCATGCGCTATTTCTACCCGTACTAAAAAAGATGGGCAGATAGTTAAAATTCTTGTAAGTTATGAACATTTGTTAATTTGGACTAGTTCGGAACAATGCGTTTACGTATTCTTCATTAACTATTTCCCGAGTATAAGGTAAGACCAAAACTGGGACGAAGAAACTGCCTTGTGGAACACCAGCATTTATTTCTTTAAATTTTGAATATTCTGTTCCTTGCATATTTTTAATTAATCCATTTTAATAAAGACGCCGTTGGCATTCAATGTAAAAAAATTTAAACAAGTAGTCCATAATTTCTATAATTAATAACGTCACGTGTTAATCTAGCTTTAAGCTTAACCTCAATTTTAGAAACAAAATATGCCTTTAGAATGGTATGGCCACGGACAGCTATCAATTCGATACCAACAGCCTTGGCAGTAAAATCTTTAAATCCGTGACGATACTACAAACTAAGATATTTCAGGTCATATTTTTTCGAAGGTCTTTTCTGTAGAAAAAATAAAGCTCCTTTTTTGTTCTAGGAAATTATGCATCTTTGCACGTTGAAACCCTTAAAATAGCTTCTGGCAACAATGAGATTCTCTGGAATAAGTTAGAACTGTTGTGACGTGATACAACGATGGACACATTTACAAGAACACTTTGACGCAAAATACTAAAATATTATTCTCAGAATTGTTTTTTTTTTTCAGTTTTTCCAAGTATTGTCGATTTATTGAGTAAAGAGATAACAACAATATTAGTTACAAGCTTATGGCATTGAAACTAGAAAAAGTCAGGAAAAAGAGTTTTGAAAAGATTTGAACTTAATCGTGATATTTGCTTTAATTGATATGAAGTTCCAAAATTCGTTAACTGATTTATAAAAAAATTAATATATTTGTTATTCTAGTAACGATGTAAGATTCTAGTGACTTATACTCTCTGTTGTGATTATGTAGGAGTGTTAGAGAATTTAACGCCCAATCCGATGGGCTAATTAGATGCGCTTTTTCGGAACTAAGTTTGTTCTTCAAGGATTCGAACGCCAATATAAGTTTTCCAATTATTGTCAAAAGAAAACGTCCTTCGCGTTCAATAGGGCAGTGGTAAAAAAATCAATTAAAAGAATTATTTCAGGACACCCTAAATGTATCTTAAATAAAGAGGATACGCCATCTATTCTATTATTTTTTGTTTCTGTAAATCCTGGCTCATTTAATCTCGACTTTTTATCTTAATTTTCTTTTAATGAAACACTAAAGCCAACACGAATTGATATTCATTAAATTTGAACGAAACGCTTTCTTCAATTAAAGGGTAAATATTTGTGCTTAATCCCTTCCTTGCTATCCTAGTTCCTTTAAGCCTTTCCTACATCCTAGATAAAGAATTATATAAAGATAAATAGCATTCATTAAGACTAATATTATCCAAGAAAAACTACTTAATTCAATGAGATATCCCCTTTCATTAACCCCAAAATCGCCGGCTCTTCGGAGCTTCGATGGCGTCATGCGGCGCGGCAAGGTTGGAAAACAGGGGCAGCCATGAAAATAATATAGTAACAACGAAAAAAAAAGAAAGAGGTTAAGTGAGTGAAGAAAAAAAAGTAAAAAGTAATAGAAATAGAAACAAAACAAACAGAACGACCGGATGTAATTTAATTAAATCTAACTGCTATTGCTTAACATGGAGGCACACAAAAGTTATGATTTCTTATTAGTTAATGAAATTTTATGACTTGCGATTTGCGTAAAACGAATACAACATTTATGAGGAATTTGATATATTGTTTTATAAATGTTTATGTTAAAATTAATAAAACAAATAAAGTTTGATAAATTATACAAAACAAAACCTATGGCAACATAAATACGAAAAGACATAAAATTAATGAATACATAAACTATTTCAAAACACATATCCTTAATGTTAATTTAAATACAAAAATAATGTTGAAATAAAAAATAACATAAAATATGCATTGCATACTTTAAGGCCCTTACCTGAGTTTCAACATCGCCGCTGGTGGTGGTTGTTGTTGTTGAACTTGAACCATTCTGCGAGGGTGGTGACTGGTCCAATGGAATGGAATTCGAATGCGCCACTCGGAGGCGAGGCGCTGGAACTGGATGCCCAGTAATAGCATCGATAATTGTATCTGGGGAAGCGGCTCCTGATTGCGTTGGAATGCGATTTGAGTCGAAACCATTTGTCGTCGTCGTCATTGTGGTTGTCGGTGAAACATTTTTACTCGAATCGTAGGCGAATGATGGAGTGATGTATTTTTGTGATTGTGGGGCGAATTCCTCGGCGATATCACCGATGGAACGATTCAGGCCAGCTGTTGAGTGGTTTAATTTAATTGATTTAAATAAATTTCCGGGCAGTGTGGAATGGAATGGGATTTCCGGTGGGATTTTTAATGCTCAAGTTTAAATTTTCATGTAATTTTCAACTTAATACCCAAGAAAAAATGCCGTTTTATTGCATTTATATATAAAGGTTTTTAATCTCTGAAACAATTCTTGTTTTTTTAGGACAAATTTTATTTAGTTCGGTTAATTTCAACTGTTTTTTTAAGCCCGGCTTATGCAAATAATTTTAGCACAAGTTTGAATTTATGTAATTTTTTATTTTATATTTTCTTAAAAAAAAATAATAACAATAATATAAATAACACCCTGTACATATCTAGTTAAATTTCTCTGGCATTTTTTCTCGAGCTTTAAATTCTTTCCGCTTGTGTGCCTATGTACGTAGCAAGGTACATCCATTTTTCATTCATTCCTACTCACCTGGACGATTGGCCAAATATCCCGACGGGCTTAATGCATTCAAAACCGACGGACTACGAGGACTTAATGGAGGTTCCAATGGTCCTTGGATTTCGCGCTGCAGTACCAATCGCACGAACCGCTGATGGTCCGTTAGAAGTTGCACAGCTGCGTCATGATAGGCATTTGTCATATTATTTCCGTTTATCTGGTGGAAGGAAGGAAGGAAGAACGCACGTGACTCACACAAAATCAGGAACTGAAAGAAAAAAATATGCTACGAGGCCACAACTCACCGCCAAAACCCGATCGCCCACCATTATTTTGCCATCGCGATGGGCCAAACCACCTTCGGTAATACGTGATATGAAAATACCATCACAGTTATCCTTAAACGGCGGGGAGCCTTTGCCACCGGCAATACTGAATCCTAGGCCCTGGTTAATTTGATCCCTTATCAGTGTTGTGTGGAGGGTAACTTTATGAACGGGTGGTTCCTAAATAATAAATCAATGTGTTTTAAGAGAAATTTATTTTTTCGTCCTTTTTGGGAGTTTTTTTCTTCTTTTTTTTTCGAAAATACTTCAAAGGTGAAAAGGGCCTACATTTAGCTTTTTAGCATTTAGCCCAAAACATACCTTGCCGTTCTCTAAAGTTCCATTTGTGGTCGCTGGAACTGTGGTGGTTCTGACAGGTATAACATGTTGTACATTTTGTGGCTGATATTGTTGTTGTTGCTGTTGCTGATGTTGTGATGCGGCAGCGTTCGTGGTCATCATCATATTCTGTTGCTCCTGATAATTGTATTCATTTGGGAGGATTTCAATGGGCGGTGGGATGGATTTATCGTGACGGACATTTTGAGGTCGGGTTTCAACTGAAATCTAAACATTTGTTCGTTTTGTTTTTGTTGAGGTTCATTTTGTTCGTATGGTGTATTTGTTTTTGTAAATATGCATGCATGTTAAAATATTTCATGAATTTCAAAAACAAAAACAAAAAAAAATTGCTTTGGGCAGAGGTCAAAACGGTGGCAAGGGAGTTACAATTTCGACTCAATGCATGAATGATCTAATTAAACTGAATTAGAAATTTCCAGGGCAACATTTAACCGTGAAATGAATTTATCTGATAGAAATTAAAATAAAATAAAGGGTGGCTACATGAGGATTGAGGAAATTACATTTGATTGGGTCAAACTAGTGAACGAATACACTTGGCGGTTGAAATTACTTTAGAGGTTAGATTGTTTTATGCTGTGCGACACAATTTGGTTGTTTGGATTGTTTTTTCGAAATTAATTTGGGAATTGTAAATAGCTATTATTTTGAACTTCTACATTTTAATAACGTTCTAGAAGGTTCTGTTCGCCTACCTAAAGGACTCTTAAGTCTTTCCAAATTCAAACAGAGACAGCAATAAAATGAATCTATTTGCCTAAGGTCGAAAGAACTGATAGAAATTTCTCAAGATAGCAACAAGTGTGTATCAAGTTTTGTAAAGCAACATGTCAATATTTAAAATGAATGAGGTAGATTATATCTGAGGTCGAAATAGTTAATGTTAAACGTACTACATATACTTGAACAAAAAAATCAGCTAAATGATGACAATACTAATGCAGATCATCAAGCCAGGAGTCTAGGAATTTCCAGAGTAGTCATTTAAAAAGTATTAACAATACGTGCTCGCTCTCGAACACCAGGAGAGACTTAACTGCAGAATCCTGGTGCCGACGATAAGCAGACATGTTAAAGCAAATTCTGCTAACAGGAGCACCTGCCAGTCGCTTTTAATTAATCTGAATTAAACAATAAAGTGGCGTCAGAGTTCACTGACCCCTAAAATTGGATTTAAAATCTTTTAATTTATTTAATTTAATTAATTTTATTTAAAACAGAACAAAAGATTGACACATGCGCCTATCTAGTTACTATACACTTACTTGCAATTTTACTTATATTTCGATGGTACCCAATATCATGAGTCACCAAGAACAAACAAAATTTTGCATTTTAACCATTAAAAAAGCTAAATAAACGAATTTTTTCTAACAAATGTTGCGGCATTTTCTATCCGAATTCAAGAACTTGGAAATTTCGATGCTACCCAATTTTTTTGAGAATTTTAATGAATGAATCAAATTTTGGATTTTTAGCATTAAAAACCTAAAAAAACTATATTTTTTACATTTTGGAGTGTACCCAAATTGTATGAGAATTACCAAAAACGAACCAAATTTGCTTTTTTTAACATTAAAACACACGTTTTTGTTTTTTAATTTTTTGCGGCAATTTCTTTTAGTTTTTAAATTTTGATTGTACCTAATATCATGAGAATCACCAAGAATGGCAAGAAGGGCAACATTTTGCTTTTTGGATCATAAAAAGCTAGAAAAACACAACTTTTAATTATGTGGAGGTACTTTCTTTCAGAATTTGGGAATTTGGAAATTTCGAAGTCAACCCAATCTCATGAGAATCAGTAAGAACAAACCAAATGTTGAATTTGAAGCATAAAAATCTAGAAAAACACAACTTTTTATTATGTTACGGTGCTTTTTTCAGATTCAGGTTATCTAACTTTTGTTTTGGGATTGTGAGGCTATCTTAAATTACTGTTTAGTACTTTGGAAAATAATTTTTTCTTTGGTTTTCTGCCAATTGAACAAAAATAATAAGTTTTTGAAAACTGAATGTACCTAGAGTTCGGATTTTTAACGCTCGAACTTTTCTTTTCATAAAAAACAATATCGCTTAATGATGTTTGGCAGGTGTGTTTTTTATCTCCAACTAAGAGAGTGATTGTAAATGAACTTTGGTAACCATGGCAAACAACTTCATAAGGATAAAGAGTAAAAAGGATACAAAGCATAATTGGCAAAAACAGTGACTTATGCCACCAGACTTATGCTGCAAACTTATAAATCACAATAACTTTATCTCTAAGTTACTTTGCAAAAAAATATCTTATTACATATCAAAGTATTTTGAAAATTTTCGATATGAATTTCAAAACTTATTTTAATGCAAATTTCTATTTTAGACAAGAAAAGACCAAAAATCTTTTCCTCGAAAACATTTCGATTACTTTCACCATCATATCGCCTCGTCACCACTGTCATCGTATTATCGTCTTCGTTGGTCTTTGGCATCCCAGAAAAAAAACAAATCTGCATCGAAAGTAAGTTTGACAAGAAATCGATCCGATGACGGGATAAATTTCTCAATAGCTCTTTGCACCCTTCAGATTGAAGAAAGCTCAGCTGTAGACACTTTACCAAGTAAATTATTCACATTATTGGATTTTTTTTTTAAAGACAGAAAATGTAACCATATACTCGTGACCGTATAAGTGTCATCAAGACAGTTTCCCAAGAAAAGAATCTCTTTCGAGTCACTTAATAAATGTTTTTTTTTCTGCAACTAGTGTTGAAGTGAATACACACTCTTTTGTATTTCATCTTCGTAGATACTTCTGCATTTCCCAAGGAACTATTTGTATTTATTTTGGTCTTTTTTTTGTTGTTGTCTATTTGAACGCAATCTTCGTATGCGTTTGTATATGTGTGTTCGCCTCCTTGAGACGACGTCTTTTATTTGGACGTTTTTATTTTCGTACTTGAAGACGAGTTAAGCCTTGGGACAATAGTTGTTGCACTTTGCTTTGATATACTAAATGCTTTTTGGAAGAAGTTATTTTTTTATTTATATATATAAAAAAAATAATTTTCAATTCTTTTATATTTTGGACAAAATGACACAAGAAAGCACTTAATATTTCTAAAGGACCTTAGGAGTTTGAAGAACGAAATTTATATACATTTATATACAAAGTAATTTTCTACATACGCTGATGACAGACAAAAGCAGATGAAAATGATGAAATGATGGGACACAAGCTTGAAACTTGCAAGCAATTTACAAGGAAATTAAAGTTATATAAAGCTTTTTAAGAAAACAAGATGAAATAATATTGACAGTATACATTAGAAATTAGAAAGTTGTTGAATACGTTTTTTTTACCAAAAAAAAATTACTTTTTTGAAATTTTTTTTGAAGAAAACTCACTCACATACTACGTACAACTAAACGAAAAAAACCATCTCGACACATCCTCTACTAATAAAGGGTTTTAATAAAAATATATTGTAACAACAACAACTATTGCTAGTTGTTTGTTGTTGTTTTTTTTTGTTGATTGAAAGTCAATTCAAAGGTTTAGTGTCCTTTACTCCAATATGTGCGTTTCGCCCAAGCATGAACGGTGGGCTCATCAGTTAGACCGTTCATGCTCTTCTAAGACGCACAAAGAAGGTCGATGTTTACCGACACTTAATAAAACCCATTGCAATAAGCAAAGGTGAATTATAATCATTTAGGGAACTCTGGTTAAAGTTGGGCACCTAAATTTGGTTGTTTTGCTCGTGGACCAGCAAATTTAATAAAAATATATTGTAACAACAACAACTATTGCTAGTTGTTTTTTTGTGGAGTTTTGTTGAATTTTTTTTTTGTGGAGTTTTGTTGAATAAAATTCAATTCAAAGGTTTAGTGTCCTTTACTCCAATATGTGCGTTTCGCCCAAGCATGAACGGTGGGCCAATTTTAACCAAAGTTCCCTAAATGATTGTAATTAACCTTTGCTTATTGCAATGGGTTTTATAAAGAGTCGGTAAACATCGACCTTTTTTGTGCGTCTTAGAAGAGCATGAACGGTCTAACTGATGAGCCCACCGTTCATGCTTGGGCGAAACGCACATATTGGAGTAAAGGACACTAATCCTTTGAATGGAATAAAGGGTTTTCGAATAAGGACTTGACAATTTTTTTTTTAAATAAAACGCAAACCATTTGAGATATTTCAAAAACTTTATTACCGTCTTGAAGTACAGTTAAAACAATTATAAATGGAACTCGACTTCGTTCATATGGCCACCGCGGGCACGTTTGCAGCGGTCCATACGTTGGACCCACTTTTTCGATGATTTGGCCACACATTTCGGCTGAAAGGGCCGCTATTTCGCGTTCAATGTTGGCTCTGAGCTCTTCCAATGTCGTCGGCTTGTTGGCATAAACCAATGACTTAACGTAGCCCCAAAGAAAATAGCCTAGAGGCGTTAAATCGCACGAAGGAAGCGGTCAATCGACAAATACAAATTCTTTAAGTATCGACCAATACTAACAAGATTTTATTAAATTTCCGGAAAAATATGTGTTCTTATTGATTCTCACTCATTAAAGGGATATTGGTACTGGTATTATGTACAAGCATAGGCAGATATAAACAAACGTTGTTTTTTTAGACGTATAGAACTTTGAAATGGAATAAAACATGATTTCTGGCACCACGGCTGTTCGGACGTAGGAAGTCCAATGTTCGACGATTTTTTCCAACATTTGTGGCCGTATATCGCCTGTGTTGAAACCACAGTTCCGACACATCATGGTTGTTCAATTGATGAACGAAAAAGTCAGTATTCATGGCTCTATAGCGGTCACCATTGACTGTAATGTTCTGGCCAGCATCGTTTTTAAAGAAGTACGGACTAATTATTCCAACAACTGACAAACAACCTAGTTTCCGCACTTGATCCTTATGCATTAAAATATAGATAGGTGGTGAGTATGCTGCCCCTGCAACTCCCTGCTTTCAGAATAGTTGCAAAATCGTTCGGTTTTTTTCACCTATTCTGTTCGAAACCACAATAGTTAGGCAATGTGAGGCTTGCTTTGAAAATCGTGCGATTTTTTCAACTATTCTGTTATTCGCTGATGATTTTTAAAACAAGTCTCAAATTGCCTATCTACCTATTGTAGTTTTTGAAAAAAAATGAGATGTGTCAATACGCTTCTGCTAGAAGCTATAATTGGTTTGAAGGTAAAGAATCCGAGGAAAAAAGAAAAGTCATGGTGTCGCCCAACCCACTGATGAATATATTTGCGGAATTCTCCTTGCCTTGTAGCTGTGCGAAGTTGGGTATATGCAAAATTATTTCCTTCGGGTATAAAGAAATATTTACATATACCCAACCTCGCACCTACTCCAAATCTTAAGGCGACCCCATGCAGGGGAGATGAAAGGGCAGCATACCCCCTATAACTATCTTACGGCGTAAATTAAATGAAAATTGTCGTTTTTAAAATTCTTTTGCCTTCTGTCTGAATTCGGCCTTATTTCACAAGCAATGAACTGCAAAATTCGGTGTTGTGTCACTTTGTAAATGCGTTCGGCGTTATTTTACGGCACTTTGTATTGCCAATCGGTTTTCTAGGGGTTTTTGCTTTAACTGGAATTTGTTGACCCATAAAATTTGCAGAAATGACATAATGGTCAGACGCGCTTATAAAAGATAAAATACAGAATCGACGGTAAGAAAAACAATTCCAAATTATTGCCGATTTGATTTGCAATTTGCAATGCCAAAAATTTATGTTGGCTCATTAATGAGCTCAGTTAGTTGTTAATAAAGTTTGATTTAACTCTCTTATTTTTTCCATTTATCCACAAACTTTCGCTAAAAGTTTATGGTATTTTATAGGTTTTCATACAAGTTTTCAAAGGATTGTAATAGATTCCAAGTAATTTCCCGATTACAAAATGAAAATAACAATAACTGCATTTATTATTCCATATTTTTATCGCTAAAGTTTTTATTATAAATGTTCATTTTGTTCATTCACAAGGCTATATTAATTTATTATCATCTCGGATATCCTTACAAGACTTTAATGTTCTATTCATTGCATTAAAGCAAAAAACTACTGTAGCAAACAGAATATTTTGTGGTTCCGTAAAACAATATTCAACAACTTTTTCACTGGCAATACCAAATCTCAATAAAAATAAAAAGAAAAAACCATAACCAATATTCCAACTAACCTGTGATAGCGAGCCATCTTCGCTGAATACCGGATGACCTATCAGTCGAGTCACCTCACGTTGCACAACTAATACCAACACCGTACCGCAAGCCTTCAGTACTTGAACAGCCAAATAATGGTCAGCATTCTCAACGGATCTACCATTGACTTTGATAACTTTATCGCCGACCTTAAGTCCAGCCAAGTCAGCCGGACCACCTTCGGTGACACGTGAAATGAATATACCCTCATCGTTTCCTTTAAAGGGAGTCGATCCCTTGCCTCCGGCTATACTCAAACCCAATCCGGCTGCTGTTCGTTCAATGTGTATTTCATATTGTTCCGTACGCAGTTCTGTTACACCATCTAGGGCATCTGAAAGGATAAAATACAAACAATGACCACAATTAATAAAGCTACAAGTAGATAGGTTTCAACAAGGTACAAAGGACCTTCGAGAGAAAGAAAGAGGAGAACTTTTGCTTTGTTGTAATAACTACAACAAGGTTTCACCAGATGACCATCCGGTGCGATGGTGCATCTTTATTCAAGTCACGAAATGCAATTACAGGTATAAAAGGACAATGCCAGCAATCGCTGTAACCATGCAGCCATGGATACATCAAAAATTAATCAAAAACAAGATGAATAAAAGAAAAAAAATATACAAACTCCCGTTCCCTGGAATGGCACATTAAGGAACATGGAACATAGAACCACCACTGGCGCACCGTGGTGTCCTGTCCTTTAACAAATGATTCTCTGCTCCTTCTCACCGTAATTCGTGTCCCTGTTCGACCCAGAGTACGTTGTGATTATTCGAACTTTTTTATCCTTTTTCTTCAGCGAATTATACGGACTCCGACCGGATGACAAGGAACTGCGTAGACTTCCGGTTGCTAACGAGGGACTGTTTCTGCCATCTCCGCTGCCACTGCCACCATAAAATGTTGGCCTCGTCTGATTGCTGCGTGAGAACGGCGACTGCCCACTTGAACGAGGCAGGGAATTGCTGCCCTCTTTGACTTTTAGTTTCACGCTAAACATGCTTTTAGTTATCCTGTATGCTCCTTTGGTTTTAATTTACTTTATCTTTGATGGATATTATACTTTGGCACGAAAAGTATATAAAATGGTGCGGTTTCGGTTTTCTTACAACATTTTAAAAGTTGAAATCCGAACTAAAAAAAAAAAATTATAAAAATCGATTACACTCTATCTTGTTTCCTGGAAGTTAAGGTGAAGTGCAACTGGGATTTTTTCACATAGGGGGTTCCTTCAGAGACGTGAATGGAACCAAAGATGGCACTCGTATATAGAAAGGTACCATCACTCCTTCTATTCGCTTTGACATTCGGTTACCTCTATATGGATGTTGAAAAGATTAACTCGCAGGTAATGGGAAAACTTCGTTTATGATCATGAAATTGCAATTTAGATGTGTTTTGTTGCTTGCAATGTGAATCATGTCGCCAAGATTTGTGACAACGAATGAACACGGAACATTAGGACACCATTGTGGCAGGTTTTCTACTACACAGATGATAGTCACTCTAATGCTTCAATAAGGATTGCAATTTGACATAAAAATGGGATAAGAGCTAAGGACATCAGGAAACATAATTTTGTTTGACATAAAAATGAGTTTATGAGGGAAAAATAAATGATGAGCAACTATTTCTTGCAGAAGTTGTATGTTTTTGTTGTTGTTCTTGCCAAGATGTTATAATTATTTGGACATAAAAACTGACTATTGTGGGGTTACCGCGTAATTATTTAATGAGTGTAATCCAATGAGATAAGTAAGTTTGGGTTTGTTAGAGTGGGGGTGTATAATTACGGAAGAAAGTTTGACGACGGAGTAGATGAAACAGTAAATTTGAGTTTTCCTTATTTCTATCCTTAGAACTATTTGGCCAATAGCAGACAGAGATAAATCAACAGTAACTATCGCTTTATTCACGTAAGGAAGATTTTATTTTATTTTTTAGGACTATTGTCGCAAGAAAAGTTGGAAAAAATGTTTTACTTTGGTTTTAGAAGAACTGCCCCAACTTGCCACAACTTGGATTCTTCTTTTTTGTTACTATTTTTACCCAAAGATTATTGTAATCACGGGTGGACTTTCTTGGAGTAGTCAGTAGTAAATTTTTGAGATTTAGTAAGTTCAGCATACTCTCTTTTGAAGAAATCATTCGGTTTGCTTTCGGGAACATTTTTACGTATTGACGTTTGTTGTCACTTGTTGCAGCAAACGTAAGATGCAAGTAGTATGAACAGTGGCACTTCCTTTTCACTATTTACAATTGCATAATCTTCCGTCGCACTAGAATAAATACAATATCAAATTTTTGTACATAAACATTTCAAATTCGATTACTGCCAGTAAAATGACAAAGTGTAATGGAATTTTGATACTATTTCGGCGGAGAACTTGGATATTCCACCACCAAGTGCTCCGCGGACCACACTTTGGGTAACCTCTGAGATTATGGTATATCATCTTCTGTCCCTAAAGGTTTGATTTTGGAACCTTGATAAAACCCTTAATAAAATAACGAACTCCGTCAATAGGCTTATCTCTGATAAGGCATCGCTACCGCGTGGTAGTAGTCTGATAGGGGACCGTCCGAAACAAACCGCTTGATATTAACATGTGTTTACTGTTCTTTCTTACTCTTGTTCTATGTTTCTCTGCCTTGTATCAATATCATCTTGTATGTATTGTATTGTATGGGACTATGGCCTCAGGTGCCATTGCTTGTAAGTGTCTCTAACTGCTCATGTACAAGCAAGTGCTTAAATCTGTACCGACGCACAGAGTCAAATTTTGGGGTTGTACCGCACCAAGCTGTAGCAAACACTCCCCAAGCTATTAGCAAACACGCTCCATGGTACATACGAAACAGCGATTTACAAAGACTCATTTGTAGAAACTGTCGCAGAAGAACTAAAATATGTAGATTGCTATCAAGTTTAAAACAGCATTTACAGGCCCATTGCGATAGAAGCATTCAAATTGTTCTTGACGAGACAAACCTTGTACGTCAATTCCGGAGAAGAAGACCGTAAGACTTAGCGGAATAAAATTTAATAACCGTTTGATAATGCGTTATTTGCATTTTTTTTGAATATCACATTACTTTAAGGATAGGGGGCAATATCGTCTATGAAGATTTTTCGCCTTAGCGACAAAAAAAAAACTACCGCTGTATGGAACTATTATGTAATTCTTTTTTAATTAGAGCTTGGTGAAACTGGTTTCGATTTTTTACGAAAATTCTAATTTATGGGCCGATAGGAAACTTAGCAGGGTGAACATGGTTTCTTTACTTGTACTACTTAATCCAGACCGTATGAATTTTCAAAAAAGACGTCTCCAGCTAACCCAGTTTCAAAAATGTTTCCATTTTGAAATATAGAACATATTTTTGCACTTAAATACCCAGTTGACAAAAATTTGAAGAAAGAATATTTAAGTGTGAAAAAATATATGAGCTTTGTTTTAGAAAAAAAGAGCCATATTGAGTGCTATCGTTCCACGAGGGAATTGTCGTGTCAAAATGGTACTTTGGCAACCCTGATTCTAGATGCAAATGGTTAAAGTTGAGCCAATGACTCTGCCGCAGGTTCGGCTTTCTATTCATTAAGGGTACCATATTGCATTTTTAGTATTCAAAGTGTGCACAAAAATTCTTTATAATCATCTGAGTAGTTAAGGCGTCAAGGCGTTACATATAAACAGACAAACTAAAGTTACACTGAATTCTAAAATTAGTTAAAATGTTCTTATATACAGTCGACTCCCTCTATATTGAACCTATTCGAGGCAAACCATTCAAAATATTGTAGTAACAGAAGTTTTTCATCGAGAAAATATTTTTGGAAGCAATAGTATTTTAAATATGGTTTGGTTATTTCTTATGTCGTAAGAGGGGATGGTAGTGACATTGGAATTACAGTGCTGACTGACGGATTTCTCAGTCACTCAGTTTAGCAGTGTGAAGAACACGCGTTCGCCATCGAGGTATTTATTAAGAACAACGTTTGTTACATTATAGCTCATCGACAATTTTTTTTTGTCGTAAGTGTGTCCGACTGCAATGCTAAAGGGTCGGTGTTCGATTCCCCTTCAGAGCCGCCTTTTTTTTGCCTCTTGTGAGGAAATGACAAATCCTCCAGAGTAAAATTTGTCTTGAAAAAGTGGATCTCAAGAGTATCCGTTCGGATTAGGTGGTAAATTGTAGGAGACCTCTCCTGCAGATTCACACTTGAATGGTTGAATGGTTGAGGGTACACATAAGTCGTTAGGCCTTGGGCCAATAAATGTAAAATGTGAAGTGATGGACGTTTCCGTATCATAGGTTCCAGGCAACTGCTTTGGCTATAAGCACACCAAGTTCAGGGCCTAGTCGATTTGCCAGACTCCCGAAAACAAAGTTTGCATTACTTTCAATACTAGTAAGGGCATTCTTATTACGACTTCAAAGACTTCATGAAATTTGATATGAAGTTCCATACTTTTAAAAATTAAATATAAGAACGTGTTCGCACTTCGAAATCATGATGATGCAATTCCACACACAGCAAGATCCTTCGATGAATTTGTTTCCAGAAAGGCTGACCACAACCGATTTTGCTATTAGGCTAAAGGAGGGATTTTACACTAACAATTTGCGAACTGTTTAAAGTTATACATAAAATTCGTGATGAATTCAGTAAAATTTAGCAGAACTTCCTACAGCGTGTGGTTCGAAACACAAGGTTTTGTAGCGAATAGCGTGTAGATGCATCTCGAAGAAAGACATTTGCATTACACAAATTAAAAAAATGAAATCCGCATCTTTATTATTTTTTTAAATTAAAACTATACATCAATTAGTTAGTTTTTTTATGTATAGAATTTTAAAAACAATCATCTACCACCAGACACCCTGTACAATAGTGCTGATGCTGTAACGAATGTAGAGCTGGAAAAAAAACAGAAACAGTAAATATTCAAATGACGGAAAAATTAATGTTGGAAACGCAATTGAATAATGACAATGTGCAACTGAAATTGTAAACCATATACTTGTCGCCTCTAATACGAAGTAAATAACAATAATCTTAAATAGAAATTTACCGAATCTTTAGATAAACTAGAACTTATTTTAATAGCCTCTGAAAAATCAACTTAGAGGGGTTCGACTGTATACAGAGTGAATATTCAGGTCATAATTTACGGAAAATATGTCTTACAACATCAGAACCTATAATTTATGCTCTAAAAATTTAAAATTTTTGTTTTAAAGTTATTTGTTCAAGACATTTCCTTCAATAAAAAATGTTCTCCGCCCAAATTGATAATCTGCAACATCTACGCTATAGACTGAAAACAACTCATAAAACAAACAATAAAAACCTTAAGGTGTATGTCATAGATTAAGTGCAAAATTGACGATAAATACAATATTTCATTTTACGACTTTGCAAGGACGAAACGCAATTTCAAATGTTACGATACGCGTATATTTGACGTTAAATTAAATTACATAAATGCTTAAGTAAATGACAGTTTGAACATATTTCCCCATTGAATGAGAAAAACTCATTTGAATAACGAAAATATTTTGCTTTAATAAAACCAACTAGGGAATTTCTTTTAAAAGGAATGATCGGGATAAATCGTTAAGATACATTAAAGTATCATAAACCCTAATCGGATTAAACGCTTTTTATTGATTATGTATACAGTTACCATAAAAAAATATAAAGAACACTTCCTCGACCACAGGATAAGACACCAAAACTCAAATCTATATGTCTTGTGAATAATAATCATCAACAGAAGCCTAAAGTATCTTAAGGCTATAAGCGCAGATATAGCAAGTAGAAAAAAACCTTGCCACTGAGTGGAGGGGGCTAAGCAGTGGACTGCTTAGTATGTGAATTGTATAATTTTCCAGGAACCAACCTTAAAGGAAAACACGGAATTTCAAATAAAGTAACTAAGTAAATACCCCAAGTAAATGGCGAGCGAGAACAGCGGAAAAGATACTCTTCCGTCCGCCATCCTTCCGACCGACCGACAACGACGATGAGAGCCAATATGGCGAACGGAAGAACAAGAAGCAAAAAATTGCCATTACTGAGGGGCGATATCTTTTCTCATGATCGAATTTAGTGTGAGAAAAAAATCGAACAGATATAAATCGGAAATGGAAAAACATAAAAATATATTGGCGAACAAATTTTATGACTGTGGATACAAAAATAAAAATGAAAGACTCTTCCGTGTCGTCCTAGGTATCTCGCTATGGCGGATACGGATACACCCAGGTAGCTGTATCTTTTCATAGCCTTTTTCGCACCTAGTAGGTGGTAAGGCCAGTGCTCGACTAGGACTTTGTAGGGATCATGGGGTGGGCGGATAGTACCACTATGTTAAGAATCTATAAGAGAAAGCATACGTTCTGGTAGAGAAAACAATAACGGTGCCAAGGTTTGGTGAATGAGCCGTTAAAAGATGTTTTCCTTTTTTTTTAGGTTTTTTTTTATAAATATCTTACCTACCAAAAAATATTGATATCGTTGAAGTTCGATGGCGCTTTTACAGAGAACCTGATGTGCAACAAACATATTTTATGGTCTGAAGGATTCCCTCTTTTCTTATTTATAATCCTTTAAAAACGTAATCACATGGGTGAGAGAGGGTAAAAGAAATATAGAAAACAAATCTTCCGGATTCAAAAGATAATAGAATTTTTACAGCTTTACCTACAGATACAGTCACATAAATGTATCGAGTAGCTGCCGGTTGTGGGAACGAATTTACATGAGTGTGGTAAACAAGTTTCGAGTTATAACTCCGTTTTTTAAAGATTTATTGTATGTGGGTTCGAATTTATGTAGGAATGATTTTGGTAGAGGTTCCTGATGGATTCGTATTATGGATTTTAAAAGGATAACTTACCTTAATCAGGTGGATAAAACGAATGAAAGGATTTGTATTGGTTGTGCAAAGAAAGGTTATTCCATATGAAACGAGGATAAAAAGGATTACGGGTATATCAATGAACTTTATTATACCCAAATACAATATTATCGTGACTCTGATGTAAGGGATAATTTAGATTATGTACATCTTAAATGATAGAAAGGATGATATTTGTAGGTATGTGCTTTTAAAAGGATGAGTCTTGATAGTACTATAAAACTTTATCGGCCTTGAAATATTTAAAAAAAACCACTGACACTTATATCATACATAAAAGACTAGCATCACTCAATAAAACAAAACAAAATAGTTCCTAGTGCGGAGCCTTGTGGAAAAACACACAATAGACAACCGACAATAGACAAAAACCGGTGGCAGCTCAGAAGGGCGCAAAATTTCAAGTACCATTAAGGAGTATGGAATTTACGTCATTAAAGGTACAATCAACAGCAACACGAAATAGCAGCCAAACTCAAAAATACAGAGCCAGAAAATCAGAAATCGAAACTGAAAGCAACAGCCGTGCAAACTTAAGAGAAAAGTATCGATTGTTGTGAGCGGAAAATTGAGCAGAAATCAATGCCCAGAGTGGAAGTATTTAAGCTCCTCCCAATTTCATATTGTGTAGTATAGCGGTAATCGTGACCGACAACTAGCAACATGAAGCAGGCGAATTACGCAGGAACATTTCTTTATATTCATTAAGATTAATAACGTCGACGAGAGTAATCTATACAGTCCACCCACAACTGTGTATATCTTTAGTTTTTTTTGCACCTACGTTTAATTTTGTTTTCGATCTATATTCTATCTTTCAGATAACAATTCATACTAATTTGTTTGGTTTTCAATTAGGAAGTTTTAAGCGTTTGCAGTCCCCTGGAGAGGAAAGGAACGTAAATTGGGGAACAGCAAGAAAATTTGTGAAGAATTATGTTCTTGGTGCATCCGCTTGAATCAGTGAGGAATTTAAGGATTTTTATATATGGCTTTTTTGAAACATTGCCCAAGGGGTGTTTTCTTGGTCTGGGTTAGGCTGGGGCATTCACAGAGGGTCATATGCGCCCACGTCCGCATCTACGTCTTTACACTCTCTACATTCGTCTAAAGTACCAATGCCCATTCTGCTTGTGTTTCCATTGAGATGTTTTTTCTTTTGTTAGGATTCCAACCATGAAGAAAAGTTGAGACTTGATTAGAAATAAAAAATATTCTGTTTTTTTTTTTTCGTTTATATACATATATTCATCCAAAGACTTCTTGAGGCCTGATAGGTGTCAATTTTTGACCATTTATCGTGGCGGCCTTGAGGAATTTTCGGTGAATTTTATTCTTCTCTTTTTTTCAGGGTCAAAGGGTAACTAGGTTTATTTAGCTGATTAGTTGCAAATCATTACTAAAGCGATAAACCAGTTTGGACTTCAAGACAATTGAAGATATGGACTAAACAAATGCAACGACACCAGCATTTAGTTGACCTTATACATGAAATCATTCAAAGCCAGCTTATTCTTCAGCGTTAGGGCGCAGAAGTAAAGTGGGAGAGTTGAGGTCATAGTCGAGATCAGAAAAGATATTAGAGAAGGGGCTTTGCCAACTTCAAGCACTTCTGCCTGAAAAACACTACTGGAGTTTGGAAGTTTTATTGATTTATATTCTGGCTTTGTTCTCGACATGAATTGAATGAAAATTGAATGCCCACCTAATGTTAAGAAATGCACTATGTAAATTCTTTGAATTGAATTGATTTCTTAAAAGTTCCGGTTCTGGCTAGTTCAAGAAGTTCTGTCTCAATAGATGTTCCCTTCATGCTCGCATGTAGGGCTTGCGAAAAAGCATTGTCAATGAAATTTAAAATTTAAGCGAATTTGAGTTTAATTATTCTTTATAAAGCCTTAAGAAGAATGTCGGATACACCTATTGGTTTGAAATCTTTTGGTTCAGAGTGTGTTCAGGCTATGCTATCAGACCATTTAATACGAAAAACTTTTTAGAAATAAATCCTTATGCCTATATACTCTAAAAATAATATTCCTTGATCTTGATTGTTTCTTGATTACATATTCCATTTGTTAACATTGAAAATCGTCATTAAATATGAACTTCCTTTTTGTCATTCCTTTCCGGTTATTATTTTGTTTTTTAAAGAAGCTAATTGAAAAAAATAAAGAAGAAATTGTATCTGTAAAAATCTACATCCGACACATTTTTTTATCATATTCAATAAAGAACGACGGCAATAAAGGAAAAGAACTTTCTTTGAACCCACACTAATGGTTTCCGGCTGTTCAAAACGACTGATATATCCAACTAAATAATGCAGAAAAAGATAATGTTTCAATTTAACATCAAGGCACTATTGTACCAGTAGTCCAGTTCACCCACACAATGGACCTAATCAATTATAGATGACAGAATCTGTCAAAAAGTTAACCTACTCGCCTTAGATCTACAATAAACGAAGAAGTATCTACACATTTTATAAAAGCGAAATACAAATGCTTAAATGAAAAACTTTTTGGTAAACGAAGGTGAGTTTACTTCAATTTTTATTGTCAGTACAATATCAATCATTACTTCAATAAACTTCAACAAACTTTCAGTTTCATTTGGGGGAAAGGTATTTTCAGTAACTTTTTTAAGTTTGCAGGAGAGAACTTAAACTATTGATTTTCTATTTGTAGATAGTTTTTGAAATGTAAGCTAATGCTACATAGATGTTTGAATGTAGTTTTAAAGTAAACTGAACTTTAAAGTTAGATAAACTGTGGACATTAAGGCAAAAGATAGTTCTTTTTTTAGAAACAGTTTGCAGAAAATCAAGCAACAAAAACTAAAAATAAAAACATTTAAAATTGAAAACAATAAATTAAGAAAACAAACAAAAAGAACCAATTTGTAGTAATTTTTTTATTATTGGTTTATGCGTTCAAAAAACGAACAATATATTTTTCAGGGTCTACGACCCATTGTAAATTCTCTTTATTTTTTGTAAGCCGTACAAATTTCATTTTAACTTTTTAAACATCACCAAAAAAATAGTGACATTGATCAACGATCGTTAATAAAAGAACGCACCACTGATGATGAATAGAAGATTTGTTGTCCTAAACCCAAACCTAGAATGTAGCTGGCTCAATGTCTTTTAGAATGCAACCGGATGTTGCACGACACTATTGGGAAGAATTTGAGAGATAGGAAAGAATTTTTTTCGGCGCAGTGGATCGAGTTTAGGTGACTATTTTCTCACTTTAAAAAAAGGAGTTAGAAAAATTGTTTCCCAAACTGAGAACTTAACCAATGCCGCCTGCTTTACAGAAGTATTCGCCAACGTGCCAACGTTTCTGATCTTTAGCGTGATTAGTTTGTGTGCTTACTACCTTCGAATAAAACATCGATTGGTTATCTTTTGGCCAATATCGATGAAACCACAACCAACTCTAATAGTTTTGTAACATTTGAAACATTGGAAAAAAACTTGAGAAGTACCCCAACTTCAAAATGTTGAGTTCTGAATTGTGATGCCATATTTATGTAATAAAACTTTCATATCTGAATGCTGTTTCTTTCAATAAATAAATTTCATTTCCAGTTTCATTTCCTACTCCTTCTGTGAGCTATTTGATCCATTACAAAAAAAGCATTGGGAGAAAAATTATTGAACACATAAAATATCAAAATTCAACTGTTCTTGTGCTCATCATTATCAAGATTGGTTTGCAGAAATTTGTAAAACAATTTTTATTGGAAATTGCTAGTTGTTTTCCTTGAAGTGAAGTGTTCTTGGAATGTCTGATTACATTTTCAGGGAAAAAAATAATTGTATTAAAAAGAAATTCAATAAGAACAATAAGGATTGTGTGGTCGGTCCCCATGGTTTCAGAGATTTACCTTGAATCAATCTAGAGCAGTCAAAACATTTCGTCACATCACTAAGCCAATGAAATGGCGAACGTTTTGGATTGATGTAATCGAGATTATAATAGTAACTATACAAAGAATACAAAAATCAAACTAACAATAAACGGTAGTGAAACCGCAAGCCCATCGACTTTTAATTTCGTGTGCCAAAGTATCATTAAAAACATCCGCTGCAAATACGAAAAAAAGGAAATAAAAAAGATAAAGATTTTATTCCCTTTCGGTGGCTAGATTTCCCTCTACATTCTGTTAAGTTTTTCTTCTTCTTTTTTATAAAAAATTATAATTAAAAGTGAAACCATGAGTTGAATTGATGACATTCATTTTACAAACTATCATCTACCTACTTATATTTAGTATCTTTTAATTGAGCGCTCATGCATTTGATGTTGATTTTAATTATAAATTACTGTCCGATAATGCTATAGTATAATCCCTGGATCTGGATAGTCAGTCATCTTCGTACTTGACAATGATGTGACTCTTTGGATAGATAACTTTTCATTTTGCGAAGGTTATTGATACTTAGACTAATCGAATCAATTGAATTATCTGATATTAATTAAGTACCTTTGAATGACTGATGGATTCTGTTTATTACTATTGACGATTGATCTGTTTTAATGAATCGAAAATATTTTGATGTTCTGCATAAAGTTATGGATTGCAATCATATACAACAAGGAAACAAGGAGCAGTATCGGTTAATACTTATTTCGGACAAATTGCTTCATTTGTTTTTGAACAAAATTAGAAAAGATATATACATACATATCAATCAGGGGTTAATAAATTAATTAGTTTTAAATGGCAGGAGTAAATAATAGAAAATATTTCATCATTTATGATACAGTTCTATAATTTATTGAATGCTGGAGTTTAAACATTTCCGAAAACTGAAAACAGATAGCAAAAATAAATTTAAGATTCATTCCTAAAAAGAAAACTTATTCTGATTAACTATTTTAAAGGTTCGAGATTCAATACTATACATTTAATTTTGTAAGCGCACATGTTTTCACATCAAAGTTTGTTGAAGATACGAGCTGTTCTGTTAGGGGCCAGGATAAAGATGAAGGTTTTGCTCATTATAAGAGTATAAGTTACTTGCAAATGCAAGCAACTTATACTGAATTTTCACTACTTTACCTCTTGTGTGATTTTTGAAAAGAATTAGCAGGTAACTTTTCTATATTTATTCAAGATTTACGAATTTCAGTAACCTCACTTTTTCGACAAATTAAGCTTATTTAAATAATATATACTTGAATGTTGAGACGTATGAACAGTTGTCAGCAAAATTGCAATATTTGCTGCATACAAATTCTGTATCGCAGCATTATTGAGCAACTAAGTTCTTTTTTTTCAATCGAATGAGTGACTTATACTTTCAGCAATTCCTGTGTGTGTGTTGTGAGTCTGCAAGAATGGAAGGGACCTACAGTTTACCGCCGAGTCCGAAATTATTATTCTTTAAATATTAATTTACTTGAAAAATCTTTTTACTTATAAATACACAAATAAACAGAATATACATATGTATGTATAATAGCCGAATAAATCTTCAATAAAATGTCGATAGGCATTAAAAATACAAAATTTCTTTATATGTACTAGATTCAAAATAGCTTTTTACAGCCAGTCTATTAAAAATTGGCGTTTCTTCGGGTTAGCTCACTTCGAATCATTAGTTCATGTTATGTTGACAGTGAATATTTTGCCAATACCCAATTTTCGTATTATTTAGTTCATTGGTTCAATTTCATTATATCCAATATGATTTCATTTGTAGGTGATTCATTTAACAATAAAAAAAACACAAACAAAATTTATATGTCATGAAACTATTAAATCATTTTCTAAAGTTTCCGAAACAGGTACACTTTTTTTATAATATTAGGCAATACCTACAATGGAATGTTTTGCTTGTGTACCTTAAACATTCAATTTTTTTGTCATAGATAAAGGAACAAAGCAAACATTCTCGTATCTGATAAATACAGCTCATCAACCAAAATAATACAAAAAAATATGTGAGACTGTTTTTTTTACAACAAAATGTAAGGGGTTTGTACTGTGACACGGTTGAGAACAATTTTATCAAATTTATTGATAAGCGATAGTAACTGCTTCACCCTTTACACATACATATTAAGGTGTTGATTAAAAATATATGTATAAAGAAAATTTGGTGCACAATTTAATTATTTATATATTTTCAAGTGAATGCCTTTATAACACACTAACCTTGGCCATTCAGCGATGATTTGTTTTTATTTAATTTATGTTAAGGTGGCAATATTGACCTTAAGATAAAAAATATTTGTAATCAATAAATATACAAAATTAGATCAGTTTGTATGTGTATGATAAAGTGCATACGAAGCTTTAAAGGTGACAAATAAATTTCTTTTTTGATAATTTTAATAAAATTACAGTCAAATGTTGACAGAAATTGGAGTTCAGTGTATGGTTTGTCTGAAAAAAGGCGAAATACAAAATCAGACCAGAATTTCTTAGATTGTGTGCAATGGCTTCCTGCCTTTTAATTTGCGGCAAGTTTACGATTCCTGCATATCACAAAAAAAAATTAAATAATTATCAAAGATGACATTACAATAATATAAGGAAACGTTTTGTGTTTGAGCCCATTACTATTGTTGAACTTCTACAAATAATTGAAATTCTACAAAATTCAAACTATTCTATAATTGCCTGTATATCTAATATTTGTTAGAAAAATACAGCTGGTCTTATAACTGATGTCTTGGCACATGTCAACGGCCTTGGCTCTGATAAAGGATCGCCTTCCGACAGGAGAGCTTTTGCCCTGAAAAGACGGTTGTTTTATAGCAGCCGCTTTGATAGCAGGGTGAAAGTGATTTGCTACATGGCCCTCATCAGGCCAATGATTGCCTTCGGATGCCCTGTGTGGTTCAACATTGCACCCATATGGAAAAGATTCGGGTGTTCGAGAGACAGTGTCTTCGCACTTTTCTTGGACTTTATAGAACACCAGAGTCGGAGTAAAACACTATTATTAAAACGAAGTTCTATACCACGGGGCCAATAAAAACAGGATAGATAACTTTTTAATTGAGCTCATTCGCGGATACATTGCAAGGGCGATAACCTCAACTAATGGACAAATCTTCGGGGCTTACTACCCCCAAGATGAATATATTGAAAGTACACGTTCAAGTGGTTTTATCACGCCCGAGGCTTTCCTATACCTAGATAGTCGAGGGCTTATTCAGTATAGATTGGCGATTCCGTTGATCTATCACGTCGGCCGCAGAACAGTCGATAGGCGGCTCCTTTACGACCAAGGCATAGTCGTTGGAAGCGAAGAAGAGCGTCTCCAGTTCAGTAGGGTCATGTCCGACCGGGATCGGAAGGAAGCCATGGATCAGATCCACCAATTTCGACGGCTCGCCTATGGTCGATTTACAATTATGTATGGTATCTTTAAGTTATGTAAGGACAGTTAAAGCTTGCTGCGGCTGTTTTAGATTTAAGTATTGTAGGTTTATTTTAAGTTTAGTTTTTAGTTTATTTTAAGTATGTTTTAATTAGAATAAGATTTGTTAAAAAATCGATATAGATACCCAGATTATATTTTTTTCTGGGCAAAAATAAAGCCACGTTAATTTTAATTGGTCAAAACCAACTGCGTACTGTTGACATGTGTTATGTGTTTTCTGTTTTCCGTTCTCTCCCTTTATTCTGTTCTGTCCTGTCTTGTAAATGTCTGAGCCGATAACCTCAGTAGCCAGTGAGTGAGATCAATATGTAATGTAATGTCTTGGCACACATCCTCAATTAAAGTATTTTTATCGGAGTATTTCCTGATTCCTTTGATTTCTTTTGAAAAAGTTGTTACTGGCAAACTATCGAATTACGACCGTTCTCACTTTAACTTTCGACAAAGGTAGGTATGTGTGTTTTTTGAAAAACCGTACAAAAATTAAAATGATAAATTTTGTTACATTAATCAAAATTTTTCAGTTACTTCGGTTTTCAAAGTGAAGACGCCCTATTTCTGCATCAGAATATTGAGAAGCCTTAAAATAAAAGAAATGTAATGCAGCTTTATTTGTCAATATTTCAAAAGCCTTTGATATGGTACATTACGATATATTGCTGAGTTTTTATTTTTTGAATTTGTAAATGGTTCGCATCATATGAATAAAATAACTAAAAAGTTGTAATTGAAAAAGTTTGTAGTGATATGAGTTCAATAGATTGAGTTCCGCAGGGGTCGGTCATAGGGCCAATTCTTTTTGTCATTTTGTCTTTTTGGCGTCTTGTAGAATGAATTGTGTTTCTATGTATAATTGTTTTTTTTTTTTTTTTTTTTTGTTAACTATTCAAAAACTATTCAATTGTTTAATTTGTTTAAAGATGATTTCTAAGGAGGTTGGAATTGTAAGCACACTCCATTCTCTAAAAACCGTTTATGATGAGTTTAATTTGTTAAGTTCCGACAAGGCAGCTTTTATTCTGAACGCAGATGAAAGTGGTTTTGGCAATCATCCAAGTCTTCTCATAGGCATCGGAGAAAAAGGTGTACCCTTAGCCGGGCTAAGTGACAGAGTCTACGACGGTCTAAGCGTATGTATATTAAACTGGATGGAAGAGACTCAGGTATTCCATTGGATTTCAAATAGACTCATTCCTCACGTGGAAAATGTTCGCAACGAGAAGGGTTAATTAGACTAAACTACTATTCTTCTCCACAATGGCCACTCTAGTCATATCTGTGTTTGTCCGTTTTTCAAGTCACTTAATGGATTTATTACAAGCTTGGGACTAGGGTCTTGTTAATTATGATTTAAACAGATTGGTCGAGGAAGTTTCCGTCTTCCAAAAGGCGACTTTTGTGGAGGATCTGAAACCAATTTGGGAAAATAATTTAACATCTGCAAACGGATTTGTTTGTTTGTGTGGTTTTCAAACTCCGGGAGGAGGAAGAGGAAATTGAAGTGGTGGAAAATAAATGTTTCAAATTGTCGAAAGCGATAAAAGTTTTGATATTATTAACCGAATTTGTGGATTGTTGCCAAAACCAAAAACAAGTAAGTATAAGTCGCTAAGCTTTGACTCTTTAAAGAGCTGTCTGCCGATAAATTTATTTATTTACAAATAATATATCGAACACTTTAAATTTCTTTCTGTATTCATTATTACAAAGTTTAGCTAAAACATTTTTTTTTTAATACGAAAATAAAATCCAGGATTAAACACTTCAATGCATAGATTTATGGTATTTATATTCAAAGAACATGTAGATAATGCTCGTGTTAGACAACGGATACGTTCGTTTCGTAACTAAACGCAGCCATAGAAATCGCTTAAAACAACCCCAATTGTCTGCCTATAAGACTTTCAGTTCGGTTTAACTTTATTTGCTTAAAAGGTATGTCGACAATTAAAAAAAAAACAACTATGATAAGACCATTAACTGGCTGAAAAAGAGCCAGTAAAACTATCAAATTTGCATAAACTCTGTATAGGTAGGTAGGTAACAAGCTATATAAGTTCTGAAAAAGTTGGCCTAAATATTTTTCATTGTCAATATTTTAAGTACTTATACATATACCAAAACAAAAAATATCCTTTTAAAACAATTATTAAGCAAAATCTGTAGACTTTTAGAAGATGAAACCTACGAAAAAGACTCATCGAATCATATACATATGTAATGTACTACTTAAAATGCGGCACAGACGCGCAATTACCACTTGAATGTTAATTGCATGTAAGCAAACTGCCCCTGCAAGAAAAAGCTACAATTTTCATTCAAAATACCAGAATAAATGCACCGACGAACGCAAGAATCCATAGATTGAAGCAAAATTACCCAATCGTTTTAATTTATTTTAATCATATCTAGTTACATCATATGTTTCAATATAATAGACACTTACGTTTGCTTTGTGTCGAATGTGCATAATAAAAGTTTAAAATGAACTTGTCAATACTTACTATGCACATTCGTCACATTATTGTGTCATTAATCCCATATAAAGCAAACCTAATTAAGACCGATAACAATAAAGTGCAATAAAACAGAAGGAGCCTTACAAACAAAAGGCCCACATACCCAGTCGGCTACTATCGATTTTATTTATTTTTATTTTCTAAAACGAGTAGAATAAATAAAAACCAAATCAATATTCAAAACAAAAACCCAAATTGAAAAAAAAACCAGTCATAAAATTCCTTAAAAAAGTATATAAATATATGTACTAAACTTAGAAAATATCCAAATTGAATCTGACAATCAAAACCATTCCAGATCAGATCTATTTCAGCTTGACAGTTCGTTCAAGTGTGTCCGGAAAGTTGCACAGAAAAAAAAACATTATATTGCACATACGAGCAGTCAAAGATACACATGGCACACAAAGATACAAACCAAGCAGCAAAATGTATGAATAAATTTACTCACGTCCTGCAAACAATCAGTCAGTGAGTCAGAAATCAATTACTGATTCCCAGGATTCTAGCTGCTGATGCTGACGTTGCTGGACTGGTGCAGGTGCCATAACTGCTAGCTTGGCTAGCTCTTGTGCATGTATATGACCAAAATCACCCATGCGACTGCACGAAAACTAAATCTCAGCACAAACAAACCTAGAGAATTGTTTTGTATCTCATTTGTCAACATAATACAAAAATGTAAACAGGACCGAAAAATCACCGAAGGTCAAAAACTTTCAGAGAAAACATCAAAATATTGAAAGGTGTTTGAAGTGGGGGAGGTGTGAGTCTGAGTAGATGTGTTGTAGAACGCAGTTCTCCAAATAGTGTGACCATAATGTTTTTTTTGCGAATAGGGAGACTTGGATTGTTCAGAAACTGAGAGAAGCAAATGTGAATGTCTTCCCAATCGATTCCTCGAGGAGGAACAGAGGTTGGAAGACTAAGAATAAAGTGGAAATCAACAGTCTAAGCAGCGACAAGAGACTTGAAAGTATGAATCAGATTTGTATATTTGAACAGTGTTCTATATTCTCTAAACGGATTACCGCTAAGAGTGATAAAAGTAACGCAGGTTGATAAAATCCAACAGAACCATCTACAGTGTCGAAGAACTTTCTTCATCTCTACGTGGTTTACCGCTAAGAGTGATAAAAGTAACGCAGGTTGATAAAATCCAACAGAACCATCACCAGTGTCGAAGAACTTTCTTTATCTCCACGTGGTTTCACCTTGAAACGAAGAAATGTGAAGATGTCGCACCAAAGGTTTATAATATAGATATGCCGGATACTTAGTAAATCGAGAGAGAAATTGAGGACGCAACTCTAATTTCTTCGTTACCAGAAATGTAATTGGTAGGTAAGATCTGTTAATGGATGATTGAGGAATAACCCATTCAAGATAAAGAAATAAGATTTGTAAAAGAAGGAATTATCAGTATTCTTTAGCTGGCAACTTAGGTTCTAAGAAAGCTATACGAATTCATTAGAGAACGAAATTTGGAAAAATCTGACTTCAAGTGTCTCGAACTCTGTAGGGCCTATCCGGACCTGAAGGACCCATGCACGATGATTGTTGTAAAGAGATGATTAAGGAGCTAGTAAAGCATCAGCGCAATTGTAAGAGGCGCTGAATGAAGATGATTAAGAGGTATTGACAGAATGAGATAAAATAGGCTCAAGGTTTGGATGCATACCTGCAGTAAAAGGCTGTTAAGGTGTACCAAGTTAAGTTAGTCTGGTACATTTGTCATATAGTGGGTCATACTATCTCTGTAGACATCGACGAAGATTTGCAGTGTCTATCACAATGCTTTTTTTTTTTTAATTATTGCCTTCAAGACTGGTGAGCCTAGACTTAATGGATCATTTAAAGTGGTCATTACAACCCTTATGGGATAGCTTTATTTTTGCAAATGATGCCACTTGGTGGTACTAAAATTAAAATCGAACCACTGACTAACAAATTGTTTATGCTAACAACGCTCTTCATTGTATTGGAAACAACATTACCTATCACACTTCTACGTTAATGAATGTATTTTTATATAGATTTTGTTTAAGAGCTTTCACAACTGGTGCTTTTTTAAAGCTTTTTACAACCAACGATCTATATTGTGCACTACGGAAACCATGTAATATTTGTGCTCTCTCACAGCTTAATGAGATTCTACTGCAGTCAGAGTAAGAGGTTAATGCCTTACCTTCACAGCTATTTACTCTAAGGAGCCTCTTTGCTCTAAAGTTCGTCCGAAAATTGGTTCAAAGGTAAGGGTTAATTGATTTCTAGCATTACGAAGAAAACTTGTAAGGAGAGTAATGCATCTGACCATTTCGTTGGAGCATTGTTTATATAGAAATATATATAGAATAAGGAATAAGGATAAAAAAAATTTCATTATTTTCTGAAGTTTTGTAATAAACAATTTTTAGTTTCTAATCGATTCAGAAGGGAGTAAAAATTTTGCAATTATTTTGATAAGTAAAATGGTTCATTCATTAAAAAAGGTGAGATAATTTTTAACGGTAATTTCTTACAAAAAAAAACCGATAAGGGTCACCAGTCTACACTTTCCTGAATACATTGAAGAAGATGAAAACTAACACTACAGTGACCACTTTTACTGAGGACAATTCTGCAATAGAACCACGAACTGGAAAAATGTTTACTTTCTTCGAGGAAGTGACTAACATCATCCATGGAAGAAATTCTAAAAAGCTACGAAGTTTTACCAATTTTCTGTTGCAAATCATCTTCAATCTGCCTTTACAAACAATTTCTTCCCCGAAACGTGGAAAACAGAAAAAGTGGTGCTTATGCATCAACCGGGCGAAAAAAAATGGGTACGACTGGGTCGCACGTAATTGCTCTTATATGCCTGATTACATTGAAAACCAAGATCTTTGACAGAAACAAGTAACATTTACGTTGAAAATAGCACAGTTTGAACTTATAAAAAGTATCAAAACCACAATACTTAACGGTTTTTAGTATAAATGAAGTACGCCATCACACGTATTAAATAACAAAGAATTTATGAAAAAAGTATTTCGAAAATTGTAGGACCGGTTTTGATAAAATCCTGTTTTTTATTTTTAGTTTTTTGAAATTTTTTTTTTTGTTTAAATTTTGGTATTAACTATTTTTTTAGAGTTTATTAATATACATGTGGATATAAAATTTAAATTAATATTTTAATTAGTTTTAAAAATATTGATTTTTCAAAAAAAAAATTTCAAAAATTAAGCTTTTCCTAAACGGTCATATGGCAGATACCGTTATTTTTAGGTCTAAAAATAAAATTTCAATTTCGCCTCTGGGGAATGCCAAAATAATCCTACACACAAAATTTGAAGATAATCGCTTTAGCCGTTTAGGCTGCAGCTCGTTATACATACTGACAGACAGACAATTTTTCTCGATCACTTTTTTAGACTTCTCTATGATCGTAATGTCATGTTTGATTGTTATCTCAATTATTTAATATTCACGAATCCAAAACTTGCCTTATAGTTCCTATAATCGCAAGTAAAAAAGAAGAAGGGCTTGTTACAGGGAAGTTGGTTGTTTGGATTGGAAAGGAAGTCATGTAAACTTTGTTGAAATATATTCATGCTATTGATTTTTTGCAGGTAATTTGGAAGCGAATTCCAGAGGCCGCAGGCAGCTATAAAAAAATGTCTTTCTGAAGTAAGACACCTCAATCGAGGGAGAATTAAGTCTTTAGATCTGTGTGATAATGGAAATCGATTTTTTTCAAATAGATAATGTTGGTTGATGTGTAATTAAAATTTTGAAGAGCAGCAGAAGTGTACGGAATTTGATGAAATTTTCAAAGGACTAAACTATATATATATATATATATATATAGTAAACTATTACTCAAATGAGAAAAAAAGTCATATATTTTTAATCCATGGTGCTATTAAAGGCCACTTTTAATTTATGTTTGCTGACAGTCACAATTATAATAAATTTCACATCCGTAGGTAAGTGTTGGTATAACCAAAGATTTTGCTAGCACCATCCTTGTTTTAAAAGCCGTAAAATTTTGAATTTATATGGTCGTTCCTAGTTAGGGTCCTATTGAAGATGACACCTAGATTTTTTACGGTATTGACAAATTGTAATGCTGTTCCATTAAGAAAAATAACTGGGAAATATGATACATCAAGCACTTTTTTAGACATAATCAAGCATTTGCATTTGGATGGATTCAGTGACAAACCGTTATTTGCTGCCCACTTGGAGATCCGTTTAAGGTCTTGATTGATAGTGAAGACACACTTTTCAATTAGGCCAAGAGGGCAGCTTCTATAAATTTGTATGTCATCTGCATAAAAATATTTTGATGTCTCAGGTATCACAGAGTCAATTTCATTAATATGCAATGAAAATAAAAGAGGCGCTAAAATAAAACCTTGAGGGACACCTCGAACTATTGGAAAAAACTCTGAGAGACTATTATCCAAATACACATTCTTGTAGCCTATTGCTCAGAAAAGACCGAAGTAATTTTATTGCATCTGGAGATACATTTAATTCTTGTTGTAGCTTATTCAAAAGCAAGGGATAAACTACCGTGTCAAAGGATTTAGAGAAGTCTAAAAGAACCAAAATTGTTACATTATCCTTGTCAAGTTCAGCTCTTATATCCTCAATAACTTTGACGAGTGTAGTTGTACAGCTATGTTGAGCACGAAAGCCTGACTGTATTGATGATATATGATTGTTACGCGTTATGTAGTCATTAAGCTGTTTTTGCATAATGCGTTCGCAAACTTTTGACATAAACGAAAGAATTGAAATTGGTCTAAATTCTTCACAGAGTGAGTTTTTAGGAATCGGCATTATTTTGGAAAGTTACCATTGCAGTGGGAAGATGCATGTAGTAAGTACTGGGTTGAAAAAGATTAGATTTGCTTAATTAACTCCTACAGCATTTGATTTTATTGAAAGGAAACTTTCTTAAACTTCAAGACTACTGACACATGAAAAACTGAAATTTGAAAAAGTCTCATGTAAGGGCGAGGGCATACTATCAACAAGCACATTTTCACTTGAACCTGAATTGACCGACAAACAATTTTGGTTTAACAAAAATTTACGATTTAGCTCGTTTCTGTCAACTTCTTTTTGAAAAATTTGTCGTTGTTTCCCAATCTCAAGTTTTCGGAGATTTTCCCAGAGCTTTCGACCATCAGAACTCAAATTGAGTCGGTTTGAAAAGAAAAAAAAATTTCTAACCCATAGATTTTGGTTCATACAGGTTAGCAAGGAATATTCGGCAAGAAAGTTCAGCGCTTGAGTTCCACAAGTTCGAATTTCATCATATATACAGCTGATCAACAATCACGCTTCGCTTCTGCTAAAGAGCTAAAATTGTCTTTACATATGATCCACATGCTTTTAACGAAGAGAAACGGACTGAGCAAAAGAACTAAGCTCCCGATATTTAAGCAGCTTATCCGTCCCATTTTGACTTTCGTCTGATGTCCAATTTGGTTTACGATTTCACCAACATATATGGAAGATACTTCGGAGTTGTATAAGTCTTCACAGAAATCCAATAAGAAACAAATATGTTACAAACAAGAAGACTATGTAAACAAAAATATGATATTAAAAAAAATATAGCATTGTAAAAAGTCATTTGAATTACATCGGGCCCCTACTTATATTATGAATTTCAATGTTTGTATGTTTGGATATTTATGTTTGTTTCGCAATGACGCCTCAACGGCTTAATGGATTTGGAATGATGATTGAAAAAAATCACTATACTACATACATATGCTCGGTTAACTAATTTTCTTTATCAGTTTTCGATAAAATGATAAAAATCTACGCAGACGAAGTCGCTAGTTGTACATAAGTTCTAACGAATAAAAATAAAAGAATAATCTGTTAGAACATCCTGCATACATTATGAATAAATAATTTAGAAGAAAATAAATGGTAAGGAATTGTACATACACATTGATTTTAAAGGCTTTAAAGCTGAGAAACAAATAGTTACTGAAAAACTCGAATATTTTAAAACTCACTCAAACATCTTTTTATTTCTAAAAATAAATATTTTATATCAACTGTTTGTTCTTATTTTTTTCTGGCATCTGGTCACTCTATATTCAAATTCACTTGTCCACAGTCAATATCCATCTATTCATACTCACTGGTGCACAAACAAACAAAAAAATGTTGAATATATTTTAAACGCAAGTGTGGGTGGCAAAAAGTATCTATAGTGCCTGTGTTGTTATTCCTTATCATGCAAATATAATGCAACTAGCCAATCTGTGTGTGTATCTGTGTGTTGTTTTTCCAAACAAGAGTGTATCCTTTTCTGCCAATTGGGAAATTTATTTCTCCTGGAAAATTGTGTTTTCCATCCTTCTATCTTGATATACATAGAGAAAGCAAAAAAATCTATTTTGATTTTCTATTTTTTTGCCTGTGTTGGAAAAAAAGAAGAGAAAAACTTTTTCTCGATTTGTTGAAGGATTCCAAATATGGCAAGCTGCTGTCGAACCAACGAAAACATCATTACATCTCCATCCAAACAGGACCAAGTTGCACATTTCAATTTTTGTCCGACATTTAAACAAATTCGAAGTTGCAACTTTTGTGCATCTAACCAACCAAATCGAAAATAAATGCACCGAAACTTCAATGATCGTGTGCGGTAGCTTTACGATAAAAAAAAACTTTTCCGTTTTACGTAAGTTTTGAGTACCAAATTTATTTATTTTTTTCTGTTCCACCATTTCTTTGGGCAAACCCCCTCTCTATGAAGACTCCCAATTGCACTTAAAAATTATGGATGTCAAAAGAATTTTCTTTCTTTCGATAATAAAAAACGAACTTTTATCGAAATCAACAACAAAAAAATTGTTTTCTGAATAAACGAATACCGTTTTGGCCGGAAACTTAGTCGGGCGTTTAAATTTAATTGAACAAACAACGTAATCCAAAAAAAAATATTTCAAAAGCAAATAAAATCGTCAGAGTAGATAGAAAATTCTAATAAATTCGGAAAAAAGCAAATAAAAAATTGTGTATTTTTTTTTTGTTTAAGCGAAAAACGTATCTATCCAACAAATGGTAAATTATGACTGGACTTACTTAACGCAACCATTGATAAAGTATCGCGAAACACCTTCACTCGATATTCAAGATTGTGTGTGGCACTGTCAGCACTTGTATCTATGTGAGGTGGGTTATGTGGTGGTGGAAAGTCTGGTCTCTGGTATAATTAAAGGTACTTTTGTCAAGTGTTTTTTTCAGCTTAGTCTTCTTCTTCAATTTCCACTTTGTGTGGTTGGGTCTTCTCTTTTATTTGTTTTCATCATATTTGTTGTGTTTCTATTCTTCTACAATCGAGACAGTTACGTTTTGGAAGCTTTTGTCTATGAGGGTGTATGGAATATATTAACGGTTTTATAATGAGACACTCTCTAGTAATTTATTTCGGGAGAGTTTTTTTTAAGTTTGCAATATTATAAATAAGTCCAAAGGGGTGGCTAACACTCGGGTAAAAAAGTAGTGAATTAGTTTGCGAATAATAAAACCATTTTTTTTTTCAAAATTAGTCTAATTTTTAAGTAAAGTTAAGTTAAGAAGTGTTTACTTGCATTAAACAAGCTATATAGATTGTCATACTGGAAAAATAAAATTCAAGTCGTTAATTCTAGCGACCGGAGTGAGTAATTTATTTAGAAAAAAAAAACAATAAAAACGTATCTTAAGTTTCAACGAGAATGGAAACTCGCGCATAGATCTGGATAATACCTTCTTGGACAACGATTTCTTAGTGTTCGAAGATACTTTGGAGAAAGTGGAGCTCTCAAAAGAGCTTCATCTAATTGGGCGGATTAAGGCGGCCATGATATGGACCATCCATGCCGCGTCTGCGTTTGTTTCTAATGTTCAACTACATAAGCAATGCTGAGAGTCAATGCACCGATGCCTGTCTGGTTAATTTGGCAAAGGCTTTCGACACCGTATGTTTAAAAGGTCTAATGTAATTTTTGGAAGTTAGTAGTAAACTTGCAAAAATGTTTTAAACTATCCTGTTAAGAACCCTTTTGGATAGGGCTTCTAGGGATACAAGAAAGAAATGGCGCAATCTAGTGCTCGCTGGGCCATATGGACATCCACTGGCGAGTATATGATATCTGTCTAGATCAGTATCCATATTTCAATCGACATGAAGATGCTGCTTTGTCCAGGTCTAAGGGAGCTTACGCGTTTTCGAAAGACTGTAGCTGTCTTAGACATGGAATATAAACATTACTACTCTATCTAACTAGGTCCAATTCAACGGGACCAATGAAAACAGGATAGAAAACTTTTTATTTGGAAGACTAAGGCACAAAATTGCGGGTCTTATTGCCCCTAAGATGAATATTTTGAGAGCAAGCATTCAAGCGGTTTCATATCGCCCGAGGCTTTTTTTTTTATAAAGACAGAAGAGGCTGATTAGGGATAGATCAGCCATTCCGTAGATCTTCTACTTCGGTCGTAAGTCGTAAAACACTGAATAGGCGGCTCGTTTATGACTGCGATTTAGACATTGTCGCAGAGAGCAAATCAGAGTTCAGTAAGTCAGTGCCTAATAAATATCGGAGGGAACTTTCTGATCTGGTCTTAAAGTTTTGATGGTTAGCTAACATAGTTAAGCTAGGAATATGCAGTTAAGGCGGTAACAAAAGATAATAAATAAATTATAAATAAAATAAATTTATTGGCGCGACAACTCCTTAAGGAAGCAAGGCCTAGTGACTTATACTCTCAACCATTTCTGTGTGTGTGTTGTTAATCTGCAAGAATGGAAGGGACCTACAGTTTACCGCCGAGTCCGAACAGCTACATTAGATGAACTTTTTCGAGACAAATTTTACTCTTGGAGGTTTTGTCAGTTCCTCGCAAGAGGCAGTACAACGGGAAAAAGGTGGCTATGAGCTGGATTCGAACCCAGGCAGTCCGACACACTAACCACTAAGCCACGGGGCACTGAATAAATAAATTACAAAAAAACAAAAATCCTTGTTGTGTTCTATCGCTTTAGGTGTTTTTTTTTTTATTTATTTCAAGTAGTTTAAGTTAGATAAAAGAAAAAGAACAATCAGATTCCCAGTTGGGTGACAAAATATTAACTATAGCTTAAGAAAATATAAACATAAATATAAGCAAATTGTTTACTCAAAAAACGATACTTTTATGTTTTACGATTTCTTTATTTTGTTGTACAAGGTGGGCAAAAAGAAATCATCCTTTTGGAAGATGCTCTCATTTTTGTTAATGGCCGCCAATGTCAAATCTGTTTTGACATTTGTGGACAAGACAGATGCAGAATACAAGTGAACAAGCCATGAAGCGATACATAAACCGATATTCTGAAGGCGGCGTTTTTTGAAGTCCCGTGTTTACGTGAACAAGCCAGAGACTCTGGAAGCCCTCAAGGACAACATTCGACACGAGTGCGAGAATCTGTCGCCCGAAGTTCTCGCTGAAGTGATAAAAAATGCCATAAAACGAGTCCGTATGGCAATCAATTGTGACGGCGCCCATTTGGCCGATATCCCATTTATAAAATCTCGCCTAACAACATCCCGTTTCACAGAGTTAAAATTAACAAAATCCCGAAATACAGAATTCGGTTTTACAAAATCCCACTTTGATTGAATGAGACAGCTCTACATAATTCTTTTTATATGAATTTGTTTACACTAATTGATGAGAATAAACGGAAACAAAAAATTGCTACTTTTTTAATGAATAGAAGATATTGTTGAGCTGTAGTAGGTTTAAAATGTCTGTATACAAAATCATCAAAATCGAAAAAATTTAAGGAAATTTTTTTCTTAAAATTTTAATTTCTGGTCGGAAAACAGTAAGGTAGGTAAAAGTTATGCATTCGAGCAGATTAAAAAATTTGAGATAACAATCAAACGAGACATTAACATGACATACAAATACTTTATAATAACTTTTTTTTTGTATTTTTAATAATTTTTTGATTTTTTTTTTAAATTGATATTTTGAAACGGGTAGGTAAATTGTTTTTAATATGTAAATAATTTTTGTGTTTCAAAGTTGCTACATAAAAACCGTTTTATTTTAAAACAGTTCCTATGATTGTAAAAAAAAATCCCACTTTTTAATTTTTATTTAACGAAATAAAATGGCGTTTAAATTTTGTTGCTGAAAACTATTTTACGTACTTTTTTCACACAATCAAAAGTCAGAAAAGCGAAAAAAAAAGTTGGCTGTCTGTAAAGTCGGTTTACGGCGATAATTTTACGTGATAACGTCGTTAGAAAACATTGTCGGCAGCAACACCAATATACAGCCCCCGTTAACTCACACCCACAAACCCTCTCGTTAAATCCAAACACACATACCCCAAAATCTACATCTACTTTCTACTTTAACAAAACTCCGCACAGCGAGTGGCATCGCTTTATAAGACGTTATGACGTCAAAAACTTTGAACTGCCCTTAATATTTTTCAAGTTTTATTCGAAGTTGTGACCGCACATAAGAGCAAGTACGGGCGATTTATCCTGCAATTTATTTAATAGAAGAAAAAAGGCCGTTAAGATTTTGATTTTCAGGATAAAGTTGCGTCCATCTTGAGGCATTGATCTGATTGAAGCTAAAATATACAAACTATTATTGATAAACGGATGATTCCAGAGAAGACGCAATCATAAATTGTATGAAATCCGGAGGTAAATTTCATATTTTGGAAAATATAAAGCTCGGTAGACTTCTAGCTCGCATTAGCGAAGAGGAACCAGCCCCGAATGCCTTCTATAGGTTTTTTATGGTACGTTGAAAGGGCACCCGAAGCCTTAGGATACGAAACTGGATGGTTTCGCCCAGATTATGCGTTGCTAATGATGATTATATCGTATGTATTTTATTTAATATTAAAAGTAAATGCGTGCATCTCTTTTTTTATTCTTATCTATTTCACCAATGTCCTGAAATATCCGTTGGGGTCTATTTTCGAAAATACGTTTTCTTACACCAGCCTCGATGACTAAAATATTTCAGAAAACAATACAAACTGGAGAGACATTTCTTTATTGTTAATATGTAATTATAAAATGAGATATTTCATTTAACAAATACGACCAACATTAACATAATGCTAAATATCAGGGTTTTCGTTATTACAATGTCATTATTACCATTTCTATGAAAAAACTATTGACAGACAGTTAATGTTCAATAATTATGTTACATTAACAAAAAACAAAAAAAAAAATTACCATTACTTTTCACAGCCACTGTTCCTAATCATAATTGAACGACCATCCTCATTATACTGATAATTGAAGCGTTAACACACTCGGTGATGTGCTGCTTTATAAACTTTGCTTATCACCTGAGTGGAAAGCGATTAATACCTGCCCATAGGTATAACGCACAAGATAACTTGATGAATGTAGCTTTTAGTTGGAAACTTTGGAAACAGGTGGTTAGCAGGTGTATGCGAGAAAACTCACTAGCCGCGCTGTGAATCCGTGAGTTCCATTATCGATTTGTCAGCGAGACACACTTTGGTCTGCGAGCGTATGACTACAGTGTATTCGTATTCAGCATGAGCTACAGCACGAAAATTGTGAAACATAGACAAATATTGATAAAGAAATTGCTGGATGATGCCAGGCTTGCCAGAACGGCTGATTTATCTTCAAATGAGATGCAAGTGCGTCGAAGTGATGTTCCTTTTTTTAAATAATATATTAACAATTCCAATAAATCGGATAGTACACTGGCTTTTTCTCAAAAGAAACAAAATCTAAAAACAATGGCAACTCTGGATTAATGGGGTGGTTAGATAGGAACTCGAGGCAGAGGCCACACTCCCAAACAAAACATACACACAACGTGTTCAGTAGCTTCCACCTGTACGTGAGGTGAATCGGGAAAAAAGGTCGACAATTTCCCAAGAGTAATTATAACATGAACAACAAGAAGATACAGTCAGATACGCAAAGTGGAGTCGCAGTGCACATGCACAGGCACAACCAGAGAATGTGTTTGGAGGTATGTGACCTAATTTATGCATATCGCATCTGTCGGCCTCAAAGTATCTGATTGCTGGTAATTGGAGCAAAAAAAATGTATCTTCTGTTACACAGGGATATGCGAGATAGGATAGCTCAATCGATCATTTGATGCGTCGCCGTTCCGTCCGTCGTAGTCGCTGATGTTGGTTCTGTTATGGAACAAAGAGATTCGCGAGCAAAGGTGTGGTTCATAGAAAAGGCTTCATTACCTGACATCATATATTAGAGACACATACAACCGCCACTGACGGGAAGCAAAATGTGGGAATTTGATATCAGCGCATGCATAGGTGGGAAAGTGCGTTCGATTGGATTGCAAAATGAAAGGATGCCGCTCCGTAACACTCTATACGGTATAACGGTAAACGAAAACGAAGATTCAAAGTGTTAGTTGTAGGATTCTTCTGTAATGACATTCGGTTTAAAGACAGGCATTCTATTCGAAAGTTGGTAATTAATTTCGCATCGATTTTTTTTTTGGGAATACACAGTGAAGTTTAATCCTTTGACAGGTGATTTCGTATGTGATTTTTTTGTCTGTTCTGATTCTTTTTTCATGGGTTGTGGCAATTAATAGCTGCAAATACAGAGCTTTATCTGTTCTATTCCCTTGAGGTATTTTAATATATTTTGTGTGTCAACTGAAATTCCATCAAATGAACTAGTTCATTAATAAATAAATATTGTATTAGCGCAAAAACGACGTCATAGATATAGTCGAATTTTTTTGAAGAATAAAATGATCTTTTGATATTTGATTTTATGAAACCTTTGATAAAGTTTAGAATATTTCATATTTGAGAATAACCTTAGTGCTCTTTAAGCAAGATTTTGGTCAAATGACATGGTTAAAATTAGTTTTGAATGATTGGAAAAACCCATCTTGTCGCTGCGGTTCTTGGATTATCTTATGTAATCTTGTCAGAAGAACCTCCTCATCATCTTTGGTAGCAATTTTGTGCATTACGTTGTTGTCAACGAAAAACGTCTAATAGGTTTCTATTTACCACCAGTCCTTCTAGGTTAGTGAAGTCAAATCGGTCATGCCAGTATATTTATTACCTGCGATTATAGGGATTTAGGATTCGTGAATAAAAAAAAATTTTGATAGCAATCAAACATGACATTACGATAATAGGAAGCCTAAAAAAGTTATTGACAAAAAATGTCCGTCTGTCTGTCGGTCTGTCTATCCGGGTGTATACCGATCTGCAGCCTAAACGGTTTAACCGATTGCGTTTAAATTTGATATGTGTGTGTCTCTTGGCATTTCTCAGAAGGAAAATTGAAATTTTATTTTTAGGGCTAAATATAACGGTATCTGCCATATAACGATTAAGGAAAAGCTTATTTTTCGCGAAAACGTTTCCAACGATTTTGATAAACATTTTTGAGATTTTTTTTTGTTGTTCTAATTCTAACCAATATTTTTAGTGTCTGTTGTCCTCGTAGCAATTGAAGAGTTTTCCTAAATAATTCATCAGGAGGAGGATGGGCTAAAAAAGACGAAGAAAAGGCAGATCTGTTTGCTGACCACCTCGAGAAAACTTTCAAACCTTTTGACGGTGATATGTTGTTAAATGAACCCGGTGAAACTCATTGGACCTTAGAAAACTTCCGAGTTCGAAATGTGACATTTTCAGAACTTTTCGACGCTATAAGAACGCAAAAAAAAGCTCTTGGTTACGACTTGATAAATGCACGCATTCGCGAGAAAAGCAATTGTTAAAATCCAGCATCTGATCTAAAAGTGGCCGAAGTTATTATGGTCCCAAAACCAAAGAAAACTCTTAATGAAAAGAAGTCTTATAGACCAATATCGTTATTATTTCTTCCAATGAAAGACGAGAAACTGCTTATTCCTGAAGACCTATTCGGTGTTAGAAATAACCACTTAACAATTGATCACGTATACAGAATAACAAATGAAATTGAAACATCCCTAGATGGGAGAAAGATATGTTCAAGTACCTGGAAAATTGTTTTTTTCCGATTAAAACAAGGTACGGAATATTTAGGATTTAAAGAAGTAAATGCTGGTGTTACACAAGGAAGCGTTGTTGGCCCAGTATTATTCTTTCTTTATACTCGAGGCATACATATGTACCTCAAGAAGAAGAATATATGATAGCCACAGCCACATTTGCTGATGATACGGCCATACTTGCTCAATCGAAAAAGCAACAGAAAAGCTACAGAAAAGCATAAATGAAGTGACAGCTGTCAAAAAGACCAACTCCATTGTCAGATTGAAAACCAGACGTCTTAAAAAACTCCCTTTATATGAAGATTAAGCTACTTGATAAAGCAACTAATAATAAAAGTGACATCCTTATTGGAATAAATATTAAATAAATAAATAAGTCGCTCATTTTGTGGACCTACATCAAAAATTGAACCCGAACGACCATAGACTAAGCCAGGCCGTCGATAATTTCATGCTGGAAAAATTGGCCAGAGATATGACAGATAAATTAATCTGCACATTTTAATGTTTTTTCTTCAAATTATTGCATTTTTTCCACTCTCTTAAAGGTTTTTGTTAATCAGCTTTCGGTAGACTGATATCGATAACATCAATGTACCCGAGCAATGCAACGCTCGTAGTTTTTGAGAATAAATTTGGGACTGAGGCTTCTCACGGCGAGCGTTCGTCAATATTGTCCGCCACTATCATGCACTCTTCTATTTTTTTTAGGATTACGTCACGTCGTCGTTAGTCAAATCTAACAAGCCAACGATTAGCAAGTACTAGCAAAGCACTTACCTTCAAAGGACACGTGCCACCGATTTCTTCAATTTATTCACTTATTTTCATTTTTATCATGCTCCTGAAAATACATAGCGATTTCTCATATGCTTATTATCTAATCAAAGGTTTATTTACCAATTGAAAGTTTGTAAACCAAAAAAAAAAAGAACGTGATCAAAACTTTCTAAGACTTTTTTTCAAAAATGTTTCGGTTTGCTTGCAATTATTATCGAAGAAAAAAACATGTAAAGAAAAACTTCCTTAGAAAATCATAAGAAAGCACGTTTCACAAAGGTTTAATCTTTATAGCCAAAAATCATCGAAAACAAACACAAGCAGTATTCAATGCCCTGTCCCTATCTCACAGACCTTATTAACCACCTTTACTATAACCCCAACACAAACTAAGTTTTTCCCTTCTCTACCTTGAAAACTTCATTGTGTTTGGTCGGAAAAAGATTTCCTTCAATTGATGATTGCAATTTCCAAAGAGGATAACCCAGCCAAACCCAAACCTCTCCTCCTTAACGTGTATGTCACACAGTTCAAAAAGAGATTATAATGGAAAAATAAAATAATGGACCGAGAAAAACCCACAATCTATTATTATTAGGCTGAAAACTTTTCGAATGAACTTCCTTTTGTATATTTACGATCGAAGTTTTTGAATGAAGAAAAAAAAATGAAAAAAAAATTACAAACGTTGAAAGCAGTGGGTACGGACCTTTCACAGAAGCAACCGAAACATGTTATAGGGAAACATCACATTGCTTTCGATTAAGAGTTCATTGGAGAAAGGAAAACAGAAAGTTAAATAATCCTTTTAAATTGTTATTGCAATTTTAAGGGATATTTAGTATTCGATTATATATTTAAGGTTAGTTTTTCGTAAGGTTTCGCTAATGCTTAAAGGTATGAAATTTGGAAATTGTTCTAAAAGTATTACGAATTATAATTGGAGCAATTATCCAATGTTTATGCGTAGCAAAGAGTTAGACAAGGACATCAGAGCTCAAAGGCAAGAAGATTCAAGTTCTTAATCATAATCAGTATATACATATATGTCGAATTCGTACGAACTTCTAATAACTTTTTGCCAAGCTATTGGTCGAAGTTTGCAGGCCTACCATAGAATACAATATTGAACAAACGCTCATGCGTTTAGAGAAGAAAAAATGGACACGACTGGGTCGCACGTACTTGCTCTTATGTGCCTAATTACATTGGAAGGCAAGATCTTTGATAAAAACAAATAACATTTACGTTGAAAGTAACACAGTTTGAACTTATAAAAACTATCAACACCACAATACTTAACGGTTTTTAGTAAAAATGAAGTACGCCACCATGCGTCTTAAATAACAAAGAATTTATGAAAAAAGTATTTCGAAAATTGTAGGACGGATTTTGATAAAATCCTGTTTTTTATATTTAGTTTTTTGAAAAAAAAATTATTATTAAATCTTGGTATGCAGTTTAATAGAGTTTATTAATATACATGTGAATATAAAATTATTTTTAATAAATTACTAATTTTCATTAGTTTTAAAAATATTGCTTTTTCAAATTAATTTTAATTTAAAAAAAAGTAATTCAAAATTTTGATATGCAGAATTAATTTGGCTATCTAGATCTCTCCAAATATAAAATTTGACAGAAATCCAAAGAGCCGTTACCGAGAAAGCCAAAAATTAAAAACCCGTTATATGAAAGGTCCCGTTAATAGACTTTCCCCGTATATGATCAAATGATAGCAAATACCAACATAAAAATTCTCAAAAATTTTCATCAAAATCGTTGGAGCCGTTTTCGAGAAAAATAAGCTTTTCCTAAACGGGACATTCAAGGAAACGAAAAGGCTGACAAACTGGCCAAAAACGATTAATCAATTTAACCAAGCCCAACCGTTAGCTGGGTACTTGGGCCATTGGAAAATAAGAAAAAAGAGATCACGAATAACATTTAAAAGCTAGGTAGAACTCAACTGTCCCTTTTGTTTGGTGTCCTTACGGGTCAAAACTCAATGGGGGCCCACATGAGTAGAATGGGCCTTAGCACATAAAACTTATACAGAGGATGTCAAGACGTTGATGCAGAAGAGGGCTGATATCCCATCCTTTGTGAATTCGCCAGCCTAGCTCAGACCAGGAAAACAGCCCTCTGAGAATATTTTTTCGACGATTTGGGCGACGTTACAAAACATTCTGAAATTCATCAAAATCTCAGGATGATTTATGGAGGCACCCCATAAGTAAATCTCCCCCAAATTCTTCACCTCGTCCTCCTATTCCTGGAGACTGCAATGGATCCTTGAGATCCGAGTGAGATGATTTGACTATCGAATTATCACCCTGCTCAACCTAACCATACCTAACCTAACACTATTGGCTGCTATAAGCAATACCTTTAAAGTTATTGGTGGTTGACCCCTTTATGATTTTTCAAGGAACTGTAATTAGCAAGACTTGAGATGAGAATGTTGCGAACCTCTTGAAATATTAGCCGATGTGAGGGGTATTAGGTAAACGCAGAAGGAATTTCTTGTTAACAAGAGCCAACATTTGAATGCCAAAGGTAATTTTACTGTCGTAGATGGTGGTTTTCTCCTCCATTGCGTGAAGTGAACTCTAGGAAGCGCATTTTCAGCAATTTGCCAGCAAATGGGAACACTAACTGTACGGTCATTTTTGACGGATAAGAGAACATCCACTCTACAAAATTATTATAGCAGAACGGAAAATGATTTAGCAAAACTTCTGTAGGTAGACTTATTGTTCGGCGAAGACATGATGCCCAAGATGTGCAAAAGCATTTCTTGCCCAATAAGAAAAATAAGAAAAGACCACATTATTTTGGACTGCTTTTGTTTTGTTTAGCAGATCAGGGTTATACAAATGCTACCTTCAGCACTGTCCACCATAGACATTGAAGCAGCAACAACTTAAAAACTTGAGAAGACCCTTATTATAAGATGGGGCTGTGGGTTTCGCCGACCGTGTTATGCACATGTGCCCTCTCCCTTCCCGGGGCAACGTATTCATGGGAATTCATTATACTACATTATTGTTGATAAGGGGAACTAATTCGAAACATTTCACTTAAGTCCCTTCTTTCTAAAGCCATGGAAACGCTGATTAACCAGCATCTCTCGAAGACCGAAAGCTTCTTCATGACTGACAATATGGCTTTCGCAATAATCGTTCCACTGGTGATGGCCTATTTCATCGAACAGTGGAACAAATCTTAACATCGCTTCGACGAAAGTAAGATTATTGGGCTTGATATTTCTGTGGCATTTGATAGAGTTTGGCATAAAGCTCCTTTATCGAAATGGGTGCTTTTGGGATCGATGATACTCTTGTTCTTTGGATTAGAACCTATCTTCTGGACCGTTCAATACAAGTTGTATTGGGCCAGATTATCCCCATTCTAATCTGCCTACAATCTATAAACCGATAATACGCCTAAAACAAGAGTATAACTCCCACCTTTGGGCAGGTGATTCTCAAGCATGGCTACACCTGCTCGATAGAATACAAAACAGTGTTGAAAGGAAATAGAACTATCTAGCACTATTGCGGGCGGCAGTCTTGTAGTAGATAAAATGTATGCTTGTTAAGCGAGAGATTCTTAGTTCGACTCCCAGTTTGGGAAGCAATTTTTCTAACTCCTAGTGCAAGCTAGAGCCGTCCGTGGGTTTTAAGTGAGAAAATAATCACCTAATTCTCGATCTACTGCGCCGAAAAAAAATCCTTTTCTATCCGGTTGCAATCAAAAAGGCATTGTGCCTTACATTGTCCACACAAAAAAAAACATTTATTTAAAAAAGGAGCAATCATAGCGTCGCGTTTTGTCATCATGAACAAAACCATTGTATATACACTGCCTACTTGTCCTACTTTGTAAGCGATTTTGAAATAAATATAGTACTATCATGAAGCATCATCTTTTTAGTTCTGAATCAAGTCGCAATGAGGCGTGCTGAAATTGCCAATTGGTGTGAATATAGAATAAGTACAGACAACAAAAGTGTATTAAATACTGGTACAATATCGGTAAATGTTCTCGTCTCCACTATTTAGAGTTAGTTCTGAATCAACCAGGAAGATGGCCAGACGAAAAATGACCACCATGAGAGTACTATAGAAAATGTATATACAATGACAAAACACAGACAAATAAAAACAACAAAACTAGACTAAAATGCATGAAAATAAAGAAAGATTTCCGTTCGGAAGGGGAAACAGATAGACATTTCAGAAATGTTTCACTAAGCGTCCAGCCTTAAATAAACATTTCAGAAAGGTTTTTTTAATTTAAAAAAAAATGTTTCTTTGGTGTGGACACACCTTAAGGCTTTTTGTTAAGTTTGCAGTATGACAGTTCAAAATCGCAACAAAGTTTAGGTTCTAAAGATTTTAAGAACTTGTAATTTACCAAGCTATAAAAAACTATTTTCAATAAATTCATGAGTATTTTTTTGTATTTATTACTTGGTGGATTAATTGTGGGATATTCTAAATAACATGGGGAGAAAAAGGGAAATTTTAACATGCCAACGTGGGAAAACCTGCTGCCAAAGTCTGGGATTACTGGAAGAAATGTCAAAATTGAGGTTTAATTTTTTTCCCGCTAGTGTACTCAGGAGGGCTAGTGTCGCCCAAAATAACTGAGACTGAAATGGAACCAACTTCAAGGAATTGTTTCCCGTTACCCTCATACTGAAATCGTTATTACGGGCGATTTCAATGTACACAATTCCAGTTGGCTTCGCTTTTCTGGCCAGACAACACCCGAAGGAAGGTATGTTGAGATTTTCGCTGAGTAAAACCATCTTACTCAGCTCGTTGATGAGCCAACCCGAATTCCTGACATTGCAGGTCAAACCCCCAACACTCTAGACTTGTTTCTTACCTCCGATCCTGATAAATGCACAATTCGTGTATTATCGCCTCTAGGCACATCTGACCATTGTGTCATCTCTGCAAATTTCTCGTGCCAACTCAATTCAGGAGAACCGTTTGGCAATACGAGAAAGCCAACTGGGACGGCCTCAATAACTATTTCAGGACCTTTAACTGGTCACTATGCTTCCTCGATAGTGACATTAATTCCAGCGCAGACATGGTTACAAATTTAATTCTTTTAGGAATGAGAAATTTTATCCCAAACAGGTCGAAGAGTATCAAACCTAAGGAAAACTCATGGTTTGATTCGAGCTGTAGATAGGCTATCAGGTTAGGAAATATAAGTTTCCGTTGTTACAAAGCCAACATCACTGAGGAAAACCGGAAAAAGTTTCAGCAAGCTAGAAAGGCCTGCAATGTTCATATTCGAAAAAAACAAATTTTTACATGAGCAAAAAATTCGGCAAAAAATACTGCAATGTCCCAAGGGCAGTGACGAATGCAGGCAGGCCCATGCAGCCAAACAGAGGCATATAAAGCGACGCTGCAAAGAAAGACGAGAGCTGCTCGCGAGCTTTACGAGCAGAAAAGACGGGAAGATCACCGGCTTCTCCAAAAGAAAAAGAGAGAGCATGAGAAGCGCGCGATCGAAGATATTGAGAGATGCTACTCCAGGAACAACGTGCGGAAGTTTTACCAACAGGTAAAAAGAACATGCCAAGGAAAAAAATCCCGCACAGAAGCCTGTAGAGATAGGAATGCAAACCTCGTAGTAGAGTCACAGTCGGTGCTGAGTACATGGAAGGACCAGACTGTTAAACGGCGATGAAGGCCAAAATCCCGCTGTCAGGCAGAATGAACCATTCAACATGGATTATGACAGACAAAACTTCCGTCCACCTGACCAAAATGAAGTAAGTATAGCAATATCTAAACTCAAAAACAACAAAGCTGCTGGACCCGACGGATTACCCGCCAAACTTTCTAAAGCGGCCGGAGATGACCTGGTGGAGTGCATACACCAACTCATCTCTAAAGTTTGGTCAGAAGAAAGTATGCCTGATGAATGGAACCTCAGCATCGTTTGCCCGATCCACAAGAAAGGAGACCCTCTAAACTGCGCTAACTATAGAGGAATAAGTCTCCTGAATATCGCCTACAAGATCCTCTCTGCCGTACTATGTGAACGCCTGAAACCTTTCGTCAGCAACCTGATTGGCCCATATCAGTGTGGTTTCAGACCAGGAAAGTCCACAATCGATCAAATGTACACGCTACGGCAGATCCTGGAAACGACCCAAGAATTCCAAATCGATACCCACCACCTCTTTATCGATTTTAAGGCCGCGTACGATAGCATTTATAGAGACGAGCTATACAGAGCCATGTCAGGTTTTGGCATCCCCACAAAACTCGTCCGACTGTGCAGGATGACGATGGAGAACTCTCCCTGCTCCGTCAAGGTTGGTTCTGACCTCACAGAAGTTTTTGACGTCAAAAAAGGATTCCGACAAGGTGATGCGCTATCATGCGATTTCTTCAACTTAATACTTGACAAAATTATAAGAAACTCGCAAGTCAATTGTGGGACAATTTTTTTCAAGTCTGTGCAATTGCTAGCATACGCTGACGACAAAGACATCATTGGCAGAACACGGCGAGCTGTCACTGGAGCGTTTGCTAGCATTGAAGCTGAAGCGGCTAAGATGGGACTAGCAGTCAATGAGGCCAAAACGAAGTACCTGCTGTCCACAAAAAGGGACACACAACACCGGCGGATTGGACAAAACATCACAATAGACAGGTACAACTTTGAGGTAGTTAGGGACTTTGTGTACCTCGGATCCGCTATAACATCTGACAACAACATCTCGTCAGAAGTAAAGCGAAGAATTACTCTTGCCAATCGCTGTTTCTATGGGCTAGGAAGGCAATTGAGTAGCAAATCCCTCTCTCGAAAGACAAAGGAGACTCTGTATAAGACCCTAATCATCCCAGTCTTGCTCTATTGCGCCGAGGCATGGACTCTATCTAAAGCGGATGAAGATATCCTTAGTCGTTTCGAGCGTAAGATTCTTCGGAAGATTTTTGGCCCTATCTGCGTTAACGGGCTTTGGAGGAGAAAGTTCAACCAAGAACTATACGAGCTGTACAGCGACATTGACCTGGTCAAAAAAATACGCATATCACGTTTAAGATGGCTAGGTCATGTAGAGCGAATGGACAACAATGCTCCGGCTCGCAGGATCTTCGATTCCATCCCAGAGGGTAGACGCAGTCAAGGAAGACCTCGCCTTAGGTGGCGCGCTCAAGTGGAGGACGACCTCAACCAACTTGGAGTGCAAAACTGGAGGCAGCTAGCCAAAGACCGAGTTGGCTGGAGAGGCATGTTGGTTGAGGCCCAGGTTCGTCCCGAACTGTAGCGCCACCTAAGTAAGTAAGTAAGTCCCAAGGGCAGTAAGAAATCTTGGTCATTTGTAAAAAAAAGTAAAGAATTCTTCGTCATCGTCAGTTCCTACGCTCGTCTTCAACGGTACTCCTGCTGTCAGTTCTCAAGAAAAACAGATCTGCTTGCTGCCCAGTTCGCGTCAAACTCAACACTGGCCGCACTGACCAATCTTCTTTCGCACTCGTTCAGTCGCAAGAATATCGAAAGATCTCAACATAAATAAATCCGCTGGCCCGGATTGTATCCCCGCTATTGTTCTGAAGAGGTGTTAAAATATTATTATTATGTCTGAAACAATTGCCCCTCTCGAACACCGACGCAATGTTTCATATCTTTCCTTATTTTATGGTTCCTTTTTTATAAAATAAAAAATTCTCACTCTAGGTAGCCGGCTGCATTCCTCCCTTTAAAAATTTTACCTACAATACTCGTCTCGCTCGGAATGCTCACCACTTGAGACTTGAAATCTTTTTTTAGCCGAACAACACGAACACGAATTTGGAATAATCTACCCGACGAGATTTTCACATGTCATGTTAATTTAAAAGCATTTAAAACAAATATTAATCAAACCCTTTTCTGTCCCAACTTTATTTATTATTAAAAACGCAAAACGTAATCTCTTGTGCGAGGGCTTATTATAAAAAATACTTTTTTCAATATTCAAACAAAAATTAAGGGGAAAACTTTCTTTATATTCCTTTCTTTTCATCACTTCTGTCTTCCTTCTGAAATCAATATCAACATTAGTCTCTCAACTCCAAGGAAGGTAGAAAAGAATACACATAAAGGCAAAACACCTGAGACTCCGTCCGAATCACCAATTCAAGATCAATATTATACAATTTCACTCACACATCTCAACTTTCTTTGATAAATCCTATTGTCTGTTTTTTTTCCTCAATTTCCAGAAAATTTCGATTTTCTTTTAAGATTTCATTTATCATAGTTGATTTAAATCGAAAAAAAGCAGAAGAAAAATGTTAATAAGGAAATGTTTTTTCTACCCAACAAATGTCAACCCTCCATCGCAAAGGGTTTTGCATACAAAAAAGGGCGAAAAATAGGATTAGTATCGAGGCCGGCCGAAATACAATGATATTTTATCAGCTTTTTAACCAGATTTGTATTTTTCTCCCCCAAGATCTGGCTCTTAGTCCACGAAGAGGTGTAATCTTGTTTCATGTTAATAAAGAAAAAAGGTCAAAAATACATTTTTAAATGGTCAATAGCACTAAAAGGATAAATGTAAGACGAAAGAAAAAACTTAGCCAATGAAGCTTTCTAAGAATCTCATGATATACCCACCCAACCAACCTTACTATGTCTGGAAAACCTTAATTTAAATTTTTTGTTCTAAATTCCAACAAACAAAATAAAACACCTAAAAAAAGAAAATTTATTTTGACAAGCTTGGCAGGCATCACCTTCAAAGGAGGATTTGTTTTCTTTTCATTTAATTTTATTTCGTTGGGTTGAGAGGAATCCGGTAGATTTGAAGGTAGAATCAAAAATTTTGCTTTCGTGTTATGTCTTTTAAATGATTAAGGTATTCCGAAGGTTGAAATGAATGAGAAGAATCCGGAATATTATGTCAATGGGATTGGTGATTCGGTGTTACTTTAATCTTAAATTACAGGGCTGAACAGAGTTCAATGAAAGCTTTTTTTTTGTGTTCACATTCTTGGGATTACAATTATTTTTCACCATATCAAAGAATAAATCCAATCAAAATCAAATTATTAAGATTATTACTTTTGCATTCATGAAAAGAATCAAATGACAAAATTGTGTCGCGTCTAAATCCAAGTACCTAGACAATTGTGTTGCCAAATACTTAAATGAAAACTAATTAGACACGACAACAAAGAAAATAATATTTTGTCTGTACAAAATTAGCATGCAAGCGGAGACATACTCAAACTATTTTGAAATAATTTAATGAAATCTGGTAGGAGCTTTTGAATTAAAAATACTAAGCAGACCCGTTTTATATACATATTTTGATCAATGAAAGCAACCAGAAAAAAAAATCTCAACTCAAAGGAGGCTCGTATTTCAAAAGGACTTGTGTTTTCAAACGAAGCTACACACCATTGTTTTGCTTAAGACAAAAACTCAATTAAAAACCTGATGTACAATAAAGAGTTAAGAAAGCTCCACACACCACTCACTGGCTTTACATGGCGGTCATTTGACCGATAATTAATTACGGGAACTGCCTTAGATAAAATAACTAATCGCGATAAACTAAGCACAGATTAGCGGGTAAATTTTCTAGTGAGCCCTCCGACCGACACTTTCCACTATACTGAATATGCTTCTTAGCCTCCTACTCCTTGACATATATGTATACTATGAAACAGCTGATTTCAAGTACAGCCATTCGTCTCAAGCTCATTTTCCTGTATAGCAATAACTCAATTCGCCATCATTCAGATCGACCCCAAGTCGCTCAAACTCTATCTCATCAAGATGGTTTTCGATAAAAAAATTAAATCCGGCAACTTTGGAGTATGAAAATGTCCTTGATGACACATCCATCCATATTTACATATGTAGATGGTTTGAAAAACAAAAGATGGAGTCAATGGAGGAGTGTATTCAGAAAGACCAAATCTAAGTCTCTTATTTCGCCTACCGAACCATTGTGGGTATTCCAAGCGGAGATTCTGGCGATAAATTAAGTATTGTCTTGGCTAAAACACAAAGTTATATCCATACGGATATCCTGCGGATACTTTCATATTTTGCATTTAGATCCTTCGAATCAGTTTCTTCAAACTAAAACACAACCTAAAATATTCGATCTTCTAGTAAGAAGAACCGTGTTTTCACCTCCGCTGGGTGCAAGAACATAGATTACAGAAATTACAGGTAAATTTGATGAGCTCGCTATAACCGGAACCAAAATATATATCTTGCCCTTCAAAGCAAATACAGGTACTCCCATTGTTGCTCAATTATTATAGTATTTTATTATTATATTAAATCAGCCGTCGTCGACGGGGTAGGGGGTTCAACGACAACAAGCAACGACAACGGCTAAACGATTTACGAATGGAACGTTAGAGCTGACATAAATACACTACAAAAAATGAGATGGCCAGGCAATGGTGTTTTGCAGAAAAACATCATGTGCTTAGGGTAAGCTTCCTTGTCAGCCAAAAATGCAGCCTCATTACCAAATTCACCATGCGTTGATAAGATCGTCGCCACTACTCGAGTCTGATGACGATACAAACGGTTCGAGAGGCAAACATCGATTCGGACAACTATATTGCACCCGCCGTCCAGGCTCGAATCAACACGGCTGCCCTACGAAATGAAAACAAAAGCATAGCGCTCTAAGGCTCGCCTTCGGAGAGTTCGATGGTGGCTCTGGAATGTGAAGTAGAGAGACTATCGTCACCAAGTCCTGTCAGATATTTGCTAACATTGGCCAAAAGATGTACAATACGGCAGCAGCGCGGCGGTACTAAACCTGTCATATCATAATAACGAAGGGCAAACCAAGTATGTATATGGTGGCTGTGTCTGCAAGATGTGTTCGTCCAACAATTAGGGTAGTGGAGCATGAACTTGAGGTCGATAATACTATGGAGGAAGAAATAAGAGGCGGCTGCTGCTAAAGCTGCTAAAAACTTCTAAAATTCAACAGAACCTTATATATTAGATAAAGTTTTGTATTTTCGAAACTTACCGCGTTATAAGAAATATTTTCTTATTTCTTTCTACCCGACGTTTCGAAGAAATTTCATACTTCGTGGTCACGGGATGGTAAGTTCCGAAAATACAAAACTTTATCTAATATGAATATCGTCCGCGAAAATAAAAACCTAAAATCTCAGAACCTTCTATAGTCTGTCGAGACTCTTCAAATCCAGAAATCTTACCATAAAAACTAAGCTGTTTCTATACAAGACTATGTTCTTACCAGTACTTATGTACATACTGATTCGAGACTTGGGTGCTTACTAAAAGACACTCTGATCTCTTAGATTAGATAGGAGAATTTTTAGTGACGATTCCGGAGAAGATACAATCATGAATTGTATGAAATCTACAACAAAGCAGATCTTGTGGAAAAATAAAGCTCGAGAGACTCCGCTGGGCTGGGCACCTAGATCGATGAGCGTAGAGAAACCCGCTCGTGAAGCGTTTGCATTTCTCTTTATGAAATGCAATATTTCAAGACAAAGTTAACTCTTGGAACATTTGTCATTTCCTCGCAAGAGAAAGTGCCTCTCCTACAACAAAACAAAGTAAACATGGCAGTTCGGTATACTAACCACTATGTTCCATGGCATGATGCGACAGTGATGTAGTAGATATGGTGTTTGGAATCTGGTCCGGGCCTCGTTCAACAAGTTCTTCCAAACATTCCGATTGCTGGCCGACGCCATCCAATTGCGCACCCCAAGACTTCGGGGGTCCTAGGGTGGAATCAGCTAAGGTGATAATTGACTGGCACAATTTTGATTGTCAATATTTCGTCGTACTGCGTGCTTGGAAGCACTCACAAATTCAATGTCATTTCGGTCTACGACATCCTTCCAACGTAAGCAAAGTCTGCCACGTTGTCTTTTACCATTAGAATACTGTAAAAAATCAATGTGTGTTTGCTTGCTTACCCAGAAATTGTCAATTCGATACTCAGTTTGGAAAGACATTTTTCTAACTTCTAATACAAGCTAAACGTAGCATCGTCCGTGGTTTTTAATTGAGAAAGTATTCACTTCACTCTAAATTCTTATTCTTTTAACTAATGCATGCAGCATCTAGTTGCATTCTAAAGGGCAATGTGTCTTAAAAACTTATGTTAAAATATAAAATGAAATACAATTTTCAAAAAAAAAATATGGCAAACTCGTTTACATATTTACTACCCTATACTCTATGCAACATTCAAGCCATCATCCTGATTGAACCAATTAAAAATTGACGAAACAAATTCAAAACGATTCATTGTTGTTGCTGTATAAAGAATCACCACAAAATAAACATGAAATGCAAATTATTTTGAAATGAAGCAAAATAAAACAATACAAACAAATAATCACAACTCAATAGATGTATACAAATGCAAATGCACCTCCACCAAAACTAATAAAAAAAAAAGAAAAACCCATACAAAAACCAGATAAATAATAAAAATAAACAAAAATAATAGTTCAATACAAAACGAAAGAATATTTTATTGAACAAAAATTATAAATAAAAAATAATAAATCAACTAAAAACAAACGTTTCGCTTGAAGCGAGTTCAAAACAAAAATTAAACAAAAACTGTAGCATCTTCGTGACTTGAAGTAGAGATAGAAAAAGTGTAGATAATTTTTTTGATATGTAATATGTGCGAGTAACGGTTTTTTTAAAGACACTCACCCTCATGCAATTGCACGGGTATCGGGGTTGAGGGTTGTGATGATGGTGGTATCGGCGACAAGGACGCTTCGAAAGGTGCCCCAATGGAATTGTCATTGCTGGATTCGGCAACCAGTTCGGGAGCTTCTTCAATGGGTGATGCAACATTCGTTATAACAGGTTGTTTGGTCTGAAGTTCTTGTTTTTTCATAGCATTTGCTAGTAATTCGCTAGTTTGCTTATCGAGAACACCGTGTTGGACACGTTTGTTCTTCAAATGATGTGGTGTATCTCTGAAAGGAAATCAAATTGGTTGTGTCTTCTTATAATCTTTCTAATTCACCACACTACTTACCTTCTGTGTAGTTTCATTGGCCTGGTATAAAAGTCATCTTCTTTGTCGTCTACATTGAAACCAACTTTTCGTTCATTATATTCCTGTAGAGGTAAAATGAATCGGTTAGAAATGTTGTTTTTATGGTTGGTGTACGTGCTACTTACATATTCGTCATCATCTTCGTTCGAAGATTGATTACCGGTTGACTCACGTGCACCGGTTGGTGAAACCAAGGGTTCTTGTTCAGGATTAGTTTGTTTGGTTTTGTGGTTGGGTGCAGAAACCACAGATGACGCTATGACTGCTTGTGTTGGTGAAGTTGGAAGCAGTGGCTCATTTTGTGTCTCGGCTAAATTTTCCATTGTTGAAGAATTCATTTCGTTTCTCGCTGTCGATGAAGGTTTCGATGAACTCTGTTGGGGAAAGAAATAGAATTTAATTTATTGCTGTAATCTGATAATGGTTTTTATTTTATTATTCGTATGCCAATCACACCTTTAATTTCTTTATTGGTAAGAAGTTTCTTGTGTATTTCGACTTCTTTAAGGAAGTTGTCATTTAGGAAATGATTTTTTTTTATTAATTATTGCATTTTCAAACCCGAAATAGATTTAGTTTCATACATCGTTTTTAAATGAAACTAATTTGAATGTTGGCAAACAAATGCTTATTAATACCTTTGGTTATCTTAGGAGCGGTGTTAGTTGCTTCCTATCGTAAGGGTTTGAATTATTTAAAAGGTTATATTAAGAGGCATAATCTTTTATACGCTACGCTAAGACCAGAAAAGTAAGATAATTCAAACTTTTTAAGATATTACTGTCATCTGTGTAGAATATATTTTCATATTAAGAAAACAAACAATAAAAATAATATTCACGGTCATCAAAAATTATTATTATGAATTAATTATATTGGTATTAATTAAAGTATCAATGTAATGCCGAAGACCAGACTGAACGATAATTCACTGAATGGAAGGGCGTTCAGAGGTAGTCAACATTTTTTATTGCATTCCCCGTGGCTCCAGTTGTTAGCTATATTGAAACTGCTGATTTTGCTCCCGCGATTTTGGGTAAACTCCGGACATATAGGGAATGTGCTTTACGGCCTCTTACTGAAGGCGCATTTAAACTATATTCTGTTTCAGTAGTAGGTGCTTTAGACACCTCTTACTTTACTTACTTACTTTAGCCTAAATCATACAATTCTAACAAACTCAAGGTTTCGGTGGACCTATCGGAGAGCAGCCATTTGGACATGCTATATGTGCGGAAAATAGCTAGGAATTCAAGCACCTAATGCCTTACTGTTTTCTCCGGAACTGTTGTTTTTGAAAGATGGTGGGCCTTAAATTTAAGAGTCATCCACAAGTTCGATACTACGTAAAGACCGAAAAGCACTACCTTTGCTGAATTCTATATAGCTATAACTCAAGTTTACACATTAGTAGATTAGATGCAATTTTAATAGCATTTGGCTCACTTCTACATGTAACATCTGTGGCAAAGAAGTTCTTCATGGGGCAAGGCTAATCGAAGCTAATTCCACAATCAGCATTGTATATACAAAGCAATCAGTCAATCTGCCAATTGGCAGATTTTTTTTTTTTTCAAAACTTAACGGGTGAAATTTTATGACTGGAATCGGTAAGTGACGCATTTCTGGAGTATAGGAAAAAAATGTTTATATATGTTTATGTTTTTACCAAATAACTCCATAACAGTTCTCAGTATGAAACAAAATATATAAACATATAATCCAGGCAAACTAAGCCTAAAAATAATAAATAAACCAAAAATCCATGTAGTTCCAATTTTTGCAGGAATGTGTGGATGGGTCTCCTCTACCCGCAATACAAAATCCCGTTAATCCGAGTGCCGCGCGGGGTGGGGGGGAGTGGGTGGTTTAAAGGGACATTCCCACGGTTGCCCCATCATATCTATTTTTTTTGTACGATTCGCAAACTATGTGTTTCAAAAAGTCCAAGCATCTTATAGGAAAGTAAACCTATTTAGTATCTTGTACTAGCTGACCCACTCGGCGTTGCTCGAGGTTTTCTGGATACCGACGAAAGCGGTCCAATTATAGCTAAAAACCACAAAGGTAACTGGTTACAATATTATGTTATAAGAAAATGTGAAAAATGACATAAAAAAAATCAATTTTCGATTTTTCCAATTTCTCAACTTTTCCGGAGGGTTTTCCAAAAAAAATTCTTTTGTAATTTTTACTTGCGATTCTAGGGACTATAAGGCAAGTTTACGATTCGGGAATTTAAAAAAATTGAGATAATAATCAAACATGATATTACGATCATAGAGAAACCTCAAAAGTCATTGGCAAAAATTGTCTGTCTGTCTGTCCGGGTGTATATCGAGCTGCAGCCTAAACGGGTTAAGCGATTATCTTCAAATTTGGTGTGTGTTATTCTTTTGCATTCCATAAGAAAAGCTTATTTTTCTCGGAAACGCATCCAACGAACTTTTGAGAACTTTTTTATTGGTATTAGCTATCATTTGATTAGAACCAAATTAACAGTATCTTTCATATAACAGTTTTTTTAATTGTTGGCTTTCTCGGTAACGGCTCTTTGGATTTCTGTAAAATGTTATATTTAAGAAGTTATAGGCAGCCAAATTAATTCTGCATATTATTTTTTTATTAACTTTTTATTTTAATTAAAATTAATTTTTGATTTTTTTTTTGAAAAATTTAAACAAAAAATGTTTATTTTCAAAACACTAAAAATAAAAAACAGGATTTTATCAAAACCGGTTCTGCAATTTTCGAAATACATTTTTCATAAATTCTTTGTTATTTAAGACGTGATGGCGTACTTAATTTTTACTAAAAACCGTTAAGTATTGTGGTTTTTAATACTTTTTATAAGTTCATAATAGTCCAGTCAAAATAGAAATTTGACTTAGCCAAAAGCTGAAAATTGGCTGAGACGTTAAATACATCATTATAAATGAAATGTCAAACATCCCTTTCGATCCTACATCTGCCAAAAATTTTATTCAAGGTCAAACATACGAAATTAAGGGTTTTTTCCATTTTTCTCGACAACGGTAAGTTTTATCGTGAAAATAGGTTAGACAAAAGTTGTAGATCATACAATTCTCTACAAAAATAGCTCAGTCACTTTTTCTCTTACGACTTACCATTCGTGATATCGCGGTTTTAATCCTTAAAAAATTCATATTTTACATAATATGCACCCAAATGCAGCCAGTACACGTCATCGGACGTTCAATATAAATGAAAATAAGAAACTATTGGTTTGTGTTACTTACACAATGAAACTTGCATAAATTGAATGAGTATTTTAAACTAAAACACTATACCTAATCGCTAATTCCCTTCGTCGATAACCTTGAGTAACATCTGCTAGCTACATCATTGTTCGAGTGTGGAGGGTCGCATACCTGCCTATTTTTGAAGGAAGTAAACGAAATAACTCAGTATATACTGTTAGTTTTGAAAATTATTTACTTTTTGAAACCTGGGAAAGCTCAAGTACAATCAACAATATATTCATCACAAAGTCTGACTGCATATCCGAAATGTCAAGCTCATATTTTATTTTTACATGCAATAACTGGCTGCGATACTACATCAGCGATTCGGGAAAAGTGAAAGTTGAAACTCAAGATGGCAGTTCATAATAATTGGAAGTGGACGTATTCTCTAATTTCCTCTCCGTTCAAACATGACATTACGATCACAGAGAAACCTCAAAAGTCATTGGCAAAAAATGTCTGTCTGTCTGTCCGGGTGTTTATCGACCTGCAGCCTAAACGGGTTAAGCGATTATCTTCAAATTTAGTGTGTGTTATTTTTTTGGCATTCCATAAGAAAAGCTTATTTTTCTCGAAAACGCATCCAACAAACTTTTGAGAATCTTTTTATTGGTATTAGCTATCATTTGATTAGAACCAAATTAACAGTATTTTCATATAACAGTTTTTTTAATTGTTGGCTTTCTCGGTAACGGCTCTTTGGATTTCTGTAAAATGTTATATTTAAGAAGTTATAGGCAGCCAAATTAATTCTGCATATCATTTTTTTAATAACTTTTTATTCTAATTAAAATTTATTTTTGATTTTTTTTTTTGAAAAATCAATATTTTTAAAACTAATCAAAAAAATTATTTAAAATTTTAAAATCATGCGTGTATTAATAAATTCTAAAAAACTGCATACCAAAATTTAAACAAAAAATGTTTATTTTCAAAAAACTAAAAATAAAAAACAGGATTTTATCAAAACCGGTTGTGCAATTTTCGAAATACATTTTTCATAAATTCTTTGTTATTTAAGACGTGTGATGGCGGTTTTTACTAAAAACCGTTAAGAATTGTGGTTTTTAATACTTTTTATAAGTTCAAACTGTGTTATTTTCAACGTAAATGTTACTCGTTTCTGTCAAAGATCTTGCTTTCCAATGTAATTAGGCACATAATAGTCCAGTCAAAATAGAAATTTGACTTAGCCAAGAGCTGAAAATTGGCTGAGACGTTAAATACATCATTATAAATGAAATGTCAAAAATCCCTTTCGATCCTATATCTGCCAAAAATTTTATTCAAGGTCAAACATACGAAATTAAGGGTTTTTTCCATTTTTCTCGACAACGGTAAGTTTTATCGTGAAAATAGGTTAGACAAAAGTTGTAGATCATACAATTCTCTACAAAAATAGCTCAGTCACTTTTTCTCTTACGACTTACCATTCGTGATATCGCGGTTTTAATCCTTAAAAAATTCATATTTTACATAATATGCACCCAAATGCAGCCAGTACACGTCTTAGGACGTTCAATATAAATGAAAATAAGAAACTATTGGTTTGTGTTACTTACACAATGAAACTTGCATAAATTGAATGAGTATTTTAAACTAAAACACTATACCTAATCCCTAATTCCCTTCGTCGGTAACCTTGAATAACATCTGCTAGCTACGTCATTGTTCGAGTGTGGAGGGTCGCATACCTGCCTATTTTTGAAGGAAGTAAACGAAATAACTCAGTATATACTGTTAGTTTTGAAAATTATTTACTTTTTGAAACCTGGGAAAGCTCAAGTACAATCAACAATATATTCATCACAAAGTCTGACTGCATATCCGAAATGTCAAGCTCATATTTTATTTTTACATGCAATAACTGGCTGCGATACTACATCAGCGATTCGGGAAAAGTGAAAGTTGAACTCAAGATGGCTTTTTAGTGTTTTATCTGATTCCTTTGTAACACATAACTTTTGAAATAATAATAACGAATCTATGACGACTGAATTTGTGTCAATTTTTATGCTGCAGTTCATAATAATTGGAAGTGGACGTATTCTCTGATTTCCTCTCCGTACTTTATTGATATCAGTTCCCTTATCGGTGGGAAAGGACTCTGTTTGAATTTTTGTCTGCGTCTAAGATTAACGAGATACTTTGTTCTAATTGCATTGTACAAACCTGCGAAAATGCTATTCAAGTGATAGACTTCGATCCCATCCACTCTAACGATAACTTTTAAATCAGCTATATATATCTAGATTCTAGACAAAACATTGACCGAAGAAAATGTAGATCTTTCTGAACCCGGACTCTCAAAACAAGAAAAAAATTATTAAATTATAAAAAAAAAACACAATTTTAGACCAGTCATAATGGGAACCACATAAAAAAACAACCGACAACGCGTTCTCGATATATTGGATAAAGAGCGTTTTTCAAAATCGCGGCTAACGCATTACATCTACAATTCCGCCATTTTTTCAACACTCAGAAACGCGTCACTTACCAATTCCAATCATAAAATTTCACCTGGTTGGGTTTGCATTATGAAAATTAATTTTTGCCTCTGCAGACTGGCCTATTATTAAATTCAGAAGATTTGGTGAAATGAAATTTACAGAGGTTCCTTAAAACATAAATGACTGATTGTCAAAGAATCAACTTGTCCAGTGCCCGTAAAAATATGGCCTCATATTTCAAAGCGTAAAACAAAAGAACTTCTCAGACAGCCTCTAGTTGTAAATCCTTATTGGAATCCTATCGGGTCACAGTACATTGAGGGTTCACAGGAGAAGAATTTACCTCGGAAAACATCTGATATGTAAGAGCGTGCTGGCCAAACCTAAACGAGGGAATTAGCTCTGGGAGAGTTCGTTTCCAATGAAAAGGTGATGTTGCTAGGAACAAAACTTAGGAATTTTATGTTTATCAGTAGAGCAGAGCGTTTTTGGAGAAAATGTTTATTAACAAGTGGCTTATCAATTCAAAGGTTTTGACTTTCGAGTGTAAACAAATAGTCAAACTTGGAAGAATTTCTACTTACCTCTTCTGACAGTGTATCCAAATTGGTTCCTTCTTCCGCTCTACTGCGTTCTTTCGCAAACAATTTGTGCGCTTTCGCTTTTAGTTCCTTGGGATGAGGTGTGTTTTGTCGCACAAAAGGTGTATCCTTTTCAGTGCTGGAATCTTCGGAAAATTTAACGGAATGTGTTCTCGATGCTTCTCGTTCTTCCCAACCTTCGGAATCGGATTCTTGGTCTTTTCCAGTTCCTTCAAGTTTAATAAAAATACAAACCAAAAATATTATTAAATCGTGTATATGAGTAAATATATGTATATTTCATTGTATCATGCTAAATGTATCTAATATTCTGTATTTATGTATATATATTTATATTTTTATTAATCTAAAGCAATCGGTTATATATGACATAAACAAGCAATATTGTTATGGAATGATATTATAATATCCGAAGTCTATACAATATTTCTTTAGCTGTTTTTTCAATGGCATGCTCATACATTTTAAAATTTTAACGATACTTTCAAGACACTTAGGATTATTATTGTTGATCAATACAATAAAGGAAGCAGGCGATAACTGCTGGTATAACAATATTTATTTAAATGCAGATAGTTTTTTTTTTTAAACACATATATATGCTTACAAAAAGTTCAAGGTTTAAAGAACTAACATACAAGTGGTCTATTTGAAAGTTGAAGCCTTATTTAGAACACTGACTCATAACAATTTCCGTTAGGAATTGTGAAGAATCTTCAACTTTCTGCAAAATGTTCACTTTTTTCAGATTTACTTTGGGAATAAGTGACTCTAGAAAAACACTCATTTGATCATCGAATTTACCTCCATACTATTTCACTGCTTAGAAAACTGCGATGTATTGGTTGTTTTACTGTTCTTATATTTGATCACACCATTGCACGAGAATCACCAAGCTGCAATTTTTTTTCACTCAGTATTGAAAATAAAAAATAATTGGTTTTGAGTGCCTGTAAGTCATAAGGGAATCGAAAAATTGAGCAGTGTGATGTGCTCCACATTCGTGTAGTGCGGCTAAGCAATGAAACAGCTCCTTAAGGAGACAAGGCCTAGTGACTCACACTCTCAATCATTCCTGTGTGTGTAATGTTAATCTGTAAGAATGGAAGGGACCTACAATTTACCGCCGAGTCCGAACGGCTACATGAGATGCACTTTTTCGAGAACATTTTATACTTTACCTTACTTTACCCCGGAAAAGAAGTTTGCTATGACCGGGATTCGAACCCAGGCTATTCGCCTAGCAGTCCGACACACTAACCACTAAGCCAAGGGGCACTACATCTTTGCTTAATAGGTCCTCTAACATTTGGTTCAAGGGTAAATTGATGGGTATTCCTGGCTATACGAGTAAATTCATCTAGCTATATTGTTGAGGCATTGTTTATAGAAAAAGTGATAGAATGAAAAGGAAAGGAAATATTTCGAAGATGTTCGAGCGAAGGAAATGTTTTTGTTATGTTCTTGTCCCGTATTATTTTCAATGCACTTTTCTAGATTCTATCCAGGTAATGGAAGTAAAAAACAGGAGCAGATAAGAGAATTACACTCAAGCTTTGGATCTCATATACTGTAGGCAGAATTGTTATGTGTAATGAGCTTATCATACCGCTGAAGCTTTACATCTGAAGAACAGAGTTTTGACTCGTGAGTCTGAAAACGAATACGAAAAGCTAAAGGCAATCTTGTCAACAAAACAATAATAAGTTGATTTAAAGAATTAGGCAGGAGATCATAGATAGAAACGGGTCCAAACCCTACGGATTTGTGCAAATCGAGATCTTTAAGTACTATTGCAATTGTACGAATGCGAAAGAAGACTTGTGCCTTAAACCATTTATGGTTTCAAGTAGAGAGTTAGCACAACTCTTGTTTTGTTTTAAAATTTAAGCTTAAATCAAGCAACTAATTCATATTAAAAACTAATAAAATAATTGATTTACTTATTTACAAGTTTTAAACAAAAATGTTCTAAGGATCAGAAAACGTAAGAAAGAAAATGGAGATAAATGTATTAAATTACGTTTGGGTCGTATGTGTTATTTTTTAGATATCAAGCCCCGTGGCTTAGTGGTTAGTGTGCCGGACTGCTAAGCGAATGAGCCTGGGTTTAAATCCAGGTCATATCCATCTTTTTTTCCGGGGTACTGCCTTTTGCGAGGAACTGACAAAACCTTCAAGAGTAAAATTTGTCTCGAAAAGGTGCATCTCATGTAGCCGTTCGGACTCGGTGGTAAACTGTAGACCCCTTCCATTCTTGCAGATTAACAACACACACACAGGAATGGTTGAGAGTATAAGTCACTAGGCCTTGGCTTCTTAAGGAGCTGTCGCGCCAATAAATTTTAAAATAAAAAATATTTATCAACAATTTTAATTTATATCAATCAAAGTTAGGTTAATTATGGTCAACCAAGTTCAAGCCAATAAATGCTATTCAATGGATTGAAAAATAGATGATCAGTAACGATATAAGAAGAATTCTCTAGATGGAATCAACGGTGGCGTCTACAGTTCCAGTCAGGTTGAACTACTCAGTGAACCCCTTATATGGGCTACTACGACGTTTTCGGAACTCAGGCCTATAAGGAGCGGTTTATCCGGCTCTTCGTCCTTGGAGTCACAATAAGGACCTGGTTCTCCAGGTTGGGGGTTGTGCCGTCGGGGTAACTTCCCGGCCACACCAAAAACAACTAGTTGCGAAGCAACAACAAGCCTCGGATACGGACGGATTCACTGATGACGAACCCTGCAAAAGAAATAAGGACAACGAATTTCGGATATGTACGTGGAATGTTGGGTCCCTTAACAGACCACGTGCAGCCGAACAACTAGCGGAGGCCCTTGACTGCTGTAACGCAGACATAACCGCCATCCAAGAAATGCGATGGGACGGGCCGGGCAAAAAAAAAAGATGAAAAACTGCGATATCTACTATGGCAACTGCTATACACAACACAACAACAGCGATTCAATCCACAGCTGTGGATTCGTCATTTGAGGCAGGCTCCGGCAAGAGGTTTTGAGTTACAAATGTGTGAACGAGTGGAATCGCAGTCGATGCTGAGAATATGGAAAAACCATTTCTGCAGACTGTATAACGGCGATGACGAAACGAATTCCGCCATCAGGCAGAATGGTCCACCTTATCTGGGCGGAGTAGACCAACAATTCCGACCACGACAACTGGATGAAATAAAGCTAGCTATATCTAAACTTAAGAGCAACAAAGCCGCCGGAGCCGATGGCCTAGCTGCCGAGCTCTTCAAAGCTGCAGGCGATGACTTGGCTATAAGTATGCACCAACTCATAAGCACGATATGGTTAGAAGAAAGCATGCCCGATGAATGGAATCTCAGCATAATTTGTCCGATCCTAAAAAAGGAGACTTTCTGAGCTGCACCAACTATAGAGGTATCGGTCTCCTCAACATCGCCTACAAGATCTTTTCTGCTGTATTGTGTGAACGCCTAAAGCAACAATTTGATAGGTCCATATCAGTGCGGTTTTAGGACAGGAAAGTCCACTATCGATCAAATATTCACATTACGGCAGATCTTGGAAAAAACTCCAGAACTTCATATCGATACCCACCACCTTCTCATCGATTTCAAAGCCGCGTACGACAGCATTTATAGAGACGAGTTATATAGAGCAATGTGCAGTTTTAACATCCCTGCCAAACTCGTCCGCCTGTGTAAAATGACGATGGAAAACGCACGCTGTTCCGTCAAGGTCGGTAAAGACCTCACCGACACCTTTAAAGTCAAAAAAGGATTTAGACAAGGCGATGCGCTGTCATGCGACTTTTTCAACATTATATACTTGAAAGAATAGTGCAGAACTCTCACACCAACATCAGAGGCACGATCTTTCAAAAGTCCGTCCAATTACTCGCATACGACGACGATATTGACATAATCGGAAGAACGCAGCGTGATGTCAGTAGCGCTTTTGTGAGTATTGAGACGGAAGCGGCAAAGATGGGTTTAGCAGTCAATGAGGGCAAAACCTGTCATCAAGAAAAGACACCCAACATCGACGTCTTAGACAAAACATCACCATAGACAGCTATAACTCGGAGGTAGTAAGGGACTTTGTCTACCTGGGCTCAGCTGTTAACTCAGACAACACCAGCGCTGAAATCAAACGAAGAATAACTCTTGCCAGTCGCTGCTTCTTCGGGCTTAAAAGGCAATTGAGTAGCAAAGCCCTCTCTCGGGCAACTAAACTGTCCCTTTATAAGACCCTCATCCGCCCAGTCCTGCTCTATGGTGGTGGGTCACAGAGCGAATGGACATCAATGCTCCGGCCCGGAAAATTTTCGAATCCACCCCAGAGGAACGGCGCAGTAGACCGAGACTCAGGTGGCGCACACAAGTGGAAGAGGACCTCAACCGACTCTACGTGCGAAACTAGAGACAGCTAGCTAGGGATCGAGCTGGCTGGAGAAGCTTGTTGGTTGAGGCCCAGGTCCACCCCGGACTGTAGCGCCACCTAAGAAGAAGAAGAAGAAGTAACGAGATAAATGTAAGTTTTGAGGTCAAATAAAAGGGAATAATACATATTTAACCTTCGTTATGGTGCTGTTTAAATCTTACATGTTTTGGAAGACGTTTTTTCTTTTCCTTCCAATTGTTTAACAAAGCCATAAAACAGATTTTTATATCATTTACATTCTGACTTTGCATCAGGATATTCTGACAGCAAATCTCTTACCCTTAACTCAAACCTAACTTAAAGACGGTTAAAAGTATCGAAAGGAATAAGGCAGCATGATCATATATTATGAAAATATTAACCATGATGTACAAAGATTTCTTTTATACCGTGTCATCATATTAATGTCGTAGAATTGCAGACTGTAATCTAAAGACTCTTGGGTTTGTTACGCTTGTTGCTCTTGAATTGTATGATTTAATGAATTTGTAAATGTTTATTCCAAAGCTCATTCTTTGGTTCTAAGTTTACATTTCAATGCAAACAAAAACCACACCAAAGGGTATGTGTGGGTATTTTTTGCATTTTTCTAAACATAATTAGCCGATTAAATTCCAATCGCCAATCAAATAGCAAAAGTTCTACATAATCTGAAATTCAAAGTGCGAACAAGCCATTTAGATTATTAGCTTAAAAAACCAAACAAACATTTTTATTTAGAATGAATCCTCTTATTGGTTTTTAGTTCAAACATTCCTTTTTTAATGAAAACTGATCAATGCTTGTAGCTATTCAACTAATAATTTTGGAAGTCATGATTTATTTTTTTTATTCGTTGAATGGCTTTTTCATAAACAAAATATTCTAGGTAAATCACAAGCGTCTGTGAGTGATTTAATTAGTTTTTTCAATTTATAAAACAAAACAAAAATACGCTTTTCATGGAAGACCGAGCTTGCTGTCTATGAGCATGAAATAACTTTAATAACGAGTTAAACAAAGTTTTGTGGTTTTGTTCATATTTTTTTATTTGCTGGTTTGTGATCTGTTAATGGTTGGTTTTTTGTAGAAATACAATATAGCAGAAATATTTTTTAAATAAATAAATAATTTATAAATACATTTAACAATGTCCGACTTTAACTTGCGATATACTTTTGATATCTACTTTTATTTATTCATTCTTTTTGACGTTATAACGTCTTATTAATCGATGACACGCTACACATACGAAATAACATGACACATGTTGACCAGAAAAGTCACGATTTACGCTAACCGCGATACTGTGGTTTTTTCAACCAAAATCCATCATCAGATATAAATATGTTTGTGTGTATGTATGTCGAATATGTACTCCTAAACCGCTCAAAGGATTTTAATAAAATTTACAGGGTAAATGTAGTTTTGTCCAGGGAACGTTCCTGTGAATATTTGGTCCTGCTAGAATTATTTTCACATTTCCCGTTAAAATATGTTTTTTTCTAGGGCGTAGTAACCAGCGCCGTGTACCGCTAGTTAAATATAAAACTGGTGCCGATTGCTACTGGGTTGTTGGTACAATAGTATTTTGGTACTAGATTTTTAGTACTTAGTACTAGAATTTTGTACTATTACATTTTTTTAGATTTGTTCCTAGATTTAATACCTAGTAGTAGATTTAGTTTTAGATTTCTTTGACGTGAAAAGTGGAATTGTATATGGTGTGAGTTAATGGGCTGTATGTTGGTGTTGGTGTTTTTTTATGACGTTATCACGTAAAATTATTGTCCGTAAACCGACTTTACAGAAACCAACTTTTTTTTAAATAGTTCAACATTTTATAAATGCAATTAAAATTGTAGAGACTAAATATTTTGGTTTTATATCAACTTTATTGATTTTGTATTCTGGTAAACTTTTATTTACTCTTCAATAAGGAGAACATAATTATTTTCAATTAATTCTTTTTATTTTTTTGATAAAATCTTTATTTAGTTTTAGTTTATTATGGGTCACATAAAGCACTGTATTTTAAAAAGGGCACTATTATAACAAAGTCGATTTCAAAAGGAAAGACCTACACAGAAGATCAGAATTGAATTGGTTGCTGAGCTATGATGATACCAAACATATTTAAGTTGACTTTTCAATATGAAACCCGTGCAACTCTTACGTTTTCACAAAAAAAAAAAAAAAAAAAAAAAAAAAAAATAAATCGGCTGGGAAGATATGAGGCTCAAAACCCATTTATTTTTTGTTATTCGTTGACCTTAAAGCGGAATTATTATTAGAGACGAACCTTGAAACGGTTCATAGATATTTGCGAAAAAAAGAACCTGTCACTTCGAAATGCAAGAAAAGTACCGTTTTTGTCAGACTTGAGTTTGCGAAAGAGCATTTGAAGTGGCTTAATGAGAAATTGAGTGATATGCTATGATCAGTCTTATCTTAAAAAGTGTTACATGGTTCAATATAATATCTTCGACGGCCACCAATCTCGGCTTCAATACACGAGTAAAATAATTAAACCCGGAGTCTCCAGTGTCCTGATCTGAGCTTGTTTTTAATTTTACAGAATAGGACCAATTTATCGCATAGTGAAAATTCAAGAATGGTCACCTTTATCCACGTGAAAATTAAGCAAGTAATTATGCTTCCCTATCCCTACGCCAATAAAGAGAGTCTATTGATTGATTGATCAATTAACAATGAACAATGAATTTCACATCGGCTGGGATTTGCTCGTACGTTCCAGTTGGGCTTGTTTTTGATTAAAATTTTGTTATTTCCAGAAGTTCGTTGTTGCTTTCCTTTTTCATTGTGCCCTGTTGTTTTGTTTTGCTTTTTTGTGTTCTCTGGCATCGAACATGTATTATACTCACATTATTTTGGTTGGAATGTTTGAACTTAACCAACCTTCTTTTTTATTCATTAGGGGGGTTTACATGGATCAACTTGTTTACCTACATTGTCGATGTTTCCATTATGTAGATGCAAGAAAAACCGCAGAGCCAACCATGTTGGTCGGTTTTCAAAAGTTTTTGAAAACTTAGTGGTTGGGTCGAGACACCGAACCTGTCTGATCAAATGGTCATTAAAATTAATTTGTTTCTTGTTAACGTTTCGTCCATCGCCTATATTTAGTCTAAGCTATTTGGCTGGTATCTTTCAAGCTATATCTTGCAACACTACTATTATTTTGACCGCCTGTTTCAACCCTCGTCTTATTGTTATCAATTTAATTTTTTGTTAAGGAAAACTTTCCTAAAAAAGCTACAACGATTTTGATATAATTCTTTGAGAGTATTTTGGCAGGTATTGGCTATAATTTTAGCGAAAAAAAATTACCGGAACAGTCTTTCAACGCACATTTCTTGCAACGATTTTTGTTCGACTTTCTCGGTAACGACTAAACTACTCATTGGATTTCTATCAAAATTTAATATTTGAAAAGATCTAGGTAGCCAAATAAATTCTATACACCAACATTGTGAATACTTTTTTTATTTATTTATAATTATTCTTTGATTTTTTGTAATGTTCAAAATTTTTTTAAACTAATAAAAAAAACAAAAAAAATATTACAATAAAAAACAGATTTTTTTTTAAATCAGTCTCACATTTTTTGGAATATTTTTTTTCATAAATTGGCTATTATTTATTAAGGCTTGTGATGTCGTACTCCATAATTAATTACTAAAAAACGTGTTGTGATTTAGAGAGCCTTTCTTTTTTATTTATTTTAAGTTCAGACCATGCTATTTTTCTACATATATACAAATGTACGGAGTACAGGCATTTGGAGTAACCTTCTTTGACGAATTCGAAGCTGTACAAAAACACTTCTTTCGGTTACCCTATACAGCACCAAACTATGCTATACATGTGGAATCTGGTCTACCAAATATCTATACATTCTTTACCTGAAATCTCAGGCAGATAACCTAACAGGAGTGATGCGGAGAAGTGAAAACAGCCTTCATAAATCAATTGCTGTAAGGCTACTGCAGTCTAATGCTTATCCTTTTAGAAAATGGAACCAGCTGGTCTTGTCGCACGACATATCCCTATCTCCAACAGAAAGGAATGTTCACGAGTGGCAGGTTTTATTTTCCACAATTATAGTCAAAGTAGATGATAAAATATACGATCAACACTTAACCAGAGCTTCTTCATCAGCCTCAAGAACATACTACAGAAACCTTAACCATTAAATGCTAACTGATGAAAGCTAATTCAACATCAAGTACTTTTCCGAGGCTATAAGTACCAGTTTTAAGGCTAGAGTAGAAATTCTCAATCTGAACTGCATTCCATATAGAACCGATCTACAGCAAGCTTGCAACTTATGTAATAGAAGAAAGATATTTACCACTTTCATTGCCATCTGCCCAATATTAAAAGAAATACGACGCTTGTATTTCCAAGCTTAATAGTCTATATGAAATAATAAATGGAGTTCGAGGATGGTCCAATCTATATAAATATTGCAAATATGATCTGCTTTTGAAAACATCGGTTACTTTTTTTGGTTTCTTGTCTCAATAGATTTATTTGAATTTTAAATAATTGAAATTGTTGATCTTTATATGGTAAAACATAAAAAGACAAGAAATGCCAGAGTCATCGATCGCTCATTTAAAAATCTCAAAATATTAAATTACTTTTATGTTTCAAATCATTTAAAATTGTTTAATATTTATGTTGCAAATCATTTTAATTGTAAAAATCTAATCAAAAAAATCTAAAAATCCTTCTTTAAGAACTATCTTTAAAAACTACTACTTATTACGGGTTGGGTTCGATATCCCGCTTTTTATAATCCCGTTTCTTAAAATCCCGCTTGTTATAATAACGCTTTTTATAATCCCGCTTTTTAAAATCCCGCTTTTTCAAATCCCGTCTCTTATGATCCCGTTTCTTATTATCTCGCATTTGCAATCAAAAATATTTCTTCTATTTTAAAAAAAATCGTGCGATTGCAAAATAATGTCCATGGACATTATGTCTGCTTCAAATAGGCACAATGTCCATGGACATTGTGACCACTTATGAATTAGTCATAAGGTCCATGGACATTATGCCTTTTTAAAAGTGGACATAACGTCTGAATTGAAATTTGGACTTCAAGTCTAATTTTATTTATGGACATTATGTCCATATTGAGCTTAGCTGACAAATTAAAAGAAATCATAGTGTGTATGTTGAATTGGTAATAATGTGGATTAGAATTTCGGCGTTATTACCGAATCAGTGTGCAAAGAAATTTCTTGAGATTTTATCTCCCAATCAGTATGACGTAGGTATGGGAGGCATGCTGCCCCCTGCAACCCCCCTGCTTGGGCTCATTATAGAATTTGGAGTAGGTGCGACATGTGGTTTATGCAAAAGTTCTTTAAATCAAAAAGAAACGTCATCCCGCCAATAAAAACAATATCGTAGATTATGTTAGCAAAAACACATGTGTGCGCACAGTAAAGATTAAAAACATTCCGTGGAATTTTCTTTTTAGTGGTATATTTTTAACATTTTTAAATTTATAAAAAAGTAAAAAGTGCATATAACCTACATCTATGGTTATTTAATTTGATAAAAATGTTTTGTAAAAAAAACGGGACTGTCGGGATTTGTCGGGATTTTAAAAAGCGAGATTATAATAGATCTTTGAACAAGCGGGATTTTATAGGCGCGATTTAAAAAAAAATCTGTATTTAGCAGACGGGATTTTAAAACTTTTTTTTTTTCGGTAATTTTAAAAAGCGGGATTCCGATACGCTCCCACTTATTACTAGTACTTCTTTCTTATCAATTTAAATTATACATTATTCTTATACTAGCTATTACCCGCGACTTAGTCCGCCTGAAATTTATCAAAATCGCCACCTTCGGGTAATTTGAATAGCTTTAATTATTCCTTTTAAAATGAGCTCCCTGCCCATCAAAATCAGTCCATAAATAAGAATTTTCGAAAGAAAAACGACACTGTCATATCTGGCAGACAGACGAATTAATTGCCATGTCCGTATTCTATAAATATTGTTAGTATTGATTCGAACAAATAAAGAATTTTATTATTATTATTAATATTCTGTCACATGCCATTCTTAAATCCTAAAAAATATAGGAGATATCATAACTATCAAAATCTTTAAATTTTGGACAGAATCATTTATTCATTGACTACTATGGAAACAATAGCCGTGTTTTATTGGGAAATTTATTCGTTATGAAGCAAGATTTTACACACACTACAAATACAACAAATAGCTTCCGATAAAAGTAGATGTTGAATTTGGCTGCGGATTGCATGTTCGACACAACAAGATTTCATTCACAATAGACATGATATAAGACTTGTATCATGCTACAGATACTATATTTCTATAGATATTGCACGCAGAGCAAAATAAAATTACCAATTTTCAAACGCCTGGGAATGGTCGTTTTATGCTACATTGTTTGAGAAAGTTGCAAGGTTGCACTTGGGCGTGTTGGAATCTATAGATACACATTTATTTGTTGGGATTCGAATGCCAATGCAACCAATGTTCGTGTTAGATCCTCTCTTTGGTTGTATATTGTGTGTAAATACTTTTTAGACTCACTGGTCGACGGTGAATTTTCAATGATCGTTTTATGCTGCATTGTTTGAGAAGGTTGCAAGGTTGCACTGGGACATAAGACAACAGGCAACTGCCTATGCGTTTTTTTGGAAACCTGCTCATAGCGTTCTATTGGCTGGAACTATTATTGATTATCTATATATCGAAGGATTTTGTGATGAAGACATTTTTATGATTTTAAACAAGGTCTAAATATGTATGAACATTAATTATTTATATGTTTTCATATCGCAGGTGAAGACTAATATTCCTTATCAAAAGATATATTTTATAGAAGCAAAATATAATAAATTTATATGTTTGTTCTCTTAACTGATTTTGTATTCATAAATTTGATAAAATTAAAAAAATAACTCATCTTCTGATCTTCACCATTCAATTTTCCATTTCATTGAAACATTTATTACATGATTTATTTATGAAGCTGTCACAAAGATTTGATAAAATGGTTTTAAAAATAATTTAACAAATAAAGCGTGAAAATACAAATCATCTGTTAAAAAAAAATACCCATGACATCTGAATGTTTATACAGTTCAATAAACTAAATTTCTTTAGGAAAAAAATGCATTTGCTAAAATCTTATTTGGTATTCAAAATGTTTTGTTTCAAAATTTACTAAAACCTTCTAATTTGTACTTTCTTAACAAAAGCAGTTTGTATTTTCATTTAAAATGATCAATTTTAATTATAGCAAGCTTTAAAATTTAAAATGTCTTAAAATGTTAAGCGAATGCTTTAGGCACTGGAACTGTTTGATTTAATTACTTCAGCATGTTTGTGTATTTGTTTTACATCATAGAAAGACTGGAAGCAGATTTATGAATAAATACCAACACCTTTTCTGTATCCTTCAAACAATTTTTTCGCTGAGATAAATTTTTGTTTATAAAAACCAAACAAAAAAAAATAACATGCGTATGCGTACATATCTTTTCGCAGTTTAATTTTCAGAAATAAAATTAAAACAAAACATTCATCTTCTCAAAAACAGATATATCTTCCAAAAATACGCACATAAAGCATCATGTTTTTTTTGGTCAACTCACGAAGTGGCTTATTAATTTCAGTATTTTTTCGTGATTTAAATTATTTCTTTTTTCAGGAACAACATTTTAAATATTTTCTTTTCTCAGTTTAAAAGCAATATGCATGTAGAAATACAGAAGAAGATATTTTAAATAATTATAGATGATATGCGTTTTTTTCTGAAGAACTGGGTCAAGACTCAAAATGCAGTGCAATTAACAAATGATTGAGAGATGTACGTCTTATTTAGCATTATATGGTCCGTAGTTTTTGTGGGTGAGTGTTTTTACCAGAGTCGAACGAATGCAAGTCATGTTATTCTTTTTGACATTTTCAAGTATTTTGATTGAGTTGACATTCTCAATATCACTTAAAACACACGACCTGATTTCGAAGTGTGAATTGACATGTGTTATACTTTTTTAATGTAAACACACAAAGGAAATTTTCAAAAGCAGACATTAAGAGCTGATGAAAGTTTTTTAAACAAAATGTTTCAAATCATTTTTAACTTTGGTACAAAAACATGAGGCACAAGCACAACAATCTGAGAAAAGAACTTACAAAATTAAAATGGTAATATAAATTGTTTTTTTTTTACGTGATAACGTGTTATAAATCGATAACAAGCTACACGAAATAACATGACTCATGCTGATAAGACTCATGACTGATGCTAACTGCTATACTGGGGTTCTTTCAACCAAAATCGATCGCAAGCACCAGGAGAACATGAAAAAGAACAGGCGCAAATTCCCTAAATAATTCCACTCAAATTCAAAAAGAACAAGGAGAGAAAAAATACAAAATAGGCGGAGTTTTGTTAAAGTAGTAAGTAGATGTAGATATTGGAGTTTTTGTGTGTGGATTTAACGAGAGGGTTTCTGGGTGTGAGTTAACGGGCTGTATATTGGTGTTGCTGCCATCAATGTTTTCTTATGACGTTATCACATTAAGTTATCGTCCGTAAACCGACTTTACAGACAACCAACTATTTTTTTTTTTTGTATTTTGTTATTCCTGAAATGATAAAAGACATTAAAAATGCCGTAGCTTTATTGTTTTAGGCTCGATCTTTTCAAATAAACAATTTTATAGAAATCCAATGAGCCGTTACTGAGAAAGCCGAATATTAAAAAAAATGCTAAACACACCCATGGTAGAAGACAACGTGGCAGGCCTTGCTTGCGTTGGAAGGATGGCGTAGACCAGGAAGCCCGAAGCCTTGGGGGTGCCCAATTGGATGGCGTCGGCCAGCAATCGGGATGTATGAAAGAACTTGTTGAAGGAAGCCCGGAACAGATCCCGGTTTTCGCGCCGATGATGATGATGATAAACACATCCATGGCTTATAACAACAAGATAGCCGTTTACCAAGCAGGCGAATTTTATTCGGCTGGTTCGCCAACATACTGGCCATCTACTATAATAACGAAATACCAGACCTAATGGACTCTTTCGTAGTAAAAGGTATTAAAAGAAATCATATATGTAAGTGTCGAAGGTAATCACAATTTATCGTCAGATCATACTTCAGTAAGTTTATCACTGAGTGAAGCAGAAAAAATAGAAAAAAGTAGTCATAACCTCGTAAATAAGAGAGCAGAGATAAACTTGAAAGTTTTATAAACCCTAAGATCCCCTATGATCATGAAGTAGAACAATTTATTGCTGTGTAACAGGCTGCCGAAGAAAGTACTCTAACTATTTCGAACTCGAGAGAACAAGAAATAAAATATTCTGTCGGAATAGGGGAGCTTAAATTGGGAAAAAGAAGAACAGTTTTTACCCGTTAACTGCGAACTAAAAAAAAAAAAGAATCTGCGAGTTCAAAAATGATTCACTTAGTATATTCTGAAAAGTCTGACGACGGATGATTCTACAGGATACTCCTTATACATAGAAAACCCCTTAAACTATGACATGTGTCACATCATTGGAAAATTGCAGAAGTCATTGTTATACGTAACGAACCAGCTCTTTAGAGTATGGTACGGCCAAAATTACTCGGAACTAAAAAAAAACTAAAGCCGGTGTACCACAAGAAAGTGTCCTAGGACCAACCCTGTATATATTGTATAAATACAAGGGATATTTCAGTGGACAACAAGACTATCATGGCCGCCTTTGCTTATGATACTGCAATATTGGTGCCAGATAAATCCGTTACGAAGGCTACACACAAATTGCAAAATGGAGTCGATAAAGTTAGTGATTGGACGCAAAAATGGCGCATCAAATTAAACGAAACAAAATCGACGCATATAAACTTTACAAACAAGAACATAAACAATGTTCCAATTTTTATAAACAGTATAGAAGTATCTTATTCCAATACCGCCAAATATCTTGGAATGACTTTGGATGCAAAGCTTAAATCTAAAAAGAAAAAAATCACTTCTCAAATGACCAGAACCTTTATGTGCCTTAACACAAAAACCACATCAAGAGGGAACTCAAAAAGGAGGAGGAACAAAACCGCGAAAAATACTGGAACGACCTCCTAAAATTAAACTCTTAAAACTCTTACTTGGTACGTTTAACAAAAATCATTGATTAATATGAGCAGAAACAATGTTAGAATTCTTGCGAGCTTCTTGACTGGACATTGCAGGCTAAGAAAACACCTTAAAATACTAGAAGTTGAGAGAGAAGACCAATGCAGATATTGTAATGAACAGGAAGAATCTCCGGATCACATCCTCGGAGACTGCGAAGCTCTCGTGCATCAAAGAATGAAACTCCTAGGTTCATATTACAAAGAAGAAAAGTAGCCAAATTTAGAGAGAGTATCCCGGAAAAGAAGGTGGCTATGAGCGGGATTCGAACCCAGGCTCATTCGCTTAGCAGTCCGACACACTAACCACAAAGCCAAGGGCAAAAATTTTTTTTTAAATTAAGAAAAAAAAATCATTTGTCGATCTTTCATAGAATGGTCCAGATTCACCGGTGGTTTTAGTGCGTTAATAGTCCCACACTGCTTTGTACCGATTCTTGCCGAGTGTCTTTTGAAGATAAAAATAATAAATAAGAACGGTACCGTTAATAGACTTTTCCGGTTAATTTGGTTTTGATAAAATGAAAGCCAATACCTACAAAAATACTCTTAACAATTGTCATCAAAATCGTTGAAGTTGTTTGCAAGAAAAATAAGCTTTTCCTTATTTTGTTTATTCGTTTGTTTTAGGTTTACACATAAAATTTCAAAAACCCCTCAAGGAATGCCAAAAGAAAGAACAACACATATCTACCAAATTTGAAAGAAAGAAGGAATTTAGGGTTTTATTATAAGGTAAACACAAGAAATTGCAATAAAGTTGTTTACCCGCAGCCACTTAAATCGTATTGCACAAAAAACTTGTCCCACTACCGAAATATTAGATACTAATTCTACTCACAATTATATTAACTGTAATTCAAATGAAAGAAGTTAATTACACCAACTAACTCAACAAACTGTTTGCCCATAAACAAATCCCCAGGGCTTTTAAAGATTTTCTAATTACATCCTTCAAAACACTTATGAGTTACTCTTATCTCTTCTTACCATAAACACTTGGTGTTACAAAATCTTTATGAAGGTTGAAATTCCACGAAGCGCTGTAATTCCTTCACAGTTAATTAAGAACCAACATCAACAATTATTCAACAACATTTCCACTTGTGGAACTTCACTAATCCTTACCAATCACACGTAAACTTTTTCAAAAAGCCAATTAAAGAAGAAGTTTTGTAAAACAGATTCTCTATAGGAACAACACGAAGTGTTGTTAGTTTTGTTTATGATTTTCCAAACTATTTATAAATGCCCGTCGACAAAAAATAAATCTATTCATTATAGCAACAGCAGGTATAAGAAACTTTAAATGATACAAAATTCTCAAACAAGCATTGCTTTACAAAATAATTCTCTTTTCAATTGTATCTGCAGCAATAATTGCTATTTATATGCAACGCGAGTTAGAACAGCAAACCGATTAGTTTTATTTTCTATAATTATGATGAGTTTTGGATGCAATAAGGCGGATAGCATATCAACTATTTGCTGCAATGATGCTAATTAGTAAATCATTGCCACACACATAATCAACAGGATCATTACAATACTTTCAGGCTAAATGCATGGATGCGGTAAGGATTATTTAAATTTTTGATTTTTAAGTTAATCTTGCGTGCATATGGATAAGGACCCTCAGAGGGAGGCCGCTTCAAACCTGGATGTTGGTAATCGAAGAGGAGTTCGGTTGAGTTGAATTTTTCGCTAGACCTGTATAGTTGACCCGGGGGGTAATCTTTTGGGAAATGCATATTCATAAGTATCTTGACTTAGGCGACATTTTAAAATAACTTTAAAAAGTAGTATACAGAACACACAATTATGGATGCTTAAAAAAATGTTTCTCAATATGCGAATATCTTTTAAATTGAGTCCATAATTGTGTTTTTTATTGAAACATTTTGTTCATTTAAAGTTTAAAACTTACCGGGAACAGTTGGTTGATATTCTAGTTGCGGCAGTAGGAAGCATGTTAAGACCTTGAATAAAAAAATATTTTTTTATTAATGTATTTCTTTACTGCTAATTAACGGCAAAATACAATCTAAAACATATACACAAATAGAATAAAGGCATCTGTTTTAATATCAAAATAACAACTTTTTTAAATGAGAGTACATATATACGGTACTTATAACAAAAAAAATTATTTCCGTCTGTCTGCATGTATGTACGTACATATGTGTGTATGTCTGTTTGCTCGGACTAATCTGAGGAAAGGCTTCACTTGTTTTGGGGGAATTTCTTTTGCAGATGATATTTTAAGGGGTAACATAGGCTATTTTAACTACTAGCTAGCTGGCGCCGAGGTCGTTTATTTTCGAAAATTATTGTTTATTTGGCTCAAAATCTCCTAAAATGTTTGAATAATATTAATAAAAAGAAATTTTTTTGGCAAATTTTTGACCCGATAGGTGGCACTCGGGAGGACGAAAATTTAGCTGTCCCTATTTATTATTTACTTATCAATGCATTGGCTTGGCCGAATTTAAAGACATATTATTTGTGTAGCTTGGTAGTTTTTAGCTATAGTTGACCCAATAGTTGGCACTGTTGTTGGGGTCCAGAAAACGTATGGTATACTCGAATATCGCCGGGTGGCTCAGCTGGTCTAATATACAACAATTATTAATTTTTCTTGTTATTCGCTTCGAAAGCCATAAAACTTCATCACTTATTGACTGCACTAACGTTAAGGTAAATAAGAATTACAGCAGCTATCGTCCGAGTCATTCTAAACAAATGAATTTGAAAAATCATCGTATATATATTAATGACATTTCAAAGTTTTTTATACGTTTTTTTATTAGTTTTGATTGTTTAAGTTTGTTTTAGTAAGTAAATTCAGCGGAAAAATGTAGATGCAATTTTATTTCTTTAAGAAATGTAAATAGATAAGGACAACAAAATTTTCTGAATCGTAGGCACCACTCTAAAAAAAAAATACAATAATGTTAATGCGAACTGAAACATATCGAAGAAGTTTCAATATTCGCGACTCGCGTTTTGGACCTTACGTCCATCATCGGACTTTCTAAATACTCAACAAATTCATCGTGCCATTTTCAAAATATTGATTAAAAAAAAAAATTAAAAGTACAAAAAACGTTATTGGAAAAAAGTTCAATTTGAAATTACTTTGGCTATTAACATCAATTTTGATTGTAATCGGTTAACCAGTTCTCAAAACAGTCAAAGAAAAAAACGGTCCTAAAGGAGGTACCATTTTTAGCCTACCTCTTGATTTTGTTCACCAAAACATTATCCACACTCACAATACACTGCGTTTTTTATAAAAAATTCTTATAGCTTGTTCCGAGATTAGTTTTAACTTGGCGGCTATATGGCAGGTATCGCTAGTATTTCAGGTAAAAAATTTTTTGTATAATATTAAAATAGCCTTATGTTCTAAAGTTGAAGACGATTTGCCCAACCGTTCAAGCTGTAGTTTAAAATACATTCGTAGACAGAAAGAGTTTTTCAACTAACTTGAATTAAATTCTTATTTACTCTCTGTATATTGTACACGTGTGCCATAAAGAGCACACATCCATAAGTAAGATTAAGTAAAAACGAAATAAATATAGAAACAGGACAGGGACAGTTTTATCTCTGTCGCTGCAAACTACTGGACGTACATTGCCGGTAAGAAAGAGAGCACCACTGGTACAATTTTCATTTTAACTTATTTTAATGAGTGAATAGAAAAATATTTAAAGCCTCTTCTCTTATCTGTTATATGTTATTGCTTGAACTGTCACCTCTCTCTATTGTGTATATATGGCATTAAAGTGTTAACGGTTTTTTTTACGAGGCCATATTGGGGAAAACTCCATTTTTTGTGCGGTAAAAAGAACAGCACTGACCGCAGTTTTCGTTAGAAAAAACATTTTTTTCTTGTGCATATTTCAAGGTAAGGCGGTCAAGTGTTACAATTTGTTTATGTTCTATTGGTCTCTTCATTTAAAACACAAAATTTACAGATTTTCAAAGACAATGGGTCGTGGAAAGCGAAACGAAAAACGAAACGAAAAACGTATCTCGGAAGGTAAAACGCATAGAGAAGTTAAACGTTTTGTTGGCTGTTCCAACAAAATGATTCGAAACGCAATAATTTACACATACACACCCAAAAACGAAACTCGGGTGGACGAAAACCGGTTATGATGATAACTCTCATCAGGCGCCTAGACCGAGAAAGCCGTAAAAATCCGCTTAATCCTGCAACTGAAATCAAACAGAGCTTAATATTACAGCTTGCGTAATATTCAGGGATTGAGGGAACATAATAAAAAAGCTTGTAGTCCAAGACAAGTTCCGGCTTTAACTGAAAAAGATGCTAAAAAGCGTCTAATATTTGCAAGAAAAGACATCATTTGAATTGTCCAGAAGAGAAATAGCGTTCTATGGACAGATGAAAGTAAAAACGAATTTTTTGACGGTAAAGGATCTCGTTTCTATGTTAGAAGATCTCCGAAAGCGAAAATAACCCCAAATACACACAAAGTAGTTAAGCATGTACATAGGTTCAAGCATAATGGTGTCAGCTTGTTTTTCTTTCTATAGAGTTGGGCCCATATATTGCATTAAACCCATCATGGTTTAACACGTTAACGTAAATATACTCGTAAATGTCATGCTCCCTTTTGCAGAGAAAGAGATGCCGCTTTTGTGGGCCTTTCAAAAGGACAGTGATCCCAAAAACACACCAGTAAGAGGGCTAAAAATTGTTTGGATATCATTTAAGTAATGTAATGGAGTGGCTAGCGCAGTCGCCTGACCAGTGATGGAAATTGACATTTTTCGATTGTTATTTAAATTACCCATTAGGGGGCGGTGGGGTCGTTTTTTTGAAAGTTCTTATTTGTGGACCAATTTTGACGGGAACCGATTGCACACGAGCGATCGCAATCGGGGAGAATTTCGTGACTAGTTACAGATTACCGAATCGGTCGTTTAGACAATCGGCAATGCGCGCGTAAGCATATAAACCTGTAGGCGTAGCTCACCGTTTTTTCAATTGGCCGGGGTGACGGAAATTGTTATTCATAGACCAATTTTGTTCTAAGGAGTAACTAAGGCTATTTGATGTATATATTTTCATATCAACAATACCTATTAAATTTTGTTTGTGTACTGAAACGATTAGGTTGATAGTGTTTAGTTACTGTAGGACCCGTTTTTTTAGCGCTGATTTCGGGGATGCAGAAAATGTATGATATTCCCGAGCAATACCAGGTGGGTCAGTTAGTTTGTTATAAATATTAAGGTAAATAATAAAGGAAGGATCCCCGTATCACAGGATACAATTGTAGTGTTCATTGAACCTTTTAAAGGTTTTCTAAACCTTTGGTTATTTTGATGCAGAAATAAGTACACAAATTTATTTAAAGCCGCTTTATGTGGATTATATTCAAGTAAACTTCTGCTAATAAATAAATTCAAACTATCAGGTGTATTGTGCCATAAAAATAGTCACTGGTTTTGCTTCTTCAACATATCCAAATTATAAGTCAGTTTCAATGCTTATTATAACTGGTGCTTTAAAAAATTAAATAATAGTTAGTTATTTAACATTACCTAAATGAGTTTTACTCTAAAAATTCTTCTTTTTGGAAAGGATTGTTTATCACATTTTTATTCACAAGATCCTTATTAATTATAAAACTGTGATAACATTAATTTTTCGAATGATTTTTTGGTTTCAATCAGTGCAGAACACGCTGGAACTTGTAATTAATTTCTTAATTCAGTTTTCATTATATTCTGTTAAAAAAATTAAATGTTAAAGAAAAATTCTTTCAACGTTTGCTGAAGAATGAGGAATACGAAAATCATGAATATTTTGAAACAATAACTTATTACGTTCATATTCTTAGTTCTATATTCTTAGTTTATAACTTCAATGTTTTTGTGTCCTTTAGGAAAAAAGCTTTATAACAAATTGATCCACAAAGTTAACTTGCCCACCCAATACTGCGCTTTCTGAGATATGTTCAAGCTCGTTTAAGAAAACATCATCGAAGTCCAATCTTTTTGTAATATCTTACAGAATTGTTATGTAAACATATGAGCATATTTTTTAAAGTTCTGTATATCTTTGAACTTTGGGTATGTTCGCATTGCACATTTTTTTGGTGAAGGGAAGATAAAAGAAAATTTACAAAATAAATCAATTTTGTACAAACAATTCAAAATTGTACTGAAAATGGCAAGGATGCACTTACGTATTGAGAAAATCAAATTGTACTGAATTCAGTAGAATAGTAAGCCTCTTTGCTTGCAACTATGCGCCTGACCCAAATCCAATTGAAAATCTATGGGCTGACTTGAAGAAAGCAATCTCTGAAACTAATCCGCCTACTAACGAAGCACTGTGGGCAAAGGGCTCCTAGGAGAATATTCCGTTTGAAAGGTGCCAAAATTTGGTAAATTCAATGACATCAGTTGTACATCAGTAATAGACAACAAAGGCTATGTAACGAAGTACTAAAACTGGTGGACTTTCCCTAAAGAACAAAATCATACAAAAATGTTTTGATTTTACGATGTTTTAGTTTTAAGTTGTATGATGATTCTTTTAGCGCTTATTTATATGATTTTTTGGAGAAAACTTAAGTTTTGTTGTTAAAAGTTGATGAATAAAAATTGGATTTTTTTAAATGTGAGATGTTTTGACTTAATGTAAGCTTTTTGAATATTCGAAATTTCCCTCAAAATAATTGCATAAACTTTATTTTTAAACGAAATCTGGTTCTCGTAATGGTGCTATTTTTTTACCGCAGCTGTATATGGAAAATTACTTTTGAATAAAACGAAAGTTTGCATATACATATATACCCAACCTCGCACCTACTCCACCTACTAATAATGATCTCAAGAAATGGGGTGGCAAGGGGCATTTCCAAAGTGGGTCGATGGAACTTTAAGAAAAGGACCTACAAGCAGAAATGTATGGATGGTTCAGACTAACTGATCTTAAAATTTACTTAATGCCGAACTTAGTTCTATGCCACGGCATAGAATCAATAATCACTGTGGAGGATAGTTAGGAAAAATACTGGATGTGGTGACAAAAATATCACGGGCAAAAACAATCTTTTTTCTTGACTAGAGAATTGTAACTTTTTAGATGATTTTGAAGCTTTTGAATTCTATTCTGAACAATAGCATTATTAAACACAATAAACAGCAACGGACGAAAATTACTGCCCTGAGGAACACCGGATATAGTTCTAATAATATAATAATATATTCTTGAAGTATATTAACTGTACTTCTTGCACTTTCAGTCCCAAATATTAACTTTACAAAGCATAAAATTCTGACACACACAGTGAAAACCATAATATAGTCTGTACAAATAGCATAAACTTGGCTTCAGTTTTTTGATAGAAACAACGAGGAAAAACACTCTAAATTAGTAACAGTTGAACTTCCTAAAAGAAATTCATGTTGAACATTTTTTGCATGTTCCCTCCCAAGAAAACAAAAGTCTTCAAAACGGCCTTAAATGCAAACACAACCTCTCTTGACATTTTTTCGTCTAACGTCAATACTATGAGCAAAATCTATCATTTTATTAAAGTGATCATAATATCGGCTATTTGTCATAATATTTTACCGAATTACATTTATTAACCCCCATCAATGCACTTCCCCATTAATAAAACAATTTTACAATCACAGACACACTTACCTGTTCGCCAGTCGTCTCGTCAACATCAGGCTGAAACGTCAACAACGGTTGAGCTTGATTCTCCGACAGCCACACAGCTTTCAATTGTAAATTAACTAATGAATATGGTAAATACTGCAGTTGATTGCCGGATACATCTAAAACATGTAACAGCGTACAATTGCCCAGCTCCGGCGGTAGCTTCTTCAGCTTGTTGTCCCTTAGACTAAGAACACCCAATTTTGTGCACATACCAATTTCCAATGGTATGTAATCGAGGGCATTGCGATCGACATTTAAATTACTTAATTTCGTCATCCTACCAATGGATGGCGGTAGTTCCGTAAGGAAGTTTTCTGTTAATATTAATTCTTGCATATTTTCACATCTGAAAAGAAATTTAAACAAAACGAAAAATTAGCCATCATTTGAGATATTTCTGTGAGAAGATACGAGTTAAGATACATAATAAGATCACTAACCCTAAAACGATTTTTTTTTAATTCAAACATTTTATGAGTGCTTATTAAGTTTTTTTTTTTGTTATTAATTTGTTTCGATCGGTGACATCATTCACTAACTGAGTAGTTTATTCATCGTCTATAGACAATTCTTTTTTTTTTGTCTATTGAAGACAAGTTTACGTTTTGAAGTATCTTCTACACCAAGTCATTAAAAAATCTTTAAAAACTAGATGAAAAGTAAGGTTTCACTCAAATACCTTTCTGGGTATGTCAAGGTTAACAACTTTATTGGTATTAAAAATAAACAACACGTCAATATTTACAATCAAACCTGTTAATCATCTTTACCTGGTAACATACTAATGCACTGATTGTTGAATCCAATACGTTAATACGTTAATACATATCAGAATATGTAAGATCTTAGAGATACGCGACGGAAGATATATAAGAAGAAACTATATACATAAATGCCTATAGCTATTTCGTCATCAGTTTGTTTACTGTTTTTAAAGCTGTGAACAGCGGGATACATACACACATGGTGGTTAGCCCATTCCTGCATTCTGAGATTAGTGTATCTTTTACTCTAATTGATAGCTTTAACGTAGATATGTACTTTACGATATAGTGATTGCACAATTATTTACATAACAGAAATGGGAAATGGTATCTTAAAAATGAAAAATTCGTGAAAAAATTAAGAAAATAAATTAGGATTTCGAAATGAAAATAAAGACTCACCCGATCCTTTTTTATATCGCAAAAAAGAGATCTGTCATAGAGATCTCCAAAATCGGAAACTGACTCAAATATAAGTACTTGAACGCTATTTATATAAGATAATGATCTGGGCGGAAGAGGAATACGCTAATGAGTATAGGTGTTAGCTTGCATTTTGAGACATTAAATTCTAGGAATTTTTTTAGACGCCAGGTGTAAAATCTAGAAAGGTCGCCTTGGAGGTGCTTAGTCATCTATTTTTTTTTGTTATCCGCATATTCTGAGATGGAGACATCATTAATGGTGAGAATACAAATAAATGGAGCAATGCGACTACCCGTGGGACTTCGGATGTTGCATGCCAAAGGAATCGGATACAGATAATCTAAAAAATACTGTAAATACGATCTTTAAGCAAAATTCAATTCACGATACTAAATTGCTTTTAAAAAACCCAGAGCAAGGAACTCATGCAACTCCGTTATTGAACGAACCAAGTTTGTTCATGACCAAAAATTGCGACAGAAAATTCTGCAATGTCCCAAAGGCAGTAAAAATTGTTGGTCATTTCTAAAATATATTAAAAACTCCTTCTTCGAACCCTCATCGCCACTGACAAACCTATTGTCTACTTTTCAGAGTACGTTGCCCCTCCTGTATTTGAGAATGTACATTTTTGCATGGGACAGATTTTTTTCCGCACTCGTACAGTAGCAAGAGTTCTCAAAGATCTTAATATACACAAATCCGGTGGCCCGCTTAGAATACCCCCATTTTTCTGAAGAGGTGTTCTTCCACACTGGAAAAACCACTGCGTAAGCTTTTCCATCTCTCCTACTCTTGAAAGATAGAAAACCGCATTTGTCCAGCCTGTCACTAAAAAAGGCGACACCTCCTCCCCCTCCTCTTACCGAACCATAACACTTGCTTCTAAGGTGATGGAAACGCTGATTAACAGTTAGTTTAAGGAAAATCTCGAAGAGCGAAAGCTTCTCCATGGCCATCAGTATGGCTTTCGCAGTAATCGTTCTACTGGTGATCTGATGGCATATCTCACCGAACTTTGGAACAAATCCTTACATCGCTCTGGTGAAAGTAAGATTATTGCGCTTGATATTTCCAAGGCATTTGATAGAGTTTGGCATGAAGCTCTCTTATCGCAAATGCATGCTTTTAGGATCGGTGATACTCTTGTTCGTTGGATTAAAAGCTACCTTCTGGACCATCCAATACAAGTTTTGATGGACGGTTTCAAGTTTGATTCTCACAAAATAAATGCTGGTGTGCCTCAGGGCAATGTTCTGTCTCCGACTCTTTTCATTCATTTTTATAAATGATCTTCTGTCTGTTACTTCTACTTAACTGTTTTGCTGACGACTCCAGCCTCGGCTTTTTATATTCGTTCGATGATTGACGTCCTTCGCCTTCGGACGTGCAATTGCAACGGTACCGTATGTAAAGCTCATTAAACTCCGATTTATACAGCATTGTCAAATGAGGTAATAGAAATCGTGTGGAGTTTAATGCTTCGAAAATTCAATGCTGTCTTCTGTCGTTAAAGCTAAACATACCCCAATGACATTGTCCATGAATGGCACATGCATCGAAGAAACAGAAAAGCTCTTAGCATTTGGTATGTTTGTCAAGGACGACTTCCGTTGAGGCGATTTAAGATCTCTTAAAACGCTGCTAAGTGCTTAGATTTTCTGCATCAATGTAAAAAGTTTTTCCCGTTCTGATCTGGCTACAATTTACAAAGCGTTTATATGCATAAAACTCGAGTATAACTCCCACCTCTTGGCAGGTGCTTTGCAAGGTGAAGCGACCTGCTGGATAGAATACGTAATAGAGCGTTAAAATTGATAGGAAATAGAACTGCCTCTGAAACAATTCCTTCCCTTAAACGTTTCTCCCGTAATACTCGTTTCGCAAGGGATGCTCATCAGTTCACTTTTGAGCCCAGTTTCGGACGTACGAGGAAATATAGGGATTCTTTTTTTAGCCGAACAACATGAATTTGGAATAGTGTACCCGGCGACATTTTCCCTTGCCATTTTGATTTGCAAGCATTCAAAACCAATGTTAATCGACACCTTCATACGTCACCTCCCTATTATGCTACTGCTCGCGCAGTGTACTTAAAATACATCAAAAGGGTAAAAGAGAGGAGCTGTGGAGACCAGACTTGGCTTGTTTAATTAAGAAGGGGTCAATTGAACGTTAAGTACAGAGATAAGGATCAGAGAATTCTCTGAACCAGCTTTTAATAAGACCGATTGCTGAGTTGGCCCTTTTTATAGATATCTATGTGGCTCCGAAGAGACTCAACTATGGGTACTTCAACGGTAGTTAAAGATACGATCTAGGCGGAAGAGGGGTACGCTTACGAGTATAGGCATTTTGAGACATTTGGTTCTAGAAAGTTTTTTAGGCACCAGATGGAAAATCTAGAAATGTTGCCCTGAAGCTTAGAGTCCTCTAGTGAAGATATGCGCTTGAAATTTTTTTTTGCAATGATGAGAATAAAAAATTAATGGACCTTGCGGGATTACAGAGTTGTAATATCGGATACAGATGATCTAAAAAGTACTTTGAACTGAGAGAACGATTCTAGATTCAATTTGAAGAGAATAAGAGCGTGTGAAGGTAAAACATCCTGAGAAATTGATATTTGTAACAAAGTGAGTACTGCATTTTTTCAGTATAAGAGCCATCGGAGCCAATCAGCATTTATCATTGAAGTTATTTAATTTTTGAATAACAAGAACAGGTGAGATTTTAATTGAGGAATAGGATGCTTGGGCTGAGAGATGCTCGAAGAAAATGATTGCATTATGTTTGGGTTATTTCAGCTCAAGTTTTGGCAAGACATAATTCGACAAATTAAGTGTTGGAGAATAGAGTGTCACATAGCTCAGAAAAGTGGTAATAAGAACTTGATAATTAACCTTCATTAATCTTCATCAAAGTTGGAATTTTAGAATTTACGCCACAATTTATTTCTTCTATTTCTCAAAGATCAACAATCCGTCAAGGCTATATGGGTTGAAGTCAGGGTAATAAATCTTGCCGTCATTGATATCCGTCGACATGTTAGTTAGTTTTAAAAGCTCATGTGAGTTCATGAAAACAGTTTAGGGTTTCGATTGAAGGCCACGGACATTTTGATTGTTAAACGTTTAAAAAAAGGGTCAAAAAAGGTCTTGAAGTTCAAGCGACTATTTGTAGTTGGAAAATCCTTTTTAAGATTATGTGGTGTAGGACGCGTTGGTAGAAAGTACTTTTTCAACATCGGGAGATTTTTTTGCGATCAAGAGGATTTTTAGGTAGGCCTTCTTGATTTATCAAAACTTTTAAAAAGAAAAATGCATTCTTTTAATTCTAATTCTTCGAACTAGTGTCGTGCAACATTATTTGTATTATAAGAGGCAGTACACTCCGTGTCACATGATAACTTAACTTCTAAAAATATAACATCTAAGGATAAAAGAAATCCATTAACCTAGAAGGAAATAGGCCAAATTCGACCTTACAAGGAACAAGGCAAATCTATCCGTTTCATAGCCGGCAAAATTGAAAGAGACCCACTGTTGTTAAATGTTCATAGTTATCGTAAGGAGGACACTGAGGACTATGGACTAAACTTCACTTAATTGCTTGGATCAACTTTATAAACATTAAAATATTGCATTTTGTTTTTCCCAGATTATAGATGAATTAAAAAAAATTGTGTAAAAATAAACAAAAAAAACCATGTTCCTAATCAGGTGACACGGAATCTATAGGATCCATTCTTGGTCTAAATGAAGATTAACGCAGTATTGTTTTTTTTACAAATCCTAATTTTAAATGAAATAATTAATAAGTTCAGAAAATATTAATATTCCTAATTTTATATATAATTTTATATATAAACATAATACTAAGATTTTATTAAAAAAAAAAAACACTTACGCTCCAATAGTTGTGTTTACGCTTTGCAAACGATTTTGGTCCAATTTTAAAATAGTTAATCGACTTAATTTAGCAATTCCATCTGGCAATGATTCTAGTAAATTTTGTGATAAATGTAAATCAGTTAAATTTTCCAGGCCACCAATTTCTTCGGGCAGTTCTTCTAGTCTATTAAAAAAAAGAAAAGAAAGACAATGATTCTACAACTTTACATAATTGATGTAACACTCTTACCTATTTTCAGAAACATCAAGGCATATTAAGTTCCGCAACAATCCAATTTCAGGAGGTAGTTTCTGCAATTGATTGTGGTCCAACCAAAGTTCCTGTAGTGCAGGTAAGTATCCTAGATGTGATGGTAAATCCTCAATTTCATTGTCACCCAAATCGAGTCGTTCTAGTTTTGTCAGCCTGCTAATTGATTCGGGGAGGAGTTTTATGAGGTTTTCTCTGAGCTCCAGGGATTCGAGTTGTGTTAAACTGTAAGGAGATAAAATTGATTGAAAATAAAGTTTTTCTTTAGCTAAAAGTAAATAGGGATAACAGGGAAACATATAGAACTGAATGGACAATTAAGGAGGGAAATGGTTGAAGGAGTATGTTTTATCTAAAGTCTGTCACTTTTCCTGGCAGAAAGTTAAATTTTTGATTATAAACAAACCCTTTTTGAGTAAAGGACATAGGGTGGGTAAGATAATGCCGAACTGGACGCATTTAAAAACATTGAAAACTCACCTTCCGAAATCCGCTGGCAGCGACGTCAATGACATATCATTAAGGCCTAACACTGTAAGATTTTTCAGCTGTGAAAATCCAGCTGGCAATCTTGGAATTGGATTTGAACTAAAATCAGCCACTTGTAGGCTTTGTAGATGCTTAATATCATCAGGAATGTCTGGAATATCTGCAAATAAAATACGAAATTATTTAATTAGTTTACTTTATCAAACATTATTTGTCTATTAAAACAAAAAAAATAATTCAACTTTACAAAATACACAACTGCATTTATTTTAAACAAACACAATAATCCTATTTTGTTGCGACATAACAGCATTAGTTGTGGTATCGTATGAAGTATGTATAGAAGAAACTTCTTCTATGCATTTCATTCAATTTTATTGCCACACAACACTCATGTGGCAAGTTCCACACCCATAAAGTAAACATTCCTCGCAAAATATGTATTTAGAGGAATGCGACAAAAATGTGTTTTTTTTATATATTTTTTTCAAACCTGGGAAAAGTTAAAAAAAAAGCTAAAGGATACCAATGTGTTGTAGAGATATGTCTTATATCATATTTGTATAAAATTTTGTTCGATCAAGTCCAATCTAATACAGCTTAGGCCAATTAAGGCCAGCATATGTTAAACACGAATTACTTTTTTTTTATTTGTCAATATAATTTTTGTTTTATTCTTGTCAACCCTTAATTGTTATGAAGCCGCGAAAATACGCCAGTATTTTCATTCAAGATCAACTCCCTCATGATTAGGACCCCTTTAATGTAGAAGACACTGCGCGGGCATTAGGAAGATAGGGAGGAGAAGGACAGGAGGTGTCGAGTAACATTGGTTTTGAATGCTTGCAGATCAAAAAGGCAAGGGAAAATCTCGCCAAGTAAACTATTCCAAATTCGTGTTGTTCGGCTAATAAAAGAATCCCTATATTTTACGGTACATCCGAAATTGGGCTCAAGGGTGAACTGATGAGCATTACTTGCGATACGAGTATTACGGGAGAAACTTTTAAGGGGAGGAATGCAGCTGGCTACCTCGAGTGAACATTATTTATAAAATAAGCGATGAAATCAATTGGGTCAATTGTTTCAGACATTTCTATTTCCTATTAATCTTAACGCTCTTTTTAACGCTTTTTTTAGAAGCATCTGTCCAGAGATGTGAGTTATACTCCAGTTTTGGGCGTATAAACGCTTTGTAAAATGTAGCCATATTAGAAGGCGAAAAACATGTTCTTACAAAGGTGGGGGACCATGACAACGGATGATTAATTCATAGTTATGTTGTAGATTCTTATCTAGCTTCGCTACTTGCTGAAGGCTCAGATGCGACAAAGAGTATTAAAGAAGTGTTTGTCCAGCGTAAACCCAAAAGGTATACCTCCTCCCCCGCAGACTTTGAAAGCATTATAACATTGGGAATAAGAAATTGTGTAAGGTTTAATACTTCGAAAACACTGCTGTCATTTGTTTATGGAAATATCATGTTCACGGTGTCGCAAAAAATGTTACAATCGCCCAAGAATACAATACAATTCCCATATCTGGGTCGCTGTTTCAATTTACTTGCGTTTTTGGTTCGATGGTATTAAAAAAACCCTCGAGCCCAATTTTGTACGGATAAGTACAGAAATCCATTCTTCAGCCGTACAATTCGAATGCGAAATGTTTTACCTAGCTCTATTATTCTTTCGCATTATATGATGTTCAGAAATTTCAAACCAATTATGAATCGGCATCTTCTTTTAAACCTCTCCTTTTTTCTAAGCTTACGCTGTCTGTGTCCACTGATATTAAAAGAATAGTCAAAAAAGACCGTCAGCAAAGTTTCAAAACCACAACACTTACCGGTTTTTAGTAAAAAGTGGAGTACGTCATCACACGTCTTGTATTATAACTAATTTATGAAAAGTATTTCGAAAATTGTTGGACAGATTTTGATAAAATCTAGTTTTTTATTTTCACTTTAAAAAAAAATAATTGTGGTATGCAGGTTTTTTAAAGTTTATTAATAAACATGTGATAATACAGTTTAAAATATTTTGTTTGATTAGTTTTAAAAATATTGATTTTTCAAAAATAAATTTTTTTTAAAATTATTTTAATTAGAAAAAAAAGTTCTTCAAAATGTTGATATGCAGAATTTATTTGGCTACTTAGATCTTTTCAAATATAAAATTTGACAGAAATACAAAGAGCCGTTACTAAAAAGCCGAATATTTAAAAAACCGTTACATGAAAAGTACCGTTAATAGATAGTAAATTTGGTTCTAATCACATGATAGCCAATACCAACAAAAAATTCTCAAAAAATTTCATCAAAATCTTTGCAGCCGTTTTCGAGAAAAAAATAAGCTTTTCCTTAACGATCATATGGCAGGTACCGTTATTTTTAGACCTAAAAATAAAATTTCAAGAGAATCAAACACACCAAATTTAAAGATAATCGCTTGAGCCGTTTAGGCTGCAGCTCGTTATACATACAGACATTTGTTGTTACTAACTTTTTTAGACTTCTCTATTATCGTAATGTCATGTTTGATTGTTATTTCAACTTTTTTTTTTGTATCCATGAATCCTAAACTTATAGTCTTATAATCGCAAGTAAAAATATAGGACCCAAATGACTTCGCTGGAGAACGCCCACATTTGTATAAAACTGAAAAATTAATACGCAATTCTAAGTTGTCACACTCAAACTCTTGATTTTTAAATAGTTGTTGCCTTTAAATAACTACCACGCCTAGGGTAGAAAAAAAACACAACTTCTTCACACGTCCATGCTCTTATGTGCCTCAACACATTGGAATGAATAGTACCGTTTATACTGTTACCTATATTTGTGAAAAATAAGCTTCATATTTAAAAAAATCAATTTCCCTTCTAGGGAATCACTTAAAAAGCTCAAGTCTGAAGTTTCAAAAAAAATCGCATCAGTGATTTAGCCTCTACCTCGAACTACAGGTAGATGGACAGACATTTCTTGTCACTAATTTGTTTAAGCTTTTCTATGATCATAAAGTCATATTTGATTGTGATCTCAATTTTCTGTAATATGGACGAATTCAATACTTATTCATTTAGTTATAGCACCTTTATGTCAAGTAAAAATATAGTAAGTCCGATTTCAAACCGAATCTGGTCGTACGAGTCAGAATAAAATTTAAATGGTAGACGTAGACGTATTTTGTTGAACATTTTGTCAGAATTTATCAAAAACTTTAAAAAAAAAATTCTGTGACGCAAAAATCGAAATGTGCGTATAATCAATTGCAAGTGCTTTAGATCGAATTCTAAATCTAACAGGATTAAGGAAGCAATACCCAATACACAAGTAATGTTCCTAGTGTGAGCATTCCCATAAGGAATGCCATGTTTTAATTTTCTTGTATTTTTTTTATTTAAGCCAGCCCCATGTTCCTTTTTAAGATACCCAATATGGTTAATATCTCTTAAGTTATTCTCGAGATATCAAAGAAAAAACGGTAGAATTACGTCTTAATCTTGTTTCTTAAAACAATAGTTGGGAACAACATAGACCTTATACCCACAGAAGTCTTTTTTTCTTGGAGTATTTCTTGAGTAAAACAGATTTATTTTAATAATTAATTTAAATACATATTTTGACTAACGTTAATCTATGGCAATTCAAAAAAAAAAAAAAAAGAATTTATTAGATTTTTTCCGAAACCACAAAGAATCCTTAAAGTATATAAAGCATTTATGTTGGCAAAATACTCCCTATGATTTGACATTTTCTTTTTTAATAAGAAACCCCGCTTTTGTATAGCGGTATCTCATTAATTCTTTTTCTAAATACCCCGCGCCGCCATTATGGTGTCTGCCTATTGTGGAATTTTTGCGGTAGAGTTAGCCAATTAATTAGACGATTCATGAGTTTGTGTATTCCATTCTAATGCGGTCAGGCATTAATCATTTAAGCAATTCATACACCAAAAAAAAAATTACTCAAGAAGTGGGCAACCTTTTTATGGCCGCGCGACGTATTCCAAATAGCACATTCTATTGTTGTAAGATTCTATACAGTTTATTTTTGCAAAAACTCAAGGGTTGTTGACCAAGTTTACAAGCCGCCCAGTTGTTGGTCTAAATACTTTGTCTGGACTGGAAATGGCAAAAGCCAGCAAACAAACCTAAACTAGAACGAAAGTATCTTTGGGCAGAACTAGCGCACGGGGAGAATGTATCTAATGCTTTTTATTTCCTGGGCTTTTTGTGTAATAAAGGTAGGTATAACGCAACAGATACTGTATCTTTATACAATATATTGTATACCATATGTGGTAGGGGAGGGGTACACCTATCAGTCACCGCTGGCTTGTTTTTTTTCCCCCGGACCGCCTTTATTTCTATGGCATGACACATTTGCGCTTAGGCGATGATGTGAGCATATGAGCCCAATGACCCATTTTATATTACACAACGTTTTTTACGACTACGGATATTATACTTCGTATTGGATCACTTTTTGACATTTTTTTTTGTTTTCCCATCGCCAAATGATGTGAAGACAAAAAAAAAGTTAAAAAGTTTTAAGTTAGGAAGCTATACAGGGGACTGCAACTGTAGCAACAAGTTAGGGAAAAGTAGAACAATGTTTAGGTCATGACAATGGATTTGGAATTACGTTGCTAAGTAGCGTGCGTCATGGTGTGGAATTAAATATTAAGGGCGACAACGATTAGTGAAGATTGATATCAAGTTTCACACGAAAAGCACACTCTTGATGAAAGATTTTTTTTTTCATACCCACTTGAGATAGCAGTTTTAAGTTTTCATTTCTGCGGCCATTTTGGTTGATTAGGTAAAAAGAAAAACAATATCTTAAGAATTGCACAAGTTAATAAGCATCTAGATTCTACTTTTTACAAAAACTCAACATCAATAATTTAATTATGCATCATTAAGATATTGAAATAAAAATTGGTTACATTACGAAATATTCAGAACACGATTGAAAATTGCACAGCACTATACTTGTTTTCATATGGCCAAATAAATGGATATCGAAGGCGATAATTTATTTCGGAAATCTATGCCAACATAAAGGAAAGAAAATGTTAATTATTATAAATTCATATATTAAGATTAACGTATTCATAAATTGAGCGTTAAAGAGTGTCAGCGATAAATTGCTGACAGGAAGCGGATATCCTTTCCGCTCGTTTTCTTAAATGCCTTAAAAATTGGTCATGAATTTTAAATATCACAATCAGAGGGAAAGACAGAGCTGGGTAGGGCATTCTATATTCGTGTAGTACGGCTTAAGAACGATTATCTGTACTTGACAGTACGAACGAAATTGAATTCAATGGTAATCTGACGGGATTTTCTAGAAGCGGGAGTATTATGGTTGAATCGTTTAAGGGGTGGACTGCAGATAACTAGACAATCTAGAGCTCTGAAAAAGAAAGCAATTTTTGCGAATTTTCTTTTTTGCTGAGTTTTGGGTAATCAGCTACATTCGATGCTTGCATGTTTTATAGAAGTAACGGTAAGAAAAAAAAACATCATAGATACATGAAAATGTATGTATGTATATAAATTAAATATAAAATTACCAGATAAAAAAATTTTATATTCCGGAGGAACCTCTATCATCTTGCGACATTTTTGGCTACGTCCAGTATGTGATCGTTCCATAAGAGATGGTTCGTTATGCACAAATAATTGTTTCAAATGATGGTGCCAGTTGGTTGTGATACTCCTTGAATACCTACCGAAATTAATACTTCAACCACTGACTAGGTTAATGCAAACCATTACGTATTTTTCTTTGGATTTTGTTTAAGAGCTTTCAGAATTTATGCTTTTTCTAAAACCAATAATCATTATAGCACTACAGAAAACCTGTAATATTTCCACTCTCATACAGCTTAAAGAGATTCCACTGACTATAGAGTGAGAGGTGAACATCATATCTTCCCTGTTGTTGAACAGACTAAAGTTACACTCATAGACAATGGCATAGGAGCAAGTCACGCTTAACAGACACATTAAGCATTAAATTCTATGCTGTTTTTTAGTCCACATTTTACAATACTAAATCAGAATCCGTCGCTGTATAATCCAAATCCAAATATAATTACAAAACATTAAATGCTTGATATAAATAACCATTTATACATATGTTTATAATATATACTGGCTTACGGTTTAAACATTTATAAGACACGGAATTAAATTCAGCAAAAAAGCAATCACCAATCACATGAGAAGATACCAAGAGTGCACAATAACTATATGCTTACAAATTTAGTATCAATGCTTTCGCATTGTGAATTTAGTGTCCAACTCTTTTTTGTTGTGAATTTAGTGTTCAACGCTATCTCCTTTTGAATTTAGTGTCCAACGCTATCTCCTTGTGAATTTAGCGTACAACGATATCACGTTGTGAATTAAGTGTCCAACGCTATCTCCTTGTAAATTGAGTATACAACGCTATTTCGTTGTGAATCTAGTGTCCAACGCTATTCCGTGGAGTTAAGTGTCGAACGCTATTTCGTTGTGAATTTAGTATCCAACGCTATCTCCTTGTGAATTTAGTGTCCAACGCTACCTCCTTATGAATTTAGTGTCCAACGCTTTTCTCGCTGTGAATTTAGTGTCGTACGCTATCTCGTTGTGAATTTAGTATCCAAAGCCATTTGTTGTGAATTTAGTGTCCAATTCTTTTTTGTTGTGAATTTAGTGTTCAACGCTATCTCCTTGTGAATTTATTTTCCAACGCTACCTCCTTATGAATTTAGCGTACAACGATATCACGTTGTGAATTTAGTGTTCAACGCTATCTCCTTGTAAATTAAGTATACAACGCTATCTCGTTGTGAATTTAGTGTTCAACGCTTTTCCGTGGAGTTATGTGTCGAACGCTATTTCGTTGTGCATTTAGTATAGAACGCTATCTCGTTGTGAAATTAGTGTCCAACGCTTTTCCGTTGAGTTAAGTGTCCAACGCTATCTCGCTGTGCATTTAGTGTCGTACGCTATCTCGTTGTGAATTTAGTATCCAAAGCTATCTCGTTGTGAATTTAGTGTCCAACGTTACTTTGTTGAGCAAAGTGTTCAACGCTATCTCTTTGTGAAGTTAGTGTCCAATGCTTACCCGTTGAGTTAAGAGTCCAACGCTATTTCGCTGTGAATTTAGTGTCCAACGCTATCTCGTTGTGATTTTAGTGTCCAACGCTATCTCGTTTAGTTAAGCATCCTACACTATCTCGTTGTGAATTTAGTGTACAACGCTATCTCGTTGTGAGTTTAGTGTCCAACGCTATCTCGTTGTGATTTTAGTATCCAAAGCTTTCTCGTTGTGAATTTAGGGACCTACGCTATTTCGTTGAGTTAGGTGTCCAACACTATCTCGTTGTGAATGTTGGTAAAATTTCTTTCGTCGAATATGGGTCGAATATGGAATATGGAATTCCGGTTTTCCTCAATTGGGTTGGCTCTCAAATTATTATAATTGATTCACTTTCAGGATCATCACCTTACCCACTAGCAGATAGTCAAAGAATGTTATAAGAGCACGGAACTCACGACGCTTCCCTGGAGCTTACAGAAAGGTAATATGATATATATGGGGTCCCATTCAGTTGTGTCCTGTAAGAATTCCAACCAAGAGACAGTCGAAGCCTGCTTAGCTTTAGAATGCATTCTATTTTTATTTGAAATATTCCACTTCCCGAGACACAACAGGTATCAGTTGTGGAATATCTTTCGTTTGGGGTTCAAGTACCCACTGCTTATTAGTTTAGTTGCAACCTTGTTCATATTGGCAAGTAGCATTACCTGAATAGCCTGCTTTGCATAGGCAGCCGTTGCATATATTTCTAACAGCTGTCGACTCTCAGCTCTCAAACTGGGCACACTTCTCATTTTGGACTGTAAATCAGTAATCTATGCATGCTGACCAAACTTTAAAATTTGCTAATTTTGTTCGAGTTATCACTGCCTTGGCTCTATCACTCAAGTACAACGTTTCTTTTTCGTGGCGTTAGTGTCCTGGCAGTTCTTTGCAAATGATTTGCCATTTTGTATTGAAGATCATTGCAGGAATTTGAAAATCCACACTTTGTTTTTATGTCAGTGGATTGTATGAATCAAATAACTTTCCAAAATAATAAAAATAAATATCCAAATTATAATTGACGATGGCATTGATGGCTCCATCAATAAGCATCCTTAAACTGCACTCTCCAAACAATAAATCAAACGCAAAGATGAACGAAAAAACAATCTAATACCAGATTCCAATGGTCCTTTCAATTCGAGTAGGTAGGTGGTACATGTACTTTGATTTGATGAGAGAAAGTCTCAAAAGCTCTTATCCTATGAATATTTCCGAACCATTGTCAAAGGAAGAGGCACAATATAAAACAATACACACACAACATTTAACACAAACACGAAATAACCACTTCATCATTATGGTGAAAATATTATTTTATAGATACACATGGACGCTTCTTTTCAGGTGTATACGGTCGGAGTACAATAATGATGTGAAGTGTACACTGTACACAGTACTCCAGGCGATATAAATAATTTTTTGTGTTGTCTTCTCCCAAGCTGAAAAAATCAATAATTGTCTAGAATTGGAACATCCATGATCCATAAATCAAGATAGCAAAAGAGAAGGTTCCGCTTGTTCTCGTTCCTTTCTCCAATATTTTTTTTTTTATTTGTTTATCTTTTTCTTTATTTAAAGATGAAACTTTTTGTGTGAATACAGTTAAGCCATAGTCAAAGTCATGCATTTGACAAGAGTTTTTCTATCTTTTCCGTCGGCCGTCCTGTGAAATCAAACTGAAACCGTATCTGAAAGATTTTGCGGGGGCTCTACATAAGCCAATGTCACGGATTTGCATCGCAATCGCAACGTCATAAATTTCTTTAGCCACTGCGACGCAGTGGGACCAATAAGTTTTTTCATGTCTTTTTGAGCTTTTTAATTGTAATGAATCTCAAGTACGTTACTAAAGTGGAGCCTTAATGTACATAATGTGGGTTAATTTGAGATTTTCAAGAAAGTTCTACGTTTAAAATAAAATAAAATAAAATAAAATCAAATAAATTTGAAAAAATTAAATTAAATTAATTAAAATTATATTATATTGAATTAAATTAAAATTTAATAAAACAAAGTAAAACAAAATAAAATGTATAAAATAAAATTAGGTGAAATAAAATGAAATAAAATGCATAAAATAAAATAAAAGAAATTAAATTAAATAAAGTAAAATAAAACAAAACAAAATAAAATAAAATGACGGAAAATAAAATAAAATGTATAAAATAAAATATATTAAATTAAATAAAGTAAAATAAAACAAAATAAAATAAAATAAAATGAAATAAAATAAAACAAAATGTATAAAACAAAGTTAAATAAAATGTATAAAATAAAACAAAATAAAATAAAATAAAATAAAATAAAATGTATAAAACAAAGTTTAATAAAATGTATAAAATAAAAAAAATAAAATACAGTAAAATAAAACAAAATAAAATAAAATAAATTAAAAAGAAATAAAATAACATACAATAATTTAAAAAAAATTAAAATTAAATACAAATAAAAACATATAAAAGAAAATAATATGAAGATAAAATTTAATTAAATAAATAAATAATATGAGTTGTACGGCTGAAAAACGAATCTCTGTACATAACCGTATTACTTAAATTGGGCTCAAGGATAAATTGGTGGGCAGTCCAGCGCGAGTATTACTGTGAAATAGTTTGAGGAGGGGAATGCAAATATATTTTTCTCTAGAACATTGACCGTAGAAATAACGGTGGAAAAGAGAGTCATAAAACATTCCATCGATGTTGGAGTAGCGTTAATAGTTAATTGACGTCATCTTCTTGGATTGAATACAATTCAAGAGACTTAAGTGAGTTAAAGAAACACCTATCCAGATATGGGAATTGTACTCTAGTCTTGGACGGATATACGTTTTGTAGATAGTAGCCAGATCAGAAGTGGAAAAGAATTTCTTTCATCATAGAAAGAAGCCCAAACATTTTGCGGCATTTTTGGCGATATCCTTTATATGATCGTTGCACAAGAGATGGTTCTGGTTGGCCTCCGGTTTTGATTCACGAAACAAATATGCAAAGCTAAGTGTACTGTCATCAGTGAAGCAGTTTAGTGGACTGAAAGTTTCAAGCAGGAAATCACGAACTAGGCGAACTATCTAGCAAAAGGTTAACGTTTTCTTGAGAACTAACAAATGGAGTGTCATTGAGGACAAATGTTGGAATGGAGGACGAGGAGGAAGAATTTTTACATCTGGCTCAAAATTTGTCTGAAAACGTTCTTAAAACTTCTAGAATATTCATCCCGATCAACCTTTATATCCCACATAGTATTCAACGAAGTGGGATCACTAACTGCAGGATTTAAAGCACTTCTAAGAAAATTTAACATCCAATTTGAATAAAAAAAATATTTGTTAGTATTTTTTTGACTTTTGACATTTGGTGCTACAGTACCGGTTATCTTACTCGTCCCACATCATATAAATCCCAATCCGATAGATCCAGTTTCATTGACTCAACAAAGGTAACTGTGCAATGAGTCCCCCCTATTCCTCCAGACAGGTGGCAATTAATGTTTGTGCGCAAACACCGCCGAATAGATTAACAAGTACAGTGCTGTGCAAAGTTTGTTACAATTTTACTTTTATACACAATTTTTAGAAATTTAACCATTTAACCATTTGGAAGCAGACACCGCACAAGTGTATAATTCAAAGGTTTACAAACCTATACCCCCTTCAATTCTTTTGTATGCGTGGGCCATGGAAATAGAAAAAATGGGGTTAATGCTTCTTAACTCGAATTAAAATTTTGAATGAATGTGCAGTTAGATAGAAGGTCTGACCTAATTTTTTTCAGCTCAGCCAAACAGGTGGACGACGACGACGGATTGTCGACAACGCCAAACACCAACCATCATCATTATAATGTCATCGACCTAGAGCTGGAGCAAGATTTTAGCAAATAAAACAAGAAAGATTACCGCTCCACACCGGAACTACATGCAAATACGCTTCGCTACGCGCGCCTGCATTCCCCGACATTTATATCATTCAAACGTCAAATGGGAACATTAAGCATACTGAATGTAGGTTTATGTACACACTATGGTATGAGGTTGGTTTTATGGGATATGAACCATGGAGTGCGGCATAAATGGAAGAGTGTTTCCTCATTGTTTAACACTTAATGAAAGGAATCTGTGCTTGGGGAAAAGGTAAGTACTTTTCAAGTAGGCTAACGTACCCAACCGCATAAGCATTTTAATGCATCACAACCCTTTGCGAAGATATAAAGCTCGGCCAGGAGCAACAACAAGTTGCTGGAGGATGAATGTGCATTAATAAAATTAAAATGCACTTGAAATGGAAAACGTACAACATGGTTGCGCACTTGATGGCATTTTTTGGTATAAACAAAATGTAGAACACGACGTTTAAAAACCGACTTAGTAAGGGGGATTTGGAAAAAGGGTTGTTTTGTTACCCATTTGTAGGTTATAATGGTGCCGTGTTGCGAGTCTAGTGTTGGATTTTGTTTGTTTCTTTGGGTTTATGTTAATTTAATAGTTGCGAGTTTCCGACACGAAAATTACATTTGCCACTAAGTCGAAATAATTAGTTGAAGGCATTGATGTCATGTTTTTTTTTTCTTATATTTGTTAAGCGATTTATGTATATTTTTAGGGCGGTTCGTGTCATGTTTGTATAGCATTGTTCAAGAGCCTAGAAATACATCAGTCGACCTTCTTCAAATTACATTGTGTATAATTTTTCAAAAAAAAAAAAAAAATGGTATATGGAGACTATATTTCGAGTTGTCTTTTGCTCTTTACTTTGAGTCTATACCAACAATCGGAACCTATTTAGATAGTTAACTAACATGCTTCGCTAACAAATGTCTTAATTTTGCTGTATCCATTTGCAGAATAGAAGTTAATTGTAGTATTCTTAGTTGCAGAAGGTCTTCCTCGAAAGGGTATTCTTGAGGAAATGCAATTGAAGATTTTTACGGAGGAACCTATAAATGGCTTATTGTATTATATTTATTAATTCAAAAATTATTTTTATCTAAGAAGCCAAAAATTCCACTTTTCATCACCGTCTTAAATATTTTGGAGCAAACTGGTAAGGTATAGAGATATCGGTTCTTACCAAAAAAAAAAATAAGAAAGTCTCAATCTGTCAATATTTAGCCGTGTTGGGGTCGATTTAATGCCGTGAAATGGTATTTTTGTGTATGTCTTCACGTTAAATTCGATTCTAGATGAATGACAAAACGAAAACAAGCGTGAAAACTTTTTAAAATGATAATTACTTTACTGCGGCGCTCTTGATTTGATTCTATCAAGAGCGCCGCAGTTTTGAGATCAAATAACCAAGTATAGCAAAAGGAAATGATATTTTTTTACTTAATTAGACTATTTTTTTAATTTTTTTAAGACATTTGTGGATGTTTAATTAATGGTTAAATAATGTATTATGATAAGTTTTTTTATTATTTCACCCCCTGGAAAAATTTGTTTACATTACGATACATAACCAAACACCACACTAGTTGTCAGGGTTGTTAAACTTGCTTAAAATTGAGGAAATGTTAAACATGGATTCGTATCTAAAGACCTTCTTTAACTAGAGACGGTTCTATTTGTAATATGAATGCTGTTTAATAATAAATAATATTGACAACATATCCTGATGAAAATTTTGTTTACCTGGTATAATCCAAACTGAAGTTATGAGGGCTCAAAAAAACGACGAAGCGCTTCCTACGCCAATACCAGGAGGCAAGAGGATTCGTTGACAATCAATAATAATACCCTTTCATTGATGCATTAAAAACGATTGGCAAATATTAAACAATCATGCGATTTTTAAATTAATTCTTCTTAAAAGCAAAATATCCGACCACCGAACACCGCAATGCATTTATATAAACAACAACCATAATTATTATTTATTACATTGCAAATTAAATCGAAGCAACAAATATGTATGCTGGTAAATATCAATAAGATTATTATTTATATCATTTGGAACTACATTATTTACTTAAACAAAAATTCATATCAAAAGGCAATTAAGTGAAATTAATTTTAAAGCATCATTCCCAATTTACGAGGAAGTAATTTAATTAGGAAAACATTTTTTGTTTTTTTTTCGAAAATGTTTTCAGTTCCAATATTTCTCATCATTTATGTGATAACCATAACCACCAATATCATGAAATAAACCTTTAAACATTTCAATAAATCGCTTTAAATTATTCCGCCAGTTATATCAAAATTGAAATCCTTTAATAACATAAAGCATTTACATATTAATCGACTGCCTTCCCGCATCACATCGGTTGCCAAACACACAATTAAATTCATTACCTGGTAGAGCTTTACTCAAAAAAAATGACATCAACACAAATCCTGAAAATTGCACACACAACACCATCACAATATACATTCATTTTATCCTGTGGCAATGTGGCAGGACTTAAACTCTTAATCCCTGATATAGGAACACGTGTTTTGTTTGCATTTAATTAATACGAAACAACACACATCATCGCCATTTATCAAAAACTTCTTCCCCCATCATGGCACCCAACTATCCGTTTGACACATTCCGAATGAAAGGATCCGATAAAAGGCTGGCATGCACTATCTAAACGTGTGATTCGAAATGACCATCTCTGCACAACTGATGAAAATTTGTTGAATAAATTCCATAGTCTCTTTAGACCATTTTGAAGCTATTTGCATCAATGGTGGTATTTCGTCAGCTTAATGGATACTAGATAAACAAAAGCCTCTTCATGAACACAACAATAACTCTATAAGTCTATAGAGATGAAAATCCATCCATAGTTCTAGAGCAATTCAATGCCAAGAGTTTTTGGGTTTTTTAATAGTGCGCCAGAGAAAAGAATGAAAACTAAAATGAACACAACAGAAGTATATTGTTGAAGGATTGCCAAGAAAGAATAACTTAGGAGACGTCTAGGTCGTATGCAAATGTACTTGCTGAAACGTTTGAAAGATAAAATGTGACAAAATAAGAAAAATCGTATTTTGCCCAATTGACAACTTTTCTATTCAATTTAATCAATTTTTTTGTTTATTTTGATGCAGCCATTTAAACAAAACAGGGTGGCAACAATTGTTAATAGTCCAATAAATGAAGACTGAAAACCTGAGGTTTCCTTACAAGAGGTTGGGTAGTTGTGAAATTTTGATAAGTTGTTTGGGATACCCGGCAGATAGGGAACAAAATTCCACAACCACGCCCCTGCACCTTCACAATCTACGAAAAATTATTGAAAATCGGAACTTTCTGATGCATTCTAACGCAAAATTACTTAATATGCAAATTTGTTGTAAATAAAATTTCCTATAATACATAAAGTTTGTATTTACAACCAATAGCAACGGACCTATGAGGCAGTTTATTTTACTTTTAAAGCGCAATTACTTCGTACCCATTGGATTGAGCGCAAAAAACCTCATACACATACACAATCTTGTTGGAAATTTAATTCCCTATTTTGTGACCGGTACAACGGAATGAAGGTTAATTAAATAAAAATGGACAAGACTGGGTCGCTCGTACTTGCTCTTATGTGCCTACGCCGAATCTATAAAAACTGCTAAATCCACAACAATTAACGGTTTTCAGTAAAAATGAAGTACGTCATTACACGTCTTAAATATTATTGAATTTATTTCAAAAAATGTAGGACGGACATTTTGGTATGGAATTTTTTAGAGTTTATTAATATACAGCTGATCTTACAATTTAAATATTTTTTTGGAATATTGAATTTTCAAAAAAAATTAAAATTAACTTTAAATACACAAATTAATTTTTTCAAAATATTGGTATGCAGAATTAATTTGGCTACTTAGATCTTTTGAAATATAACATTTTATTGAAATCCAATGATCCGTTAACGAGAACGCCGAAAATTAAAAAAAAACCGTTATATGAAAGGTTCCGTTAATAAGCTTTTCCCGTAAATTTGTTTTTGATGAAATGATAGGTAATACCTACAAAAAAATCTCGAAATTTTGTTTATCAAAATCGTTGCAGCCATTTTCAAGAAAATAAACGTTTCCTTAACGGTTATATGGTAAGTACGGTTATTTTTAGGCCTACAATTAAAATTTAAATTTCCCTCTGAGAAATGTCAAAAGAACTTTAGCCGTTTAGCCAGTAGATCAACAGACAGACTGACATACTGGCAGACTGACATTTTTTAACTAACTTTTTTAGGCTTCGTAATGTCATGTTTGATGGTTATCTCAATTTTTTTATATGTTTTTTAGACGTGTGGTTTTCAAGAAGAAATAAAACGCATATAATTTAATGTTATGGCCAAGAATTTAGCTAATGGGGGGTTTGCCATTATGTTTTAAAAATAATTTCAGGCAAGTGGCCATAACGGCTGGCTCAAATAAATTCCAGCCTAGAGGCCCAATTTTCGATCACTGTTTGCAGAAATTGGGGCCGTATGTCAGCAATAACGCGCCTAATATTCTCTTCCAAGGCGTCAATCGTCCCGGGCTTATCCGCGAAGACAAGCGACTTCACACAGCCTCATAACAAATAGTCCAGCGGCGTTAAATTTCACGATTTTGGAGGCCACGCCCGCCGCAGACCCACGACGCGAGATAATGCGCTCACCAAAAGTATCCTTCAATAAATGTATTGTGTCGTTGGCTGTATGGCATGTAGCGCCGTCTTGTTGGAAACAAAGGTCGTCCACATCAACATCCTTAAATTTAGGCACGAAAAAGTCATTAATCATTGACTGTAACATTATGGCAGGCTTCATTTTTGAAGAAATATGGACCGATGATTCCCTCTGCCCATAGAGCACACCAAATGGTGATTTTTTGAGGATGTAACGGCGTCTCAACAATGGCTTGGGGATTATGATCACTCCAAATACGACAATTTTGCTTATTAACTTACCCATTCAACCAAAAGTGGGCTTCATCGCTGAACAAAATTTTCTTGTGAAAATCGGGATCGATGGCCATCTCGTTTTGGGCCCATTCACCGAACTTGCGATGCGCTTGATGGTCGTTTGGCTTCAATTCTCGCACGAGTTGGATTTTGTAAGCCCGCAAACCAAGATCCTTCCGCAAAATCTTTCATAAAGAGGATGGGCACAGCTCCAATTGTTGCGCGCGAAGGCGGATGTACTCATTCGGGTCTTCTTTGATACTCTGCTCCACAGAATCAATAGCGTCTTCGGTGCGCACTGTACGGCTTCTCTGAGGATGCGCATTATCCACTAGAGTAAACGTGGTGTGAAACCGATCCTTGGTTGCTTGAGTAACCGACTCTGCTGGGCGATGCGTGTCGCGAACCGAACCACTATTTTGGTAATAAATTTGCACGATTTGCAAACGTTGTTCAGGAACAAGTCTATTCATTATGAAATAGCCAAACCAAACTGAGCATAAATCAAGTGACAGCTGTCAAAAAGACCAACTCCGAAATAAGTATTGCCAAATTGAAAACCACAAGTCTAAAAAAAAACACCCTTTATTATCGCAATTAAAAATCTATAACAAAATATAAATTTAATAAAGTACCTTTATAGTCCAGTCAAAACGTACTTTTAGATGGAAAAAAATCGGAACTTAATGAAACTTTGGAATGTTATTCAGGGATGGTTAATTAACATTTTCTCAAGTTTTGGACCTCGAGGACCCTGTGCAAAAAGGAAAAGGGTGGGGGAATCTGCAAAATGTTTGACCGTTTTTAGGTTTTTTTTCATCAATAACCTTTTTTTACTATCTGACAATGCAAGAACCACTCTGCTGGGAGTAATAAGGAGATATAGGTAGGTGTCTGTAAGTTTTAGTGAAGCATTATTTTCTGCCACCCGGCATGATTGGGAATTGATTCAATTTTAAAAGTTCTTATTTTTTAGTCCGTGAATAACATTTTTTTTAAACGAGAAGCGTCAAAACTCAACCCTAAAAAAATATAAAACTTTTCATTCCTCCATTCATTACTTCATTTCTCCTACTTTTCTACACCCCTTATTGTTTTTGTCAAAAAAAAAAAATGAAAAAACAATTGAAAATAGGAATAATATGACAAAATGACAAGTCACATGACCGCGATCATCCTTCTACCAGAAATTATCTGGGTATAGATCAGTGCTTTCCTGTAAAGCCGCGGCAGTTCGCTAGTTTTCCTATAACCCTTTTTAGGAACAATTAAATGGTTTAAAGCAAACATATTTTGAGGCTTCCCTTGTTTTCTATTCACCATACGATTTTTGCCATCGTTATAATCCCATCAATATGCCGAAGTTCGATTGATTTCTTTATTTTTCGAATCCATAACATTCCCTTATATTATCTACTGCAAATGAAAAAAAAATTGATAGAAGCAAATTTCAATAAAGACCAAGGATTGTGTTCATCATTTTGTGAGGAGAGCATTATTTTTCGGTAGATAGGGTAGACCGAGCTCTTCAAAGCCAAAACCTATTGCAGACACAATAATTACAAAATAATGGCTTTTTGGGTGGCAGGGGTTTTATTTGTTTCTTTTGTGTGTAACACGAGGCAGAAAAAGAGCGAGCAGAAAGTCAGTAACCCTGGCATTTTGTTCTTTTTTTTGGAAATTTTGCCAACAAACTATATATAAATAGTATCTCCTGAATGGACCGCCACATGAAATGAAAGTATTGTAATAAAACTGGCTGGCTACATTAGACCGTTTCTGATTTGGTTTATACGCTGTTCCCTGTAAGTACAAAAAACGATGCAGGGATTATTTCTGGTGAATAACCGCATCTTGGAATCTTGATAATAGCTGGCGGGCTTTTATGAGTTTTTTTTCCAAAATGTAAATATTTTAACACTTTAATGCTGGGAAATAAATTTAAGTTTTATTTTTAATTTCATCAAGCTCTGTTGTGAAAATAAGGGATAAAGATATATTAACACATATTTTTTGTTTTTTAAGTTTATCCAACATAGGCGCTTAAGATGAGAAGAATTTGAATTAATAATCTGAAATAGTTTCTTAAACAAGAGATGATCAAAAATAGTGGCCATTATTATTTTTCTGTTGTGTAGAAAAGCGGAAGATGAATCACGGTAACCAGTATTAGAATTTTAATTACCTAGGAAATGCAAACGGCCAAGGAACACATTTTATCTAAGGTGTAGAGTTTGTGAAGTTACATAGTTATGACCTGTAGTAAGAAGCTTGCTCTAAATGAGATCTGATAACTTTTTGACAGTCTTGGCAATATTTTACATGAAAATGTTTTTGAAAGGATGTAAATTTACCGTCATCATCATCCGCCTCTTTCAAAGTACAAAAAAATTATTTTTTTCAGACTTTCAAGAAAAACCCTGCATTAGATAAAAAATGTGATATTTGTAAACACCCTTTGGCTGGTGCTGATGTAATAGCTCATGCTAAACACTGTTTTTTTTTGTCTCGTTGTATAATTTGGCCGATAAGGAAGCCACTTCGTTGAACAAGCTGAGGTTCGTTATTTTGAGTCCTAGGTGAGTGGTTTTTACACTGTCAGATAGGTATTGAATCCAGCTACCCGTACACCTGGTATCCATACACCAGAAATAAGGGGAGACAAATAATTACTTCACCTCCAGGAGTGAAATGAGAGTTCTTGATTCACCCCGACTCTCTCCCTTTTAATTGCTAATAGCTCTTCCGCCGTTTGTGTTATCGGCACCGAAGTTCCACCTACGAAGTTCAAGTCTACAACGTTTATTATGCACTACTTCTATGATAATGAGTTTATTTACAGAGATGTTTGAAAAAACTGAAAAATGTGGAAAATTTGTCCCCACTAATGTAGTTTAGTAGCGGTTGGCCCAAAAATAGTTTTGATCTCATTTGAAGCGGAATTAAATGCTGTACAACTTTTATTCCGACCATTTTTGAAAATATTGGTAAGTTTAAAACATACTACTACTTACTACTTAGGTGGCGCTACAGTTCGGGACGAACCTGGGCCTCAACCAACATGCCTCTCCAGCCAACTCGGTCTTTGGCTAGCTGCCTCCAGTTTTGCACTCGAAGTTGGTTCAGGTCGTCCTCCACTTGAGCGCGCCACCTAAGGCGAGGTCTTCCTTGACTGCGTCTACCCTCTGGGAATGAATCGAAGATCCTGCGAGCCGGAGCATTGTTGTCCATTCGCTCTACATGACCTAGCCATCCTCAACGTGATATGCGCATTTTTTTGACCAGGTCAATGTCGCTGTACAGCTCGTATAGTTCTTGGTTGAACCTTCTCCTCCAAAGCCCGTTAACGCAGATAGGGCCAAAAATCTTCCGAAGAATCTTACGCTCGAAACGACTAAGGATATCTTCATCCGCTTTAGATAGAGTCCATGCCTCGGCGCCATAGAGCAGGACTGGGATGATTAGGGTCTTATACAGAGCCTCCTTTGTCTTTTGAGAGAGGGCTTTGCTACTCAATTGCCTTCCTAGCCCATAAAAACAGCGATTGGCAAAAGTAATTCTTCGCTTTATTTCTGACGAGATGTTGTTGTCAGATGTTATAGCGGATCCGAGGTACACAAAGTCCCTAACTACCTCAAAGTTGTACCTGTCTATTGTGATGTTTTGTCCAATCCGCCGGTGTTGTGTGTCCCTTTTGATGGACAGCAGGTACTTCGTTTTGGCCTCATTGACTGCTAGTCCCATCTTAGCCGCTTCAGCTTCAATGCTAGCAAACGTTCCAGTGACAGCTCGCCGAGTTCTGCCAATGATGTCTATGTCGTCAGCGTATGCTAGCAATTGCACAGACTTGAAAAAAATTGTTCCACTAAAATTGACTTGCGAGTTTCTTATAATTTTTTCAAGTATTAAGTTGAAGAAATCGCACGTCAAAAGCTTCTGTGAGGTCAGAACCAACCTTGACGGAGCAGCGAGAGTTCTCCATCGTCATCCTGCACAGTCGGACGAGTTTTGTGGGGATGCCAAAACCTGACATGGCTCTGTATAGCTCGTCTCTATAAATGCTATCGTACGCGGCCTTAAAATCGATAAAGAGGTGGTGGGTATCGATTTGGAATTCTTGGGTGGTTTCCAGGATCTGCCGTAGAGTGAACATTTGATCGATTGTGGACTTTCCTGGTCTGAAACCACACTGATAGGGGCCAATCAGGTTGCTGATGAAAGGTTTCAGGCGTTCACATAGTACGGCAGAGAGGATCTTGTAGGCGATATTCAGGAGACTTATTCCTCTATAGTTGGCGCAGTTTAGAGGGTCTCCTTTCTTGTGGATCGGGCAAACGATGCCATTCATCAGGCATACTTTCTTCTGACCAAACTTTAGAGATGAGTTGGAGTATGCACTCTACCAGGTCATCTCCGGCCGCTTTAAAAAGTTCGGCGGGTAGTCCGTCGGGTCCAGCAGCTTTGTTGTTTTTGAGTTTAGATATTGCTATCCTTACTTCATTTTGGTCAGGTGGACGGAAGTTTTGTCTGTCATCATCCATGTTGAATGGTTCATTCTGCCTGACAGCGGGATTTTGGCCTTCATCGCCGTGTAACAGTCTGCAGAAATGGTCCTCCATGTACTCAGCACCGACTGTGACTCTACTACGAGGTTTCCATTCCTATCTCTACAGGCTTCTGTGCGGGATTTTTTTCCTTGGCATGTTCTTTTTACCTGTTGGTAAAACTTCCGCACGTTGTTCCTGGAGTAGCATCTCTCAATATCTTCGATCGCGCGCTTCTCATGCTCTCTCTTTTTCTTTTGGAGAAGCCGGTGTTCTTCCCGTCTTTTCTGCTCATAGAGCTCGCGAGCAGCTCTCGTCTTTCTTTGCAGAGCCGCTTTATATGCCTCTTGTTTGGCTGCATGGGCCTGCCTGCATTCGTCATCAAACCAGAGGTTTCGTGGTGGTGGTCTGGTGAAACCTAGCACATCAGTTGCGGCATCTCTGATGGCTTGTTGGCAGTGTTGCCACTGATCTTCGGCACTTGATGCTGGCGGTACTGGATTTCTTGAGAGGTTACGGGATATTCGATCGGCATAGGTTCTGGCGGTTTCTTGCGATTGCAGCTTTCCGACGTCATACTTCCTCACAGTATTACTCCGTTGTTGTGGAGTTCGGGTTATTCGCATTCTTACCTTTGCTGCAACAAGGTAGTGATCCGAGTCGATGTTAGCTGCTCGGAAGGTGCGAACATCCAAGATACTGGAGGCGTGTCTTGCATCGATCGCAACGTGATCAATCTGATTGACGGTTCTTTGATCTGGGTGTCGCCAAGTCCCTTTGTGTATATCGAGATGAGGAAACCGTGTGCTTGCAATGGTGACGTTATGTGCCGCTGCGAAGTCAATTAGCCTAAGTCCGTTTTCAGACGTTGTGTCGTGTAGGCTATGTTTTCCGACAGTCCTACCAATGATTTCCTCTTTACCTATTTTGGCATTAAAATCGCCTAGTACGATCTTAACGTCGTATTTAGGGCATTGCTCATAGGTTTTGTCGAGGAGCTCATAGAAGTCATCCTTGGTGGCGTCATCTTTGTCCTCTGTGGGGGCATGAGCGCATATTAGGCTAATGTTGGCGAATTTAGCTTTGATACGGATTGTCACAAGTCGCTCACTTACGTGTCGAAAGCCCAAGACTTCTTGCCTAAGTCTACCGCTTATGACGAATCCGCACCCAAATAAACGCTGTGGTCTTCTTGCGCAATCACCGTAGTACACGTCACAGTTTTTCATCCTCCTTTTGCCCGGCCCATTCCATCGCACTTCCTGGATGGCAGTAATTCCTGCTCTGTAGCAGTCTAGGGCCTCCGCTAGTTGTTTGGATGCACGTGGTCTGTTAAGAGTTCTAACATTCCACGTGCAGATCCGAAGGTCGTTGTCCTTGATTCGTTTTTCCGGGTCGTCAACAGTAAATCCGTCCTTTTCCAAGGCTATTGGTCGCTTCGCAACTTTTTCTTTTTTCCGTGGAAGGGTTGTTAACCCCACGCACAACCCCTAACCTGGAGGGCCAGGTCCTTTGTTGGATTCCTTGGACAAAAGGAACCGGAGAATCCGGAGTCAGTAACCCACTTCGGGGATATGAGCGCTGCCGTTGGCCCATTAAGGGTTCATCCGCCACCATCTCTATTTCAATGCCCTGACTTGCATTGAATTGTCCTAATGACCTTATCTCCAAATACGTCGAAGTAGCTCATTAGGGCGTCTGCTTCGTTGACTGTTGACGCCACCGTTGGTCCAATTGGTTGGGCTCATCCGCCGTACGTCCTCTTTCTGAGGGGCTCGTGCAAGACTTCTGCGAATCGATCAGAACAGTCATTAAAGCAGAGCATTATAGTGTTGCTATTTTTTCTGTGTTCAACACTCGCGCTTATAAGTTTAGCAGGAATGTCCGGATGGACAGACCAGTACCCGGTGGTTATCGCGGGGAGGTAAAATAAGCACAATTGATGTGTACGATATAGTTGCAGCGACTATGCATCACCAGTTTGATGCCTTTCAGTGCCTACCCTATTCATACAGCACCCAACCATCAAGTTTAAAACATACAACCGAAAAACCACAAAATTACCCCTTTTTGGGTACATAACACCCCCTCCCTTTAGCACAGATCCACCAAGAGGGAAAACATTAAATATTCGTATTGGGCCAAAACAGCCATTTATTTCCGATTTTAATGTATATCTAACGCTACCGGCCTATAAATGGTTTTACGAAAAAAAAAAAGTTTTCATTTTTAGAAGAGTAATTTTATTAAGATGGCACTTATTTCAAATTAAATAGCTTTATTATATATCAAATTAAAGGTTATCAAATAACAATTAGAATGGTATACAAAAAACAAAAGAGTTGGTTGTCTATAAAGTCGGACGATAATATTACTTGATAACGTCATAAGAAAACATTAATGGCAGCAACACCAACATACAGCCCGTTAACTCACACCCACAAACCCTCTCGTTAAATACACACGCACACCGCAATATCTACATCCAAAGCATGTTTTTTTTAAACGTGTGGTTTTCAATCTGGCAATACTTTTTTCGGAATTGGTCTTTTTGACAGCTGTCACTTGATTTATAATCAGTTTGGTTTAGCATTTCAACATGAATAGACTGACAACATTTGCCGCGTTACTGCGGACATACCGCCCAATTGCTGCAAAAAGTGGTCTTAAATTGGGCCTCCCGGTTGGAACTTATTCTAAACGGCCGTGGCGGCTTCTTGCCCGAAATCATTTTTAAAACAAACTCTTATCTTTATAATAAAGCTAAATTCTTGGCTATTATTATTATATGCGTTTTATTTCTTCTTGAAAACCACACGTCTAAAAAAAAGTTTCAAAATCTTTAAATTCTGGATCTTTGTTCTAAATCACTAAATTCTTCATAAAGCCTTACAATAATCTAATGAATATTTTTGGAATTTAATTATTTTATTCTTAGCTCCGTTAGGAAGAAACTGACAGTTACCTAATGACCAAAATCGCTCTTCAATTACTCTTTTGAAAGCTTAAATTCTGTTTAAGATTAGATAGGTTAAAATCAGCTTTGATATTTTTGTGAATGCTCGATTTGGTCCTCTATTCCCATAATCAATATGTTTTCTTAATATTCTGAATTAATATTCTCAATTTATATTATGTTGAGCCAATAACTCCAAACGTACAGTGGAAAAAAGCTCATTTTTTTACAAAAAAAAAAAAAAAACTTAATTAAACAGCATTGGGAACTCATTTTCACTGCCTTAATTTTTAGATTTTGCAGCTCCATGGTTCATTCTAAAAATATAAACAAATTAAATTTCAATTTACAAAATTCCCAACTTTGAAGTCAACGAAGTTACGCAAAACGTGTATCTAAATATTTTGCAGCAAAATTGTCTTAGCTCAACTTGATTAGGACTAATCAAGGGAAATTGCATTTTAAAGCTAAATTTTGCATTTCAAGGCTAATTAACTCAATTATTCCCTGGGACCGGGATTCTAGTTAGTCCGCCATCATAAGTTTACGTGTCTCACATGGCAGGAAGAAAGAAGCAAATCCAATTTATCTAACAGAACATAATTTCGTAAGTTATAGATGTAAATCTTTCGTTCTTCCTCTAAAAATCACTCAAAACAAAAAAAATCGCTTGAGATTTAAATTTAAATGGCTAACCGACGATAAATAAAAAGAGCAGACAAGAAAATATGAATTACAGCTTCTTACAACTCGAGGGGTCATTCAATTAATACAAAGTGACTCGTATTTGGTTGCGCAAGACGCACATCCAGATTTTTCTATTTGGTTCTGTGTATCTCCAAGTAATTCAATAAAATCTCTCGGAACAACTAGAGAAAGGGGGCAATGCAGATGAGAATAAAAACACAAGAAATACGACAGAATTTAATTAAAATTTATTTCTGAATAACAATGAAATGGTTGTTCTTTTATTGAGGAGCAACTATGTCGATGTCGACTATGACAACGACCACTTGTGACGACGACATCCACAACGTATGTATCTGAAGGAATTTATCTTTTCAATGAAGAACTAGGGTGCATCATGATGTTGTGGAGCGGATGTACGGTGGCTTAGCTATACAGCGCCGTAGATAGTGAATTCTAATTTAATTTTTTTTTTTTGGACTTGGTGTTGTTTATGGTGCATGCAACCTGCAACCACATTCATTCAGATTTCCCACTTTGTTGTTTGTCATCTCTGTAGTGCGTGTGCCTATGCTTGGAGTTCTTCCTCCTTTCCTCTGTTTCTGTCCTTGGGATGTAAAATGAAAAATTGAGGATTGTTTTCAGCTCAAGAAATGGCATTTTTACAGCCAGTAGCTATAACTTATTACAAAACATTGTTTTCACACTTAAAATGGTGTGAATAGTTTATGTAGGCCACAGAGGTGCCTGCAGATGTCGTCATCGTAATCATCAAGTTGTTAAGAAATAAAAAAAAAAAAAAAAAATTTTTTATACGTATCTATGATGAGTTTTGTGGTGCGAAGAAAAGCTTTGCACATTATGTATTTAAAGTTAATTGGAATTCTTTAAAGGGACGTTTCGCAAGGTGAAGGTGTGTTGGGGGACGAGAAGTCGTGAAAATTCACATAAGTTGGTCTGGAAGTCTATTGTATGGGAAGTGGCTGTGAAGAGCTTTTGGTTGTGGAAAGTCAATTTGATCTGGGAATTAAAAGCCTCTTGGAGAATTGAGAGGACAAAATAACAAACAATTTGTTCCAAGAATGTATGTCAGATGACCGGAACCTAAAAAACTTTTCCTGATCTAAGGAGGACATACTACTACGCCAACTACAGAGGCGTATAAAGTGTACATCTGAAACCTTTTGTCACCAATATGAGGGACATACCTTTATAGTTCTACTAAAAGATGGGACCCATTGGATCTAGATGGCTCTCAATTCTTATCACCAAACTTGTCACATGATGGGTTAAATTCAGAGAAAGTTACCTTCTCCAAATCTAATAGGGGAATGGTGATACACTTTCAATAAAGCTCTCACAGACTGTGAAGATTGTTGAACGTGTATTGGATGACCGTTTGACGAAAATAATACCGGCCTTTTGACAACCAGAGAGGGTTTGTTTCGGATAAATCAGCCACAGATTATATCCAGATCATATAAGAACCAAAATGGAAAAATATTGGGATTGCTCAAGAGATTTGCAGATTGCATTCAATAGACAAGCCGGAATCTTATAGGTTGCTCTTAGGGAACGCAGAGTTCCAAAAGTCAACACAAATATAATCGACTACAGGATTATCCAAAAAATTATCAATCAAAATGGTGTGCGTCTTTAGTGCTTTGCTCTTTGTCACAGTATTTTACTGTCTGCCAGAGAGTAAACCGACGGAAACAAAGTGAATCAATTATTCTTTGCTGGCAATGGAGCCAGCATAAGTGAAAATCCTACATCTTTGCCAGTAGCAACTGACGGATGAGTTGATGTTCTGGAGGGAAATGGATACCGAACTTAGAGCGATACAGCCTGAATACCTATGTTGCCATGTTCTGATCCACACATGTATATCTCGTACATTTATTTGAATGCAACAGTTCTTCGGTATGTCAAGACTTAAATTCTCTAACCGATGTTTGCAAAGACGATTAAAGGAAAATCGTAGTAGAATTGTAGTTGATGCTGAGAATAACTTCTGCTAACTGTATAACAGTGATGACGAACCGAATTCGGCTGTCAGGCGGAATAAACCATTCGCTCAGGTGGAGTAGAACAACACTTCCGCACAATCAGGTAGATCAGATTTTCACCTTATTTCACATTGCCGATTACTTTAAAAGCAAAAAGAAGAAGCTATATGCTTTCTGCGTAGATTTCAGAGCTGCTTTTGACTCCATTGCCCGTGCATCGTTATTCTATAAGCTTTATACTTTGGGTATCTCAAGCAAAGTTGTTCGATGTTGTTGAAAAGTTTCAAAGATATTTTCTTAAACGCATTTTTCGGTTGCCGGCCTGTACTCCAAATTACATGGTCCACCTTGAAACTACAATGCCGCCGTTATTCTTAAATACGCTAAAACTACACTCCGATTATATAATCAAGCTGCTGGAGATGAATGAGACAAGACTACCCAAATTGATCCTCAAGTCGATAATTACTTTGAGAGGCAACCTCGTCAAAAAATGGGAAGAAATAGGGGTTGATTGTGGAGAAAGATTACAGATTCAACCAGGTATTGGACCCGCTAATCTTAGAAACATGTTTCAAAATTTACTTGAAGGTGTAGCGCGCTCAGCTTATAGTGGTTATATCTTGGAAGCTAAATCATCTCAGTATAGGATGATTTATAGCCAGCTCGACTACAACTTACAAGGAAGCTCCTCCTTCTTAAACAGATTACCGCTTTCAATGATAAGTACGATATTTAAAGTAAGAGGGGAAATGATCAACCTCAACTACATTCCACATCGTCCGGACCTACCTATTTTGTGCGATATTTGCAACCTCAAGGAAAGAGAAGATATTTACCACTTTATTGCCAGATGTCCGATTCTAAGAGAATATCGAGTCAGATTCTTCGGTAAATCCGTAATGAACATAAACGAAGTTTTATGTATTTTGAATGGAAGTTTTGGTTGGGAGTAATAGTATAAATACACAACAATGGCACCGAATAGTCGAAGGCGAATTTTAAATTTTATTTTTTACTATTTTAGTAAGAAATGTGTAATATTGTTATAATGTCATTCTGGTAGACGGCTTTAAGCCAAACCATATTAAACTATGAAATTTATTGTAGATATATGTACAATGAAATATAATAAATAAAGTTTCAATAAGTAACACTTCCGCACAACAAATCTGGACGAGGTAAAGCTAGCTATATTTGAGTTTAAGCCAAAAAAGGCCGGAGCTGTTAAATTCCTCAAAGTTGGAGGAGCTAGGTACCAACTGTTAAGCCAGGTTTGTGCAGAAGAAAACATACTCGATTAATAGAATCTCAGCCAATCGCTACTTCTTCGGGCTATGAAGGCAACTGAGTAACAATGTTGTCTCTCGGGCAACGTAAGTGTCCGTTCATTAGGCTCTCATCAGACCAATCCCACTAAATGGTGCAGGGGCATGGACATTTTCAAGACTTGATGAGCAATTATGCAATGTCCCAAAGGCCGGAAAAATGTTTGGTAATTTAAAAAAAATATTAAAAGCTCTTCAATATCTTCGGTTCCAACGCTCATTGACAATGACAAACCATTTGTTTACTCTTCAGAGAAGGCAAAGTTATTCGCAGCCCATTTCGCTGCTAGCTGTACGTTGTTTTAAAGCAACATTGCCCTCCTGTAATGTAAAATTGTCAATGGGTCAGAAAAACTTGCACTCGTACAGAAGCAAGAGTTCTCAAAGATCTCGGTAAACACAAATCTGCTGGATGGTATACCATTCCATTCCTTTCAAGAGGTGTTCTTCCACACTTGCAAAACCACTGCTGAAGCTTTTGCTTTTCCATCGCTCCTACTTTTAATGCTGTTTTGAAAACTGTTTAATGCTTCGAAAGCTCAATGCTGTCTTCTGTCGAATTGTTCATTGTTCATGAACGGCACACGCATTAAAGAAACCGAAAAGCTTTCAGTACTCTGTACCGATGAGCTCGGAATGCTCATCAGTTCACGCTTAAGCCGTACGCTTGGAGTACCGTAAAATACAGATTCTTTTTTTAGCCGAACAACACGAATTTAGAATAGTCTACCAACCTCCCAAAGTTTCTAATGCTAGCGCAGTATTTTTACACAATAAAAGGATAACTTATAATCTTGTACGTGCTAAGTATAAAAAAATAAAGCATTGCGTACTTTAAGGTTGGATGAAGTGGCAGGAAAACTCTTCCATCTTCCGTGATCGAAAAACGCTCGACACATTTTCATTTACTTTTATATCAACAGTTACACATAGGATTAAAACCTTATATAAAAAGTCATTGTTAGAAATACTTAGTAAAATTGTTTTTTTAATTAAATGAATAAATAATAAAAAATAATTAAAAAAATAAATTTAAATTTTATCAAAATCATAGAAGAAGTTTTCGAGAGAAAAACATAGAGTCTTAAGTCGGAAACACAATTTCTAACTCACAAAACAATCCACTTGCTCATACTCATACATTTCAATAGTGAAGTCCTTTATAAAACCCAAATAAGTTTTGTTATTCTGTATGAGGAGACCACATCATGTTCCTTACCACAAGTTTGTCAACTTTCCAACCCAAGTACCAATTTTTCCAAGGTCCAATCAAAAACAATTACGTCATAACCTAAGACAAAATTCACATCATCAAAGTAAAACCAAGGAAAGCAAAATACACCCTATTTACATACATATATACATAAATATGTGTTTTTTAAATCTATTTTTAAATACAAAACTTAATTTTCCATAACACAATAAACTGTTGCTCACTCATGAGAAACACACTATGCAGGTCCTTCTGAAGGCAAATAGATAACTTTGCAGCGCATACCCCAAAGACAATATTTGTAAGATACACAACAAACACTTAAAATCTCCATAGTTCGTCCCTCCCCGCACATCCATACTCAAGGTCTGTCTCACTCTTCTTGTACTTAAGTTCACTCATCTAATTATGAAAACCCATTATCCTTCCTTAATGAATGTCCTTGTGCACATTTGTAGAAATGAGATACAAAAAAAATCCATATACTCGTAGATATGTTAGATTGAGCGCCACATAAAACCGTTACACATGGCATTGATACTTTATAGATGAAAGGAAGTCGGTTGAACACGATACATAAGCGGAAATAGGTCAACGGGCGACGTCCACGACCACACAAGAGGCTTCAATCCTTTTTTTTTTTTAATTTTATTCAGCCACATAAAGGCTTTTTTTCCTATGCTGTTCTGTAGTAGGTACTTCTGTACTTTCTATACTACACGACACGTTTTCTGTGTGATCAACAAGTTGAACAGTTGGCTATACCGGAAATCGTGTCTGTAGACTCCCTCACAGCTTGCAGGGTTTCACTAAAGCGATTTTCTTTGTAGCGATGTCATTTGCCATTACAGCACCACAGTTAGACTAGAAGGTACATCTACATTGTTTGGGAAAATAGTTCTGTCAGCTTGTCACATAACTATGGGACATGGAATAGAAAATCAATAAACTCTTGTCAAAAGCCCTTTAGAAAGACAATCAAGTTATGAAAGAGACGAGTGTTTATGTTTTCATTCCGATCGGTAGGTGGCGGGCGGTCGATGTGGATGAATCAAGGATTCCATCATGCGTTCATTATTTTTACATCACAGACCTGTCAGCGAATTATGATGGAGGAAGTTGGTTGATTTAATTAAATTTTTCAGCCACTTAATCAGATACTCTATGACAATTGCAGTTTAAGTTCTGGTAAACAATTATCTGACATCATTTCCATTAAGTTTGCAATCGTGGTAGCTATGCAGGAACAGAAGCTTTCATTTGACCTCAATCATGAAACAATCTAAAACCGTCAGGCTTTTGGATGTTTCTTATTAAGTTTATATTTCAAAAATGTAAAGCCAATATTATGATAGTAATTCATGTTCATCGTCTTCCCAAAGTCTAATTGTTGATCTTCATTAAAAAAGGTCAAAAATTGTTTACCAATTTCATGTACCAATTTAACGACTTCTGACTTGTATTTATTTAAATTAATTTTGTAAAGACTCATTTCAACGTCACTCTGTGTAACAGCATTTCAATTTTGCATGAATAAGTAATCATTTGATTAAAAAACTTAAAATGAAAGCGTTTACAAAATGGAACTATAATAAGGCATTGGTTTTCCCTTTCGTCGCACAGCCTCAGGTGGATTAAGAAGTTAGATTACATATACAAGGTAAGAGTTAAACTTGCGGAATACTTTATGATGTAAAGATACCCTGGTGAAGATATCGTGTTTTAAATTACTTTTGCTAACTTAAATGTTTCCTCCATAGTCTTTCCTTTTAATTTAATAATTTACATAACTTTAGTATGTTTTTTTTATTAAAATATTTTCGCAGAGAAGACAAAAACCACTGTTTCAGCTTTTCAATCACTTCTATAGTTCTGGAATCTTTCCTAGAAGATTTGAAACGGTATTTTGCAGACATGTTCCAAAAAAGCGATCTTTTCTCTCCCTCCTCCTATCGACCAATTGCGCTTGCTTCCCGTATTTCCAAGGCCATGAAAACTCTGAGTAATCTTGAGCTTAAAAAATATTTCAAAGATCGAAAGCTTTCAAATGACCGGCAAAACAGGTTTCACAGTAACTGTTCTACTGGTGAACGGAAATGACTTCCCGAGGCGTAGCCATTTTTTGGTGATTATTAGACCGCACATCAGATTTGGGGCTGCAACAAATTTCGTGTACAAATGAAAATCGAGACTTCATCAATAACGAATCAGCAAAAGTTCAAGAAATTCTACAGATTCAACAAAAAAACACCAACGAAGATCGGAGCATGGAACGTTTGTATTGTGTAAGCAGCAGGCATTCAGAAGAAGAGCTGAATATACTGCAAATTCGGAGCTGACGAAAATGTGGTACTTTATCGAAGGAGGAGGCAGACATAGGTTAAATGGTGTCGAAATGATGCTAACGAAGAAAGAATTCAAAAGACTAATATTAAAACTGTATACCAATACAGGCAAGAGCAAAAGATTCATGGATATCCCAAGACAAATGGTAGAAGATCACTTAAAGGAACTATTCAAAAAGTGATGCTTAGCAAAAAAGTGTGTAAATCGTGATAAGAGGTCAAGGGTGGACAAACTTGCGGAGAAATCGGACCATGCTGCATGAAACCTTGTAGTGACTAAAGAAGATCAGATGAAGAGGTAAAAGGAGCACTTTGTTGCACAACTAAATGACGACCACAATACAGACTTGAATCCTCAATTGAACAGAATGCGCAAGTCGTATAAGGGTATTGAAACATAAATAAATATAAATGCTTCAAATTCAACGCTATCTCATTGTTAAGGCAGAACATACCCGCAATGGCATTATTTTCAAACCGATAAGCTCTCAGTACTCAGAATGTGTGTTAATAAGGCTCTTCGTTTGAATGACCACATCCTATAGATCTAGACAAAAAAAATGCTGCTAAATGCTCACGTTTACTATATCGGTGCAAGATTCAACCCTTCTGATTTGGATACAAAGCTATAATTTATATACGTCCAAAACCTTAATACAACTCAAAATTTGGCCAGGTGCATACCTGGAAAGACCATGGACGACGAACGAATTACTTGGATGTTAAGGCAGCAGTATAGTGATGCTGATTTTCGAAAGAATTTTTTTTTCTTTCTGACGCACATTTTCAACTAAATATGCAAAAATGCCAACATTCATTGTTGCATATGGTATAAAAAAAATTCCCTCGTGATACACGTGTTTTCATTGCACCCCCAAAAAGTAACTGTGTGGTTTGTAGTATCATCAGTTTACCGTCGTAGCTGCACCTCAATCTATTGAAAACTATGGTATGGCAGGTAAACAAAATAAATTACAAGGCTGGGTCGCACGTACTTGCTCTTATGTGCGGTCACAGCGTCGAATTAAATTTAAATAAAATCCACGACTGGGTCGCACGAACTTGTTCTTATGCTAGATAATTGCTTAATATATTAAAATAAAAAAAATATGTTTGTCCAAAATTCTTTAATGTTTTTAATTAGTTTAAGAGTTTTCTCGGAAAAACTAAGTATGCAATGAAATTTGAAAACTAAGTGTCTATCGAGGAAAAGAAATATTGCAAATCGTTCGAACAGTTTTTTTTTAGTCTTTTGTTTTTTGAAAAACTTTTCGAAGAAATATTTAAAAAAAAATTCAATCAACCCGTTTTCAAAATACTTCGAAACCAATTTTTTTAGAAAATTTATCGAAATTTTGAAATGCAATCCTGTGTGCAAAATTTTATTGAAATCGGGATAATGGTTCACCATAAAACCGCATTTGAAAAAACCTGTTCTATTAGAGGTACCGTTATAGAACAAATTTCTAAAAACTCGTTCTAACTAAAAGCTGTATTGTTGTAAAAAAAATTTCGACTTCTCTATCATCGTAATGTCATGTTTGATTGTTAGAACTTTTTTTTGCACGAATCCATAACTTGCCTTATAGTACCTATAATCGCAAGTAAAAATGTAGTGCCTGGGAGCTTAAGAAGGCAATGAAGTTAAGAGGTTTTGAGTAAGTCAAAAGTTAATCATGGCTATGTGATTTTTCTATAAGGACTTGAAATTTCCAGCAGGGCAACTTTAAGTTAAGGTCAAGAGTTCGTTAACTGAGTGAGTTGAATTCATATTTTAAACAATAGTAAAGCCCGAAAAGTAAACTGTTAAGTTAGTGGAATTAAATTCTCAGCTAATGCTTTATTTCGTAACCTAGTTTTATAAAAAAGGTTCCGTTTGTTTTTAAGAAATTTAACAAGACATATGTAGGTCACCAAGCCTTCCACTTCAACTTCCTTTTTGAAGTTTTTAACGGTAGCACTTTGTTGAAACTTCGGTGAAAATTTGTTTCATTTTCTTTTAATTAATATTAATTTTACGGGAAAATGGATCACAATAAGATTTTTTTTTTTCTAAAAGTCAATAATGAAAATTGAAAATGTATTAAAAAAAATGTTTTTCTTAAAAAAAAAAATACTAATTAAGATAACGTGGTAATTTTAAATTGGTATTTCTAAGACTACACTACCTTTTCTAAATGTCTGCATTACTATTCAATTTGTTTGTCAAAGGAAAACTGAATTGCAAGAAACACTATCACGGGTATGTAAGCTTCTAAATAGATTTATTTGTAGAAACTAAGAAATTTTCTTTTGACTATCACAGGAGACATTGAAATTTCAATAGCACAAATGATGGTGATGGTTTCTAGGAAAAAGGTACTTTCTACCCAAAACGATTTTTCCTTTCCAATACCTATTCATCCATTTGCCTTTTTATGAGGTTCTGTTGCAACTTATAAAGTTGTCTTTCAATTAACATTCTTAAATTCGAAGAAATCGCAGATGCAATAGTTTTATTTTTCAAATAACTATCAATTTGAGACTAGTTTCGTACTTTGTCTAGGAAAAAATTACCTCAACAAATAATAGTTGTTGAAGTTAAAACTAGACAAAAAGAAGGTTATTTTAAGCAAACATTATTTATCAGAGTTGTATGGAGCTGGTCTTCTGGCCCAGGCAGATTTGTCACAATGCTAATGCATCTAGCAGGCTTTGAAAATATGGTACAATGCTAACGTACCAAATTCGTTAGTAAATACTATATACAGTGCCGTTGGTCAAACCCTTTATTACCCTTTTCCGGCGCAGTTCTTGGAATTTATGAGAAGTACGAGGTAGCAAAATGTCGTTCAAAAAGTGCTTAAAAATCGATGTTTTTATGAAGAAGAGGTGCATTCAGCTCGTGATAGCAGTCCAAAGCGAACCGAAGTGAATAAGTGAAAAAAAAAATGGGAAAAATAAGTTCGGAGTGCAAAGCCAATATTTTGTGTCTGTCACGTCTTAATTTGACAACTCGTGAAATTTCCAAAAGATTGAATGTTGCTCAACAAACTGTGGCGTGGAATTTGAAAAAAATATCGTGCGACCGGGACAACCAGCAGGAAAAAGGGCTCAGGGAGGCCAAAAAAGACGACAACAGTGGAAGATCGTTTTTTGGTGCTGCAAAGCCGTCGGCCTCGGTTCGAGACTTCAGTGGATTTTAAAAACGATCTTTGTCGAGCTACAGGAAAAGTTATTTCGTCAAGCGCAGTGAGGAAAAGGCTCGTAAAAGCTGGACTTAGAGCACTCAAGCCAGTTACTGAAGCCAGATTTTCCAATAAGAGTCAGAGAAAAACGATTGGCCTGGGCTCAGGAGCATCTTAACTGGACTCAAGACATGTGGAACAACGTTATCTTCTCCGACGAATCAAAGTTTAAGCTGCATGTTGGAGATGGGAGGATTCTTGCGCGAAGAGAACCAAAGGAAAGACTAAGCTCTGAATGTATCTTACGGATGCCCCCCAAAATTGAAGGTGTGATGGTCTTGGGATGCTTCTCTGGAGATGAAAAAGGTAGAAAGTTACTGCAGAAGTTTACCTACGGGTTTTGAAAAATAAATTTGAGCCCTCTGCGCTGGAGTTTTTTGAGACACTTGCAGATTCATTTTTCAACAGGACAATGCTACTTGCCATACAGCCAAAATAGTAAGTATGAACTTGTTTTTTTTTAACATTTAAGATTAATATCAGGCTTTTAAATAAGCTAGAACTTCTTTGACTAAAAATAATATTTGAATTTTTTTTTTAGGTTAAAAAGTACTTCGAAGAAAATAATGTCGATGTATTAAGTTGGCCTCCCTGCAGTCCAGATCTCAATCCAATTGAGAATATCTGGTCAGTAATGAAACTCAAGGTTGCGAAGAAGCGTCCAGTGTCAATTGGAAACCTAAAAAATTTACTTATCCGGACCTGGAACACCATACCTGCATCCATATGGAAAAACCTATCTGAGTCAATGTCTCGCCGGTGTGCAGCTGTAATAAAAGCAAGAGGAGGTCCAACAAAGTACTAAAAAGATAGAGAATGTTTCTGAGAAGCAACAAAAAACAAAAAAAACTGCACAAATAAAGCATTTTTTTTTAATCCCTACAAATGGGCCAGGTAGGTACTCAAAAAATCCATTTTTAGGTATAACAACATTTTACTGCCGTGACCGCGGAATACTCTAAATGTATCATGAAACGATTGAAACCGCATAAGAAAACGAAACCTCATTAAAATATATGTAGTTATTGCAACAAGTTTGACAAAATTCGAAAAAAAAGTTTGACCAAAATTTTTCGAACGGCACTGTATAATATATTTTTCTTGCATATATTATAGAATAATAATTATTAATTAATGTAATTTCCAAATATCATTAAATATTCACATGAAATTAGAGTTACTTTCGTCAATTTGTTTTCACTTTCCGTCTTTTGTCCTTGGTTTTCTTTTGAGGAGCTTCTAACTATACAGCTTTTAAAAAAGCTCTTATTGATGGGTGTTGTCGTGAAGTATTTGTTTTGTTGTTTTAGAGCCAGTTCAGATGGGGTGTATGATTTTTAGTTATGCATTTTCGAAGGAATAATATTTTACTTTCTTCTAAACGATAGAATAATAATTTCGGTATTTGCCTGCCGTTAGAGTACCAGTGGATCTGTTGCTGCGGAAGCCTTATTACCGGTGATTAAGAAGCTTTCGTGTTTTGAGACATTTCCTGAGATGAAAGTTAATCAGAAGGATGAGACCTAAATGCATTTGGTTGATAGTTTTACTATATAATCCGGTATTAGAATATTACCCTCAACTGTTATTTAATTAAAATACAGAAACTATGTTAAATCATGTATAGATTGATTTGCGATGCAAATAGGTTGCCTAGCTAAATCTGATGCCGACGATGTTAAACAATAAATTGCTTAATTAATTTTTGTTGGTAAACTACCCTCGTTTGTTATTTTAAAAAGTCGATCATCAGATGAGAGGATATGTCCCAAAGAGTAAAAAAACGTGGCTTGACTACTATCTTCTAGTGCTAAGTGTATGGTTGATAGGTTTAAACGTGGAGGTTAGCGTAGAAAATAAACCGTCACATGTTATTTAATCGAATTATATATCAAATGCAAGCTTATTTCATTCGAAATCTAACGGTATAGAGTCGCTTTATCAAAAAATGGTGTTTAACTAGGGTTGCCTACATTTTATTTGGTATGTGAAATTTAAATTTATATAATTAATTATATATTTATGGCGGTACTACTGAAAATCAAGTATTGAAAGTTTTTTTTTTAAGCTAGAAGTCTTTTCTATTACCTTGTTTTTAAATAATGTAACCCTTATAAAAAAATCGACATATTGAGAAAAAAATGATAAAAAATAGTTTATTTTGATTTTCCTTTCAAAAATGAGATAATTTTAATTAAAGTTGCTATGATTGTTTGTTACTTCAACTATTTGTAATCAAATAGTGATAACCACATGGTTTTAGGTGTTTTAGTTTTTGATAAAAATAAAATTTACCAAACCTACTTGTTGGTATATATAAACTTTTCACATTTGGGGGATAGTACGATAATTTTGCCGCAACAAAGTAATAACAGATTCTTGTAGAGGGACTAAATACACCTTTTTTACAGGGAGGGGCGCTCTAACTCACCCTGTTTAGGTGGTAAAGTCAATTTTCTAAAAAATAACTCAAAATTAAAAACAATTATTTAAAAACAATGGCGCACGTTCATAGATGTTTGAAAAGTTGTTATTATATTGTTGCTAATACGGTCTCGAGTAGAGGAGTGATAACCACTACCGGCAGCATTCAGTTCGGCGCCAATTGGGCTACAAGCAGATCAGCTTTTTCTGATTTGGCGTTTCGTTGAAGAATTGCGTAGGAACCTATAACAACAAATAATTCAGTAGGTTTTTTTTTAAATGAGCAACAATATTTACTGCCTTTGGGTCGTTGTAGTATTTGCTGGCAAATTTTGTCTTCATGTAAGAATTCGGCTTGAAACTTGTTAAAATTTTTCTTGGTGAAATTGAATTTAAAAAACTTTCTTCCCTCAAATTGATAACCTCTTTACAGCTTGAATTGAACAATGAGTAATCTTCAGGTTTGATATTTTTTCACATATTCGGGACGAATTTTTTTATTTCCTAAACGAAATAAGAGTTTGGTGCAGCAAGCGTCACTATCGAGAAAGTATATACACTGTTCAAAAAAATTGGTCAGCACAGGTCTTATGGGAGAGCTTTTTTCAACACAGTGGCACCTGCCAATCTGTTTACCAAAACAATTCCCCTGAAATAAATAATTAAACCAGTGACTTACCACATCATTGTTTTTTTAATTTTATCTTTAAGGGCGCACATCCAAACTCACCTATTTTCTTACCTCATGGTTGTGTGGAAAAAAAATTTATATGTTTTTATAAAAATTGTATTGTCAGATTTAACCTACAAGGCGGCAACGCTAGTACATTTTTACCCAAGTTATTAAGCATACAGCGGCATAGCTGCAAGAGCTTTTGTATGCGATAGACTTATGGAAAGTGTTACAGCCAAACTGAGATACAAATGTCCTATTTTTCCTGTACTGGCAATCTTTGTTGGACAGAGTATAGTGACTAATTAAATTTCCCAGTTGACTTTCTCGTGTTGCCAAAACGGTTAATTTATAGGTTTTTTTTAACTATAGATTTTGTTGACACCTACTTTCTCCAAAACGATAAAAGTATTTTTTCCTTTGTTCGGTGAGATATAAACCATCAGATCACCACGGGCTCTATTGGTTCGAAAACCGTACTCCCGGTTATTCAGCAGCTTTCGTTCCTTGAGATAAGATGTCTAGCTTGCACTAGGAGCTTGAAAAGTTGTTCCTCAACTTTAGTATTGAACTCACAAGTCACAATGTCTGAGTTAGCAGGCAAACATCGTAAGTATAAGTAAGCACCACTGCTGCCCGAAATGGCTACGACATACTGGCAATTCATTAATACAAACGAGCCTCGGTTGTAAAGTTTTAATCAAATGAATAATTTTGTTCTTGTTTGATTTTTTTTTTTTGGATAAAAATGACTATGGAATTAGAAAACAAAAATATCAAAATCCTATCCCAAAATTCCCTTGAAACGGCAATTCCAACACGGCAACAAGACTGTCAAGAAACTTGTCATTTATAACCTCAAAAAAGATTTCATATTTAGTTGCATTGATTAAAATCAATAAAAACTCATTCAATTTGACACAATCGAAATACTTCATTGTTAGACCAACACAAAAGTATTGGTAAGCGCGTAGGTTATACAAATTCTTCAAAAGCCAGTGACAGCATTGGCAGGTGTGGCCCCGGCCAATTGAAAACCACTCAAAAAAAAACGTTCCTTCAATATTCCAATTCACTTAAGCGATTTACCTCAGTTTATATTCCCGTCATGCACACTACTCGCAACCTGTCCACAACAACACATCCATGACTGCACCGCACCAACCACGTTATATGGACGTGTAGCGGGTATGCTAATTACATTCGAATGCCAATTGAATATTTTATTAAATTTTTGATAGCATCATGCTGGAAAAATAAAACAACAAAAATCACACTCAAAGCTTCTGAAACACCCTGAGGTTTTCCAAAAACCAAAAATATCTACCTGGCCGTTGCCATAAATCCAAAGGCTAATCATATTTTTACGACCTGATTAATCACATAGATGTTTGGCTCGTAGACGATGACGCGTTACAGCATTTCTATACCAATGTTTGATGAAATGCAAACAATTTTTGGATTTTCCAAATTCTATGGAACTCAATATTTAGAATTTTTCTTTTGGTTTGTTTAAACAACACAAAAAACAAAAATCCAAAAATACACTCGAAAAATGATCGGCAATAAATCAATCAAAATTTCCGTGATGCATCTGCGGTTTAGTTTTTCCATCCGTCAGGACGGGGCAGATGTAATAACCAATTATCCACGAGTGTACCCTACCCCACCGATCATTCGGAAAATGAAGTGTTCAGATAAATTCAATTCAAGTCAATTTCCAGTAATTTGCAGTGTTCTATGCTATTTCCTCTAAAATTTAATTAAAATACCCATTTTCGGACACACCATCCGGGAGGGGAGAATTTTTTTTTTTTGTATCTTGTATCTGGGTATTTCAAGCACAAAGGAAATGTTTATATTCCGACAGATTGTGGCTATCCGTATCTGATTGGAGGGTGAGATTGAAATGGGAAAATATATAACAAAATAACAATTGTTATATGTTATGCATGGAAGAGCTGTGGATGGGAGTTGAGTTGTAGTTGTTTATTTTTAAATACAACGCTGTTTTGAATGTTGGAATGAACAACGTTTAACACAGTTGGTTGCGTCAGCGTTTGGCTGGAGTATTCAGAAAATACTGAAAATTGGAAATATTCACTGAAGTTTTGAAAACCAAATGTAGAAATGGGTTAGAAAATTATTATTTACGGCTTAAAACTACTGCGGTGGACACATGTAGAGGGGAATTCAAATATATGTCCATGATAGGCCCGTTTCGATCAGAAATGCGGTATCTATTTCCCTACAGAACATCCACTCATAGAATAAGTGCTCGTTGCAAGGATCATTGCTTATGGTGGCTCCTGATTATAAACAATAAATAGTGGATTCACAGTGCCCCGTGGCTTAGTGGATAGTGTGTCGGACTGCTAAGCGAATGAGCTTGGGTTCGAATACCGCTCATAGCCATCTTCTTTTCCAGGGTACTTCCTCTTGCGAGGAACTGACAAAACCTCCAAGAGTAAAAATTGTCCCGGAAAAGTGTATCTCATGAAGCCGTTCGGACTCGGCGGTAAACTGTAAGTCCCTTCCATTCTTTCAAATTGACAACACACACACAGGAATGGTTAAGAGTATAAGTTATTAGGCCTTGGCTCCTTAAGGAGCTGTCGCGCCAATAAATACATACAAATAGTTGATTCACTTTCAGTTCCCTCACCTAACTAAAGAGCACAGAAACAGATATCAAGATGCTTCCTTGGTACACACCAATTTTGATTGAGAACTCGTTAGTGACTCCTTCAAGGTTTTTTTTTTATTTTTAATCGGCGCTTACTAAAGGGGTTATTAATATTCTTATTATAAACAAACATTGCGTTTAGGAAAGTTAGACAAAAGATAAAAACGAAGTACTGGTTCACATTGATTTTGAATGTCTTTAAATCTTAACGAAGGAAAAAAATAGAGCCGGGTAAAGCATCCAACATTGATCGTGTGCGGCTGAAAATTGAGTCTCTATACTAGTACGTCCGAAATTCGGCTTAAGGATTAATTGATAGATATGCCAAGCTATGCGTGTATGACGGAGAGGAATACATTTGGCTATATTGCTGGAGCAATGTATATAAAAATAGGGATAGAATAAGGATAGACAGTAAATACTTTAACCATGTTCCAGAGAAGCCTATCTACATATATAGCTAGTTTTGGGCGAATCTGACGGGGAAAAATATTTTTTCCATTGGCTTCGCGGAAACCTTACCATTTTGCAGCATTTTTAGAGATTGCTTTATATAAGCATATCCTTGAACGCAAAGTGGTGGTAACTCTGTTCCTATCTTCAAGTGCTATAGTTTGCTCCCGAGTAATTCGCGTTTCTATGTGGTTATAAACCGATCTTAAATATTATAAACACTAACAATCTATTTATAGTTGTTGCATTTCTAATTTTAATTGAAATTTGTGGTGATACAGTGCTTAGTTTTTGCAATTTCAAAGAAATCTTATTTCCTTTAAAGCAAATACTCTAAGTGAACAATTCACTGTTATATCAAATATTATTTTTTTTGATTTTTTAATTTTAAAATTTTAAGTTTTGAAAACAATCAAAATTTAAAATCTGAAAGGAAATATCAACAGCTTTTCAATAAGTGGTAAACGATTTCTGTGCTTAGCGTATTTCCTAAGTTATAGTAATTTTTGTGAAAAACCCATTTAATTCGACCCGTGGAATACCAATTTAAAGGGTTGCCACCTTTTTTTTTTTTTTTGTTATTATTATATTTTTTTTTTGTGTAGCTCACGTAAAACGCCCTTCGTATTTTGAATATGGATTCCTTAAGCTGTCTAGTCTGTAAAAAAACTTCTAGTGATGTAACAGTTTCTTGTGCCGTATGCTTGCAACTAGTTCATGCTAAATGCATAGGTATTAAAGGTAAGGATGCTGATAAATTCACTTCTGTAGCTGGCTTACGGTACTTTTGTACTAAGCATGACAAAATTTCGGTGGATAAATTACATTGGAAAGTCCTTAAACTCCAATAATTATTCAACAATGTCTCCACAATATTTTCGGATATTCAAAAGTTATTCGATTTCGATGTTTTATCGTCAGAAAGAATGAGTGAAAGTTTTAAGGCCATTGAAAGTCCGCAAATAAATCCTGAAGTTCAAGTACCATTGATTTTGCTGACGCCTTCACCGCTTTCAAATGAAAGTCGATCGGATCGATGTAAGAACCCAACGGAAAAAATTCTTCAGCAACAAAATGATCACCGGGAACCTCAAGTCTTGGAGAAATCTTCGTCGTCACCATCTTTGTTGCAACCTAGAACTCTCCGTTCAGGTCCGAAACCCCAAGCTGAGAACGATAAATTTGTAGCCGTATCAAAAAAACCTCAGAAACAACCAACAGTTCAATCCAATGATGAGTTTACTGGCGGCCCACCGGTTTCCTCAATAGCTTCCATTACGGATGAGAGGATTTCTGACCCGGCAGGATCCTTATCTGATGGTATTGAACTGTTGCCCTCAACTTCCGCAGTGGGGGGAGAAAGAACCGCAGAGGAATTTGATCTCGTTGCTATGGAAAGACCTTTGCCAATTTTTATTTCAAATTTTCCACAAACAACTAGTGAGTCAATGATATGGTCTTATTTACTAAAAAAATCATCAAATTTAGACTCATCTTGCCTTAACATTCGCAAAATGAAGCTGAATGTAGATCGGAACTACTCCTCCTTCATTATTGATGTAAAGCGTAATAATGATATTTTTAAATTATTAAATGATGAGAAATTCTGGCCGGTAAACTCAATAGTTCACCTTTTTCGGAAGCGACCTACTGTAGCCAAAAAGAGGTCAAATGTACGAAATACTCAATGAGTTATTTCTCAATGTTCTACCAAAATATTGGAGGATTGAAGACAAAACTAAAATCAATGTTTGCTTCAAGTCTTGGGTTTAACTATGATGCAATACTTTTTACTGAAACATGGTTAGATAAGTCTATTTTGGACAATGTAATACTATGTAGTTCGTATCAAATATTTCGGTCAGATCGGTCTTCCTTAACCAGCAGTAAAAAGTCTGGTGGTGGAGTTCTAATTGCCATTAGAAAGTGCTACAACTGTAAAATTGTCTCTATGCCCTCAATAAGCGTAGAAATGGTATGTGTTATAACTCTCCTCAAAACTTTCCAACTTTTTATAGTCTGTGTCTACATTCCACCAAAAATGAATTGTGAACTTTACGATCAATGTGTTATAAACATTAAGTACATTGTTTCCCTGATGAATCCCAACGACCGGTTACAACTTGTTGGTGATTTTAATTTACCAGACATTGAATGGGACGTTCTTCAAGAAGATGACAAATTTTTGTCACCTACATCGTTGACATCAGAAACGAGTATTTCTTTTGTGGACTCAATGTGCTCTTTAGCCTTAAATCAAGTTAACCAGTTTAAAAATGAAAGAGGTAATTTTCTCGACCTCGTGTTTACGGATGATGTTAATGGCTTAACGGTGCAAAGATCATGCCCTTTATAGGATGATGTTAGATTTCACCCTTGCTTTGAAGTTTTAATGGAAATGCCGACCTCCGTTTGTGCTAGTCAATACGACCATGTCTATGAATTTGACTTCAAGAAAACTGATTTTGAAAAACTCAATATGGAACTTTCTCAATTTCACTGGGATAGTGTCATTTTTAATATGGATGCTAGTAAAGCAACTGATACTTTCTATGAAATATTGTACAACAGCTTTTTGAAAACAATACCTTGTCGCCGCATCAAAATTGTTGATAATTGTGTTCCTTGGCTCAAACCTTTCCTTAAAAGGCTTAAAAACAAAAAAAAACAAACTCCACAACAAGCTCAAATTCAAGTTTACAGTTTCCACTGCTCAAGAGTTCAGCAGAATAAGAAGAGAATTCCAAGTCAAATCAAGGGCTGCATATAAAAACTACATAATATCTATGAAAGCTAACCTATTATGGAATCCTTCATCTTTTTGGAAATTTGTTAAAAATAAGAGAAAAATAGCTGAATTCCCGTCCTATATGAATTTAGATCCAATTTCTTCAAATGATGGGGTAATGATCTGTGATATGTTTGCAGAAATGTTTAAAGGCATCTACAAATGTAATAATGGGTTGGCTGGGCTGCATCAAATTACCTCTAACATGAGCATTACAAATGACTTGCCATTTATTCAAGAAAACGATGTGACAAGTGCAATAAAGAAGTTAACATATTCATTTTCTACTGGACCTGATAATGTTCCTTCCTGTGTTTTAATAAACTGCTGTCATTCCTTGGCTAGTGCTTTGTGTTATTTGTTTAACCTATCTTTGTCGTCTTCCGTTTTCCCGCACGCTTGGAAGTCTTCATTTATAATTCCACTTTTTAAATCAGGAAGCCGATGCAACATGCGTGACTACTGAGGTATAGCAAAACTCAGCGTTATTCCCAAGATGATGGAATCTATAATAGTCCATGAGTTGATACATGGTGTAAAATCGCATCTATCGGACAGACAGCATGGATTCGTCAAGGGCAAATCTACCATTACAAATCTGTTGGAAATTACATTGAAAGAGTTAATTATTTTATAGACTTGGGAGTAATATTTGATTCAAAATTAGACTTCAGAATGCACATCGACTCTATAACTGCAAAAGCTTCTGTTTGTCTAGGAATGATTAAACGATGGTCAAAAGAATTCAACGACCCTTATGTGACAAAGAGCCTGTTTGTTGGACTGGTTCGTTCGATCTTGGAATATGGTTGCCAAGTTTGGTGCCCATATTACTCCTGTCACATTGCCCGCATTGAATCAATTCAAAAACAGTTTCTATTATTTGCTCTCCGTCATCTTAACTGGGATAATCATCACCATCTTCCAGCATATCGTTCGCGACTTTTACTGATTGGTCTTAATACGCTCGAGGATAGGAGGTCATCACTCAATGCTGCATTCATATTTAAACTTTTAAACGGTGATATAAATTCTCCTTATTTGCTTTCCTTAATAAAATTAAATGTGCCATTCCGTCCAAGTCGAAATTATAAAATTTTGCGAACACATGAAAAAAAAGTTGTTTTGTTCCCTGGATGCAAGTGTATACAGTTTCTTTTCAGGGGCCTATTGCTTAAGATAAAATGGCCTTCTAAACGTGTTTTAAACTTGATGGCAAATTTTTGTTTTTCTTCGTTGACAGTTTCCATACACAAGTCTCTGTGTAAATCGCTGTTTCGTAATAACTATAGAGCATTACCCATTGCTCTGAGGGTTTTGTTTTGATATGATTGCAGTGTTTGCCTATAGGTAAGTAAAGTTGTAATCCAATGCGTTGATACAGGTCTAAGCACTTGCTTGTAGAAAAGCAGTTTGTTATAAGTACTTTCTAGTTTAGCCATATTAGTTCTTCTGGTTTTTTTTTAGCATGCGTCTTTCATTTTAGCTTAGCATGCCTATAGATAGTTTGCTTAGTTAGCATACGGGATTTGTACCTACTCAATAAAAATAGGCAGATTGTTAACATTCTTGTAGGTGAAGTTAAAGTTGTGTTGATTTGGATTCGTGTAGAACAATGCACCATTTCTTTTTTAAGTTTGTAAATTAAGAAAGAAAAATTAAGAGTTTTATATGTAGCGTTTCGGTTGACCTTTCGATTGAGCTGCATGATCCAAGTATGGCCGTAAAATCAGGAAATGTGGCCAAAATTGCGTCTTTTTCTTGAGGTATATCTCGAGTATAAGCTTGTTGGTTGAGACCCAAGTCCACCCCGGATTGTAGCGCCAACTAAGGTAAGGTAAGGTATATCTCGAGTATAAAGTACGGATAACACTGGACCAAGAATATTTCCTTGTGGGAAACAAGCATTTATTTCTTTAAATCCTGAAGAAGAAAAAATCAGAGTAAAACCTTGTTTTACTCGGAAAAGTCTATTTTCCATTTAGGATTCCAGAATATTATATACTTGTTTCGAAAAAAACCTGTCTTAATTTAAATCTTTAGCCGTTGTGCCAGACCTTATCGATAGTTTGGGAAACAAAAAGCGCCTAAACAAAACTTTCTCCTCTCTATAGATTTTTGAATAGATCTTTAATTTCTAATGAAGACTTTTTTATTATTTTTATTTGAATTTTTGGAAAAAAAAAATAAAACGATCCCACCAGCACCTAGTGGGTAATTAAAATAGCCAGTTACTCCTTAGAACATCAGATATCCTCCTGTAAAAGTTATATCAAAATCGGTTCATAAATACGATTTAAAAAAAAAACTGACACTAGTTGGTAATTAAAATGGCCTAATTTACTCCCATATCATTAGCTATCTGCCAGTGAAAGTTCTATCAAAATCGGTGCTGGCGTCCCCGATAAACATATGGAACTTGCAAATCATGAAAACCCTTTCCCTTATAATAAACATTTAATTTTAAATAAATATTGAGTTCATTAATCGAGATAAAAACAATCATATGCATCAAGGTTTGACCAAATTTCACACAATATAGAGAATTTCATCTAAATTAGTTCAGTAGTTTTGGAGTCCATTGGCAACAAACATCGTGACACGTGATTTTTACATATTAAGATTACGTATCGTCATTTTAATACTTAATTTTTTCATAAAAAATTAAAATGGCCTAATTTATTTTTTTAATTTATATTTTTTCAGATAAATATAATATTTTTTCTTTTTCTTTCTCACATTCAATTTACAATTCAAAGTAATGGTTTCAATACATTCAACGCGAGTATTTTTGATGAACATTTGTATTGACTCGAAACACTGTGCAGCGTCCTGAACGACTTTAATAAATTTGTCGATTACTTCTTTTTATTCAAGCGGAGTTTGCAGTGTGTCTTCAAGAGTGATAGCTCCTTCGCAATCTGCACAAAAACGTTCCCAGTTAGTTAGTTTTCTTGTTTGAGATATACCACATTTTCCTTTATATGTAGGTTTACGTTTACTATCTATATGACTGGTGAGTGATTAGTAGGAAGAGCTTTCCTCGATCTTGGTATACAAAAAGTTAATCCCTATGCGATAAAAGTCAAGTAGATTTGGAGTTTTGGCCAGTTTGGTAGGCCAGTGCGTTGGTTTTCAGGTCGAGGTTAACGCCTATATTAAATAATAAACTTGGAATCAAGAGCTTCAAAAAGATTAATTAAATCCATTTTCTCTATTTTGTACCTAGGAAGAGAATATATTGATGCAATGCTATAGGTTGAACACTTGTACTTTATATTGACTGCGCACATTTGAATTGCTTTTGGCTTTAGGTCAATATTTTCTCTTATAAATAGGAAGAGAATTCAATGGGCTTATCTGCCGGCCAATTAATGTTTCCTCCAAATAATGTAAAGGTTGATCATATCACCAGTGGATCATATGAAAACCGTATTGCCAGTCATTTAAAAGTTTTCGTTTCTCAAGATATTTGTTAATCAAAAAAATTAAAATTCAAAAAAAAAAAATTTGAAAAATTTACAAGTGATGATATTCCGACAAAATATTTTCCAATACGATTTCAGAACACGGAAAACACATAAAAAACTTTTAAAGAAAGATAGATAAATGACAGACATGTTCCAAATGTTGATATTTTAACTCGCATAACAGGCACGAGGATAAGTGAGCCAGAAAATGTTTACAAAAATCAAAACAAAAAAATCCAATAGTTATGCTTTTCGCATCTGTTCCAGAAACGATGACTACCAAGCATTGGCAAATGTATCTGCAACTGACATACAATTAATGAAACAGAAATGATATTTACGCAAATGTGTTATTGGCACTGCTTTGAATGATTTTTTTTTAATTGCAAGTTGAGAACTGTCAGTGGCTTGTTTAATTATTTCATCTATATTAACATAATGAAGATGCTGACGCCATTTATGTTAAATCGAATTTTAAATCTGTATTATTACTAAGTAAGAGTTACTAAGTAAATGAATTGGAATTCTGTTCAAATGACAGTAGAGTTATTTAATTCCGTTTTTTTTTTTTTTCAAAAACAATTTAGTTAATTATTGTTAAAGTGGCAACATTCCCTGAAGCTCTAGTATATCGTGACCGAAAAATACATAACTCGAATGTGATTATTTGTTGTGATGTTATTAAAATACCACAGGAAAATTATCACCACACCCGCCGCGCTGACCAGACGGGACAGCCCGAGGCGTTTGTCCTATTAACCTGGCCAAATACATGTATTTTGCACCGCTGCCGCTTACGATAGAGTTTAAGTATCTTTTTATTTGTTTTTGTTAGTTTCATTTTCTAATGAAGGCAATCAAATCCGTTTTAGAGAATTAAATGCGGTCTGAATAGAGTGTGATAGAACGACCAAATAGCAATCATTCGATGGATTGTTTATTGTGTTTGGTTAGATAAGTATCAGTTTCGTCGTTACGGAGATTGATTAGTGAAGATTATTTTCTTTTAGATACATACTTATACATTGCAATTTAAAAAAATAAATTAAAATTTGTTCAATCCAGTTGAACGAGTGAAATTTGGAACAGTAATAATAAGAACTCCAAATTTTTGTTCCGTGCATCTACACAATATTAAGCACTTGCTTGTAGATAAGCAATTTGTTGTAGTGTTTAGAAAGGAGTGCTTTGCAATAAGCCAGTTCAATTCTCGTAATTTAATATCGAGTTTTTCCCGTTTCTTTTTAACATACATCTTTATTAAGTTTAGCATCAAGAGCCATGCCTATATACTTTGCTTCGTTAGTACACACGGTATTGCTACCGATTTATTAAACATGGTCAGAATGTTGATTTTTTTTAAAATGAAGTTGACATGTGTTGATTTGGACTCATTAGCTTTTATTGTTGTTATATTTCGATAATTCTTATAATGCAAGTATGTCCATATCATCAGCAAATGTAGCTATAATGACGTCTTCTTCTTGGGGTATATTTCGTGAATTATTTATGAACAATACAGGCCCAAGGATACTTCTTTGTGTAATAACAGCATTTTATTTCTTTTTATTCGAAATATTCCATTCCCCGTCTAGTTCGGAAACTCCTATTTTCAAGGTGAAATTCCAGAAATATATTTGTATCGCAAATACCAGTCTTAATTAAATTTATTGAGAACCAGTGGCAACATTTCTAAAATTCTATCAGGGAGCTGCCACTAAAGCGCTGGGCTTTACGCGGCCACCACAATGAAACCCCTGGTTTAATGATGAGTGTCAGCACGTACACACAGCTAAACAAGAAGCATACAGGGCGGCGCAGCAAAGAAGGACCAGAACTACCCCTGCGCTCTACGAGCAGAAGAGGAAAGAGGAACACCGGCTTATCAGAAAGAAAAAAAGGGATCATGAGAAGCGCGCGATCGAACAAATGGAGAGCTGTTATTGCAGGAATGAAGTTCGAAAGCTATACCAAGAGGTAAAAAGAAACTGTGAAAGCTACAAAGCTCGAATTGAAGCTTGCAAAGACGATCAAGAAAACATCGTAGTGGAATCGTAGTCGATGCTGAGAATATGGAAAAACCATTTCTGCCATTTCTAGCCGATGGACTAGCTGTCGAGCTCTTTAAAGCTGTAGGCGATGACTTGGCTATAAGTATGTCCCAAGTCATAAGCAAGATATGGTTAGAAGAAAGCATGCCCGATGAATGGAATCTAAGCATAATTTGCCTGATCCTTAAAAAAGGAGACCCTCTGAACTGCACCAACTACAGTCTCCTCAACATCGCCTATAAGATCTTTTCTGCTGTATTGTGTGAACGCCTAAAGCCATTCGTCAACAACCTGATATGTCCATATCAGAGCGATTTAAGGACAGGAAAGTTCACTGTCGATTAAATAGTCACATTATGGCAGATCTTGGAAAAAACCCAAGAACTTCAAATCGATACCCACCACCTTTTCATCGATTTCAAAGCCGCCTACGATAGCATTTATAGAGACGAGTTATAAAGAGCAATGTGCAGCTTCAACATCCCTGCCAAACTCTGATGAACTTTGCAACCGGAAAAAAGAATGGTGTTTGTTAGTGCTGTATTTTTTGCCGTATTTTCAATAATTGCTAAAAATCCAGTTTCATCGTCTAATAGCACATATACCGCCATGTTCATCATATTTCCACAATCAAAAACATCCAGAGACGCTTTCTTCGTTTCACTATTCGTGGCCATTTATGAGATTCTTTTAATCCACTTCCCTATCAATACCGCTTCCAAATCATTAATATGAAAACTCTAGAAGAACGAATGGTGAAAGCCGATATCATTTTCATTGAATGACTTCTTTCCAGTTCTATTGACCTTACTACTAAGGTTAACAGCTGAGATAAATAATAACAAGATAAGGGTTTCAAGATAGTGTTTACGTCAAATTTTAGAAGATATGCCCAATTTAGACAATAATGTGGCTCCACTGACTTTTTGACTTTATAGTTGACAAACTAGTAAATCGCTTCAGCCGTTTAGTCTTACTTGTTAAACCCACTTCTTAGCTGGGTGATAGGAATTTCTTTCTAAAGATACAAATCCTAATGAGTAAGATTGACGCATTGACTCCCACCATCAGATATAAAATTAATAAATCTTAATTTTAAAGATAATTATTGTAAAATTTGTTCATTCACATCATGAAAACTCAAAACCATGCGCACGCAGGGCGGGACAATGTCAAATAACATCCATCCGAACCATTCAGCAACAATAAAAATAATAAGATACGTCTAAACGGGTGTAATGTACTCAACAAGTGATTCATTCATATCGAAAAAACAGCGGCAAAAGCCGGCAGAGCGAAAAAAGACGAAACAAAAACAAGAGCTACATAACATTCCGTCATCCATGTGCTGCCCCCGTCCCCACGTCAGTCCTGCCACACATACATATGGAAATGATTACGCATAGATACGTATCTAGAGCATATTTTAAAATACGATATCTTTATATACATACATATATTAAATTGTCGGATGGATGGATGACGATGACAAGGAAGCCGGGTCGGTACTTGGGTGGAGTTGAATCGGTCGTTGGGTGTAAGGAACGGAGACACATTTCCTGCAGTTCGTTCTGCAAAATGCTCTCATTCACAAGTTCCTCTTTTTTTGTACCGTAGATTGTGTGTCAACTGGTTTTTTAATGTTTTTCTATATGCGAACTCAAATAATCAGATACATTTATATAGAAACATTTAGATATGTACATTCCACATCTAGGCTCCTCTTCCCGTCCAGCATATAATAAACAAAAGACTCATTTCTGCTCGAGCTACTCGTAGTGCAATTGCACATGACAAAGATATTTTCATTCATTTGAAGATACTTATACTATTTTTTTAGTTTTATTATCACTTAGGTTGTTTTGTGTGCAATTTCATTAAAATAAAGTGGTTGTGGCATTTGATTCTTTCAGATAAATACTCCGAGCAGTCGTCTCTAGGATTGAATTTTTATATGACAAAGGGTGGTGGCATCAACATCAACAACATATTTTGCCATTCAAACAGAAAAACAATTCATGAGGAGAGATGAGGTTCTTCTTACTTATGGTATGAGATGAGTGGTGGGTATGTAGTATGCAGACTTGTATGCAACGTACAACCAGTTGGTTCTAGGTTGTCTTTGTCACAGAGTTTGCATGTTGCGCTTGTGTTTAACAAGAATGTGGCGGCAATGAATATGGCAGGCTATTTCAAACACAATAAATTGTCATTTTGAATGAGAACATTACATACAAGCAAAAATAAAAGGCACGACTGGGTCGCACGTACTTGCTCCCGTGTGCTAATCCTTTTTAGGTACAGGCGTCTTTTTGACAAAGATTTAATTTTAATGTTTTTTTGACGTGCAACTTCTTTAGAATCGTTGTGGTTTGAAGCTCGAACGAACATGCGTCACGATAAAGGGATAAACACATAAATATATAGGATTGTTAGCTTTTGCAGTTTTTTAGTGTATTATCTTTCCCCTTGTTGTTTGCTGTTTATAATATAATTTGCTAATAGAAAGATATAAGGGACTTTTTTCAGTTTAATTTTCATTTTGGTATGGACAAATTTGAACAACTGGCATAAAGATTCGTCGGAATCAGCAGTATGGCAATAATGCTAGGTATAGGGACCTATATAGGTTCCAATAACAATCATTTACTTTTTGAAATCAAATTAATTAAAATAGCTGAATTATGTTTGATGGATCGATAAACGTATGATGTGGGTAGGTATTAATGGAATTTATTAAGGATATTATTTACCTATAATAAGGTTGGAAGGAAGGTAGGTACTAAATATAAGATACACGTTCCAACTACTGTTAAGCGAGTAGGTATAGCGACAATATTAAAAGTTAACACAGTGGTTTTGTTTATTTATAGGAAGGTGTAAGCTTTTGTTTTCTCGATTGAAATTTTTGCATTCAGTAGTAATCGAATAGTTTTTTTTTATTTGTTAATTGTTTTTGTGTGTTAAAAATAGGCTTCTTTTTTTTGTTCTGTGTGCTTTTATGATGATAAAATGCTTTAAAATACGTAGGTATGTATGTAGGTTGTCACCTTCTTTTATTTGACTAATGGCTAGGGCTTAGCCGAGCAATATGAAATAAAATTTGGGGGAATTTTTTTTATGAAATCAAAAAAACACTATTCATAACGTTTTTTGGAAAAAATGTTGTAAGCCATCTTATTTCTTTTGCTGTTTTCTATTTTCTGAATTTTTCATTTCAAAATCGTTCGACCAGTTTTTTCAAAAAAATGTTTTTTTTGAAAAACTTTTCGAAAACATATTTTAAATTTTTTTTGAGTATGTCAATTCAAAGAAATCTAAAGCTTATACTAGGAGAAAAATTTAAAAAAAAAATCTATAAAACCGTTTTCAAAATATTCAAAAAACAAAATATTTTTTTAAAAAAATTATTAAAAATTAAAAAAAAATGTTTTTGAAAATTTTAAAAAGCAATATTATTTAAATCACAAAGCTCTACATATTTTGAAAATTTCATCAAAATCCGTTAATTAATTAACGAGAAAGTCTGATTTTAAAAAACCGGTCATATGGGAGGTACCGTTATAAAACTTTTTCTGAAAAATCCATTAAAACTAAAAGATAGATTTTACATAGAAAACATCATTCTGAAAGTTTAATCAAAATCGTAGTAGCCGTTTTCGAGAAAAATAAATTTTTCATTAAAAGTTATATGGCAGGTACCGTTAGTTTTGGAGCTAGAATGCCAATTCCAAAAACTGTCGGGTAGAGCACTCTAAAAATACTATATACCAAGTTTGAATCAAATCGGCCCAACCGTTTGGGCTGTAGATATCGATACGGACAGACAGACAGACAGACAGACAGACAGACAGACGGACGGAATTTCCGGACCCACTTTTTTTGACTTCTCTATCATCGTAATGGCATGTTTGATTGTTAGAATTTTTTTTTTTTTTTACGAATACATAACTTGCCTTATAGTCCCTATAAGTCGCAAGTAAAAATGGAAAAATGGATATTTAGAACAATAGCAACAGTTGTTTGTATGAATGCAAAATACTTTTTTGAAAGAGTTATAAAAGTAATGAAGTTTTTGAGGTAAATGGTACAGAAGTGATATGTTAGTTAGAAGTACAACAAACAAAAGAAGTGTTGGTTGTCTAAAAGTAACGAATCACTTATGAAATGTTTCACACACAATGGATGTTGATGACTTTTGATAGAGATTAGCCGTGAAATGGAAATGTCTGGATCCAAGGAAATTAGAACAAATCATTTCTTCTGCCCACGTGTCCTAATGTCTGTATGTAATATAATATCATAGAAATATTTACCACATCCTGGCAAAAATTGTGTATACGGACATCGAAATTAACAAATGACGGTGCTAGGCTCAAAAGTCATGTCAAAAGTCCACACTGTTCCAGGTTTAAGAGACCGGATAGTACCTGGAACAAACTCCTGCACAAAAATTCTAGTCTCTTATGATCTGTCACTTCCTTAATGTTTTTTCGATAGGTCCCATATAGACCGAGGTCCAAAACATAACAACATAAGTAAGCAACCAAATCATTGATAGGGACAAAGTGCCTTCTCAGCTAACAATTTAGCTTGTGTAAGGTCCAATTTTTCGAATTTGGCAATTATTAGTGGTTATAATATTTTAACTATGAGTCTGTAAGGCACAATGCCTTTTATAGTTGGAAGAAATAGAGAATTTTTATTTCGGTAGTTTGTAAAGAGCTTGTATAGGGCAAATAACTTGTGAAAGGGTTGCATATAAAGGCCTTGTACAAGCAAAATAATTATTCCCTTTTCGACAAAGCAAAAACTTTTTTTTTTAAATCTTTATAAGCGACAGCATGGCGGAGGCTATCATCATAAGGTAACTTCGAGTATGTAGGTATATGAATATGGTTTCAAGCAATTTATTTTTCTCAACTAACAGTGTAGCTTGATGTGTAAGGCCCTATGTTTCGAATTTCAGAAGTAGTAATTCAAACTTTGGCAAAAAAAATTATAAGGCCTGTAAGTGATTTTAGCTAGCTCTATACAAGGCTTTTAGTTAAAATGTTTCAAAATGACCTCTATAAGGTATTCCAAAGATGTTTACCGAAAATTAAAAAAATAATAGCTGCTATAGGACTCTCAACGACAAGTCAATGCAAACAACTTATGTAAGTCTTGACTATAAATTCATGATGCAAACAAAATTTTTATTGTTTATGTTATTTTCCTCAACAGTCCAATTGGTGTAGTGGTAAAGCACTGGAGTAAAACGAGAAGGACCCGCGATAAAAAATGCAATACAAACAATGCAATAATTACAATTACAATTCACCAATATAAAACGAAACATTATTATAAAATTTCCTAAAAACAAGTTTTTTCCTTAAAAATATACTTTTGTAGGCTATCAAATACTTCGGGGCAATACAAAATAGCCCTTTTATATATAAACATGTAGGCAAGGTTTTATCAAAAACTGGGTAAAGCTTTGGCTGGGGTAAATCCTTTTTATAACATCTAAAGTAAGCTATTAGCAAAATACTTAAAAAGCTTCGGTAAACAAGCTATTAGCATTTTGATGTCGGAAAATGGCTTGCTGAGACAAGTTAAGTACATTCCATGGAAAGCTATTTTCTGCTGTCAACACAAGTCTTATAGCAGTTACATAACTTGCGTTATGTGCGCCAAAATTACTTGTTTAAGGCATGTTGATGTTTCTATAGGAGTTTGAAAATAGCTTGTATAGAACCTTATACAAGTTAAATTTTAGTTGGGTTGGGTTATGAACCTGCGGCTTGCTTTACCTCCACGTGGTGGTCCCCGGGCAATGATTTGTGTATATTTTTGTACACAAATTAGCAAAAATTGCAAGTACTTCCTAAGGGTTGGCGAAGGGCTAGTAACCTCTTCCGTAAAAAAATATTACTCAGAATCCGACAACAAGCCTCGGAAATATACTGATTTCTCAACGACGAACCAAGCCACGACAACGGCTAAACGATTTAAGAATTTTCTCATGGAACGTCAGAACGCTCTATAGAGCTCGAGCTGCACAACAGCTAGCTGATGTCCTGGCCTTGAATAAAGCTGACATAACAGCACTTCAGGAAGTGAGATGGCCAGGGAATGGTGTTTTGCAGAAAAAAGAATACGACATATATTTTAGCGGTCACTCAAAACACCATGTGCTCGGGGTAGGCTTCTTAGTCAGCCAAAAAATGAAGCCTACCGTCATCGTCTTTAACGCAATAAATGAAAGGCTATGCACCCTTCGCGTGCGAGGCAAATTCAATAACATCAGCCTCATAAACGTTCACGCACCTACTGAGGATCTGAAGAAGAAGAAAAAGATTCCTACTAAGAACTTATAGAGAGGACCCTCAATGCCTGCCCAAGGTATGACGTTAAAATCATCCTTGGTGACTTCAACGCAAAATTAGGTAGGGAGCCAGTATTCAGGCAGTACATAGGATCCCATAGTTTGCATGAGAATACTAATGACAACGGACTACGAGTCATAGAAATAGCAGCATCAACAAAATTGGTCGTTTCGAGTACCAGCCTCCCGCGTAAGGATATCCACAAAGTCACTCGGGTATCGGCTGATGTAGTCACTCGTAACCAAATTGACCACGTGTTGATAGATCGCCGCCACTACTCGAGCCTGAGGACGATACGAACGTATCGAGGTGCCAACATCGACTCGGACCACTATCTCGTTGGTATGGTGTTCCGAATGCGGATTGCTATGAGAAGAAGTATTGCATCCGCTGGTCAGGCTCGAATCAACACGGCTGCCCTACGCGATGAATGCAAAAGCAACCAATATAGTCGAGCACTAAGGCTCGCCCACGGAGAGCTCGATGAGGGAAGAGTAAGTCCTGGGGACAGAATGCCGGGCGGAGAGGAAAAATGGTCACGCCTTAAGAACAAAGTCATTAGTACTGCTGATACCATCTTAGGCAGTAGTCGCAGAGATCGGAGCGACTGGTTTGATGATGAATGCAAACGTCTGAACGTAAGAATGCTGCATACCGAGCAATGCAACAGTCTCATAGAACGCGGGCACGCGAAGATGAATATAAAGAGCTCAGAAGAATAGAAAAAAGACTTCACAGACGAAAAAAGGCAGCCTGGGAAAAAAACATTGTCTGTGAAATGGAAAGAAATAGAGAGCGAGGTCCGCACCAGGCGCGGAAGTTCTACCAATCCGTCAGAAACATGTCGCAATACACACCACGCTGTACATATTGTAAAGACGGAGAGGGTAATCTGATCACCGATCCTGAAGGCATTCTGGAGCGATGGGAAGTGACTTTAATGAACTGCTGAACGGTCAGCTCACGGAAGAAATGGAGACTCCAATATTTCAAGAAGAAGATCTCATGCTGCAGCCACCAAGCATTGAGGAGATAAAACAGGCGATTAATCGGCCAAAAATAATAAGGCCTCAGGAGCCGATGGTATACCTGCCGAGCTGGTCAAACATGGAGGGCCAACACTACATCAAGCAATTCATGAAATCATAGTACACGTATGGAAACACGAAGAGATGCCAGAAGACTGGCGAAAAGGCGTCATATGTCCCATACATAAGAAGGGAGATATCACAAAATGCAGCAATTATAGGGGTATAACATTGTTGAGTATTTCCTATAAGATATTCTCCTCTATCCTGCAAGAACGGATAGCCCCATACGGTAATACCATAATCGGCAAATATCAATGTGGTTTTATACCAGGCAAATCAACAATTGATCAGATCTTTACCCTTAGGCAGGTGATGGAAAAAAGTCTGGAATTTAATATCCCAACATACCATCTTTTTATAGACTTTAAAGCCGCCTACGATAGCAAAGCCAGGGTAGAACTTTATAAGTCCATGAGAGAATTCGGCATCCCAAATAAATTGACACGACTATGTATGCTGACCATGACCAACATCACAAGCCAAGTAAAAGTAGCCGGTTTGCTATCCAGACCAATCAACATCTTTAATGGACTCCAACAAGGGGATGGTCTGGCTTGCATCCTCTTCAACCTGGCGTTGGAGAAAGCAATCCGTGACTCTGGCACGTTAACAAGAGGGACTATCGTCACCAAGTCCAGCCAGATACTAGCTTACGCAGACGACATCGACATCCTCGGCAGAAGCCAACAAGCTGTACAAGACTCCTTTACCCAGGTCGAGCAAGCGGCAAAATACCTGGGGCTGCACATAAATGAAGGGAAGACTAAGTACATGGCGGCAACGTCTGCGAGAAATGTTGGTACAACCATCAGGGTAGCGGAGCACGAACTTGAAGTAGTGCAGTCCTTTAACTATCTTGGGTCAAAAGTAGCAGCCGATAACAATATGGATGAAGAAATACGCGGGCGGCTGCTGAAATCCAACAAAACCTACTATAGTCTGTCAAGGTTCTTTAAATCCAGAAACCTTACCATAAAAACCAAACTGCTGCTGTACAAGACTATGGTCTTACCAGTACTCACATACGGATCCGAGACTTGGGTGCTTACAAAAAGGCACTCTGATCTCTTACCCGCGTTCGAGAGAAAAGTCTTACGGAGAATTGTTGGCCCCGTGTTTGAGGAAGGACGATTCCGGAGAAGATACAATCATGAATTGTATGAAATCTATCTGGAAGCAGATGTTGTTGAAAAAATAAAGCTCGGTAGACTCCGGTGGGCTGGACACCTAGCTCGCATGAGCGAAGAGGAACCAACTCGGAAAGTCTTTTGCGGTACTTTTTATGGTAGAAGACAACGTGGCAGACCTTGCTTACGTTGGAAGGATGGCGTAGACCAGGACGCCCGAAGCCTTGGGGTGCGCAATTGGATGGCGTCGGCCAGCAATCGGGATGTATGGAAGAATTTGTTCCAGTTCTGGTGGAAATATTATATTCAGGGGATGTTTGAACACCACTTATATTCTAAATTATTTGGAGAGAAGTCAATGTCAGTTTCATTCTGAAAGCTAGAAAGTGCAGTCCTCTTTTCTTCTTAAGAATTTGAAAGAATATTGAAAGCCATCGCTTAAATTTAAGCGGTGGTCGGAACTATTAAAAAACCAATCTAATTCAAAATTTGGTGCATTCCTTCTGCACTTCAAGAAATCAGCTTACGTATCTTGGTTGATGTCTGAATACTCACCGTTTGCAAATTGGTAACCAAGTCAGCCTCGTAAATATTTTTTTTTTATTTTGATTTATTTTTTTTGATTTATTTGCAATTTTCAAAGTATACAAAATTTATCTTTTTGTATTTTGAATTATATTGTATATTGTATATTTGTTCCTTGTTCATTTATTTTATTTCGTCATTTACATGAAATAGATACCATTTAAGCACACTTACCGTTACGAGATACATCTAATTCGACCAGATTTTCAAAATTTTGAATATCTGGTGGTAGTCTGTTGATTTCATTGTCACTTAAGCCCAATTTGCGCAGTCGATGTAGCCTAAAGAAATTCTGTAAGAAAACAATAAAACAAAAACTGTTTAAATTTGCTTTAAGAAATATTTAAAAAATCAATTAAATCTTTCAGATAAATTTGCAAATACTTATACAAACAACGATTTTGAGCTAAATTTGATATATCACTTAACCCTGAACTTAATGTTTTTTTTTTCGTTGTATCTAAAAAAAGTAAATTTATTGGCGCGACAGCTCCTTTAAGAGCCAAGGCCTAGTAATCTCAACCATTCCTCTGTGTGTGTTGTAAATCTGCAAGAATGGAAGGGACTTACAATTTACCAATTTAGTCGAACACCGACTCTTCGCTTAGCATCGGACGGGTCTTGAACAACTTATTGATATATGTGCTACTTCTACTCGGTTATTTCGTGTTTTCGTTCAGGTGAATTTTTCCCAGAAGCCCCATAAGCCTGTTCGTGCTCATCAATGAGTTCAGAAACTGATCACGTAATTCTGGTTGAGCTGACCCGAAAACGTGTCATTTTTTTTACAAAAAAACAAATGAACACCCATGCATTTCGTTGTCCTCTCGGGAATCGTAACGACTGAATTCAACCTGGCAAACTCTATAGATAGAGTCTTAACGCGAAGCATTGAAGTGAAAGAGTTGTGTTCCCATTAAACGTCATAAAAAATATTAAAGAAGAAAATGTTTAAAAAACATTCTCTGGACCGTTCAATACAAGTTGTATTGGACGGATTTAAGTCTGATTCCCACAAAATATATGCTGGTAATAGGAATCGTGTGGAGTTTAATGCGTCGAAAACTCAATGCTGTCTTCTGTGTTAAAGCTAAACATACCCCTAATGACATTGTCCATGAATGGCTTTTGCATCGAAGAAACCCAAAAAATCTCAGTACTCGGTATGTGTGTGAAAGACGACCTCCGTTGGAACGACCGTATAGTTCACCCTTGAGCCCAATTTCGGACGCACTGTGAAATATAGAGATTCTTTTTTTAGCCGAACGAATTTGGAATAGTTTACCCCGCCATTTTAATTTGCAAGGATTCAAACCAATGTTAATCGACACCTTCCTATTATCCTAATGCTCGCGCAGTGTTCTTACATACATTAAAAGGGAAACAAATAGTCCCTTGTGCGCCCGTTAATTATAAAAAATGTAAATTTTGTACATATGTAGATAAGAGTAAGGTTCATATGTTAAAAGAATTGAACTTCTTATACGATGCCTCAGGACCTTACAGCTATATGTACTTGTACATATATATAAATTAATCTGCTTGAAGAAAGCACCTGAATACGGACTATTGCCTAGTCCGAAGTCAAATTGGGTTTTGGTTCTCCACATTTTAACAAAACGCATTTAAAAACTGTGTTTCTATCGAACATGCAAAATTTTCCACAACAACCTGCTGAGCTTCTTTTTTTCATATGCACCATGCACCATACAAAACATATAAGAAATTTCTAACCTTCCAAAAAAAGACCAAACAATGGCAATATCCAAAAATGGAAAGGTAATTTGCTGGCATCTCTAATCGGAATTGTTGCCCATTTGTCAACTTAATCCAAAAAAATCTCCATAATCCCACACCCATATGGATTGTAGACATAGGCTACAGGGTATTGGTTTATTCCAATCTTAATAGTTAACACACTTTCCCAAGAAAAAGATCACCATCCTTGTTAGACCGAATGCATCGCAATGATGTACCCCAGAATAGAAATGTGCATCGTGCAATGGGAATGAAACAATTTATTATAAAAACATCACGATTCCATTTTCATCCATAAATCCATTTTTGGGTTTCAAATGAATTGGTTTAGAACGGCTGGCGCGAGGTAAATGTAAATCCAACAAATGCAAAAGATACACCATCATAGATCCATTTTCAGTTGGGATGATCGTCGCGTCGCTTCGGTCGTTCCAATGACCTCACCAATGGCAAAATACCAGCGAGGAAACTCAATTGAACATCTTTCTCCCGGTGCCAAAAACAAAAAATGGAAGATGAAAAACGTTACTTTACCTCTGCCATTTTTCAAAAAGTCGTGCCGTAACTGGAACATGGAAGCAGCCAACGAGCAACGGAAGACTTAACAACCAACATTAATATCACCCGAATGGCATTTTCGCTATTCACTAGGAAGAATTATTTTGATGGCAGAACAAAAGACAAAATGAAATATCAATTGTCCATACTCCATAGAGACATAGTGAAAGAGGGCCAGAGAACCACAGGGAGAGCCACCACACGGCCCAATCCAGGAATCACAAAGGGAAAAAAGAAAAGGTCAGATTTGAAGTTCAACTCATTATATTATGGGAGACGCTGATTCTGTCAGATGGATGTAGTTGGATGGCCTGGAATGAAAGAATGAACCGCTCTCTAACGGTCCGACGACGACGACGATGATGATGATGATGATAGTGCTGCCTGATGGATACCAACCAGCAGTAGTTTATTTTTTTCAGAAATTTATTGAAATCTATCGGATCGTGATGGAAATTGAGTTTTTCTCAGTAACTCCCCTTTTGGGTGAAGGGAAAAGGTAATAATAATAAATCGGACCCTTTATGAATTATTTCTGACGTTAAGTTAATTAGTGTTTGGGTATCTGTTTTGTTTCATATGCAAACAAAAAAAACTGTTGAAGGTGTTAGAATGTGGTTTTCAAGGTGGGAGGTGTGAATGTTTGTGTGGTTCTAGCGCAATCACTGTAAGATACAACCAGGTGCTGGTTATTAATAACGAACAAAAAAAAATGGGGCAAACCGTGTCACGTTTTTAAGTCTGGAGTATCTTGGATCGAATTCCGAGTATCGTGACGACTGTAATTTCATCGATCTGGGGTTTTATGTTTCTCTGCTTCAAGGTGGGAGAATGCATTGATTGCATCAGTCCTTTTCGAATTCAAAAAAATTTTAGATCATTGTTAGTTTGACAGATTGATTATTATCTTTGAAAGGAATAGAACAATTCGTATCCATTTGATTGTCAAAGAATACACAAACTAGATTGTAAAATGGTTAGCCTTGGCTGAAAACCATAAACTTTCTAAAATAAAACGATGCAACTCATAAGTTGATATGGAGGAACTTCCTTGAATTGAAAAGTAATTTTGTGTCTGGCGTGTAAAATGTCATACATTGTGATCAATTTTGACAGTAACACAAAATGTTTACTTGAAGAAGTTAAGAAGCAGCAAAATGTATTACGAGGCATTCAACTTCAATCGGGGGACTCTGATTAAAAAATGAGTTCCGCACGCCTCGATCAAGCTTTCTTAAAATCTTAAACTGGAGAAATCGCTATTAAAAGATTTTCTTCGACAAGAATATCTCGTTTTAATTGGATTATTTTTCAGGCCAGGATTTTCTAGCCGCAAATTAAGTTTAAATAACTAAATCATGTGGGGAAAATTCTACATCTCTTATACAACTTGCCGATTGGCAATATTGATGCAAATAGTCAGATCGAATGAATTAATTAATGAATCATTTCCAAACCAAAAACCTTCTGAAACTTTAATTTTCAAAAAGTAAAACATCCAGGTGAACCGGAATTTCAGGTTTCGGCAATATCAATTCAAAGCAAACACTTTTTCTCCTGTTAGAGAGTTAAAGATGCTGTGAATCTGGAAAAGAAAAAAGAAGGTACATATTTATAAATATTATCAATATTGCTTCCATTTTATAATTCTTGCATTTTTTTCTCAGAAAGTTTTTTTTAAAAAATGTTAAGATTGGGCCATATTTGCTGCACTTACTCTAAGTTCAAACGAAAGGTATATCTTTTGGCGATTTCTCTAGGTAATGATATTTTTTATTTGTTTGCTGTTGAATTCAAATTGTGATTCAAGTCAATTAAATTTATTGCGATCTCTGAAATACCAACAAAAAAACAGATTCATTCATATTTTTTATTGGAATTATGAATCAGTTGTATCTTTAAAAAAACACAACCCATTGAGATATCTCGAAAATTCTTTTATTGGTTAAGAGTGCAATTAAAACATCTATGTAGTTTATATGTGTTACTGCAGTAATCATTGAACCTATTTTTTTATTAAATGGTGAATAGCCACAAATTACGAACTCTAATCACATCGACATGTTAGCATAGATACATGATTTAACGCTTCCATAAAAAAGTTTTCAGGTGTTAAATCGCCAATGTAAAAGCTGTTTATTGATAAAATCAAAAAAAAAGCTAAAAAAATCTTTATTTTATCAAAATTGATCCAACAAGTTTCGAAACATTTTTTTCGTAAGTTAATTTTATGTTAAGACGTGTGTTAAGATCACCTTATAAGCCAGGTTAAATCTAAACAATAGAATGGGTTATGTAAGCGTTGATGGTTGCTATGGTTTTTGGCTTTTTCGCACAGACCTGCGACTTTAGAAAACCTCACAAGAAAACTTTGCATGATCTCGGTGGTTGACATCACATCCACGCGAGATGACCATTGACCATGCCCTCGAATCACTCATGCAGAACTACCAACGTGGCGTGAGCTGTGTGGCACGTCGCGCCGTTCTGTTGAAACCACGTGACGTTGATGTCCATATGAGGATGATAGCCTGGACAACGTCGTTCTTGAAAAAAAATATGGAACGATGACACCGACGACTCAAAATCCACACCAAACATTGATTTTTGGGGATGCATTGGAGGTTCTTGGATCTTATATAGACTATTATTGTTCCAGATTCGACAATTTTATTTGTTGCCCATTCATCCAGAAATGGTCCTCATTGCTGAAGACGATTTTTCGATGAAAATTAGGATCAGTTTCCAGCGACGCCAAATCAACTGCCTCGGATTCTCCTGCACTCTCTTACGATAATGTTTTCGGCAGATCTTGAGCTTCGTCGACTCATGGGTGTTGTTTGATCGTTTTTGAAATAGTGGACTCAAATTTATCATCAACACTGCAAATAGTCCTTTCGCTACGACGATTATGGCGACCGTTACAATAGGCGATGCGCGGTACAGAACACGGTTTCTCATAGGGCACTTTTTAAACACATACCCATAAGTGATCCAGATGCCAAACGCTGAACCTTTTCTTGAACCCTATATGGTCTTGGCAGTAAAACTATAAGTGAGCTGATTAAAACGCAATTAGAATAAGCTTTAAATAAATTGCGATGGAAATAATTTCTGTCACGTTTTTGTTAGTTCTTTTCATTCACACATTATTCATAACAATTGTTAAAGTATTTGTGCTTTAAGTTTTTTCTGTTTTTATTAACAAATTCCAATATTGCATCTGCTTTCATTCAAATATCTCCATTTAGTGTGATGAAATTAATTTTTTAACCTCTAAGCCCTTAACTTAAAGTTTCTGAAAACATACGTAAGGCGCAACTTGATAGCGCTATCGCTAGTTAATGACAACAAAAATTCAAGAAAGTCAATAACAATTATAGATTTATTTTTAAATATATTTTTTAGAATTTTTCCATTTCAGAAATAAAATTTTGGATTAGATAGGAATTTTTGGAATTCACCCAAATCACTCATTAGGGTCAAAATGTGATTGATAACCAAAAACAGATGTTAACTATTGCTCTAAGTCTAAACCATTCCATTTTCGGCCTTGGAAAAAAAAAATTTATTGTCTTATTTAGATAATTTTTTTGAAAAAGAGCAAAACTTGCCGAATGTCATTAATTATTCTTCAAAAAAATGTCTTCCATATTTCATTTATTCACACAAAACTGTATCCAAAATACTCCAAACATATTAATAAATCTAATGTTATTAAAACCCCAATAAACACGAGCAATTTCCACGCAAACACACAATCCAATTGATAGTCCAACTAAAAATTCTAAAAATACCTCCAACACTCCAAAGTATCTCGTTTCGTTTGCCTTTACGCTGCCAATCGCATCACTGACTAAGAAAATACTATAGTTAAATGCAATTGCCCGGCTACTATGCATAGCTGAGCTGCATAATCAAGACCCAAGCATCCATGAGTTAAATATTTATTCAAGCAAGAAACCGGTCCAACCGGCATTGGGGGTACTATACGACCGGCGGGCATAGCAAAACCAAACCATCAAATTACCCTGCCTAGACTAGGCGATACCTTCGGACAACTTAGCCTTATCGAATTGAAAGGAAAAATGTTGAGCCCAAACCGAGATACCACAAGCAACACCATCCACCACTATCGGACTATTCATCCATCCATCCAACTCAAACCTAGGCTAGCTCTAGACGAGAGTGCAGTTTTTCTATTTCAACTATTTGTAACAGGGGCTCAGAATGCAGCAGCAGCAGCTGAATGTGTAATGTACGTGCAGTTGCAGCAGAACAGAGAGGAACCTTCTTTGGCTCCCAATAGTAGGTATATATGGTTGCACACAGTGTTTCTTAAATGTGTATGTCCAACTCTAGATTTTCCATACTACGTTCACGTGGAGCGGATTACGGATGGATACCTATATCGAGTATAGTGTGCATGGAGGTCGAATCGAATTCGAATTGTTGGCAAGAGTTACTTGCATTTGCTGCTGTTGTTGTTGCTACAGCTATTGCTGCACCCAGCAGCACCTTGCTTTTTGGTCTTGGCACATGGGGTTCGGCTAGATATTGTAATTCCAACAACATCATCAGCATTGTTTTGCTTTTCGTTTTCTTTGAGATTCTTCTTGTTGTTTACATTGGTGCATTTTGACTAAAGAAGTTGCCAAAAATGACAATTCATTTATTAATTTATTAAATTTTGTCGATGAAAAATCAACTTTAGAAGGTTGATAGTTTTTCATGACCGTTGAAAGAAAATGTTATTGGGTGAGAAACATTGTGATGAAAAACGATTGATATGGCTCAGATAAAGAAGCCAATACTGTTGACAGGAAAACTGCGATTTTTACTATGGGAATTCACCGCTTCTTTGGATGCGGTTTCGCTGTCAGGGGAAGACTTCGAACAAAGGGTTTTAAGCTTTTGCGAATTCAGCGATAGAATTACGACGATCGGGATTAAGGCCAAATTCCATCATATAAGGATAAGCCTTATTAACGCCCATGCACTTACAGAAGAGAAAGAACACGCTAACGCTAATGAAAAACAAAAAATTAATATACGTATTTTTTGACAGCTTAATTAAATACATTTTCAACTACCTTTTGTGTTACATATGTATTACATATTAATCATCAATTAAAATCCGGATTCATCGGAGGAAGTGTCATTTTCGTTTGGACAATCTGGGCTTAAGAAAATTGGCGGACTGATTAATTCGAAAACATCTTTTGGAATCGACTTATGTAAGTTGTTTTTTATGAAGCTTTCTATATATAACTCGTTATTAAGCGGTCCGATGTAAACAGCATTTAATTATTTTTTATAGGAGAACATTTTCTTGAATAACACTTTTGATACTTCTTAAAATCTTTGTTTCTTGCTTCCTGGGCTTCTTCAGACAATTGACCTATAGGAAGTGTTCCGAATACATTAAGAAATAAAACAAACTCCCGTTTTATTGTGGGAAAAATATATTTAAAAAAACCCACGTTATATCCTTTAGTTATCCGAAACATTACTTTTCGATCTTAAGGACCGAACAAGACTGACTCTAATACATATTTATGTTTATTGGCAGTTGGTTTGCACGAAAGAACATTGGTGTTGAATGATCAGTGCTGCCGTTCGTAACAGGAAGCAAGGCAGCCGAAACTACATCTGGCCCATGAATTAAAAGTTTATGTACAGTTGGAGGCATATAAAAGAAGGGATACATATTTACAAAATATTTAGCAGTATTAAGTGAGTATATTCTAAATTTTTCAATGTTTAAATCAAATCCACTTGAAATAGTTACCAAAATGGTATACAATTGTTCAATAAGTACCTTATAGACTCCCAAAATTACAGATGCTTGACTTGCGTTGCCAAAAAATGTTCTTGCAGTATTGCCATCTTTTGAATTCCCAACCCCGGTTTTGGTTGATCAACAATCAGGCCCATTTGATCTTTGAAATCCTTTTGTATCCGTTCTTTATTTGCCGCTCTTTATCCTCTCCACAGGCTTGTTTTCAATGTTTATTATTGAATATAGAATAATAGAATCTCTGAATTTGCGTCTACCCTCTGGGATGGAATCGAAGATACAGCGAGCCGGAACATTGTTTTCAATGCGCTCAACATGACCTAGCTATCTTAAACGTGATATGCGAATTTTTTTGACCAGGACAATGTAGCTGTACAGCTAGTATAGTTCTTGGTTGAACCTTCTCCTCCAAAGGCCGTTAACGCAGTTCTTCCGAAGAAACTCTTCAAATATCCTACTTGTTATGATTACGTTGAAAGTTGAACTAAGGTGTTGATTTCATATACATGCTATGCAAATACGCATGTAAAATTGATAACTGTTTTCACAAGTAAGTAAAATAACGGAAGTAACCTGTTACACTCATCTCTCTTATTTAATTTTTGATTTAATTCCAGCTTGGCAATATTGCCTGTCCCACTGTCCGTAAGTTCCTTGGATTTAACATCGACTCGAATTGCTATCTAGATGGTGCCACAACCACCTCCAAGAAACCCTTGATTCGAGTCGGTGCCGGAACTACTTTTTAGATAAGCAGGAAATTATCTGGTCATGCGCAAATGTGCTACACCCACTTATTTGCAAAATAGGGACGGAGGAAAGTATGCCCGATGATTGGAATTTCAGTACCGTATCCCCGATCTAAAAAAAGAAGGTCGAGTATTCTGGACCAACTATATAAGATTAAGCCTTTTAAAAATCGCCTTTAAGATCATGTCTAGAGTTTTGTGTGAACGTCTTAAGCCGTTTAATGGGGGAATAATAGGTTCTACGGCGGACGGTTTCAAACCTGGAAAATTTGAGATAGACTTAATTTCCACATAACGCAAGATTCTTGAGAAAACCCAAGAATTTAATATCGATTTAAAGGCAGCCTACCACAGTGTACCACAGAAGAACCAAGAAGACGCTATACAAAATATGGTGCAAAAGCCCAGTCGGTTGACTTTCTAGGGTATCGGGTGCTGTACTGAGAGCTAAGATGTTTCGGCTCTCGACCATGTAGATCAGATGAACACCGATGCTCCAGCGTCTTCGACGTCATACCCGAAGGGAAATCAGAAGCCATGGTAGAGCTCATCTTCGATGAAGCGACCAGGTAGAAGCAGACCTCCTACTCGCGGTTCCCATTATAACTCTTTGATCTTTGCCATATCATTAAGAGGGCAAAGTAACCTCCCGAGTTTCCCAAAATATAACTCTAGCGGAAGCAGCTCTCTCAGAACCAATTAAGTCCAGTTACTTGAATAATAATGAAGGTCAACGCTGAAGCTGAAGCGAGTCCTTTAGACAGTCACTAGACATATACAAATAGTCAGAAGTTACGGAAGTTACGTCGGCTGCATTTTACGTAGGAGAGCTTTACATTCGTTTATATTTCCAGAAAAAAAAATATCGCGACTGTAAACAGAAGTGATTTGGAGAAAAAAATTCCTGTTTCCAAGTTTTGATCATCGAAATCATTTGATCATTAGAAAGGGGTGATTACGGCTTACGGTTTACGAATGTACTGTCAAGTTTAGAGCCTCATACTTTAGCGACACCGCACGAATGTAACTTTAATTAAACATTTTTAATTTTGTTTTTATAATTCAGTTTTACTTTTTTATTTTTTGGCTATAATTTTTTCCATCAATTTCCGTCACACACCCCACTGTTAATGCAATGGAACTTACCTTTTACAACAAAATGTTATATGAGCACATGAAACTCTTGTCTATAGTCTTGGGATGTATATTCATTTACCCTGGATAAACTGTATGCCATCACAATTATAGTACGAAGAAAAAAAAGACGAACAGATAAAAAGGAAGAGGAAAAAGAAGATGCACTTAAGAGGCTTCCTGAAACTATTTCCACAAGACTAGAGACGAAGTAAGTGCATATAAGGATTGCTTAAGAAGGCCCACATAAATCAGCATAGGAAAAGCACAGAGGGTCATATTACCCATTATGATGGGAGGATGTATAGAGAGGTACTAGCTCTAGCCTACCTCATGCTCTGTTTGCTGTGCGCCTAGTAACTTCTAATCCATGCTGTTGTGTCACTAAAAGGCAACACTCAAGCCCCGCATCCGAATCAAATGAAATCGCAGGATATTAATTTCTTTTTTCTAAGCAAAGTGCCGCTTATTACCATGCAAAGGCATTAGACACAGAATCCAGGAGGATCTCCTCTTCACCGACCGCTTCACACCGGTCTTCCGGTTTATATGGATGACATCCTGAAAAAAGGGAAATTGGGTTGTTGGTTGAACTACTTGATATCTGGGCTGAAGTTAAAAAAGGAGGGGGGTTAATGTACATAGGAAAATTATCCACCATCCATCCCAGATATTCATCTTAGTTGTGGTTCTTTTGTTTCATCTTCCGCTCGTTGTTGTTGTCGCGCGCGAGAATGTGGAACGTGGAGGGACCCAGGATGATGATAAAATTCGAAGCGTTGTCGTTTGGTCTGCCGGTCGCTCCGTTCCATGGTGGCAACTGCAGTGCACAGGTAGAACTGCCAAGCAGCTTGCACCTATAAATTACATGTTACAATCGAAGAAGGTAAAATAAAGTAGCAATTGAAAACGATTTGATTAGGGCTTTTATCTAGTTTCTGCGATGAGTTCTTCGGCTCATTGTAAGTAATTCTTCTGTTTTTCTTGGTGGTGGTGTGTGGTTGGCTCTTGGCTGGTTGGGTTTTAACTCCTTCTTCGTTCATGTCAATTAATTGAGGAATCACATGCAATTAATTTGCTGTAGTTTTTTTTTTGTATTTTCTTTTGAAATCTGGACTGAAGTTTGTGTTAGGTTGGTTGGATGGTTTGTCCAAGAGAGTGCATTGTTCTAAGGGGATACAATTTATGGGAGCAAAAAGTTGGCATAGAAACACCAGAAGGTAGTTAAATTCTATTGATATAGATTGGGTATGGGTATTTTAACTTCAACGACATGGTTTAATGGTATTGCCATGGCTCTGGCCTGTTTTCTAATAAAGTATCAATCTGTCAACAAGTTTTTTGCTGTTATATTTATGTTATGAACTTTGAATGTTTTTATGCTTGTTATGAACTTTAAATGTTTTTATGCTTGTTTTGAACATATGTACACATCTATAGATTGTACAAAGTTTCACAAGTTGATGAAATGAAGGCTGAATGAAGTTTATGCTGTCAGTGAACGTAATTGAATCTCTTTAAAGTGGCTTTTTGAAGAATCTTTTTTGGCATTTAATAAAAGTACACGTAGTTTTATTGTTTTGTATTTGAATTTAGGAAATTTAAAGACGGTTGACGTTTCGGGAAGTGACAATTATTCCAACGCATATACATATGTACATACAAGTATTGCCAAACGCTATAACATTTGCAAAGGTCGGTAAATGTCAATTCGATTTCCGGTCACTTTATATTTGTATGTTAAAAATGTATAAGTAAGTAACTAAAACATTGTGGACAAGACCAAAACCCTTAAAAAGCAATTTTAATTCAATTGAGCTATAAAAACACTTATTTAATGGCCGAACATTTCACATTTTAAAAACAAAAGCATTTTTATTTTTCAATTAAAAATGTATTTATTAAAAAAAACGTATAAAATTGTTAAATATATTAAACAATAATGTAATGAATTACAAATAAAAAATACAATTTCATACAAAAATCGAACTCAAAGGATGTCATGTGAAGTTGCAAATTGAAATTATTAAAAAAAAAACCCAAATTGTGTTTTATAATGTCAAACAAAATTAAATTTGCCAATATGCACCAATACATCAACAGATCGTTTATTCACTTTTACAAACTCTGACATTATATTCTGGAAAATACCTTTTTCATGTTAAATACCCACCTACGTAACTTATTTAATGTAATTCAATCCACCTCTTATATAGAAGGTTTAACATTTTAAAAGGATGCTTGAAATGCACCACCAACGGTTATTGGATATTTTATTCAAGAGCCCCAATAAGCACAATGTTCGCCCTCAAAGGATTTCAACCAAAATGTATATTTACAACAGAGTAAAAATAAACTACATTATGTAGGTGCACAATAACAAAACAGGTGCATGCTTATTTGCAACGCAGACTAGTAGCAGGAGGTGAGTGAACAAAAATTGTATGAATTTTGTAATAATAATTCAATTAGGGAACTAAAGTATTCCGTCCTTATGAAGTTTTAAAGTGGCTTTAAAAAAGCTTTCCGAAGCTCAGTACTTGTCGATTTTGTTACTAAGTTACTCAATTGATTCAATGTGAAATTCTAAAAAACTCTAACAATTTTTAGATAATCATCAAATATTTTTTTAATAAGCTCCCACAAGAGTATGTTATTAGTTATTACTTATATAATGCCTGAAGGCAATGTGTCGGTATCAAATAGGGAAGAACATAAAAATGGTATCAATAAATATTTGTTTTGAAGCTTTAAGTAACAAAATGAGTGGAAAAAATTAAAAGAAATTAAAGTACTCTGCATTCGTATCGTACGGGTTAGTTTGATGGGTGTTCCGTTCAAACGACAAAAGACAGTATTGTAAACATTAAATTCTTCATGGTTTCTTATGGTTTCTCAAAAGAACAAAAAACATCTTTAGTTTTTCAGCATGATCAAAATATTTTTTGTTCTTAAAGCGAAAATGGTTACTCCAAACCAAAGAATATGGAAGCCAGTAAAACCACAAGAAATGGACGAAAGCGACCTAGACAAACATCTTTCAAAGTTAATTCAAAAGTGTTATAGACAGATTTGGAAAAGTACTCAAATCCTATGGAGTTAAATACATTTTTATTTCACCGAAAAAGGAGAAAAGTTTCTTGAAATCCCCAACAAAAGATCACTTTCCTTCTCAAATAGCAGGCGTTTATACAGTGCCTTGCAGCTGTCGGTCAGCTTACGTTGGAGAAAATAGAAGAAATATTGCAACAAAGCTTAAATACCACATATTTGTTTTAAGCAAAAATGCTGGCTCATGAAACTCAGAACATACACCGACTACATAATTCGTGAGGCGATTGAAATAAAACGTCATAATAATTTCAATAACGATGACAGTTTTAAATCTGTTTGTAGCCTAATTGGCGGCAAACTCAATGCATTCGGCAGGTGTGATCACTTCACCTGTGCTCGAGAGCGTAAATGATTTCTATGAGAAGAATCTTCTTTCGATTTTCTTATCGCCACAATTGTTCGGAAGAGCTGTTCTTCAATGCTAGCAAAATCACTTCGCAAGATTCTCTATGTGTTCTATGTCTCCGGTCTCTTCCCGTGTGGGTGGAAAATAGTATTTGTTGAGCATGTTCTCAAAATATACGAATCTAAATTATGTCAAACTATTGACCAAATGCACTTGGGTCCTTTTTTGCAAAGGTCATTTGATAAAATGTGGCCGGAAGAAGCTATTTTGGCACCAAGCTCTTTTATCAAAAATACGTGCACGTGCACTTGGACTCGATGGAGACTTCTACGTTGGATTAGTCATTATATTTCAAGCCTCTCAATACAAGTTATGTTTCAAAAGTGATATTAACAAAATAAAGGCTTGGTGTGCCTCAGGGCTTAGTTTTGTCTCCGATTCTTTTCTTATATTTATCTGAAATAACTAATCCGATCCGACGACAGTACCTACTCTTAGCTCTTAATATTCGTTTTCAAATTCACAACCATGTTCTTCGGACGTGGAACTTTCACGACAGCATATGAAATGATAAGACCACCTTCTGGGGAATGACGTCGCCAAGAATGTGGCAAAGTGTCTAGGTTTACTTCGAATTTGCAACAAATTTGTCGCCCGTCTGATCTGGCCATGCAAAAACTTGTGTATGATTCCGTTTTTTTTTGCCAGGGGCTCCTATAACCCATATATTTTTGAAAGAATTAGAAAAGAGCTTATTTCCTGTTGTAATGTTTTATTACTTTAGTAACTTTATCGCTGTTTCTATGAGCAATCATCTAGGGAAAAGCCAACTGCATTCCTCCCCTGAAAATATTTAACTATAATACTCACTGTCACACTGCTAAGAAAGCCCATCGGTTTACTCTTAAGCGCTTAACTTCGGACGCCAAGTCAAACACAGATATTATTTCTTTAGCCGCACCAAGCGAATGTAGAAAGCCCTTCCGGACGCTGTTTTTTCTTTTCATTTCTTAATGCAGGGCTTAACAACAAATGAGCATTGGTACCTCCTTTTACATACTCTCTCTCTTCTGTTCCTCACCCCTTCGCTGTATTTAATCAGCATTATATGGGAAGGCAATTGCCGGCTGATCATTAGACGTGTGGTTTTAAATCTGGCAATACTTTTTTCGGAGTTGGTCTTTTTGACAGCTGTCACTTAATTTATGCTCAGTTTGGTTTGCAATTTTCAACATGAATAGACTGACAACATTCGCCGCGTTGTTGCTGACATACAGTCCCAATGGATGCAAAGTGGTAGAAAATTGGGCCTCTCGGCTGGAATTTATTCGAGCCAGAAGCGGCAGCCTCTTGCCCAAATCATTTTTTAAAACACAATGGCAAACCCTTATCTTTATAATAAAGCTAAATTCTTGGCCATAACCTTAAATTTATATGCGTTTTATTTCTTCTTCCATCAGGGGTTCCACTTTAGAGGACGAACATGAGTAGGCATCACTTATACATAAAACTACTTTTATCCCAGAATTATCCCAGAGTTTACAAATTTTCAAGAGAGACCTCATGTTTTGTTTGTTTGGATGGAGACCATTAAATATTATGACGAATTCACGAGAATATTCACGGATCAACAAAGACCAAAGTCTGATGGATTCGAGACAATTCTTCTCCGTCAACCTGCAAATCTAACCAAACTCTGTGAATAATTTTGTCCCACAATAGAAACATTTATGAACAAACAATCCAAAAATATTCCCACACCTCTAACTAATTCACTTACAGAGAATGCGGTTATTACCGGTTGAATGAATAAATGGATATACTCAAGTGAAGAGTCACCACTAAAACCTGTTCGCTAACCTACTCGGTTTAGAATTAATTAATACATTTTTTTCACACCATATGAGATCTTAAGCGTTCTCCTCGACTAATTTGTATAGATACGTTCATAGAGCGAAGCAACAGAAAATGTATTAATAAACATATTTAATACGCCTTGACCCTGTTACCCTAGATGTTTGTGTAACAAAATTATAAATTTTCACCCAAGGCTTTGATATTCCATAATGCAATCAGGGTATGCAGGGTGCGAGGAGGAGAAACTATATACGGGTATATGTAGTCAACCGTTGGTCTTTAATAAAGCTTACTGCTTGATGCACATCACATCGTCTCCGGTTTCGGTTAACTCAATTTATGGAAAGATGAAAATCCCTCTTCACACTGGATGATAAATTCAAAGTCTGTTTTATAATGAATTAATAAAACTGCACTCAACAAGTGTTTGCTTGGTTTTTTTTTTGCATGTTGTATCTCTGGCTTCATAATGGCGCATCTTCATCCTAATCTGACGTTCTATGTTTGCACTACACACAACATGGGTATACACTATTATCCGGTCATAATCTCTAGTTGACCTCATTTTCTTGGAGCGACAAAAATTTTCTCTCCTAAATCGCATCCTATTAGGGAAAGCCATAAGCGGCGCTGCGGCGGTGGAGGTGGTTGTGCGGTTGCGACACGACGACGACGACGAATACAAGCTGACAAGACGAAAGGCTTTTTCCTTTAAAGCGACAGCACTTTAAGCATGAGTGGTGTTTTGTTAACAATTACGCGCACAATGACATCCGAGTGTGCTCAGTTTCGGCGACAAAATTTATGTTATACCCTATTTTGCTCTGGCGTATAAAAAATTAGCACATTCCTAGATTATAATGATTAATGAACACTTGGAGGGAGGGGGCTTTGATGGAGGGAAGAAAAATTGTTTTGAAATTGCGCAGATTAGTGAAGTTAAGTGAGCTAACATAAGGTTGGTTAGATTCGTTTGCAGTCTACTGCACTTTATTAAGTACAGTTTTAAAGGTTAATTCTCATCTTATACTTTAAGAAGATTAAAACAAGAATACTTCCTCTAACACTGTCCCATCTTACAATGTTTTTCCTTCACTTTCCTTTCTAAATGATATTAGAAACAAAACAAAGTTAACATACCCTATTGGGGATTTAAATACAGTAAAAGGATAAAAGCAGAACGATATGGTAACATTTTCATTGCCTCTTACCTGGCCATATAACCAATGCACCACGACGACAACGATGGTGTCGACGACAGCGACTACGATGCAAATCTGTGAACCCGGGCTCTCATTAGATCAGGGGGCACCTCGTTCAGTTGTTATAGATGAAAGAAGAAAAAAAAGAAAAGTCCCTGGCTTTCCCCTTGACAATGTACCATCGCAAAGACGTTGACGACGACGAGTATGTGTGGTAATAGACATCGGTATACCTTTATAGAACCTCAAGTCCTCCAACCGACTATTTGACAGTTCCCTGTTCCAAATGGCATACAAAAACACAAGGAAGCCTCATGCATTGTGCATAAACCATAAGGATCTGCTTTGTACATGCGGCATAGATACATATTATCTAGTACATTATGCATGGCAGTGTTGAAAGTATCTTCCTTTTTTTGATTTTTTTTTTTTCAAAAACACTCGCTTGGAATGAACATTGTTTTGCCGTTTCAAAGCGTTTTTTTGAGTTGAAATTTTGCGATAAGTGTGTTCGGAGTGGAACAATGTGCAATGAACTTGTTCCCATGTGACGATGAATGCGCTTTGATGCAATTGTCTGTTTTAGATTGAAGAGAATGACTTTGAAAGTAAAAACTATGAAAAACAAAAAAAGCTAAAATTGGAATCGCTTTTGTTAGTTTGGGGATTATGTGTGCGAAACTTTCTCACAATAATTACTTTTGTTTATTGTTTTTTTTTTTTTTTTTGAATATTAATAGCTTTCGAGGTGACATCCATGCCTTTGAATTCTGGCACACAAAGCTGGGAAAAGCTGGTTAGTTATTTTGAATCTAATAATGAAGGTTTGTGTGGCGGAGATGATAAAATTGGTAGTTTTGCTAAAATTAAACAATCATGGCCTTAGAGGTGAGTCTCATGTTACTAGAAGTTGTGATAGATTAATTGATTTATCAATTTATTACTTTGACACTTGGATATTGTTCAAACAAAATCATCAAAGTTCAGGAATGAGTAATATTGCTAATAGAGAAACCCCTCTACATGGGAATGAGCAAAAGATCGATGTCGCGACTAATTTATATTGACCTTGTTCCCAAGCTGTCCATCAAACAATAAAAAAATAAATAGTTCCTATGATAGCTGCGCTGTCAGGCAGAATGAATCATTCTTTTTGGGCGAATTAGGACATCAATTCCGCCAAAGCGATATGAACGAAGTAAGGCTAGCTTTATATAAGCTTAAGACCAATAAAGCCGCCAGAGCCGGTGTCCTAGCCCGAAATCCCCAAATCTTCAGGCGATGACTTTGTATGTACCAACTCATAAGCAAGATATATGAAGAAGAAAACTTGCCCGATGAATGGACAATCATCTTTGCTTATCCAATACTTTAGAAATTAGAACCTCTGAACTCCGCCTCCTCAACCACGCTCATAACATCTTTTCTGCTGTAGTGTGTGAGCGCCTTTAGCCATTTGTTTGTCAACAACCTGATTTAATACTGTGCGAATTTATAAGAACAAGGAAAAATAAATTGCACGACTGGGTCGCTCATATGTGCGGTCACATCGTCGAAAAAAAATTTAAAAATAAGTAACATTTACGTAGAAAAATAACACTATCCGAACTTAAAAGTGTCAAAACCACAACACTTAAGGGATTTTAGTAAAAATGTAGTACGCCATCACACATCTTGTATAATAACGAACTTATGAAAAAATTATTTCGAAAATTGTAGGACGAATTTTGATAAAATCCTGTTTTTCAATTTTGTTTTTGAATTTTTTTTTAATTTTGGTATGCAGTTCTTAGAGCTTTTTATTATACATGTGATTATAAAATTTAAAATTATTTTTTTTTTTGATTAGTTTTAAAAATATTGATTTTTCAAAAAAAAATCAAAAATTAATTTTAATTAGAAAAAAAGTTATGAAAAATTTTGATATGCAGAATTAATTGTGCTACCTAGATCTTCTCAAATATAAAATTTGATAGAAATCCAAAGAGCCGTTACGGAGAAAGATTTTCCTTAACGCTCATATGGCAGGTCCCGTATTTTTAGTCCTAAAAATAAAATTTCAATTTCCTCTCCGGGGAATGCCAAAAGAATCACATATACCAAGTTTGAAGGTAATTGCTTAAGCCGTTTAGGCTGCAGGTCGTTATACATACTGACAGACAGGCAGACAGACAGAGAGACATTTTTTCACGATCACTTTTTTAGGCCACTCTATGGTCGTAATGTCATGTTTGATTGTTATCTCAATTTTTTTTAAATTTACGAACCCTAAACTTCTTGCCTTATAGTCCTTATAATCGCAAGTAAAAACGGTTTTTTGATCGAAATAAGTTATTTTGATCAAAGAGGAATAGGAAGAGCGAGAAAATTGTGACGCGTTTTGATTAAAGTTCAAAGAAAAGGTAAATGTGGAAGAAAGCGAAAGACGGCTTCTTTTGCGAAAAAGTTAATTGAATCGAAGAAAAAACAAGCCAAGAACTCCAACAAGACCTAGAAAAATTTGGGGTGAAAACTCACGACCCTACGGTGCGTAGACGTCTGTTGGAAGTGGGAAGAAAAGCCATTAGGACGCAGAAGAAATAGCTCTTGACTGCTCCTATGATTAAGAAAAGTCTCAATTGGGAAAAAAAGTACAAATCTTGGACTTAAGAGGACTGGAGAAAGTTGTTGTTCTCAGACGAAACATATACTTTTTAGTGCAAAGGGTCAGTTTGTTCGTAAAAGTGCCAATGAAAAACTTACTGCGGCCCATATTGGGGCTGCTTTTCTTACTATGGGCCTGATACGCCTATTCCAGTGAGTTGAAGTTATGGTGAATAGCGAGAAATATAAAACAATGCTTGACCCCGCTTAGCGCAAGAGCTGCAGAAAGTTCAAGCTAATGGAAAACCTATTTTTCAGCAGGATTCAGCTCCGTGTCATGTTTCCCGGAAAATGATCAAATATTTCAAGATTTGGATTGGCCGGGAAATACACCCAGATCTGAATCCTATTAAAAATGTATGGTCAATCTGCAAAGCTGGCTAAAAAAGAATGTACTGCGCCACAAAACTAAAGATGATAGAAGCAGTAATTCAAATGTGGTTTCGGGGAGAGAAGGTTCGAGAAAAATAGAAAAATTCAATACCGAAAAGAATTGAAGCTGGGCTCCGCTATTAACTCAGACAACGACACAAGCGATGAGATCAAACGAAAAATAATTCTTGCCAATCTCTGATTTTTCGGGCTTATAAAGCACTTGAGTAGCAAAGCCTTCTATTGGGGACTAAATTGTCCCTTTATAAGGCACTCATCATCCCAGTTCTTCATCTTCAGCGATGAATGGTTATGTGAACAATTGTTGAATTTTGGACGATACCAATCCACATCCAAGAGCGTCCAATGTATCCGCTAAAGTCACTGTTTGGTGTGGATTTTGGGCTGGTGGCATCATCGGTCCATATTTTTCATGGAAAACAGAACAACAAAAAAACAAAATTGGACACTTCGGATGCGCGTCATCAATAAACATTTAAACGGTGTTCTATTCCATACATAATAGCATCGATAAACCTCTCAAACGAACAATTAAATCCGATAACACTTTGTTTTAAATTTAAAGTTAGGAAGCACTTGATGAAAGACCCTTTATATAGTCGTGGATGAGGACGCTTTATGTTGCTTCTCCGGGTGATTTTGTGTCCCATATGCATTAACGGTGAGTGGATACAACGAGGAACTGTATGGTATGTACAGGGATACAGAACTAGCCAATACTCCGGCTCGGAAAATTCTCGATTCCACCCCGGAAGGAAGGAATGAGGAGGACCTCGACCAATTTCAAGTGCAAAACAGGAGGTAGATAGCAAGGAAGTGAGCTCGCTGAAGAAGCTTGTTGGTTGAGGCCCAGGTCCACCCTGGACTTTTGCGCCACATATGGCGTGGTAAGGTAAGGCATGATAGCTCTATTACCAAAACAAATCATTCAGGTCTGCGCATTCAAAACAGCGGTTATAGAGCCGTCCTACAATATATCGCCGAAATCGAACAAATGAAACCAGCTTTATCAAGACAAGGTTAACCTTGAAGGATTTGTCCTCCTCGAAAGACACAAAACCACTAAAAAACAGGTGACAAATGAGGATCAATCTGGGAAGTTTTGATATAGAGGTCCACTGAACTCCCTTGAGCTACTATTAAATGGTTAGAGTACCATATTTTTTTTAGGTTTTTATAACTATGTGTCGACACTAGTTAGAAGAATTAGAGAGATAGGAAAGTATTTTTTTCGGCGCAGTAGATCTAGAATTAGGTGACTATTTTCTCACTTAAAACCTACAGACGGCTCTGGCTTGCACTACGAGTTAGAAAAACTGCTTCCCAAACTGAGAGTCGAACTTAGGATATCTCGCTTAGCAAGCAAACATCTTATCCACTGCCACCCGCAATATGACTGAAAACGGATGCTGTGCACCAAAGAATGGTTGGAGGAGCATTTTCTGGAGTTCATAAGAGCTGGCGAATTGCACTCTGGTAGTCCTGATTAAAAAAAATTTTTTTTTAACTATATACATGACGTGTTGGATTCCTTCCAAATGGCGACATTATTGTGGGGAACTTTTTCTAAACTTTACTTTCAATAGCCGCACCCACCGACTGGTAATTCCCCGACATCACAGTTAAAGGAATGAGTGATGTGCTGAAAAAACTCTAAAAAGGGAAAAGCGATTGGCCCAGACGAGATTCCCTGAGATTTGTATAGTAATATCGAGTATGAGGACCAAAGTATGTATGTACATTTATTTTGAAGCACTTTTAACTAAAAAAAATAACATTTCGCCAAACATCCAAATCACATAAGTGACTTCCCACCCATATTACGGTAAGGATTATCCCATTGAGATTTGTATTTCAACCTCACAAAATGCAATGCATCAAATGCACATGACACATGCTGACTCTTTCAGCAAATGACCACGACTCCACGACACACAACAAAAACAACATATAGTGTCCTTATAAAAGAAAGCTTTCAGCATCCTTGTTGAAGTAAGTACACCACAACCATGAATGGACATTCAATTAGGTAGTGTCAATGGATGACTTTCATTTTGTCAATTCTCAACTAAGGTGTCTGCACACGGAGCCCATAGCACTTTGCGGTTAAAATCATTAGAAGAAGATTAGTGATTAAAAACTGTATGATTAATTTGAGCCAATCTTGTGTGTCAGTTGGATTGAGTTGGTTTGAACGAAGAGCTAGGCGAAGATGTGCACAATAACGATGGCGATTATCATTTTTCCCACCATAACCGGGTTTTGTTGTTTTTTCTTCTTTTTTTTATAAGAATTTAGATACAAAAATGGATGACTAATATTAGTTTAAACAAAATGTTAACACTTCTCTGGTAGACCACGATTTGTGACTTTTGATCTTTGTACAATCAAAAGGTGGAATGGGTTGCCTTCTCAGAAAGCAAAGGCCTGAAAAAACACATTTCTTCAGGAGATAAGCTGATAAAATCTCTCTGTCATGGACTTCAATAGACCTCGGGTGAGCGTGGTAATAGTCATTTGAATTTTTCCAAATCATTTCTTAGAATCCTTAGGTTTAACTTCACATGTTTCAAATAGTAGTATTAACAACAGAAACAGCCACACGAACCAAAGGGAAAGTGGAATACTGCGAAGCCTTACCGAAAAGGAGCGTTTATTTGGAAGTACGTAAGTCGTTGTGGGCAGACTATGGTAACTATAGCAACTGTCCTTACCTTGACAATCCGAACATTGCGAGGGCAAACTTTGATTCAGACCACTACAGAGTTGTTACCAAGGTACTACTCCTGCGGATATCCCAGCCAATAATAATATAAAAAGGCGACTCAGCATAGAAGGACCAGAACTGATCCGGGCTATACGAGAAATGCTTAGGAATGGCGCGAGTAAGGAAATGGAAGCTGTTAATGGAGGAATGAGCATTTAATAGTATTACCAAAAATAAAGACAAACCGCCAAGTCCACAGAAATCGAATTCAAAACCTGTAAGGACAATACACAGAGCACAAGAAGTGGTCAAGGAGGAACATTTCTACAGAATGTTGAATGGTGAACCAAATCCCGCAGAAGGAACCTTTCATTTCACTAACCCAGCGAATGAAGTGAATAAAGACCATAAAATCCCGAGCTGACCAGCAGGTGCATTCAAATTGTAGGGGGCAGGGGTTAATTCAAGCATCCCCGATGTATGGAACTTTATGGTTTGTTTTAACTTAGGTTGCGCTAAAGTCCCGAGAGGACCTGTCCATCAACGAACAAACTTTACCAGGCAGCTCGTTCTCTTGCTATCTGCCTCCAGTTTTCTACGTGAAGGTGGTCGAAACCCACTTTCACTTACGTGCGCCATCCAAGCATTTGTCCTACTCTACTGCCCCGTCTCTTCGGGGTGGAATCGAAAATTTTACTAGCCAGAGCATTGTGGGTACCGATATGAAGTTAATGGTGTTACGAGTGCGAAAGTAAAACCTGGCTTAATACCGCACTGATATATAATATATACCTATTAAGTCAGGTGGTTGATGAATAGATTTAGGCGCTCACACTTAAACACAAAAGATCTTGAAGCCGATGTTGAGGAAACTGATATCTATGTATTCGGTTCGGTTTAAAGGGTCTCCTTTATTAAGGATCTGGTAATTTATGCTAAGATTCAATTTATCAGGCATGCGTTCTTCTTACTTGCTTATGAAATGGTGCATACTTATAACCAAGTCATCGCCTACAGCTTTGATGAGTTCAGCAGCTAGGTCTTAAGCTTATTAATAGCTAGCTTTATTCCGTGCAGATCGGTTGGGCGGAATGGTGGTTTTGTTTCGTCATCGCCGTTATACAGTCAGCAGAAATGGTTTTTCCACATTCTCAGCATCAAATGCGATTCCAAACGATGTTTTCTTGATCGTCGTTGATAGTTTCAGTTCGAGCTCAGTAGCTTTAAGTGTTTCTTTTTACTTCTTGGTAAAACTTCATTCCTGCAGAAAAAGCAATCACGCGCTTCTCATGATCCCTTTCATTTCTGAGAAGCCGGTGTTCCTCTTTCGTCTTTTGTTCGCAGAGCTCAGGAGTTGGCCTTCTGTGAAATGCTGCCTTGTATGCTTTATGTTTAGCTGCATGAGCTTGCCGACACTCATCGTCAAACCAGGGATTTCTTTGCGGTGGCTGTGTAAGACACAGCACTTCAGAGGGGGCTTCACTGATTGCATTTCGGCAATGATGCTAGCGGTAAGACTCCTTAGGAGGTTTTAAGACTCGATCGGAAAAAGACGGAGATTTCTTTCGATTGTCCGATATCAAACTTCCTCACAGTATTATATTTTCTTGACGTTGGTTAGGATATCCGAAGCCTTGATTACAACGTGTGTAGTGTTATGTGCCTGTGTACTGCAGCAGTTTCCTGTGTTGCGTCGATCGCAATGATAAAAAAATCTATGAATTTAGAAATAAAACTGCCAGTAGCTAGATATGTACCGAGGTCAGGTTCAGAGTAAGTTGAAGTGGATCGAAGTCAAACGAAGACTTAGATGACACAAAACTACCTAGCTTCTTATGGATAGTGAGAATCTACTAATATATTTCAATGTTCTCATTCTTCTCATTAAAATAAAAAGGTTTACTCTGCAAAGAATAGCAAGGCGTGTAGAATGTCATGGTACCTCTGTTGCGATTGTGTAAAGATCTGCTTAGAGACAAACACTTTGTTTGTATTAAGTGAACTAAGAATTTTTCTTATTTTTTAGTAACCAAGTAGCCTGATGTGCGTAGCCTTATTTGGTGGTTCCTGGCAGAGCCAAATGTAACGTATTTTTCGCTGACATTCTAGTACAACTTATCTAAGAAACATTCAATGTTATGTTTATTAAAGTCGTAAAAATGCAATTGGCTCTAACGTTTGCCATCAATTCAACCGGTAACTCTAACTCTAAGAAGATAATTCATCAAAAATTCATAATCAAACTAGGTAATTGCCTCCCAAGACAAGACACCACTTGCAACGGGTTCCCCATGTCTGATTGCCCATCAGCGCGTCGTAGAAACTAATTTTAAGCCAATTACCTAAACCGCTTGAACGAGAAAAGTATAAAAAAGATGGTAATCGGAAGAAATACGAAGATACTTCATAAGATAAACAAGAAAGCCAGTTGATCGGACAGAAAAATCTCAAGAAACTAACGCATAATCTTGTATCGTGCCATATCGTGGTCATTGCCATCCACAAACATGCCATCCATAACCATAGCAATACGGCAGACACGGAAGGAAGGCTAAATTCTGCTAAGAGATGTTTTTTCCTCATAAACTTTGCACTACGTGAAGGTCGTTGTTATTGATCAGGTACCAAAAATAAACTTGTCAGTCAGAGGACACCTTGGAGCTCAAGAAAACTCTTCATGCCCTAGAAAACCTTTCAACTATTTTTAGAACCTACTACCCACCTTCCCGCCATATAATCTACACAAACAAAAACAAGAAACACTTACCTTCGGCAAATCGCGAATATGATTCGCATCCAAGAGCAACTCCTCGAGACTCCTTGAATAGCGAAGTATTTCTTCGGGCACTGTCGGCAACGAGCAATGCCGCTTATCGACAAACTCCACTTGGCGATTGCAGCCCTTAAATATCGGAATGCACTTAAACATTATCCTCTTGTTAATATGCTTCCAAAAACTCTGCTATAAACTATTATATTCTCTCTGCGTTGCTTATTTTACTTTATTGGAAACAAAATAAATTGATTTAACACGTCCACAAGAAAAATCTCCTTTTTGCTTCTTTCCGCAAACATTTAGCAGAATAACACCCACTCCACTCACTCAACGGCTTGCAATTTATAAAATTGAAAAACTATATTTACTTTTCACAATAATCACTTGATTTTTTGTTGTAAATCCTTAACTAAACAACATACATAAATTAAACAAGTATACAAAAAACTACGAAACGAATTGCTTTTTTGCTCAAAATTATTTTGACAGAAGCCAAGGAAACACAACACACTACACTTATCTCGCTCTCCCGATTCTAATCCGATTAGAACAGCCACGCGCTGGAATGGAACAGATGGATGATATACACATAAATAAATATACACAACAGGAACGAAAAAAGTTTCTGCTGCAGAAGCGTTCGCACACGAAAAACAAGTTTTTTTATTTTTCATAGATATTTCGTAATTATTCGGCAATTAATCCACCATTATGGGTGCATTATCTATGCGGCAACTTCAGCCATGAAAATGGCTACCAATGGAGCAGGAAAACATGTTATTTATGTCATTAAACGAGGTGAGTTAACAGGTGCAAAAGAAAAGTAAAAACCAAAATGGATTCTATCCGAGGAATTGATTTTTCTCGTGGCCTTCTACCTACAGCGGCAGCGGCGGGGATTTTCTTTTAGAGCTGAGCTGGCACACGGTGGAGCCCTGTCTACATTTTCCAGCAGTTGGGCGGCCGAAAAGCGATTCCTTGGTGTGTGAATACTGCGAGCGATATTCCTCCACGGCGGCGACGACTACGATGGTCACGAGCGACGAAACCGATGACACGCCCAAGATGTATTTTCTGTTCGCTTTTTTTCTGGTTTTCTCGGATTTTTGAGTTTAAGTTTGAGCAAGTTGAGGCCAGCAGGGTATTCGTGTTTTTGTTTTTTTATTGGGGCACAGCAAACTGAAATCTAAGGAATGAACCGAAACGCGGCAATATTTTACTGAATGTACACACTCGGTAGTATATACAATTTATTTACTCGGGTATATAAGTAAGTATTTCTACATTGAAAAGGAAATAAAACATAAAAAGCGACGGATTCATCAAATTGTTTAGACACTACGTGCAACTACACGAAAAGACACGGTCAACTCAACTGAATAGTGAATATGAATTGAATACTGAAACTGAAGTGAACTTGGTTGATTTTCATTGGAAATGATGGGAAAAATTATCCACAACTTTTGGAATAGTTGACATTTCGTTTCATTTGCCATTTTTTGTGGGATGAAACACTATTTATCCGTTTTTGGATAGCTAGAATTAAGGCCCATATTACACGGAGATTATTTGTTTCCGTTTATGCCCATTGTATATAAACTGCCTATAGTACTATCATGGGACGCGATAAAATCTTAAACGCCTAAGCCGCTTGGAGTGCTAGTGCAGGGATATTTTATTTGTGAGAAAGAGAATAAGAGCATGGTTTTCAGGGCGCAGCTTAAGTCCGGGGACTTATGTCCCACCTAGGTGGGACATTGATGGGACAAATGTCCCAAATTTTGTAAGAGATAGTATTTAATAAGGAATTAAAGTTATGACTTAAATGTGAGCTCTTGTGAAATAAGGTCCCAAACAAATTGTCTGAATTGAATTTTTTTTTTTTCATTTTCAGTCATTGTATATACATTTTCTATAGTACTCCATTGTATATACATTGCCTATAGTATTATCATGAGACGAGAAAAATTCTTTTTACATAGAGCCGCTTGGAGTGCTAGTGTAGGGACATTTTATTTGAGTGAGAGAGAATTAAGAGCATGGTTTTTAGTGTTATGCTTTGTGCTTAGTTTATTGCGCATGTGCAATGTGAGGCAAGAAAAAACAGAAGGAGAACATGAAATAATTCAGTATTTTGTTTTGTTCATTGTATACCTATGTATATGTATATAAACTGCTAGCAGTTTTGAAGTTAAAACATAATGGTTTCGCTTAGCTGAGGCTAATAGTTTTTTGTAAGGATTTATACACGATCCAACATTTTCATTGTATACGTTTTTTTTATATGGAATATGTAATATGAGAACTGGTTCTTACATAAGTATTTATATATGCGTACATTCGTCATTGACCAGACTTTTGATTTGAGTTTTTTAGGATTTTCAAGTTTTGTACGAGCACTACCTACATACATATTTGTCATATATGTACCTATATACCTATACACCATTGACCAGACTTTTGATTCGAATTCTTTAGGATTTTCAATTTTTTTACTATTATGAAGGTTGTCGTCTTCAAATAATGTACACATTCATTCTTGAAATTTAAACACAAACTTACATCTTGCTATATTTATACAAAGATACAAATGTCCTTGCAGTGGATGGAATTTTGTTTTGAATTTTACTTTCCATTCAGAAAGGTACCTACATATACATATAGGTACATACATATGTAGGTACCTATCTGAATGAACTATGTGCAGAAATTCAATCAAAAATTGTTTGTAAATTTATTTATATTATTATTGATTGATTATATATTATTGATTTATAGTAACAAAGATCTTTTGTTTGTTTGAGGTTTATATAATAGGTACTAGTTGACCTACCCACCTAGCTCGCGGGAAAGAAATTTATAGTTAAACCAAAATATTTCTTTGTACTAATCTTCTATAGAATTGCTAAAAATACCACGGGTTTTTTATCTTTATAATACCTAATTGTTTAATTTTTACTTGCAATTGTTATAGGTAGGTACTAAGTACAAGTTATGCATTCATGCAGAAAAAAAATTGAGATAACAATCAAATACCTATAACATTACGATGATAGAGAAACATATTTGAGTCACTGGCAAAATTCTGTCCGTCTACTAAACGGTTTGGCCAGTTGTCTTTAAATTTGGAATATAAGTTTATTTTGACATTCGACATAGGATTTTTTTAGTTTCTTTTTTAGCTGAAATATTTACGGTACTTGCGATATAACCGTCAAGTAAAAGCTTATTTTTGTCAAAAACAGCTCCAAGAATTTTTTATGTAAAAAACCAATTTGCATTCTATTTTGGTTAAAAAAAATATGACGGTGGGCTAAAACTGGTACCACCCATTGGAGTTTTTTTTGGCATCGAGTTTTCTGAGAACTGGTTAGGTAACCGATTACAACCAAAATTGATATTCAGGAAAATGTAAGTAGCCTAAGTAATCTTGCACTAAAATATATTTATATAGGTATATTTAAAAATAACGGCAACATTTAAAATAATGTGCTATATCTTTTTTAAAGCCAAAAGTCTGTTCAATCATATTATTTTTTAAATGAAGAATTTCAGAAAAAAATAAATATACATATAAAAGGCACGACTGGGTCGCACGTCCTTGCTCCTGTGTGCTAATTTGTTTATTTAGGGGCAGGTGTAAGCTTTCGTTTTCTCGATTGAAATTTTTGCATTCAGTAGTAATCGAATAGTTTTTTACTTGCAATTTATAGGGGCAAGTTATGCATTCGTAAAAAAAAAAAATCTAACTTCAAACATGACATTACGATGATAGAGAAGTTAAAAAAAGTGGGTCCGGAAATTCCGTCCGTCTGTCTGTCTGTCTGCCCGTATCGATATCTACAGCCTAAACGGTTGGGCCGATTTGATTCAAACTTGGTACATAGTATTTTTAGAGTGCTCTACCCGACGGTTTTTGGAATTGGCATTCTAGCTTCAAAACTAACGGTACCTGCCATATAACTCTTAATGAAAAACTTATTTTTCTCGAAAACGGCTCCTACGATTGATTGATAAAACTTTCAGAATGATGTTTTCTATGCAAAATCTATTTTTTATTTTTAATGGATTTTTCGGAAAAAGTTTAATAACGGTACCTCCCATATGACCGGTTTTTTGAAATCAAACTTTCTCGTTAACTAATTGATGGATTTTGATAAAATTTTCAAAATATGTAGTGTTTTATGATTTAATTAATATTGCTTATTAAAATTTTCAAAAACATTTTTTTTAAATTTTTAATAATTTTTTTAAAAAACTTTTGTTTTTTGAATATTTTGAAAACGAATCGATAGATTTTTTTAATTTTTTCTCCTAGTATAATTTATAGATTTCTTTAAATTGACATAGTCAATAAAAATTATATATATGTCTTGGAAAAGTTTTTTCAAAAAACTGGTCGAACGATTTTGAAATGAAAAAATTATGAAATAGAAAACAGCAAAAGAAATAAGATGGGTTCCAAAAAACGTTATGAATAGTGTTTTTTGGTTTCATAACAAAATTATTTGTTTAATATTTTCCCCCAAATTTTGCCACTAGTCTAATGAAAGCAAACTTCGTTATTTGTATTATTATTTATTTATCGTTATTTATTTTAAAGCATTTCATGATCGTAACAGCATACAGCATACAGAATAAATAATAAGGACGCCTATGATAAACACATAAACATGCAAAAACAACTAACAAATAAAAAAAATACTCGATTACCTACTGAATGCAAAAATTTCAATCAAGAAAACAGCTCAACTCAACGGTTATATGGCACTTCCTTTACTTTTAGGCCTACAATTTAAATTTCAATGTCCCCTCTGGCGAATGTCAAAATAATCACACACACCAAGTTTAGAGATAATCGCTTAAGCCATTTAGGCTGCAGCTCGTTATACATACCCAAAAAAACTCCTGTGTAAAATGTCAAAATAACCTTGAGTTCTAAATTTGAAGATGATTGGCTCATCGGTCTAGGCTATAGTCCAAAATACATCCGTACAGACAGACCTACAGACAGACGGACAGAATTTTGCCAGTAACTCAAATATGTTTCTCTATCATCGTAATGTAATGTTTGATTATTATCACAATTTTTTTATGTTCACGAATCCTAAACTTGACTTATAGTCCCTATAATCACAAAACTACTTGTGCATAAAATTCAACATCAACGATAACGAAGCCAATGAAATGAAAATTCAAAAAATAAAATCATTGTCGATCCTCTTCGTTGTTCACCGTCACCGAGAACAGGATATACACAATACACATACACATGTGCTTATTAAGTTTTACTTGTTAGTATCTCCCTCACCCTCGCTCGAACAATCTACGACACCGACGACCGACCGATCGACCTGAATTTAGCTGAACATTTTATCAAAGATAATATAACAAGTATACCTACGTAAATACACACATTATGTAGGTATGTATGTAGGTACATAACTAAATATCTACCTACCCTCGAAAGTTTTATATGAAAAAAATATAAAACTCAAAATAAACTTATCAACCAGCTTAAACATATACCCACCCCCCAGACACCTTTCATTTACAAAAGTCGTTTTTCTTCTTTTTTGTCATTCCTTTTTTAAAACTAGCCATCTCGTCACCCTGCTTGTGTGAAGCAATCCAGTTGTGCAAAAAAAAAACTATACTCGCATCATTGTATATATGTAAACTGCAAACTGCAAAGAGTAAGGTACATGTTCACAGAGTTTCTCTTAGAATTCTCTTTGTTCGCCTCGTTGGCCTCTTTCATTTTACCAAGTTAATTTTACCTAGAGCCGCTTGGAGCGCCACGGTCCACATGTCACCATGATAGTACTATAGAAGTTTATATACAATGTAGTACTCTAATGGTGGTCATTTTTCGTATATTTCTGGTTGGTTCGAAACTAACTCTAATAGTGAAGACGAGAACCTTAACCGATATGTTACTAGTATTTAATACACTTTTGTTGTCTGTACTTATTCTATACTCACACCAATTGGCAATTTCAACACGCCTCATTGCGACTTGATTCAGAACTAAAAAATGATGCTTTATGATAGTACTATAGGCAGTGTATATACAATGTTTCAGTATGAGGTAGGCATGGGTGGCGATATTGGGTTTATGCAAATGTTCCTTAAATCAAAAAGAAACGTTGCACATACTCAACATTGCACCTTCTTCAATTCCAATAGTGAGCCCAAGTAGGGCGATTGTGGGCGGCAGCATGCCCCCCATACCCCCCTCATACTGAAAATGAAACAAAATTATATTCAGACATTAGGTCCGTGGACATTATGTCTATTTCGTTCATGGTCCTTATGCCTATTTCCAAATGGTCAAAATGTCTATGGACAGAATGCCTATGTGTGCCGTGGACGTTATGTCATCCCGCCGTGACTGTTTGTATCTTTAATACTTTTGTAGGTCGCAAACATTTTTAGTGGGACATAAGTCCCATATATTTTTTGGCGGGTCTTATGTCCCACCAAAGTAGATCATAAGTCCCAAATAAAATGTTGGCACTTATATCCCACCTAGGTGGGACATTGGTTGGTTCGCTTAGCTGAGGCGAATATTTTTTGTTGGGTTTTATACACGATCCAGCATTTTCATTGTTTACATACGCGCTACAAAAGTTTTTTTTTAATAAAACAAAAACGGTTTTTGGATATTAATGAAATTCTTTATTCCTGTGAAAGTACGTTTGATGCCATTATGTATGGGAATTGATTTCTTTTGCATGGCCACCACGGGCACGCTTGCAGAAGTCCAGACGCTGAACCCAATTTTCGACGGTTTTCAAGCATACATCGGCCGATACTGCTGCAATTTCACGTTCGATATTCGTATGAAGTTCATCAATCGTAGCTGGCTTGTTGGCATAGACCATAGACTTGACGTAAACCCACAGGAAATAGTCTAACGGCGTCAAATCGCATGACCGAGGCGGCCAAGCGACTGGACCCTTTCGTGAGATAACACGTTCTCCAAACTTGGTTTCCAATAAATTGATTGTGACATTCGCTGTGTGGCTTTTTGTGCCGTCCTGTTGGAACCACATGTCCTCCAAGTCCATATCATCCAAAAGGGGGGCCAAAAATATTCGGTTATCATTGAACGGTAGCGATCCCCATTTCTAGTAACGTGAAGGTCTTGATCATCACGGAAGAAGTACGGCCCAATGACGCCGCCGGCCCATAAACCACACCAAACCATAATTTTTTCGGGATGCAATGATGACTCATGGAGTACGTGTGGATTGCTGCCTAACCAATGCCGCATATTTTGTTTATTGACGAAGCCATTCAGCCAGAAATGAGCCTCATCGCTGAAGATGATTTTTTGATGAAAATCCGAATCATTTTCAAGTTGTTGCTCAGCCCAATTCAAGAACATATGATGCTTCTGGTGGTCAAGCGACTTCAGTTCTTGCGTCAATTTAATCTCCATCCATGCTCAACTTACCCAGTTAGTAAACACACGAGCCGCTTGGAACGCCACGGGCCACATGTCGCCATGATAGTATTATAGCTATGTATATACAATGGTTGGGTGTATGCAAATTTTCTTTTTGATTTAAAGAATCTTTGCATATTGGAATGGATAATCTCGCATATACTCTAAATCCTATAGTATATATATATATATAAATAAAATAAATCAATAATAAAAAAAAAAACAAAATATGCTCTTAAAATTCTAGAAAAAAGTGTTTTTTTGAACAAAGAAGTTCTCTATAAAAAAAAACAAATTTTTGCAAACAAAAAATTTTTGGTTGGAATTTTTATTCTATAAATTTAATATTTGATTTTATTTGCATTATTTGTAATTGGCACTTTTTGGTTGATTATCACTTTTTTGCAACTTTTCGAAAATGTCCAGTGGTAACGCTGCATTTTGATATTAATAAAAAATACATAAATGTCCAAAAGTATGCACATCTGTTTTAGGTGCGGCTCTGCGTGCAATAATGCGTGCAGAACAGCTGCACATCTCTTTTCGCTTTAGGCTCATCTCGATGACAATGGCTAGATGTGATTTCTCCTTTAGTCGCCCTTTACCACAAACTCCCCGTTTTTGCAATTGGCTGTGTGCAAAATTGTTAATGCGCCCTAAGTCTCAATGCTTTAAATGCAAATGGTTTTGGTATTTGGGGATATGGATATTGTTCCAGATTTTTTTTTTAAATAGGTCTTTATCTTTTAATCTAGTAAAAAAAATTCAACAAAAATGTATAATGTAATCTGGGGCTTAATTTTTTTATTTCCCAAGGGATTTATTTTATCAAGGTTCGCATCTTTGATATATTGTGCTGTTTTTCACTGGAAAATGGTTGTGATATAAACTGCTCGAATTCTGGGATATCCTGGAAGGTGAAAATAAGTTAAGACATAAACCGTGATAAGGCATGTGGTGGTTGGGTGCTGTATGAATAGGGTAGGCACTGAAAGGCATCAAACTGGTGATGCACAGTCGCTGCAACTATATCGTACACATCAATTGTGCTTATTTTACCTCCCCGCGGTAACCACCGGGTACTGGTCTGTCCATCCGGACATTCCTGCTAAACTTATAAGCGCGAGTGTTGAACACAGAAAAAATAGCAACACTATAATGCTCTGCTTTAATGACTGTTCTGATCGATTCGCAGAAGTCTTGCACGAGCCCCTCAGAAAGAGGACGTACGGCGGATGAGCCTAACCAACTGGACCAACGGTGGCGTTAACAGTCAACGAAGCAGACGCCCTAATGAGCTACTTCGACGTATTTGGAGATAAGGTCATTAGGACAATTCAATGCAAGTCAGGGCATTGAAATAGAAATGGTGGCGGATGAACCCTTAATGGGCCAACGGCAGCGCTTACATCCCCGAAGTGGGTTACTGACTCCGGATTCTCCGGTTCCTTTTGTCCAAGGAATCCAACAAAGGACCTGGCCCTCCAGGTTGGGGGTTGTGCGTGGGGTTAACAACCCTGCCACGGAAAAAAGAAAAAGTTACGAAGCGACCAATAGCCTCGGAAAAGGACGGATTTACTGTTGACGACCCGGAAAAACGAATCAAGGACAACGACCTTCGGATCTGCACGTGGAATGTTAGAACTCTTAACAGACCACGTGCATCCAAACAACTAGCGGAGGCCCTAGACTGCTACAGACCAGGAATTACTGCCATCCAGGAAGTGCGATGGAATGGGCCGGGCAAAAGGAGGATGAAAAACTGTGACGTGTACTACGGTGATTGCGCAAGAAGACCACAGCGTTTATTTGGGTGCGGATTCGTCATAAGCGGTAGACTTAGGCAAGAAGTCTTGGGCTTTCGACACGTAAGTGAGCGACTTGTGACAATCCGTATCAAGGCTAAATTCGCCAACATTAGCCTAATATGCGCTCATGCCCCCACAGAGGACAAAGATGACGCCACCAAGGATGACTTCTATGAGCTCCTCGACAAAACCTATGAGCAATGCCCTAAATACGACGTTAAGATCGTACTAGGCGATTTTAATGCCAAAATTGGTAAAGAGGAAATCTTTGGTAGGACTGTCGGAAAACATAGCCTACACGACACAACGTCTGAAAACGGACTTAGGCTAATTGACTTCGCAGCGGCACATAACGTCATCATTGCAAGCACACGGTTTCCTCATCTCGATATACACAAAGGGACTTGGCGACACCCAGATCAAAGAACCGTCAATCAGATTGATCACGTTGCGATCGATGCAAGACACGCCTCCAGTATCTTGGATGTTCGCACCTTCCGAGCAGCTAACATCGACTCGGATCACTACCTTGTTGCAGCAAAGGTAAGAATGCGAATAACCCGAACTCCACAACAACGGAGTAATACTGTGAGGAAGTATGACGTCGGAAAGCTGCAATCGCAAGAAACCGCCAGAACCTATGCCGATCGAATATCCCGTAACCTCTCAAGAAATCCAGTACCGCCAGCATCAAGTGCCGAAGATCAGTGGCAACACTGCCAACAAGCCATCAGAGATGCCGCAACTGATGTGCTAGGTTTCACCAGACCACCACCACGAAACCTCTGGTTTGATGACGAATGCAGGCAGGCCCATGCAGCCAAACAAGAGGCATATAAAGCGGCTCTGCAAAGAAAGACGAGAGCTGCTCGCGAGCTCTATGAGCAGAAAAGACGGGAAGAACACCGGCTTCTCCAAAAGAAAAAGAGAGAGCATGAGAAGCGCGCGATCGAAGATATTGAGAGATGCTACTCCAGGAACAACGTGCGGAAGTTTTACCAACAGGTAAAAAGAACATGCCAAGGAAAAAAATCCCGCACAGAAGCCTGTAGAGATAGGAATGGAAACCTCGTAGTAGAGTCACAGTCGGTGCTGAGTACATGGAAGGACCATTTCTGCAGACTGTTAAACGGCGATGAAGGCCAAAATCCCGCTGTCAGGCAGAATGAACCATTCAACATGGATGATGACAGACAAAACTTCCGTCCACCTGACCAACATGAAGTAAGGATAGCAATATCTAAACTCAAAAACAACAAAGCTGCTGGACCCGACGGATTACCCGCCGAACTTTTTAAAGCGGCCGGAGATGACCTGGTGGAGTGCATACACCAACTCATCTCTAAAGTTTGGTCAGAAGAAAGTATGCCTGATGAATGGAACCTCAGCATCGTTTGCCCGATCCACAAGAAAGGAGACCCTCTAAACTGCGCCAACTATAGAGGAATAAGTCTCCTGAATATCGCCTACAAAATCCTCTCTGCCGTACTATGTGAACGCCTGAAACCTTTCGTCAGCAACCTGATTGGCCCCTATCAGTGTGGTTTCAGACCTGGAAAGTCCACAATCGATCAAATGTTCACGCTACGGCAGATCCTGGAAACCACCCAAGAATTCCAAATCGATACTCACCACCTCTTTATCGATTTTAAGGCCGCGTACGGTAGCATTTATAGAGACGAGCTATACAGAGCCATGTCAGGTTTTGGCATTCCCACAAAACTCGTCCGACTGTGCAGGATGACGATGGAGAACTCTCGCTGCTCCGTCAAGGTTGGTTCTGACCTCACAGAAGCTTTTGACGTCAAAAAAGGATTCCGACAAGGTGATGCGCTATCGTGCGATTTCTTCAACTTAATACTTGAAAAAATTATAAGAAACTCGCAAGTCAATTGTAGTGGGACAATTTTTTTCAAGTCTGTGCAATTGCTAGCATACGCTGACGACATAGACATCATTGGCAGAACTCGGCGAGCTGTCAGTGGAACGTTTGCTAGCATTGAAGCTGAAGCGGCTAAGATGGGACTAGCAGTCAATGAGGCCAAAACGAAGTACCTGCTGTCCACAAAAAGGGACACACAACACCGGCGGATTGGACAAAACATCACAATAGACAGGTACAACTTTGAGGTAGTTAGGGACTTTGTGTACCTCGGATCCGCTATAACATCTGACAACAACATCTCGTCAGAAATAAAGCGAAGAATTACTCTTGCCAATCGCTGTTTCTATGGGCTAGGAAGGCAATTGAGTAGCAAAGCCCTCTCTCGAAAGACAAAGGAGACTCTGTATAAGACCCTAATCATCCCAGTCCTGCTCTATGGCGCCGAGGGATGGACTCTATCTAAAGCGGATGAAGATATCCTTAGTCGTTTCGAGCGTAAGATTCTTCGGAAGATTTTTGGCCCTATCTGCGTTAACGGGCTTTGGAGGAGAAGGTTCAACCAAGAACTATACGAGCTGTACAGCGACATTGACCTGGTCAAAAAAATACGCATATCACGTTTAAGATGGCTAGGTCATGTAGAGCGAATGGACAACAATGCTCCGGCTCGCAGGATCTTCGATTCCATCCCAGAGGGTAGACGCAGTCAAGGAAGACCTCGCCTTAGGTGGCGCGCTCAAGTGGAGGACGACCTCAACCAACTTGGAGTGCAAAACTGGAGGCAGCTAGCCAAAGACCGAGTTGGCTGGAGAGGCATGTTGGTTGAGGCCCAGGTTCGTCCCGACCTGTAGCGCCACCTAAGTAAGTAAGTAAGGCATAATTAAGTCACCTCACACCGCTTTTAGAAGGCTTGTTAATTTTTTTTCTTTTTCTATTCTTTCTGAGCTCAGCTCAGGTTTCTGATAGCATTTTGGATCACCTAAACAAATCTTCTTTTCTGATAGAGCCGGCTGCATTAAAAGCACAGGAACACCGGCCCTTAAATAAACCTTCAATACGCATCAGGCATCACACCCCCTAATCTCTATTAATTAAGCCCGAAGCAATTAATAAACCAATTTTAAAGTTAAGACGACGTTATTGAGGCTACTGTGAAAATTAAAGCATCTTCTTCCAACTTTCTTTGTCCTTTTAATGTTTTATGTATAAAATTATTACAAAATAGTTTGTAATTTTGGTTCTATTTCAGAAAACTGTTGTACTTTGCAATGTATCCTTGGAAATCTGTCGCATTTCCTTCTGCCACGATAAAGGATAAACTTTCTCCCACATTTCCAGGAATAAATATAATCGAACCTCTTTTAACTGCCAATTCCTCTCCATTGGCAAACTTTAGTGTACGCTCTCCGCTAAGAACCAACAAGATTCCACCGAACTTTTGCATTTTCAGTTGATATTCATTTAAGGAACTCGGTATCGATAGCTTGTCCACTGCAAAATCTTTAATGGGAGGAGCAAATCTTTCGAGACATCCGTCCACTCGTGTAGGGCAGAATAACTTCTTCTCGGGCGGCGAGCCTTCGAAGCTAAGCATCTCAATCAGGCATGGCACGTCTTTGTACTTAGGAGTGAGTCCAGCACGGACGACATTGTCAGAGCAAGACATGCATTCAATGCAATCTCCTTCAAGGTAAGCATGAATCTCGTTGGCAGCTAGGAATATGGCTTCTCCTGGCTGAAGACGAATGAGGTTAACAAAGAATAGTGCGAGGATTCCAGAATCACGGGGAAAATCACGATTAATTTTGTTAAATGTTTCCAGAAGTCCCTTCTCCTGAAGAACTGGAAAGGAATTATAAGTTTGATTGCATCTGGGTACACAATTACTTACCTGAGGAGTGGTTCTTCGCAATGTCTTCAATACAAACTGTAGTTTGGCTTTCAGGCGAGGTCATTAACAATTCAAAGCACTTGCGAAGACCTCCAGCTCCGGTAGGAAGGAGTTTAACATTTTCGGCACCAAGGAGTTGCTTGAGGGGGGGTAGCTTCTCGCACAGCTCATGAATCTCTTGATAAGTACGGAATCCACAAAGAGCGACAAATGGTGTAAGTGCTATGGCAATTTCAGGCTTGTGGTTTGGATCTGGAAAGACATCTGGCCGTTCAATATGCAATCGCTCAGCTTCTTTCTAAAATGAAGCATTCTATCATCTTATCTAGTTCCATGTGTCAGCTACTCTCACCTTATTGGGATGAACTTGAATGCTTAGTGCCTTGCGTATACTTAGAACCTTAAACAAGAAGGTTAGTTTGTCCACTCCTCCAATAAGTTCCTTGCCATTGGCAGCAATGAACTTCCCCAGCTCTTCTTGACTCGACTTGATTACTGACGGCCCGCTGGGATGGTCTCCCATCCAGAGTTCGGAATATGGAGTATTTTCGTCGGCTTTAAATTCTCCGGAGTTCAAGGCAGCGAGTTTTGCGGCTTCAGATTGTGTTCCGAGCTTACCCCATTCGTAGTTGTTTACTTTTCCAACCAATTCCATGGCTTTGTATTTGGTGAACTGGGTTCTTAGGACGTGGAAGCTACGATAGGTCATGCACAAGGTTAAATCTTTAAGTGAATAGTGAGAGGCTTTCTTTAATTGAGGCTGTTATCTCACTGATAAATATATATTCATCTATTTTTCAAGTAAAAATACTGAAAAATGATAACTAAAATGTCATAGATGACAGAAAAAACGTCAATCCATGCAGGCTAGAGCACAAGGTAAACGTCATGGTTGTGTTCAAAAAGTATATATTTTTCACGATTGAAGAGAATACTAGCGGGAAATTATTGCAAATCACTTATTTTAGATTAATATTGGACTTTCCAGTACATGAAGGTAATACATGATGTTTGATTGAAGATGATAAAAGAACAACCTGGTTTACCTCTCAATTGAAACCCTACATCTGAAGAAACCTTATTGATTTAAAAAAAGCGTTTATAGTTCTACAAGCTTAATAGGATTTTTTGAAGATAATTATTGTTGATAAAATCCACTATTCCAAAATTATCTGAACACTTGCAATTCGGAATAAAATCCTTTTGTTATAAAATTACAACTCGTATGAATTTGTAAAAGTTTAATCAAATGCTGTTGTTTTAACACAGACAATTAAATGACCCTGTCAAAACGAAGAATAATAATTTTCATTCACCAACAAAATTCTGAATTCTACACAAATTTCCGAGAATTACTAGTGAAACAAAAACAATTTGTAAAAAACACCTAAGTTGACAAGTTATTTTTGAGTTAACAAACAGCAAAAATCTATATGAATTCAATAATTTTGACTTTTTAAAGCAAAATGCGCATTAACTGTTCTACTCATTTAATTAGGCAGTTCTTATGCAGTTTAAAACAGACAGGAATAAAAAAATAGTTTTAAATGACGTTTGAAGGGCTTCCTGAGCCGACAAAAGTTTATACATCCGTCAAACTTTACTTTTACTTAAACTAAATTATGCGACGAATATGACAAAATTACGAATTGCTATCAAACAGGTTAATGGTGGATTTACTTGTGTCTACATCTTGATTTCCACAAAAAGAAGGATAAAGCATATAAAAACTATACTCGTTTGATAGAGAGGGCTGATAAAATGCTGTACATCTTGATGAACCAAGATTGTAGAAAGTAAAATAAATCAAGATTATGGTGAAGATGAACAGGTTTATTTTGATTATAGTATTTTGTCAACATTATATTTTGATTCGTTAGAATGACTCGTTTTCTCAGTTTATTCGGTCAATTCTGAGTATACTACTGATGCAATACTAAAAGAAAACACATTTTAAATTTTATTTTAGGTTTGTGTAACGAACAGCGAAATTTGGCCGAAATATTTTTGAAATTTTATTGGAAATCCAAAATTGTGAAATCAAATAATATTTCTAGTATTCAGTAATTAAATTTTTGCATTACTGAACACAAGAAAACTGGGGTGCAACAATGACAGTAAAATCATCTCATTGCAAATTTTGAAATGTAAAATCATCAAGTTCAATCAAGAGATCTTAGATCTTATCTTGATAAAAATATAGTAGGTATTAGTAATGATCTATCATTTATTTTTTGTAGATCGCAAAAAAATAATAGCTTCAAAACAAAATTATGGAAAAGCAGAAACAGTGAAACAGTCTGATCGCAGATTTTTTTTTATTTTTCGAACCCAATATGTGAGTACCAAACTTACCATTAGAAACCTGGAACCATCTGTTTATAGCCTAATGTGAGATTATTACATCAATCATGAGGTTTGTTCGATGTTCCCCGCCCAGTGCGCACTGTGGAATGTCAGTGCATTAAGTCAAACTGCCAAAAAACTGCATAGCTGATCCGGTGTTGATTTAACATCGACCAGCTCAGTGCAACATCTCTATTTTTTGAAATTTCTTTCATTTACATTTTTTTTCTTTAAACAGTGGCAACTAAATAGAAGTTAATAAAAATGACCCACGAAAGCAATATTTTGTCTATACACTAATTTACCAAATTTGCAAATAAATTCCTTCCTTCTCTGAAAACGAACTTCTGCCAACAGCTGATTTGAATTTAAATTTTGAATTTTGACAGCTCTTACACTTAGAAAATACATGGGGCGCATGAGGGTGCACTCAGTGCGTGCCCGTTGTTCACATCGAACACAGTGCAAAAACAGTGGGGCGAAAAAAGTGTCACAAAAAACACTTCAGTGCGATTTCTGGGTACACCAGTGCGCCCAGTGCCGACATCGAACAAAGCTATGGACTTATTTTATATAAACTGCTAGCCTAATGTCAGCTTGACCTTGTGAACATGATTTCTATACTACTAGCTCTCCTGAACCCACTTCAGGAAAAAAATAACTACTTTAGATGTTGACATAGAAGCTCGCGACATCTGTTCTTAAAAACTCAAAAAGTCGCATTTACAGGTAAAACATAACTGACACTTTTGAATTCCATTCATAGAAGTGTACGACATATTTGGTATTTTGCCTCTTGTTTTTTTAGATCGTGGACAACTTCCTTATTTTTTTGGTTTGTGCCTAAGGCAAGCTAAAAGCACTAGAAGGAAAAAAGGGATTTTTTTTATTAATTAATTGGGATATTCTAAATATCACGGGGAGAAAAAAGGAAATTTTAATATGCCAACGTGGGAAAACCTGCTGAAAAAGTCTGGGAATACTGGATGAAATTTCAAAATTGAGGTTAATTTTTTTGCCGCTAGTGTACTCAGGGGGGCTAGTATCGCCCAAAATAACTGAGAATAAAATGGAACCAACTTGAGGTAGGCAACTAGCAGTCCATATATAATACGTCCATGGTTGCTGGCATGGGTACACTAGCGGGAAAAAAAATAAACCTCAATTTTGACATTTCATTCAGTAATCCCAGACTTTGGCAGCAGGTTTTCCCACGTTGGCATATTAAAATTTCCTTTTTTCTGCCCGTGATATTTAGAATATCCCAATTAATTAATAAAAAAAATCCCTTTTTTCCTTCTAGTGCTTTTAGCTTCCTTAGGCACAAACCAATAAAATAAGGAAGTTGTCCACGATCTAAAATAACAAGAGGCAAAATACCAAAGATGTCGCACACTTCTATGGATGTAATTCAAATGTCAGTTATGTTTTACCGGTAAATGCGACTTTTTGAATTTTTAAAAACAGATCTCGCGAGCTTCTATGTCAACATTTTTAGTAGTTATTTTTTTTCCTGAAGTGGGTTCAGGAGAGCTAGCATCGCATTCTCAATTTTGGCGACATTTTTTTTTGACAATTGTTGTATGAAGCTGACATTAGACTAGCAGTCCATATATAATACGTCCATGCCAGCAACATTCGAAAAGATAAATGGTTGATCGAAATTTATGATGGATTGAAAGTATGCCATGAAAATTCACCTCATACATTTTGAATTATGGAAGTTATCGGTGGTACCAAGAATGATGAAAAACTGAAGTCATGTGTCGTGGCGGCAAATTTGTATGGTGTTAAAAAAACACAGATTTTTACAAAAATCCGCGATCTGAAAAAAGGAAAGGAGGTCTGCGAATGGCTCCAAAGCATTTATGAGCCAAAAGGTTTTTCAATAGTGGCCCCGCTAATCCAGCAGTTGGTTAATGTTTTTTTCCGATTGTAAAAGTGTGTCAGAATACTTGAACAAGAAGGCAATGTTCGCGCAACAGCTCAAAGCAATTGACAACGAGATCAAGGACGGTGTCCTTGCGGCTTTGATTTGTGTTATCCTTCCACATTGCTAAAAGCCATATTTCTCGCTTTTTTCAAAAAAAAAAACTAATCTTACATTAGATCTGCTTGGCCGAATCTGTGCTTTTTGAGAATTCTGGTAGAGAAGGAAGACAGCTGTGTCTATACGTCAAGTATTCCAATTTCGACAAATGTCCCCGTTCTATAGATTTTGCCATTCTACAAAGAAATACATAAGATATATATGAGTGATACCGATTTAATGACAAATGTTAGTACTACAACTACACTTTGCTTTGAAAAGTTCAACATTGACGACTGGTATATAGATTCTGGAGCGACTGTTGACTTAACTGAACCAAAGAACCGGTTAAAGAGTATGAAGAACTCAATGCTGGCGGAAAGGTGGTAACTGCTGGTGGTCTGGTGATCATTTGCAAATCACAGCAATGGGCAACACCGTGATGTTGCTAAATGTAAAATGGATATGTGTTGAAACTCCTATAATTGATGTAAGATATGCAGAGGTTTTGAAATTTGACCTTATTGGATAAGAAGGGCATAACAATGACAAAAATAGTTGATGACAAACTGCGAAATTTCTGTTCAGGGAGAGTCATCGCTTTTGCGACTTCGTCTATTGATGATTTTTATAAGCTCAAACGCTTTGCAGAACTAACTGCAAAGACGTGTTTTGTTTATCGTCAGGGTGCACTGATTTTGTAATATGGCAGCTTCAACTAGCCCTTTGAGTGTGGGTACTATGAAAAGACTACAAGATAGCATGAAAGAAGGCATTTTGCCGTGATAACGTCTTATAAATCGCTACACATACGAAATAACATGAGTCATGCTGATAAGAAAAGTAACGCAGGCTGTGATACTGTGGTTCTTTCAACCAAAATCGATCGCAAGCACCAGGCGAAAATAATTCCACTCAAATTCAAAAAGTACAAGAAGAGAAAAAGAAATATAAAATAGGCGGAGTTTTCTGAAAGTAGAGAGTAGATGTAGATATTGGTGTGTGTGTGGATTTAACGAGAGCGTTTGTGTTGGTGTTGCTGCCATCAATGTTTTCTTATGACGTTATAACGTAAAATTATCGTCCGTAAACCGACTTTACAGACAACCAACCCTTTTTTCAAAGACCAGGAATGCGATTGTGTTTGTGTTGGTTTTAAAAAAGGGAAGCAGCACAAAAATCTGCAGGAGGCATCAATTGAAAGCAACTGTTTTAAATGAAAAAATAATTTTTGTTATGTTGTTTCATTCAAACATTTTTTCTACATTTTAAACTCTTGAATAAGAGCTACGTTTATGCCAGCTTGGCAGTTAAGAAAGTTTGAGTGAATACACATTATATTTATCGCATTAAGAAGTTCTGCCTTGCTTTGTAAGTGAAATGAATTGCTGGTTTATTTCTTAGCTTATGTGGCGCCCAACGGAAGCTCATCAAAAGACGCTTTTCACAAGTATTCATAGTAAAACGATTCACAGTCGACTTCCAACGGTTTTAAAAGAAAATATAAAGTTGGTTTAGTTGGTTTTTTTAAAAAAAATTATGACAGTCTGCCTATCTTAATTGGAGTTTCACCATGTTTGCCATATATCAGCAATCAATTGCAACAGAATAATAAAACAAATCATTAGTATTCAAACTTTTTGGTACGAATATTTAATTATGCTTTCTTAAAACTTATAAATGTAAATAGGAACTATGCAGTCTCTTAAGGTTTAAACTGTCACTTCGCATACAGTGACATTGAATGTTCAAGTATTTAAAAATAAATTTAAAAAAATGCCAGAATTTTTTTTAACATAAATTGCAACCAAAAAAGGCATGGTTTCAATATGGCAACACCAAAAATGACATTAAAATCCATGCCAAGCCATATTTTAGTTATAATCTTAAGGTCAATCCAGAGTGTGTTTGCTTTTTTTTTTTTTGTAGAAAAATTACGATTGACTTCATTCGAAGGTGTTGAGGAATGGTGCAATGGATCCAATATCTTCGCAATCTGGAATGGCTTTTCCTTTAAACTTCAGGCATGATTCAGCACATGTTTGTCCTTGGAAGTAGTCACCAAACATCTTCTTGCATTGAGCACAGTTGTTAAGGCAAACTTGAATGTAGTCCAATCCACCCATGGTATCTTTTGGATTAACAAGAAAAGTGAATGGTACAAAAAAAAAACGATAAATCAAACTTTATTGATGATTTTGTAAGAAATTAAATTTATAAATACCAAATCGTTTTCCATAGCCAATGGCAGGGATGCCATTTGTTGATGCTATAAAGCACATGGCGATGACAGTGACGGCGGCAATGATGACGGTCTTTGATGAAAACATTTTTAAGCTGAAAGTAAATGAAACCAGGGTTAATGAATTGCCATTCGTGTTTTTTGTGGATTTTTAACTTGATTTATTGCTTAAAATATCAGAAATAGTACATTTTTTCTGCTATAAGTTAGTTACGATAATAAGAATGGAATAATTGGTTTGCATGTCGAAATTCTACGATTAAGGTTTAGACTTAACACTTAAGGCATCTTAAATCCTTTGGTATTTATTACAGTCTTTGATTTTCTGCTCGGACAGACCGGAAACTGGATAAATAAATGGAGCCATCATATCATAAGTAAAGATTCTGGATCCATACATCGAGCTCTTGATGTATGGCTGAATATTGAAGCGATCAAAGGAATATCGTGGTAAGATCGTAGTCAATCCTGAGAATATTGCAATTTCTATATACATACTGTATAAAGGTGATTACGAACAGAATTCTGCTGTCAGGCGGAATATACCATTCTATTTGTATGAAGTATAACAAAAATTGCGTCCACCAGATCTGGACCTAGTAAACCAAGGTATATCTAAGCCTAAGACCAGTTAAGCCGATAGCCCAGCTGCCGAAGTCTTCAAAGACGTAGGTTATGACTTTTGCTTAAAAGTATGCACCAACTCAGGCAGATATGGTCAGAAGAAAGCATGCCCGGTAAATGGAATCTCAGTATTGTTTGCCCGATCTTTAAGAAAGGAGACCCTCTAATCTGCGACAACTAAAGAAGCATCAGTCGCCTACAAAATCTTTACTGCTGGTGTTAGCACCTAAAGTCATTCGTCAATAGCCGAATAGGTTCATATCAGCGCGGTTTTATGCTTTGGGAAATCCACCATCGACTAAAATTTCACATTGCGGCAGATCTTAGAAAAAACCAGGAACTTCGAATCGATAACCATCACCTTTTCATCAATATTAAAACCACTTATGACAGCACTTATAGAAAACTTTGACATTCCTGCCAAACTTGTCAGTATAATGACGATAGAAAACGCTCGATGTTTCGTCAAGGTCGCTAAAGGTCTCACCGATACCTTTAAAGTAAAAAAAAAAAGATTTAGACAAGGCGACTACTTCTTCAACATCATATTGAAAAGAATAGTGCAGAATTCTCACGCAATAATCAGAGGCACGACTTTTCAAAAGCCCGTTCAATAACTCGGATACGCCTATGATATTGTCATAATCGGAAGAAAACATCTTGAAGTCAATAGGACTTTTGTTTTTGAGACGGATTTATGTTCCCAATAGAGATCATAACAACAGCCATACCAAATGTCAAATTTGTATGTATCGACCGATTCAGTATGTCATACCTGACGCCTAACGAAACTCATCGAAAGGCGCATGCCTCTAATTTAGGTAACGTCAATGATTGCATGTTTTGGGCCATTAAAACATTTAGCATAGAAAGTAGGCTATGCTTTGCCATGGCTATTATATTGGACCTTTACAAATTCCCTTCGATTCTCAAAAGGGAAATAAAAGAAACTATCTCAGGACCAATTGAATTGAAGAACAAAAGTTGATATGTTTGCAGACAATACTGTATTGCGACATTAAAGCACAGTGGGGGCTACAGAAAAAATTCAAATTGCTATGGCATGGCGCGTATCAAACTCATTAAATTTAAATTAAGTTATGTAAATGTCAGTGCTGCCGTAGTCGACATTAATTAAGTTTAGACGCACAAAAGCATGCTAAGAAAATAGAGAAAAACTAAGCTTAAAATAAGAAAAGAGGAAAAGTTTCTTGGAAAGATCTGATCTAAACATAAAGGGTGTTTTTTTTAGAGGTATAGAACTTTAAGTTGGCAACAATATTTTAACTGCGGCCATTTTGTCAACTGTCAAGTGATTTATTTTTAGTTTGGTTTGGCATTTTAACATGAATAGACTGACGCCTGAACAACGCTTCCAAATTGTGCAAATTTATTTTGAAAATCATGGTTCAGTTCAAAATACGTATGGCGCACTACGTCCATTTTACGGTAAACATAACCGTCCATCAGAGAAATTAATTCGATTAACTATGGAACGTTTTTGCACCACGGTTACTCTAAATGATAATACGCATCCACAAAGATGACGTACAGTGCAAACAGAAGCAGTAATTGCTGCTGTAGAGGGTAGCGTAAAAGAAGACCCGAATTAGTCTATCCGTCATCGTGCACAGGAATTGGATATGTTTCCATCCACATTATGGAAGATTTTGCGGAAAGATCTTGGTTTGCGTGCTTACAAAATCCAACTGGTGCAAGAATCCACAGGGTCACCTAGGAAGGCGTAGATTCGACTAATGGGCCCAAAACAAGATTGCCGTTGATCGCAATTTTCATAAGCGAATTTTGTTTAGCGGTGAAGCTCACTTTTGGTTGAATGGATACGTCAATGAACAAAACTGCCGTATTTTTAGTGACGATAATCCTCAAGTGTATGTTGACACACCGTTACATCCACATTCACTGTGCTTTTTGGGTTGGTGGAAAAATTGGTCCGTACTTCTTAAAAAACTATCTTGACCAGAACGTTATAGTCAATAGTGACCGCTATAAAGCCATGATGACTGACTTTTTCGTTCATCAATTGAACAACCATGGTGTGCATGAGCTGTGTTTTCAACAAGACAGCGCAACATGTCACCACAGCTCGTGCCACAATTGATTTATTGAAGGAAAGGTTTGGTAACCGCATAGTTTCACGTTACGTACCCGTGAATTGGCCTCCAAGATCATGCCATTTAACGCCGCTTGATTATTTTCTATGGGGATATGTGGAGTCACTAGCCTACGCCGATAAGCCCAAAACGATTGACCACTTAAAGGACAACATTCGCCGCGTTATTGTCGATATACGGCCACAAATATTGGAAAAAGTCACCGAAAATTAGACCTCCAAGTGAAGCCGTATAAAAGAAATATTGAATAAATGAATAGAATTTTAAGAATAGAATGTTTACAAAATACACTTTGTCACACAAACTAAAATTCCGAAGCTATCCACTTCGAAATAGAAACTATTTTGAGTAAACGAGGCCATTTTCGGAGACTTACAAAACTCGAGCTTTGTTTGCCAATAATCTTTATGGCCTTGGAAAAGTATTTGATTTTAAATCAAAACAAATTAAAATCCTTGGCCGGAATATAAGATTTCACTAGCTCAGTCATTATGATGCTGGTTCTGAAAAGTTCTTTTTAGAAGGTTTAAGAATACCAATGTTTTACATTGGAACAATTGGAACATTCTTCGTCCGTGTTTGCCAATATTGTAAGGTTGGTATTACTATTAAAGAAGTTGATTTTTGTTTTAATTGAACATGTTGCGAGTTCTTATTTTTATTTTTTAATGTTGCACATTGAAAACTTATTTTGATGTCATGTATCAGAATTGGTTAACTTATGGAAATATTAAATAAAACTTCCATTTTTTGCAGAACTTATAACTACTTGAACAAATCTTACAGAACTCACTTTGGTTTTGTTTTTTATATCCGTTTTCGTTTTCACTTTTAAATCGGTTAAGAGATTAATGACAACAACTGTGTTAACACAAATTTTTTTTTTAAATGCCAATTTTGGCCAAAACCAACTATTTTATACCGAACGTCGCTAAATCTCAACCACTTGGATCACTGATATTGTTAACAATAAATCACAAATAAGCTCTGTTATGAACTTTATATAAAAACAAACAAAAAATAAATTTGCCGGGTAGTTTCCATGGAACTCGTCAGATACCATAATGAATGGGAATGTCCAGTCCACGCGTGTCACTCGCATCAACATCTTTCCACCAAAAAAAAAGCTACAGAGCGTCGTTAATGCCGCAAACTTGTTTCCAATGGCTAACAATGTGATCCGAAGTACCAATTTTCTCTGTTTTCAATTCTTAACTGGAATTAATGCCAATAAGACAATACCAATATTCTTTGCGACTTAAGAAACTGTATTTAGGGGCTTATCACACCTCATGGAAATAGTTAACAACGACAAAGAATCCAGTTTATTGGTTAACAATATTCTTTTGTCTCAAGACTCGAGAATTTGGCTTATGCCATCTTGTGTATGGCTTGACCTGCCGGCGGGCATCAGGACTTAATCGATACTAGATTGAGGCTGATTTGTCTGTTTCCTTTTCAGCCAAAAAAAAAAAAAAAAACAAATATACACAACTTTTGGTAAGGAAATGGTCATGATTTTGCAAATTATTCTGCATGGAAAGGGGGCAAACTCTGGTAATGGGCGTGAAGCAGAGGCAAGAGTGTTATTATTCTGCCATTAATATTGATCTTTAGTTTTTTGGATTGCGGAAGTTATGTTTGCAACTAAAGTTGTACGTACTACAGCTTCATCGAGTAGTGATTAGCAACGACAATTTTTTGTTGTCTTCCTTCTTGACGCGTCTATAAGTAAGCTTTGTGGACATGGAATCCCCTGTGCGTGAATGATGGTTGTGGGGTTTTTCCATCGGTTGAGTTCAGGGGACTTCAGGTGTTGAACTTTTCCCTGTTTAGTTCGATGGCTTCAGGAAATTTTGTCAATTGGTCAACATGAGTGACAGTGCAAAGTGCTATCAGACTTAACAGAAATGGGACTGTTGCATTGCACTTGGGTTGATAGCTAGTTTTTTGGGGTTTCCTTGGCCTTGAAAAAGTTCGCAAGTGTTGAAGTTAAAATATACTACGGGAAAGAGGTGAGCATTTTTTAAGTTGTCTTATCTTGAAACTGGTCGTAAGTTAAGGAATTTCTTTAGAATTCACATTTTTTGTAATATTTTTTGAAGCTATGCAAATATTAATCTCGAAACAAATAATTTTAAATTAAACAAGTAATTTTGCAAAAAACTTCCTGGATGGTCTCGTTCTTACACCACGTTTTTGCAAATCTGATTCTAGCCAAATTTCGCTTTGGAATAAAAATGTGAGTTTTTTTTTGAAGTCAAAAAAAAAAAAAAGAAAACAATATAAAAGTAATAAATATTATAACTCTGTTTCTAAAGCTGATCTTTTAAATTAACAAATTTATTTAAATGAGCTAGATAAACGTGTAGAACTGTGCGAAATAAAATTCTTCTCTAAGGCAAAGTTAAAACAAGTTTTTAAACTTAATAACAGATGGAACTCTTAACTTTAATTAATGCTAATAAGTCACACTTATTCTGAGATAAAAAGTGTGTCATTAATTGATTGGTGCGGTATTTCATGCGTAATATGCCAACAAACCTGAATGATAATTTAATTTATAAAGATTTAAATACGGAAATCGAATTAAATAAATTCAGGTGGTTTTTGCAAAACCATGTTTCAAAATTCTATTTATAAACTAAGATTAAAGCGACATAGATTATTGTTTTAATTTTCATGTACTTTCTTCGATTATTAAAATTATAAATTGCGTTTAAATTGGATTTTTTTAATGAAAAAAATCAAAAAAAAACGCGCATTTGTTTTTAATTTATTATATATTTATTTATTATTTAATTTATCAAGAAAACCAAGATTTACGTTTTTAGTTGTTACTTACTTTGATTTGTTTTTTGTTTAAACACTTTGTAACTACACAAATAAGAGTAAAGGGATAAACTGATAACATTTGGTTGAATTCGATCCTTTATATACGAATATTGTCAATAGACTTCCAGAAGAATATCCTGGCAAAATCACTTTGAAATGAGCAATAGTGTTTCTGATAATTGAATAAGGAAGTTGGGACAAATTGAAGGGGTTAATTGTTTAAGTGCAAATCATGAAAGACTTACTTATGACAAGCTTATTAGGGATGTCCTTTGGTTTAAAGGAATTGATTTAATTATATCAGGAAGCAGTTCAACTTTATAAGTTTGTTGAACTTCGTAGATGCAGAACCATAAATTGTACCGCATTAGACAAATATAAATTAATATTTAGAGTTTCAACCTTGAATATTATTTGGAAAGATACGTTCAAGTTAAGTCAATACAACTTTTTTTATATAAAAGAAACAAATTTTAAATATGACATTTATTCATAAAAACTCCTGGCATATAGGTACACTTTTAAAATGTTTAAAGACTTTTTTCTTAACACATTTGGTTTTTATTTTCCAAACATTTGGGCGTGGAAATAAAAAACGTGAATATAAAAAAATTGAGATAACAATCAAACATGACATTACGATCATAGAGAAGCCTAAAAAAGTATTTGGTAAATAATGTCCGTCTGTCTATCTGCCTGTCTGTTTGTCTGTCTGTCTTTCCGGGTGTATATCGAGCTGCAGTTTAAACGGGTTAAGCGATTGCCTTCAAATTGGGTATGTGTGATTCTTTTGGCATTCCTCAGAGGGGAAATTGAAATTTAATTTGTAGGGCTAAGAATAACGGTACTTGCCATATGACCGTTTAGGAAAAGCTTATTTTCCCCGAAAACGGCTCCAACGATTTTGATGAAAACTTTTGAGAATTTTTTTTGTTGATATTGGCTATCATTTAATTAGAACCACATATACGGGAAAAGTCTATTAACGGGACCTTTCATATAACGTTTTTTTTTTAATTTTTTGCTTTCTCGGTAACGGCTCTATGGATTTCAGCCAAATTTTATATTTGAAAAAATCTAGATAGCCAAATTAGTTATGAATATCAACATTTTGAAAACTTTTTTTTTCTAATTAAAATTAATTTTTTGAAACTATTCAAAAAAATTATTTTAAATTTTATATTCATTATTAATATATATGTATATTAAAAAAGTCTAAGATGATAGCTATTGCGATAAGGATCTTTTCGTTCATAATACAATTTTTACTTTTTATCCGACTCCAACTATTCTTGAGTAAAATGAAAACTCGACTGAATGCAAACTTGACGTGTGATTGCATTTATCTTTTAAACTGAACTGATAACTGATCGTCTAATGCATTTGACTATAATTCGTACAAGCTCAATCCAATGACTTAATTCAAGTTTTGGGTGACTTTAACCTTCCCGGCCTTGTTTGGACCATCTCTGATGATGAGTCATCTTTTATTCCAGAAAACCTTACCTCCGACCATGAAACCCTGTTAATTGATTGCTTATCAGATTGTGGTCTCTTTCAAATAAATGAAGTACCTAAATTCATGGGAAGGCATTTAGATCTCATCTTTTCCTTCGATAGCTATAATTGTGTCGTTGCTGATAGACTTTGGATCGCTACCATCCCCCTCTTATCCTCTCATTTCCCCATTTAGTGTGGATGCACAAGTGAATAGGTTCTATTCGATTATTTTATCATGTATATCTGAATCTGTCCCCTTTTCTCTATTACTATTATCTTTCCAAAGTATTTTTTTAAGTTCATTAATGTAAAAAGGAAATCTGATGGCCTACCTTCAACCTTGAATTTTTCAAATACTGACCCAAGAATAATAACAAATTTCTTTGCCACCTTCTTCAGCCAATCTTATACCGAACATTCGCAAATTCCCGATCCTAGCTACTTCAGCTATTTGCGGCATTGTTCAAAAACCTCTCTTGTATCAGTGTCAATAACGGCAGATATGGTTATTGAAAGAGAGAGCATGAGAAGCGCGCGATCAAAGATATTGAGAGATGCTACTCCAGGAACAACGCGCGGAAGTTTAACCAACAGGTAAAAAGAACGTGCCAAGGAAAAAACCCGCACAGAAGCCTGTAGATATAGGAACCTCGTAGTAGAGTCACAGTCGGTGCTGAGTACATGGAAGGACCATTTCTGCATACTGTTAAACGGCGATGAATACCAAAATACCGCTGTCAGGCAGAATGAACCATTCAACATGGACGAAAACTTCCGTCCACCTGACCAAAATGAAGTGAGGATAGCAATATCTAAACTAAAAAACAACATTGCTGCTGGACCCGACGGACTACCCGCCAAATTTTTTAAAGGAGATGGCCTGGTGAAGTGCATATACCAACTTATCTCTAAAGTTTGGTCAGAAGAAAGTATGCCTGATGAATGGAACCTCAGCAATTGGCTGACGACATAGATATCATTGTCAGAACTCGGCGAGCTGTCACTGGAACGTTTGCTAGCATTGAAGCTGAAGCGGCTAAGATGGGACTAGCATTCAATAAGGGCAAAACGAAGTACCTGCTGTCTACAAAAAGGGACACACAGCACCGGCGGATTGGGCAAAACATCACAATAGACAGGTACAACTTTAAAGTGGTTAGGGACTTTGTGTACCTCGGATCCGCTATAACATCTGACAACAACATCTCGTCAGAAATAAAGCGAAGAATTACTCTTGCCAATCGCTGTTTCTATGGGCTAGGAAGGCAATTGAGTAGCAAAGCCCTCTCTCGAAAGACAAAAGAGACTCTGTATAAGACCCTAATCATCCCAGTCCTGCTCTATGGCACCGAGGCATGGACTCTATCTAAAGCGGATGAAGATTTTTGGCCCTATCTGCGTTAACGGGCTTTGGAGGAGATGGTTCAACCAAGAACTATACGAGCTGTACAGCGACATTGACCTGGTCAAAAAAATGCGCATATCACGTTTAAGATGGCTAGGTCATGTAGAGCCAATGGACAACAATGCTCCGGCTCGCAGGATCTTCGATTCCGTCCCAGAGGGTAGACGCAGTTAAGGAAGACTTCGCCTTAGATGGCGCGCTCAAGTGGAGGACGACCTCAACCAACTTGGAGTGCGAAACTGGAGACAGCTAGCCAAAGACCGAGCTGGCTGGAGAGGCATGTTGGTTGAGGCCCAGGTTCGTCCCGAACTGTAGCGCCCCTTAAGTAATTAAGTAAGTATGGTTATTGATAAAATTGTAAAACTCAAAGATAACTCAAAGGTTTAGTGTCCTTTACTCCAATACGTGCGTTTCGCCCAAGCATGAACGGTGGGCTCATCAGTTAGACCGTTCATGCTCTTGATCTTGATATCATTTGTGATAAACAGCTGAATTTCAATTCCCACATCGACCAAATAATTAATAAGGCTAATAGAACCTATGTTAAGCTTGGTTAAGTTTTTAGCTATTAAGTACAGCTAGTTAAGATTAATAATAAACAAATAAACGGGCCAAGCGAAAAAGGAGAATGTTAAAATTAATCATGGCTGCCAACAATGCAGAGAAAACATTTATAAAACTCAGGTCGCTTTATTATTACCACGGGTAACATTATTTTTGACATAGCTTTTGGTATTATATGGGCAAGTTTAAGATTCGTGAATCGATCTGCAGCTAAACGGCTAAAGTGATTTGGTACGTACCTACTTTTGGCCTTGGGTTTTCTCACAGGAGTTTTTGAAATTATGGAAAATCTTATTTTTTTCGAAAACGGCTCTAAAGATTTTGATGAATGTTTTTGAGAGTATTAGTAGGATTTGGCTATAATTTTATCAAAAATAAATTTAACGATACTTTTCATATTAAGATTTATTTTAATTTTCGACTTTCTCATAACGGATCCACTAGATTTCAATTCAAAATTTATAAAATTTTATATTGGACAGTTAATTCTGCATACCAACAAAATATAATAATAAATTAATAATTTTTTATTGAAATTTTGTTTTATGAATTTTCAATATTTTCAAAACTAATCCATAAATTTTATTTTTAATTTTATAATCAGCTGTTTTCAAATACTAAAAAACACGTTTTTTATTTATTTGTTTTCTAATTGACAAAGACGTAAACGACCTACATTTAAAAACAAAATTGAAATTTTGAAAATGTTTTTGAAATTTCCAAAAAAGTTGTTGAAAAATAATTAAATATATGTACATGAAACAAAGCAAATCTATTTAAATATTAAAACCCACTTACCTTCTGATTTGCACTCAAATTATTAAATTAATTACAGCGACACACATTTTTTTTATTTATGATAATTTATTGAGAAAATTTAATATAAATCTTACAAAATGAATGAAATTTAATATTTACAAAAATAATATGACAAACAAAAACAATTGCTCTAAACATTCAATAATAAAATCAGCTAACAAAAACAGTTTTCTTATACACTCTTACATATTCCTAAAAAATGGCTGCATTTTACAAGATTTCCGTTTCAAACTTCCTTCCGTTTTAATTGGTTACAACACTGGATTGGAAGAATCGATTCCTTAAAATGTTTTTTATTTTACGCAAAGTATGAACAAATATTGGGTCAGAGAGAATTTAAAAGGAAAAAACAGGAGCTAGACTTTCAGGTGACTTAGATTAGACAAAAGTGAATAGAATAAGCAAGGACATTTTTAACGAGCGAGTAAAAAAAAAACAAGTAAAAGATACTCTCGTTGTATCAAAAACTTCATATGGAATATGTTCTTCTGCGCCAAAACTAAACCATAATAATTGAAAGAAAATAGCTTAAGATATAAAAAATAAAAGAGTAATGATCTAATTTGTTAAAATTAATTCTTAAATAAAAACAGAAATGTTGTTCGATGTGATCTTGTAGAGTTTTGTCAGTGTTCGTTAAGTCTAACATGGATTTAATGACTTCATGATGTGTGTGTGTGTTTTTTTGTTTATAATTTAGATAGCAGAATACCGCGTCTTCCTGATGGATTAGACGAATTCCTATTTCTTCTTCAGCAGCGTGTCCGGTATCTCGTTCAGGAAGTTCTATAAAAGATAAATAATAAATTAATTATTTTGCTATTTAAATGTTCTTTTTAAATTTAAATGCAAACTTTTAGTAGAACTTAATTTTAAAAACAATAATTATATTGATAATAAAAATTACATAGCTCATTTGTATTTCATAACTTCTGAAGGTTTCCTGCTTTAGGTCGTTGTTAGGGCAATCATGTCAATACACTCAGAGAAACCTTACACGCACTGAGTTTACAAAAGGATTGCCTGAAAATTTCAACAAAATCAGTCAGGCAGTTTTGCAGTTCATAGGGAAAATACATAACCACATGCACACAATTATTTTTATGTGTGTATATACATACATATAGTAAGAAACAGAATAAGAAGAAGAAGAAGAAAAAGAAGAAGAAGAAGAAAAAGAAGAAAAAGAAGAGGAAGGACAAGAAGAAGAAGAAAAAGAAGAAGAAGATGACGAATAAGAAGAAGAAGAAGAGGAAGAAAAATAACAAGAAGATTAAGAAAAAGGTTCAGGCACCAGATGCACGAAATCCTTCCGCTTAAAAATATCTTGCATGTATACTGATGATGTCCACTGTCCAGGGCCGAGAGCCATTTCCCAACTTTCAATAACGTGCCTTAAAGGCTTGTCCAAAGTTCATCACTAGGTATAGAATGCAAAGCATTTAAATTTTTCTTCTGGAAGTTTTCATAGGTTATTATTTCCAAAACACTAAGCTTCCTCACTTCCACAATAGATGGGCTTGTTGAATGTAGAACAATGAGATTGCCATGTGCTGAGCATCAAAGTATGAAGAACTTAGCTTCAATTCAGCAAGTTAATTTGCGAAGTTCTTTAACCGTGTGAATAAATTTATAGCTAATGCTTTCTCTTTTCTTTTGCTTTTTCTTTCTATAACTATCTATAACTATTTGGTTGTTATCAAAAGCTAGAACCTTGTAGAATTTGCGGCAGTCGCATTATACGTTGCCCCACAAACATCAATGAAGCGCAAATTAGAAGAACAATCAAAAGAAAAAAAGATGGAACTTTCAGTGAGTATTGAAAAAATTTAATATACAAAAATCCTGTCACCAGAATAGTATCACCGCTATTGTTCTGCAGCCGTGTTCTTCAACGCTAGCAAGGCCACTGCGTTAGCTTTTCCTTCTATACTAATATTCTGGTGATCTTTTTCCGGAGCACAGCATTTGTCCAGCCTACATCTCAAAATGGGCGAATTTTCTTCACCTTCAAACTATCGACCAATTACATTACATTCTTTGTCGCCAAGATCACAGAATCAATGATTAACTTTCAGCTTAAGAATTACCTTGAAGACCTAATGACCGGCAGTAAGCCTTTCGCAGCAGTTTTAGTGAATGTAAGGTTATTGCACTTGGTATTTCTAGGACATTTCATGGAGTTTTGGCCTAGTGTTCACCTAGTTACCGGCCTCATCGCACTGTGTTTATTCCGAATTTAAAATTGTAGCCCAAAACCAGGCTTGGATATCTTGGACTCTTTAATCTTATCACTCTTATGGAATGAAGACATCATGAACCTTACCCTTACCGACGACTTTCTATCAACGGGATCAATTCAAAATACAAGAGGTGACACAAGCAAGAAAGATTTCAGTAAACTTGCTCTTGAGGATTTTAAAATATCATCTTCGATTAGATTAGTTACACAAAGTTATAACCACAAACACAATTTCCAAATGGTTATCTAAGGGTTTAAAGGCAAACTACACAAACACATTTGTTTGTATGTATGTTAACAATTTAAACATTCACATACTGAGTTAGCTTTAAACCACAAGCTGACTTCAATGTATTAAACTTACGTAAATTGGCGGAGAGTAATCCGATCCAGCATAATCCGCCCATTTGGAAATGTTTATCGATGGAATCACTCCGCTCTTACACGGAACCCTTGGATTACTAAACAAAAAATTAAATTGCTTAAGAAATCTTTAAAAAGAAACACAGATACAACTTGACTTACATTTCATGATCAGGTAGCACCATTGGATAGATTTGAATAGTATCTATCAAATCTGTATTATCGCAAATCAAACGTGAAAGTTTCGCCTTTCTAATTTCCTGTAATTGTTCGGGCGTAAACGATGACGGCTGATTGGGCATTTCATACCAGAAACGATCACCACGCCGAACATAGCTCATCTGGGTTGCGATTATACAAGCAAAAGTGGGGCCCAACATCGATCCAGGCAATGACTTCTCCGAAACACCACCCGACCATAAATCAATATCTGCTGGATGTCTGCAAGAAATCAAATACAAAGTATCAAAACAAACTCCTTTAATAAATGCAATAATTTTCAAGCAAAACACGCAAACTCACTCAAAGATACTTTCGTATCTGACAATTGTCTCATTCGGCATTGAACCGAACATCTCATCCCACGTGTTCGAGGTCGGCAGACCGCAGAACTTTCTGAACTCCATGTAGCCGGGCAAACCGAACTCACGACCACGCTGCATGTTAAATGAAACCAAATCCATGCCGAATCTAGCACCTTCCTTTTTGAAAAGATGATTCGTGACTTCTTGGGTGATTGAGTCATCCATAGCTTGGGCAACTTGGTTCATCAAGCCCATAAAGTATTCATCTAGCACACCGGCACGGTAAAGATCGTATGGGCGACGAATCAGATCCGACAATCTCTTGGATGCAATGAATTTGTGTGCCTTCGACCATCGTTCGACTGCAGTGGGCAACAGGGAGTGACCAAAACGGAAGGCAGCACCAGCGAAAGCATCAATTATGCCTGGATTGACCTTGGGGTCATAACCATCCCAATAGCCTTCTTTGTGCAATACCAAACCGAACTTCTCCATTATCTCTTTGCCCAGGAGTATTGGTAAAAATTCATTGAATGTTACATGTTGAACGATTGCGATATTGATGCGACGTGCCTCCTGGAACAGAGTTTCATCATCCCAATGTTTGTTGATTTCGGCCAGAGCAGTAGCCAATCGATTGTGTTCGCGTGCCATAAGGGTGTGCATACAGGTGAGCACAAGTTGTTCGTTGACACGGATCTCGCCACCTTCGAAACAGAACATACTCTTGTTGGGTCGGGTGCAACCTTCATCGGGAATGTCTAGTTTCAGTGGAAGCAAATCCTTGAGACCGTATTCTTGGAAAACTGGATTCATACGCATCAGACCGCCATAGCCGGTGCGAAGCTTGCGGGCGAAGTGTTCCTTTACTCCATAGACTGTGTTGGCATCGATCACACCAGTGAGTGTGTTGAATTGTTGACGGGAACCTTAAAAGAAAAAGGTAAATGTTAACCTTAATAATGATTTTAATCATGGGGATGTTCCGTTGCTAAATTTGTTATTGTGGGTAGCACTTTCTCTTTATTGTTTAATATTTTTATAATTACGATATATTTATAATAATAATGAATGTAAATACTAAAAAGTATTTCGAAAATTAATGGCCCCATTTTGATTAAATCCTGTTTTTAATTTTTAGTTTTTTGAAAATATTTTTTTATTTAAGATATTGGTATGCAGTTTTTTAGAGTTTAATATCCAGTTGAACTCACGATTTCTGAGTTAGCAAATAAACAATTTATTGCCCATTGCCCCTAGATTTTTTAAAAATGTTATAGAAATCCAATAAGCAGTTACCGAGAAAGTCCAAAATTAAATAATTAAGCGACGCTAATAGAATTTACGCTACTTTTTATTTTGGCAGCCAATACGTACTAAAATACTCTCAAAAATGTTCATCAAAGTCGCTGGAGCCGTTTTCGAGAAAAATAAGCTTTTCCTTAACGGTTATATGACATTTAATATTTTAAGCCATGAATATTAAATTTTAAAGTAATCATATTAGTCGTTTAAGCTGCAGATCGTAATACATAACACATAATACAGACCGTCATACAGACAAACGTGTCACTATCTGTTTTAGGCTTTTATATGTTTGCAATGTCATGTTTGATTGTTATATGAATTTTTTTTTTAATCACGAATCCTAAACTAGCCCGTATAGAATTATATGTATATATATCGTACGTAAACAAGGCTGTCAGGAAAACGATTGACGTACTTAGGCCAACAATAAGCCCATTGTGACAATGGCGCAAGATTATAGATAACCTATTTTTAACATATTAACTTCACAATAGTTAAAATGTTTAGTTCTGCACTAAATTGTCCTTATCTTTCTTATAATCGGCCCCACTCTAGGGCTTATTAATGCCCTTATCATGAGTTAACACAGCGAGCGTTTAGGGAAGGTGGAGACAATAAAAGGCAATACCAACGCGCATTGGTTTTGACTGTCTGTAAATCGTAATTTAAGTTAGAATCGAGCAAGTTAAAGTGTTACACGTTCGTGTAGTGCGGCTAAGGAATGAGTACCTATACCTGTATGAATTGAAGGTACAAAACTATATGCTACGTTGTAAGAAAGATACATTTAAAAACAACTAAGTGAGTTCCTGGGACGAAAAATTTATTTTGAATCAATAATTCAATAATGTCCAAAACTAGTGGTAGGGCTTTTACTTAGTTGTTTTGAAATTTATTTTTCTTACAACATAGTGTATAGAGTTTGTACAGGGTGGGCCAAAAGAAATCACTCTATTGGAAGATGCTTTCATTTTTGCAAATGGCCGCCAATGTCAAATGTCAAGCCCGAGACTCTGGAAGCTCTCAAGAACAATATTAGACATGAGTGCGAGAATCTGTCGCCCGAAGTTCTCGCTGAAGTGATGAAAAATGCCATAAATCAATCAAATAATTGTGACGGCGCCCATTTGGCCGATATCATCCTCCAGACTTGACCAATACAATTCTAAAGGAGTCAAACAACATCGGATGGATGACTTCTTTTGGCCCACCCTGTATTAAAACCTTCAATTCATTAAATTTACTCTAGCCCTGGACTAAACATTTTTCTTTCCAACTTAATGATTACAAATTTAATCTTGTTGGATAAAGTTCACATAAGGTTTTTGTCAAAACCTTCATATATGTTGAACTTAACAAATCGAAAGTTGCGTCTTGACAAAAGTTCTCACTGTCAATTGTAGAGTCCAAGTAAGTTACCGGAACGAAAAGACAATTTTTGGTGGACTTAAATGCCGTAAAAACCTGTTTTGAATCATAATTGAATAATTAATAGGATATTTACTGGAGAAATATGTAGGATACATTTTTTTTTAAACAAATTAACTAAAACTTGGTAAATTTGCAAAAGAATATAAAGCGTGTTTTTTTAGAGGTATACAACTTTAAGTTGGCAACACTATTTTAACTGGTGGCAATTTTATCAGCTGTCTAGTGATTTATTTTTAGTTTGGTTTGGCATTTCAACATGAATAAACTGACGCCTGATCAACGCTTCCAAATTTTGCAAATTTATTTTGAAAATCATGGTTCTGTTCGAAAACGTATATCGCGCACTACTTCCATTTTACATAAAATATGGAACGTTTTCGCACCACGTTTACTCTAAATGATTATACGCATCCCCAGAGATGTCGTACAGTGCGTACAGAAGAAGTCATTGCTGCTGTAGGGTGCACCGTAGACCTGAATCAATCTATCCGCCATCGTACACAGGAATTGGGTATGTGTCCATCCACTTTATGGAAGATTTTGCGGAAAGATCTTGGTTTTGCGTACTTACCAAATCCAACTCTTGCAAGAATTGAAGCCACAGGATCACCTAGCAGGGCAGACGTAAGATTGCCGTTGATCCCAATTTCGGTTCGGTTTCCTTGATGCAAATTTCACTCACTGATAATGGAATAGGGATATGTTACGAGGTTAAGTCCCCATTGAACAATGCTGTCAAGATCGGAATTTAATAAGCTTATTATTATACGCTGCCATTGCAGTTGTACACCCTAAAACCAGGGTTGTAAATCTGGAATCCAGAAGCTGAAGGTAAACGTCCACAAATAACGACGTGTGTTTGCAGTATGGGCTCCGGAGCAGTTGCAAACTGACTTTAAAGTTTCATCGAAAAATTATCTTCAGCGTTGAATGGTAATGGGTACAAACGTCACTTTTTGGGGTGGATTTTGGGTTGGGGCGGTAGCGTCGTCATCTGTACATTTTTCTTTGAGAACGACGTTGGCCAGGCCATCACCGTCAACAGCGAGCACTATAGATTGTTGAAAACCATCTTATTTTTGGCCTGAATTGAATGAGATGGGCACCAAAAATATTGATCTCAAAATATTGATTTTTTGGCTGTTACTTCTGTGCAATTTCGTTCATTAAATAGATTGAAAAAAAAAAATGTTTCGTTTGGTTCTCACACCAGCTTCGATTTTCCTCCGACCATTAGAAATCGCCCTTAAGACTCCAGTTTAAGGTAAGGGCTACAAGCAGATAGATGGATTAAAGGAGCGCACGTTTTTCGTGTCCTCTATCATCGTCATGAAGACGACTGCTTCACACCTATTTCCCCTTTAGTGAAGAATAATAATATGAAATGCAATGACGTAATGTAGGTCATTACATAAAACTGTAATTGCAAATTTTGGCAAACAATTATTTTTCAAAATATTGACAAATAATCTTTTATAAACGGCTAAAGTCTACTTTTTATCGGATCAACTTAAAAGCTCCTTAAAGCAATTTTTTCACACTTTAGTACGAATTAAAAATCTTAATACAAGAGAATGTGTTTTACCTTGAAAGCATGTGTTAAAGGCAAACCGTGGACAGTTAGTTTTTAACTAACTGATCAATTCTAAAAATTCTTCCGTTCTACAGGCTTAATAATATGATTCACAGAACGTAACCATTATAATAGCTAGTTAGCCATTAAAACAACTTCAAGCCTCATTTATTATTTTAATTGCTAACCTAAGCTCTAGCACCTTGCCTGCACTCTTAAGACCAAGCTTCAATATAAAACTATTCATAAACACAAACAAACAACCTACCTAATCTGCATCCAGGTCTGGGTGAAGGAAATCCACGAACGAAATCAATACACTTGACATTGAACAGTCTATAGAAGTAATCATCATCAGGGATACGAATTTCATTGCAATATGGGTGTTTCAAGTGCAACGGCCGCTTGCAGCATTCCTCCGGATCGTTACGGTTGATTGGGTCTGGAAAATAATCGACAAGGTTTATATAGTTATAATTTGTTTGTCCACACCTTCGTAAGTAACCTACAAAAGGCCATAATACTAAGGAGCCATTAACTTACCAAGCGGTGTGCCAGTGAGCGTAAAATCATGATCCATAAATTGTCCCCAAGCAATTACCATTACGGTTCCGGCGTGATCATGGAATCCATCGTCTGGATGCATGGTACGAGACACAACACGCGAATAGGGTAGATCTCGTCCGGTGACGGAAATTCTTGGTGCATTTATTCCATCTGAATAGAGAGGGCCAACTAGACGTTGGAATGGTGACATAGTTGCTCCCCACGTTGGATGTTCGATGTTGTTGCACAGCCCATCAAAGCGGCGATATTTGCCAGGGCGACATTCTACTCCTGAAAAGAATGGAGGGCACACTTCTCGAATGAGAGTCTTGGAGGTGTCAATTGTTGGTAATCCTTTTTCAATTTCTTCGTACGATAAACCATATCTGGAAATAAGTAAAATATAGAAAGCTTTTTATAAAAAAAAAGTTTTAAAGTTAAAAAAGATGTTGAAGAAAGCCGTCTCACGCGATGTTTAAATTACTCACTGAGCGCCGGTGATTGACTTCTATCAAGACCACAATTATTGCATTAACTCCTTCAACCCCATTTATTGGACAATTTCAACAACAATTTAAATTCCAATCTCCAAAGCCGAATTAAATTGCATAGCACCCATGATTTACATCATAACATTCATCCAAGAAGATCAATGCGGTCCACATTATGACCACGAACATAAGTAAAGCTATTGCCACAACAAACAGGCATTCTCTATTCGATTCCTACCTCAGAGAGTTGGTACATATCTTGTCTGAAAACACCAGGGAAATAATAACAAAAGAAGCTGCTCCTGCTTCAACAAAGCCTCTGATCCATTTATGACATCGTGCTCGAAACGATGATGAAGCAATGTAAGCCAAGGCTTTTCAAATTCCGAAATCACCCTTCTTTATCTAGAGGACATCAAATCTAAGTGCACAGCTAAACCTTTAACACTAAAGCTAATAACTCCGGTAGTTATTTTGTCATAAAAAAGCTTAAAAATGCAATCGTTTTGTGGCTCAAAATTCCACTTTAATTGAATTCTGACATTCGAAAGTGGGTCAGTCATTCGTCGAGACTCGAGAGTGATGATGATGGTTTTGCAAGAGCACACTGGAAACCCAAAACTTCTTCATCACATGACATTCCTTGATCACCTTTTTCAGCCAAAGACCACAACTCGAACTCAACCAACTTACCGACAGCGCGGCCTGTGCGATCGATAACTTATGAACAGTTTTAAATATGGAAAACCGATAGTGCTGGAGGCGCAACAACTTCACGTTATATTTCTTTTTCTACACACTACATCTCATGTTTGGAGATTTAAACTAACCAAAAGTATCCCAACCAAAAATATACCGATTACACTTCATAAACGAGAAGTTAACTCCGTGTGGATAATTATAACACTAGCAATATGAACTGAATCCGATGGATGCGAACAAATTGCAGCAACTGTTTCTGTTTGCATTTTGGATGGAAAAAAAAGATAAAATCCACGAAGGTGATGAATGGCGATTCATAATTTTTTTTAAATCGTTTGCCACAGAGGTCTGCAACATGGACTTTCGTAGCATAAGGATTGGTATATGGTGGGTTGGCGGAGGTTAAAGCGTGACGGTGCAGATTTGGTTGCGTTTTGAACTTGCTGCATCCATAAGCTACATATCAAAATAACTGAGAGTTGTAATGATTATTATGTTGGGGCTCAAATTTTGGGTTGGAAAACAGTGAGTTGAATTATAATTATGGAGCTGTGGTGTAGGTAGTCGTTTTAATTGAATTTATTTTGTAAAGTGGGTTCAATAGGCATGGTGAATAAACAAAAAGCCTACAAAAGGTTAGTATTGATTTCAATATCAAAATATAAAGAGACTTAAAATTCCATTCGATTTTTTTGCGTACTGTTATTGGTAAAAAAAAAACTGGGTAACACGCGGTTCCCGCTGGATAGCTGAAAAGTGAACTAACGATGAGCGTTGGATCCATAGGATTCAAGGGTTGTACATACCTGAGTCACCTTCTTAGAAAAACTGAAGATCCAACCCATATACGGACTTCTACTGAGTTTTCGATTGAAGGCTTTCTTTAAAAGTAAAATTTATAATAGATGTTTACAAATCCTTACAAGAAAAATGATCATGTCGACATAAACGGTGTTACAAGGCCAAATGAAATAGTTTCTATTTATCAAGAAGATTACCTGGGTAATTATACACTTTCACGGTCACCTGGTTTTTCGGCAGTACAAAATTAAAAACTGAACCGATTTTCATGTTTTTTTTTTTTAAATAATAAAACAAATTAGCCAACTTTTATATTTAAAAAAATCAGTATTCATTTTTGTAAAACCACATATGACCTAGTTTTTAAAATCGATTTCGCGGGGTATTCCGTCTTCATTCATTGGAAACAATCATTTATCATGCTCCTACGCAAAAATGGATGGTTCCATCTATCGTCGTACCACTTCATTCCTAAAATCCTTGAAGGGATTATAAATCAGTCTTTTCATTATAAACGGATTAATTCCCCCAACCAAGATGGCTTCATCTCGAGAAGTTCTTCTCAACTAATTCAGTTGATCTTGATATCGCCTTTAAGTCCCTTTGTTCTCTAGAAAATCGTTATAAATCTGGCGTTGAGCTTTTCATACAATTTCCCAAGCCCTGATTAATTTTTACAGCATTGATTGAATTAATTCAAAGTTCGTTCTTAAAAATTATTTTTAGAGCATCTGTGTCCGAGCGTTCATATGTACCTGGATTAATTTAATTTTATACTGAACATCATTGATGTCGAATCTGTCGTTAATGATCATCGATTTTAAAATATGCTGAAAAAAAAACCCTGGTGCATATTTTCTCTAGATAATTCTTATCTTCTCCAAAGCTAACTTACTAGAAATTTTATTTTGATTTTTCATACCTTCCTTAAATTAAATGTCTCAAAATACCTAGAAATTCCAAGATCTCAAGTTTTAAATAGTGTTCATTCTCTTTCCAAGCTTGGAGTTGTATATTACAAAGAATTAAAATTTAGGAACCAACTCCACGCTCGATTTTGTTAAGGAGTTGTTTTAAAGAATTGTCTGATATTACCGATATCGTAAGCTTGAAATCTATGTGCTTAATTTTCATTATCGTTACCAATTCCATATTCCACAGTTAAGTCATAGTGCCCCGTGGCTTAGTGGGTAGTATGTCGGACTGCTAAGCGAAGAGTCTTGTTTCGAGTTCCGCTCTGAGCCACCTTTTTTCCGTGGTACTGCCTCTTGCGAGGAACTGAGAAAATCTCCAAGAGTAAAAATTTCTATCGAAAAAGTGCATCTCATATAGCTGTTCGGACTCGGCGGTAAATTGTAGGTCCCTTTCATTCTTGCAGATTAATAAAACACACACAGGAATGGTTGAGAGTATAAGTCACTTGGCCTTGGCTCCTAAAGGAGCTGTCGCGCCAATAAATATATATATTTATTTTTAAGTCATGAACCAAGTATTTGTTTATATAATTCGTTCCTGGATAAAGTCATTTCAGGTACATTACATACAGGTCCAGTCGATCTGCAAGGACATTTGAAAACATGTCATAGATTTAAGTGAAAATGCCCGACTTTTGATACAAAAAATGGCAACCTTGGTAGGAGTTTCAAGAGCGATTATCCATTAAATTCTGGAACAGGATTTGAAGTTCCATCTTTTAAGTTTCAAATCGTTTAAGAACTTAAATTGTGAAGTAACATTATTGCGCTTGATATTTCTTTTCAGAGACATCTTTTAATTTGACATCGAACTCCTTGAAGTGCTCAGAACTCCGTTTTGTCTCCGACACTTTTTTCCTTTTTTTGTATATATATGATCTCCTACCTCAAACTTCTATTTCACTTTACTATTCTGCCAAAGACTATCTTTAGCTTCTTGTTCTCGTCTCAAATTCACGCCCATAGGCTTAGATATGGAATTACAGCGATACTGTATGATGGGTTCATTAAATTCCGATCTTGATAGCATTGCTACGAAAACTTATGGAAAACCTCCTAAGATGCCTTTGTCTTTGAATGGTACTTGCAGAAACGAAGCCGAAGAGCTCTCAGTACTACCATAAATGCGTCAATGATAATCTTCGTTTAAATGATTATACACACTCGAGACCATAAAAAACGCTGTGGTTTTTAATATGGTGTAAGAAATATTTGATTCCTATAGGCTACAATTTTTAATGCGTTTTATATCCTGAACTTTAGAATAGCTCACACCTGAGGGCAGGTGCATTTCAAAAATTTCTGCATTTGCTGGATAGAATGCGTAGAAATAAAGCGTTAAAACTGATTTGAAAAAGTTGGTTGTCTGTCGGTTTATGGACGACAATTTTACGTGATAACGTCATAAGAAAACATTAATGATACCATCACCAACATACAGCCCGTTAACTCACACCATATACAATTGCACATATAACGGCAAGAAATCTAGTACTAAATATACTACTAAGTACTAAATCTAGTTCTAAATCTAGTACCAAATCTAGTTAAAAAAATACAATAGAACTAAGTACTATTATACCAACAACCTAGAACCAATCGGCACCAGTTTTATATTTAACTAGCGGTACCCGGCGCGCGTTAATACGCCCTAGAAAAAACATGTTTAATGTGAAATGCGAAAATAATGCTAGCGGGACCAAACATTTACAGGAACGATCCATGGACAAAACTATATTTACCCTGTAAATTTCATCAAAATCCGTTGGGCGGTTTAGAAGTACATACTCGACATACATAAACACATACATACATTTGATGTTCGCCTGGTGCTCAGAATATGTTTGCGATCGATTTTGGTTGAAAGAACAACAGTATAGCGGTTAGCGTGAGTGATGAGTCTTATCACCATGAGTCATGTTATTTAGTACGTGTAACCTGTCATCGATTTATAAGACGTTATCACGTCAAAAGATTATCATGTAATCATTCTCATCTCACGAACAAGGATAGAATGTTTCATATCTTTGGTTGTTTAAACGGTTTTTTCATAACAAATGGTCTTTTGAAGTAGCCAATTGCATTCCTCCATTGAAGAATTCACCTATGATACCGGTTTCGTTAAGAATGCTCTTCAGTTCACAGTTGGCTTCAATATCGGATACACTATCAAATAATTTTTCAACCTCTCATTTTGATATACAAACAATAAAAATAAATATTCATCGACACACCCTTTTCCGTCCTTTCTTATTTGCCTGTGGGACACGCTATGTCTTGATTATTTAAAAGCCACTCAGGACTAATCAACATGGTAACTGCGTAGCAGCATGTGTACATGCAACCAATTCGTTGTTAAAGCAGCCCATGGAATTTATGTGTACAAAATTGGTCAAATACGAAATCCCTAAAACGGAGATATGAGAGCCTAAAAGCACATTTTTTTAAGGACTATCTATCAAAGGCCCCTACAAAAATTCTCCCCATTTTTAGTCGTCAAAGTGGCATCAATGGTTAAATACCTTAGATACAAAAATAAACCCTACACCTTCTATCAAAACTACTTTTAAAGAGTTTTTGTCATCTTATCTCTCAATGATGTCAAGGATAATTGCACTTGCTCCAACCTAAAATCCAAGCCATAGACTTTACCATCAAAATACCCAATCTGACATTCTAGATCTAGATCAATTTACCAAACGATGTCAGTAAGTCAGCTTTCTGATCTCAGACATGGGTCTATGAGTCAATGAAATCTCCACTTCGACACGATAAACCATTCGAGTTTATTAAATTGCATAACCTACAAATGGCTTACAATAAAAATCCCAGTCCATGTAATTGCTTCGACTAAGAGGTGCGGACTTAACAGTGAATAAAATAATTACAGACTAGGCTCAAGGTTACCCTGGTAAATGTAGCAAGTCTTTTTTTCATTTTCCGCCATTGGTTGGAGTATGACTCCATACTATACTATACTAACCGCAATCATTCGTCACATGTTTTGTGAAGATTAATCTTGGGAAACAGCCTGTCAATCTAGGGGAACTTCCTTCCTATCGAAGTCGGTAATATTTATGTATCTTAAATGAGGTTCATTCATACTCTGTGTCTGCTGTATATCCCATTCACTTGCGAGTTCCATGGTAAGCTTCTTGCATCTATCTTTAATTACATCACAGTTAGTCTGTGTTGTCATATTTTCTCAACTTGTGGGCTATAAAGTGCCATTTATTGGGCCACATCATTAGGCCCGATGAAATCTTTATGGCTTAGACTGAATTTGATATCTCTGAGTTAATAATATCTTCCATGCGTTGCCATATACCACGAGTAAAAAATAGCTATTTCCGCGATTGAGAAACAGCCTTGTTAACTTACATGCCGTTGCTAGAAGGATTTAGCCTATTATGGTGGATACTTGGAACTTGGATCATTTGAACAGAAAAAAATAATTGTTTCCTTCTTTTCGTAATGCCAGCCGACACACCAATCTCGTGCAGAATAATCCATACTATATCCAAACTATACCTTCCTTTGGAACAAATGTACAAGTTCGGTATGCATTTAGTTAAATGAGCAATCATGTGTTGTTGGTGCAGTCTCGAGGTGGATGTCGGAATTCTTTGAAGACTTTTATCTTCGTGGCATCGTATTATCATTGAAGTGTGGTGGAAAAATCGTGATGTTATGCGCCTGGATTTTTACATAGAGAATGGGGGCTATTAGCGCACGTTCATTGTAGTTTAATCACCTTAAAGGTACGTTATAATGTGATGCACGACAAATCTTGAAGATGTGCGGTTATTGGTAGCAGTAACACAAATCAATTGTGTAATTTCGAACCAGAATTAAGTAAATTAAAAAGTAATGAATATTTAAGTTTGTAAAAGATAGATTTATTAAGTTATGCAAAAGCCAAAGTAAGCTTTTGTACCTTAAAAAAATGAGCAAATATAATTTGGTAAGCAAAGTGCGAAAGATCGGAAAAGTCTATTGAGGGTCCTTTTCATATAACGGTTTTTTTAATTTTCGACTTTGTCAGTAACGGCTAATTAGAATTCTCTCAAGTTTTATATTTGAAGAGATCTGTCTAGCCAAATTAGTTCTGCATACTAAAATTTTGACGATTTTTTTTTTAATATTCATTATTAATTTTTGAAAATTCAATATTTTTAAAACTAGTAAATAAATTTTGTTGTAAATTTTACGATCAAATGTATATTAATAAACTCTAAAAAACTGCATACCAAAATTAAAAAAAAAAATGTTTAACCTAAAAATAAAAAACAGGATTTTATCAAAATTATCGTTAAGTGTTGTGGTTTTGACACTTTCTGTAGGTTCAGACAGTGTAATTTTTATACGTAAATGTTAGTTGTTTCTATTAAAAGATTTTGCCTTCCAATGTGACTAGACACATAAGACCAAGCACGTGCAACCCAGTCGTCCCCATTTTTTTAGTCCAAGATGGTACTCTTAATACCAATCCTGACGAAGCACGTTCATTTTCAGCTGCTTACCCCCATACATCTTATGTCATTGTCAACTGTATATTAAAGCATTGGACAAACATCTGCGTTGGCACCCACTTTTCGGTTTACAGGGATTTTTACTTGCGATTATAGGGACTATAAGGCAAGTTATGCATTCGTAAAAAAAATTCTAACAATCAAACATGACATTACGATGACAGAGAAGTTGAAAAAAGTGGGTCGGACAATTCTGTCTATCTGTCTTCTGTCTGTCTTTTTGTCTGTAACGATACCTAGAGCCTAAACAGCTAAAACGATTTGCGTTAAACTTGGTACACAGTATTATTATGACGTCCTACAGAAGGGTTTTTGGAATTAGCCCTATGATTTTTAACGAAAAACTTGTTTTTTCTCAAAAACGGCTCCTACGATTTTGATATTTTGATTCGTTTATCGCCCCATGGCCCCCATGAGAAACTTCGTAGATTTTTTTAAAAGTTCTTTTGGGACATTTTTTTTGAGAAAAATAATTTCTTACTAAATGCTAAACAATTGGATCGCATATAAGCTTTTTATTCTAGAATAAGCAATTCGGTCGCATTTTTTTCGTAATGCCATCTTTGATTGACAGTTGGAGTAAACTATTTTCCAACAATCACTATATCGAAATAAAAAATAAAAAAAAATTGAATTCAAAAATTGTATTAATTTTCCTCAGTTACAGTTATTCACTCCCACACCCTGTGTAATAGAAGTTGTTTTGTTATAATCATGGTAAAATGTCTATTACCTCAGTTATTAGAAAACTCTTTACGATAATCGATTACGTCACTGAACATACACGAAACCATTCGAAATTAAATAAATGATGATCCTTCTTTCAATTACGATTGGATTGGTGCAACTGCGTGGTCATGTGGCTGGCTATTCCACAGGTGGCTTTCACTTGTGCTGTGCAAGTCTACAAAATATTTTTCTTTTTTGATAGCTCTACTTCCATGTTGTTAGAATTCAGACGCCTACTATGCTCTCTGTTGGAACTTGGAAGATGTTGAAGTCTCGAGGTATAAAGTATTTGTATGACACATAGTGAATACAGAGAAGCGAATCAAGATGACTATCAATACTCATCATGGTGTACACATTTAAGAACCTGCGACTATGTTATGTTCAACCTGAACAGAAGCAGAAGCATCACGTCGAACATAGCTACTGTTTAGCTCAACAACAAATTCGTGATGATTTTTTTATTTGCTAAGCTGAATATTTAAATTTAGCATAAAACCTAATCTGTGCTAATTTTGTTAAAGAATATTAATAAAACATACTACAAACACTAATTGGCTCAAAATCGAGGCTTTTGAAGTTATCACAGAGAAAAATCACAATCAATTAAAAGCAAATTATGTACAATTTAGTTTGGCTTTCCAAGTCATAACTTAAGAGTTAGACATCCAAGAGATGTCATCTACAAACAGATCCTGCTAAGCGTTATATTATATTATCATTAATCTCCGGTTTTCTTGCAAAAATTTTTGTCACATTGAATGTGAATTCACACTTCAAGGGCATCGATGGTTGTTTTAGAGAAGATTTCCCAGTTTACTTCATTTCAATAAAGGGCTATTTCAATTGGTCAGCCTGCATCCACAATTTCAATAAACAATTTCTGTAGTCCCTTGCTCTTGCAGTGAAAAGTTAAAAAAGATTAAAGTTAAAAGATCGGTTCTAGATATTTCATTACAAAATGAAAAAGTCCTATCAACTTACATAAAGAGTTGAGTTTCAAGTTCGGTTTCGTTTGTATCATGGAGCATTAACGATTGCTCTAAGTTCTGACAAAGAGTAACAAGAGCCGTGTTTTATTGCTAATCTATAGCTAGAGCAGTATTGGAAGTCCCAATGAAACGCTATATTCACTCCATAATTCACTTTGGACAGAGACATCCGGATAGAATATCCAACCATGACGTCATCAGTGACCCTTGATGACAATTAAATTCAGGTTTTGTTCAATGTCTTATCTGATTGATTTAATATAAATTTTAAGTCAATAAACACTTTGGATCCTTTCCAAAAATTGAATTTAATTTAGTCAATTTGGGTTACTGCTGACGTCAAAATGCGGGAAGGCGCTGTTTTGTAATCTTGTATCATGATACTCATGATACATATTTTTCTACATTCCAGTTGGTTGACATTTCTTTCCAATTTTCATCTCAACTTATTTTATTCTCTAATTTCACTAACCTAATAATCGACACTTATTGTTTGTTGTTGTTTACCGTATAAAATTTTACTGCGCTGAGTATGGGTATACACTTACCAATAAAACACGGCTAATATAATAAAGAGAGAAATCTTTCTGCCTTCTTTTGACAATGCCTACAAGCTTTAATTGTCATCTTATTAACATTTTCGGGTATGTATGAGTAAGACAAAATTAATGATATACAAAAGAGACAACAAAAATTGACCCTTGGGGGAAGGAACGTACGAAAGATTTTTATCTTCATAATATTTTTTACTCTATGGTTCTGCTGAGTTTATTTTGATATGATTACAGTTTTCGTTATTATAAAGTTTGAGAAACATCAAGAATCACACTTGAATATATCTTAATCAAATTGGTTTTCAGAAATAAGCTGATTTTCTTTTAATATTATAAAACTAAATTAGGTGAAATCACCAAGGTAGATTATTTCATTATTAATACATAGTTATGTAGCTAATATAAATTTCTGAGTTCGTCACTTTGATGGAGCTGAAAAATCATCCGAAATCGATTTTCTAGTAAAAGCATTAGCCAAAAAACAATGTTCATGACTTTTCCTCTAACAAAGTCCTGAATTGTCTCCAAGTCCAAACTGGTTGATCGCTGTTTCAACGATCTGCGACTTATCAGTTAAACAAACTTTATAACCCATATATCTAAACTGGCCAAAAACGGTTCATCCCTGGAACCGAGTCAAATCGTATCGTGGGTACTTGTGCCACTACATTAAATACTGCGAACGGAAAACGGAACTCGGTGATGTTTCAAAAAGCCACATTACTACAACCTAAAATTCATCACACATTCAAAATTGTTAAAGGAGGCACCCCACACCTTATTCTCCACTAAAGTCCTTATCGTTCCCCACCATTTGTTCCTTACCTCTCCTGGGGACCACAATGTATTATTTTTTGATAGCAAAGTTTTTATTTTTGACGTGATAACGTCTTATAAATCGATGACAGGCTACACGTACGAAATAACATGACTCATGCTGATAAGACTCATCACCCACGCTGAACCGCTATACTGTGGTTCTTTCCACCAAAATCTATCGCAAACGTATTCTGAGCACCAGGCGAACATCAGATGTGTGAATGTATGTATGTGTGTTGAGCATGTACTTCTAGGCCACCCAACGGATTTTAATGAAACTTACATGGTAAATATAATTTTGTCCAGCGATCGTTTCTGTGAATGTTTGGTCCCGCTAGCATTATTTTCGGATTTCACATTAAAACGTGTTTTTTCTACGGCGTAGTAACGCGCGCCGTGTACTACTAGGTTGTTGGTATAATAGTGTTTTTGGTACTAGATTTTTAGTACTTAGTACTAAAATTTAGTGCTATTGTATTTTTTGTAAAAAAATTAGTAGTAGATTTAGTACTACATTTTTTTATTTATTTCTACCCAACGTTTCGAAGAAGTTTCATACTTCGTGGTCACGGGATGAGACTGACGTTTGATTGCTGTTGTTTAAGTTATTGGTTTTTAGCTCTCGCTCTCAAGTAGTACCGGTGCGTAGATGTTGATGCACTTGGATTGCTTGTGGGTGGTGGTGGTGTACTCATCAACATCTACGCACCGGTACTACTTGAGAGCGAGAGCTAAAAACCAATAACTTAAACAACAGCAATCAAACGTCAGTCTCATCCCGTGACCACGAAGTATGAAACTTCTTCGAAACGTCGGGTAGAAATAAATGAGAAAATATTTCTTATAACGCGGTAAGTTCCGAAAATAAAAAACTTTATCTAATATGAATATCATCCGCGAAAATAAAAACCTAAAATCTCATACATTTTTTTGACGTGATAAGTGGAATTGTATATGGTGTGAGTTAACGGGCTGTATGTTGGTGTTGGTGTCATAAATGTTATCTTATGACGTTATCACGTAAAATTATCGTCCGTAAACCGACTTTGCTACAGACAACCAACTTTTTTACTTGTGATTTATAGGGACTATAATGCAAGTTATACATTCGTAAAAAAATTCTAATAATCAGACACCACATTACGATGATAGAGAAACATATTTGAGTAACTGGCCGAATTCTGTCTGTCTGGCTGTCTGTCCGTCTGTACGGATGTATATTGAACTACAGCCTAAATGGTTTGGACAATCGTCTTCAAATTTAGAACTTAAGGCTATTTTGACATTCTACAGAGGAGTTGTTTAATTTTTTTTAGCTCAAAAATTAACGGTGCCTGTCATATAACCGTTATGTAAAAGCTTATTTTTCTCAAAAACGGCTCCAAGAAGCATTATATTTTGGTAACAAAAATTTAATATGGTGGGCTAAAAATAATACCTCCCATTGGACCGGTTTTTTTTTCTTCGACTTTCTCGAAAACTGATGATCCGATTACTATCAAAATTAATATTCAAGAAAATTTATGTAAACTTAGCAATATCGCATTAATTTTTTTTCGAAAACTTTTTTTTGTATTTTTAATAATTCAATATTTTGCAAACGGGTAAGTGATTTTTTTTTATTTTTTAAAAAAAGTTTTATTTAAAAACCACTCCTATGATTTAATAAAAAATCACACTTTTTCGTGTTCAAGTTTCTCAGAAAATCGTAAATCGTAACTATGTTGGATCAGTGTGTCTGTCTAGTCTAAATACATTTAATGAGCTGTCAAAGAGTTTGGAGTCATTGATACTTGAATCCAGCTAATTTTCAGTCTAAAAAATCGTCAGATTTTTACTTATCTCGAAGCACTTTTCGCAGAGAAAAGAAGAAATTACTCTCTGTAGAAGGCTTTTAAAGGTTTAGAAAAGGCAAAGTTATAAACAACATGAATTCGAAACAAACGATGGATGATGGGCTAAAGTAGAGTAATATAGGGCAGATCTATTCGCTAAAAACCTTGAGGGAACTTTCAATTCAAACCTTTTGACGGGCGTGAGTTGTTGAATAATCGCAGTGATATTCTATGGACATTTGAAAATTTCCAACTTCAATATGTCAAATTTTTGAACTTTCCCACGCAACAAGAAATCAAGGAAGTGTCCTTGGACAATTGTTGTTTGTAATTTATACTCAAGAATTACTTGTTCTGATAGTAGCAAGAAAAAGATGATTGTGCTTTAGGAGAGTAAGAATATTACATTACTAGGTACTGGCCTATAGTCTATGAAGGTTTTTGACCTAAACAAATTAATGAACCACATTCATTGCACTTGCACTTGGTACCTTCCTTAAATCTATACACATAAACACAACCAGTTAGTAACTATTGGAAACCAATAGTGAAACGTACATTATGTAGGTATTTAGTTCAATTATTGCCAAACAAAGAATTTCAAGATATGCTAAGCAAAGGCGTTAACAACGGTTTCGAAAGATTCGAAAAATTCCTCAAATTATTTTTCTTTTTCGAATAACTTCACAGAAATTACGAGATATGAATTTTAAATAAGCCTCGCCGATTCGCGTAAGATATAGGTAAGTAAGTGAGTAGGTAAGGCTTCTTTGTGAAATAATTTTTATTGTTTCTTGTGTTTGGCATATCACGTGCTGCTACCGCACTGTTGTTGTTATGGGAAAGTGTTGAGATGTTACAACAAATTAGGAAATGCGATTCATCGGATTACAAACATTAAATGCGGGGATAAGTGACTTATAGCTTCCCACTTTATCGTTGCCGCATAATGTTGCATTGCCTACTAAGGTATGTTATTTGATTTACATCAGCAAACAGTGATTGTCGCAATACCTCTTAGCCTATTCCATGAAGTGTTAAAAAATTTGACTTAATTTTTATAATAACAACAAAAACTTATCAAAAAATCTGGACTGAGATATAAATTGATTGAACATTTGCTACTTTTCTTTTGTGGCACGTTACGTTGTTGTTAACAAACAAAAAACCGAAAAACACTTGTGCTGCGCGGTGCAAGCTTTAGTGACTTACATCGTGTGTGGGTACAATAGCGAAAAAGTGAAAGGCTTCCAGCAAGACAATGGTTCAATATTATTATGCAACACCAGCGTGCCGCAATGGAATGAATAAGACGAGGCCTAAGGATATGTTTATTTAGAATTCGAACAGTTAAATCAACGCCAAACTAATAGCCAAAGGCTGTTAGGTTTTTATTGAGCTACGGAGGACTGAATGCTGTAATTAAGGGTTATTTTTGCATAAATAAATGTATGTGTCAGCCATTGTTGCAGGATTCCAGCATAATTGGCCGGTGGGTGTTCCGAGGACAAAAGAAGTGAGTCAAACATTCAAAAGCGTGAGTACAGCCTGAAGGAATTCGTTTTCGCGTTATGAGAATATGCGGTTCAAAATCGACAATGTGGGTAAAGTTAAATTAATGGACGTTTATAGATGTGTTAAATAATATATTATTGCAATTGTAAACGAAATTATAAATGAGGACCTTGATTGATGTACGCACAACCGAAAGACTGTAAAGTTTAGTAGAATGTTAAGAGATATCACACCTATACTAACTCAAGGCTATATGACGCAGTGATATGCAATTTGACGATACAATCATTTTCTCAGTTTGTCGATGGATGTACAAAAGTTTTCACTTCACCGAGACGTAGATAATAATTTAAGGTATAATGCATTGTACATTTTTGGCAAGGGTGTTATGGGTATAATCATCATAGATCGTTAGTAAGCCACTATCTTGTGACTAAGAAACCCTTAAGACATAAAGTTAGTCGATATGCCGAAAATATTGCTAATAAACCAAAACCGTTATTCAAAGACGTTTCAAGAATTTGGCATCGCAAAATCCAACACTAAAGTAATTTTTCGAAATACATTTTGCTGCATTCTTATGTACATACATAGTTAACTGAAGAATTTAAGTCGTGCCCATCCTTTTGTTCAGAATTAACTTTGAAAAATTTGAGAATTTACTATGAAAAGACTCATTGAAGAACAAAGAACCACAGTTGATCAACTTTATTTTGAAAATCGATATTCATGCAGCAATAAGAGGCTTTCTTTCATTTTCCGCGTGCTGGAATATTGTAATATTCAGGAAAACGCCGGAACTTTCACCAGACGACCTTCCCAGCTTTAAGGTGATGTCTTCGCGGGCAAACAATAACAATATAAACAAATACACATTTAATATGATCAGACTTTTCAAGAACTGTTCCGAGAGAACAACGAGATCATAATTAGAGTTGAGGCTCATTTTTACACAGTATGGTGTGGAATAGCCTTAGAAAGGATCATTGGACCATATTTTTTCCAAGACGACGAACAATTTGCTGTTGCAATTATTGAATTATTTTTTAAGGCCAAAATTAAAGAACAATTCCGAATTATGGTTTCAACAGAGCTACAGCTCACATATCCTGCCAATAATTTTATGGGACCAATCTTTTCTTGGAACTCGCTCAGTTCCAAGAGCGTTGATATATCGTTTTTGCAACGCTCATTGCTTGTGTACCCCAGAGCTTTTTCTTGCTGTAGACACTTTTCTTTATGTTTATATTTATAAAAAAATTGTTATCTGAAATAACTATTTCAACAAATTGTTTTGCTGACGAGAGCACTCTTAACTTATACTTGTTGATAGAATCTCATCCAATGTCTCGGATGTGGAACTGCAACCGCAGCTCATGGAAAGTTAAAGAAAAATTGAAATGGCGTCGAACTTATGCTTACAAATATCAATTCAATGGCCGCGACTTGTAATACTACTTCCGTTTACAATGAATGTATAAAATCTCTTACGGCCTCACCGCTCACGGAAGGCAGTTAAGACTTGAAGCTCTATAGAAACATGTTTTAGCACTACTTGTCAAGGCAGAAGCGCAATATGGATGGCATGATATCCGATCAGTGGATGACAAACAAAATCCAGACGAGCCAGCCAAGTTTGGAAAGTCGTGAAGCTGAAGGATCAACCTGACCCTTACAGAACTGTTATCAGTGATCAAAAAGTCCTCGCTGGCTCCACTAACAGCAAGCAAAGGTATGATTAGATTTGGATGGATCTCCATACCTCTAAAAATATTAAAAAAAAGATGAGGAAATTGCAACAATCGGATCTGCAACACCAAGGGACACAACTGCAATGAAAGGACCCTTAAGCATCGACCCTTAACCAATAAAGTGCACCATGCACTTTTTCCACTGCGGTGTATTTCAAGGAAAAAATCTGCTTTCCAACGAAGAGGCTCAAACCGTCGACAGTCTTTTGGACATGGAGACTGAAGACTTTACTTCTGATGCCTTGTCCAGCGACAATGATCTTCTACTCATGTAGAACAATAATGAAGGCTGGTTTGTCTAATTGTACCAAATTTAATACATATTCACTTCCAACACTTAAACGTGGTATCGGCCTCCCTTGTTCTCGAACTGAGTACAAGAGAAGTATTTCTTTAAACAGAAACGATCTTGACAATAAAGTCAATGAACTAATCTCTCTATAAAAAAAGAACTCAGGAAAAGTAAAAGATCCCCCTAGAGAAACTTGTGAAAAAATAGAAGATATTTCGGAGGCATTTAGACTAAGAGAAATCATGCCCAATGCCTTGAAATGAAAACATCAAATGGCTATTGGACTAACTCCTGTGAAGAATCACTCAATTTTATATTAGACTAGCTTACCCACCCGGCGTTGGTCGGGTATACCATACATTTTGTGCTGTATATGATACATTTTGTGCTGTATACCATACATTTTGTGCTGTGAGGCACCACCTGGTTATCAAAATAGCCTTAGTTACTTCTTACAAAATTAGCTATCTGCTTGTGAAACGACTTCATTAAAATAGCCTTTGTTACTCCTTAAAACATCATCTAATTGCCTGTAAGAGTCTTGTCATAGAGCTCGCTGGGAGAGTTGGTGAATCTTTTATTAAAAAGTAGAATTTATAACTCATATCTAAGAGACTTTTCAACAAAAATATCTGTCAATAGAGGTACACTGCAAGGCCTATTTCATCTTGGGAACAAACGGGCCTATTTGCACATATTACTATTAAATCTTACTCAACAAACTTAATCTTAGACTCACTATCGCTATTTGTAAGCTAATACTAAAGCAAGATGCAATAGACGAATGAAACAAACAACAGATGGATTGGTATATCAATACCAATACTTTCCTAGTGACCAATCAGATCTGGACAGAACTGGATCTGAAACATTCTAAACTAAATGTTTGTTCTAAGCAGATTGCATTTTAACTCTATGATAATATGTCGTCACGCGACACTGCCTTATGTACGAAGAAGAAGAGGAAACCATTCTGCACCTCCTTTGGTCATGCCCTGCTCTCTCCTAAAAAACGTAAATTAGACTAAGAAGAATTTTCTTCTAATAACTCCACTGGTTTAATAGTAGATTTTCACTTTTACAAGAAGCTTTTTTTACTTTTGGAAATATTGAACACATTTTTATTTCTAGTTCAGTCTTTAATTTTTGCATGCTAAGGAAAATTTCAGAACCCTGCCTTAACATGATTTATTACTACTTTCAATATTTCTATCTTGTTTCTTGTTGCTATAGAGCTGGGGTTAAGCTTAGCCTACATCGGTATTCCTTTTGATGGAATCTCGTTCTTTAAATTTATATTGGTAATAGTTTGTTTTCTTTCTAATGTTTTCAATTTTCAAGAGTGATTAAAGACTGATAGTTGATGGAACTACAGCTCAAGATGAAAGTCCAGAAAAATAAATTTCCCAAAGCTGTACTCTACCTAACTACGACCTACTAAGCCAATGCTATAATTGCTAAAAAGCACCACTTTTGATATGTCAATAAGTATTGCTTTGTCTGCTATTAGAGGATTACACTGGATGCATGCACCTTGTTCGAATTCTTCTTTGTTATTAAATTCCATTTAGTTTCATGAGACCATTTTGACAGTTCTCTTTTATTTTCGTTTTCCATGATCATTTGCAATGAATCTGTTCTTTTAACCCTAGCGATGTAATGAATGTGTTTAACCACATGCACATTTTTGCTGGATTCATAAAGAACTCCAAATTAAGTTCTTTAGTCCACAAAAAATTACTTTCCACTTTATTTTCACTCATTTTTCTTCGTTTACTTTGAGTCTCATTAGAAGTTTACTCTGAGCATAACGAAACCAAGTGATAAAGAATGAAAAAAAAGCGAACAAGAGACAGAAAAACGTCAACAGATTCTTCGAAGATGCTACCCGCGCGACACAGGACAGCTCTTTTCCTGTCTCATGATTTTAATTTTTTTCTCTATATTGCACTTACTATGTTATGTTCGAACAAGGTGCATGCATAGAGTTTCATCGCCTAATAGTAGACTTTAGAATCTTTGTTGCTTTGGCCGTCATTAACAAAATTTAAAATTAGTTTAAATGTTTAAATAATCCTCATTACAAAGTTGCAACATCTTATGCCCAAATATCATACCTACTTCGAACACCCGCTCCAAGCTAAACATTCTAATCTACCTAGAGCGTGCCCTTACTCTATATGTACACATGAAAACCATTAATTAACAAACAGCCGAACATCGATATGCCTTCTGTCATGAATCAATGACATATGCCGTGACAAACCTAATTAAGCAATAAAATTGCCGTTGGCAAATAAATCAAATCTAGATAATTGCATTGTCGCGCAGGCAAAAGACAAAAGCTTGCAGACTACCTTTAACAAATGCACACTACTACTGTGTCTTAACCGTTCTATTGCCCGTTTGACAAGAATGGCTGCTGTCAACAGATTTGAGTGGCAATCAGAACAGAAGCAAAGCCCACCTTCGATCCATGTCACGGCTATGTGAAACATGAGTTCAACAATTTCACCAATTTCAAGCGTCTTTTTATTGAAAGATATTTGATTCTCGCTGGTTTTTGACATTAAACTTCTTATGTGGTCTGCTATGACGATGCTCAATGCATCTCAATTGATTTAATAGAAAACTTTCTTCAATACTTACGTTCTTGCAAGTTGTATTGAAATATCCAACAACAATTCACCAACGGTTGCAATATCTTCGGTCTTCCATTCGCCCTTCGGCGTTGACACATCTGCATATAAAAAAAATTAACGCAATTACTATTTTGAAACTTCCGATTCAACACTAACGGTATTTGTGTTATGTCAACTCAGATTTATACTTACGGATTCTCTTCCTGGCATCCAAGTAAGCTGCATTAACCGCGTCATAAGTAATGCAAGTATTATCACCAGAGTATGGATTTCTGTAAAAAAAAGTTACAAAAACCGTTAATTGAAAATGGCGATATGGATTTGTTGTGTTAACTTGTTCGCCAAATGGAACGGACAACATAAGTGAAAACACTAATCGAAATAAATTGGATTCCCTTGTTTCGATTACAACTCGGTGCGAAAATGGTCACGCGGAGGAGATGGTAGATACGCCAACGTAGGAGGAGTATGATTTACCTCAAGTCAAAATCCTATGATCATCGAATGCGTAAGACAAGCCGTACCAAGTCGGAATACTAATAAATAAGTTCAAACTTGTTTGGCGCACGTAGTGAAAGTCTAAGTGCGTATTGCAAGTTGGATTTCAAGACGCACGAATGACATAGCAGTCGGATATCCCCGGGGCATCCAGTTTGGCTTCTTCTTCGATATGATTATTGGCAGACGGGCATTGCATGTTAACTTCCAATATGATTTAAATGATACATACGTAGGCGATGAGGAAGAAAGTCTTAAATTTGAACTAACCGTTTTGATATAATCTCTGGATCAGCGGTTTTGTTTGGTTAAGTTGTGTTTGTCGTAGAAAGGTACAAACGGAAAGCTTTTAAATGTAAATAATGTACTACAAGTATTGCCATACTATCTGTTAAAATTAGCTTGGAATATGAAAATTTAATTTGAAAGCGGAGGTTGGCAAATGGCGTAAGGAGTTGGTAAATTTAAACCTAAAGGGTAATACGCAGTCAGTCACAAGAGTAAGTACACATAAGGCTAAGAAAATCAAAAGTCTATTCCATTTGTTCTAAAAGCTAACTCGAAATACTAGAAATCACCCTTGTCTCCGACAATTCATCAAATGAACATGAACTGGAGAGTTTCGGAGCAGCACTCGTTCTCCGACCATATATACATTTAGTTCGGATTAAATCCACAAAAATCGGAAAACATTTTTAAAAGAAACATTTTTTCACAATGAACTTTAAATGTCCTTTTATCCAAATCAAGATCGATTGTACAAAAACTTTTGAACAGAGCTAAGCTTACACAAGAGAATTTCTAGATTACATTTTGAAGAAAGAGTAATTATACATTTTCGCGGTGATTAAAGACTGATAGTTGATGGAAAGAATCATGAAAATCGGTACAGTTTTAAATTTTGTACAGCCAAAAATCCAGGTAACCGCGATAGTGTATAATTACCGAAGAAAGGTAAAAGATACTTATTGAGGAACTTCTATTATAAAATAGTAAATAAAACAAATTTATATTAGGGTACATCAACTCAGAAAATACAGTAAAGTATTTTTTGTTCTTCTATTTCTTTTTTAACAACAACTCTGACACTTCTTTGCCTTGCAGTAACGCTCATCCTTTGGGGTTCGTCGGGTTGATCTAAGAAAATGTCGGAAAGCCTCAAGGTTTTGAATTGTTCCAGGTCTGAGGAACACTAAATACAGGTTTCGCTGCACTTGTTTTGATACAGGAGTTTTTGCGTCTGCCTTTCTTCTTTTCTGCCTTTCTTTTGCGATATGCCATTTATGAGTCAAGAGTTATGCCAAGTGAAGAACCATTAGCTTGTTACTCGACATTCATTTATCATGAATTTCAAAGGACATTATGTAGTAAAAAACTTATCTGATTCATTCAGCAAATCAACATTAAGTAATTTTAATTAATTGGCTTGAGAGCGCTTTAAGGAGCCAACCCTAGTGACTTTTACTCTAAACCATTCCTGTGTGTGTTGTGAATCTGTGAGAATGGAAAGGACCTATAATTTACCGCAAAGTCCGAACGGCTACAGCAGATGCACTTTTTCGAGACAAATTTGGAGGTTTTGTCAATTTTCTCAATCCCGGAAAAAACGGTGGTTCTGACGGGGAGTCGAACCCTGCCCTTCGCTCAGCAGTCCGACACACTAACCACTAAACCACGGGGCACTACAAATCAACATTAAGTAAAGGTCTAATAACATATGACAATCTCCAATTTGACATTCATAGCTGAACAAGACTGAATTACCCTCAACAATGTTGAATGTTGCAATCAGGCCAATGAATCCCAACCTAAATAGATCGCTTGATGAACTTATTAATCTTATGCTGAAGAACAATGATAATCAATGATAAATGTTGTTCTACAAGGAGGGTCAGTAGAGGTATGCCACAAACAGGAGTCCTTTCTTCCCAATTATGAAATATGACAGATAATGAACAAATGGGGCAAGATTACACATTACCTTATAGTTCTACACTGCGAGCAAAATCATGAGACCAATATTCACTCCAATGGAGACTTTCCACTGCAGGGAATACGGAATATACCCCTTAACCTTACAACCTTCAAGCACAGCCATTAGTTTCAAAGCCTTTTCTCTGTAAAACAATAACTTATTAGCTATTAAACCGATGGCACCCTGAAATTGTTCATATCAATCTCTCTCCAAATAAATACACGTAGGTTTTTCATAACTAAAAATTAAAGTCACTTTTTCTGTTCAGTTAACTTTGGAGGATACTACCCAAGATTTAACAACTTGTTAGAAGATCTGTGATGATACCTTTTTCTTCATTGATGATAACTCAATCACGAAAATGTTTCGAAAATAAAAGTCGATGTGTCATTGTATTCAAAAGAACTAAATCTCAGTCCCTCATTCCGCTAACCTACATTCTGGTAATAAAGTAGTTAAGAAGTATTCTCCTAGCTAAGAGAAAACTTAATATCCAATACGAAAATCTGAATTTTCTCAGACATGCAAGCCTTATTAAAATTTCTAGAATCGAAGCTTAAAATTGTTGATCGTCTTTTAACGAGTTTTCTAGGTGCCGAAAAATAGAGCTATGCTAGGTAATTGCAATACTGGTTAAGTCGCTAGAACCGGAACCAAAATTTAAATCTTGCTATATCAAAACGCAACAGAGAAAGCAATGTAAATTGGTCCTAAAGTACTACGTGTATAATGACTTAGCGAATCTAACCTGAGACAAACTTAAATGGATATTTAGGGCTTTCTGTCCATCAGCGAATATAAAATTAACTCCGTTATATTTATCTTAACAGCTTAACAGGGGACTGCCTAATGGGAAGACACATCAGGTTGGTGTCTTCTTCCAAGCTGGTTATGTGTCTACCTGGTTAAGGCTATAAGCACTTTATTGACAAATGTAATCATCTTAAAAGAATAATAATGCAAAATATTATCTTAAATGTATATGAGGTTTCCGAAATGATTACATATTTTTTGAAGATGGCAAAGTTTGGAGAAAGGAAAACAAACAGCTAGATCCGAAAAGACGGTTAATAGTTCTGTTTACTCGATGCAGGTGCCAATCATGAAATGGGCATGAAAAATATGTTATACTTTAACAACAAAAATCAGCATTAAGTTCCTAAAGCACTAAACTTTAAGTTGTTGATAAGACACCAATGAACAATGCTGTCAAGATTGGAATTTACTTAGCTTATTTTACGCTATCGTTACAGTCCCTCATCTGAAGAACACGCTACTGCAAAACAAGACATCAAAGAAAATAAAGTGCACGACTTGCTCTAGGAGGTAAAAAATAGTTTGGAAATTAAAATTTTTTTATTTTATTATATTATTATAATTTAAAAATCACTAGTAAAAACGTATTTTGGAAAAAATTAAGTAAGCCATTTAATTTCTTTACAGTTTTGAATTTTAAGAAAAAAAATTTCAAAATCGTTTGACCAGTTTTTTTTTTACCAGTATTTTTTAGTATGCCAACATCTAGCAGCTGGTAATTATTATCAGAAAACAAATTTTTTTTTTTTAATTTTTAACAAACCGTTTTAAAAAAAACTCAAAATCTATTTTTTATCATTTTTTTAATCAGTTTAAGAGTTTTTTTTTCGGAAAAACTAAGTATGTAATAAAATTTGAAAACTAAGTGTCTATCGAGGAAAAATAAATATTGAAAATCGTTCGACCAGTTTTTTTTTTAAATTCGTTTTTTTAAACTTTTCGTCATTGTAAGGAAATCTATAGCTTTCATCTGGAAAAATTATTTAAATAAAAATTCAATCAACCCGCTTTCAAAATATTTCGAAACGAAACGAAATGCAATATTAATTGAATTATAAATGACTTCCTGTGTGCAAAATTGGCAGGTACCGTTATTTTTCGACCTAGAGCAAAAATGAAAAACACCCCTTGAGATACTACGAAGTAAATACTAAATACCAAGTTTGAAGCAAACCGGCTCATCCGTTTAGACTGAAGAGGCGCGAACAGACAGACGGACAGACAGACGGACGGAATTTCCGGACCCACTTTGCGGTCGGCATTGGTGCAGTAGATAAGATGTTTGCTTCTGAACCGGAGGTCGTCAGTTCGATACTCAGGTTGAGAAGAAATTTTTCTAACTCCTAGTGCAAGCTAGAGCCGTCCGTGAGTTTTAAGTAAGAAAATATTAACCTAATTCTCGATCTACTGCGCCGAAAAAAAAAATCTTTCCTATCTTTTTAATTCTTCTAACTAGTATCCATGTTGCATTCTAAAAAAACAATGTGCCTTTCAGACACGTAGTTAAAAAAAAAAACTTTTTTCAACTTCTCTATTATCGTAATGTCATGTTTGATTGTTATTTTTTTTTGGCATTAATCCATAACTTGCACTATATGTAGTACCTATAATCGCAAGTAAAAATGCGGAAAGAGTAGAAGATATAATAGAACCTTGTGGCGCACCAGCATTTATAATGCGAATATCTGACTCGAAACCATCATCATCACAACGGGAATCGAACGGAACGAAATGGAATTTACATAATCCATTAAAAAAGCCGTGCGTTGATAACAAATGCACGAACGAAGAACTCTCAAGATATCCTCGTGGTTTCCCTTGGAAAGGAAGTCTTGAAAGGATGAACTATTCATTTCTGCCCGGTGCGCTACAATTTAAGTCTTAGGCTAATAGAGAGAAATTTTGAGTTTTTTGGGTTCAACTCAAAGACTTAGTTGGCTTGATGAGGTTTCGAAGCCCATATATGCCTGATATGAACTGTCAGATGATAAATTACATTGATTCATGAGGAAGGAATAGCCGGAAACTTTGGGTTTTTCCGTGGAATGGAAGGAGGACTATGATTCATATTGATGGATATTTTGATGAATTTGAAGATGTCTGATTTAAAATGTTATTGCGGTGCATCGAAGGCTGATTCATGCGAACAAGGATATAGAGGTATAACTGTTGTAAAAGCATTACTGGATAACCGATTTCAGATTTCGAGATAATCGAAGAATCTTTGTTCTAAAGTTTTCGGGCAGGTACCGAAAAAAACCGGATGACTTCGACCGAGTGGATCGATGATATGATATATGATATGATATGAGGCTCATTCGGAGAAAATAGTAAAAAAGTAATTGAGAGTTATCAGAACGATGTAAAAAGGAATTTACGGAACAGTCTCCCTCATTTGTGGTCGTGCCCTCCTTCTAGTCGAGGATAGAAAAGGCTCAAGGTTTGGAAGCAGTAAAAGGCTTGGTGCATGTTTAACGGTGTATGGCCCCTGCCACATGCTATATCGGCGGACAAATCAAGAAATTGAAGTACCTACCCGTTTTTTTCTTGAACTGTGGGCCTTAACCTTATGGGTTTGATACTTTGTTAAGGAGCGAAAAGCATTGCCCGTGCTTTATGGGGAACAAGAATAGTTGGTGTGCTCTTGGATGTTGAATATAAAATGTAAGAAACTAAAAAACTAAACTCTGGTCATATGGTAGAATTAAGTAAGTAAAATTTACCAGAGCTTGCAGTAAGATAATGACCATATGGTTAGAGAATAGTTGCTTTATCATGTTTTAAAACAACCTTAAAGTTTCCTAATGCGAGAGTCAAACTTGGGATCTCTCGTTTAACAAGCAAACATCTTATCTACTGCACCACTGCCAAAATTAAATACGTTTATGAAATTATTATGGTTTATAAAAATTTAAATGTTTCTGCTTTCATAAAATCAACTGAGCACGTCTAAATTCAAGCTTCAAAAAAGCAACATTTTTTACCAATTAAATCTCTATACAAATTCGAAAACCGAATAATAGAAAAAGAAGTTTTTCAAAGATTTTGAGGAAGTCTTCCTATCAAAAACATCTTTATAAAAAGAAAATATAACGGTTCAACTGGTATTGTCGTATTTTGAAGAAATATTCTAAAAATCCCATGAAGATGTCACGACGTACTTAGCAATAAGTCCAAAGCTGCGGCCAAAGATAAAGCTCAAGAGCATTTCTACCAGAATTTATTTGTCTGCTGGACACTAATTTTTACCTCGTAGAGGTTTCAAATCCAAAGTTTATGAAACGATTATAAACAGCTGATATGAATGGGAGCCTTGAGGTACACAAACATTTATTTGGGTACATCAGACTTTAAACCCTCTAACGTTACAATGGTTTCTATACTGTCTATTTAGAAGATAGTAGTAGTCATTTAACGACGAAGCGATTTATTACTCAGTCTCTAATCTAAAATTAATCAATGTGGGCTAGTTTAAATTAGACCACATTGATTAAGGCCTTTTTATATGTGCCTTTCGATGTTAAAATAACTTGAAGACTTTGAAAACAAAATATTTAGATGACCTAACAATTTTAGATAAAATGTACACACTTTCAGTACAAGAGTAGCTACCTAAGAGTTCCGTTTACTGATTAAATCTAGTTTTCAGCTTAGAAGGTAAATCAAGTAAAGCTTCTGTTTAAAATATTTTTGTGTTAATCATGGATGTACTTCTAAATTGTTAGCTTTAAATTGTTTTATTTTCATGCTCATTTAAACGAAATCATACGTTACATCGCCTTCAACCGATCGTTTTATTATTGGATACCTCAATTTCCGGTTAAAAGTAATCGACCATGAAAATCAAAGTACCAATCACGCGAATTTAGCGGAGCATTTCACTTTCAGTGAGTCTCAAGGTGCAAGAGTCTTGTTTGCGCCTTAGTTTACCATTTAAAGGTCTAGACCAAAGCAGACTTACCACCATTGAGCGAGCATTTATAAGCGTTGGTTGTTGCATAGACATAGACAGAAACAGTTCATCATCTTGGGAATTTCCACATCACCAGTAACAGGAATATAATGACAAATATATATGTTTATCTTGAACTAGTTCAGGTTAAAATTGCACTTTCCATGTCCACATAGCTGGAAGCCAATATTCATGCCCCACGGAGGCACGCAGTTTAACTGTGGCTAAAAAAGTGTTATTTTTTAAGATAATAAGAAAATATTTGCCATGCTTTTATCAAAAAGCTGGTTATTCTTGATGAACGGTAGGAAAGAAAAATATTTTCACTGTGTGGCATGAATGAGGAAACGTCGCGTGGCATCATTTGGAATAAGGCGAACGTACCATCGTTGGCAGGGTGTGTGTGTCATGTTGACGTGAAATTGAAGCAGACAATGTTCAAATGCAGACATTTTTCCAACCCTGTTTGAGGAATTCGTAATGAATAGCGATTAATGTTGATGGCCAACCTCTAAAATTGACAGACAAATATCATTCATGGTTGAAGGCATTGTTGTTTCCTGTTTGTCTGCCAGAGGATTTCGATTTATTTTTATTTGAATTTTTATTTTCAGTATTTATATATTTTTATACTGATTTTTTTTTATTTTAAAAGGCTATGTGTTGGAGACATAAATATAGATGAAGATGGACTTTCTAAGTATTTATTGATCCTTTAATTGGAACTTACAGTTTGATAAAGTAATATTCCTGCTACAAATCATCATTTATCTTCAACTCTGCCTAAGAAGTTGCTTGAGGGTAAAAAAAATCAAAATGTAATGACTATTGTAAGAAAAATCAATAAAAAAAGAAAACGTTTAAAACCTTTCACCGGCTTTTTCAACATGAACAATGCGTATTTATCCGATCCAAAAAATAAAAGTTGCTCAAGCTCACTTAAACAATTCCCGCACAAACTCAAACTTCAATCTACTGAAGTCATGTGCCGTTGTGATTAAATCAACTCACCATCTGATAAACTCGTCAAAAGTCAAATGATATATTCCCAAGACAATGCCCCAAGCTGTTTCCAAACGTAAATATTCACACCTTTTGTGACAGCCATAGCAGTAAATTATTTCACACTTGCAACTCTGCCGCATTAAGAGGTTGAAATTGTTCATCTTTCTGTGCTAACAATAGAGATATTATAATATATCATTTTTATTTTCATCTGCAATGAAGGCCATGCGGTGTATTTGGTCTGAACGTTATGTCAGAAGTCAGAAGATCGATCTTAGAAATGAGACAGAATGACCTGAATACCATCAATATATATCTAGCACTGCCCCCATGAACTGCAGAGCAAATTGAAATATCAACGAGCGAAAAATCTGGTTAATACCACCGTGTTGTGGCACGAATTAAAGATATATGCATGCAAACCGCTTTCGCTTTCTACATGCACAACTTACTAGTTTTCAAGTTCTCCGCCAAATAGTCGGCATACTGTATATATTATGCTAGTCAAGCATCTTGCCATGTAGCAGTGTGTTAATATCTGATTGAGATTACATCACCTTGTAGATCACAAGTATCTGAAAATGAAAAGTGATTTGCATCTCCTTTGCGCGTTATACTCTAATATAACTCAAATTGTGGCAAATGGCAGGTGGTCAGAATCATTGAAATCTGTTGTTTGATTTTCTATTAAGTGGATTTCTTAAATAAAATGATGTTAAGTATTGCAACTCTTTGAAGATACACAAGGAATTTTAAAAACAAGTTCGCAAATCAGCTCTTTTGTTTGAGAATATCATTATTTCAGGGTAACAAAAAGGGGTTTTGGTGAGAAAATGTCTAGCTAATTTTAGAGCAGATAGCTTTGTGATAAACTTACACTGATCCTCTGAAGAGATTAACATTGTAATCATACACTGATGATCTTCCAGGTCCAGATAACACGAGGGCGCAGTCTTGTCCAAATTCTGTGTTTATATTCTGTCCAAATGAATGAAATTGTCCTTGTGCAAAATGTACATTAAAAAATGCAATTGCGTATACAAATATTCTGAAAAACAAATAAATGTGTTGTTAAAAAAAACTAAAACAGATATTATCATATAATTAACAAAATTAAATATTTGATAAAATTACATCAATTATCATTAATTTGAAACACTTCCTTCTGCATTTATATTGCTATTATTAACACATCACCAAAAAGACAGTGAAAGTACCTTACAACCATATTATATCAACCGAAAGTCAAATTAAGAAACTAAACATGATTTTCTATATGATTAATGATTTTACGTTTAAAAGACACGCAATCTGACACCTGGCGCTATTTTCTCAGATATGGTGTGGGTTTCGGGTTGTCAGTAATCCTATTAAAAAGTGATGAAGATAAACCTATTGTGAAGGTTATTTTTTTTAGGGAGTTCCCAAATTAGACACTTCCGTAATTATACACCTCCATAAGAAGTTACGGTTTTGAAAGGTATGCAAGTAAACAGTAGTTGTATTATTTTTTTCATTTTTTTGTTATTCCTGTGAGCATTGGAAAATACTGTAACTTCGCAATGCCAGCGAGCCCAAAATATCTTAATAAATAGAGCTGCTATTATGGAACGATGGTACACTGAGAATGGCAAATCCAAATATCTGAAAAAGCCAGGACGCAAGCTTCGGGTTGCATGCGGCGTTAGAATACAAAATAAATATCATGACTAGGTCGCACATTATTGCTCTTGTTAAAAGTAACATTACCTCTTTAATAAATGGTATCAACTCCACTTTCTTTTTGACAAAAAGCTCATTACATAGTTTAGAAGAAAGAGTCAAAAAGTCACAGTGGCACTTTTCTTTTTCAATTGGGAACAAATGAGTCCTATATCCACATATTTATCACTGGCTGTACACTAATGGGGTAGAATAGCATGGTGGAATGCTTTTTTTAGCTGAAAAATTAACGGTATCTGTCATATAACCGTTTTTTCTCAAAAACGGCTCCATGAATTTTTATGAAAAATAAATTGCACGACTGAATCGCACGTACATATTTGCTCCTATGTTCGATCACAGCTTGGAATAAAATTTGAAATATATTAAGGGAACTTCAAAGATTATATTCAATTTTTCTGACTTTTGATTGTTTGAAAAAAGTACGTAAAATAGTTTTCAGTGGAAAAATTTAAACGCCATTTTATTTCTTTAAAAAATTTGAAAAAATATGAATTTTTTTTTTCAAAATCTTTTGAGCCGTTTTTAAATAAAACGATTTTTCTTAAGAACTTTTTTTTAAAAAATTAAAAAAAATAATTCAAGAATACAAACTTAAGCACAAAAATAACGTACATTTAAAAACAAAATTTAAAAAAAAATTCACTTACCCGTTTTCAAAATATTGATTTTTTTTTAATTTTTTTTAATGTATGTAAGTTTGAGTTCTTGAATTACTTTTTCTAATTTTTTGAAAAAAGTTGTTAAGAAAAAGCGATCATGTCGTGCAATTTGTTTTATCTGTGGATCTTCTTGATTCTTGTCATAGATTTATATAATAGGAACGTTAATCGAGACAGATAAATACCTATGCGCATCCAGATAAATGAATACCTAGGTTAGGGTAAGCTCGACGTGAGCTTATTGTCTGTAATTCTTGCTGATTGATCAAAGTGATTCTCGTACGGTTCAGGAAAGTTTGCCAAGATTATTTCAAGCTGTGATTGATCGCAAGGGTTTACCAACGAAATATCAAGTTGGATGATGAAATTAAAGGTAAATTCGAGTCCAAACTAGAATAAATAAATTGCACGACTAGATCGCACGTACTCTCTCATATGTGCGGTCACATTGTAGAATAAAATTAAAGAAAATTAAATTGAACATCAAAGCATTTAATTGATTTTTGTGACTTTTGATTGTTCGAATGAAGTATGTTAAATTGTATTGGGTGAAATAATTTAAACGCTATTTTATTTCTTTAGGAAATGTAAAAAACTGTGCATTTTTTTAAATCGTAGGAGCCGTTTTTAAATAAAACGGTGTTTTAACATTTTTTTTTAAATTACAAAAAATAAAAAAAGAATATAAACTTAAGCACAAAAATAACGTAGATTTAAAAACAAAATTAAAAAAAAAAATCACTTACCCGATTTCAAAATATTAATTTAAAAAAAAAAATTTTAAAAAAAATTATTATAAATAAATACAAAAAAAAAGTTTTCGAAAAAAATTAATGCAAATTTCACCAAAATATAATGCTTACCTAATCTAGCACATTGATTTTTTTTCATAAAAATTCTTGGAGCCGTTTTAGAGAAAAATAAGCTTTTACATATGACAGGTACCGTTAATTGTTGAGCTAAAAAAAAATTGAAAAAACGATTGGCCCAACCGTTTAGGCTGCAGTCCAAAATACATCCATATAGACAGACAGACAGACAGACAGAATTTTGCCAGTAAATCAAATATGTTTCTTCGTCATCGTAATATCATGTTTGATTGTTATCTCAAATTTTTTTTTGCACGAATGCATAACTTGCATAATATAATAATCGCAAGTAAAAATGGGCACGACTGGGTCACATGTACTTGCACCCATGTGCCTAATTACATTGGAAAGCAAGATCCTTGACAGAAACAAATAACATTTACACGATTTACACAATAACACAGTTTAAACTTTTAAAAAAAGTAATAAATACCACAATTTTAACGGTTTTTAGTAAAAACGAAGCACGCCATCACACGTTTTAAATAACAAAAAAAAAATATGAAAAATGTATTTCGAAAATTATGGGACCGGTTTTGATAAAATCCTAATTTTTATTTTTTAGTTTTTTGAAATTTTTTTTTTGGAAATTTTGGTATGCAGTTTTTTTATAGTTTATTAATATACATATGATTATAAAATTTTAAATAATTTTTTGATTAGTTTTAAAAATATTGATTTTTCAAAAATTGAATTTCAAAAATTTATTTTTATTAGACAAAAAAAGTATTCAAAATGTTGATATGCAGATTTAATTTGGCTACCTATATCTTCTCAAATTCATCAAAATCGTTGGATCCGTTTTCAAGAAAAATAAGCTTTTCCTAAACGGTCATATGGCAGGTACCGTTAGTTTTAGGCCTACAAATAAAATTTCGATTTCCCCTTTGGGGAATGCCAAAATAATTACACACACAAAATTTGAAGATAACCCCTTAAGCCGTTTAGGCTGCAGCTCGTTATAAATACTGACAGACAGACAGACATTTTTTTCCACAAACTTTTTCAGACTTCTCTATGATCTTAATGCCATGTTGATTGTTGATTGTTATCTCAATTTTTATATTCACGAATCCTAAACTTGCCTTATAGTCCTTATAATCGCAAGTAAAACATTTACTAACTGTGGTTCTTATATCTATTTAATATAATCCTACAGAAATAACTGAAAATAAAAAAATCAAGGATCCCAATATATTAACAAATATGTATTGTATATTTAATTTAAGCAACAAAAACTTTAGGTATATTAACTTTGAAATATTACATATTTAATAAAAGATCAAAATTACCAAAAATGTCTGCTATTTATATGGCCACCACTGTGAATTCATTATGTACATTATGTACTCGCCTCAGTTTTCACTTAGAAACTATAGTCTATAGTTACTATCATAGAGCAATAGCGACATTTTGTTATCGTCAACTCCAAAGGTCAATTTTCACATTTCCAAGAGGGTAACCTAAAGCAACTGGGCTATGAAACTTAATTTTATAGACAATCTCGAAAAAAATCCGTTTGGAAAACCTCGCTTGCCTGAAGACAACCAAATTTTCTATTATTAGGTCGTTCGACCGTACTAAATTGGAGTGTTTTCGGTATAAGTATCGTTGTAACTCAATACCTTGTGTGGAATTTAGTTGAGCTGTTCGTTTTATAATGAAGTTTTAAAACTCAAAAAAAAAAAAAAAATGTCAAATCAATGATCCACCAAGAATAGAGGAAGGCCACTAAGAATGTTTTTGGACATTAGGCAATTATTATGAAGGAAGTTATGTTCATTTTAGGGATAATAGAAAGGTTATGTTTCCAAAAACTCTATAACTATTCGAAACTTTCGATCATCTTTCATTAAGATGGCCATATCCACATTTTTTGGTTGCCGGTTTTCAGAAGCATTCGAAAAACTTGTAAGGCCGAAAAACTTACCAGAAAGGGAACTATGAAACCAATCTTACCTTGAAAACTTAAACCAATCGCTAGATGCAAGCACATGCTAAAACAAGAAACAACGGAGAAAATAAAACCAAAATTAGACATAAATACAAGTATCAATACTTGCTTAGAAAAATAAATTGCACGACTGGATCGCACGTACTTGCTTATTAGCGGTTACAGCTTCGAATAAAATTTGAAAAATATTAAAGAAATTTCAAAGTTTTCATTCGATTTTTCTTTTTTGAAAAAAAGTACGTAAAATAGTTTTCAGCGGGAAAATTTAAACGCTATTTTATTTCTGTAGATAATATGAAAAAGTGCATTTTTTTTAAATCGTAGGAGCAGTTTTTAAATAAAACGCTTCTTATTTAAGGATTTTTTTTTAAATTAAAAAAAATAACTCAAGAATGCAAACTTATACACAAAAATTACTTACATTTAAAAACAAAACTAAGAAAAATTCAAATACCCATTTTCAAAATATTAAAAAAAATTAAAACACAAAAAAAAAAGTAATTCGAAAATATCCTAGGCTATCTACATCTTTCTGAATATCAAAAAACAATCCCATGAGGGGTACCGTTATAGAACTAATTTCGAAAAATTCGTTCTAACTGATATATACATACATATATTGTTGTAATAAAAAAGTTTTATGAAAGTTTTATCAAAATCAAAAATCGTTTGAGACGTTTTCGAGAAAATCAAACTTTTTGTTAAATATTGTATGGCAGGTACCGTTTTTTTCGACCCCGGGATACTACCAAATTAATACTAAATATCAAGTTTGTAGCAAATCAACCCATCCGTTTAGGCTGTAGAGGTGCGAACAGACAGATAGACAGACAGACGGATAGAATTTCCGGACCCACTTTTTTCGACTTCTCTATCATCGTAATGCCATGTTTGATTGTTAGATTTTTTTTTGCACGAATCCATAACTTGCCTTATAGTACCTATATAATCGCAAGTAAAATGGCTGAAATGGAAAAAATTAATTTGTACAATTTTCTTTTACAGCTCGTTTGGGGGTCATTAGCAGTCTAATAAAAAAAATCGTGCTGGAGCTTTAGCCGCCATTTTGAAAATTCTGACTTTGAAGTCAAAAAAGAATTTAGACAAAGCGATGCGCTGTTGTGCGACTTCTTGTGTAGACTTTATCGTTTCTTATAGTAAGTGATTTAAGGTGGTTTCAAGAACAACTAATAGGAGCAACTAATGGAAACATTTAAGCAACTTCACAAAAAACTCAAAATTCACACTTAGATGGTTTAATCGACAAAAAAACTTGTGATACAATAAAATACCAAATAAGATCAAACTTTACTAATAACCAAACAACTTCCAAAATTATCGAACTGATTTTGGTCAAAAGAATGCGAAGCACTTAATTAAAAAATATCATTCTAGACCAACAGCAATATCAATTCCGTTTTCATTCATCACTTGACGTAATTCAATCATTTATTTTACACTTCATGGCCAAAACTGAAACTCAATACATTTTTTTTCCACAAAAAACTCACCAAAATCGAAAATTAGTGTCACTTCTTTGACAACAAAAACATACCTCCTCAAAAGGAGTACAACAATCCGCTACCAATACTTAAACGCTGTTTTGATTGACCACACCAAATGCGGTTAATGTGACATTGAAAGACTAATAAATTAGTCAATTTTACACGTGGCAATTGTCTTAAGCAATAACGCACCTAAATGCAAACAAAAAATATCTTAATTCGATCAAGGCCTACTAACCATAAAACGTTTCAACCCAAAAAGGACTCAGAACGCACTTGGAGTCAAAACAAACTTTGAGTCTAATCTGTGCAGACACCGTCACTTATACACTTCGATCTTGAAACCATTCCACAAGTCGAATAATGGAAAACTAAAAAATTGTTTCTAAAATAACAAAGTCCGTCGAAGAAACAAAGGCATTAAGTCCACCACCAACTTGGCATTTACCATTTAAGGAATGTTACCACTCTGGTGCTGCAGCTTTAGTACTGTGTGCTGTTTGAAGGTCGACTTCGTGGTTAGTCGCATTCGTATTCGGTAGCTCTACAGAAGTTCCATATTTGGCAGACTCCCCTAGAGGATTTTAGGCCTTGGCTCCAAGCACAGCCCATTTTGAAAGTCCACCTAGACTAAGACTATTTGTCTGCGACCCGTTTTCAAGCTGTTAAGCCACCCCCGAATCCATGAGATCACCTTCGGAAGATAAACCTTATATATTTCTTGTTCTACAACAGTCCAGCAAAGTTATTTATTGACCTCTGATTAGTCGGGAACTTGGATATTATTTATGTTTCGCTAAAGGTGGCACCGCAATTTGTGCAACATTTGAACCTTAAGAAAACAACATTGCAGCTGCTGGATAATGTGGCACTTGGACCTCACTTACATGCATATAAGTATAGATTTCTGCGAACGCCACCATCGCTAACTGCTGACTTATTCTGTGCGATAGGGAGTGGTGCAACCGGCTAAGGTGACGTTTGTGGCTAAGATTGACAAATAAGTCCAATTCTAATCGAATTTCCAGATTTATGTTGTTGTTGTAGCTGTAGGTTTGTGACACATTGACACGCAAATGCGTTTCGCAATTTACATTAAAATGACAAAAAACAAGCTTTATTCTCAACTGCATGAACGGTAAATGTGCATAAAGAGTGTGTTGAGTGGACACAAGAGCTATTTGTTCGATTTCAGTTGTGGTCTGTGCCAATAGAGGCGAAATTGCAATTTCCGTCCGTCCGTCCGTCGTTGTCAGTAGTTATTGCTAACCACATGAAGGCTTAGATGGCAAATAGTTAAATGTAAGTCAGAGTCATTAAAAGTCTGCAGGAATTGTTTCACCTGTGGAACTACAAATCACTATGCGCGGAGGTAATTTGTGAAGAATTTGTTTAGTCTTTTAAGGTCGAGATTTTTAATGAAGAAGACAAGTTAAGGAGTTCTGCAAACTGACATCAATACGCTGTATTGCTGGCTTGAGTCTTAAGGGGGAAATAAGTTAATTGTCCAAACACGGAATCAATCAATATAAGTGTAATTGAAGTGTTGGTAATGGATAAGTCAGGACTGGTTGGTTTCTATAGATATCTACCCAGATCAGGTACCAATGTTGTTGATACTATAATTTACATTATGGAATGTTCATTTAAATAAACATTAATCAGTTGGGAATAATAAAGTACAATTATAAATCATTTCGGAGTGAAAGTTTCTAAAGTAAGTTCAATACGAGCTTAAGAGTTATGCTGTTAATAAACATTGTACTCGTAGAATGGTATTAAGATTTCAAGGACTTGTAGTATGATAATATGTTAAAGCCTATTTTCACAGAAGTTAAAAAAACTTGCGATTATAGGAACTATAAGGCAAGTTTAGGATTCGTGAATATTAAAAAAATTGAGATAACAATCAAACATGACATTACGATCATAGAGAAGTCTAAAAAAGTGATCGAGAAAAAATGTCTGTCTGTCTGTTTGTCTGTCTGTCTGTCTGTCAGTATGTATAACGAGCTGCAGCCTAAACGGTTAAGAGATTATCTTTAAACTTGGTGTGTGTTATTCTTTTGGCATTCCCCAGAGGGAAATTTTATTTTTAGCCTTATTTTATTTTTTCTAATTTTTCTCTAAAACGGCTCCAACGATTTTAATGCAAATGTTTGAGATTTTGGTACTAGCTATTATTTGATTAGAACCACATTTAAGCGAAAAGTCTATTAACGGGACCGGTTATGGCTTTTTCGATTCCTGTCAAATTTTATATTTAAGAAGATTTAGGTAGCCGAATTAATTTTGCATATCAAAATTTTGAATAACTTTTTTTTCTAATTAAAATTATTTTTTTTTTTTTTTTTTTTTTTGAAAAATCAATATTTTTAAAACTAATCATAAAAAATTATTTAAAATTTTATAATCAGATGTATTTTAATAAATTCTAAAAAACTGCAAAGAAAAATTTAAAAAAAAAGTTTTTTTTTTCAAAAAACTAAAAATAAATAACAGGATTTTATCAAAACCGGTCATACAATTTTCGAAATACATTTTTCATAAATTCCTTGTTATTTAAGACTTGTGATGGCATACTTCAGTTTTACTAAAAACCATTAAGTATTGTGGTTTTTGATACTTTTTATAAGTTCAAACTGTGTTATTTTCAACGCAAATGTTACTTGTTTCTGTCGAAGATCTTGCTTTCCAATGTAATTAGGCACATAAGAGCAAGTACGTGCGACCCAGTCGTGCCCATTTTTTTTATAGATTTAAAGATTACATTTTATCTTTTTAATTAGAAACAACTTACATGTAGTTAAAAATGTATGTTGATCTTAAGAAGAATAACTTTGTCCTTAAATTTGTTATGTAAGGTAGTGGCTTCTTTGATGCGTTGAAAAGTTCTTTTAAATACGGGTAACGAGTAGCTTCTTTTGCTGCAGTATCTGCCGCCTCTGGTATCCATGCTAAAGTTATGTTAGCAGTATTGTTAAGGATGCTTCGGATGTAATTAAGCGTGCCGCAGTTATTAGATGCGCTTTTTATTCCTGTGAGGATACTTAGATTGTCAGTGAGTATCGATTTCTTTACTCCCCAGGTTTGTGCCATAGAAAGAGCTTTGATATCTTCGTTATTATTTTTCAGTTCGATAACTGCATAGGTAGAGTTATTATCCCTATAGGATCCATCGGCGTATAATGTCCTCACGGGCTTGATAGACTCGACTTCTTCCCGGTGAAGCATAAGATTTGAAGTATTTTCCTTTTTGTGACTGGATAGGCTTGTATCGATACTTAGCATATGTCTTTTCCAAGGAGGAGGAGGAGCAGATGATGTGAAGAGTGTTCCTGAAATTTCTAAAGGAATACATCCATGGTCCGAGATTAATGTAAGCATTTTGCTTAGCGAAGAAATTGAGTTTTTCTTGTGTTGTTTTTTTCCTGGATAGAGTTTCTTTTAAAACTGCGCAAAGAGGGTCAAAGATATCAGTAAGAGCTTTACTCATTAAATTTACTGCTGCCTAGTATGTTGATTGGCCTAAAGCCAATTAGTGCTCTTGTAGCTGATCGGTAGCATTCGTTTATGGCTATTTTGATGTTGTCCAAGTTTTTCTTCAAAGTCCACATAAATTGGGCGAGTCCATGTTGAAGGGTACCTTCAACTAGTATTTTTGTGATTTTAAGTGCCATTTCTAGATGTGGTCCTTTTCGACGGGAACAGATTATTTTCAGGGCATTGTTTCTGTTCTTCAGTTGATTGATGGTGTTTTTGATGTGGAGACCCCATTTGAGGTTTTTGCTAAAAGTTACACCGAGGACTCTAAGTTCTGTTTGTAGGTTGTGCATTTCCTTTTCCGACAGAGGTGAAGTGCCTCTCTTTTCGAAGGTGGAACAATTGCGCCAGTTTTTAGGGTCCATTCATGAATTTTTTTGTCCGCCGATTTTAGAATTTCATTCACTGTAGGTGGTTCTCCCAGAAGGTATGACGAAGATATTGTCAACATATACACCAACGAAGTCTAGACCATGTTTTGTTTTTGCAAGTTCCGTTATAATTGTATCTCTGTAAGCATTGTAAGTACGGAATTTGCTCGCTTTATAAAAAAATCATTCGGACTGTTATCTTTCCTAATGATTGGAAGAAAGCAATACTCAAGCCGATTCCCAAGAACTCTCGTAACTATCACCAAATAGATGGGTATCGTCCGGTATCTCTTCTACCTGTTCTATCTAAAATTTTTGAACAAATTTAAGGGAGTAGAATAGGCTGGCTGATGAAAACCTCAACTAGAAATGAACAACATGCCCTTAGACCAAATAGAGGAGTTCAATCTCCAACTCATCTCATGGAACATAAATTAGCAGATAATCTCTCATCTCGTAAGCACAGCGTACTGATGTCATCCGATCTTGAAAATGCTTTTGATCGGGTAACAACTTTTCCTATAATAGAACAATTACACAAATGGCGAGCCCCAGAGCAAATATTAAAGGTTATTGTATTCTTTCTTTCCGGAAGAACTTTCAGTATTAATGTCAATGGCTTTACCCCAAACAAAAATGAAGCTTGAAAACGGGATACCCCAAGGTTCCTCTTTATCGGTCTACCCCTACCTATTTATTAATATATTTTAATTTCTTATATACCTAAAACAAAGTCGTGTTAATTATACCATTTACAACTCAAGAACGGCCAGACCAATTTCAAATATCTATGATTTATTTAATTCCTCTCTGACCCGAATAGCAGAATAACTATTAAAAAAATCAGAAAGATTTCTAGAAAGATATTCAAATAAATAGAAAATATTGGAATCGTAATATAAGCAAAAATATAGACATGATGACAACAACTATCAATTCTAGATGATTCGGCCAATCAGTCCAAATCCATACCAAAAGATTGACACATAGAATGTATGAAAATCCCAACAAAGCCGTAATGCAATGAATAAATCCGAACGTCAAATCGCATGAGAGGAGCAACGCGTTTGTATGGTCTCACTTCGTGCTTCGCAAGCAATGGACTCCTAAACGATGAGACCGATTTTGTTAAAATGTCCACACAATTTTTAAATTGGCCCAACGAGTAATCCTGTATAGTTTGGGATATTAACGAAAATGTAGGTTTACCTGAAAATAGATCCCTTGGTTGTTTTAAGGTGTAGTTGGACAAGATGAGTGATGCTGATGTCGGGGTCCAAAAAATGTACTGTGTTCCGACTTCCGATTGAGTCCGGAGCAGTAAATATATTACCGATTTTCAGGCAATCCTAACGTTAGCTAAGCGGGCTATTATGTTAGATTTGGACCCGATAGGTGGCGCTGGGGTGCTGATATGTATGGGAATTGTATTTTCTCTGTATACATTTTCGTATAAACAACATTAAATTTGAATGGCTTGAACGATTTTAAATTTGCTTTGGACCCGATAGGTGATACTGTATTTTATATAAGGGATCTTCCAATAGGGATTTCCGAACTTTGACAATTGAAAGTGACCATATTGTTGGTCACTGGTCAAATTGTGCGTCTTGACACGGGCCTGTACCCGTACAAAATTCAACTAACCTAGGAGCTGAAGGTAAATGACCATACACAACGACATGTATTCGTTGAATGGGCTCTGGAGCAGTTAGCAACTGACCCTATTTTTTATCGAAAAATCATCTTCAGGACACTTCGGATGCGAGTCAACAAGAGAAGCCGAGGTGGATATTTTAACGATGTTCATTTTTTTCATTTCACACATAATGGCATTAATAAGCCTTCTTAACCAATAAAAAAACGACAATATCTTACACACATATGTTTTTATTTAAATTTAAAGTTAGAAAGCACTTAATGAAAGACTCTTTACGTCCTCTATAGTACTCTCATAGTGTCATTTTGCCTCTGGCCTGGTTGTGCCGTAACTAACTCTAAATAGTGGAGACGAGAAAATTTACCGATATCTTACCAGTATTTAATACACTTTTGTTATTTGTTCTTATTCTATAACCACACATATTGCCGACTTCAGCGCCTCTCATTGCGGCTTGTGCCACAATAAAAAAATGATGCTTCATGATAAGCTAAATGATAGGCAGTGTATATAAAGGCATATATATAGTTATATGTACATTTTCATATTCACAAAATTAAATTTGAAAAGCTTGACCGCTTGTGAAAACAGTTTTTGTGTATATTAACACGGTTACGTTTGTGATTTTTAGCTGTAATTGGACCAAATATGTGGTGCTTTCGTCGGAGTCCAGAAAATATATGGTAAGCCCGAGCAACCCCGGGTGGGTCAGCTAGTTTATAAAAATTATTCAATATAAAAAATCAATATGTTGATGTATTTTTGATCTAAAAATTGTTGCACAATATCAGGTTGGCGACTTCTTACTGTCAGCAACTTATTAAATTTGATGATAGGACCTCATTCGACACATTTCAAAAGGAGTTAGCAGCAAAAATAAGTTCTGATGTTTTATGACTATGGTCTTGACATTTACCACAATATTTCAAATTGCTGTATCTTTTGACCAGTTGAAGTTAAATAAACACTTGTTTATGAATATATATTCTTGGTAATTAAAAAAGGGAAAAATTATGAAAAACAGTTTGGCGAAAAAAAATTAAAAAAATTCTATTTTCCAGAGAGGATATCACAAAAGCGGTTCATTACTTTTAGATAAAGTGATATATCCAATTGTAGAAAATCTTGTCAGCCACACTTTTTGCTCAGATTTTTTTTTCGAGATATGCCGGCGCAACCATTTAAATTTCCTTTTAAATCGCCCCCAACCCACACGGCACCATGGTCGATGGGATGGTTGCTAAAATCCAACTATGGTAAGCTTTAGTTTGCAAGGCTCCTCAAATTAAGAAAACTAATACTCACATGTGGATATGAGGCTTGGACGCTAAGTCAAAAAACCGCATTTAAAGGAAAGCCTTAGGGAGAATTGTTAGCCCTATATACAAGGCAAAATAATTCCGTATATAAATACAATCATGAATTCTATCGAAACTACCTAGAAGTTGATGTGGTTTAAAAATGAAGCTCGGTAGATTCTGGTATCCTGGGCAATTAGCTTCATATGAACGATGAGGAACCATTTAGGAAATTTTTTTATGATCCATTTTTAGCAGAATACCGTGTGGCAGATTTTGTTTGCGTTGCAAAGATGGCTAAGAAACTGAATGGCATCAGCTAGCAATGTGGATGGATGAAATAAGCCCGCACCGAAACGAGGTTGTTTCGCATATAATGATGATGATACCTTACTTACTTAGGGGGCAATACTCCAGTTTCGCACTCCCAGCTGGTTGAGGTCGTCCTCCACTTGAGCGCGCCACCTAAGGCGAGGTCTACCTTGACTGCGTCTACCCTCTGGGATGGAAACGAGGATCCTGCAGCCGGAGCATTGTTGTCCATTCGGTCTACATGACCTAGCCATTTAAACGTGATATGCGTATTTCTTTTGACCAGGTCGATGTACAGCTCGTATAATTCTTGGTTGAACCTTCGCCTCCAAAGCCCGGTAACACAGGTAGAGCCAAAAACCTTACGAAGAATCTTACGCTCGAAACGACTAAGGATGGTTCATCCGCTTCAGATAGAATCCATACCTCGGCGCCATAGAGCAGGACTGGGATGATTAGGGTCTTACCTTTCGAGAGAGGGCTTTGCTACTCAATTGTCTTCCTAGCCCATAGAAACAGCGATTTGTAAGAGTAGTTCTTCGCTTTATTTCTGACGAGATGTTGTTGTCAGATGTTAGAGCGGATCCGAGGTAAACAAAGTCCCTAAACTACCTCAAAGTTGTACCTGTCTATTGTGATGTTTTGTCAAATCCGCCGGTGTTGTGTGTCACTTTTTGTGACTAGTAGGTACTTCGTTTTGGACTTATTGACTGCTAGTCCGATCTTAGCCGCTTCAGCGTCAATGTAAGCAAACGCTCCAGTGACAGCTCGCCAAGTTCTGCCAATGATGTCTCTGTCGTCAGCGTATGCTAGCAATTGCACAGAGTTAAAAACACTGTCCCATTTACTTGCGAGTTTCTTATAATTTTTTCAAGTTTAAGTTGAAGAAATCGCACGATAGCGCATCACCTTGCCGGAAACCTTTTTTGACATCAAAAGCTTCTGTGAGGTTAGTACCAACCTTGCCGGAGCAGAGAGAGTTTTCCATCGTCATCCTGCACAGTAGGACGATTTTTGTGGGGATGCCAAAACCAGACATGGATCTGTATAGCTCATCTCTATAAATGCTATCGTACGCGGATTAAAATCGATAAAGAGGTGGTGGGTATCGATTTGAAATTCTTGGGTAGTTTCCAGGATTATGATGCATTGATCAGCATTAAAAAATGTCCAGCTATCGTATGTTTACAAAACATTTATTTCAATTAGTTATCTAATCTTGTTCTCATAATTCGAACGGCTTGAAGGACTTTTTTCTATTTTGTTGAAAGTGGTTAACCATTTACAACAAAATACCAAAGTTTTGAGGTCAATTGCAATAAACCTTGAGCTTGCTACAAAAACATCTATTTATCAAAACAACAAATTATTTACTTAATATCGTATATGAAAAACCAAACCGAACGAAATATCTCCACCAGGTGTAGTAAACTAGATAAACTTGCTACATTATGAGTTTGATGATAAGCTTATCTTCATTAACAATTTACAACTGAAAATAGACCTTCTGATCATCCTTGAAAAAAGAAACACAAACCTTCAATATTCCAGCACCATCAATTAAAATCAATGATTTTCTTTATCAAAATAACACTCAAAATTCCATTCCAATCAACCATAAACTTATGCACGCAAATAACTCAACTCAACCCACATACTCTCGTATTAGAGTGTTGATAGCAATTTGACTAGCAAGTACGCAAATTGCAATCAATCAGATTTTATCAACTCCTTTATGTAACAAACATGATTACTAATTAAATAATGCGCCATTTATTTAAAAAAAGAGGCTCAATTACTCCAAGAAATCACTCTCCATAAAAACAAAAATAAAAATTCATTAATTTTTCATCAAACTCTTGGCAATTGGATTTTCGAATTTATCGCCTCATTCGATTCAACGACGATCTAAACACCTTGATTGCAGGCTTTGAGTGTTCGTTATATCGGCCTCCTCCGACCGGCCGAAGTTAGTCGCCTTGACTTTATTTATTTGGCTGGTGCGTACCGCGCAGAATGTATCTTTGATTCTCCGCCAGTATCTCGATTCTTAGCACATGATACATAAGATTTGAAAGTCTTTTTTGGAAATACTCAACGCACTATGTGCGAAGAAGTTAAGAGCTCTACACGTCCTTGCGAGTGCATAATTTAACTCGAGCTTGAGTGGAGCCGTAGGTGCGTAGAATTGGACAGGGGATAGGTGAGCATAAATGATTTTTTAAAATTGGTTGCACTTATTGGGGAACGCATGAGCATGACTGTTGGTGGTAAAAATGCAAATCAATTGGACGATAATGCACTAAATTAATATTTTGATGCTGGCACTGGCTGGATGGTGCAGGAGGAAGTTGCGCAATTCCGTGTGAGCCTTTCAGCTCAGTTATTTGAACTAGATACCATATGGCCTACTCATTAAGTATGGGGAACGGTGACTCGCAACTCTGGGGTGAATTTCAATATCCTATGTTATAGGCTTTATTGGTTTTATTAACGTAAAGTGTGTTTAATTTTGAAAGGCTATTTTTTTATTGGTGCTGCTTAAAGTAAGTGTTTTTAAGAGAGACCTAGGAGGCTTATAGGTGCGTAGATAAGAGTTTGGCTAATAGCAGTGTGATTAAAAAATATTATTGCCATAGGCGTAATAATGTTTAAAATTAAACTAAATGAGGTTTGTTTTGTGTTTAAAGGTAGTTAGATTATTATGTAATTCCAGGCAATACATATGTATGCAACATTCACTATTAAATTGGGAAGGAATCAAGTTGAAAAAAACTTTTGCTCCTTTGTTCTCATACCGACAATTTAATAAACGTGGAATAGCGAAAAGTTAGGTCCACTAATCGAAGTTTCCTAAGTTAGTCTACCAAAGAAGGTCGATTAGCGAACGAATAAGATGTGTCAAATGTATTCTGAAATGAATTATTAGGTACGTTCAATAATGTGAGACTTGTTATTGTCTAAAATCTAAGTTTCAACAATGCTCCGGCTCGTAGGATCTTCGATTTCATCCCAGAGGGTAGACGCAGTCAAGGAAGACCTCGCCTTATGTGGCGCGCTCAAGTGGAGGATGACCTCAACCAACTTAGAATGCGAAACTGGAGGCAGCTAGCCAAAGACCGAGCTGGCTGGATAGGCATGTTGGTTGAGGCCCAGGTTCGTCCCGAACTCTAGCGCCCCCTAAGTAATTAAGTAAGTAAGTAATATCTAAGTTTGAGAAACTTGGGAACATTTCAAGTTACTGAACAGGCATTTCACTTATTATAGTAGATTTTCTTAAGGGACTTTTGGTAAACGTCATTTTACTATTTCTCGTACATTTTGTTTTTATTAATGAGAAATTTTATTCCGTAAATTAAGTCTTATTCCATGGAAAATTTGTAAATCGACAGCACGATTTTCATTGAAATAAGGAAGGGGTTCTGCATAACAAAATGGGAGGGAAAAACAGAGCCAGTTAAAGCGTTACACATTCGTATAGTGCGACTAAAGAGGGAATATCTGTGCTTTATAGAAGGTCCATAGTTAAACTTAGCAGTGCAAATATTATACTGGAATTCTTTTAGGGGAGGAATGTAACTAAATATTTCACTGGAAAAATAGCGATAGAACAATGAAAATCACGTTAAATTACGATAACTCATTTTTGGATTCGATCCAAGAAACTGTGTTATAGAAGAACCTGCCCATATATGAGAATCATACTTAAGTCCTGGACGAATATATGATTAATAGACATCAAAGGAAACGTAGGCACATCGCAGCATTCTTGGCAACATCTATAATATGTGGTCATTGCACAGAAGGAAGTCTGTTATGCACATTCTGAAAGGTGTTCGGTTTCTATTAAGTAAATGGCACTCATGCTAAGTGGGACGGGGGTTCCGTTTTGATTTAACGACTAAACACAATATTGAAAGTGCTGTCGTCACTCGTCAGCAAAGAATTTTTTAGATTAGTTAGGTCATTGATAAATATATCTAAGGAAAAGAGTCCAGCATTTATTTTCGAATATCAAACTTGAATCCGTTCAATACAACTTGTATGGAGCAGTTTGAAAGGAAATTACTAATCAAACGAAGAAAAGTTTCATCGAGTTCAAATGCACGTATTTTCGATAAAAGGGCATGCAGCCAAACTCAATCAAATGTTTTTTGAAATATCAAATGAAATATCACCAAAGGTCGGTCTTCCTCTACTGTACCATCGCTCTGGGATGGAATCGATGATTTTCCAGGCTGGAGCATTGATGTCCATCTATTCTATATGACTCAGCCAATTGAGAAGTTGTACTTTTACTCTTTTGGCTAGTTCTGTGTCGCTACACAAACCGTTCAGTTCTTTGTTATAACTCTACTCCATTCCATCTCTCATTTTTCTCTCGAATCAACTTTAACTAATTTTTCCAATGTCCATGCGTCTCCACCGTACAGTAGTCGTGTGAAATGGTTAGGGTCTTATAAAGAGACAATTTAGTTGCCCGAGTGTGGGGTTTGGTACTCAATTGCCTTCTTAGCCTGAAGAAGCAGCGAATGGCATGAGTGATTCTAGAGAAATGAGTTGGTTCAATACATGTATCAATTAACAGGGCAAAGTCAAGAGAAATAAATTCGTTTAAACATTTATTTTCATTTAATTAGATTGAAATTAAATTTTCAAAATAACACAATGTGTGGGTAAGAGACAAAAAGTTGTTTTTATTTAGAAAATTAAGAAGTGATGTTGATCTAACTGTTTTGTCTAGTCTACAAATCTTAAAATTAAAACAAATTCGCTTTGAACTAAAATTTAACCTTTTGATTGTCAATAACCATCTTTTGAAAGATCATACCCACATTTTAAGACAGACTTATCAAATAGTTTTATTGTGGTAGTTATTTTGTACAAAGTCTTGCTGGCCTTTAGGTAAAAATTCAACTTACAGTTTGTTGATATAAATAAGGAATGTGAAATTCCTATTGTCAAGCTCAAGGAAATAAGAAGCATGTGTCAACATAAGTTGTTTTACAAAAAATCACCAGGGTATGATCTAATAACTGCTCAGGTTTTGAAAGAAATGCCCTCAATAGCCTTCAAAAAACTCCAATTTATATTTAACGCATGCCTTGAACTAAGATATGTGCCACACCATTAGAAAATTGCAGAAATTATTGGTATACCTAAACAAGGTTAACCACCAGCAGAAGTAACATCTTACAGACCAATATCGCTTATACCAATCATGGCAAAATTTTCGAAAAACTGCTCTTGAAAAGGCTTAGCAAAATAATAGGAAAAAGAAGACTAATTCCGAGCCATCAATAAGGATTTAGAAATAATTTGAAATTTGACGATAGACCAAGTGCACAGAAATACGGATGTTGTGGGAAAAGCATCAAAAAAGTATCAAATTAAACGAAATAAAGTCGACACATATAAACTTTACAAACAAAAACATAAGGAATCTTCTAACTTTTATATGTTGGAAAGAACTCTTATCCATCTATCCAGAACAAACTAAAGTTATATAAGCATGTACTGAAACCCGCTTGGACATAGTGATCTACATCGTGACCCTCAAATTGAAATGGTTACAGAAGTGGTTAAAAAACACGCTGTATCATACAATCCGCGAATGCAAAGTCATACCAACTACGAGATGGATCAATTGTCGATCTTTCATAGATTGGGCCTGATTCACCGGTGGTTTTAGTGCGGTAAAAGTCCACTTCTCGGTACCGATTATTACCGAGTGTGTTTTGAATATTTCCAACGTTAAAAAAAAAGAAAAAATGTTCTCAAGGAAAAATCAGGTACTTACCAGGTGAATTAGATCAGGTACCATAAAAGACTATGTCTTACTTTTACACCATTTTTACTTGCGATTATAGGGACTATAGACAAGTTTAGGATTCTTGAATATAAAAAAAATTGAGATAACAATTAAACATGACATTATGATCATAGAGAAGTTAATCATAAAAAGTGATCGAGAAAAAATGTCTGTATGTCAGTATGTATAACGAGCTGCAGCTTTAACGGGTTAAGCGATTGCGTTCAAATTTGGTATGTGTGTATCTCTTGGCATTCCTCAGAGGGGAAATAGAAATTTTATTTTTAGGGTTAAAAATAACGGTACCTGATATATAACGATTAAGGAAATCTTATTTCTCCAACGATTATGATGAATTTTTTTGAGATTTTCTTTGTTGGTAGTAGTTATCAGCTAATTAGAACCAAATTTACAGGAAAAGTCTATTAACGGTACCTTTCATGTAACGGTTTTTAGTTTTCGACTTTCTCGGTAACGGGTCAGTGGGTTTCAATAAAATTTTAAATTTGAAAAGATCTAAATAATCAAATTAATTCTACATACAAAAATGTTGAATAAAATTTTTTTCTATTTTTTATTAATTTTTGACTTTTTTTTTAAATGCAATAATAATTTAAAAAATTGTCAAAAAATACTTAAAATTCTAAAATCAGTTGTAAATTAATAAATTCTTAAGAACTGCATATCTCAAACAAATTTTTTTTTTTCAAAATACCAAAAATAAAAAAACAGGATCTTATCAAACCCGGTCCTACAATTTTCGAAATACATTTTTCATAAACTTCTTGTTATTTAAGACGTATGATGCCGTATTTCATTTTTACTAAAAACCTTTAAGTATTGGATGCAATCAAGGTAGCTTTCATTTTATTTACAAGTTTCAACCCAAGTCGAAAAGGACCAGGATCCAGAACAAAATAAAAAAAGAAAAAAGAATTGTTGTCTCTTTTTTTCGAAAATTCGTATTTATAGACCGATTTTGACGGAATTTTCACGGGCAGGGAGCTCATTTTGAAAGGAAAAACTAAAGCTATTTGAATTACCCGTAGGTGGCACTGGGTTTGCTCTTTTTTTGAAAATTATTATTTTAGATTGATAAATTTCAGGCGGACGAAGTCGCGGGTAACAACTAGTTTGAATTAAATTCACACTTCCACACAAAGAAGACGTAAAATAAGAAGTCAGCTATTTTGCAGTTTTATGTATTAATGAAATAAAAATATATTTTTGTTCGGGAGAGCTAATACCTTGATGGGATATAAGTCCGAAAATCGAATGACTTAAATGTGCTAACGTCATTACTATATGGTGTATTAAAATTTACGGTGTATAAACAGCAACCCCTTTCTTAGGCTCACTTAAGGATGTGGAGTAGATGCGAGGTTGGGTATAATGCAAACTTTCTGTATATACGAAAGATTCTTTAAATATAAAAGTAATTTTGCATATGCCCAACCTGACACTTACTCCTAATCCTATAGCGAACAAGCATAAAAGGGGTTGCATACCTATCTCACTGTTTAAACGGCGTAAGCTTAAATACCTTTAATACATGGCTTCCAATCTGAAATAAGTTATTCTAAAAAATATAAAATCAATTTAATATCCAATCTGAGACCATTAATTTTAAACTCTAACATTATCATTAATTACAATGCAAAGGGTAACACTGGTGCTTTATTGAAATATTTATTACGTAATGCCATCTTCGCCAAACTGCAATCAAACGTAGTGGCGCATACCGCATACGTATTGCTACTTATGTCCGCACATATGGGTGTGGAATAATATGGTGCCTTAAATTCACTTAAACATATTTTAACTTTTTTTCTTGCTATTTTTTTGCTTTGAAAGGACAGTGGAATAAATAGTTTAATACGTTTGTAATACAGAAAAAGAAATACAGCTATCTACGGAAGACAAATGTATTGCCACAGCCGCATTCATTTTTATTACCATTGATTGCGTTACTGTGTTAAAAGCAAATAACAGTAAGTTCTCATTTTGCCGACATTATTAAAAGATATGTTGATGTTGAGGTTGAAGGTGGTGGAGAGAAGCATTAGAAATGAAGGAAATATTCATTATGTTTTATAAAATGTTGATGCAATTCGATTGATTGCCTTTTCAACATTCTGTGGAAGAGAATACGATCTACATATTTTGGAATTAGTACTTTTGTACTGTGCAATGCAAATTCAAAACGAGAAATATGAATAGAACAAATCGATTTTAAGGAATTGAAATAATTGGAATAGTCGGTGGGATACGACGTGCGAAAAAACGTTGTCGATTTTGGTTTCCTGGCCTTTTCTTGAAAACACCTCTTATGTTGTAAAACATTTTTGATGCACTTTTTAGGTAGCCACTACTTGATTGAGGTTAGAAGAATATCGATCAAATTTCTATTGAATATTTATTTTAAGAATATCTACCAAATTGCATATTGTTACTAACGCATAAATTAAAACTTATGGTACGAAAAGCTCACAGCAAAATGCATTTGTTCCTTATTTTTTTAATGTCTAACTGGTTTTTTCACTTCGTTTCCAATAATCAAACATTATTGTCGAAAGCATTACAAAAAAGCTTTCAAATTCATGATATTCAAATCTTGAATTTCTCATGTCCACACTTAAATATCCTAAGTTGCAATAATCTGGAGTTCGAACCTTAGCTCTTTTATTTTGATACTTCTATTGATTTTTTTATTAATCTTTAAATTCACTTTTGTAATTTTCTTACACTTGTAAGGTCCTAACTCATTAGTTTTACACTTCAAGAAATGGAAATAATCTAATTTTCTTTATTTATAACTAAGTTTTCAGCAGTTTTTTTGAACATTGATAACAATAAAACAACATTCATTCTTCTTATCATTAAAGCATTTATTAGAAATGTTCTGCTTCCTTTTCTAAAAATGAAATAAAAGATTTTGTGTATAATTCAATAAAAAAAACTAAAACCCTATTACAAAATATCACTTCATTTAAATTAAAAGCTTAAGTAATCGATGCTCATCATTTTAATTTAATCATATAAGATAATTGCTTACAATACTTTGAATTTTATTTCATAAGATACACTCTTAGTTCACCTTAAAGCAATAAGTAAAAGTCAAGTCTGTAAATCAAAGCTATTGATCAATATCACATGTTAACAACATTCCACTTACTAAATTCTTCACCTTTATCGACGACGTGAGGTCGAAGTCAATTAAAATGTTGCACGCGGAATGTAACGGAGTCTTGTGTTTCCGATGATTTGCCAATCGGTACAACTTGAATTGAAGAGGAAGTCGCATATTGGATTGCATAACATCAAAAGTACCTTTCAAAAAGAAAATTTTGAAATTTTATTTACAAGAAAAAACCTACAAACCTTCTATTGTGACCCAATGACTTCAAAACAATTTTATTAACTCCTAACTCATTATCACTCAATGCAAGTCATATATAACACATGCCACAAGACAGGCATAGCATTTCCGTTTAAATGCTTCCCAGTCTTGCTAATGAATGAGCTCAAAACAACTTGAGTTGGTCTAAGTAGGTACCTCAACTCAAGATAGTGCGTCTTCCATATTTTACATGAGCAATGCCAACCTTTGTGCAGAACCACACCGATGGCGCTGCTGGCTGCCGCACTTGGTAACGAGTATGTGATGTGTGATTTATTCCAGCTTAATCAGATTATTGTTAGCAATGGTCCGTTCAGCTGAATCTCTTCTTCTTCTTTTTTTGAAGTTTTGTTGTGGGTGCACGATCTTTGTAGCAGTGGTCTGTGGTAAGTTTAAACAAAACTATCTGTCTAGCTATATGTCTGGGAATGTTTTTTTTAATATTGTATTATTGGTCTGTTGTTTGAATGCGTCTATCTTCCACCTGTAAAGTAGCTAAAGACGTGCATTTGCTTACGTAATGGCTTCGAAGCCGTTAGATTGAAGACGCCAATTGACTATTAAGTAGTGAAAGGGGTTTTTGCTTCACACAATATATTCACGACGAGGTACATAGTTTCTTGTGAGTTAAGTAGAGTTGCATCTTTAGGTTTAAATATTTTAAAGGAATGCCCGATATTGATATTATTGAGGCAGTAGCAAGCCAAATATGGTTAAAGGTGCGTTTATTTTAAGTACTACCAATTAAATTCTAATGATTTTGACATTTCTCTTATCGGAATACTAAGATTGGAATTAAATACACTGACAAACTGGAGAAGTCTCGGTATCAACATTTTTTTGGTGTATGTTGTAGAACTAAAGTTAGAAATTAAGAGCAATGGAAGATACTGCTCTGAAGAAACAGTCTCAAAATGATCTTAGTTATGCAAAGGCATCACAAGCTGTTCACGTACAACGTACAAAATTCGATTGTTATCTATTAATAAAGAGTGTTTTTTAGAGGTATAGAACTTTGAAATGAAATAAAACAAAGATGATTTTTTAAATTAACATGAAATTTAATTTATTCTAAAGATAATCTTTTGGCATTATAATTTAAATATGATTTCTGGCATATGACCGCCACGACTGGCTCGGACGTAGTCTTATCGTTTCGAGCTTATCGGCATAGACTCCACATATGCTCACAGAAAATAGTCAAGCGGCGTTATAGCGATCTTGTAGGCCTATACACTGGTCCGTAATGTGAAATTACCAAACGTCTCCTTCAATAAATGAATTGTGGCACGAGCTGTAAGACAAGCTGTGTCATCTTGTTGAAACCACAGCTACTGCACATCATAGTTGTTCAATTGATGAACGAAAAAACAGTAATCATGGCTCTAAAGTGGTCACCATTGACTGTAACGTTCTGGCCAGCATAATTTTTAAAGAAGTACGGACCAATTATTCCACCAACCCATAAAGCACGCCAAACAGTCAGTTTTTATGTAATGTAACGGTATTTGAACATCTTGAGGATTATCATCACTCCAAATACGGCAGTTTTGTTTATTGACGTATCGAATGTATGTGAGCTTCATCGCTAAACAAAATTCGCTTATGAAAACTGGGATCAACGGCAATCTTGTTTTGGACCCATTCACGGAATCTACGCCCTGCTAGGTGATCATGTGGCTTTAATTCATGCACGAGTTGGATTTTGTAAGCACGCAAACCAAGATCTTTCCACAGAATCTTCCATAAAGTGGATGAACACATATCCAATTCCTATGCACGATAGCGGATAGATTGATTCGGGTCTTAGTCTACGCTACCCTCTACAGCAGCAATGACATCTTCTGTACGCACTGTACGACGTCTCGGTCGATGCGTATTATCATTTAGAGTAAACGTGGTGCGAAAACGTTCCATAGTTAATCGAATTAATTACTCTGATGGACGATTATGTTGACCGTAAAGAAAAGAAAGAGAAAGAAGAAGAGAAAGACGACAAGACTAAAGTTCTACAAGCTCCTTTCAAAACCATATTAGCATGATCCAAATTATGACTTTAACCTAAAATTCGGAAAAGGGGACATCTTTGGTAGAACAATCGGAAAGCTCAGCATTACTTCAAGAAACGGACTTATTTTGTAGCGGATAAATGTGGTATTAGCAGCATAGGATTCTCACATCTTAGCATCCACAAAGGCACATGGTATTCAGCAAAAGGATGATGTTGTCATCAACGGTCATTCAGTATTCTGGTATACTCCGAGCACTATGATCATTGACCACTATCTAACTTTCTGGTTGGTGCTAAAGTGCGCTTGAGAATATCCATTAATTCTCATACTATCAACCTCTCCCCACAGAAAATTTAACGTCAGAGGGCTTCAGTCGGAAGTAACCACTAAAGTATATTTCAACTACACATTTCTTGAGCTTGTAAGCAGGTCATGTTGACACAAGCGCGGTAGGTATCGATGTCGAGAAGCCATTTGAAAGCTACTGTCGTTTGAATTCCCCATACCATATTAGCATGAGTTAAATGAAAATGTTCTCACGTTAGGTTACCTTTCGGTATTTTGTTCACTGTTTGCTCTAAAAGTCATAAACTATGCTTTTTTCGTAAAATGTATGGAAAGTAATTTACATGAACTCTGTGACATAGTCTTTAATTTTTGTATCGTTTCTTTTATAAGAAATGTTCACTCGCCAGTTGCAATCCTCCCCTTGAAAATTGTTCCCACAATACCCGCCTTGCAAGGAATCAGTTCACCCTTGAGCACAATTTCGGACGTACCGTAAATTATAGGGATTCTTTTTTTTAGCCGAACAACACCAATTTTGAATGGTTTACCCGTTAAGGCTTTTCCTCGTCATTACGATTTGAATGCATTCAAGACCAATTTTAATCGACACCTTCTGTACCTCCTTCCCTAAACCTTCCTGTGCTCGCGCAGTGTGTTCAACATTATAAGAGAAACACAAATCCCTTGTTTGTGTGCAAAGTGAAAAAAAACCGAAGCAAAGGCCAGTTTTCATAATATCTCAGTATAGCTTTCCACTGAACACCTTTCGGTCCACTAAATATACACTTTAACCTCACTCCTTTAGATATATACAGCAAACAGTTGGCATATTCATGTGGATCATCATTCTGAAACTGTTAAGTTCAATTTCAAATAACCCCGATTACATCTGATAAATAAAGATGCAAGGAAAAAAACTTACGTATTGTTAGTATAACAACGAGGAGAGTATGAACTTAATTTGCTTGCTGTCCCTCAGTTAATCTTGGGCGTTGTCTACGCCTAGAACACTTGCCTCAAGAATTGACATATTTACAGTACAGTTGACTTCTGCAGGAGCTGTGCGGATGATGAAGATGAAATGGAGGAAACAATTCAACATCTTTTTACTTGCGATCATAGATATTATAATGCAAATTATGCATTCGTGCAAAAAAAAATTGAGATAACAATCAAACATGACATTACGATGATAGAGAAACAGTTTTGAGTTACTGGCAAAATTTTGTCCGTCTGTCTGTCTGTCTGTCTGTACGGATGTATTTGGGACTGTAGCCTAAATGGTTGGGCCAATCGTCTTCAAATTTAGAATTTAAGGTTAGTTTGACAGAGGAGTTTTTCAATTTTTTTTTTAGCTCAAAAATTAACGGTACATGTCATATAACCTTTATGTAAAAGCTTATTTTTCTCGAAAACGGCGCCAAGAATTTTTAGGGAAAAAATCAGTGTACTACTTTAGGTAAGCATTATGTTTTGATGAAAACAAATTAATATGGGCTAAAAACGGTACCTCACATAGGACCGTTTTTTTTTTCTTCGACTTTCTCAAAAACTGATGATCCGATTACTATCAAAATTGATATTCAAAAAAAAAATGAAGAAGATAGCCTAAGTAATTTCGCATTAATTTTTTTTCTAAAACTTTTTTTTATATTTTTAATAATTAAAACAATTTTTTTTTTGAAAAATCAATATTTTGAAAACGGGTGAGTAAATGTTTTTAAAATTTTTGTTTTTAAATGTATGTTATTTTTGTGCTTAAGTTTGTATTCTTGAATTATTTTTTTTATTTTTTTAAAAAAAAAGTTGTTTAAAAAAACCGTTCCTACGATTTTGAAAAAAATCTGCACGCTTTTACATTTCCTAAAGAAATAAAATGGCGTTTAAATTATTTCACCCAATAAAATTTAACGTACTTTATTCAAACAATCAAAAGTCACAAAAATCGAATAAATGCTTCACTTTAATTTTCTTAAATTTTATTCTACAATTTGACCGCACATATGAGCAAGTAAGTGCGAATCAGTCGTGCAATTTATTTGTAGATGTTCTGGTCTTTAAAATAAAAGAAACGTACCTAAAGTGAACACATCTTCAATGATCCCATTAACTTTAATAGACAATCAAACTTCACGAGATTCTCTGAATGAGTTTAGGGCCAAGTGTATCTAACGCTTCAATGACAGCCACTTGACCTGAGTTACGTAACTTTGCCGGAGAACTATCCAACTGAACTGGTCGTTTAATGTTGTCGTAATTTCTTCCGAATTTTAAACAACAAGTTATCAAGCAAGCCCTCGAACCTAACAAAATATCTATAGCCAGTCCATTAGTAAATCAGTCTTCACAAGCTTGCTTTAATGCCATTTTGAATCTCAATATCGAATTAGGCAATTTTGAGTTTCGAATACTTATGAATGCTTAAAGTGTGGTATTTAAAAACATTGTTTTTTTTAAGTGGTACAGGCCAAGTTGGATATTGATGAATGGTTAAGCTTTTGTTCCGACATTATAAACCAGGCTAATTCAATAAGATTTTCTGAATGCACCAGCATCTTTCAAGCTGAAGTCCTAGCTGTTTCAATAGCTGTTAAACTGCAGGTATGATGGCAATACCATCCGTTGTTATCAGGTTTTTTTTTTAAATCAAAAGCGATTTCTTTTGTTGAACTAAATCGAACTTTGCAACTTGCTGGTAATTTGTCTAATGAAACATTATCAAAAATTATAGAATGTCGAAGAAGTTAACTCTAAACAAATATAATACATTACATTTTGAAAGGAGCCTTTCAAAAAAAAAAACAATGGCTATAACTTTCAAAACACTTAACCATCGGTAACTAGCCCGAGCTTATAAGAAAGTATTTTCAAGAATCTTGAGAAAGTATTCAGCATATCCTATTACAACCTTATTATAATCAAAGATATCGACTGGACTTTTAGTTTCACCCATTACATCTTTTTTAAAGTTCATAGAATGTATTCGAAAGGTGAACGAGATCAAGGTAGGCAACAATTTATTGAAAAATACCATCTGCTTGCCCATCCCAGACTTTTTCGAAAATTGTTGATCTGTGAACTTATGGGCCATAAGTACTGATGAGGGCCTATGTTATACATGTGCCTCAAGTCAGGACACTACATCATACCAACACCTGAAGCAACAAGTAATTTATGAACTACCCGTCCAATGATACACTCTATTATAGCCTTGACACAAATTCCACTATGAGTGAAACCTAAAAGCGGCTCAATGTGGCAATGCTGAAGATCATGCCGAGACTAACCAACGAGACGATAAACCGATTCAAAATGCATCTCCTCAACGAAGAACCGGCTTAAAACCAGCAATGCTTCACCTTCTTCCTTATACATTGTTCGCGGCATAAGGAAGTCATTGAAGAAGTTCTGCCAACAGGTTTCTTTCACTTTTTTTTGGGAGAAAGTAAAATCTGTATCTTCGCATCTTAAGCAAGTGAACGTCTTCCAGGGTTGCTGGCTTAAGTAGACCAATCTATATTTAGATTTCCAGTGATTTGCAAATTACATCTCAAGTTTGAAGTCTGCTGCAGCTTATGTTGTCCTATGTGCCAATCAGACATAGTAGTTACATTATTGCGGTACCACGGACACCGGCACCACCTCTCTGAGAGTTGCACCTGATGCAATTCAGAAACAGTATCAAATTATCAATTTCAAAGAATAAAAGATACATTTGCAGCTTTTACGAAACACCAAAAAAGATACTCCTGTGCAATCTCCGATCTTGTGCGGTTAATTTGCGTGTGACTGCTCCAGACTTAAGGTGTATCCGTGTTGTAAGCTTAGCAGGTGCTGCTTTCAAGCCAAACTATGTGTATCTACGGTCTGCTTGGTTGGCTGGCAGAACATGTATCTGGCAATTGCATCTGTGGTATATCTTATAAGGCAACCTCTAGCCAAACGTCATGTGATGGATGCGGGATTAGTATGCTCTCTTTTCAGTGCGAATACAAAAAAAAACGTAAAAAAATGCGTGTATTTCGCGTTTCCCTTGTGAAATGCGTCTCGGATTTCACGAGAGTGGCAAACCACTTTCTTTTGGAATCGCGACACCTCGCGGTATTGGTTGGTGGTCTTCATCTTATATGAACAACTGAGAGTTGATCTCCTTTATTTTGTGCTGTGGGATCAATGACACACACCTGATCGCTGGTTTCACTCTTTGCTTTTCATTTTTTTTGGTGGTTTGTTTGTTAGACTTTAGTGTTTCCAAAACTGAATGACTTAGATGAACCTTTGTTACAATTTGTTCCGCCAGAGATGGTTGCTGAAGCTGTGATATGGAGATTAATTAAACTTCGCAAGCTAAAGCTGTCATAACACAGAATCCAATGTAAGAGTAAGATATTTTGTATCTGGTTCGCATAACATCTTATGTGATGTAGTGTGAGCTTTGAGGAGGAAAAAAATCCATGCCATGTTGCATGTTTACACCGCGTTGACAACTAGGCATGGTTGCACAGAATTGATGTTAACTCTGGAAAAGACATAGTTTATTATATGCCTGGCTACTTAGTTTGCTTTGTGAGGTCTAATATGGGTGCGGCATATATATTGGTAAGATAGTGGGAATTGTTTTTTTTTTATTTGCATGAAAATAGGCCAACGAACTATCTTATTAAGTATGTTATGAATACTTAATTATTGTTAAAAGTTCCTTGATTGCGACGATTGGCTTTTTATTTGGAACATTAAACATTAACATTCATGATTCTTAGAAAGAATTGAAAATGATGCAACGTTTCCGGGATATTGGGCCATGCTAGAAAACTTGATTGTTGTAATTAAATTCAAAGTACTTTGAGCTATTAATATTCAGAGACATTTCCTAACCCCGTTTCATATACATATATAGCTATATACATAAAAAAAATATCGGGTAAAAATATAATATATTGGATATCTATTGTCGAAACAAGTATCTAACAATCAGCTTTTGTGATTTGAGTGGATTTTCTTCAAAAAAAAAAAAACATTTCAAAATTCAAAGCTAAAATTCTATGAAGTATTCCCAAACGAACGTTATTTTTGATTATAAACCATTTTAGTTTGTGATTATAAATTGCGTTTAATAATTTAAGATTTGTCAAAGAAGAAAACCTTGATCTTCCTCCTGATCGACATTCAGTTTCGATCTTAAGCTCGTAGAGGCCGGACGTCGAGGTGCGCACACAAATAATTAAGCAAAAGTAAAAAAAAAAATTATTGCGCATTGTTATCGCGAGTGTTTTAAAAAAATATTAATACACACTCGTTAGAGAAACCGAAAAAAAACCCTCGCGTGTGCTGTAAAGAAAAGAATAATATCCACTCACGTCGTTGGAGGAAAAAAAAGATGCCCACTCGCGCTGTGGAAAAAAAAATATATAAAACGCATTCGCATAGCAAATTATCCTCTTATATGTCTCAAGACCTTTGTGCTTAACTGCCTCTTTCTTATCTACTGTAGGCATCTAATGCTTGCGGTAAATGGATAAGGGCATCTGAGTTTGTCTTATTGTGCTGAATATTTAAATTGATTTTTTGTATGCAAGCTGTCTTATGGGCATAACACCTAAGACAGTTTGTTTATTACAGAAATTAATTTTGATTTTCACTGCATGGTTCGACTTAGTCCAGAATTGTGTTTTGTGTGTAAGTATTTTTAAATGGTAAGTGATTTTCGTGTCGTGTATTCTAATGTTCATGGTATAAGAAAGAATTTCTTTCACGTGTACGTCTACACTGTTCAATACAAGCCAGCTGTTTTGGCATTAAGTGAAACCCAAGTTGGAGTAAATACTGATTTATCAGAATTTGCTTTACATGGGTATAGCTTGGTGCTATTACTCTTTTCCCATCATGGTCTCGTGGTCTATGTTAGGAATGATATTGCTTGCCAGAGCCTTCCCCAATATGGGCAATGTTCCAACACGGACTTTAACTTCTTATGGCTAAAATTCACTGTCCGCAAGCATGTCATTCATTATTGTTTTATTTACAGGAGTCCAAATCTTGACAGTAATTCGACTTGTAACGAGTTTGATGCACTGTCTGATTCCATCTCGAAAATTGTTTCTCTATGTCCTCGTACTGAAATCCTTATTGCGGGCGATTTCAATGTACACAATTCCATTTGGCTCCGCTATTCTGGTCAGACAACACCCGAAGGAAGGTATGTCGAGCTCTTTGCCGGGTTACATCACCTTACCCAACTGATCGATGTGCCATTGGGTATACCGGACGTTGCTGGGCAAGCCGCCCGTACTCTTGACTTGTTTCTTACTTCTCACCCTGATAAATATACCATTAGTGTAACTTCTCCATTTGGCACTTCAGACCATTGTATCATTTCAGCTAATTTCTCATCCTCCACCCATCCAGTTAAAGAAAAACTTCCCACCAGGACCGTTTGGCAATACGAGAAAGCCAACTGGGAAAGCCAACTCCGAAACTTTAACTGGTCACTATGCTGCGATAGTGACATTGATGCCAGTGCTGAAATGATCACAAATGTGATTCTTTTAGGGATGCGTGCTTTTATTCCCAACAGGGTAAAAAGCATCAAGCCTAAAGAAAAGTCCTGGTTTAATTCTGAGTGTAAAGAAGCTATCAGGCTCAAAGAAGTAAGTTTCCGATCCTACAAAGCCAACCCTACAGAGGAAAATCGGAAAAAGCACAAACAAGCAAGGAACTCATGCAACTCCGTTATTGAAAGAACCAAATTTTTGCATGACCAAAAATTACGGCAAAAAATTCTGCAGTGTCCCAAAGGCAGTAAAAATTTTTGGTCATTTGTAAAAAATATTAAAAACTCCTCAACATCTTCGGTTCCAAAGCTCATCGACAATAACAAACCAATTGTTTACTCTTCAGAGAAGGCAAACTTGCTCGCCGCCCATTTCGCTGCCAGCTCCACGCTGCCGCATAGCAACGTTGCCCCTCCTGTACTTGAGAATGTAAATTTTTCCATGGGACAGATTTTTTTCCGAACTCGTACAGTAGCAAGAGTTCTCAAAGATCTCGATATACACAAATCCGCTGGCCCGGATGGTATACCCCCGATTCTTCTGAAGAGGTGTTCTTCCACACTGGCAAAGCCACTGCGTAAGCTTTTCCATCGCTCCTACTCTTCTGGAATCTTTCCTAGAAGATGGAAAACAGCATTTGTCCAGCCTGTCCCTAAGAGAGGTGACCCATCCTCCCCTTCCTCCTACCGACCCATAGCACTGACATCCCTTCTTTCTAAGGTTATGGAAACACTGATTAACCGTCAGCTTAAGGAATATCTCGAAGATCGAAAGCTTCTCCATGACTGTCAGTATGGCTTCCGCAGCAACCGTTCCACTGGTGATCTGATGGCATATCTCACCGAACAATGGAACAAATCTTTACATCGCTTTGGTGAAAGTAAGATTATTGCTCTTGATATCTCCAAGGCATTTGATAGAGTTTGGCATGAAGCTCTCTTATCGAAAATGCGTGCTTTTGGGATCGATAATACTCTTGTTCGTTGGATTAGAAGCTATCTTCTGGACCGTTCAATACAAGTTGTATTGGACGGATTCAAGTCTGATTCCCATAAAATAAATGCTGGTGTGCCCCAGGGCTCTGTTCTGTCTCTGACTCTTTTCCTCATTTTTATAAATGATCTTCTGTCTGTTACTTCTAATCCACTTAACTGTTTTGCTGACGACTCTACCCTCAGCTTTTCATATTCGTTCGATAATTCACGTCCTTCGCCTTCAGACGTACAATTGCAACGGTGCCGTATGTCAAGCTCATTAAACTCCGATTTATACAGCATTGTCAAATGGGGTAATAGGAATCGTGTGGAGTTTAATGCTTCGAAAACTCAATACTGTCTTCTGTCATTAAAGCTAAACATACCCCCAATGCCATTGTCCATGAATGGCACTTACATCGAAGAAACCGAATAGCTCTCAGTACTCGGTATGTGGGTCAACGACGACCTCCGTTGGAACGACCATATATTTGAAATCGCTAAGAATGCTGCTAAGTGCTTAGGTTTTCTGTATCGGTGTAAGAAGTATTTTTCCCCATCTGATCTGGCTACAATTTATAAAGCGCTTATACGCCCTAAACTCGAGTATAACTCCCACCTCTGGGCAGGTGCTTCACAAACATCGCTTCACCTGCTTGATAGAATACAAAATAGAGCGTTAAGATTGATAGGAACACCGACGCAATGTTTCATGTCTTTCCTTATTTTATCGTTTCTTTTACAACAAATGTTCACTCGAAGTAGCCAGTTCAGTTGCATTCCTCCCCTTAAAAGTTTCGCCCGTAATACTCGTCTCGCAAGGAATGCTCATCAGTTCATCCTTGAGCCCAAATTCGGACGTACCCGTGAATTATAGGGATTCTTTTTTTAGCCGAACGACACGAATTTGGAATAGTTTACCCGGCGGGATTTTCCCTTGCCATTTTGTTCTGCAAACATTCAAACATTCCCCTCCCGATCTTCCGAATGCCCGCGCAGTGTATTACATTAAAAGGGAAACAAGCAGTCCCTTGTGCGCGCGTTAATTATAAAAAAAAAAAAGTAAAGTTGATTCTAAGCGGAAGTCCACTTTCAAAAAGAAAGTTTTTCATATTTATTGAACAACAGCTATACTTGCGAAGAGTTAATCGCAGATTGTGAAAAAAACTATTACTCTTCAAGTTTTGTTATCAACCTCCATTCGAACAAGATGAAGTTGACAAATTTATAAAACTAGGTTAAGACGCTGCTGTCTACAAAAACAATTGTGTGTGTCATTAAACAGCAGAATATCGCTTTCAAGCGAGACAAATTTTAAAAAGGATATTAAACTTTTGCCCGAAAAAAGACCAACATACAAAAATGGTATCGATCTTCATCTTGTGCTCCTCAACTAAAGTAAAATATCCGTAATTCGAAAAACTTTCAGATTTTTATTTATCTCAAAAATCTATCCCCTAAAGTACGAATTACTTCCTGCCGAAAGGCTATTAAAATCTTTAAAGTGATAAGAGTTCAAGTAACATTCAGTTCAGCATCAATTTGTTCAAACGATTGAGGGTGGGCTAAGACAGTAAGCTCTCAAACTCTTTGACGGATAGGAATTGTTTAATGACCCTTGTTATATGCAATGGAAATATGAAAATGTGCAACTTCGAAATGTCTCATTTTTAGATCTTCCCAAAGCAATAAGAATGTAAAAAAAAAATCACGGAGAAAGGCAGTTATTAAAATTTAACACCTAATTATTGTTGTATTTATTTAAGCTTTCATAATGATCCACATCTATGGAAACTAGCCAGAGGAATTATGGTTTCCAAAACCGTGAAATACTCTTAGTGAGAAGATGTCTTACAGGACCATATCATTATTACCAATTATTTCCATTTGGTTTTATTTGATCGAGTAACTTTGTTTGTTTTTGTATTTTTCAATCAATGTTGAACAATCTGTTTAAAAAAATATACTTGAACAACATAAATTATCATTTTCGTTTGATTTAATTTATTTTTTAATTTTATTGTGATCCTTTTATTTAATTTAATTATTGGTTTTAAATTTAATTCGAAGTATTTTTTTGATTAATTTGCATCTCAAATTTTCCCATATGGGCTCGGGCTGACAATTTGTCAGAATCGTTTCAAGTTGTTTATCAACATTGTTGATGTATCAGCATGTGGACGCAAGAAAATCCGCTGGCGCTGACTCAAACATGTTGCTCGGTTTTTGGGTTGGGTCGAACCACTGAACTTGTCTGTCAAATCTTCATTTTCAACAACCTTTGTTTTTTTGTGTGGTTCATTTATAGTTATGAGTTGCAAGAAACAAGGTTTTTGAGCAAGATGATCCATGAAAACCCCCCTATAAATAAAATAAATTTATTAGCGCGACAGATCCTTAAGGAGCCAAGGCCTAGTGACTTATACTCAATAATTCCTGTGTGTGTGTTTGCTAATTTGCAAGGTTGGAAGGGACCTACAATTTACCGCCGAGTCAAAACGGCTACATGATATGTACTTTTTGGAGACAAATTTTACTCTTGGAGGTTTTGTCAGTTCCTCGCAAGAAGCAGTACCCCGGAAAAGAAGGCAGCTATGGAAGGGATTTGAACCCAGGCTCATTCGCTTAGCAGTCCGACATACTAACCACGGGGCACTACAAACCCCTTATACACGATACAAATTTCTCTTTCTCAGATTTTAATAGGGGAACTTAAATGGATCAACTTGCATATCAACATTGTTAACGTTTCACCATGTTTAAGGGTGGAGAAATGAAGGATTTTCTTAGCGTCTTCTTGCTTTGAGTTGTTGAGTACTAGATTGGCCCGCGTCATTGCTTCTCCAAATCAACTTAATGCTCGAGATAAACCTGAAGAAGGAGACCATATTTCTGATAATATGGCTATACCTTCATTCCTTGCAAGAAGTACCGAAAAGCTACACAAACTCTTAAGAAAATAAAGAATTGGACAAAGAAGTGGCGCATTAAGTTTAACAAGTCTAAATCAAAATATATGTTAACTTCACATTTGTTAACTCGGTACAAATATAACTAGTATACCAACGAAGCAAAGTATTTAGGCATGACTCTGGATGCTAAGCTTAAATAGAAGATGGATGTTTTAAAGAAACGAGAAGAACTAATATATTGAATTACGAGAATTTATTCGCCCTATGGAAAATACTCAAATCTAGGTATTTGTAATAAAATGCTTATTTTCAAAAAAGTGCTTAAACCGACCATGGAGGAAAACGAAAATCCATTTTAGGGTCGTGAATTAGATAGATCGATATTGCTATCATATAAAAATAACGCCCCAAGAGCAATGGTGATTTATACAGTATGCATTACATTTGCTATCAAGCTTAAGGCATGTTAACTATGCAAATCTTATACATCTATTTGAACATCCTGGCTTTTGAAGCTTAGAAGCTTTGAGGAAACAACATTTCTTGCCCTCTTTCTAAGTTCATAGAGTTAATCATGGATTTTCAGTGTGTTTTCTCAAACTTAACTGCTGTAAGCTACTGATATCAGTGAATTGTTCGACGTTTCATTGCTACTTGAAAATCTTATTGAAGAAATTAGCTAGAGAAAAACTTAAAGGTGGACAGATGCAGCTGGATAATAAGCGTTGGAGCAAAGAAACAATTTGGTCTTTTTAGCAGACAACATATCAACTATAAGACATCCATAATTGCCATGAAAACACAATATCTTAAGGTTTTCAAAATGATTTAAGATTAAACTGCATGGACCTGGAATAGGATGGTTAACTTAATCAATTCATTCTATAAATACATCCGGCACATTCGAAAAAAGGAAACTTTATTTATGTGTACAATAGTAATCAAACTAAAAGAACAAAATATTCTAGATCCGTGTGCAAGGACGGAGTAGAACATTCCTGTAGCCCCTCGAGGATTGTTGTACTAGTCGGCCAAGGTGGGCCTAGCGAAACTTTAAATCCTTAAATATTTTTCCAAAAGTGTGCAATGCAAATATCTAGGTTGACGCAACTGGATGCCAACTAACTATGTATGTATCTGATTGATGAAAGATCTAAAAAAAATGGAGCCTTGAGTGAAGGCAGCGAAGTAGAAGAGAAAAAGAGAATAATCCTGATTCATGATCCACATCGGACGTGCATTTACACAAAGTTTATTTTAATTGATTTCAAGTTATCCCAACCATTCTTCCTGATTCAGAGTCATCCGGGAAAAATGTAATAATGTAGTCAGTGATAATAGTACGTGAATAGAATTTGATTGCTCATAGCTATCAAATTGCAATTAGTGACGCGAGCAATTTAGTTTTCTAAATATATCTTATATTAGTCATAAGAATGCATATCTTAATGTCTTAACAGTAATCTTAATTAGAAATAAACAAATATTTCTGAAATTTGACTTAAAAACATTTAACCTAAAAATCATTAAAATCCCATTTCTTCATTCATTGATCGCGACGGTTGCGATCATGGGTTTTCATTCACTATCATTGTTTCCTTCATTACCTTTGGTCTGGTAACGTTAAACCCGATTGAATAATACTTGAACTAATTAGATCAAAAACTACTACTAGTAGCTAGGCAGGTCTTTAATGAGCAATATCAATACATTATTTAAAAAAAAACTGTATTTTAATATAATGTATTTCATTAGTCCTTCATACAAAATCAATAATAGTAATTATAAGAAATCCATCTAATTTATGGTCATATCCAGATAATGGTCGACATTTTTGTTAATCTACCAATTCGACCTAAAAAGCTGTACAAAAATCGGAAAGTTTCAATTTAAAATTTTACAATCTGTTAAAAAAGATACAAATCTATCGATTTCCATACCACAGAATTATAACATTTTTTTTAATTAGCGCGCGCACAACGGATTTTTTGTTTTCATTTTAATGTAGAGCAGACTGCGCGGGCATTAAAAAGATAGGGTGGAGAAGATAGAAAAGATAGAATGCTTGCAGATCAAAATGTCAAGGGAAAATTTCGCCGTGTAAACTATTCCAAATTCGTATTGTACGGCTAAAAAATGAATATCCATATTTCACGCTACGTCCAAAATTGGGCTCAAGGGTGAACTGATGAGCATTCCTTGCGAGACAAGTATTACGGGAGAAACTTTTGAGGTGAGGAATGACATGAAACATTGAAAATGCAGCTGATCTAAGTTCAAATAGATCAAAAATTAAAACAACTGACCAGGAAATATCTAAGACACACGTCAGCTGATAAACATCAGCGTTTTAGTGATCAATTTGCACACAATTGGAGGCTAATATTCCACACGATGGATACATTTAAGTTGATGTTGGGGAAGTAAAATTCACATGTTTTATGGAAAAACCATTGCATATCAAAGTTTAAAGACAATATATGTTATTTACCTTCTTGGTATGCTTCACTTTTTTCGAAATTGGAAAAATGCTACACTACAAAGTCTCTTTTGGCTTCTTTACTAGAGTTTTTTTTTGCCTAAATCGAAAATATGAATGTGAAAGGTATGACTTCGCAACAAATTTTGACTTTAATGCAGGAACATTTTCACTGAAGGGTTATTTCACGTTTTGAATATTTGAACAAGCCATCCAGATTTTATTTGAAGATTTGCAATTCTTTTAAGTAGGGCTATCACTCTTAACATTTTGAAAACGAATGTCTTATAATCCATGGTTTAGTTATTGACCGATATGCATCAAGAATTTCCTGAAAATTACCTTTTCAAAATACTAGGTCCCAAAAAAGCCCTTGGAAATAGGAAATATCGTATCTCGTCAACATTATTAAAAAAAAACATCAATCTCTTTACTGAAGAAAATATGTTTGTTAATTAAGGATAAAAACAAAAATTGAAATAAACTGTCATATTTAAACATTTAATTTTTTAATATTCTTTAAAATCACTTATTTTATCACTAACGTGGATCAAAAGCTGTGAGTCCACATTAAACTTAAAATTTCAGTAAAAACAAAATTAGTGAAATCGTAAAAAAATGTATCTTCTTTTAAGATTTGTTTTCATAAAATAATAAGAAAAAACTGTTTTTTAAGTCATTGACCATTTAAAATATATCATCTCCAATTTCGTATTTTAAACTATTCACAAATTAACATATTCCTTATCATTAAAAATAAATTGTTTAAAGGTATCTCTTACTGCTATAAGAATAATTATTTTAATATCTTCGTACGCATTTTACTGAGCAAATAAAGAAAAACTTAAAATTCCGACCTCGTTTTCATCATGACCCACTAATCGAAATCCAATGCAAATCATACTTAGCCAACTAAACCTACAGTTTTCCTCAACACTCTATTGGAGTAACAAAAGATAGACACATAAACTCACTGATCGAATTTGCTTCTTCAGATTTCCAAGATTATCTTTGCAACCGCATTGAATCTCAGTCATATTTAAAACAGAGACTAAAAAAAAAACGACAAACGTCAATAAAGTCGACAAACAGATGTATATGGCTCCATTGACCCCATTCGTATCTAGCAAATATGATCATCGACTGACTGACTAAACTCAAAAGATCTAAAACAACACGTACCACCAGAGATGTTGATAGATAGAATCTTTTCTTAGTGTGTTTACATTTTGTGGAAGGAATACAAAAAAAAAACAGATACTAAAGACTCTTGGTGTGCGGTTGCGGTTACCCAACCTATATCGGTGGCATAATCATCAACCCAGAATCTATTTGTCACCTGTATGGTAATTCTAAAACGGTAATATCTGTACGAAAAACTATTTCAGATACACGCTGAAATATTTTTGTTGCAAACAAACAGAAATATCTTGCATTGAACAAATATAGCGATTAAGTTCAATTAAAAATAAAATCTATTAAACTCTACCCGGCTTACCTTATAATCATGTTGCTTTGGCTTTTAATTAATCCAATTATGGCAGCAAAGATAAAATTTATAAAAAAAAAACCAAACGCACACAAAAAATTCACCGAACGATCTGATTACGCACGCTTTTTACCAACAACGTCACGTCGCTTGATCGAGAAGAATTTTCTTTTTTTTTTCAGATACAAAAGTATCTTTTTGTTTTAAAAAGGAAATTAAAAAAAAAATCTTTTTCTGAACACAACAAAATACAAATTGATTGCTTTTGATGTAATTAAATACAATTTGAATTCAAAACAAGCACTTTGAGATACTTTTGGGATGGCTTTCCCTTTTGAGGTATATCTTTTTGGTCAGGTTGTGAACTATCTTCTTTTTCTTTTGGCTACACTTCCTTAATTAATTTAGCCCGACACTATTATCATATTGAATATCTCTTAAAAAAACAATTTAACTGTTAATGCAACCAAATTCAGAAAAAAAACGCGCGTGCAGTACAACAAAATCGACAAATCGGCAAACCTTTTAAATATTAAATTCAAAAACTGGTGTCCGTAGTTTGGAAAAGTATTTACTTTCCAACCATACCAGCTAGTGTCCAACAATTAACTGACTTCTTGGCAGTCAAGTTAGTGAAGAAAATCCTCAAACTTACCATCGAAGATTGTCAGCGCAAAAGCAACCAGCCCACTACACACCAACACAGTAAGTACAGTGGAAACGTGTCAAAGACTTTTCAGGCCAAAAATATCACGCGGTCTCTGCAAGTTTATAAGGTAAGCTTTCATGTTGTTGTGGCAGAGATACTTATGGAGGTGTAGATTAGATACTTTTGCACACTTAAGATACTCCTTGGTTGTTGTTGTTTTCTTTCTTTGTCGTTGCATGGTAAGCTTTTCTGTCAAAGATGAAATCGTGTTTGCAATTCAAGAAATCAAGAGACCATGAGTGATATGGAATAAAGATCCATTGTAATCGGACGGATTAACTTTGGCTTAGTTGCAGTAATATCAAGTCATGTGATGTATCTTTTGAAAAAGCTTTTTTACTTTTGTTTTGGGTGAGTTTAAAAGTTGGTGGTTGGGTTTTTTGAAAGTGAAGTTAATCGGGTTGCTTTGTTGTTTTTGTTGTTAGTTTTGGTAGTGCAAGTGCAAAACGTGTGACGTTTAGTGGAAGTGAATGGGTAGCTTTGGAAGACTACTGGAACTGGAAGGTTGAAGTTGAATTGGAAGTTGGCTTTTGATGAGTGGCTCAATATGTTATGTATCTGCTGAGTTTTAAACTGTTGATGAGATCGTTTTAATTAAAATTTTATTTAAGTGAAGTCTAAGGAATTCCTTTGATATTAGTGGAGTTAGAATTTATTTAATTATTTGTCAACATAAATATACAAATGTATTTCAAAAAAGGATGCTTAGAACTGTGTTTTGAAGACAGCATTGCAAAAGAAAAGATGTTTCCTTGAGGATTTTTTTGTTAAAGGAAATACATATGTGATTTTCAGGGTTGGGTTTTAAAACAGAATGATTTGGTGTTGATGTGAGAGCTTAACTCTGCTCTCTTAAGCATAAAAAGAAGTTGTAGCGAAACCCGGCACCCAGTGTAATTCCTATTTGCGGAATAGTGGGGTAGACATGTAGCTTATTTCCATACTAGAGTATGAATTAGCCGTAACTATTCCAACTGAAGGAAGTCCCTCCATAGCTTCCTTGTGTCATGCCGGCAACTAGGGAAGCCAGAGGCTGGTAACTCCTCGCGTGAGAAAAAAAAGGCTTCCTTCCAAAAAGCTTTCGAATATGACTTACTGCACAATTTCCCCAAGGCGACGATCTGTAAAACAACTGTTTTATACATCAATATTTTATTTTCATTGCTTAGTTTTCGAAGAATTTATTTTAATTTTCCAATCAATTTGTACTACATTCAATGTAGATTGCAAATTGATTTCAGTCAAGGAACCAACTGAATTTGAAGGGTAGATACAAGTATCGTCCGCAAAAATTAGATTTTTCATAGTTTGCTAAATAAGGGAAGTCATATGTGAAAACATTATACAATATAAGAGCGAGTACCGACCCTTGAGAAACACCCGCATATTCATCAAAAAAGACTGTAAAATTTAAATGAAATACAATCGTAGCCTTAAAATTTTGTGTAGAAGGGCATTGTGCCATACAGTGTCAAACGCTTTTTCTATATCAAGAAGTACTATTCCAGTGCTTTTACCCTCATTAAAATTACTTTTTATGTGATTTGTAATTCGATTCACTTAATGAACTGAGCTGTGGAAGGCTCTAAATCCAAACTGTTCGGCGGAAGAATATTAAATCTGTCCATATGTGATATTATTTCAGTTTTTATTAATTGCTCGAAATATTTACATATGGAACTTAGCAAACTTATGGGTCTATAACTGCAAGGTATATTTCCGCGCTTACCAGGTTTCAAAAGAGCTATAACCTTGGCCTAGATTAAAACACATATTAAATAAAAACTGTAGGTACTTTATTCCTTATTTTGAAAGATTTATAACTATTTGATGGATTTTGAGTAAATTTTCAAAATAGGTTTTTTTTTAATTATTTTGAAAATGAATCGATAATTTTTTTTTTAATTTTTTTTATAGTATAAACTATTAATTTCTTCAAATTGACATAGTCAAAAAAATTTAAAAACATGTTTTCGAAAAGTCTTTTGAAAAAAAAAAAACATTTTTTTGAAAAAAACTGGTCGAACCGATTTTGAAATTAAAAATTCATAAAATATAAATTATTAAAAGAAATCAGATGGCTTACAACATTTTTTTCCAAAAAACGCTATGAATAGTGGTTTTTAGATTTCATATAAATTTCTTTGTTCAATGTTTGTTTTATATTGCTCAGTTGAGCTCTAGCCACTAGTTTAAATTTTGACCGCACATATGAGCAATTACGTGCGATCCAGTTGTGCATTTTTTTTAGTTTTATTACTTGTGAGGTGAGACATTTTGTCGCATGTACTGTACTTACGTTTTCCTTGGATAGCGTTAAAGTCCCTGGTTTGTGTAACTATTTCCTTATACTTTTAAAGTAAAGTTATCCTTTTTCTCATTCTTCTGTTTCGAATCCCAATTTTATTTTCTCACTTAGGCACTATAATTTTGCCGAAAAGCAGGTAACAGTAGAAGCGGCAAGAACCTACCCGAATCCATCAAGTATAGCCGTGCAACGATAAGCGTGCCGCCTGTGGAAATATACGAATTCTCTTACAGCGTGACTCCGGTAAGATCACAAAATAGTTAATGATTTGAAGTTGTGCAGAAGCCCAGAAATGTGAAACTTTACTGTTTGGAACTCCGACAATTTTGTTGTAAACGCAGCTATTCATTTGAAAATTCATTAACTTGCCATGGTGATTAGGCATCAGTAACTGAGTAATAAACAACCAATTTGACAGATTTCACCAGAACAACTTGGCAAATATATGTATATACACAATAAGGGTATCTTTTGACGACTTCCCTGTTTATTCAGGGCGCATAATCCTCCCGATAGGACAGGAGCAAGTGACTCAAAGCAAAGTCCGGCTAGAGAAGTTGATGTTTCCTTGCAAACATCTTGCTTGGAAAACTTTGGTGACACCAACCCTTGCACACTCCATTAAATTATCAGCCTGCCACTTGTAATTCATATAACAACGGCAGAAGGAGCAGCTTAAACTTATCCTGCTTAATGATGATTAATTAATTTCAAAATCATGCTGAAATTAAACATATAAGCCTTCAATTTCTACAATTGTTATTTTAAACATAATATATAGCTTCGTCCATTACTTAAAGCTTAATATTTCAAAAGAACTAACTCCATTCTATCTTAGCGAAACAAAAAAAAATACTAATAGTAAGCGATAATGGCAACTTCGATTTCCAATATGACTCGATAGAAGCAATCGATACATTGCATTGCACTCCGCACCGCAACTCAATTGAATTGAAACAGAGGCTTTCCATCAGAAGGTATCACCATCATATATAGTGACAACACCTTACCCATAGCCAATGAAATAAACCAAACACAAAGTAACCTGAGCTGCAGAAATCTTTGTCAATGAATCTCTATACCAACTTTATTTGGCCTTTTTACACTACAGTAGCAAAGTTAGCCAGTTATCGGCTTACAAGATTAAAAAAATAATCATTTGGCCATTGATTAGAGTGAATTTTAATATATTTATATTTATCAAAGTTTCAATATCTTCATTAGGTGGCTGAGTAGATAAACAAAAGAATTATAGCTTCTGAAGTGTTAGATTTATAAGCCGACCTTGATGGAGCTATTGCATTGAATTAGTGACTTTGACATCATCTGACAGAATTGAAATAAAAAAAAAAACAGATATGGTGATCTGCTGATTGAAGTATTGTTACAATAATAGCTTTTGATGCAAGGACATGTTGTTTTTTTATTTGCCGGCCTTAAATTGTATTTTAAAAAATATTTGTAGTTTAAATTAGAAGATAAGGTGATTGTTTAAGTCATAAAAAAAATTGAGTTCGCGCCTCAGCTCTTTCGTTTATTTATGTTGTGTTATATTTCTACACTGGAAATAATTAAAATTTCTTAGGAAAATGGAGCACAAGAGCAAAGAGAGTTATTAGTTTTTTTGACAAATGGTGATGAGAAATGTGGAAAAATTTAAATAATTTAACAATTAGAAGCAAGTTTTCATTGCATTCATGCAATTAAGACTGCATAGTTTTAATTAATTTTGATGTTATGATAAAACAAGTATTGTTTTCTAAATAATGCAGTTCATGAAACCCAATTTTTTTTGTAAGGCTTAGCTGAATTCAAAACTTATCGATACTAATAAGCCTTACTGACCATATTGACGTTCCTCCAAAACGTGTTGTCTAAGCTCAAGATAAAGAGGCAGTACATTGTGCAGTCTTTGTTTTTTGCAAGACTCCTTTCAGTTGTAGACATAACTACTAGCCATAAGCACCTCATTTAATGACTGGCTATTTAAAGTGTCCATAAAAAAATATATAGGTCATTTAAAAATAAACAACACAACGATTTCCAGATATTAATTTAGATAACTGGATTTATTTCAAAGGCTTTGCAGTTCGCAGACCAATTTACTCTTGGATGTCGTGGTTACCCAATGGCAAGTGTTGGTACTTATTCGCATTCCACAGAGGCGGTAAATCGCCCCCTACGACGCACGTCCACGATCACATGACTGCGTAGTGCGCGCGCGTACTACCAGGCACTTTCTATTTTATTTTATTTTTATATTTAATTTTTTTATTTTTATAGACTGGTCTGGTCAAACTCAAGGAGCTTGAGATACGCACGAGAATAATTTGTTGGCGTCTGAGAAAATACCAAAAAAAGATACATAAATACTTTTTTTACTGGCCACTACGGTTTTAATTGGTCTGGCTCACATTTAATTGACCAATGTGACCTGACCATAATAATCTGTTAGTACTATCTGTTATCTAAGTTAACCAAAACATTGGTATTCAGCCGCCCCAGGCCACCTACTGAACTAAGTGTAACGAAATGGAACGTGATGGGAATCTCTTGTACCTTTTGTTGGATCTGCAATATTTTAAGTGTGCGATTCAAAAAGAAGAGGTTGGTGTTACATGTTATTTGGTTTAGATTCAGTTGGCATAGCGAATAAATTGTGAGTGCTTGTTCCGGTATGTTTCGTCAATAAAGAGTACACTTTTAATGAACACACATATTTCAAATCAACAAAACGATAGACAAGTTTGATGATTCAAAATTATGTAACATTGCCTAAGTAGATACCTGGATCGTGAGGTATATATGCTAATATAGTGTGTAGCTTGTAGTTCGGTATGTTAACCATAAAAATGGTCTGGAACTCAGCTATGTTTATTAAAATTTAACTTCAGGTGTTTTTAATTTGTAGGTAACCATACCTACTGAAACATTTTTTTAATATTTTTGGAATATAAAATGGTTTTAATAAATATTTCTACTTAAAAAAAATTACAACTATTAATTGAGGTTAGATCAACTATAACATGAAAATTTTAGTTTTTAAAGAGAGAGATCAAAAGAAGATTTTTGGTACTAATTTGGAAGAAATTGTTGTGCCCAAAAGATAGGGAGACAATTTCTTGATAGGGATCGATGTTCAAAGAGTAGAGATGTGTCTCTTACAAGTACCAGCACAAATATGATTTTTTTGGGTGGGTCTGAGTTCTGAGACATATGTACATGATATAAAAATGTCCTCAACAAGTCTATTTAAAAGCTTTCTTGTTAGCGCTTTTAAATAAAATTAAATAAATTAAGAGAGAAACAGCTTTAGGTATAAGTTTCTCTAAAATTCGTAATTTCTCTTTTACGAAAATTGTTTTAAATTCAATTGGCCGATCAAAAGGAAGATGAAAAACCAATATTTATATTACGGCAACGACGACCACTACAGACAAAAAAGCAGACCCGTTTGCATTCCTCGTTGGAGGCTGACTCAAGCAATAGGTCTTATGTTGAAATATGTCAATGAGCACCTCACGGCAGTCCGCATCCAGGCATGTTTTCCACCATAAGCCGTCAAATTTTAACGTTTCAGATGGCTGGGTCATATAGAACGGATGGATGACAAAAATGCTTCGGTTTTGAAATCTTCAATTCTATACTGAATGGACGGAACGGCGAGGCGTAGTGGAGGAAGACAAAGACTAATTGGCGTATGCAAGTGGAAGGGGACCTGGATCAACTTCATCATGTGCAAAACTGGATGCAGCTAGCTAGATAACGAGCTGACTGGAAAAGTTTGCTGGTTTAGGCCAGAGTATATCTACTTACAATAAAAAGATATAGTCCTGGATTAAGCCCATGTCTACAACGTACTGTAGAGCTACTTATGTAAGGAAAGGTAAAAATTAAGACATCAAATATATTTATAAGCAATAATTCATAGTGGAAGGCGCTGTTGTTCGTTCAAAAAAACATTCTGAGGGCAAAGCGAAAGAAAGTGGCATGTTGACAGAAGACTTTGCTTAAGTTTTTTTAAGAAGAGATTTTACGAACGTTGAACGCAGAAATTTGAAAAGGTAAGAATCTGTTAGAATTTTGGGCAAGCGTTTAAGAAATCTATTTGCTGGTGGCTATTATAGAGGTATCTTTACTTGGCTTTGTGCTTTATGGTGATTTGGTGAATACAAATTTGTCACGCTAGATAATATTGAAGGCATTTAAACTGGGCATCATAGCTTCATTATCAAAATTTCTTGAATTTTATATCGATAGCTTTCTTGTTCATTGAAATATAAATTGACCTCTTTATACGCTCAATCCACGCAAATTTGATTTCATTGACTAGTGGAATTTATTTTGTAAATAAATATTAGACTGCAAACAAACCAAACATATATTAAAGAAACGTTCCGAAAGGTAGTCTTACTACTATTTGGCGGGATTTACAGTACTTAAAACTTTATTGCACATAGCAAACCTCGCACCTACTTCAAATCCTTTAGTAATCCCAAACAGAGGGTTGGAGCTAGCAGCGCGCAGCATCCCAACCCAAACACATGTTACTGTTTAACCGGCGATAAAAGCGAGGTTTTGCATCACGCTGTAAAAACATTAGTATGTTGTTGTTGCCCAACAACTATATAAGGACAACGACAACAAAAAAATAAATTGCACGACTGGATCGCACGTACTTGCTCATATGTGCGGTCACATCGTCGAATAAAATTTAAATAAAATGCACAACTGGGTCGCATGAACTAGTTCTTATACTAGATAATTGCTTAGTGGCTGCATATGTATGTATATAAAGGGTGTTTTTTAGATGTGTGGTTTTCAAGAAGAAATAAAACGCATATAGTTTAATGTTATGGCCAAGAATCTAGCTTTATTATAAAGATAAGGGCTTGCATTATGTTTAAAAATGATTTCGGGGAAGTGGCCGCCATGGTTGGCTCGAATAAATTCCAGCCGAGTCCCAATTTTCCCAATTTTGTGAAAATCGGGATCGATGGCCATTTCGTTTTGGGCCCACTCACCGAACGAGTGACGCGCTTGATGGGCGTTCGGCTTCAATTCTTGAACGAGTTGGATTTTGTAAGCCTGAAAACCAAGATCCTTCCGCGCGCGATGGCGGGTGGACTCATTTGGGTCTTCTTCGATACTCTGCTTCACCGAAACGAACCATTATTTTGGTAATAAATTTGCACAATTTGCAAACTTTGTTCAGGAGTCGCAAACCAAACTGAGCCTGAACATAAATCAAGAGACAGCTGTCAAAAAGACCAACTCTGAAAAAAGTATTGCACGTCTATTAAAATAAAAAAAAAATATTTTTTTTAGAAAATTCTGTATTTTTTTTAATTAGTTTCAGAGTTTTCTTGGAAAAACTAATATGCAATAAAATTTGAAAACTAAATATCTATCGAAGAAATTTTTTTCAGTTTTTTTAAAAAGTCGTTTTTTCAAAAACTTTTCGAAAAAATATTTAAATTTTTTTTCTAGTATGTCATTATAAGGCAATCTGTAGTATTCATCTGGGAAAATTATTAAAAAAAATTCAATCTACCCATTTTCAAAAAATTTCGAAAACCAATTTTTTTTTAAATTTAAAAAAAAAATCGAAAAAAAAGTTTTTTGAAAATTTTGAAATGCAATACTAAGTGAATTATAAATGACTTCCTGTGTGCAAAATTTTATTGAAATTGGGATAATAGTTTACGATAAGAGCACATTTGAAAAATACGGTTATATGAGAGGTACCGTTATAGAACAATTTTTGAAAAATTTATTCCAACTGGAAGATGTATTATTGTAAAAAATTAGCACCCTGAAAGTTTTATCAAAATCGTTGGAGCCGTTTTCGAGAAATCTAACTTTTTGTTCAAAATTGTTTGGCAGGTTCCGTTATTTTTCGACCTAGAGCAAAAATGAAAAACACCCCCCGAGATACTACATAATTAAAACTAAAAACCAAGTTTGAAGCAAATCGACCCATCCGTTTAGGCTGTAGAGGCGCCAACAGACAGACAGACGGACGGAATTTCCGGACCCACTTTTTTTCAAATTCTCTATTATTTATTATTATAAATATTATATTATGACATATTATTAATGTCATGTTTAATTGTTAGATTTTTTTTTAACGAATCAATTACTTGCATTTTAGTACCTAAATCGCAAGTAATATCATGGAGTGAATTTCATCAAACGCTTCAAATTCAACAAACAAACTGATCCTTCCGGAAGCGTATCGGAAATCTGCTTCTTTATAATTCCGTTTTTTCGATCCCGAAAAAAGTTTCAAAATCCCGTCTATTTTTTTTAAACATGCTTTCCAAACACGAACTTTTATCGCCATTATCAAAAGAATTTCGTTTATATTGCAATTTTTGTTTGGGATACTCGTTTCGTTACTTCCTATTTCGCTTTTGGTATAATGATATTATGTAAAAAAACAATCCGCAACCTAACCATAGTTATAAGTTAGTTTTAGACCAATTGTACATAAGTTCTTATGTAAACCTGTAAACCTGTAAACTCTGATTTCGTATGTCAAAAATAAAAACAAAAAAAGACTAAATTTTCCTCACATCATTGGACAAGTACGAACTTTTGTTCTCGTTGATTCTCATCAATTCGTGTATAAAAATCATATAAATTTAAATTTGAAAATCATGAAGCGCTGCTGAACTTTTATAAGGAAGTATAAGATCGGAGGGATTTCGAAAATCCATATTCTTATTTTAGGTTTTTTGATAAACTGGATTTTGGATAACGGGATATCTGCCCCAAACCAAGAAAAACTTATCAAAACATATACAATTCTTAAAAAACTGGTTCATCTATTAATTGCTGTTTAAGAAATCCAAAGGCAAGCTCAGTTTTTATGATTAGTCGTTTGAAGTGAAGGTTTATAAAATACTTATATTGCTGTATACCCAACTGCGTTTTGAGCCAATCTTACCCATTTTATTACAAAGATCTTAGCCCATTTAACTTTGTTTATGTGTGAGTTGATGTTGAAGTTTAAACAATTAAATGATCTAATGTTAATTTTAACAAAAAAACGCTTTGGCCTTAGAAGTTATTGTATGCGGAACTGCAAGTAACAAACAAAGATCTGAAAAGGCATAAATGCAAACTAAGTGTGTGACCTTGTTAGGTGGATTTTGAAATAAAAAAAATTATTTTTTTTACGAATTTCTGTTTTTTTAGTTAGTTTATAACTCACTTCTTAAATATAAGAGTCTTTTATGAGTTATTAACATTGTTGGGCTAAACATGTTTGTATACAGAAACCTTTGTAAATAAAACTCCCACTCTCGGTTTTATATTTATCATCAGTTGATTGAAACATATTGTATGATCAATATCTAAATTTTTCTTCAATCAAATATTTATTACTGCAAACTATTTTTGTCTTTACTTCTAATTGAAATATTACAAAGAATAAATTCAACACATCTATTACTACGGAACGCGAACGGAGAGTTATTGAAGAGCTTTAGATCCTCAAGTTACATTTAGGCTTAGAATTTATCAGTGCTTCCATGAGAAGGGAGGCACGTTAATGCTAGAAACTAAAGAAAAACACATTTTTTTAGAGATTGGCTGGATAAAAGCTGTCTTCCATCTACTCAAGAAATGTCCTGAAAGAATAGGATACATGAAAGAGATTCCGCAGTCCATTTGCCACCACTTTAAAACAATAGGTGATATACTATAAGGGCCAGCAGATTTGTTTCCCAAAGTGTTCATGCAAGTGCTCCGCGGAAAGATGTGAAAAATATAAAAATTCCAGACAGACTCGTAACTGGTTAATTTTGGGCTCTGGTTAATTTTTGAATTGTAATTTTGATCGCAGCAGTCAAATTTGAAATTCATATTTACAAAACAAATCAATATAGGTAAATTTTGGATCCGTATCAGAGAATTTTATTTAAGAAATTCTTCGTCGATAGACTTCAAGTAGATTATCCCAAATCGTCGGATAATATCTCGAATAGAGTTTAGTGAACAATTCCCAGTTTGTGTTAGGAGAATTTAAGAAAAGAATTTTGTACAGCAAACATTTTAAATAATTTATTCCAAATTATCGAATAAAGAACTTTGAGTTTTGTTTTTAAACTTTTATTTGAAAACTGATATTTAAACTTATTAACTAAAACATTTAAAAGTATAATATTTATTAATCGGAGTGATTGAACTTGATGTCTTGATCCGAGTTGAGTTAAAATCAGTAATGTGTTCTGGCGTGTTATCCAGTTGTATTTATACTGTCTGCGTACGTGACTTCTTGCAGTAATTTGTGTACGTGACTTTTGTCGTTTCTCTGATTAAGACTAGATTAAGGAAGTGATATTCCTTTGTTTGGAGTTTTATTGGTGCTGCGTCTGGTTATCCTTATCGAAATACTTAGCTTTTGGTTTGTGTACATATTGGTGCCGCGTGCAATATGATCGTCTGGTTATCCTTATCGAAATATTTAGTTTTAGATATGCTTGCCTTATTGTTGGTTTGATAAATATTTAAGTGTAAGTATTTAGTTGAGTGAGAATACTCCTTTATTTTGTTTTTGTACATAAAATATTCCAATGGATCGCTGGCTTAGGTCTGGATCTTTGAAAAAAGCTGTTAAATGCTCCGTAAAAGCACCTGAAGTTACCAGAGAATCACCAACTGACAGGTATGTCCAAACAAAACCATAATATACGTAATACAGTAATCCCCAAATAATTAATTACCTCTAGTTCCATGGTGATCAATGTTACAAAAAAAAAAATGAGTTAAAAGGAAGTACCACGATTCATACTTGAATTTTGGATTTGCTTAGACAAGTGACAACAAACCTCAATGCATGATTTGCGGCAAAGTGTTGCCGAACAGTGCAATGTATCCAGATTGCAAAAGCAAACCGAATGATTTCTTCGAAAGAAGGTATGCTGACTTACTAAATTTCAAACAATTATTATTAATCATTCAAAGACAGTGAACGAAAATGCGTTGATGGCGTCCTACTTGGTAAGTTTCCGAATAGCGCATGCTGGTGAAGCCCATACCATTGCTGAAAACTTAATAAAGCCATGCATTAAAGACATTGTTGAATGTATGTTGGGTAAAAAGGACAAAAAATTAGTTGACTTCGCTCCTTTGTCAAATAATACAATATCAAGGCGAATCGGAGATTTAGCGGAGAACGTGAAAGCTTCTTTACTTTTACGAATAAAAGTCACAAAATTTGCGCTACAAATGGATGAATCAGCGGATGTTGCAGGGTTGGCTATTTTAAGTATTTGTGCGCTACAGTCCTTTCAAGAAGATCTGCTTCTGCAAGCCGTTGCCAACTACTACAATTGGTGCTGAAATTTTTCGTTTAACTGACAATTTCTTTATTGTGAATGACATACCATGGGTTAACTGCGTGGATGTATGCACGGACGGTATCAAGGTCATGACTGGAAAAACGTCTGGTACCGTCGCAAGAATAAAGCTAATTGTTAAAGGTTGCACCAGTAGCCATTGCGTTCTACACCGTCATGCCCTTGGAATGAAAAAAATGCCGGTCTCCCTTAAAGAAGTTTTGGACGAATGCGTGAAAATAATTAACTTTATTAAATCACAACCAAAGAATACAAGGCTTTTTAAAGTATTGTGTGATGACATGGGTAGTCTACATACGTCTTTATTTCTTCACGCAGAACTAAGGTGGCTTTCTCACGGAAAAACACAGTCGCAGCTTTTCGAAATGAGATCTGAAGTCAGAACCTGTCTCATTGATGATAACTTTGTGTTGGGCGACATGTTGTGTAATGAGCGTTGTCTATTGAAATTGGCGTATCTGTCAGATATATTTGAAAAAATAACTGATTCGAGTGTATCACTTAAGGAAAAGGAAATAACTGTTTTCGATGCCAGGGACAGAGTAGAAGCATTTAGAAATAAAATCCAGTTTTGGGCTAAATTTATACAAAATCGAAACCTAGACAGCTTCCCAATGCTCAAAGAATTTAAAGAAGAAACAAATTTGGACATTCTCGACGATATTTTAAATGAGTTTCATATCCACCACTAGATTTTTTGGAATACCTTCCTCTACTGTTTTCCAGAAGAATTCCACCTAAACATTAAGGAAAACGTGTGGGTTATAAACCGATACTCTGCCGCGTTGCAAAAGCCAGCTTCTCTGGCATCGCGGCAGTTTGAGTGATTGATTGACCTGACATCAGATTCTTCGATAAAAGAACATTTTGCAACGAATAAGTCTTTATCAGAATTCTGGTGTATGTTGAAAGACTAATTCAATATACATATTGTCAAAGAAAGCCAAAATAGTTCTTCTACAGTTTGCAACAACACACATGTGCGAATCAGGGCTCTCTACATATATTGTAACCAAAACAAAATATAGATCCCGTCTCGATGCAGAGCCTCATATACGTGGCTCTTTCGTACTGACTATGAGTCTTGTCACAAAACTTGTCAGACTACCTAGGAAATCATTCAATCAGCTCATTTATTGAACACTCCCATTATTTTGAGCTAAAAAGAATGAAAAGGCAGCGAGCATGGTTAAACTATTTCTGCGCAAACAGGAACACAGTTATTTATATTTTATTCACATATAAAAGTCATGGCAGTGCCTTAACTCAAGGCACTTCTACATAATTTTATTACAGAAACACCATTCCTAGAAGGCGAAGGATATTGGTTTTACACCATTTACAACCTAAAAATCTTGTTAACACCTTGTCGGTCCAAGTTCCTTCCACGGACACATTAATTTATAGTCGAAAGCATAAATGTTCTCACAATGAATACATAGCTCAGAAAATCCTTGCTAAACTGTCATTTATTTTAATTGGTTCAAGACATTGCTAGCTTTTATCGCAAAACTAAATCGAAGCCGACCGACGTGAAGGAAAAATCAAGAAAATACCTATAATTAAATCTCATGAATAAACTCCTTTCAACAACACTAATCTAGACCAGACGTCCTCCGACAAATAACGAGTCCAGGAAAATGCCTATAAGTTAACCCTCAACCAAACGATTTGTACCACAAACCACTCAACTAAACTCCATCAAAACTACATTTTACCTTACAATACACGCAATTTTCGCCGAAAACTAAGAAATTTATTGGCAATTCAGTATTTCATTCTTCAGATACAAATACAACATGCAGTAGGATTGCAGGTAGGTACGCAATCGTTGAACGCTCGGAGTCTTTCAAAAATATTTGTGCCATTGCGAAATAACAGCTTCCATGTACAAAAAAAAATTATATCAAATTAGTATCTTGTTTATATGAACGGCTAAAATATAGGCGTATAGACGCGTTTACATAAAAAAGCTACACAATCTGGTAAAAAAACGTTAAGGTTAAATACGAGTTTTATTTTAACCGTTAAAAATGCAATTTTTGATATCGTAATGTCCATTTATGGTTGTCACTAATGAAGACATTGGATTTTTTTTTGTGCGTCTGGCCATTTCTTAAATATGCCTTGTGGTGGAACCTGATGTTTACCTAGTATACTCGTAAGAAGTGTAAAGTGTATACAAGTTAGCCCATTGATTATTATTTTTATATCTGTCTACGTCCACCCTAGTAATTATGTGGTTTTAACGAATCATATTCTGCGAAGAAATAAATCATGCTTTGGAAAAGAATTTTAATTTTAAGTGAATGTTACTTGGATAGCCTTGCTTTTAGAAAGAGGCGAATATTTTCCCATGGAATAAAAAAACCTAAAAACGCCTTAAGCAAATAATTGATGATCGTTTAGTCTGCTTCAACATTTTCTTCTTTGTGACTTGATTTCAACAGATAAAAGACGTTCTCTATAGATATGCCCTTGCGGAAGCATCTTCTTTTACTTGAAATTTAGAACAGTATTTCTTCCATGGACTTCCGCTTCACTTGAACATGCAGTGTCCCAAATAAGCAGCTTTTGCTGGATATGATTTTTTTCCTCAATTGCCCAATGAAACAGCCATTAGCAAGAGTTACTCTACGTTTGATACTACTTTGAAGATATAACTAACAACTATCACGTTCTGGCTAAATCTGTGGTTATCTACCCTTAAAATGTTAAAACACCGTGGGAGCATTAAGGTAATAGGGAAGGATGTAAAAGGAGATGTCGATGAACATTATTTTTAAAATTCTGCATATCAAAATAGGAGAGAAAACCAAAACATTCGTGTGGTGCGACTAAAGAAAGAATATCTGTAGTTTACAGTACGTCCGAAATTGGGCTCAAGGGTAAACTGATGGGCATTCCTAGCAGAGCGAGTATTACCGTTGAATAATTTCATGAGAGGAATGCAACTGGCTATTTCATTGGAGCACTGTTTGTAAAAATAACCATAGATACTCAATGGATTATTGGAGCACCGGCCCAAATATGCGAGTTATACTCGAGTTTTGGTGGAATGTATGCTTTCTAAATTGTAGCCAGATCAGATGGCGTAAAAAATTTCTTGCATATTCGCAGGAAACCTAGACACTTTGCAGCATTCTTGGCAACGGTGAACATGTGGTCATTCCACAGAAGGTGGTCTGTAATTCATATACCGAGAACTGAAAGGTGTTCGGTTTCTTCGATGCAAGTGCAATTCATGGATAACAGCATTGCAATACATTATTTCTTGTTCCCCATTGTTCAATGCTGTCAAGATCAGAATTTAATAAACTTATAATACGCTGCCGTTGCAGTTCCACATCCGAAAAATATGGTTGTGAATCTGGAAACGAATGTGAAAAGCTGAGGGCACTGTCGTCAGCAAAACAAGTTATTGGATAATAAGTTGTTGATACAATAAGGAAAAGAATCGGAGACAAACCGGAGCCCTGGGGCACACCAGCAATTATTTTGTGGATATCAGACTTGAATCCGTCCAACACAACTTATATTTAGCGGTTCGAAAGGTAAGTACTAATCCAACGAAAAAGAGATTCATCTAGTCCAAATGCACGCATTTTCGATAACAGCATATACTTCGTCTTGTTCTCTTTCATAGATCAGTCCCACGAGCATGACAATTACTATCCAATGGCTGGAGAATTGAATACCAATCACGAGGATAGGGGAAATCAAGTACAAAATCCGTACCCATGGATGGCAGATACCATGTTTTTAATTGAATGGGTCGAACCCATGTTATATGTTAAGTATAAAGCCGACGTCTTTGCTACGGACAGGCCATCAATCCTAAGCAGCTGCACTTTTCCAGATCTTCTTTTATTAGACCCCAAGTATGACATCTGGCCGTAACTGACTCTGCCAATCAACAGGCAAGAAACTGACAAAAATGTGGACTCCTGGCAAGATAAAATAATAGATATATAAGATCATTATCTATAATTCAATTGCCATGTAGTTGCTGCTCTAACCTGGATTAAAGGAGCTTTTGCCCATACAAGACGTTTTTTTTCTAGTTGCCGCCTAGATTGCAAGACAGTGACCATTGTGGACTTGCCGCCGTTATACAACTTCCCAACGAGTTTGTGGTGTTAGAAGAATTTGGGTGCTGGTCGTCCCTACAGCATTAGTACGGTGCTTTAGCAGCGTTTCTCTTGCTATGATAAGAAAACTCCGTTCAACCGCCATTTCGCTTACAAATGACAGAAATTTATCGAACGTAAGGATCGACAACAATGGAAACAACAATCTTACTATACAATGAACAAGAACTCTACAATAGATGCACTAACCAGACAAAAAAGTGGACTCCTGACAAGATACAATAATAAAGTGTCTTCCAATATGAACTTCCGGACTTTGACAGATGAATAGCGGCCATCTTGTGGAAGCTACATCTGTTTTGCTAAATCACCATGGACCGATAAAGCGTTCAACAACACGTGCAAATGATAAAATTGTTTTATCAAAATGGGTGTTGCGTTCGGGTAATGTTCCGCACGCTTCGCCCATTGAACAGTCGCCATAATCGTTCTAACGAGAGGACTATTCGCAGTGTGGTGGATAAATTTGAGTTCATTGGTTCAGTAAACAATCAACCAACACCCGTTCGTCGACGAAACGCTAGATCTGTGCAGGAAAATCCAAGGCAGTCGATATCGTGTTGCTCACAAGAAGAGGCACGCTAGTCATGGAAAATTGGATATTTCGGATGCGCGCCACCAATAGAATCCGGGCGGACATTTGAACGACGTTATATTCCACACATAATGGCATCGATTGGCCTTTTAAGCGAATACCAAATTTCGATGATATCTCACACATTTTGTTTTATTTAAATTTAAAGTTAGGAAGCGTTTAATGAAAGACCCTTCAGATATATAAGATCACTGTCTATAATTCAATTGACATGTAGTTGCTGCTCTAGCGTGGGCTGAAAGGGCTTTTGGCCTGACTAGACGGTTGTTTTCTAGTAGCCGCCTTGATTGAAGGATGAAGGTGATTTGGTGCTTGATCCTGATTGCACGTGGAAAAGGTTCAAGTGTTTCAGAGACAGTTTCTTCGTACCTGACTTTGACTTCACAGAACACCAGAGTCAAAGTGCAAGCTCTACCACCAAAACGATGTCCTATACAACGGGGCCGATATAAATAGATAACTTTTAAATAAAGCTGATTCGAGGTTACATTATGCAAGAACGATGACCTCAGCCAATGGACAACTCTTCGGGGCTTACTACTTCTGAAAGCACGCATTCGAGAGATTTTATGCCGCTCCGAGGCTTTAGACAGACGAGGGTTGTTTTTTTGTTTTTTGTTTTCAAAACGGTCGTCGTGGCTTCCTTAACGAAATAGACATTATCGCAGGGAGCGAAGCAGAGCCCCTCCGGTTCAGTAAGACAGATCCCGACAGGAGGTATCTAGTTTTAAACCAACCTGTCCGACATGTCAGTCTCTTTCCAGTAGAACTAAAAAAGTAGAAAAAGATTTTTCACCCAAAGAGTTGTCCTTTCAGACGTTCTCAATCTATCGGTATACCTTTTGATGGCATTTGGCTGAAGAGTGTAGTTTACCATTGATATGCTTCTACTTCCGGACCTGACTTTGTGTGTCATTCACAAGTTTTATGTTAAGATAAAGAGCGAAAAGCACTACTTATGCTGTTTTCGGCACCAAGGGTTATCAAGGTGATAGAACTTAAAGTGAATCAACTCTTCTTTGATAACGATGGAGCTATCATAATTGAATTTCCTTTATCCTTTCCAGGAATGGATATCGTATTAGAGCGAACATTGAATACCCATGCTGCTAAGGGCCAGATCGATAAAATGGCTCGAAAATCATATAAGCTGAAAGAAAGGCCATACACGTCAATTTTTTGTCTATGTTTTACACATTTATGCCTCTTGCAAGATACCCTGTGAACCATTTTAAAAAGCAACAGCTACTATGTTCAAAAAACTCTCGCTCAAGAACGGTAGACGTAAACAATTCTGGATGAATCACGAATTGAATCCAACGACATACACGATATTGGTTTCTGCCATGGAACAATCCTAAACCAGAAAGCCGGGAAGCACCACAATGAAGCAGAAGATTTGAAGAAGATAATGTTTCCATTTAGATGGGCGTAACTGGAGATTGCTAAAAGTATGGGTACACTAAGGACGTGTCTTGAGTTCTCTTAGTTTTTTATAAATTCCTTTATTACCTGTTCCAAGACAAACTCTAAAGTACATTCAAAATTTAAAAGCTTCTACCAAATGTTTGTATTCAACAGCCCACTACCTCATCTTAAGTCGTAGGGAATGTTTTTTATTAGTTTTGATTGGCCTGCGAAGCTGAAAGCTAAAAATCTTTTTTTTTTATTGATTTGTTTTTTACGTCTCTCAAAGGCAGGTTCGCCCAATACAAAATAAAATTTTTTTTTTCTTTTCATTAGGTCCAGCCCTGTCATTTACTCTATATGTACCAATGAGGCTGAGGAAATTCCGCTTCATTAATTGATTACCTTAACGTTAATAAGCTCTTAATAATCATACCAACTTTAAACCAAGCTGTGCACCAAGGCATTTTAATCTCGAATTAAATACCCCCAAACAACCGCCCAAAGTTAAGTATTTCCATCGAACCTACATATTAAACTCTATAGACTCTTGAGTTTGTCTCGAAGAAAAACCTCAGCATATTTCATACTGCAGCTCATATCTTTCCAACTCATATCTTACCAGCCTTCCAATTTACAAATGAGCTCTTTAACTTGCATTATTTATGATGCTATTAAAAACCGATGAATAATTTATCGGCTTTTTCCGATGCATTTATCGCTTAGACTATATGGAGCTCCAATTTATTTGATGTTGGCAATTTAGATCATTCCACTCTGCAATCGATCAATGAATGTATGGAATCTAGACAGACTGATGGCATGTCACAATCACAAGTTAGCAAGTTTTTTTTATTTAATTTATTACTGAAATAATAGTCATGACGGCAAACCGAGTTAGTAATAGTTAGTTATTCCAGTCGACATAATTTCAGATTTCATAATTATTTTAAGGTTTTAGCTAAAAGATACATTTCTTCCTTTTTTAAAATGAGTTTTTATGTTTCAAAAATGTTAAAATAAACTATTAGCCTCATATGTATCAAAAAATAAATTCTGTTTTTAAGGTTTGGTGCTCCTATTTGTGGTTATGATTCATTCAATTCTTCAAGATTCGAGTCAGAAAGGTGCAGTACAGCTATTGTTCATGATAGCTTGGAGCTTTATAATAAAAAGACAGTTTTTTTTCAGCATTCATTGGAAAGGTATTTGAATGCCTTAGCCTCGAGGCTCGTGCCTTAAATTGCACAAAATATTGCTTGAATGACTAGATAAGATACACAGACTTGCTCAATTATTTTTCAGAGACAACATTTTTGCGAGAGGGCTTAACAATTAAAACAATATTCTTCCTTTAATAGAGCTGAGTTACAATCGAAATAGTTGATGTTTGTTTTTATTGTTTTCCTTTAATACAAAGCTTCATTTATGTTAATGCATAAGCCTCTTCATTTCGTAGTTATATTAGGCTTTTTAACTTTCACTTTGAGGGTTGTTGATTGCCATTGAATTTGAAACATTTATTTGACAACAGGTACATTGAAAAGAGTTCCACTGAGACGTGCCTACTCTCAAATAGCCTGCCCATCATAATTTTATAATAACTTAAATCGTTAAGTGTCCTTGACAAAAATATTTACTTAGGATATACCTACATCTGTCCTAGATAACCAACTAAAGCTTATGATACTGCAATGTTGCCTTGGCTGTCGTATCGCCTGGAAACCCAGGGGTGGATTCGGTTAAGGTGATAGTTGACTGTCACTTTTTTAATGGTCAATTTTGATTATCAACTTTTCTTAGCTCTGCGTAAGGTGATCGCTAAAACACTGCTAGCGCTTGGCAGCACTCACAAAATAAAATGTCATTACGATCAGTTGGTTTGTTTTGTTGTGAAAATTCGTTTCAATTGTTTTGTGTTCAACTTTTTTTCCAAAAATAGAAGCACATATTTCTTTAAATATTTATGTATGAGTATTTTTAAGAAAAATGTTTGTTTTCATTAAGGACGGCTTCAAACAACAAATTTAGATGATCTTGGCGTACCTATGTGGAAATGCATCCCGGGCTGGCCAGATCCACAGACCAGAGAAATATACAGATGTCGAATGTGGGCTCTATCAAGTTCAGTTCACCGTTTTAATGAAGATGACGCCACTCAACACTTTTCTCAGATTTGTGTATGATCATACGGTTTGAGAATTAAGATCTAACTTCATACCGATACCAGAACGGGCAATTGCCAACTAGAGTCACATTTCACACATAATTTATCATTTTGTTTGTTTTTTTGTGACTCGCGTGCGAAGGCAGCGCGGCGCGAATTAATAAAACAAGTTTGGTTTTATGTTTTTTAAAAAGAGTTGTGGACTATATGTCCTTTATTAATATCTTCTTAAAACGCCTACTTAAATCATCAAGATACAGATGTCTTTAACACTGAATTAAGAGTGCCTGTTTGAGGTTCACTCTCTTGTATTTATGCAATATCGTGCTTATGTATATTTCTTATGTATTTCTATTAAACGACGCATTTTGTGTTACGTGACCATATGCTAACATCTGTTTCTATATTTGAACTTGACTTGAATAGCATTGGTTTTGTGTGCAAAATGTGTTGTTTGTACAGTTATTTTTCTTATCTGAGGAATATTCATCATTAACTCCCCTCCCTCTTCAAAATTTTAGTCCCTAAAATCCAAAAAATTATTAGACTAAATTTCCTTTTAGTTTCAATTCTTCTTGATAAATTTTGTTAAATTTTTTTTCGTTTCTTTGTTTTTTACATAATATGCATAAGTTTATAATTTTGAAAAAAACAACTATTATTGTTATTATAATTATTATATTGATTATTAGATATACGGTATTAAAAATTGAATTTTCATAAGGAATAATAAATGGCTTTAATATATCTATATTATCAAATGCATGATTTGAGTTTGATTTAACATATTCTGTAATATCTATAGTATTATTATGTTTTTGTAATATAACCTCTTTTAATTCGTTTTTATGATTTACATATGTTTCTCCGTCTATATTTATGTTTCCCGAAAAAGTTATAAGGTTCTTTCCACTTATTTCTTCTTGATTTACTACATGTTCACCAGTTATTAATATTATTCCTGAATCAATTTCTTTAAGTGGAGGATCATTTTCTAATAAGAATTTACAATTTGATTTTTTATTTAGTAATAATTGAATTGTGCAGTTTTCTATTCCGTTATTTATTTCACATATAGTATTGCTCATAAAGTTTTGACAATTTTTTATTCTTGTAAAGGTTTGATTACAAATAGCTATGTTTTTATCTACTATGGGTTTACCCTTTATATTACTCATAGTTGTTAATATATTATTTTGACATTTTTTATTTATAATAGGATATTTGTAAATGATTACTGCGAGATCATCAGTAAATGTTGTGAATATTTTACTATATTCTAATATATTTATTATAAGTAATGAAATATTTTCATGTGATATGATTTCGTTTATGTCTTTTAAGTTTATAGATTCTGAAAGGTATAAATTGCCTTTTGCTACGTTAATGCTTTTTATAACACTAGAAAGTTCTAAATAAACATCTTCTAAAATGATGTGTTCTAAAAGTTCACTATTTTGGTTTCTTGTTAAATCTTGTAATCCTTTATTGATTAGTACCTGTTTGTTACTATTTGTAATTAAATTATTTAATGTAGTTTGTATTGCTACTAAATCATCGTTATCCGGGTTTCCAAATACGAATTTAATTATTTTTCCTAAGAAATTTATAGCTCTTCTGGATCTCTTGTGGTCCTTAAGTTGTTCGATGATATTGGTCGTCTTTCTTATCCAATATGCTTCTTCTCGATTGGGTTTATAACTTGAACTTACTATTGTTTCAAATGGATTCACTAATTCCGTTAAATTTGTAATATGATATAGATATTCATATTTTTCGAATAGGTACGCATCTTCAACGGTGTTTCTTATTATATGTTGGTTTCGAACCGTCTTTATCTGTACGATGGCCAGGGTTTGCAATTGTACCTGCACGAGTAAGATTGGGTATATCCAGATTTTCATCTTCTGATAATTTGTTCACTTTTAAATTATTTTTATGAATTATTGTTCCTTTCGTAGTTTTTATTGTATCACCTAGATCTTCTTGTACAGTATGTTTTCTGTTTTTTACATCTGTTTTGTCTCTGGTTTTCGTAATACAAAACACTATATCTCCACTTTTATATTCTATATGTTTAGAGTTTTTATTTAATCGTTCGATTACTTGTTGTGAAGCTTTGTTTAGTTTATTAATAATTTCACTATTGTTATTGTTTTTATCTCTATTGAAGAATATTTTAATGGGTTTGTAACCCGTTACAGAATGTATCGAGTTATTTAATTCTTTCACCGCGATATATATTTCATCTGAAATATTCGTTTTATTTTTTATCGTAAGTATTTTACTCAATTTGGTAAGAGTACTGTGAGCTCTTTCGACTTGACCGTTTGCTGTTGAACGATGTACTGGTGTACAAATTTTTGTTATATTCAGGGTCTCACATATTTTCTTAACTTGTGCTGTATTAAAACAGTTCTCATTGTCTGTCATGAGTCTTTTGCAGTTTGGAAAAGAATTGACTAAGATTTCTTCTATGCGACTGTACAATTGTGTACGGTTGCTTATGTGCCTGATTATCATGTATTTTGAATACTTATCCTTAGCACTGATATATGTTTCTTTATCGATGAAATATATATCTATATGTACATGTGTTCCAACATCTGTGGGTATTGTTCCTTCGTTAAGTGGTTCTTTGTGTGGGTGTCTTTCATACCTTCCATACAAACATGCTATGCATTTTTTATTATATGCTTTGGCATCAACTAAAAATAACCCAAGAAACACACGACAGAGCCCACAGATCTTATAAAAACAACGAACAAGAAATATTACTAAAATATTATTGGCCAGAAATATCGAAATATTTCGATATTTCTGTCGTGTGTTTCTTGGGTTATTTTTAGTTGTTGTTCACGATCGGTTATATCATCGAGTTTCTTTATCGTATATACGAAGTTTATGCTTTCAAATGTATTTTGTATTATTTCTTCGAATTCATATATTAGTTCGGGTGTGGTATGTATTGCAGTGACTCGGTTTGGTCGCAATATTTCTTTCAATGATTTTATGAGCTCGTTTCTATTTGTGAACGTGACTACATGACGAACTTTGTTTTCAAAGATATTCTTTGTTTCAATTTTATTATCATTTTTGTCGGGTTTCAATTCGATTTGGATACTATAAGCATTTAATGGTTTGGGTACGTGTTTAATTCTTGGTTCCTTGGAACTTTCTTGAGAATGTACAGTTTCGGCTGTACTTGTGTTGATTTCTTGGCGTGACAAGGCGTCAGCTACTACGTTCTCCTTTCCTGGTTTGTATGCAACTTTTGCGCCATAATCTTCAATTATATTTTTCCAACGTTTAAGTTTCGTATTGGGATTTTTATCTGAAATGCTAAATACTAAACTCTGATGATCTGTATATATTGTTAAATCTGCTATACCATATATATAGTTCCTAAGTTTTTGCAATGACCAAATGATTGCTAATAACTCCTTTTCATTTGTGGAATAACTTTCTTCTGTTTTCGTGAGTGTTCTACTCAAAAAGAATATGGGTTTTCCCATCTGGCTAAAAACTGAACCTAATGCGTAATTACTTGCATCTGTGGTTAACTCAAAGGGTTTTTTGAAATCTGGTTGAAATAGCTCTGTGATTTCGGCTAGCTTGTCTTTTAATTTATTCATTGCTTCTATGGCAATTTTGTCTAAACTAATCAACATTTGTTTGCTGTTTTTTCCACTAACATTACCTCTTTCTCCTCTCAAATAAATTGTTAGGGGTTTCGATATACCTGCGTAGTTTTCTATGAACTTCCTATAGTATCCCGTTAACCCTAAGGATCCCCGCAATTCTTTTATATTCTTTGGAATTGGATATTCCTTTATTGTTTTTATTTTTTCTGGGTTTGTACTAATCCTATTATTTTTTATTATATGACCCAAATATTCTACTTCTTCTTGGAAGAACTTAGATTTTTCATCTGAAACCTTTAACGTATTTTTATTTAAGGCATCGAATACTATCTGTATATGGTTCATATGTTCTTCTCGAGTATTCGAGTATATTAAAACATCATCAATGTATACATGTACGAATTTGCCTATATAGTCTCTCAATATGTCATCAACGCAACGTTGAAAAATACTAGGAGCGTTTTTCAAGCCAAATGGCATACGAACAAATTCGTATTTAGCGCCGTTGATTGCGAATGCAGTTTTTTCTCTATCGTCCTTACTGATGAGGATTTGGTGGAAACCTGATTCTAAATCTAAAGTCGTAAAGTATTTGGCTTTGCCTAGATTCTGAATTGTCATATTCACATCTGGGATAGGATATTTATCCGAAATAGTCTGAGAGTTTAATTTCTGGAAATCTATGACCATACGTCTTTTTGGTCTTCCATTTTCATCTGTACCTTTTTTAGGTACTGTCCAGATTGGACTGTTATAAGGTGAATTACTTTTTTGTATAATGCCCTTATTTAACAACGATTAGATTTCTTTATTCACGAATTCATTGTCTGATATCGGATATGGATATTGTTTCACATATACCGGTTCATCTGTTTTTGTACGAATTGTACATTGAATAAAATTTGTAAAGGGTAGAGGTCCTATGCCCGTATTTTCCTTCATTAGATCTTTAATTCTTTCCTTATATTCTGACTCTATATTATCTTCTACTATGTAGTTTATATTTTGTTCAATGCTAACTAGGTTTTCCTTCTTTTTTGTAATTAATGTAAGATTTTCTATATCTATCTCAGAATTTAATTTTCGTAAACCATCAAGACCCAAAATCATATTAAAATCTTTTATTTCATCTAATTCAAAAAATGTAATTAATTCTCCCATTAAATAAATTTCCTTTTTATAATTTATTATGGATGTACCATGCATTGAAACTGTTTTTGTTTCTTTAATTTTAATTCTAACACAATTATTACAGGTTTTTTTAATATAATTATGGGTTGCACCTGTATCGATCATTATTTTATAAGTTACGTTATTTAAAGTACTTGTTAAATTTAAGCAAAGCAACCCTTTAATTAGTTTAAATTATCATACCTGGTGTTGTATATTTGTTGTTCTGCTTCACCTTGGGTACTGCTGATTTCATATTCTCGGAATTCATTCCTGTTCACTCGTTGTAGCTTGTTATACGTTGCGGTCCCTTCGTTCTGTTGATTCTGTTGATTCGGTTGTCTATACCTGCCGGGATCTTCTCTTTCTCGCTTCATATTCTGATAATTGTTGCCTGGTTGCCTCTCGTAATTTCTATTCGCTTGTAGATTTGTTCGATCATTTATTTTCATGGGTGCGTTATTCTGATATCTGAAGGGATTTCTTTGTTGCATATTCTCTGGTCGGTTCAACTGATTATTTGTATTAAACGGACGTTGAATATAATTTGAATGTTGAATGTGGTGGTGATTGATGTTTGGGCGTCGTCCGTGCTTATCTTCATTTTTTTCTTTACGATGGTTTGTTTCACTGAAGTGCTTTATATTTATACCTCTGTGTACATTATCGTGTTCAATTTTCCTTGCTATAGCGAATGCTTCTTCTAAACTTTGGATTGTTGCTGTGTAGAGAGCTCCTTTTGTAAATGTGTCATTTATACCATCTATAAATATACGAACTGCGTCATCTCGATTATTTTGTATCAATTTTTCATTTACTACACTGTTTTCGCCACTCATAGCTAGTTTGCCTATGATTTCGTTCAAGATACAATTTATTTTATCATGATAGTCGCTAAGATTGTCTCTTCCTTGTCTTATAGCCTTCATTTTATCTTGTAGAACGTATAAGGGTTCTTGGTTGCTATACGTGTAATCTAATCGGTTTTTTATAGCTTCAAAATTAAAAATTGTATTATGGTTAGATAATATATTTGCTGCTGGACCTTGTATTTTGGATTTTACGATTGTTAGTGCGGCTGCATATTTCGGATGTGTTTGAAAATTTTTTATGCTTTCCATTAACCGTATGGCTTCGTCGCGCCAATTTCTGTAGTTAGCTTTCTCTCCATCGAAGTTACTTAAACTTTTAAAGGTGTCCAGTTGGATATCATTTCCATTTCCATATGTGGTTTTTATTTCTTGTAAGGGTACCACATTTATGTTTAGAGGTTGTACTACCTTTTCTACATTATTTAACTGCTCTTTGATGTCTGAATTGACCTTGTCTTGGTTTAACAGAGCATTCTTCAAGGTAGCGTTTTCCTTTTCTATTAGTTCTAATCTAGCTAAGATTCTTGCAATGCCGGTCGCCGTTTTAATTATTTTCAATTTTATTTATGCGTATGTAGAATTAGATTGAAATTTGATTAACTACGTGGGTCTCTATTCTTATGTAGATTATCACTGATTTATATTAACGTGCTATGCTACGTCGTAGTTTGATCACTTTATTGAATTATGATCACTGTATTTGCACTCTACTTACATACCTTTCATATACACGAATTTTACTGGTTGAGTATGATTGCTAGTTGATATAACTTCAAAAAGTTAGCCCGAGGTTGGTCTCCGGAAAGTATTTCAATTTAAAATACTCCTGGCAAGATCGCCAATTAATAAAACAAGTTTGGTTTTATGTTTTTTAAAAAGAGTTGTGGACTATATGTCCTTTATTAATATCTTCTTAAAACGCCTGCTTAAATCATCAAGATACAGATGTCTTTAACACTGAATTAAGAGTGCCTGTTTGAGGTTCACTCTCTTGTATTTATGCAATATCGTGCTTATGTATATTTCTTATGTATTTCTATTAAACGACGCATTTTGTGTTACGTGACCATATGCTAACATCTGTTTCTATATTTGGACTTGACTTGGATAGCATTGGTTTTGTGTGCAAAATGTGTTGTTTGTACAGTTATTTTTCTTATCTGAGGAATATTCATCATTAACTCGCGCGGCAGGTCGACGTATCTTGTGATTAAAAAGAATTAGGGGTTGATGGGTTACTTACGATGTTTCTTTTTCGTCGTGGTGTGTAGATGTGGATTTATTTATGGTGCAACTATGATTGTGTAAAATAAATTCACTTACATGAAAATAACTTTGTAAAAATATTTATTAGAGAAGAACCTCTTTATTCCAAATTCAAACTAGAACTAACTACAATATAATTGTCTTAAAAATAACTTAACCTATGCCTTATGCTGCTCGTGCGGTTGTTCCCACAGGTGGTGTTGTTTTACATCTCTGCTACGTGATGGAATGCAGCTTTTTCCTTGCTGTTGTTTTGTCGCCAGACGCAGCGTCATCAGAATAGAGTGTGGGAGTGATGGAATATGTCCAAGTTTGATATCTGATCTTTTAAAAGTTCAGATATCAAACAGTATCTGAACTTTTACTGTATTAACTTGTATAAACATATGGGTACAAACATACGAACATACCTGCTTCGTGGGGTAGCAGATTTATATTTCATCAATTTTAAGCATTTTAAATATTCATATTCAAATCGTTTGTTGTGTATTTTTCCTTTTTGACATGATTTTTTAGCTTCCTTACTAGTCCCAATACAATTCTTTCGTAACAAAACTAAGATGATAAATGAAAGGGCTTTCAAACGGTGTTCTCTACAAATTGGATCTTTGAACCATTCTGGGCTATGGAGTTCTGTTTCTGTAGTGGCTGAAGATACTAGATAAGATCTTATGTTAGTAATTTCCGAACTTTTGGTATATATATTTTCGAACACATTTATTTTAAGCTTACAAATTTCTTTTCTTTTGTCTGTGCCAGATCCTAGAATGCCCTCTCAAGCTCTGGGCGAACATTATTATGTATGTATGTATCTTAAAAGTATCAACATAAATAGGCCGCCAACAAAATTTGTTGCAGAATGTAAAAATATTTGTTTTGTTTCCTAAGTTAGTTTGAAGCAATTAAACTTTTGTTAAGCCGACACAACTTATTTTTCCCACAAATTTTATACACAAATGTATGAAGGTGACAACTAAATAGCTGTCACCCGCAAACCATAGCAAAAAGGTGACGGTCACTTTGATAATCACCTTACGTGGAGCAAAAGTATTTTTTTTATGTTCAACAATCAACTATCACCTTAGCCGATTCCACCCCAGGGAATGATGTTACAGCGATGTTTATTGACTTTAGCAAGCCTTTTAATAATCATGATTGATTTTTGGTCTCCAAGTTGTGTTTAAAGTATTTAAATAAATAAATGAAAAATTTAAAAATTTAAAAACTTTATATTAAGTTTAAATTTTTATTCACAACTTAATTTTATTTTTGATTTGCGACGCCTTTCGAAAACTAAGTTTTCATCATCAGCCGCGGATTTAATGATAATGTTGATCATAGCTTTCATATATTTTAATTAGAAAAATATGGCATTTCTAGTATTAGTAGTTAAACAAAATGTATATAAATATTTATATAACATCAATATTTATACAAATGCAACATCTACAGCGCCTCAAGGTAGTCATCTTGGTCCGTTCTTATTTATACTCTTAACCAACAATAGGCCTTTGTTATTAAGAAGATGCAAGTAACTTTTGTATTATTTTTTCTCAAAAAGGTTGGTAAAAACCTTATCCAACTCTTGCACAAGGCCATAAGAACTGTTCAACATCATTCTTAGAAAACAGTGCAGAAGTGCTTCTACCAACTAAGGATTAGTAGCAAAGTGTCTCCCGGCCAACTAAAGTCTGTCTTTTTTAACTCTCTCATCATATCAGAGAACATTGCCAAGAGTAGACGAGGACGCTTAACATTCCTTCGAGGTAAAATGGACAGCAATATTCCGTGCCTCAAGTTTTAACATAACTGATAACAAAAGGGGACCTAGAATTGGACAAAAACCAAAAAAGTAACTTCATCTTTATACAATGAATGTTTTAGGTCATCAGTAACACTCAAAAGAGCGGTGATAGAAATATGTATGTTTCTTTCGAAACCCAGACTGTTTTGGGGTAAACAATGAGTTGGCATTGGCCATCACATCGGTCAGTAAATGAGAGGGCGCTTAGGATGCTGAGTTGGGGCCTGACCCAAAGGAGCAGAAACAAATGTATGTCAACATCGATTTTACCGCTGGCCTGATCCTTGATTTAGCTATACCAATGTTATGCAGGTTTTTCCAAAGCTGAGTCCCATTTAAAGGTGTGCTGAGTTCTTGAGAGATTTGTTGTGTTTTAGGCGTATGTATTTCAGCTACAACCCTATTGCGAAGTGACTAAAACGCACGAATCGTTCAATCGTTAACGTTTACAATTTTTGAATACTTCATTTCATCTCGTTGGGAGAGTACGATTACTTTGGCACCGCAAATTAATAACGGATTCTTGTAGAGAGACTAAATGGAAACAGTTTTTTTTTTTAATATGGGAGAGGGGTCTATCTCCCCGCATTTAAGTAGGAGGGGCAATTTTCTACAAAAGCACTTGCATTAGAAAAAAATATATTTAAAAAACAACGGCATTACATAATAATGTGCTATGTCTTTTTTCTTGCGATTATAGGGACTATAAGGCAAGTTTAGGATTCGTGAATATAAAAAAATCGAGAAAACAATCAAATATGACATTACGATCATAGAGAAGTCTAAAAAAACTTCTGTCTGTCTGTCAGTATGTATAACGAGCTGCAGCCTAAACGGCTTAAGCGATTATTTTCAAATTTGGTGTGTGATTCTTTTGGCATTCCCAGAAAGAAAATTATAATTTTAATTTAATTAATTAATTTTAATAACGGTGTTTGCCATAATTTTAATACTAAAAATAAAAAACAGGATTTTATCACCGTCCTACAATTTTCTAAATACTTTTTTCATAAATTCGGTTTTTCAAAATTGAGATAATTTGTACTAAATTTGATTTTAATATTTGTTACCCCTATTAATTCTTAATTCTCAATTGAACACCAAAAACTAGAATACATAATTTCTAGTTTCGAGAAAATTGAAACTTACCAAACCCACTATTTTATAATCTGTTTGGTATTAACGTTGTCTTTCTCTCTTCACATCTCGGGTCTATTACGATAACTTTGGCGCTGCAAAATAAATACAAATTCTTGTAGAGAGACTAAATAGAAGTAATTTTAACTATGAGAGGGGTATCTATAACCCTCCTTTTAGGTGTGAGGTATGATTTTCTTTAAAATTTAAAATGAAAAAAAATCCATTATTAAATGACTTTCTGGGAGTTAGGAGTTAGAAACTGGCACTTAATTTTAGATTTTAAATCAGATTAATTTGGTTAATATTTTTTTGGAAAAAAACATAACTTCAAACTCAAAATCACAAGAAAACAATATGTTTTCCTAAGTATTTACATGCAAAGTTTCTTTGAATTTAGAGAATCTTTACAAAATCCAATCTCGCTCCCACCCCAAATCGTATAGGATTGCCAAGTGGGGGGCTACCTACCTCACTTAATATATAATATAATAAAGTTCACTAATGTCTCCCTTTTTTTTAATTATTTATTATAAATAAATAAATTAATTGCTGCACTAATAATTTTCATTAATATATTTAATCATTATAAATCATTTTATAAATAAACACATTGCTGTTAAAATAATTCATATCTTAGCCATGTTTCTTTATAATATTTTTTACATTGGTTCATTGAAATTCTTCGACTTTGTCAACGGCCTTGGTTCTGATAAAGCAGCGCTTCCCGTGAGATCAGCGAAATCAATCATCGCGTTTGTAAGTTTGTTTAGTTCGTAGATTCTAGACTTATCAACGCATTAGATTTAAGTGTAATGTAATGTAATAATTTTTTAATACGGGTGTGAAGCCTATGGAGTCGGCAAATTCCTTAAATAAGTCGGCTTTCAATGAAAATCACCTCCCCCCACGGCTCGACCCCTCGTCACGCCACTGTTCCTCTGCCTTAAAACTATTTAAAATGGTTTTAACGTTCATGGCTTGAAGTATTTAAAAAAAAAAAAAAAAAAAAAAAAATGTAATTCCTTACATGTATTCCGCAGTCCTTTCTGTTTTTACCAAATACCGGAAGCTTTTGATTATATAAACATCGATTCAAACCACCAAAGAAATAGCTTCAATCAGTATCAATTGATCCATCTTGTTGCATTAAGCGCATCATCACCATCATAATTTATTTGCAAGTCTATATGCCATCTGTCCCCAACACTGGCGGAAACTCATATTAGCTTTTCACTTTCACCTGGCTTTTATTGCGATGATCTCGCCCGACGACATTCCCAGCTATCTGGTTTCTAATAAATTATGGAGCCCCAGTGCACTCATTACACACATTATTATAGCCTCCAAACAAAATAGGTGAATGTATTTCAGATAAGTTCCTCTTCCATCACCAGCCAGCCGGTTGTTGTCGTCACGTCACCATTGCCGGTCCAACGTTTCCAACTTGTGCGGTCACCTTAACGAGTCGCGCATAGAAGTGTGCCTGCCCACTGGCCTGACTAGCCCTAGGAAGACTTGCATGGAATGGAGCTCATCGATATAACAAAAATCGTCTTTAGCCTGCAAGTGAATAGATGCATCACGTGGGATATAATCATGTGACTTGGGAACTGTTGGGCACTCTTATGGCTGCACAAACTAGTTGGGCTGAAGCTATAATGTTTGCCATTACTTTGATGCATAACTTCCGCGTTGCCTGGTGTAAACAACACAGGCAAGTCGCGAGGCGGAGAAACATCGTCTGCTTAATCATCAATTGTTTGGGTTTCGGGTGCAGAGATGAGCTATGTAGAAGAATGTTTTTTTCTGAAAGTGAAAGCATTCAGCCGAAATAAATTAGATTTAAGACCTAGTCCTATACAATCGCCAACTGTTGACGACCAAGTGTTTTTTTCCTCGAATTTAGATCGCTTTCGATTAGACGCCTTGAGCCAAAAGACCAAATGAACGCATAGGAAATTACCCGATGCCAACAGGTGATTAATTCTCTAGCAAAAGAGCTTAAATGCCCGGGACTTGGTGCCGGCAGAAAACATAACAAACGACTAACAAAAAACGATTTATTACTTGGAGTTGGAGTGCTTTTGGCCACACAGCAGCGGAGGAAGCCCAAAGCGTGGCTGTCACACTTGTGGCCAAAGGCTTTGGTCAACCACGATCGTGCGTTGTCCGTTAGACGATTGTCAAATTTTTGGAGTTGAATTGAAGTTTCTCTCTCGAGATCTGAAAGACGCGAAATTTCTTAGGAGAATAAGAGAAGGGTTGGGTGTTTGGTTGCGAAAAGTAAAAAAAAAATTAACAAAACATTTGGATTTTGATTGATATGGTAACCCATATACAAATTACGTAAGATGAAGTGAACATAACTTTCAATTTTCTTAAATTAATTATGCTTAATTGGGTATATTAGACGATTATCACGAGTCTTTTAAAGTGGCATCTGCCAGGTATGGTGGCAAGTTAGATAAGCAAAGCGCAAAGAAATATGTATCTGTCGAGTAACTTGTAGATACTTTGTTGAAGTTAGTGCGAAGCTATTAGATTGGCAAAATGGTGTTAACAACTTTTGAGACTAAAACAATCTTTGCAATAAATACCTTAGTAGTTTAAAATTGGTTTACTTCTTTGGATAAACCAGGAATTCTTTAAAAGAAAACCAATTTTGGCTTAACATGACGAGTTACATTTTCAAACATTCCTAAGCTTATGTCGAGATCTGCAAGTCACAATCATGAAAAAAGAGAAATTGCAGTCCTTTGCCGAATTCAATGTCAAAAACACATCAACTTCCTCTAAAAATCACAAGGTTCTGAACATTTGTTTGAATGAAGACAATGTTTGTCGGTAAGAAACGACAAACTCTTATAAAAGGTTTAGAAATATAGAGATCAAAAAATGTTATTTCCTACGATTTAAAGTTTGTCACTGTTCTTCCGTGAGATGAATCATTAAGCATATTGGCCATTTATTGGCACTTGAAAGCAGTAGTATCATGAAAATAAATAACTTGAACTGGAAATATATTCCCACCAATTTAAAATGTTCAAAATGCAGACATGTGTCACCAAGAAAGTAGCAGCATGCATGCAAAAAAAGAAGTGGGATGAGTGCTTCTAGAACTAAGAAATTTCGCCTTGCATTTAGACGGCAGCGGAAGTATTATCTCATTAAAAATTTTAAGTCTACTGTTCTAATCAAGCTTAACTGCTAATTGTACACCCCACAGATCTTTTTATCTTCAGAACCTTTCAATTCCAACCGTTTTCAGCTTATACGCGGTCGAAGTGTCCTCTCTGACTGCTAATAAATCGACGCTGCTATATCGACGATGCTATATGAAGATCAAGAGCTAGTTTCACCCTTGAATTTATTAAAAGGTATTTCAAAGAGTTTGGGAACATATATAACAATTTATATTTCAAATGTTCGCCATCTTCTTAATTATGCATCCCAAGTATGGGCGCCCTATGAAAGCGTTGAATTTCGTTTTCATCTCTTTGCTCTCATGATCCACTTTTATATTAAAAACGCAACCCTGTTGAAACTACATGACCCATTGTTAAATATAAACTAGTGTTCATGTTTAACATACACGGGATCTCCAATAAATCAACATGATCAACTATTAAATTGAAAATTCGACCATGTTGAAATTCCATTGTTAAATTAAGTCTATTGTTCGTGTTGAATGTACACGGGATTTCCAATAAATTAACATGATCCACTTTTAAATTAAAAACGCTCACCTGTCATAACATGGCTCTTTGTCAAATTAATACTAGTGTCCATGTTAAAGTTACACTTTCGAAAATGTCATTATACCAAATTTGTCCATTTGGCATAATATCTATATGTTATAAAGCAACAGGGTGATCTTTGTTTGAAATGAAAATATATAGTGCAAATCTTACACGGCTGCCAAGTAAAGGTAAATTTTATGTAGAATTGGAACAGTATGATCTGTTTACTTGGAGTGAAATGAGCATATACAGTGCATATCTAACGATGCCATCAGGTAAAGTGTCAATTGAATTAACTATAGACTTTATTTTACAACATATAATGTTGATATAACATGATATTTTCTTAAATCAACTCATTGTTATTGTTCTCTAAGAGTATGGAACATTAGATCCTCATGTCATTTTTACCTTTCTCCCCTTTTTCTCAGAACCTAGTTTCACCGTCAAAGCCATTGTTTCCATCATTGTTTTCCTTTTCAGCAATAATTAAATGAACGCCGTTGATGGCAATGATGACATCGATGTCTTGCTTTCACTTCTTGGGTTTGTATTGAATCTTCGTAAGCTTCCACTTCTTGCATTTCTACGTTTCCCTGGTCAAAAACATTCACTTTTTGGAACTGTAATTCGACCATTCGATGACCTTCATGTGCCCTTGTGAATGTCAAGACGGGGGAATCGCGTGCTGCTTAGCACCATATGGGTTAGGTTAGGTTGATTAAGTTGGATGGGGTGATGATTCGGTAGTCGTATCATCTCACTCGGACCCCAAGATGCTTTGCGGTCCCCAGGTGTAGGAGAAACAAGGTGCGTAGAAAGATTGGTAATTTGGGTGAGAATTAGTTGGGTGCCTCTTCAAACCATCCTTAGATTTTGATAAATTCGTGAATTGTATTTTTTTTTTAAACATCGCCTAGTTAGCCAAAGAATTATTCACCATATTTGTTCCCGCTGCAAAATCTATAAGCCTGAGTCCGTTTCCGAGCGGGTTTCATGTAGGCTGTGCCTTACGATTGTATTACTAAAGATGTTCTCCCTTCCAATTTGTGTATTTAAATCCCTCGGGCCATCTCATCGCATCTCTTGCAGTGCAGTTATATCAGCTTTGAAACTAACGGTGGTCTCGGCTAGCTGTTAAGCTTTTAACAATTGTAGCTGCTAGAAAATGGTTTGCTCAGACAAGCTAGTTTACTTTTCATGAAATTTACTGTTATAACACTTGTCAACAGAAGTCTTATAGCAGTTAAATAGCTTCCTTAATATCCGCCAAAATTACTTATATATATAAGGCTTTTTACTGTCACTATAGCAATCTGAAAATACTTTGTTTAGAACTTTAAACAAAATAAATTGTAATTCCTAATTCGTTTAATTTTGTCAATCTTGACATGTCTTATGTCAAATATTCGTCGCAGAGTCAAAGCCTATGAATTGATATCTTTAGTTTTAAGAACATCTTTTATAATTTGAAAGCACATTTTGTGACTCGTTCTCTATAATTGTGGCTATTTTTCAAGACTGATAAAAAACAAAAAAAAAAATACTTGCGTATCTAACACGCATCAACTATCAATTCGTGTGTAAATAAATCATCTACATACTTGAATTCCAATATGATAATGAGGCATGCACCTAGCTATTAACTCAGAGGCTGCATAATAGTGTTCATCTATCTACTGGTCAAAATAATCTCTCAACAGCACACTTGACTCCATTCCACTAACAAAAAATCGATTAGAGTTCGAGATTGAGGTCGCCAAAAGTAAGCCGCACTTAACGCAAACGCACGATAGTAACGCCTCAATTTTACATATACATTTTCAGGCTGTCATAAATTATTGAGAATTTGTCAGGCAGCTGAATAATTATGTTGTGTTTTGTGTTTCAATCACTTGTTTAAGATTCAAGTTGCAGTCTCCACTAAAAGGCCTGTAGGGAGACTTAAGCAAATTATTGCAAATTTATTTTATATCGACGTGCTGCAGTTTGAAGCCCAGGGGGTGTAGAAGGGCTTGGTTGGGGATATTTAATTTACGTACCAAATTCCAAAGATATGTAGATGCATTTTTAAATAGCCGCTTCTTAGTCACGAAGGAGCACCCGTTTTTCTGAAGTCTGTGCTGTACCATTGCATTGGACGGGAATTTTAAAGTGGTTGGACCTAAACAGACCGTGCACAAGCGTCTATTAAATTAGCATAAAAACTCCCGTAGAGTTTCAAATATGTAAATAGAGAAAAATCATGCATTTTATTAATTATATCAGTCCAACAAAAATATAGATGCTATTAAAAAGTGGACGTAGTACAATAATCGAATAGGAGTATAGGCGCTGGGAAAAAGTTTTGATGGATCGAGCTTTGCGATTTTTTCGATAAATTTTTGGCCATAATAGAATAACAAAAAAGGGGCACTACCTAACCAGGCAATACTTACGAAACGAGGACGAGGAATGCCGCAATGCTGGTAAGGAGTAAAAAGAAAGACTCGTAGTGGCTTACAGACTTCGCAAGAAAGAAGCGAAGAAGAGGTGTGTCCGACTTTAAGAAGAAAGTCTGTAGAACATGTACATATTAGGATCTTTAAAAAAAATATTTGCAGTAACTACTCAAGTCAGTCAGTCCCTTTTCTCAAGATGTCGGAAAATACACATAGGAAATCTTGGTCGACAATGGAAGTCCCACGTAATATCCAAAATTTAACCTTCTGCTTCTCGGTTCACACGCATTTATAACCGTCAATTATATTCGTCTCAAACCAATTCCTTGTGAGCTTTGGGTCGTAATCCTGCTGAAAAGTCCAAGATAGTGGCATTGTATTCTGCATAAGAAAGTCTGACTTTCTGCATGATATCAATATTAATTTTGGCGACCATTATTTCCTTAATCCAAAAAATAGGCCTCGTCCCGTAATACGAAAAATAAACCAAAACGATAATTTTAGCTCGTGCATGTTTTACGATTCTTTTCACATAGCATTGTAAAGCCTTCTTGTGCTATGTCTTCAGATGATTCAAAACTTGCATTTTTCGGTTTACCAAGCCAAAGACAATAACAAGACCTCACGATTCTGAATATGACCCCGCTATATAAAAAAACGCCTAAAACATAGACGAACCAAAATTAATGTCTTCAGTTGTTTTTGAATATATAAATAAAAAAAATAATAAAAAAAAATATTAAAACCAGGATTTCATCAAAATCGGTCGTACTTACTGACTTTTTTAATAAATTCATTATTATTTACGACGTGTGATGGCAGGAAGCGATTCATAATTCTGGTTGTCAAAACTCTGTATGACCAGAATTCTGTTTTTTTTTTTTTTTTTGGAAAATACTGTACGTACAAAATTCTGTATTTCATAATTCTGTAGGCCCAAATGTCTGGTTATCCAAAATGCTGTATGTAATTTGTAATAATTCAGTTTTTCAAAATTCTGCTTATGCCTGCTCGCTCTAAACATATTAAATTGAATTAATAAGAAAAAAATACAAATAAAATATTTAAACAATAGATTTATTACAATTATTTCACTGCTTAGCCCGTGCGAGAACAAGAAGAATTTTTTGTAATTAATTTTGCAATGGCTCATTTAAGAATGATTACTGATATGGATATGTAAGGAACAAGTAAACAATATTTCTGAGAGAAAGAGACGTATTTGTAAGCTAACTTGATTTTGTCTATGTATCCATATCGAAATATGATAAAATCAAATATGATATATGTTAGGGTTAAAGTTCAGTAAAAAAATTGTAAACATGTAGCTGTGGCTGCAACGTCATGTTGCATTCTAAAAGGCAATGTGCCTTACAGACACTTAGTTAAAAATAATAATAATAATAATAATAATAATAATTTTGATGTTCTGTTTTCAGAACTTTTTTACATTATCAAAACCATTTTTGTTTAAATACAGAATTTTGACCATACAGAATTTTGAAACACAGAGTTTTCTACATACAGAATTTTGTGTAACCAGAATTTGAAATACAGTATTTTGTAAACAGAATTTTGACCATACAGTATTTCGACCCCAACCCTTGATGGCATACCCCATTTTTACTTACATGATTAAGGGTTATCGTTTTGACACTTTCTATATACAAGATCCCCAAAACATAAAATATCTAGTTTATGCCAACAGAGATTTGGCAAAAAGGAATGATTGTAGTAAAGAACAAAATTAATAGTGGTGAAGGTCCAATTTTCTAAAATGTTACAAAATTCAAATCAAGATGCCAACATACAGACAAATGTACTTAAAATATTTTGCAACCAACATTTCAGTATGTTAAAGCTTTTCTAATATGTACATATGTACTTTTTTTCATTACTGAATTCAGTTTTTTCAATATCTGCAGTAATTTCGGTTTATTTTATGTGATACGAAGATACCTCAACTGAATTACTTTGACCTTATTTCATTAAGTTTTACAATTTACAAACAAAATGACAAGAAAACTGTAAAAAAGTATAAAATTTTAGGTACAAAAAAATCATAAAGACATTTTAAACAGACATAAGATCAATATAAGAAAAAAATATTAACATTTTGGAAATTTTGTTCGTCTGTCGTAGATACAAGAAAAAATCCAGGTCATCTTGAATTCACCAATACCCAAAATTTTCTAAAGTTTGAGCCTATTAAAGAAATTAAATTTGGCGCCAAATTATTTTCTGTTTGGAGATTTTGTATTTAGGGTTTTGATTTGTGAATTTTGATATGTGGATTTTAGTTCCTGAGGATTATAGAATCAAGAGCCAACCCATTGTCATATTCTCTTTTCTGCAAACACTATTAATTTCTTTTAGTGCAGGTTATATCAGTCTTGCATGTTGCCTAGACATCGGTAAGCTGCTGTGCAGCTCAAACTCTGTGGATCAATGTTACTTTACGTGGAAACAATCGAAACCGTTCAGCCGATGTCGTTGCTGAAATCGCCGTTGCGGTTATTTCAAATCATTATTGTCTGCTTTGGAGTCTTAGTGTTTTTGACTGAGGTTGTCATCCTTCCGACCCTGAAGGACTAGCTCTACCATAGTAAGTAAAATATTAATAAAAGGCTTTCATAAAAGTTATTTTTAAGCATTTTGAATCCAGTTATGGCTAAAAATATACTACACAACAATGCGCTGTAAATATTTGTGAACTTATCATTAAGACTAGAAATATGCTAAGCCGGAGCCTCAAAGAATGCAATCTTTTTTTTTGCAATCGTGATATGGATTTTTGAATTTAAAAATTAACTGCTATTATCATTGTATATATATTGCAAATAACAAAAGTGTATGAAATAATGGTAAAATATCGGTAAGTGTTCTCATCTCCATTATTTAGATTTAGTTACGAATCAACATGGGAGATGGCCAGACGAAAAATTACACTATAGAGAATGTATATACAATGCTATTACTAATGCTTCCCTTAAATTGCGAAAAATGGTTATCAAAGGTTACTGTCCTGAAATCAATAATGTAGATTGATAAGATAATAAGTAATTTAACGGACTGTTCATATATGAATACAATCTCAATGTGAATTAAAAATAAAAATGTATGTAAATATTTATATCTTTCCTCCGTGCCGAAATATGTTGTAAGATTTATTTTTAAAATAGGTTCCCCCAGTAGGTCTGGCTAATTTTAATGGAAAGCCCATCTATTCAATTCTATAACACAATTCTTTTCCATATTATATAGAAAAAAATATGAGCAAAGTCTAACTTAAATGCAATTAAAAATAAGTAACTTGGTCGTACGTTTTCCCAAGCAGCACAATCGGCTCTTTTTAATATCTTGAAGTCTACTTTCATAAGAGCTTTCAACCCTTTTAATTACCTTCAAGAGATCATTTTAAATAAAACGGTTTTTTTAACATTATTTTAAAAAAATAATTCAAGAATACAAACTTAAGCACAAAAATAACGTACATTTAAAAACAAAATTAAAAAAAAAAAATAATTACCCGTTTTCAAAATATAGATTTTTCAAAAAAAAAATTCTTTTTAAATTATTAAAAATACAAAAAAAAGGTTTCGAAAAAAAATGTATGCAAAATTACTCAAGCTACCTACATCTTGAATATCAATTTTGATTGTAATCGGATCACCAGTTTTCGAAAAAGTCGAAGAAAAAAAAACCGGTCCTATGGGAGGTACCGTTTTTAGCCCACCATATTAATTTTTTTTTCACCAAAATATAATGCATACCTACAGTAGTACACTGATTTTTTTTTTAAATTCTTGGAGCCGTTTTCGAGAAAAATAAGCTTTTACATAACGGTTATATGCGAGGTACCGTTAGTTTTTGAGCTTAAAAGTCCTCTGTAGAATGTCAAAATAACCTTAAGTTCAAAATTTGAAGACGATTGACCCAACCGTTTAGGCTGCAGTCCAAAATACATCCGAACAGACAGACAGACAGACAGACGGACAGAATTTTGCCAGTAACTCAAATATGTTTCTCTATCATCGTAATGTCATGTTGTAACTTGTATTATAGTACCTATAATCGCAAGTAAAAAATAATAAAGACTAATCTCTATCTCTTTTACACCAAAGCAAATTTAATACAATTGAAACGAAAAAGAAAGAACTTAAACAAAATGCCAAAACAATATGATTTTTGTTTCTTCTCATTAATTGCAAGATGTACATTACGATTTATAAGAGCTAATAATCACATCTATATCTGTGTTTTGATCTGCCAAAAAAGATTTATTTTGAAATCTCACTTCTACCTCATTTAAATAAATATTAATTAATAAAAAATAAATATAATAACCCACGGAATAGAAAAAAAACTATATAAAATGCAGTCTAAAGTATTTTTACAAATACAAGTAAATCATTGTGTAGTAAATTAGTATGGTTATTACTATTAGAGCACATATAATGAAGTAGGAATGGGTACGGTTAATCGTGGGATCTTTTTTGACCTAGATTTGAGGTTGTGATCAGTGCTGCCACCCTACTCCTTTAGCAGTAGATCTACTGTGCTAAGCTCCAAAGGAAAATCTACTGCGCAGCAAAACGATTCTACTCCTCTTTTAAAAATGTTGATGACTATCCAAAGATAACTTTAAACGCGTCTATCAAGAATTTTAAAAGCATAACCAAGTTCAGTCTGTTCAGTCTGAATGCATTCACCGAGGATTTTAAATTATGTCGGTTCACCGAGCCTGCTCTTAATGCTCTAATCTGCGCTAGGCAGGTCGAGAGCCCGCAACAGATTTTTTGGCTGAGAGGAAGCCAAATGATATTGATGTTACAAACAGTCCTCCTCAAGGTGATAACGCCATCAATCGTCTGCCAGGCCATATAGGCAGCATTATCGAGTAATGGTGGGTTAGAAGTACCATCTTTCTGGACATAGACCTAGTGAAGGAAACCACTTCAAATGCATCACACCCTAACGCCCTCGATTCATTGAATGCGAAAATGTTTGTGGCAGACGACTTGCAAGCCGCCAAGCCCCTGACAGACGCCGCCGAAAACGCATTTCTTGGTGTTTTTAGACTTTTGGGAAACCAGTCAAAATTAGTCGCGCCCAAAAGCTCATTCAAAGATGAGCCTTTAAATTTTAAAATAATTGGAGACAGAAACTTCATAGATACATTTTCTTCACTTTAACACCGACGTAATGTCTCTTGTCTGCGGTCAGTGCTCAACCAAAATAGCCACCACTTAGGCCACTTTCGGTCGTACTGTAATGTATAGAGATTCGTTTTTTAGCCGTACTACACGAATGTAGAATGCTTTATCCAGCTCTTTCCCTCGGCTTTTCCTAATGCTCGCTTTGTGTCACTGGCACATGAGTGCGCGTTAATTATACAAAAGTTTTATATTGTAAAATCTACTGCGGTATATTGCAATCTACTGCGCTTTTTTCTCATATATACTGCGCTTAGTCATCTATAGGGTGGTTGTGATTGATAAGAGAAAGTGTTTTGAGTATGTGACGAATAAGAGATAGTGTTTTGAGTATGTGACGCGTGCCGTCGCGTCGGTTTGTTTTGTATATTTAGTGTGGATTTTGTGTTGAGAGAGGTGATAAGAAGATGATAGGTTTTGCAGTTTTTGTTTGAAATTTAATTTTTGTTTTTCTTTTTCATGGGGTTAGTTGATAAGAACAATTTTTATTTAATGTTATGAGTTATAGCCTCATGGTAATGAGTCAGGGTTAGATGATGAGAATTTGAATTTTTCGTAATGTTTTGTATGGTGGGTCGGCCGATAAGTATTTTTTGTTTTGAACTATGTTAGCTGCGAGGAAATGTTTGAAGTTTGTTTGTTAGCATGTGATGCATGGGCCAATTAAATGAAAAGAGAATTCAAAGCGGGTGTAGTTTGAAATTTCAAAAAGGTTAGAAGATAAGAATTTTTGAATAGTTGATTTCAATTGCTTCTAATTAGATCAGCTTTAGGTTCAAGTGTATTATTAATGAAAAGATTATATTTTGGTGTGAAAGATAACGCTGCTGTGGGATGAGAAAGATTCTGTACTTTATATTACTGGTACAGTCAGGACATGCAAGAGAATGCATGTTGTTTCATATAAGAATTGGAGAGCATGTACGATTTAGACTTTTGGGTAAGACAATTACTTTTGAAAAAATACTATGAAGAAAATATAACTAAATTATTCTTAAATAGAAGGGTGATTTAAAAAGGATTGATCATACAAGTTAGCCAAATGCTATAAAGAGAAAAGAGAGTGAATGAATATAAACAGTCAAATGAGCGAAGATCAAAGAAGAAGTGTCGTTTAGATTAAAGGTACGGAAAGGAACATTGGCTACATCAGTGGTTACTTAATAACAAAAGCATACAAGTCGTTACCCTTGAAGGTAACAATTACAAAAGATGCCCTAATTTAAAAGAATTTAAAACAATGTCTACCTAGATATAACTTTGGAATGTAGAAACCATGAAAAGAGCTGTGCACTTCAAAATGTGTATGTATTTATCAAATTAATTAATTAAGCAGAAAATTGTAATAAATATTTAAAATAAAACAAAATAATTGATTGATATTTTAATATTTTTTTTATTTCAAGAATAATATAATGAAGATTATGAGTTGGTTTTTCTATAGATAGATGTTCCCACCAACAACAACATCAATCATATGAAAATGATAAGAAAAAGTATTTCCCAGATGAATTCATCACCCCAACACTTATGTTAATGATTCCCTTGTTTTTTGCGGATGGTTTTAATAATAATACCCCAAAAACAACAAATTATCATGCATAGTCATCCCAGCTTGGCGGAACGATTACAACCAAATCGCTGCATTGCAGAACGTTTCGTCGGTTGACAAGTAAAATTCACTAAGTCCATTTAGAGTTCATTGGAGATAATGAGGCCTTAAAGAATAATTAAAAATTTCAATTTTACTTTATAAGCTATCAGGTGATCAGATCAGATCAGATGTATGATCGTACCTTTAAGATAAAGTTTCCGGAAATTGTTTTTCAAATTTAAGGCCATGACACTTTGTCACCACACTCGTCCTTGTTCCTGTTTTTGATTGTGCTAGCTGCTAGCTCCTGAATATTGAAGAAATCCGAAAACTTAAAAAGATGAACTTGAAAGATGAGTTTCCAAGCGGTCATGGTATAGGCACTTTTATTTTACTTAGTGCATTGATTCACACTCCATGTGTGAATGCCCCGATTCTAAAAATTTAACTTCCACTCTGTTCAGAAAGCTTACGTTTTTTTACAGCATACATTAAAACAGCTCCGACTATTTTCTTTTCTGGCCACCGCACGTGTCACAGAACAATTAAACATTTGTCACGCGAGGGGACAGTTTCCAGAAAACGATACAAAATTGAACCTATTTCGTTACTCCCTCGCCTACGATAACAATGAGCAACTTCTCCACTTCTAACATAGATAGTCAACTTATACACGCATATTTTTGGTGGATAATAAAACAATGAAACACTTGAATATGGCAACTGCAAAACCCTGCAAATCTAGGATCATCTATGCATCTCAGTTTATCGTTATCTTTGGCTTCATTACATTGTTTTTCTGCATCAAATGCATTGAGAATTCTGCTACCTGCTTCTAATTCACTTTTGCCTATTTCAGAAGTTTGATAATTTTTCGCATATATTGCACAAGGGTTTTATTTTGGTTTAAAAGAGAATTAGTTGTAGTCAGTAAAGAAAATTCTCCTGTAAGATTTTTCACTTACAGTTTCAGTAAAATTATTTTTTTGGGAAACATCATTACGATAGATATATATTTTCCAAATAGATAGACTTCCGTACGTAATGGGATTGCATAACTGGAAAGCTTTCTATGTGGGTCTTTACTAAAGCTATGCCTGCTAACCTGATAACAGAATAATCTCAAGAAATGGACCCGTCAATTGGCCACTTTTTCGTGTGATTTGACACCTTTGGACTACTTTTTGTGGTAAACCAGCAACGACTGATCATTTAGAAACCAACATTCAACGCGTTATTGACGAAATAAGACTCGGTATTCTCAAAAAAAGTGGTGCAAAATTGGACCGACAGGATGGCGTTCATAAGGTGCAGTCGCAGAGGCCATATACCAGAAATTATTTTTAAACATTAAATATAATTAAATGTGAAATAGTAAAGCCAAAACTGGTCATTCCATTCAATTTGTTGTGTTTGTTTAAGTTTAAAAAAAAGTTATATATTTGTTTTATTATGCCTTTGCTTATTAATTGTCAATTCAGCCAAGTAATGGGTGATTTTTTTGAGGTTAGGATTTTCATGCATTAGTGTTTGACAGATCACGCGGGATTTCAGACATGGTGTCAAAGAGAAAGATGCTCAGTATGCTTTTACATTTCATCATGAATAGACTTACTAACGAGCAACGCTTGCAAATCATTGAATTTTATTACCAAAATCAGTGTTCGGTTCGAAATGTGTTTCGCGCTTTTCGTCCGATTTATGGTCTACATAATCGACCAAGTGAGCAAACAATTAATGCGATTGTGACCAAGTTTCGCACTCAGTTTACTTTATTGGACATTAAACCAACCACACGAATGCGTACAGAAGAGAATATTGCGTCTGTTTCTGAGAGTGTTGCTGAAGACCGTGAAATGTCGATTCGTCGCCGTTCGCAGCAATTGGGTTTGTGTTATTCGACCACATGGAAGATTTTACGCAAAGATCTTGGTGTAAAACCGTATAAAATACAGCTCGTGCAAGAACTGAAGCCGAACGATCTGCCACAACGTCGAATTTTCAGTGAATGGGCCCTAGAAAAGTTGGCAGAAAATCCGCTTTTTTATCGACAAATTTTGTTCAGCGATGAGGCTCATTTCTGGTTGAATGGCTACGTAAATAAGCAAAATTGCCGCATTTGGAGTGAAGAGCAACCAGAAGCCGTTCAAGAACTGCCCATGCATCCCGAAAAATGCACTGTTTGGTGTGGTTTGTACGCTGGTTAAATCATTGGACCGTATTTTTTCAAAGATGCTGTTGGATGCAACGTTACGGTGAATGGCGATCGCTATCGTTCGATGCTAACAAACTTTTTGTTGCCAAAAATGGAAGAACTGAACTTGGTTGACATGTGGTTTCAACAAGATGGCGCTACATGCCACACAGCTCGCGATTCTATGGCCATTTTGAGGGAAAACTTCGGAGAACAATTCATCTCAAGAAATGGACCGGTAAGTTGGCCACCAAGATCATGCGATTTGACGCCTTTAGATTATTTTTTGTGGGGCTACGTCAAGTCTAAAGTCTACAGAATTAAGCCAGCAACTATTCCAGCTTTGGAAGACAACATTTCCGAAGAAATTCGGGCTATTCCGGCCGAAATGCTCGAAAAAGTTGCCCAAAATTGGACTTTCCGAATGGACCACCTAAGACGCAGCCGCGGTCAACATTTAAATGAAATTATCTTCAAAAAGTAAATGTCATGGACCAATCTAACGTTTCAAATAAAGAACCGATGAGATTTTGCAAATTTTAAAAAAAAAAAAAAGTTCTCAAGCTCTTAAAAAATCACCCGTTATCTACGTCATGTATTATTCATAGCAAATTGCTAGTTTTTATAAGAAATATTGAGCGGAACCAAAATAAACCAGAAATATGATAGATAGAAAGATTACACACTAAAAACTTCGCATACATTTGATGTAACTTTGTGGGTGAGTGCATTAGAGTGCGGTTGCGATTGAATATATACAAAACACATTTTTCATTTAACAATTGAAAAACATCGATGTAATTTTTTTATAAAAAATATTAAATATTAGACTAGAAATATGCTTAGGCCGGAGCCTAAAAGAATGCAATAATTTTGTTGCAACTGGATAAAATGGATTTTTGAATTTAAAAATTACCTGCTATTACTAATGCTTCCCTTATATTGCGAAAAATGGTTATCAACAGTTACGGTCCTGAAATAAATAATGTAGATTGATAAGATAATATGTAATTTTACGGACTATTCTTATGAATACAATCTCAATGTGAATTAAAAATATAAATTTATGTAAATATTTATATCTACCCTCCGTGCCGAAATATGTTGTAAGATTTATTTTTAAAATAGGTTCCACCAGCCTTGACTATAAAAGTAGAATCTACCTTGAAAAACATTCAGTCGTATCGCACTGCTCGGGCTTATACAATATGAAAAGTTATTTTGTAACTGTTATTCTAGCTTTATGGATTTTTCTAAATCCATTAGCAGTTCTAGTTGATTCTCAATCAATCATCAATTGTCCAATCAGGTGCCCCCCAATTCAAGGCTATACATATGGCGTTGTTTCAGGAACATGCATTTGCTACCTAAATGCTTGTTTCCTTACTTCTGACATTTGCAATCGTGCGTTAAACAACCAACCTTGTAAGTAAGAAATGTAATTTTGAATACCAAATTTAAAAAAAAAAATCTCTTAGTGGTAATACCAACTACCAAAGAAGTATGTGAACAATATGGTGTACCTACATGCCCACCAGCAGACATTCAATAACGAATGTGAAATAAATAGATACAACTGTGAGCAAGGAACATTTAAGTTTTTTAATAAATTCATGGAAATACAAATTTGTAAAAGTAAATTGTTAAATTTAATTCCTTACATCTTTTCCACAGCGTTTGTACTATACGCTCAAGGAAGCTGTGAATGTCCTTCTAGTGTATACAAGTAAAAGTAATTAAATAAAGTTTGCTAAAGAATTATATTTCAATAAAAAAATAAAAATGTTTATGAGAAACAAAGTGTTCTAGCTTTATTTCCATTTGCTTCATTGTATACACATTGCATTGGCAGTTGATATATATATATACAATGATTTGCTTAAAAGAAAATGATAAAAAAGAGTTTAAAGGCAATAGAGTGTACATAGATATGAAAATGGAACAAAGTGTTCGAAAGTTGAAAGAAAGTTTTTAGATATTTTTTCGCAGCCATTGAATGTTAAGGTTTTAAGATCTATATGCAGACTTGTTTTTGCGCTGAGTAAAACTCAATAGAAATTCATTCTTCGTGGGCATAACTACTCCTATCTACATTACAGACTGAAATTGTGTACTAACTCCAAACACAATATGGTACAGTCCTTTTTTAACTTCATGTGGTTCTTGTTCATGATTATTGAGCGCATCTTTTAAGCTTGTTTTCTTTATCGAAGCCCAAATTTCGGATTCAATTCTGTGTTTCTCCAATATTAGAAGTAAAAGGCCGAACCGAAAATACTTTTGACTTTTGTATTGTATTATCGCCTAAGCACTTCGGGCCATGTGTCATATATTCTAATTTATCATGTCAAAATATATATTTTACATTACCAAAAATAAAGGCTACAAATACTATAACCAAAGGTAGTAAGGATTTTTGTTCATTTGTACAAAAATATGAGGAATTCATTCTTGTCCTCAATTTTAACGGTTGTTCTCAATAACATTTTTTGTTATCGTTATATGGCCGGTACCGTTATTTTTAGCCCTAAAAATAAAATTTCGATTTCCCCTCTGAGGAATGCCAAGGCTGTTTAGGGCTTATATCTTCAGTTCTAGTGGTCCGATCTTCAAGATTAAGGTCTTAAAATTGAAATAAAATATGGGGTTTTTTGCAATATATTGCCTAAACGGTTTGGCAAATCGTCTTCAAATTTAGAATTTAAGGTTATTCTAACAGAGGAGTTTTTCAATTGTTTTTTAGCTCAAAAATTAACGGTACCTGTCATAAAATTGTTATGTAAAAACATATTTTTCTTGAAAACGGCTCCAAGAATTTTTATGAAAAAAATCTGTCTATTATTTTATGTGTGGGTTGTGTTTTGAAGAAAAAAAATATTTAAGATGGTGGGCTTAAAACCTTACCTGCCATAGGACCTGTTATTTTTTCTTTTCGACTTTCTCGAAAATTGTTTATCCGGTTACAATCAAAATTAATATTCAGGAAGATGTGGGTAGCCTAAGTAATTTCATATTAAAACGTTTTCGAAAACGTTTTTGTTAAATTTTAATAATTTAAAAAAAATTGTTTGAAAACTCAATATTTTTGTGATTTTTTTAGTAAATTTTGATTTTGTTTTTAATGTAGGTTATTTTTATGCTTAAGTTTACATGTTTTATTTTTTTCTTTATTTTTTTTAAGTTGTTTAAAAATTCACCTTTTTTATTTAAAAACCGTCCTAAAATTAAACAACTTTTTTTTTAATTTCTTAAAGTAATAAAATGGCGTTTAAATTATTCCGCTCAATACAATTTTACGTACTTTTTTTAACAGTTAAAAGTCACAAAAATCGAAAAAAAGACTGATGTTCCCTTAATATTTTTTTTAACATTTTATTCAACGATGTGCACATATGAGCAAGTTTGTGCCATCCAGTCGTGATATTTATTTTGTTAATCCACTTGAATATCATACAAGAAACGGTTTTTACCAAAATGGGGCATATTTACAACATATAATGTAAATTTAGGACCTCTTAGTATCTTAGTGTTAGTCAAAAATCCCTTCATTTAAGAGTAATAGTATTCATTTTTTCTTATCTCAATACAAACTGCCATACCCTATGACAAAAAATTAGAAAATTAGAAGAATTGTGGATAGTTAAAATGTATGTTTTCTTGCAATAGTTATAGCAACAGATGTATTATTAAGGAAATTTAAATATAATGTATTAAGCCTTAACGACTTTGAGAATTATAATTTAAGGACATATAAAACACATAAGTTCATGAATTTCATTCATTATTACGAATAAATAAAGTAAAGAACACAATTTCAAAACGCATTGAAAAGTCAATTTTTTCTAAGCTTAAATATGCTTAAATTATTATTATTTTTTTCGATAAGTGTAAGAAATTATATTTTGGTGCAACAGAATTTAATAATTTTTGTGCAATTCGATAAACAAATGACTTTTCAAATCGGTATTTTTTCGATTCAATCGCTTTTTGTTTGGTGCAACCAAATAAGTTGAACACTTTTTACTTTTCAAACTCAAATTAATGTTTATCAAATATCTTGTTGGTGCAACGAAAACTTTTCAAAACTTATGATAAGTTGCTAAAAGATAAGTGATAAGTTATTGGTGCAATAGGACCCTGGTGTATATTATTATACTCAAAAAAACTGCGCCTAACAAAATATCAAAAAGAATTTTTTTCCAAAAAAACTAAAAATAAAAAACAGGATTTGATCAAAACCAGTCGTAAAATTTTTGAAATACTTTTTTCATTAATTCGATAATGTATAAGGCATGTGATGACGTACTTAATTTTTGATATAACCCTTAAGTTATACAGTTCAAACCGTGTGATTTTTCTACGTAAAAGTTTCTTTTTTCTTGTGAAAGATCTTGCCTTCCAATGTGATGATACCCAGTGTGGTATACATCAGCTCTCGAGTCCCTAATCCAGATACCGTTTGCTTGACGTTGAAAGGTGTTACGTCTTCATCCTGCCAAAAGCTTCTATGGCTGCTTAAAACCAATGGCTGCTTTAAGAAAAGTAATTTCGCACCTATTTTTCCCGGATATTTGAAAAACATTGCTAGGAGCTTGTAAAACCTGCTTCGAATGGCACAAATCCACGCTACGTCACTCTGTTTCTTGACCACTTTGTCCTGTGCTTTAATCATCTCGAAATGTTATGATATTGTGGCCAAAAATGAGAGAATTAAGGCTGAGCAAAATACTTAGGCATTTTTTAGTTAAAAACCTAAAGCTTAAGAAACATTTCTTACTGTGTTTCTCTTTTCCCTAAGAAATAAAAAGGAAAATTATGTTATTTTAATCGAAAAAAAATTACCAAAACAACGTCAAATTTTTTTAATAAACCAGTTTTTTTATTTTTAAACATGATTGATATTTGATTGATTCTTAAATCGATTCTCCACTTCAAATATTCTCATTCATGCATCTGGCACAAAAAAGAAAGTAGGTTAACTAGTATTTTTACCAAAAAAAATTTAAATTTTTCACTTCGTTCTTACCAGGTAAACCTTCGTAATCGTTGGTGCACCATGCGTCATCATAGGTGCATGTGCTTCCGAATTTTTCGCAAGTTTTACCACCATCAATAGAAGAATAGACCGGTTCAGAGTTGCTGGAACAAAAGGATTTTACCAAACATCTTGGACTTATTTTACCACGCTCTGCCAAACATAGCGAGCAGTATGTCAGAATGACACAAAATGTTAGAAGTAGAGTTAAGAGTTTCATTTTGCAACGAGCTTAAGAACGAAGAACCTGCCTTATAAACAAATACTAAAAACCAAATTTTTCTACGACTTCTACGATATTGATTGTTAATAAGAGTTTATTTTCAATAATTTAAAAATATTAACTCTTTGTTATAAACATTGAAACAATCAAACTTTGCCTTATTATAAAGTGCATTAACGTTTTTTTTTTTAATAATTTATCCCAGCACCTGAAGTTGACGTAGGTTATTAATCATATAAATTAAACCAAGTATCTTAACTATATGTATCTATATGCGTTGAGTAAAGGCTAATTCATATAAATATTTTTAATAATACACAACATGTTGCAGTGGATTTTCCCAAAAGATTTTAATCGTAGTGGTTTTTGTAATTATTGTATTATTCCTACAACTCATTTATGCTTTTTTATTACCTGAATAAGTTATAGGGTTACCATTCATCCATGATATTCAGTTTTTGAATGATTTTTTTCATTCTTTCACTGATATTCTTTTAAATTAATTGGACGACATTTCTTCAGTGCCCCGTGGCGTAGAGGTTTTGAATCCCGCTCATAGCCATCTTCTTGTTGTACTCCCAGAGGCTCGCAAAAGGCAGTATTATCAACAAAATAAATTGCACAACAAAATAGTTTTCAGCGGAAAAATTTAAACGCGATTTTATTTCCTTAAAAAATGTGAAAAAGTGTGATTTTTTTTTAATCGTAGGAATGTCTTTTAAATAAAACGGTTTTTATTTAACAACTTTTTTTAAAAATTAAAAATAAAAATAATTTAAGAATGCAAACTTAAACAAAAGAATTACTTAGTCAAGTTTCTGGATTTGAAGAGGCTCGACAGAATATAGTATACGAGTAGGTTCTGTTAAATTTTAACAGCTGCCTATCGTATTACCGACTGCTTCTTTTGACCCAAGATTTATTACTATTACTTCAAATTAATCCTCCATTTCCCTGATTGTTGGAGCAAGCACTTCTCGCAAATAGGTAATAAAAAATTCTGATTCGGAGGATCTCTCTTAAATCAACTATGGAAATTGCGTGAAGAGTTTCCTCTATTTCCCAACAAATTTCATTTACATTTGTTGAGGCTTGAAAGCCGAGCTAACAAACCTCCGCAGTCTTACAACAATATACATCATTTAAACTACTCCCCCAGACACCGAGCATTTATCTGGGACAAAATGAACCCATTTTTCATTTACAGCACCTGACAATTTTCATCCAAATCCATGCAGTCGTTAAAGCGTGATATAAATCAACCCTCCAAATTCATCAACATTTACAAAGACTTATCAATCATGTTTTAGATTCAACATTTCGAATCATTATCTGTCATTTCGCATCCATTGGCATTGTTTACACGCTTATTAGTATCGAACTCAGTAAATAAATATTCCACTTCAGTTGGGGATTCCATTTTCCCATCAAACAAACAGATGATTGTCTTTTGCCATATTAATTGTGTATTGTGTATGCCAACACTCATAATGAGAATTCAGAATATATAGATATTTTGCTTTTCGGAAAATTATAGGTTTCTGCAATGTGAATAATAAAAATAATAATAAAAAACTAAGAAGCTAAGGCGTGATTAAAAGGTTAATTGTTTTGACACAATGGCTGTTATTAAGTATTTTAAGTATATCTTGTAACCTAATATGTTAAAAAGAGGATATTAACTAAAATAAATTGCACAACATGATAGCACGTACTTGCTCATGATCTGCGATCACATCGTCGAATACAATTTAAAAAAATATTAAGGGTACATCAAACTATTTATTCGATTTTTGTGACTTTTGATTGTTTAAGAAGTACGTAAAATGTATTGAGCGAAATAATTTAAACGCCATTTTATTTCTTTTAAAAAAAATGTGAAAAAGAGTGAATTTTTTTCAAAATCGTAGAAACGGTAAAAGGGTTTTCTTTTGACACCTTATTTTTAAAGAAGTAAAAAAAATTATTCAAGAATGCATACTTAAGTGCAAAAATAACCTGCATTTAAAAACAAAAATAAAAACAATTCACCCACGCGTTTTCAAAATATTGATTTTTGAAAAAAAAAAAATTTATAAAAATACACAAAAAAAAAGATTTTAAAGTAAAATTACTTAGGATACATCTTAATGAATATCAATTTTGATTGTAATCGGATAACCAGTTTTCGAGAAAGTCGAAAAAGTCGGTCCAATGGGAGTTTCTGGTTTTAGCCCAACATCTTATGTCTTTTTTTTATAATCAACGCCCGCATAAGGGACTATTTGTTTCCCTTTTAATGTAACACAATGTGCGGGCATTCGGAACATAGGGAGGGGACAGATAGGAGGTTTCGATTAACATTGGTTTTGAATGTTAGGGAAAATCCCGCCGGGTAAACTATTCCAAATTCGTGTTGTTTGGCTAACAAAAGAATCCCTATATTTCACGGTACGTCCGAAATTGGGCTCAAAGGTGAACTGATTGGCATTTCTTCCGAGACGTGTGTTACGGGCGAAACTTTTAAGGAGAGGAATGCAGCTGGCTACTTCGAGTGAACATTTTTTATAAAAGAAAAGATAAAATAAGGACAGACATGAAACATTGCGTCGTTGTTCGAGAGGGGCAATTGTTTCAACGGCAGTTCTATTTCCTATCAATCTTAACGCTCGATTTTGTATTCTATCAAGCAGGTGAACCGATGTTTGTGAAGCACCTGCCCAGAGGTGGGAGTTATACTCGAGTTTAGGGCTTTATAAATTGTAGCCAGATCAGATGGGAAAAAGTACTTCTTACACCGATACAGAAAACCTGAGCACTTAGCAGCATTCTTAGCGATCTCAAAAATATATGGTCGTTCCAACGGAGGTCGTCGTTTACCAAAATATGATCTACACCTACAATAGTAAACTGATTTTTTTCAAAAAAAATTTTGGATCCGTTTCCGAGAAAAATATTTTTTTACCAAAGATAATATAACAAGATAGTTTAACAAGTTAATCGAAAATATTTCAATGTCAAAATCGCAAGTAATATATAGCGATTATAAATAAATAACTTTTTTACTGATTCATTGATTCCACATTTTACCCTCCAATAATGGGTAAGGTATTCAGAAACTGATATTGAAAAAAATCGCTTTTCGGAAAACCTACAGTCAACAGTATATGATTTTATGCCAGATTTTAAATAATTTTTTTCGAATTCATATCATTATAAAAATAAAGTGCACGACTGGATCGCACGTACTTGCTCAAATGTCTCAATGTAGACTAAAATTAAAGAAAATTAAAGTGAACATCAAAGCATTTATTCGATTTTTGTGACATTTGATTGTTCGAATAAAGTAAGTTAAATTGAATTGGGTGTAATAATTTAAATGCCATTTTATTTCTTTAGGAAATGTAAAAAGTGTGAATTTGTTTTCTCAAAATGGTGTTTTTTCTAAAAACTTTTTTTTTAAAAAATAAAACAAAATAATTCAAGAATACAAACTTAAGCACAAAAATAATGTACATTTAAAAACTAAATTAAAAAAAAAATACTTAACCTTTTTCAAACCAATTTGTTTTTCAAAAAATAAAATAAAAAAAATTATTAAAAATAAAAAAAAAATTGTACAAAATTACTGGCTACCTACATCTTCTTGAATATCAATTTTGATTGTAATCGGATAACCAGTTTTCGAGAAAGTCGAAAAAGTCGGGTCCAATGGGAGTTTCTGGTTTTAGCCCAACATCTTATGTCTTTTTTTATAATCAACGCCCGCATAAGGGACTATTTGTTTCCCTTTTAATGTAACACAATGTGCGGGCATTCGGAACATAGGGAGGGGACAGATAGGAGGTTTCGATTAACATTGGTTTTGAATGTTAGGGAAAATCCCGCCGGGTAAACTATTCCAAATTCGTGTTGTTTGGCAAACAAAAGAATCCCTATATTTCACGGTACGTCCGAAATTGGGCTCAAAGGTGAACTGATGGGCATTCCTTCCGAGACGTGTGTTACGGGCGAAACTTTTAAGGGGAGGAATGCAGCTGGCTACTTCCAGGATAAAATAAGGACAGACATGAAACATTGCGTCGTTGTTCGAGAGGGGCAATTGTTTCAACGGCAGTTCTATATCCTATCAATCTTAACGCTCGATTTTGTATTCTATCAAGCAGGTGAACCGATGTTTGTGAAGCACCTGCCCAGAGGTGGGAGTTATACTCGAGTTTAGGGCTTTATAAATTGTAGCCAGATCAGATGGGAAAAAGTACTTCTTACACCGATACAGAAAACCTAAGCACTTAGCAGCATTCTTAGCGATATCAAAAATATATGGTCGTTCCAACGGAGGTCGTCGTTTACCAAAATATGATCTACACCTACAATAGTAAACTGATTTTTTTCAAAAAAAAATTTGCATCCGTTTCCGAGAAAAATAAGCTTTTACCAAAGATAATATAACAAGATAGTTTAACAAGTTAATCGAAAATATTTCAATGTCAAAATCGCAAGTAATATATAGCGATTATAAATAAATAACTTTTTTACTGATTCATTGATTCCACATTTTACCCTCCAATAATGGGTAAGGTATTCAGAAACTGATATTGAAAAAAAAATCGCTTTTCGGAAAACCCACAGTCAACAGTATATCATTTTATGCCAGATTTTAAATAATTTTTGTCGAATTCATATCATTATAAAAATAAAGTGCACGACTGGATCGGACGTACTTGCTCATATGTCTCACATTGTAGACTAAAATTAAAGAAAATTAAAGTGAACATCAAAGCATTTATTCGATTTTTGTTACATTTGATTGTTCGAATAAAGTAAGTTAAATTGCATTGGGTGCAATAATTTAAATTCCATTTTATTTATTTAGAAAATGTAAAAAGTGTGAATTTGTTTTCTCAAAATCGTGTTTTTTTAAAAACCTTTTTTAAAAAATAAAACAAAATAATTCAAGAATACAAACTTAAGCACAAAAGTAATGTACATTTAAAAACTAAATAAAAAAAAAATACCTAATCTTTTTCAAACCAATTTGTTTTTCAAAAAATAAAATAAAAAAAATATTAAAAATACAAAAAAAAAATTTATACAAAATTATTTAGGTTACCTACATCTTCTTGAATATCAATTTTGATAGTAATCGGATCATCAGTTTTCGCGAAAATGGAAGTAAAAAAACGGTCCTATAGAAAGTGCCGTTTTTAGCCCACCATATTAATTTTTTTTTTTCACCAAAATATATTGCATACCTACAATAGTACACTGATATTTTTTTATAAAAATTCTTGGAGCCGTTTTCGAGAAAAATGAGCTTTTACATAACTGTTATATGACAGGTACCGTTCATTTTTGAGCTAAAAAAAATTGAAAATGTCCTCTGTAGAATGTCAAAGCAACTTAAGTTCAAAATTTGAATTTGCGATTTATAGGGACTATAAAGCAAGTTATGAATTCGTAAAAAAAATATTCTAAGAATGAAACATGACATTACGACAATAGGGAAGTCGAAAAGAGTGGTCCGTCTGTCTCTCCGTAACTTGGTATATAGTATTTTTAGAATAATCTACCCGACTGTTTTTTTTTTATTTTATTATTATTTATTTATCGTTATTTATTTTAAAGCATTTCATGATCATAACAGCATACAGCATACAAAATAAATAATAAGGGCGCCTATAATAAACATATAAACACGCAAAAACAACTAACAAATAAAAAAATACTCGATTACCTACTGAATGCAAACATTTCAATCAAGAAAACAAAATCGTACACCTGCATACAAACAACCATAAGTTTTAATATTGTCTATACCCACTCGCTTCACAGTGGTTAGAATATAGGTATCTTAATATTAGTACCTACCTTCCTTCCTACCTTATTATAGGTAGGTACTCCAGGACCCCTGTTCTGTACCTCTGCCTATAAGTTTTCGCATCGATAAAATATGAAACACAAAATTCCTTACTTATCGCATCTGGAAATAATCGGTGTTCTGTAAGTATCTGCGATAACCTTAAAATTCATTTTTTATTTGACTGGAATTTCCAGTGGAAGTCGATAAGTCGTGCTGTCAAATTGACAATTTTACATAAAAAAATAAATATTAATTACTTCTGTGTATTATCATAATCGATGCAACGATACACGAATCCCTTTGATATGCCCGAAGAACGAGTGAGTCTTCTGGAGGAAATGCGTCCACAGGCAGCAATGTGCAGCAAGTATAAATTTCCTACCAAAACTCGATCCTAATCCAAGCCTTCCATGTAAACCTTCTGAAGTTTTTCAAAGTAATTCCTTACGAAAACGTTGTCATTATAATGAAGTTTGTTCCCGATAATTATTCAGAAAATTCGCAGCAGTCAGATGTTAGAGTAGAGGGGATATTTTCTCTCTTTGAGAGATTTCTACGAAAAAAGTACGGGAACGCTTTAAACCAAAAAAATTGCAGCATTCTTTCCTAGTGTTGCTTAAGTACCGATAGTATTTATTTCCGATATCATCGATAGTTTTGAAAAAAATATCGATAGTACTGATACTATTGATACATTTATCAATTGAATAGGCGCAAATTATAAGTCATCAAATTCGATAAGCTTGTTCAATTTTTTAGATTTATGACTGCCTATCCAAAAAACAAAAGTGAAGCTTACCACCATTTATAAGTACCCTTATGGCTAAACACAATCACGCTTCAGCTTTGACTGCGTCACGTTACATTTCACACGCTTTGTGTCCCCTTTGAATGACATTTTCTAAATTTCGGATTTTGTTTTTGCTTTTTTCTGTCAAAGCGAGCAAAAGTTCAACCAGTTTCTACTTAAGATTTACGTTTGAGTTACGTTACCTTATATTGTACACGAACCAAACGTAACGTCAAAGCCGACATTGTGATAAGATGTATTGATTTCCTTGTAAATGTCAGGCGAAATCGAAGCAAAAGCGTGATTGTGTTTTAGCCATAATGTCTTTCAATGAAATTGTAAAAAATGATGGAAAAGGTTTTAGACAGCACGAGTGGCGTTCTTCTGCAATAGGTTTTCGCTTATTAACTGCGAAAATTCCTCGTGTAAGAGGAAATTGTTATGTATTTTTCTCTTGAATAAGGTCAAGCTCGAAATGTGAAGGTAAGTTTGAATTATTTAAACTATCGATAGTCGTTCGATTGTTTTTTAAACTATCGATGTAGCCGATATTTTTCACTATCTATACTTATACTATCGATAAACTGTCGAGAGTTCGAACATCACTACTTAAATGTCAAAAGATTGATGGAAACTTGCGAAACGATTTTTAAAATGTTTTGTTTATTATTTCAAGGGAAATGTTTTGCCTATTTGTTGCATCAGCTCCACCAACAAAACAATTAGTAATTTTGTAGGTGCTTCCACGCTTCCAGCAACAATTCTTCTCTACTCCTTCTTGCAAACAGCTGGCCTCAGAAGACTCAACTCACACTGCTCTGTAACAATTGCCTGAACCCTGCTGGGACTTCGTCAACAATATTCATGGAAAAGTTTACAGAACTACCGGTTTTGTATGTATTTTGTATGAACTTTTACAAATAACTGCAATCTTTATCAAACGTGTCGTAAATTTGATTTATTTATTGTCTTTTTTCAATTGTCAAACTGACGTTTGGCTGCTACTTTTTTCTGCCTTCAAAAATTTCTTGAGCAGAAATTCGCAGGGTGGGGACATTATTTTCTCTCTCACGAGCTCTCTCTTCTGCGAATTTCTACGAATTTTTGGTGTACGGGAACAGGAATTAGCAGAAATTTATAAGTACCCTTATGGCTAAACACAATCACGCTTCAGCTTTGACTGCGTCACGTTACATTTCACACGCTTTGTGTCCCCTTTGAATGACATTTTCTAAATTTCGGATTTTGTTTTTGCTTTTTTCTGTCAAAGCGAGCAAAAGTTCAACCAGTTTCTACTTAAGATTTACGTTTGAGTTACGTTACCTTATATTGTACACGAACCAAACGTAACGTCAAAGCCGACATTGTGATAAGATGTATTGATTTCCTTGTAAATGTCAGGCGAAATCGAAGCAAAAGCGTGATTGTGTTTTAGCCATAATGTCTTTCAATGAAATTGTAAAAAATGATGGAAAAGGTTTTAGACAGCACGAGTGGCGTTCTTCTGCAATAGGTTTTCGCTTATTAACTGCGAAAATTCCTCGTGTAAGAGGAAATTGTTATGTATTTTTCTCTTGAATAAGGTCAAGCTCGAAATGTGAAGGTAAGTTTGAATTATTTAAACTATCGATAGTCGCTCGATTGTTTTTTAAACTATCGATGTAGCCGATATTTTTCACTATCTATACTTATACTATCGATAAACTGTCGAGAGTTCGAACATCACTACTTAAATGTCAAAAGATTGATGGAAACTTGCGAAACGATTTTTAAAATGTTTTGTTTATTATTTCAAGGGAAATGTTTTGCCTATTTGTTGCATCAGCTCCACCAACAAAACAATTAGTAATTTTGTAGGTGCTTCCACGCTTCCAGCAACAATTCTTCTCTACTCCTTCTTGCAAACAACTGGCCTCAGAAGACTCAACTCACACTGCTCTGTAACAATTGCCTGAACCCTGCTGGGACTTCGTCAACAATATTCATGGAAAAGTTTACAGAACTACCAGTTTTGTATGTATTTTGTATGAACTTTTACAAATAACTGCAATCTTTATCAAACGTGTCGTAAATTTGATTTATTTATTGTCTTTTTTCAATTGTCAAACTGACGTTTGGCTGCTACTTTTTTCTGCCTTCAAAAATTTCTTGAGCAGAAATTCGCAGGGTGGGGACATTATTTTCTCTCTCACGAGCTCTCTCTTCTGCGAATTTCTACGAATTTTTGGTGTACGGGAACAGGAATTAGCAGAAATTCGTGAAAATTCGTACGAATTCGCAGATTAGGAACAGACTTATGGATTCATTATTTTTGTAGACAAGACACTGAGTTTGATTATACTGAAGCTAAAATTGAAGAAATCAACAAGAAACTTCAAGAATATCTAGACAAACAGGAAAAACATTTTGGCTGTCGGTTAAATTACTTTGGAAGCGACAAAAAACGTTTTCAACTTGAGGGTAATGATTACTTCCTTGAGGGACAGAAAAAAGGCACCAAACTATGCCGTCGTTTTCATACAAACGAAACAAAGGTAAGATGCTGAAAACCAAGAAACCAAAAAACTGTTTAACATTCTTTAATTTTTTTTTCAGAGCTTCCTTAAACAAATGCAACAAGCTGAAGATGACCGAAACAGCGTTTTGCGTGATTTATCTCGTAGGGTGTTCGAGAAGTTCTCAAATCACTATGATTATGGAAGCAATGAGTCGACAATGTGCTGACTCTAGATGTTTTGTGTTCACTTGCTGAATATGCCCAAAATGAAAATGTTATTTGTGTTCCTGAGCTGGTCCAAGATGCCGATTCACCATTCATTGAAATCGAAGAAGGCTATCATCAATGTGTGTCTGCTTATTCTTATATACCAAATGGAATCACTTTGGGATCGTCTGGAACGGCTCCATTGTCTCTCTTAACAGGACCAAATATGGAAGGTAAAAGCACCTTAATGCGGGAAGTTGGTCTCTTGGTGGTTATGGCACAGATTGTGAGTCAATTAATATTCCTTTATAAACATAATTTATTTATTTTATAAAGACTTCCTAGGAGCAACTAAGAAATGGACTGATTACCAGCTGAGATGCAACTTCCCGATTTCCATGGTTGTTGCTTCAGAACTTCTTAGTCCATTTAATGCATGGCAAGCACTAGAAGTTGTGAAAAAACACCTGTTAGGGCGCCTCTTGGTATGAAGACTCTCGATCCAGATGATTGGAATTACCGTGGAAACTATGACAAAAGTGATGATTCAGTTGATGCGACAGTTGCAAACGGTGCCAACTACCATCAAGGACCCGAGTGGGTGTGGCCATAATTGGATATTGGATATTATTTGCGAGCGAGATTAATTTTCGCCAAGAAGTGTGGATACCTATTGTAAATCTCGTTCCATTTCAACGAACTTTTAGATTTGAATACAATTAAACTGCCACTTGGGACATGATATGGCTTCAACAAGTTAATATACTTCACTTTTTTATATAACAAGAAAACACTCAAATCATATGTAGCTAAAAGAATAATAAGAATCAATTCTGTGTTTTTTTTTCTAATTTAAAGTAAATTTACAATAAAAATACATATTTTAACAAACTATTCGTTTCAATGCAATTTGGATGGAGTTTTTCTTTTTTATAGTTCTTATTCACATGCGTTTTGGAAGAGTCGAAGATGGGTGGATGTTCGAAGCTGCGACTTTGGTGTTCTTCGGGGACAGACGGTTGGCAGTAGAATTGTGTACGTCGCACGCGTGGACATAGTTCGGCAGAAGTGTAATCAAAGTTCTGGAGAGCAGAATATTCGAATATTTAATAAAAACAAATTCAATATTTAATTACACATTTATTTATTAAACGTGTATGCGAGGTACATTGGTTTAGGTACATTTTTGAGTACTTTGTACTCATAACAAAAAAAAACTTAACATTGGAAAAATCAGACTTCATAACTAAAAAAAAAACTTTAAAAAAATTCATAAATATTTTAAATAACTAAAACAAATGAAATATATACATATATAAAAAGGAACTAATTAACTTAACATTGAAAAAATCAGACTTCATAACTAAAAAAAAAAAACTTAAAAAAAAAATTCATAAACATTTTAAATAACTAAAACAAATGAAATATATACAAATATAAAAAGGAACTAATTCATTTTGAAAAAATTTATAATTTTTTCATTTTGCTTGATTATGGCTTCATTTTGTTGGAGGATTCTGTCCATCTTTTCATCCATTGTCCGTTGCAATCCCTTGGCCTCCTCCAGTACACCATTCTCGATGCTTTTGGAGGAGGAGATTCTACCTTCTCTATTAACAAAAATTTAAAGAGAGGGAGAACGATTAACTTACATCATTTACTGAAATTGAGCTTGTGCCAAGCTCTGGCATCTCCATCAACCGCATCGTTAGTGAATATGTGCAGCACCTTTTCTTCAAATTCGGTGAATTCCCGTGGTGCATCGGCTAAACCTCCACCGCCGGTCTTATTTAGGAAAGCCCGCTTTTCGTTAGCGAGCTTTCGCAAACCAAATTTGATATCAACCCAACACTGGAAGTAAATTTGTAAAAACATCAAAAGAATTTAAGCCATTTAAAGTTTTACCTTTGTCCATTGTTCTGTGGATTTAATAACACAGCCCAAAGAATTCATTGTTAAGGCAAGAGTCTCCCACTGGTCAGTATTTTGTTGCAAGGAGTTTGCCCCACTAAATTGCCCTCTTGCAAAGACTAAGTTTTCGCCCATGTAGTCGACGAGGTACGATTTTTGGGACTTGGATATTCTCGATGATCTCTGAAAATTAACATTAATATAAATTACAAACGAAAATTAAGCAGAACATAAATGCTTTTATTTGAATTACCTTTTTAGTTGAGTCCATTTTTACTTGCGATTATAGGGACTATAAGGCAAGTTATGCATTCGTAAAAAAAAAAAAAAAAAATTCTAACAATCAAACATGATATTACGATGATAGAGAAGTCAAAAAAAGTGGGTCCGGAAATTCCGTCCGTCTGTCTGTCTGTCTGTCTGTCTGTCTGTCTGTCTGTCTGTCTGTCCGTATCGATATCTACAGCCTAAACGGTTGGGCCGATTTGATTCAAACTTGGTATATAGTATTTTTAGAGTGCTCTTCCCGACAGTTTTTGAAATTGGCATTCTAGCTCCAAAACTAACGGTACCTGCCATATAACTTTTATTAAAAAACTTATTTTTCTCGAAAACGGCTCCTACGATTTTGATTAAACTTTCAGAATGATGTTTTCTGTGCAAAATCTATCTTTTAATTTTAATGGATTTTTCAGAAAAAGTTTTATAAAGGTACCTCCCATATGACCGGTTTTTTAAAATCAGACTTTCTCGTTAACTAATTGACGGATTTTGATGAAATTTTCAAAATATGTAGTGTTTTATGATTTAAATAATATTGCTTTTTTAAAATTTTCAAAAACATTTTTTTTTAATTTTAATAATTTTTTTAAAAAAATATTTTGTTTTTTGAATATTTTGAAAACAGATTTATAGATTTTTTTTTAAATTTTTCTCCTAGTATAAACTATAGATTTCTTAAAATTAACATACTAAAAAAAAATTTAAAATATGTTTTCGAAAAGTTTTTCAAAAAAAACATTTTTTTGAAAAAACTGGTCGAACGATTTTGAAATGAAAAATTCATAAAATAGAAAACAGCAAAAGAAATAAGATGGCTTACAACATTTTTTCCAAAAAACGTTATGAGTAGTGTTTTTTTGAATTCATAAATTTTTTTCCCCAACATTTTATTTCATATTGCTCGGCTAAGCCCTAGCCAAGCCATTAGTCAAATAAAAGAAAGTGACAACCTACATTACATACATACTTACGTATTTTAAAGTATTTTTCATCATCATAAAAGCACAGAATAAATAAGGAAGCCTTTGATTAACACACAAAAACAACTAACAAATAAAAAAAACTATTCGATTACTACTGAATGCAAAAATTTCAATCGAGAAAACAAAAGTTTACACCTTCCTATAAATAAACAAAACCACTGTGTTAACTTTTAATATTGTCTCTATACCTACTGGCTTAACAGTAGTTGGAACACGTATCTTAATTTTAGTACCTACCAACCTTATTATAGGTACCTAAATCCTTTATAAATTCCATTGGTCCCATATTGGGACGTATAAAGGTCCCTTTACCTAGCATTATTGCCGTACTGCTGATTCCGACGAATCTTTATGCCAGTTGTTCAAATTTTTCCATACCAAAATGAAAATTTAACTGAAAAAAGTCCTTTGTATCTTTCTATTAGCAAATTATATTATAAACAGTAAGCAGCAAGTGGTGCCCCGTGGCTTAGTGGTTAGTGTGTCGGACTGCTAAGCGAAAGAACCTGGGTTCAAATCCAGCTCATAGCCACCTTTTTTTCTGGTGTATTGCCTCTTGCGAGGAACTGACAAAACTTCCAAGAGTAAAATTAGTCTCGAAAAAGTGCATCTCATGTAGCCGTTCGGACTCGGTGGTAAACTGTAGGTCCCTTCCATTCTTGCAGAGTAACAACACACACACAGGAATGGTTGAGAGTATAAGTCACTAGGCCTTGGCTCCTTAAGGAACTGTCGCGCCAATAAATTTATTTATTTATTTTATTTTATAAGCAGCAAGTGGAAAGATAATACTACACTAAAAAACTGCAAAAGCTAACAATCCTATATATTTATGTGTTTATCCCTTTGTCGTGACGCATGTTCGTTCGAGCTTCACCCCAAAACGATTCTAAGGAAGTTGCACGTCATACAAAAAATATTAAAATAAAATCTTTGTCAAAAAGACGCCTGCACTTAAAAAGGATTAGCACATAAGAGCAAGTACGTGCGACCCAGTCGTGCCTTTTATTTAAGTATAGTCTTACCGCGTACTCAAAACCAAATGATAAAACTTGACGTTTAAAACGAAAAACTTATCGCACTTGAGAGATACAGAACCCCGTTTTATCGTTATCTTCCAGTATTTCATGCCGATCCGTTCCAATCGAAAAAATTATCGACTGTCAATGTTACAGAACCAGGTTGATGCCATTGTATATGAACTGCTATAGTACTATCATGGTGACATGTGGACCGTGGCGCTCCAAGCGGCTCTAGGTAAAATTAACTTGGTAAATTGAAAGAGGCGAACGAGGCGAACAAAGAGAATTCTAAGAGAAACTCTGTGAACATGTACTTTACTCTTTGCAGTTTGCAGTTTACATATATACAATGATGCGAGTAAAGTTTTTTTTTTGCACATCTTGATTGCTTCACACAAGCATGGTGACGAGATGGCTAGTTTTAAAAAAGGAATGACAAAAAAGAAGAAAAACGACTTTTGTAAATGAATGGTGTCTGGGGGGTTGGTATATGTTTAAGCTGGTTGATAAGTTTATTTTGAGTTTTATATTTTTTTCATATAAAACTTTCGAGGGTAGTACCTACATTCATACCTACATAATGTGTGTATTTACGTAGGTATACTTGATATATTATCTTTCATTGTATATACATTGCCTATAGTACTATCATGAGACGAGAAAAAATCTTTTTACCTAGAGCCGCTTGGAGTGCTAGTGTAGGGACATTTTATTTGAGTGAGAGAGAATTAAGAGCATGGTTTTTAGTGTTATGCTTTGTGCTTAGTTTATTGCGCATGTGCAATGTGAGGCAAGAAAAAACAGAAGGAGAACATGAAATAATTCAGTATTTTGTTTTGTTCATTGTATACCTATGTACATGTATATAAACAGCTAGCAGTTTTGAAGTTAATACATAATGGTTTCGCTTAGCTGAGGCTTACAGTTTTTTGTAAGGATTTATACACGATCCAACATTTTCATTGTATACGTTTTTTTTATGTGGAATATGTAATATGAGAACTGGTTCTTACATAAATATTTATATATGCGTACGTCATTGACCAGACTTTTGATTTGAGTTTTTTAGGATTTTCAAGTTTTGTACGAGCACAACCTACATACATATTTGTCATATTTGTACATATACCTATACACCATTGACCAGACTTTTGATTCGAATTCTTTAGGATTTTCCATTGTATATGAACTTCTATAGTACTATCATGGTGGCATGTGGACCGTGGCGCTCCAAGCGGCTCTAGGTAAAATTAACTTGGTAAATTGAAAGAGGCGAACGAGGCGAACAAAGAGAATTCTAAGAGAAACTCTGTGAACATGCACTTTACTCTTTGCAGTTAACATTTATATACAATGTTGCGAGTATAGTTTTTTTTTGCACAACTGGATTGCTTCACACAAGCAGGGTGACGAGATGGCTAGTTTTAAAAAAGGAATGAAAAAACTGAAGAAAAACGACTTTTGTAAATGAATGGTGTTTGGGGGTGGGTATATGTTTAAGCTGGTTGATAAGTTTATTTTGAGTTTTATATTTTTTTCGTATAAAACTTTCGAGAGTAGGTAGATGTTTAGGTATGTACCTACATACATACCTACATAATGTGGGTATTTACGTAGGTATACTTGTTATATTATCTTTGATAAAATGTTCAGCTAAATTCAGGTCGATCGGTCGGTCGTCGGTGTGGTAGATGGTGTGAGCGAGGGTGAGGGAGATACTAACAAGGAAAACTTAATAATTGTGTATAACCTGTTCTTGGTGACGGTGAACAACGAAGAGGATGGACAATGATTTTATTTTTTGAATTTTCATTTCATTGGCTTCGTTATCGTTGATGTTGAATTTTATGCAAAAGTAGCTTTGCGATTATAGGGACTATAAGTCAAGTTTAGGATTCGTGAACATAAAAAAATTGTGATAATAATCAAACATTACATTACGATGATAGAGAAACATATTTGAGTTACTGGCGAAATTCTGTCCGTCTGTCTGTAGGTCTGTATGTACGGATGTATTTTGGACTATAGCCTAAACCGATGAGCCAATCGTCTTCAAATTTAGAACTTAAGCTTTGTATATACACTGCATATAGTACTACCATGGAGCATCATTTTTTAGTTCTGAGTCTAGTCGCAATGAGGCGTGCTGAAATTGCCAATCGGTGTGAATATAGAATAAGTACAGACAACAAAAGTTTATTAAATACTGGTAAAATATCGGTAAAGGTTCTCGTCTTCACTATTTAGAGTTAGTTCTGAATCAACCAGGAAGATGGCCAGACGAAAAATGACCACCATGAGAGTACTATAGAAAATGTATATACAATGACTTAAGGTTATTTTGAATTTTTTCAATTTTTACTTGCGATTATCGGGACTATAAGGCAAGTTTAGAATTTGTGAATATAAAAAAAAATTAGATAACAATGAAACATGACATTACGATCATAGAGAAGTCTAAAAAAGTGATCGACAAAAAATGACTGTCTGTCTGTCAGTAGGTACGTATAACGAGCTGCAGCCTAAATGGCTTAAGCGATTATCTTTAAACTTGGTGTGTGTGATTATTTTGGCATTCCCCAGAGGAGACATTGAAATTTGAATTGTAGGCCTAAAAGTAAAGGAAGTGCCATATGACCGTTGAGTTGAGTTGTTTTCTTGATTGAAATTTTTGCATTCAGTAGGTAATCGAGTATTTTTTTTATTTGTTATTTGTTTTTGCATGTTTATGTGTTTATCATAGGCGTCCTTATTATTTATTCTGTATGCTGTATGCTGTATGCTGTTACTATCATGAAATGCTTTAAAATAAATAACGCTAAATAAATAATAATACAAATAACGAAGTTTGCTTTCATTAGACTAGTGGCAAAATTTGGGGGAAAATATTAAACAAATAATTTTTTTATGAAATCAAAAAACACTATTCATAACGTTTTTTGGAAAAAAATGTTGTAAGCCATCTTATATCTTCTGCTGTTTTCTATTTTATAATCTTTTCATTTCAAAATCGTTCGACCAGTTTTTTGAAAAACTTTTCGAAAACATATATATATAATTTTTTTGACTATGTCAATTTAAAGAAATCTATAGTTTATACTAGGAGAAAATTAAAAAAATCTATAGATTCGTTTTCAAAATATTCAAAAAACAAAATAAGTTTTTTTAAAAAATCATTAAAAATTAAAGAAAAATGTTTTTGAAAATTTTAATAAGCAATATTATTTAAATCATAAAACACTACATATTTTGAAAATTTTATCAAAATCCGTTAATTAGTTAACGAGAAACTCTAATTTCAAAAAACCGGTCATATGGGAGGTACCGTTATAAAACTTTTTCTGAAAATCCATTAAAACTTAAAGATAGATTTTGCATAGAAAACATCATTCTGAAAGTTTTATCAAAATCGTAGGAGCCGTTTTCGAGAAAAATAATTTTTTCATTAAAAGTTATATGGCAGGTGTCGTTAGTTTTGGAGCTAGAATGCCAATTTCAAAAACTGTCGGGTAGAGCAATCAGAATCAAATGGGCCCAACCGTTTAGGCTGTAGATATCAAAACGGACAGACAGACAGACAGACAGACGGACGGAATTTCCAGACCCACTTTTTTTAACTTCTCTATCATCGTAATGTCATGTTTGATTGTTAGAATTTTTTTTACGAATGCATAACCTGCCTTATAGTCCCTATAAATCGTAAGTAAAAAACTATTCGATTACTACTGAATGCAAAAATTTCAATAGAGAAAACGAAGGCTTACACCTGCCCCTAAATAAACAAATTAGCACACAGGAGCAAGTACGTGCGACCCAGTCGTGCCTTTTATATGTATATTTATTTTTTCTGAAATTCTTTATTTAAAAAAATAATATGATTGAACGGACTTTTGGCTTTAAAAAAGGTATAGCACATTATTTTAAATGTTGCCGTTATTTTTAAATATACCTATATATATATATGTGCAATTGCTAGCATACGCTGACGACATAGACATTATTGGCAGAACTCGGCGAGCTGTCACTGGAACGTTTGCTAGCATTGAAGCTGAAGCGGCTAAGATGGGACTAGCAGTCAATGAGGCCAAAACGAAGTACCTGCTGTCCACAAAAAGGGACACACAACACCGGCGGATTGGACAAAACATCACAATAGACAGGTACAACTTTGAGGTAGTTAGGGACTTTGTGTACCTCGGATCCGCTATAACATCTGACAACAACATCTCGTCAGAAATAAAGCGAAGAATTACTCTTGCGAATCGCTGTTTCTATGGGCTAGGAAGGCAATTGAGTAGCAAAGCCCTCTCTCGAAAGACAAAGGAGACTCTGTATAAGACCCTAATCATCCCAGTCTTGGCTCTATGGCGCCGAGGCATGGACTCTATCTAAAGCGGATGAAGATATCCTTAGTCGTTTCGAGCGTAAGATTCTTCGGAAGATTTTTGGCCCTATCTGCGTTAACGGGCTTTGGAGGAGAAGGTTCAACCAAGAACTATACGAGCTGTACAGCGACATTGACCTGGTCAAAAAAATACGCATATCACGTTTAAGATGGCTAGGTCATGTAGAGCGAATGGACAACAATGCTCCGGCTCGCAGGATCTTCGATTCCATCCCAGAGGGTAGACGCAGTCAAGGAAGACCTCGCCTTAGGTGGCGCGCTCAAGTGGAGGACGACCTCAACCAACTTGGAGTGCAAAACTGGAGGCAGCTAGCCAAAGACCGAGTTGGCTGGAGAGGCATGTTGGTTGAGGCCCAGGTTCGTCCCGAACTGTAGCGCCACCTAAGTAAGTAAGTATATATATATATATTTTAGTATAAGATTACTTAGGCTACTTACATTTTCCTGAATATCAATTTTGGTTGTAATCGGTTACCAGTTCTCAGAAAAGTCGATGCCAAAAAAAACTCCTATGGGTGGTACCAGTTTTAGCCCACCGTCATATTTTTTTTAACCAAAATAGAATGAAATTCTTGGAGCTGTTTTTGACCAAAATAAGCTTTTACTTGACGATTATATCGCAAGTACCGTAAATATTTCAGCTAAAAAAAAAAAACTAAAAAAATCTTATGTCGAATGTCAAAATAAACTTATATTCCAAATTTAAAGACAACTGGCCAAACCGTTTAGTAGACGGACAGAATTTTGCCAGTGACTCAAATATGTTTCTCTATCATCGTAATGTTATATATGATTGTTATCTCAATTTTTTTTCTGCACGAATGCATAACTTGTACTTAGTACCTATACCTATAATAATTGCAAGTAAAAATTAAACAATTAGGTATTACAAATGTAAAAAACCCGTGGTATTTTTAGCAATTCTATTGAAGATTAGTACAAAGAAATATTTTGGTTTAACTATAAATTTCTTTCCCGCGAGCTAAGCTGGGTAGGTCAACTATGTACCTATTATATAAACCTCAAACAAACAAAAGATCTTTGTTACTATAAATCAATAATATATAATCAATCAATAATAATATAAATCAATTTACAAACAATTTTTGATTGAATTTCTGCACATAGTTCATTCAGATAGGTACCTACATATGTATGTACCTAAATGTATATGTAGGTACCTATCTAAATGGAAAGTAAAATTCAAAACAAAAATCCATCCACTGCAAGGACGTTTGTATCTTTGTATAAATATAGCAAGAAGTAAGTTTGTGTTTAAATTTCAAGAATGAATGTGTACATTATTTGAAGACGACAACCTTCATAATAGTAAAAAAAATTGAAAATCCTAAAGAATTCGAATCAAAAGTCTGGTCAATGGTGTATAGGTATATGTACAAATATGACAAATATGTATGTAGGTTGTGCTCGTACAAAACTTGAAAATCCTAAAAAACTCAAATCAAAAGTCTGGTCAATGACGTACGCATATATAAATATTTATGTAAGAACCAGTTCTCATATTACATATTCCATATAAAAAAACCTATACAATGAAAATGTTGGATCGTGTATAAATCCTTACAAAAAACTATTAGCCTCAGCTAAGCGAAACCATTATATATTAATCATTGTGTATGAATTTCTATAGTACTATCCATTGTATATACATTGCTTATAGTACTATCATGAGACGAGAAAAAATCTTTTTACCTAGAGCCGCTTGGAGTGCTAGTGTAGGGACATTTTATTTGAGTGAGAGAGAATTAAGAGCATGGTTTTTAGTGTTATGCTTTGTGCTTAGTTTCCTGCGCATGTGCAATGTGAGGGGAGAAAAAACAGAAGGAGAACACGAAATAATTCAGTATCTTGTTTTGTTCATTGTATATATGTATATAAACTGCTAGCAGTTTTGAAGTTTATATACAATGGTTTCGCTTAGCTGAGCCGAATACTTTTTTGTAAGGATTTATACACGATCCAACATTTTCATTGTTTACGTTTTTTTTATATGGAATATGTAATATGAGAACTGGTTCTTACATAAGTATTTATACATGCGTACGTCATTGACCAGACTTTTGATTTGAGTTTTTTAGGATTTTCAAGTTTTGTACGAGCACTACCTGTATACATATTTGTCATATTTGTACAAATATACACCACTGACAAGACTTTTGATTCGAATTCTTTAGGATTTTAATTTTTTTTACTATTATGAAGGTTGTCGTCTTCAAATAATGTACACATTCATTCTTGAAATTTAAACACAAAGTTACTTCTTGATGTATGTATACAAAGATACAAACGTCCTTGTAGTGGATGGATTTTTGTTTTGAATTTTACTTTCCATTCAGATAGGTATACCTACATATACATATAAGTACATACATATGTATATGTAGGTATCTATCTGAATGAACTACCTATGTGCAGAAATTCAATCAAAAATTGTTTGTAAATTGATTTATATTATTATTGATTGACTATATATTATTGATTTATAGTAACAAAGATCTTTTGTTTGTTTGAGGTTTATATAATAGGTACTAGTTGACCTACCCAGCTTAGCTCGCGGGAAAGAAATTTATAGTTAAACCAAAATATTTCTTTGAACTAATCTTCTATAGAATTTCTAAAAATACCACGGGTTTTTTACATTTGTAATACCTAATTGTTTAATTTTTACTTGCAATTGTTATAGGTACTAAGTACAAGTTATGCATTCGTGCAGAAAAAAAATTTGAGATAACAAACAAATACCTATAACATTACGATGATAGAGAAACATATTTGAGTCAATGGCAAAATTCTGCCCGTCTACTAAACGGTTTGGCCAGTTGTCTTTAAATTTGGAATATAAGTTTATTTTGACATTCGACATAGGATTTTTTTAATTTCTTTTTTAGCTGAAATATTTACGGTACTTGCGATATAACCGTCAAGTAAAAGCTTATTTTTGTCAAAAACAGATCCAAGATTTTTTTATGTAAGAAATCAATGTGCATTCAATTTTGGTTAAAAAAAATATGACGGTGGGCTAAAACTGGTTCCACCCATAGGAGTTTTTTTTTGGCATCGACTTTTCTGAGAACTGGTTAGGTAACCGATTACAACCAAGATTGATATTCAGGAAAATGTAAGTATCCTAAGTAATCTTACACTAAAATATATTTATATATAGGTATATTTAAAAATAACGGCAACATTTAAAATAATGTGTTATACCTTTTTTCTCTATGATCGTAACGTCATGTTTCATTGTTATCTAAATTTTTTTTATATTCACGAATTCTAAACATCAACGATAACGAAGCCAATGAAATGAAAATTCGAAAAATAAAATCATTGTCGATCCTCTTCGTTGTTCACCATCACCGAGAACAGGATATACACAATACACATACACATGTGCTTATTAAGTTTTCCTTGTTAGTATCTCCCTCATCTTCGCTCACACAATCTACCACACCGACGACCGACCGATCGAACTGAATTTAGCTGAACATTTTATCAAAGATAATATAATAAGTATACCTACGTAAATACACACATTATGTAGGTATGTATGTAGGTACATACCTAAATATCTACCTACCCTCGAAAGTTTTATATGAAACAAATATAAAACTCAAAATAAACTTATCAACCAGCTTAAACATATACCCACCCCCCAGACACCATTCAATAACAAAAGTCGTTTTTCTTCTTTTTTGTCATTCCTTTTTTAAAACTAGCCATCTCGTCACCCTGCTTGTGTGAAGCAATCCAGTTGTGCAAAAAAAAAACTATACTCGCATCATTGTATATATGTAAACTGCAAACTGCAAAGAGTAAAGTACATGTTCACAGAGTTTCTCTTAGAATTCTCTCTGTTCGCCTCGATCGCCTCTTTCAATTTACCAAGTTAGTTTTACCTAGAGCCGCTTGGAGCGCCACGGTCCATATGTCACCATGATAGTACTATAGAAGTTCATATACAATGGTACTATCATGGTGACATGTGGACCGTGGCGCTCCAAGCGGCTCTAGGTAAAATCAACTTGGTAAATTGAAAGAGGCGAACGAGGCGAACGAGGCGAACAAAGAGAATTCTAAGAGAAACTCTGTGAACATGTACTTTACTCTTTGCAGTTTGCAGTTTACATATATACAATGATGCGAGTATAGTTTTTTTTTTGCACAACTGGATTGCTTCACACAAACAGGGTGACGAGATGGCTAGTTTTAAAAAAAGGAATGAAAAAAAAAGAAGAAAAACGACTTTTGTAAATGAATGGTGTGTGCGGCGTGGGTATATGTTTAAGCTGGTTGATAAGTTTATTTTGAGTTTTATATTTTTTTCATATAAAACTTTCGAGGGTAGTACCTACATTCATACCTACATAATGTGTGTATTTACGTAGGTATACTTGATATATTATCTTTCATTGTATATACATTGCCTATAGTACTATCATGAGACGAGAAAAAATCTTTTTACCTAGAGCCGCTTGGAGTGCTAGTGTAGGGACATTTTATTTGAGTGAGAGAGAATTAAGAGCATGGTTTTTAGTGTTATGCTTTGTGCTTAGTTTATTGCGCATGTGCAATGTGAGGCAAGAAAAAACAGAAGGAGAACATGAAATAATTCAGTATTTTGTTTTGTTCATTGTATACCTATGTATATGTATATAAACTGCTAGCAGTTTTGAAGTTAATACATAATGGTTTCGCTTAGCTGAGGCTTATAGTTTTTTGTAAGGATTTATACACGATCCAACATTTTCATTGTATACGTTTTTTTTATATGGAATATGTAATATGAGAACTGGTTCTTACATAAATATTTATATATGCGTACGTCATTGACCAGACTTTTGATTTGAGTTTTTTAGGATTTTCAAGTTTTGTACGAGCACAACCTACATACATATTTGTCATATTTGTACATATACCTATACACCATTGACCAGACTTTTGATTCGAATTCTTTAGGATTTTCCATTGTATATGAACTTCTATAGTACTATCATGGTGGCATGTGGACCGTGGCGCTCCAAGCGGCTCTAGGTAAAATTAACTTGGTAAATTGAAAGAGGCGAACGAGGCGAACAAAGAGAATTCTAAGAGAAACTCTGTGAACATGCACTTTACTCTTTGCAGTTAACATTTATATACAATGTTGCGAGTATAGTTTTTTTTGCATAACTGGATGGCTTCACACAAGCAGGGTGACGAGATGGCTAGTTTTAAAAAAGGAATGAAAAAACAGAAGAAAAACGACTTTTGTAAATGAATGGTGTCTGGGGGTGGGTATATGTTTAAGCTGGTTGATAAGTTTATTTTGAGTTTTATATTTTTTTCATATAAAACTTTCGAGGGTAGGCAGATATTTAGGTATGTACCTACATTCATACCTACATAATGTGGGTATTTACGTAGGTATACTTGTTATATTATCTTTGATAAAATGTTCAGCTAAATTCAGGTCGATCGGTCGGTCGTCGGTGTAGTAGATGGTCTGAGCGAGGGTGAGGGAGATACTAACAAGGAAAACTTAATAAGCACATGTGTATGTGTATTGTGTATATCCTGTTCTCGGTGACGGTGAACAACGAAGAGGATCGACAATGATTTTATTTTTTGAATTTTCATTTCATTGGCTTCGTTATCGTTTATGTTGAATTTTATGCACAAGTAGCTTTGTGATTATAGGGACTATAAGTCAAGTTTAGGATTCGTGAACATAAAAAAATTGTGATAATAATCAATCATTACATTACGATGATAGAGAAACATATTTGAGTTACTGGCAAAATTCTGTCTGTCTGTCTGTAGGTCTGTCTATACGGATGTATTTTGGACTATAGCCTAAACAGATGAGCCAATCGTCTTCAAATTTAGAACTTAAGGTTATTTTGACATTTTACACAGGAGTTTTTTCAATTTTTACTTGCGATTATAGGGACTATAAGGCAAGTTTAGAATTTGTGAATATAAAAAAAAATTAGATAACAATGAAACATGACATTACGATCATAGAGAAGTCTAAAAAAGTGATCGACAAAAAATTACTGTCTGTCTGTCAGTAGGTATGTATAACGAGCTGCAGCCTAAATGGCTTAAGCGATTATCTTCAAACTTGGTGTGTGTGATTATTTTGGCATTGGGGACATTGAAATTTAAATTGTAGGCCTAAAAATAAAGGAAGTGCCATATGACCGTTGAGTTGAGTTGTTTTCTTGATTGAAATTTTTGCATTCAGTAGGTAATCGAGTATTTTTTTATTTGTTAGTTGTTTTTGCATGTTTATGTGTTTATCATAGGCGTCCTTATTATTTATTCTGTACGCTGTATGCTGTTACGATCATGAAATGCTTTAAAACAAATAACGATAAATAAATAATAATACAAATAACGAAGTTTGCTTTCATTAGACTACTGGCAAAATTTGGGGGAAAGTATTAAACAAATAATTTTTTTATGAAATCAAAAAACACCATTCATAACGTTTTTTGGAAAAAAATGTTGTAAGCCATCTTATTTCTTTTGCTGTTTTCTATTTTATAATTTTTTCATTTCAAAATCGTTCGACCAGTTTTTTGAAAAACTTTTCGAAAACATATATATAATTTTTTTTGACCATGTCAATTTAAAGAAATCTATAGTTTATACTAGGAGAAAAAATTAAAAAAATCTACAGATTCGTTTTCAAAATATTCAAAAAACAAAATAAGTTTTTTAAAAAATTATTAAAAATTAAAAAAAAATGTTTTTGAAAATTTTAATAAGCAATATTATTTAAATCATAAAACACTACATATTTTGAAAATTGTATCAAAAACCGTAAATTAGTTAACGAGAAAGTCTAATTTCAAAAAACCGGTCATATGGGAGGTACCGTTATAAAACTTTTTCTGAAAATCCATTAAAATTAAAAGATAGATTTTGCATAGAAAACATCATTCTGAAAGTTTTATCAAAATCGTAGGAGCCGTTTTCGAGAAAAATAAGTTTTTCGTTAAAAGTTATATGGCAGGTGCCGTTAGTTTTGGAGCTAGAATGCCAATTCCAAAAACTGTAGGGTAGAGCACTCTAAAAATACTATGTACCAAGTTTGAATCAAATCGGCCCAACCGTTTAGGCTGTAGATATCGATACGGACAGACAGACAGACAGACGGACGGAATTTCCGGACTCACTTTTTTTAACTTCTCTATCATCATAATCCATTCTTGCAGAGTAACAACACACACACAGGAATGGTTGAGAGTATAAGTTACTAGGCCTTGGCTCCTTAAGGAGCTGTCGCGCCAATAAATTTATTTTATTTATTTTTCTATCATCGTAATGTCATGTTTGATTGTAAATTTTTTTTTACGAATGCATAACTTGCCTTATAGTTCCTATAAATCGCAAGTAAAAAACTATTCGATTACTACTGAATGCAAAAATTTCAATCGAGAAAACGAAAGCTTACACCTGCCCCTAAATAAACGAATTAGCACACAGGAGCAAGTAAGTGCGACCCAGTCGTGCCTTTTATATGTATATTTATTTTTTTCTGAAATTCTTTATTTAAAAAATAATATGATTGAACAGACTTTTGGCTTTAAAAAAGGTACCTATAGCACATTATTTTAAATGTTGCCGTTATTTTTAAATATACCTATATAAATATATTTTAGTGTAAGATTACTTAGGCTACTTACATTTTCCTGAAAATCAATTTTGGTTGTAATCGGTTATCTAACCAGTTCTCAGAAAAGTCGATGCCAAAAAAAAACTCCTATGGGTGGTACCAGTTTAAGCCCACCGTCATATTTTTTTTAACCAAAATAGAATGCACATTGATTTTTTACATACAAAATTCTTGGAGCTGTTTTTGACAAAAATAAGCTTTTACTTGACGGTTATATCGCAAGTATCAGCTAAAAAAGAAATTAAAAAAATCCTATGTCGAATGTCAAAATAAACTTATATTCCAAATTTAAAGACAACTGGCCAAACCGTTTAGTAGACGGACAGAATTTTGCCAAATATGTGTCTCTATCATCGTAATGTTATTAGGTATTTGATTGTTATCTCAAATTTTTTTTTCTGCATGAATGCATAACTTGTACTTAGTACCTACCTATAATAATTGCAAGTAAAAATTAAACAATTAGGTGTTACAAATGTAAAAAACCCGTGGTATTTTTAGCAATTCTATAGAAGATTAGTACAAAGAAATATTTTGGTTTAACTATAAATTTCTTTCCCGCGAGCTAAGCTGAGTGGGTCAACTAGTTCCTATTATATAAACCTCAAACAAACAAAAGATCTTTGTTACTATAAATCAATAAGATTATATATATATATATAAAAAAAAAAATCTTTTTACCTAGAGCCGCTTGGAGTGCTAGTGTAGGGACATTTTATTTGAGTGAGAGAGAATTAAGAGCATGGTTTTTAGTGTTATCCTTTGTGCTTAGTTTTCTGCGCATGTGCAATGTGAGGCAAGAAAAAACTGAAGGAGAACATGAAATAATTCAGTATCTTGTTTTGTTCATTGTATATACCTATGTATATAAACTTCTAGCAGTTTTGAAGTTTATTATTAGGATTTTCAATTTTTTTTACTATTACGAAGGTTGTCGTCTTCAAATAATGCACACATTCATTCTTGAAATTTAAACACAAACTTACTTCTTGCTGTATTTATACAAAGATACAAACGTCCTTGCAGTGGATGAATTTTGCTTTCCATTCAGATAGGTACCTACATATACATATAGGTACATACATATGTATATGTATGTACCTATCTGAATGAACTATGTGCAGAAATTCAATCAAAAATTGTTTGTAAATTGATTTATATAATTATTGATTGATTATATATTATTGATTTACAGTAACAAAGATCTTTTTTTTTGTTTAAGGGCTTAGGTATATAATAGGCAATAGCTGACCTACCCAGCTTAGCTCGCGGGAGAGAAATTTATAGTTAAACCAAAATATTTCTTTGAATTAAACTTCTATAAAATTGCTAAAAATACCACGGTTTTTTAACATTTGTAATACCTAATTGTTCAGTTTTTACTTGCAATTATAGGTAGGTACTAAGTACAAGTTATGCATTCGTGCAGAAAAAATAAAAGGCACGACTGGGTCGCACGTACTTGCTCCTGTGTGCTAATCCTTTTTAGGTACAGGCGTCTCTTTGGCAAAGATTTAATTTTAATGTTTTTTTGACGTTCAACTTCTTTAGAATCGTTGTGGTTTGAAGCTCGAAGGAACATGCGTCATTGTTAGCTCTTGCAGTTTTTTTAGTGTATTACCTTTCCACTTGTTGTTTACTGTTTATAATATAATTTGCTAATAGAAAAATATAAAGGACTTTTTCAGTTCAATTTTCATTTTGGTATGGAAAAATTTGAACAACTGGCATAAAGATTCGTGGGAATCAGGAGGAGGGCAATAATGCTAGGTATAGGGACCTATACCTAAGGGTGTCAATAACAATAATTTACTTTTTGAAATCAAATTCATTAAAATAGTGTGATATTTTGGCCTGGGGTTCGACAAATAAAACTCAATCAAAATTCCAAAATAATACAACAAATCTCTTTATTTTATAAAACACAACGTCTTTCAGTTTAAATAACACCAATTTAACTTATTTCACTTATTCACAATTCAAATACGTTTTTATAATTCAACACTTTTTATTTAATCTCAATTCAATCACTTTTTACTAATGCTTCCAGTTGTTAACAATTCCACTTTCGAAACTAAACTGAACTCTCAATGCAATCTACTCTTGTATTTATACAACTTTAAAAGCTTCTGGAAGCTTCTGTCGGGTTCTGGCACAATCTAAGCTTTCGGTAACAATTCGAGTCTCGAATTGTTTCGTCAAGTTCGATTTAGTACTAAGTTAAAACATGTTGCAAATATGTAGCATACTTTTAGGGGCATGGTTGTTGTACACAATAAATGGTGGTTGTTGTACACAATGAATCCAACAGATGTCGTTAGTTTACAAAATGTATCCTCCGAATATCTAAACTTGTTGCCACATCACATTGTCCCCCTCTTAGTTTTGTTCGTCCCGAACAAGCACATCATCATTGTTTCCGTGGTAACGATGCAGTCGATCCACATGGACAATTTTCATTTTTGCTCTTGGTCCTCGTTGGATTCGGAAAACGACGTCATTAATGCGCGTAACTATTTGGTAGGGACCTTCCCAGTCCTGCTGAAGCTTGGGCGATTTTCCCTTTTTGCGATGTGGGTTATAAAGCCATACCAGATCTCCCTCATTGAATTCAGGTGCTGTTGCTCTCGCATCGTATCTGGTCTTCATGCGGTCACTCGCAATTTTTATGTTGTTTCTTGTTCTCTGGTGAATGTCGTTGATCCTTTCTCTAAGATCTAACACGTAGTCCTCTTCGCATTTTGGGTCTTCAATAGGAAATCCGAATCTTAGCTCACTTGGAAGCCGGGCAGTTCGTCCAAATAGAATTTCGGATGGAGTGTATCCAGTTGTACTATGAACCGCATTCCGGTAGGCCATAAGAAATAAAGGAATTCGCCGATCCCAATCCCGTTGGTTCTCGTTCACGACTTTGGACAGATGTTCCTTCAAGGTCTTGTTAAATCTTTCTACCATTCCATCAGACTGTGGATGAAGAGGTGTTGTCCTTGTTTTCTTTAACCCGAGTGATGCGCATACTTCCTGGAATACCTTCGACTCGAAGTTTCGCCCTTGGTCGGAATGCAATTCCATAGGCACCCCGAACCTGCACACCCAGTGGTCCACTATCTGCTCGACAACGGTCTTAGCTTCTTGATTGGGTATCGCAAAAGCCTCCGGCCACTTGCTGAAGTAGTCCATGACAACAAGGATGTAACGGCTACCGTTTTCAGTTTCCGGGAACGGGCCTGTGATGTCAACGGCGATTCTTTCAAACGGGGCGCTCACGTTGTACTGGTGCATTTTACCTCGTGTTTTGACTTTGGGTCCCTTGCTAGCTGCGCATGTTGTGCACTTTCGACACCAGCTCTCTACATCGTTTCTCGCGCTTAGCCAATAAAAGCGTTCCCGTACCTTTTCCAGTGTTTTGTTGATTCCCAAGTGCCCACCGGATATTCCAGCATGCATTTCTCGTAGGATCTCCTCTACTTTCGATCGTGGAACCACAAGCTGCATCTTAAAGAATCTTCCATCCGGCATTTCCCATTTACTTCGCAAAACACCATCTTCCACTTGCAGAGAGTCCCACTGCGCCCAGTATGCCTTTAAAGTAGGACTTCTGTCGGAGATGTCTCTTGCGTTTGGTTTCTCCATAGATTCCTTCCAGGCAAGGATTGGCTCGATGTCAGGGTCTTCTTTTTGTGCATTACGAATTTCTTCGGCACTCCAACCCTCTACAGGTTCGGCTCTTATTCTCTGGACAGATATACCTTCATCCTTTTCCTCTTTTCGCGCACAATGTTTGCAACTGGGCTCACATGGTCTGCGGGAAAGCGCGTCCGCATTGCAGTGCAGTCTTCCTTTGCGATGCTGTACTTCGAAGTCGTAAGTCTGCAATCGTTCGATCCATCTTGCTACTTGCCCCTCAGGATTTTTGAACTGTAGCAACCATTTTAAAGCGGCGTGATCGGTACGCAGGATGAATCTCTGTCCATACAGATATTTATGGAAATGTTTTGTCGCCAGTATCAGAGCAAGGAGTTCCCGTCTGGTTACACAGTAGTTTCTCTCTGGTCGCGACAGAACTTTGCTGAAATAGGCTACCACTTTCTCCTGCCCATCGTGTATCTGCGACAGAACTGCTCCAACACCCACGTTACTAGCATCCGCGTCCACAATAAATGTTTTGCCAGGGGTGGGGTAAGCTAGTATTGGTGCCTCACAAAGTCGCTGTTTTAGATGTTGAAAGCTTCTTTCGCACTCACCTGACCATTTAAATTGTCTACCCTTCTCAGTTAGCTGGTGCAGACACTTTGCGATTCCGGCAAAATCTTTGACGAACCTCCTGTAATAAGTGGCGAGACCTAGAAAGCTCCTCAGCTGGTGTTTATCTTCGGGAACTGGCCAATTTCTCACGGTTTCGATTTTCTCCGGGTCAGTGTTTACTCCATTTGATGATATCACATGTCCCAAATATTTCACCTCAGCTTTGAACAGAGCACATTTCTTTGGATTTAGTTTCAAATGTGCAGTTCGAAGTCGTGTAAACACCTCCCTCAAGTTGTCGCGATGTTCAGCGAACGTCTTTCCCACAACGATGACGTCATCCAAGTACACCAGGCAGGTTTTCCATGTCAGACCCTGTAACACACGTTCCATTAAACGCTCAAAGGTGGCTGGAGCGTTACACAAGCCAAATGGCATAACGGTAAACTGCCATAGTCCATTTCCCGTTGTGAAAGCGGTCTTTTCTTTGTCTTCTGGATGGATCTGTACCTGCCAGTAGCCACTTTTCAGATCGAGGGTGGAAAACCATTTCGCTCCAGAAAGGGTATCCAAGGTGTCATCTATTCGAGGCAAGGGGTAGCTGTCCTTCTTGGTGACATCGTTGAGCCTCCGGTAATCCACGCAGAATCGAGTGCTGCCGTCCTTCTTTTTCACTAGTACAACGGGTGATGCCCACGGACTTTTTGAGTTTTCGATTAGGCCGTCTTTTTCCATGGTTGATATCATCTCATCGACTTCCGACTGTTTTGCCAATGGAAGTCTTCTAGCAGGTTGTCGGATCGGTCTGTTATCGCCGGTGTCTATTCGGTGCTGTACTAGGTGTGTTCGACCATAGTCTCCATCCTGCGATGCAAATATATCAGCAAACTCGCCAATGAGATTTTTGGCCATGGTTTTCTGCTCCTGATTTAGCTCACAGTTTCCAAGGATAGCATTACATACCTCAGCCAATTTTGTTGCAGAAACAGGACTCGCAGATTCACTCCCAGATGTTGTCAATATGGCTGCAATGGGTACGCATCTTCCAATCACCTCTCCTTGTTTGAGCTTGACGGAGTGTTTGTTCGGATTCATCAGCCTTACCGGAGCCATGTTTTTCTTTGGTTCCACTAAAATCTTTCCAACGATATAGCTTGGAAAGTCCTCTTTATTATCTGCTTCAATGAAATAGAATCGGTGGTTCCCAGGATCACCCTCCAAACGCGTCCAAAGAACTGTCTCTGAAGAAGGTGGTAGGACTTCATCTCTGCTTATAACCGCCCGAAGATTCACAGCGTTCTCGTTTCCGTATACCATAGGGATCTCAACGGTTCGATACCTTAACACTTGCATTCGAAGGTCTATGATTACCTCATGTGCCTTCATGAAATCCACTCCAATGATGCATTCGTCGCATATGTCGGCTACCAAGAATGCATGTGAGAAGGTCAACCCTGCCAGTTGTATCTTTAGAAATACCTCCCCGTATACTTTTGCTGCTTCTCCCGTAGCTGTCTTCAGAGTGTAGCAGCTGGTGTTATGTAGCCAAGATGTCTGAACAAGGTCTCTTCTGATTATGGAGGCTGTGGCACCCGTGTCGATAGTGGCCACACATTTTCTGTTTCTGATGACTGTCTCCACTGTCAAGCTCTTGCTGCAGCGTGTAGTTTGCGAAACTTGGATGATGGTCCTGGGGGCGTCGATTCCATCAACCAACTTCAGCCCCGCGAAGTTGGTTCTTAGGCGTTTCCCGCCTGCTGTTGATCAGAAGCTTGTCCAGCAGTGTGAGTGTTATTCCTGCCAGATGCTTCGTCATTCTGCCTCCTCCTTGCGCAATGTGGGCAGCTTACCTGTCTAGGTGGAGATCTGCATTGTCGCTGTAGGTGTCCTAGCTTGTTGCAATTCCAGCATCTCATTTGACCTCGAGCAGTGTTCAGGTTTTGTCTTTCAATGTCGACACGTTGACATGAGCACTCTAGCGTAGCCACTTCCCTGACGCGATGGCTACTTTGCGAAGCTTGGTCTGCTGCTTCCATTGTCAGGGCAAATGCTAAAGCCTCAGCGAGCGTTTTCTTACCTGCCATTCTCACAGCCATTTGTAGTTTTCCATCTGCAATGGCATTAGTGAACGCATCAGTTGCCAGTTCATTTATGATTTCCCTGCTGGTATTGGGATAAGACAAATTTGCCAAGCGCTCGATGTCAGCTTGCAATTGTTGTAGCGTTTCACCTCTTGTCTGGACCCTTCGGCGCAACTGGACTCGGTAAACTTGCTGCATGTGGTCGTCGCCAAACCTCATCTCGATTGCCTTGACCATGGCATCATAATCATGATGTTTGTCTTCAGGAATGGTCTGCAGCAATTCGGCAGCTGTTCCTCTGAGCGCAAGCGTAAGAGCAATTGATTTGTCTTCGCTGTCCCAGTTGTTCGTCAAGGCGGCAGCTTCGAACTGCCTCTTATAAATTGGCCATGATGTTTGACCATCGAAGACAGGGGGCTGCATTTCCTTTCTTCGTGGACCGTCGCTCGAATATTCCCGAACCTTCTGCTTTTTCAAAGAATCAAATTCCTTAGCCAGATGTTCGTACTGTTGTTCTACACTTTCTACTTGCTTTCCGAACTTTTCTTCTAAGCTTTCTATTTTGGCTTCAAATTTCTGATCTACTATTTGAAGTCTTTCGCTTAGTTGATTCTGGAGAGTTTCTAATGAATTCTTTTGTTCATCGAATTTACTTTCGAGAACTTCCTGGAGAATTTCCAACGAATTCTTCTGCTCATTCTTTTGTTCGTCGAATTTCGACAGAAGCAACTTTATGAGAGCAGGCATTTCATCGGCTGTACTTACTGTGCATTCTCTCCCTTGCTCTTCAACATCGAACAACATGGTATCGGGGTCTCCACCATCCTGAGTGATAGCATTCTGAAGTCGGAGCAATAGTTCCTTTTTCAGCCCCGAAGTCTGAAGATTTCGTTTTCCTAATTCTTCTTTCAACTCAGCTGTTGTTAATTGTTCTAACTTGCGACCCATTTTATATAACTGAAACACTATTTTCGCAACACAGTCAGTTTTATTTTAATGTCTCTTCTAGAAAGATCTTTTTCCAACACTATTTTTAACAAAAATGCTCGCTATTCACAGTTTTATAGCACAATCAGTTCAATAGTTTCTGGAAAATTCCACTTTCACAATTAAATGAGTCACCGAAACTGTTTTAGAAAATGTCACTATGGAATTTTCTAGCACTTTACTGAGTTTTATCCCCAATTTCTGACACCAATGTGATATTTTGGCCTGGGGTTCGACAAATAAAACTCAATCAAAATTCCAAAATAATACAACACAACGTCTTTCAGTTTAAATAACACCAATTTAACTTATTTCACTTATTCACAATTCAAATACGTTTTTATAATTCAACACTTTTTATTTAATCTCAATTCAATCACTTTTTACTAATGCTTCCAGTTGTTAACAATTCCACTTTCGAAACTAAACTGAACTCTCAATGCAATCTACTCTTGTATTTATACAACTTTAAAAGCTTCTGGAAGCTTCTGTCTGGTTCTGGCACAATCTAAGCTTTCGGTAACAATTCGAGTCTCGAATTGTTTCGTCAAGTTCGATTTAGTACTAAGTTAAAACATGTTGCAAATATGTAGCATACTTTTAGGGGCATGGTTGTTGTACACAATAAATGGTGGTTGTTGTACACAATGAATCCAACAGATGTCGTTAGTTTACAAAATGTATCCTCCGAATATCTAAACTTGTTGCCACATCACAATAGCTTAATTATGTTTAAAGGATTGATAAACGTATAGTGTAGGTAGGTATTAATGGAATTTATTAAAGATATCAGGTACCTATAATAAGGTTGGAATGAAGGTAGGTACTAAAATTAAGATAGGTACACATTCCAACTACTTTTAAGCGAGTGGGTATAGAGAATATATTAAAAGTAAACAGAGTGGTTTTGTTTATTAAGGCAGGTTTAAACTTTTGTTTTCTCGATTGAAATTTTTGCATTTAGTAGTAATCGAATAGTTTTTTTATTTGTTAGTTGTTTTTGTGTTTATCATAGGCTTCCTTATTTAGTCTGTGTGCTTTTATGATGATGAAATGCTTTAAAATACGTAGGTATGTGTTTAAGTTTTCACCTTCTTTTATTTGACTAATGGCTAAGGCTTAGCCAAGCAATATGAAACAAAATTTTGGGGAAAATATTAAACAAATAAAATTTGTATGAAATCAAAAAAACACAATTCATAATGTTTTTTGGCAAAATTGTTGTAAACCATGTTATTTCCTTTGCTGTTATGTTATGAATTTTTTATTTCAAAATCGTTCGACCAATATTTTTAGAGTACTCTACCAGAATGTTTTTCGAATTGGCATTCTAGCTCCAAAACTAACGGTACCTGACATATAACTTTTAATGAAAAGCTTATTTTTCTCGAAAACGGCTCCTACGATTTTGATAAAACTTTCTGAAGTGTTTTTTATGCAAAATCTATCTTTTAGTTTTAGTGGATTTTTCATAACAAAGTTTTATTTTTTTTTAAATCAGACTTTCTCGTTAACTAATTGACGGAATTTAAGTGAAGTGTCTGATGATTTAAATAATATTGTATATTAAAATTTTCAAAAACATTTTTTTTTAATTTTTAATATTTTTTTAAAAAATCTTATTTTGTTTTTTTGAATATTTTGAAAACGAATCTATAGATTTTTTTTTAACTTTTTTCTCGTAGTATAAACTATATATTTCTTTAAATTGACACATTGAAAAAAAAAATTAAAATATGTTTTCGAAAAGTTTTTCAAAAATCTGGTAGAACAATTTTGAAATGAAAAAAATAGAAAATAGAAAACAGCAAAAGAAATAAGATGGCTTACATTTTTTCCAAAAAAACGTTATGAATAATGTTTTTTTAATTTCATAAAAAAAATATTTGTTTAATATTTTCCCCCAAATTTTGTTTGAGGTACAGCTCCTTATAGGTACATACTGACAGACAGACAGATAGACAGACAGACAGACAGACATTTTTTGTCGATCACTTCTTTTAGACTTTTCTATGATCGTAATGTCATGTTTCATTTTTATCTATTTTTTTTTATATTCACGAATTCTAAACTTGCCTTATACCTAGTCCCTATACCCGCAAGTAAAAATTGAAAAAACTCCGCTGTAGAATGTCAAAATAACCTTAAGTTCTAAATTTGAAGAAGATTGGCTCAACCGTTTAGGATATACCTACCTAGTCCAAAATACATCCGTACAGACAGACCTACAGACAGACAGACAGAATTTTGCCAGTAACTCAAATATGTTTCTTTATCGTCGTAATGTAATTTTTGATTATTATCACAATTTTTTATGTTCACGAATCCTAAACTTGACTTATAGTCCCTATAATCACAAAGCTACTTGTGCATTAACTTCAACATCAACAATAACGAAGCATGAAATGAAAATTCAAAAAATAAAATCATTATCGATCCTCTTCGTTGTTCACCGTCGCCAAGAACAGGATATACACAATACACATACTCATGTGCTTATTAAGTTTACTTGTTAGTATCTCCCTCACCCTCGCTCTCACCATCTACAACACCGACGACCGACCGATCGACCTGAATTTAGTTGAACATTTTATCAAAGATTATATACCAAGTATACCTACGTAAATACACACATTATGTAGGTATGTATGTAGGTACATACCTTAATATCTACCTACCTCCGAAAGTTTTATATGAAAAAAATATAAAACTCAAAATAAACTTATCAACCAGCTTAAACATATACCAACCCCCCAGACACCATTCATTCACAAAAGTCGGTTTTCTTCTTTTTTTTGTAATTCCTTTTTTTTTAAAACTAGCCATCTCGTCACCCTGCTTGTGTGAAGCAATCCAGTTGTGCAAAACAAAACTATACTCGCATCATTGTATATAAACTGCAAACTGCAAAGAGCAAAGTGCATGTTCACAGAGTTTCTCTTAGAATTCTCTTTGTTCGCCGCGTTCGCCTCTTTAAATTTACCGAGTTAACTTTACCTAGAGCCGCTTGGAGCGCCACGGTCCACATGTCACCATGATAGTACTATAGCAGTTCATATACAATGCGTTTCTCGATCAATTTTCTCGATGCGATAGTTACAGAACAGGGGTCCAGGTACCTACATAATATCCTAAATAAATTCCATGAATACACCCAACATGAGTTTATCATTCATTCACACACACAATTCACACTTTTTTACATTTCCTAAAGAAATAAAATGGCGTTTAGATTATTTCACCCAATCCTAGTGCTGCCGATCATCTTCAATAACTGCCTCAAAACATGGAAAACTGCAAAAGTGGTGCCCGTTCCGAAGAAATCCAACAGGACTAGCGTCGAGGGATATAGTTTATTTCGCTTCTTTGCTGTGTCAGCAAAGGAGTGGAGGAACTTATCCTTCTTCAGCTTCATCATTTCTTCTGGGAAAGGGAAATCATACCTGAATGTCAGTATAGTTTCCGAGCACGACACTCCACCATCCATCCGCATCTTGGACTGCACTCCGACGTGACACACGGACTCAACAAGAAAGAGACGACAGTCGCCTGTTTACTGGACATCGAAAAGACATCTTCGATACAGTTTGGGTAAAAGGACTAATATTCAAACTGTCAAGTCTAGGACTACTACGATAAGGACAAAGACAACAGCAAAATACCTTGGAGTGAATTTCACTAACCGCTTCAAATTCAACAAGCACGCTTCATTTATGCTTAAGAGAGCCAACTTCTCCCAACATCTGGTCTTTCTTCTCTTAGGAGAAGAAACGGACTAAGCACCAATACTAAGCTCCTCATCTATAAACAGCTGATCTGCCCAGTTCTGACGTACGCTTGTCCTATTTGGTTCACCATATCACCAACATATATGAAGAAGATCGAAGTTTTTGAAAAGATGATCCTCCGTACTGTACAGGTCTACACCGAAACCTCATTACAATGAGATATGTCGCAAACAAGAAGCTATATGAAGACACCAAGTTGATCCCAATAAATCAGTTCAAGACACAGCTCTCCAAAAATATTTTGAGGAACTTGGAGGACCACCCCAACTTGGAAATCCAGCAACTACTCCAGCAACAACTAGAGCCCAACTATTGCTACCTCAACATTCGACCCATCACAGACGACCGATTCGAGGATATAACGAACTATGAGAACCAGCAACGGACACAACAGAGGATAAACAACACCGCATCCTAACCCCAATTTTTTAAAACCAAAGACAATTAATTATAATTAAGAATTTCAATTAAAAGATTATGCAAACAAAAACATGATATAAGTACAAATATAGCATTGGGACGTGATTTATTTTAGATATAAGTTAGTTTAAGACCGATTGTACATAAATTCTAACGAATGTAATAAAAATAATCTAATCTAATTCACCCAATACAATTTAACGTACTTTATTCGAAAAATCAAAAGTCACAAAAATCGAATAAATGCTTTGAGGTTCACTTTAATTTTTTTTAATTTTATTCTACAATGTGACTGCACATATGAGCAAGTTCGTGCGATCCAGTCGTCCAATTTATATTCTTCACGAATGCATATCTATGCATTATAGTACCTATAATCGCAAGTAAAAAGGGGCGTTTTAATACCGTAACAAATATTGGGTCCACAGATTCACTTATATGTATCCTCTTTCTTCCTGTTTTTAAACGACGGTAATGATTTCTATGATCTAGGATCTTTTTCTCTTGTATGATCTTCACTTCTGGCGGCTCCATCGTCAGGATTAATTGATTCACTCAGAACTCAGAACAGAACTCTAATAAAGAGCTAAGGACTCAATATGCATCCCTGGTGCACTAAAAACTTTGGTGACTCCTCTGGATCATCTTATCTTTCATTTAAGTTACTATTACAAGTCCTTGATCATCTGCATGGATATTCCCGGATCCGAAGATTCACATCTTCTTCCAGAACACTGGGGGTTACTCGTCTGAACCTTTCTAGCTTTCCATATAAATATAAATAAGCAACTTCATCTTGGTTTTTTTTATGTTAACACAGTCATTATAAATAAAAATATTTTAACTCAAAACACAATTTGTTTGCCATATTTTTGTGCATTAATACATATCACGAGGAACGATGTCGTTGATCTAGAGACATGTGAACATGTTTTATGACCATAGATAAAACTTTGGTTGAAAAACAAGAAAAAAAGCACGAGCAACAGTCGTTACTTTCAGCAAATATTACTTTAAGTAGGTAAATATTTACGTTGTTAATTATACAGAAAGAAAAACAATTAGAGCCACATCTTTTCTGGCTGGAATTTTTTATTTATTTTTTTTTTTCAAATTTATGGCTGAAAAGACAGAAAGCTATAATAAAGTTCTATTGAGTGATCTATAAATTTAAACCTATACAACTCTTTAAGTAAATAAGTACTTTTAGCCTATAGACAACTTAAGCACCATACTTTAATTAAAACCAAGTTTAGTAAATTTTCGAAAAGAATAGCCAAGGCCAACCTTAAGATACGAAAAATTTAGGAGTATTAAAAAAATGGAAAAGGATGTAATATAATGCGACCTACCAACGAAAAATATTTGTTACGTTTTGAACACCAAAATTGGAAGGAAGATATTCCTCAGGTAATTGAATTTTAGAACGAATATAAAAATATCAGGTTAGATTCGTCGGCAAAACAGTTAAGTGGATTAGAAGCTTCATATGAGAGACAGAATCCCGAAAGCCAAAATCCCGAACATTTTTTCGGGATTTCTTTTTTAGAATTTGTTTATTTGTTACGACGTTCTTTTTTGGATCAGAGTTCAAAAGTATGTACATGTATTTTAAATGAAAATTTTCTGGATTTTGTCATTTCGGAATTTTGGGTTTTCGGAATTTTAGAATTTCTGGATTTTTGATTTTCCGGATTTTGGATTTTCGGGATCTTGGGTTTTCAGGTTTTTTGGAGTTTTGGGATTTTGGTTATCGGGATTGTGTCCGTCTGCTGAGAGAATATTAATAAAACTTAGGCAAAGCTTAACCAAAGGCTTAAAACCGTTAAAAAACTGTCTTCTTCGATGTTAAACTATATCTATCTATCAAATGCCTTAGAAATATTAAGCGCAATATTTATTGTAACTCCACAGCGATTTAAAGATTTGTTTCACTCTTGGGAGAGCTATGCCATCAGATCACCAGGAGATGGTGTTATATATGATACATCTAGTTCGCTTTAGGTGTCAACATCAACTGACTTTTGTTGTAAAACTTAAGCTAAGCTCACTACACCAATTATTTATGAATGTAACTCGTGTCGTCATAATGCACGTAATGCTACAATTCTTTGTTTTATTATTATTATTATTATTATTATTATTATTATTATTATTATTATTATTATTATTATTATTATTATTATTATTATTATTATTATTATTATTATTATTATTATTATTATTATTATTATTATTATTATTATTATTATTATTATTATTATTATTATTATTATTATTATTATTATTATTATTATTATTATTATTATTATTATTATTATTATTATTATTATTATTATTATTATTATTATTATTATTATTATTATTATTATTATTATTATTATTATTATTATTATTATTATTATTATTATTATTATTATTATTATTATTATTATTATTATTATTATTATTATTATTATTATTATTATTATTATTATTATTATTATTATTATTATTATTATTATTATTATTATTATTATTATTATTATTATTATTATTATTATTATTATTATTATTATTATTATTATTATTATTATTATTATTATTATTATTATTATTATTATTATTATTATTATTATTATTATTATTATTATTATTATTATTATTATTATTATTATTATTATTATTATTATTATTATTATTATTATTATTATTATTATTATTATTATTATTATTATTATTATTATTATTATTATTATTATTATTATTATTATTATTATTTTTATTATTATTATTATTATTATTATTATTATTATTATTATTATTATTATTATTATTATTATTATTATTATTATTATTATTATTATTATTATTATTATTATTATTATTATTATTATTATTATTATTATTATTATTATTATTATTATTATTATTATTATTATTATTATTATTATTATTATTATTATTATTATTATTATTATTATTATTATTATTATTATTATTATTATTATTATTATTATTATTATTATTATTATTATTATTATTATTATTATTATTATTATTATTATTATTATTATTATTATTATTATTATTATTATTATTATTATTATTATTATTATTATTATTATTATTATTATTATTATTATTATTATTATTATTATTATTATTATTATTATTATTATTATTATTATTATTATTATTATTATTATTATTATTATTATTATTATTATTATTATTATTATTATTATTATTATTATTATTATTATTATTATTATTATTATTATTATTATTATTATTATTATTATTATTATTATTATTATTATTATTATTATTATATTATTATTATTATTATTATTATTATTATTATTATTATTATTATTATTATTATTATTATTATTATTATTATTATTATTATTATTATTATTATTATTATTATTATTATTATTATTATTATTATTATTATTATTATTATTATTATTATTATTATTATTATTATTATTATTATTATTATTATTGTTATTATTATTATTATTATTATTATTATTATTATTATTATTATTATTATTATTATTATTATTATTATTATTATTATTATTATTATTATTATTATTATTATTATTATTATTATTATTATTATTATTATTATTATTATTATTATTATTATTATTATTATTATTATTATTATTATTATTATTATTATTATTATTATTATTATTATTATTATTATTATTATTATTATTATTATTATTATTATTATTATTATTATTATTATTATTATTATTATTATTATTATTATTATTATTATTATTATTATTATTATTATTATTATTATTATTATTATTATTATTATTATTATTATTATTATTATTATTATTATTATTATTATTATTATTATTATTATTATTATTATTATTATTATTATTATTATTATTATTATTATTATTATTATTATTATTATTATTATTATTATTATTATTATTATTATTATTATTATTATTATTATTATTATTATTATTATTATTATTATTATTATTTTTATTATTATTATTATTATTATTATTATTATTAGTATTATTATTATTATTATTATTATTATTATTATTATTATTATTATTATTATTATTATTATTATTATTATTATTATTATTATTATTATTATTATTATTATTATTATTATTATTATTATTATTATTATTATTATTATTATTATTATTATTATTATTATTATTATTATTATTATTATTATTATTATTATTATTATTATTATTATTATTATTATTATTATTATTATTATTATTATTATTATTATTATTATTATTATATTATTATTATTATTATTATTATTATTATTATTATTATTATTATTATTATTATTATTATTATTATTATTATTATTATTATTATTATTATTATTATTATTATTATTATTATTATTATTATTATTATTATTATTATTATTATTATTATTATTATTATTATTATTATTATTATTATTATTATTATTATTATTATTATTATTATTATTATTATTATTATTATTATTATTATTATTATTATTATTATTATTATTATTATTATTATTATTATTATTATTATTATTATTATTATTATTATTATTATTATTATTATTATTATTATTATTATTATTATTATTATTATTATTATTATTATTATTATTATTATTATTATTATTATTATTATTATTATTATTATTATTATTATTATTATTATTATTATTATTATTATTATTATTATTATTATTATTATTATTATTATTATTATTATTATTATTATTATTATTATTATTATTATTATTATTATTATTATTATTATTATTATTATTATTATTATTATTATTATTATTATTATTATTATTATTATTATTATTATTATTATTATTATTATTATTATTATTATTATTATTATTATTATTATTATTATTATTATTATTATTATTATTATTATTATTATTATTATTATTATTATTATTATTATTATTATTATTATTATTATTATTATTATTATTATTATTATTATTATTATTATTATTATTATTATTATTATTATTATTATTATTATTATTATTATTATTATTATTATTATTATTATTATTATTATTATTATTATTATTATTATTATTATTATTATTATTATTATTATTATTATTATTATTATTATTATTATTATTATTATTATTATTATTATTATTATTATTATTATTATTATTATTATTATTATTATTATTATTATTATTATTATTATTATTATTATTATTATTATTATTATTATTATTATTATTATTATTATTATTATTATTATTATTATTATTATTATTATTATTATTATTATTATTATTATTATTATTATTATTATTATTATTATTATTATTATTATTATTATTATTATTATTATTATTATTATTATTATTATTATTATTATTATTATTATTATTATTATTATTATTATTATTATTATTATTATTATTATTATTATTATTATTATTATTATTATTATTATTATTATTATTATTATTATTATTATTATTATTATTATTATTATTATTATTATTATTATTATTATTATTATTATTATTATTATTATTATTATTATTATTATTATTATTATTATTATTATTATTATTATTATTATTATTATTATTATTATTATTATTATTATTATTATTATTATTAATATTATTATTATTATTATTATTATTATTATTATTATTATTATTATTATTATTATTATTATTATTATTATTATTATTATTATTATTATTATTATTATTATTATTATTATTATTATTATTATTATTATTATTATTATTATTATTATTATTATTATTATTATTATTATTATTATTATTATTATTATTATTATTATTATTATTATTATTATTATTATTATTATTATTATTATTATTATTATTATTATTATTATTATTATTATTATTATTATTATTATTATTATTATTATTATTATTATTATTATTATTATTATTATTATTATTATTATTATTATTATTATTATTATTATTATTATTATTATTATTATTATTATTATTATTATTATTATTATTATTATTATTATTATTATTATTATTATTATTATTATTATTATTATTATTATTATTATTATTATTATTAATATTATTATTATTATTATTATTATTATTATTATTATTATTGTTATTATTAATATAGAATACAATTCAAAACATAATTCCGAAATACAAAAATAATAGAAAAATTAATAGTTACATTATCCAAATACTGAATACCATAATAAAAACATAGTTTTTTTTTCATTTTCGTAAAATAGAACAAAAAAAACTAGAAGGAATGAATTTTAAAAACCTTAGCACTCCTGGTTCTGCAAGTCTCGTCAGACATTGTTGAAGTTAATGGCTTGATGTCATCTGAACACTGCACAATCTTAGTTACATTTCGAATATCAGAACTGTTTCGCCTGTATTTCTCGCCATCAATTTGCACTATGTAAGATCTCGGACTATGCCACTTTTTAGAAATAGTTCCTGGTTTCCAAATCTTTCCATCTCTTACCATAACCCTATCATTAATCTCAAATTCTGGTCTAACCCGAGATGTTTTGTTATAATATTTTTCCATATTTTTTCTTTTTTTATAAGCTGATCGCCGATATCCTGTTCTATTTTTGGTTTAAAGAAGTTTAAATGAGCTGGAAGTGTTGACCTAAGTCTTCTATTTTTGCATAAGTTGAGAAGGCGATGCAGACATGTCTTTGTAGTCCAATAAAGCTAAGTATAATTCCTCTTCATTACTACTTTTCCTAAGCAAATTTTTCGATATATGCACAGCTCTTTCAGCTAATTCATTTGATTTTGGGTAATGAGGACTAATTGTCTCGATTATAAAATCTAATCCTTTTGCGAATTTCTTGCACTCAAATAAAGAAAACGGAACATTGTCTGCTATGACAGTATTGGGAATACCCCAATAAGAAAAAATCTCCAGCCATTTAGATATGATTTCGTTTGATGATTTATTTTTAATTTTCTTTAACTCTAACCATTTGCTATGATAATCTATCAAAGCTAAGTAGCTTTTTCCGGCAAATTCTAAGATATCACACCCTACTTTTTGAAAGGGAAGCTGTGGAATTTCATGTGAAATTAATGGTACCTTACAATTTTTGTTGCGATACTTTTGACAAAGTTTACATTCCGTTGCTATTTGTTCTATGTCCCCCCAAATGTGAAGCGTTAGTTGGCGAAGTATTTCAGATCTCATCACTGTAGGAACTATAATTCGATTTTCAAAAAACAAAATCTCATCTTCGATAAATATGCTATGACGCATTTTATCGAAATATTTCAAATCCTCATCTACTTTATGTTTATCATTTGGCCATTCTTTCTGACTCAGATTTTTAATTTATTCAATATGGGATCTTCACTAGTGTTCCTTTTAAAATCACATTTTCTTTCCTCGCTTACGTTAATTGACAAAACTGCTTCTGTTATAGTAGGGTCCTCCTCAAACTTGCCTGTATGTTCATAATATCTAGATAAATAATCGGCTATATGTAAAAGTATTTAACTGTAATATCAAAATTCAACAGCTTAAGACGCATTCTTTGCAACTTAGAAGACGGAATTTTATCTATTTGCGTACTCATGATGGCTTCTAAAGTTTGTGATCACTGTAGATAAGAACATTGCGACCATAAGTATAAAACTTAAATTTCTTGCATGCATATAAAATAGCGAGAATTTACTTCTCTATCTGGGAATAATTACGCTCGTTAAACTCCTGGATGCAAACGAAATTGGTTGATTATCTTGTAACAGACAGCAACCCAACCCGTTTTGAGAGGCATCCGTTTGAACACATATATTTTTTGATTCTTCGAATGGTTTCAGAATTGGTGAATTCAAAATAAAATTCCTTATCATTTCAACTGTCTTTGAATGTATATCTAACCAATTGAAAATAACGTTTTTTAAAAAAAAAGATCTCTCAAAGGAGATGTTAAATCTGCTAAATTGGGAATAAACGCTCCTACATAGTTTATCACACCTAAAAACTTTTGCAGATCCTTTTTATCTTGTGGATTCTTCATCTTCTATATAGCTCGTATTCGGTCTTCATCTGGACGAACACCATTTTCCGAAAAAACATGGCCTAGGTACTTTATTTCTTTTGGATTTATCTGCATCTTATCTGGATATTATTTTCTCTAGCTCTTTGAAGTACGGCCAGAAGATTTTCGTCATGCTCTTCCTCTTCGCACATTTTGGGCCTTCAATATGAAATCCGAATTTCTATCTCACTTGGAAGCCGGGCAGTTCGTCCAAATAGAATTTCGGATGGAGTGTATCCAGTTGTACTATAACTATGAACCGCATTCCGGTAGGCCATACGAAATAAAGGAATTCGCCGATCCCAATCCCGTTGGTTCTCGTTCACGACTTTGGACAGATGTTTCTTCAAGGCCTTGTTAAATCGTTCTATCATTGCATTCTTTGTACTGGTGCATTTTACCTAGTGTTTTGACTTTGGGTCACTTGCTAGCCGCGCATGTTGTGCACTCTCGACACCAGCTCTCTACATCTACATCGTTTCCTACGCTTAGCCAATAGAGGCGTTCCCGTACCTTTTCCAGTGTTTTGTTGATTCCCAATTGCTGCATCTTAATTCTAACTCATTTACATAAATGCGCCTCAAAGATTATCACATATATGAATATTAATTAATAAAAAATAATAATAATAATAGGGTGCCTCACCTAATAAATGTGGCAAATGTTTTTTAAAACTAGTACACAATTTCAACGAATCTAAGAAATAAAGATAATACTAGTTCTTATAAGAAATATTGAGCGGAACCAAAAAATAACCAGAAATATGAAAGACAGAAAGTTACACACAAAAACTTCGCATAAATTTGATGAAACTTTTAGACAGACTAAATGAGGCCGTGCATTAGAGTGCGGTTGGGATGCGAATTGCAATTGAATATATCTACAAAATATTTTCCATTTAACAATTGAGCAAAACCGAAGTCATTTTTTTTATTTAAAAAAAAATATTAAATATTAGTGCTGGATATTCTGAAAACAATTACAAAAATTAAAATTATTGCCTATTTTGATAATTAAATAATAATATAATTCACATAAAATAATAAAAAAAAAATTGGAACTCGAATTAATAAAATTTTATTGAAACAAAAAATTAAAAAGCAACACCCTTTACAAAAATTTTCATGTTTTACCAAACGTTTTACAGCACAAATTAAGACGTTTTCAAAAGCTCTTATTTGGAATCTAAACTAACCAAGAAACTACAATAAAAATATTCTGTATCCGGCAATTTGTTAGACATACATTGTTGGTTTTTTGTCTGGTTGCATGTAACATTGAGAAAAAAGGGAAATTTTCTTTTGAAGCTTGTCTATTTCAAAATTACTATGTCTTCGCTTTTATTTCCCTGTCTGCATTACTAAACTTAGTAGCTTAGTAGTTTTTTTGAGGTGATGAATATTGCATCACATTCTCTGGACAAACTGTTTTGCCTTTCATAATTGTTCGATTTTTTTTATTTCCACATTTTCATAAAATGTTTCTTCATTTTGAAAAAAAAAAAACGTTTAAGATAAAAAAGAGGAATGTCAAAGTGACAGTAGATGACATAAAGACTTCTTCAAAATAAAATTTTAAGAATTCGTTAAGAGGTTGTAATAAAACCTCTTAAAAAATTATTTAAGAGAATAAAAAGAAATACTCTTAAAGCCCTTGAACAAATTCTTTTTAAAGAGGGTTTAAAAAGGACTCGCAAGGAAGCAATAAACAAATATTTGTCAGTTACATCAAAAAGATGTTTTAAAAAGAATTTTTGGTAGGGTTCAAGCAAACAACACTTAGTATGAGTGAATTTAGAGGACACAAAGTGCAATAGTATTACGAAGATACATTTAAAACTTTACTAAGAGTTGATAAATTTGGTTGCAGACATCTGCTAGAGTTTATGTTTTGCTTGGGTAGTTTGTCTATGGTCGCGACAGAACTTTGCTGAAATAGGCTACCACTTTCTCCTGCCCATTGTGTTTCTGCAACAGAACTGCTCCACAATAAATGTCTTGCCAGGGGTGGGGTAAGCTAGTATTGGTGCCTCAAAAAGTCGCTGTTTTAGATGTTGAAAGTATCTTTTGCAATCACCTGACTATTTAAATTGTCTACCCTTCTCAGTTTGCTGGTGCAGACACTTTGCGATTCCGGCACTTCACGAACCTCCTGTAATATGTGGTGAGACCGAGAAAGCTCCTCAGCTGGTGTTTGTCTGCGGGATCTGGCCTTTCACGGCTTCGATTTTCTCCGGGTCAGTTTTCACTCAATTTGATGGTATCACATGTCCCAAATACTTCACCTCAGCTTTGAACAGAGCACATTTATTTGGATTTAGTTTCAAATGTGCTGTTCGAATTCGTGTAAGTACATCCCTCAATATGTCGCGATGTTCAGCGAACGTCTTTCTCAAAACGATGACGTCATCCAAGTACACCAGGCAGGTTTTCCATGTCAGACCCTGTAACATACGTTCCATTAAATGTTCAAAGGTGGCTGGAGCGTTACGCAAGCCAAATGGCATAACGATAAACTGTCATAGTCCATTTCCCGTTGTGAATGCGGTCTTTTCTTTGTCTTCTGGATGGATCCGTACCTGCCAGTAGCTACTTTTCAGATCGAGGGTGGAAAACCATTTTGCTCCAGAAAGGGTATCCAAGGTGTCATCTATCCTTGGCAAGGGGTAGCTGTTGTTCTTGGTAATATCGTTGAGCCTCCGGTAATCCACGCAGAATTTAGTGCTGCCGTCCTTCTTTTTCACTAGTACAACGGGTGATGCCCACGGACTTTTTGAGTTTTCGATTAGACCGTCTTTTTCCATGGTTGATATCATCTCATCGACTTCCGACTGTTTTGCCAATGGAAGTCTTCTAGCAGGTTGTCGGATCGGTCTGCTATCGCCAGTGTCTATTCGGTGCTGTACTAGGTGTGATTGACCATAGTCTCCATCCTGCGATGCAAATATATCAGCAAACTCGCCAATGAGATTTTTGGCCATGGTTTTCTGCTCCTGATTTAGCTCACAATTTCGAGGATAGCATTATATACCTCGGCCAATTTCGTTGCAGAAACAGGACTCGCAAATTCACTCCAAGATGTTGTCGATATGGCTGCAATGGGTACGCATCTTCCAATCACCTCTCCTTGTCTGAGCTTGACGGAGTGTTTGTTCGGATTTATCTTACTGGAACCATGTTTTTATTTGGTTCTACTAAATTTTTTCCAACGATTTAGCTTGGAAAATCCTCTTTATCATTTGCTTCAATAAAATATAATCGGTGGTTCCTAGGATCACCCTCCAAACGTGTCCAAAGAACTGTCTCTGAAGATGGTCGTAGGACTTCATCACTGCTTATAACCGCCTGAAGATTCACAGCGTTCTCGTTTCCGTATACCATAGGGATCTCAACGGTTCGATACCTTAACACTTGCATTCGAAGGTCTATGATTACCTCATGTGCCTTCATGAAATCCACTCCTATGATGAATTCGTCGCATATGTCGTCTACCAAGAGAAGGTCAACCCTGCCAGTTGTATCTGTTGTTCCACTGTTCTTTGAGATATGCCATCAGATCACCAGTGGAACGATTGCTGCGGAAGCCAGACTGACGGTCATGGAGAAGCCTTCAATCTTTGAGATATTCCTTAAGCTGACGGTTAATCAGCGTTTCCATGACCTTAGAAAGGAGGGATGTTAGTGCAATGGGTCGGTAGGAGGAGGGGGAGGATGGGTCACCTTTCTTAGGGACAGGCTGGACAAATGCTGTTTACCATGTTCTAGGAAAGATTCCAGAAGCGTAGAAGCGATGGAAAAAAGCTTACGCAGTGGCTTTCCCAGTGAGGAAGAACACCAATTTAGAAGAATCGGGGGTATACCATCCGGGCCAGCACATTTCTGTATATCGAGATCTTTGAGAACTCTTGCTACTGTACGAGTGCGGAAAAAAATCTGTCCCATGGAAAAATTTACAATCTCAAGCACAGGAGGGGCAACGTTGCTGTGAGGAAACGTGGAGCTGGCAGCGAAATAAGCGGCGAACAAGTTTGCCTTCTCTGAAGAGTAAACAATTGGTTTGTTATTGTCGATGAGCGTTAGAACCGATGATGTTGAGTTTTTAATATTTTTTTACAAATTACCAAAAAAAATTACTGCCGTTGGGACACTGCAGAATTTTTTGCCGTAATTTTAGGTATGTAAAAATTTGGTTCTTTCAATAACGGAGTTGCATGAGTTCCTGAAATGACACAATGACACAAACTGTCAAGATTTGGGCTCCTGTAAATAAAACAATAATGAATGACATGCTTGCGGACAGTGAATTTGAGCCACAAGAAGTTAAAGTCCATGTTGGAACATTACCGATTGGGAAGGCTCTGGCAAGCAATATCATTCCTAACATAGACCACGAGACCATGATGGGAAAAGAGTAATGGCACCAAGCTATACCCATGTAGAGCAAATTCTGATAAATCAGTATTTACTCCAATCTGGGTTTCACTTAATGCCAAAACAGCTGGCCTGTATTGAACAGTGTAGACGTACACGTGAAAGAAATTCGTTCTTAGGCCGCGTACATTAGAATATACGACATGAAAATAACTTACCATTTAAAAATACTTACATATGAAACACAACTCTGACTAACTCGAACTGTGCAGTGAAAATCCAAATTAATTTCTGTAATAAACAAACTGTCTTAGGTGTTATGCCCATAAGACAGATTGCATACAAAAAATCTATTTAAACATTCAGCACAATAGGACAAATTCAGATGGCCTTATCTATTTATCGCAAGCATAAGATGGTCATACGATGCCAACAGTAGATAAGATAGAGGCAGTTAAGCACAAAGGTCTTGAGTCAGATAAGAGGATAATTTGCTACGCGAGATTGTTTCATTTATTTTATTTTTTTCATTTTTACAGCATACGCCAGGGGTATTTTTCATTTTCTCAAAACAGTGTGCATTATTTTTTTTAACACTCGCGACAACAATGCGCAAATAATTTTTTTTTACTTTTATTTTCAATTATTTGTGCGCGCACCTCGACGTCCGGCCTTAGCGAGCTTAAGATCGACATGTTGATGTTGGTGGTTGTACACAATGAATCCCACGGATGTCGTTAATTTACAAAATGTATCATCCACATCCCAATAGATATGAAAATGGAACAAAGTGTTCGAAAGTTGGAAGAAAGTGTTTAGATGTTTTTTCGCAGCCATTGAATGTTAAGGTTTTAAGATCTATATGCAGACTGTTGTTTTTGCGCTGAGTAAAACTCAATAGGAATTCATTCTTCGTGGGCATAACTACTAGATATGGTAAGTTTCGAATAGTTTTCCTTCCTTTTCTTCATTCCTGATCCTACCTTCCATTTGCAGCTTCCTTTTCCTTTCTTGTACCAGTTGCTTTCTATTTTATTTGTATCATACCTAACAACCAAAAACCTGAACGGTTTCTTTTCCTTGCCTTTCCGTAATTTTTCCTGTTTCCTGTCCGTCCCTTGAATTCAAAACTAAAATTCTTTCTCCTTTCAATCCTGTTTCCTGTTCCAGATGGCGTTTCACATCGTTTCCTTATCCTATCCTTTCCATTTCCTAACCTATCGTTTTCTTTCCTAGCCAAATCCTACTGTATCCCTTTCCTGTCATACCCATTTCCTTTTTCTTCTATTTCCTATCCAATCCACTACGTTTTCCAACCCTAAATCGAATCATCGTACCTTCTCCTTCTCCTTTCAATCCTGTTTCCTGTTCTAGATGGCGTTTCACATCGTTTCCTTATCCTATCCTTTCCATTTCCTAACCTATCGTTTTCTTTCCTAGCCAAATCCTACTGTATCCCTTTCCTGTCATACCCATTTCCTTTTCCTTCTATTTCCTATCCAATCCACTCCTTTTTTCAACCCTAAATCGAATCATCGTACAACAGGTTGTCAATATCTGATCTATCACTTTGCATTAAAAATGGTGGTTCTTAGAAACTAACATCAAAAAAAATGTATAAACAAAACTGCACACCTCACGTTTATTTTACATTTTTCTTTTTCCCTGTTTAAGCTTTTTTATAAATTAATTACCACAAACACTTTAAAATATAGCCACGAGATCTATGTTTCAGAACGAATAAACAAGCTAATGGTCTCTGGCAGCCGCCATTTTACTTTGATTTTGACAGATTCGCAGAAGATTGCAAAAATAAAAACTATAATGATATTGGCTTAGATATATGTACTGTACGGGCAAGCAGTGTTTTAAGTGACTGCTATTGTCATAAGGAGACCTACAAAATGTCCAAAATTAAAATTCCCAAAACAATAAATCTACAGCTTTCGAAAAATGTACATACATATACAAAATCCCCAAACATAAAATCCCCATAGTTTATGCCAACAGAGATTTGGCAAAAAGGAATGATTGTAGTAAAAAACAAAATCAATAGTGGTGAAGGTGTTACTTTACGTGGTGGAGATGTTACTATACGTAGAAACAATCGAAACCGTTCAGCTGTTGTCGTTGCTGAAATCGCCGTTGCGGTTATTTCAAATCTTTATTGTCTGCTTCGGAGTTTTAATGTTTTTGACTGAAGTTGTCATCCTTCCGACCCTTAAGGACTAGCTCTACGATAACAAGTAAAGCTTTAATAAAAGGCTTTCATAAAAGTTATTTTTAAGCATTTTGAATCCAGCTATGGCTAATAATATACTACACTACAATGCGCTGTAAATATTTTTGTGAACTTATCATTAAAACTAGAAATATGGTTAGGCCGGAGCCTAAAAGAATGCAATCTTTTTTTGCAACTGGATGATATGGATTTTTGAATCTAAAAATTAACTGCTATTACTAATTCTTCCCTTATATTGCGAAAAATGGTTATCAAAGGTTATTGTCCTGAAAACAATCTCAATGTGAATTAAAAATAAAAATTTATGTAAATATTTGTACCTTTTCTCCGTGCCGAATTACGTTGTAAGATTTATTTTGAAAATAGGTTCCCCCAGCCTAGACTATAAAAGTAGAAGCTACCTTGAAAAACATTCAGTCGTATCGCACTGCTCGGGCTTATACAATATGAAAAGTTATTTTGTAACGGCTATTCTAGCTTTATGGATTTTTCTAAATCCATTAGCAGTTTTAGTTGATTCTCAAACATCAAACACTTGTACACTTTTGTTTAGATGCTCCCAAGTAATAGACATAACATATGGTCTTGTTTCGGGAAAATGCATTGTCTACCCAAGTCCTTGTTTCCTTAGTTCTGACAATTGCAATCGTGCGTTAAATAACCAACCTTGTAAGTATAAAAAATGTAATTTTGAATACCAAATTAAAAAAAAAAATAAATATCTTAGTGGTAATACCAATTTTTGAAGAAGCATGTAAACTATTATGTATACCTATATGCGAAACAGACGTAAGTCCAATTTGCGGAGATAATTTTAACCAAAAGCAGACATTCAATAACGAATGTGAAATGAATAAATATAACTGTGAGCAAGGAACATGTAAGTTATTTTAATAAATTCATGGAAATACAAATTTGTAAAAATAAATTGTTTATTTATATCTTTTCCACAGGGTTTGTACTATACGCTCAAGGAAGCTGTTAATGTCCTTCTAGTGAATAGAAGTAAAAGCAATTAAATAAAGTTTGCTAAAGAATTATGTATATTTCAATAAAAAAATTAAAATGTTTATGAGAAAAAAAGTGTTCTAGCTTTATTTACATTTGCTTAAAAGAAAATGATAAAAAATAGTTTAAAGGCAATAGAGTGTACATAGATATGATAGATATTTTTTCGCAGCCATTGAATGTTAGGGCTTTAAAATCGATATGCAGACTGTTGTTCTTGCGCTAAGTGAGACTCAATAGGAATTCGTTCTTTGTGGGCATAACTACTCCTATAGACATTACAGAATGAAATTGCGTACTAACTCCAAACGCAATATGGTACTAACTCCTTTTTTAACTTCATGTGGTTCTTGTTCATTATTATTGAGCGCATCTTCCAAGCTTGTTTTCTTTATCGAAGCCCAAATCTCGAATTCAATTCTTTGTTTCTCCAATATTAGAAGTAAAAGGCCGAACCGAAAATACTTTTGACTTTTTTATTGTAAGCACTTCGGGCCATGTGTCATATTTTCTAATTTATCATGCCAAAATATTCCATTCATGGAAGGGGTTCCAAAGAGAACCGCTTGGCAGTATTTGGGAAGCCAACATGGACACACTAAATTTTTTTCAGGATCCTTCTGAAGAAAAACGAAAAAAGTTAGCAAGCCAGGAAGTTCCATAATGCCCATATTCAGCGGGACATATTTTTACATTACCAAAAATAAAGGCTACAAATACTACAACGTCCCAAAGGTAGTAAGGATTTTTGTTCATTTTTACAAAAAAAATATGAGGAATTCATTCTCGTCCTCAATTTTCACGGTTGTTTTCAATAACACTCTGAAGATGTGTTCTTCTACGCTGGCATATCCACTGGGTAAAGCTTTTCTATCTATCGTTTTCTTCAGGTCTCTTTCGAGGCAAATGGAAAACAGCTTTTGTTCAGTTTGTACCACACTAAATTTGTCTTAAATTCTAATCAACTAAACTGCTCTGCTGACGACAGTACACTTAGCTTCTCATATTGGTTTTTGGACTCTTTCACTCCTGCTCTTTGGATATGGGTCTTCAACGGCAACACATGCTGAGGTCATTAAATTCTGACCTTGACAGCATTTTCAAATAGGGAACACAATATTATCTCTACATGAGTGGAACATCATTGAAGCCGATCATTTCGAAATTCTCGATATGTGCAACACCAACCATATCTTGTGGAATAATCATGTATACGATGCCGCAAAAAATGACACAGTATGTTTGGGCTTCTTCCGAAGATGTAAGAAATTATTTTCCTATTTGTTCTGGCCACTATCTTAAAAACGTATATCCGTCCAAGACTAGAATACATTTCCCATATCTGGAGGGTGCTCCTTCAACTCACTTGACTTGAGTCTTTTGGGTTATACTCAAAGGAGAACATTCAAAAGGATTGGAGATGACGAGTCTGTCTGTCTGTCCATGTGTATAACAAGCTGCAGCCTAAACGGCTTAAGCGATAATATTCAAATTAGGTGTGTGTGATTCTTTTGGCAGTCCTCATAGGGAAAATTGAAATTTTATTTCTAGAGCTACAAATAACGGTACCTGCCATATAACCGTTAAGAAAAAGCTTATTTTTCTTGAAAACGTTTAATTTTTTTTGAAAATTCAATATTTTAGATTAGATTATAATTTTATAATCAGGTGTATATTATTATACTCTAAAAAACTGTGCTTACCAAAATATCAAAAAGGAATTTCTTTAAAAAAAAAAACTTAAAATAAAAAACAGCATTTGATCAAAACCGGTCGTAAAATTTTCGAAATACTTTTTTCATAAATTCGATAATATATAAGACATGTGATGACGTACTTCATTTTTGATATAACCTATTAAGTTATAAAGTTCAAACCGTGTGATTTTTCAACGAAAATTTCTGTTTTCTGTACGTGCAAGTACGTGCAACCCAGTTTGGTATACATCAGCAGCTTCGCTGACAGTTCTTCTAGCTCCCGAGTCCCTAATCCAGATACCGTTTGCTTGACGTTGAAAGGTGTTATGTCTTCATCCTAACAAAGCTTCTATGACTGCCGCCTGAAACCAAAGGCTGCTTTTAGAAAAGTTATTTCGCAACTGTTTTTCCTGGATATCTGAAAAAATTGCTAGGGGCTTGTATAACCTGCCTCGGACGGCACAAATCCACGCTACGTCACTCTGTTGAAGGGTTTCCTTTCTTGACCACTTTGTCCTGTGCTTTAATCATCTCGAAATGTTATCATATTGTGGCCAAAAATGAGAGAATTAAGGCTGAGCAAAATACTTAGGCATTTTTTTAGTTTAGAACCTAAAGCTTAAGAAACATTTCTTACTGTGTTTCTATATTCCTTAAGAAATAAAAAGGAAAAATATGTTTTTTTAATCGAAAAAAAAATCAACAAAATAACCTCAAATTTTTTTAATAAACCAGTTTTTTTTAATTTTAAACATGATTGACTTTCGATTGATTCTTAAATCGATTCTCAGCTTTAAATATTCTCGTTAACGCTCTGGCATTTCTCCTTGTCGATCTTTTTTAATTCTAAATTAATAACCAAAAAAGAAATTAGGTTAACTAGTGTTTTTACAAAAAAAAAATTAAAATTTTTCACTTCGTTCTTACCAGGTAAACCTTCGTAATCGTTGGTGCACCATGCGTCATCATAGGTGCATGTGCTTCCGAATTTTTCGCAAGTCTTACCACCATCAATAGAAGAATAGACCGGTTCAGAGTTACTGGAACAAAGGGATTTTACCAAACATCTTGGACTTATTTTACCACGCTCTGCCAAACATAGCGAGCAGTATGTCAGAATGACACAAAATGTTAGAAATAGAGTTAAGAGTTTCATTTTGCAACGAGCTTAAGAACGAAGAACTGTTTAAAGACTGCTGTGGGATGTGCTGCATCCAGTGTTTTAAGTAGTTCTCAGTTAAAGCATCAAATCAAAAAAAAAAAAAAAACAAATCAAGACTATAGACGAAATGATTTTTTCTTAAACTACACCCTATTTGAAATATTCAAATAGATTGTTTTAAAGATTTTAGCGATTTTTGTTTTAGATCTAACCTGCCTTATAGACAAATACTAAAAACCAAATTTTTCTACGACTTCTACGATATTGATTGTTAATAAGAGTTTATTTTCAATAATTTAAAAATATTAACTCTTTGTTATAAACATTGAAACAATCAAGTTTTGCCTTATTATAAAGTGCATTAAGGTTTTTTTTTATTAATTTATCCCAGCACTTCGGTACACCTCAAGTTGACGTAGGTTATTAATCATATAAATTAAAACATGTATCTTAACTATATGTATCTATATGCGTTGAGTAAAGGCTAATTCATATAAATATTTTTTAATAATACACATACATGTTGCAGTGGAATTTCCCAGAAGATTTTAATCGTAGTGGTTTTTGTATTTATTGTATTATTCCTACAACTCATTTTTGCTTTTTTATTACCTGAATAAGTTATAGGGTTACCATTTATCACTGATATTCAGTTTTTTTAATGATTTTTACTTGCGATTATAGGAACTATAATGCAAGTTATGCATTCGTGCAGATTAAAAATTTTGAGATAACAATTAAACATGACATTACGATAATAGAGAAACATATTTGAGTTACTGGCAAAATTCTGTCCGTCTGTCTGTCTGTCTGTCTGTCTGTCTGTCTGTCTGTCTTTACGGATGTATTTTGGACTGCAGCCTAAACGGTTGGGCCAGTCGTCTTCAAATTTTGAACTTAAGGTTCTTTTAACATTCTACAGAGGACTTTTTTCAATTTTTTTTTTAGCTCGAAAATTAACGGTACCTGTCATATAACCGTTATGTAAAAGCTTATTTTTCTCGAAAACGGCTCTAAGAATTTTTATGAAAAAAATCTATGTACTACTGTAGGTATGCGTTATATTTTGGTCAAAAAAAAATGTAATATGTTGGGACCGGTTTTTTTTTCTTCGACTTTTTCGATCCGATTACAATCAAAATTGATATTCAAGAAGATGTAGGTAGCTTGAGTAATTTTGCATTAATTTTTTTTTCGAAAACTTTTTTTTGTATTTTTAATATTTTTTTTTTTTTTTGAAAAATCAATATTTAGAAAACGGGTAAGTGAATTTTTTTTTAAATTTTGTTTTTAAATGTACGTTATTTTTGTGCTTAAGTTTGTTTTCTTGAATTATTTTTTTTAATTTAAAAAAAAAATTGTTTCAAAAAACCGTTTTATTTAAAAACGGCTCTAACGATTTCGAAAAAAAAATTCACACTTTTTCACATATTTTACGTACTTTTTTCAAACAATCAAAAGTCAGAAAAATCGAATATAATCTTTTGAAGTTCCCTTAATATTTTTCAAATTTTATTCTAAGCTGTGACCGCACATAAGAGCAAGTACGTGCGATCCAGTCGTGCAATTTATTTCATTCTTTCACTGATATTCTTTTAAGTTAATTGGACGACATTTCTTCAGTGCCCCGTGGCTTAGAGGTTAGTGTGTCGGACTGCTAAGCGAAGAGCCTGGATTTGAGTCCCGCTTCCGGAATACTGCCTCTTGCTAGGAACTTACAAAATCTCCAAGAGTAAAAACTTGTTTCGAAAAAGTGCATCTCATTTAGGTCCCTTCCATTCTTTCAGATTAATAACACACACACAGGAATGGTTGAGAGTATAAGTCACTAGGACTTGGCTCCTTAAGGAGCTGTCGCTCCAATAAATTTATTTATTTATTTTTAAAAAAATAAAAAAAATAATTTTTAATTGTTTTTTTTTCTTTTTTAATTAAGCGCATGTTTCCTGACAAAAAAAATTTCTTTTTTAAATTAATAAAAAAATGTTAGATAGATGGAGATATAAACAAATAGTTTGTTGCGACGCGACGGTTCCATGAGGATCCTAGGTACGTTGGTGTTTACTCTCAGTCATTCTTGTGGGTGCAGCAGGGGTGGGAATGCTGAGTCCAGAAAATGAAGCAGATCGCTCAAAAAAACGAAGTAGATTGCAAAATATGTAGCAGATAATGAAAACAAAAATTATAACAAAAAAAGTAATTTATATTCAACTTGGTTAATACTAGCTGCCCACCCGGCGTTGCTCAGGTGTACCATAGAGTTTTCTTTCTTAAATCGGCCAAGCCATTTAAATATAATATTGTTGAAATGAAAATGGTATACAGGGAAGGCTACATTTTCGTTGATATATCTACATATGTATCTCCATCATAGCGCCACCTTTCGGGTCTAAATTTTGCCAAATCCTTCTAAAAATAAGAAGCGCCACCTAAGGCGTAATTACATTAGCTTAAGTTAATTATTACAACGTCAGCTCTCTGCTTAATAGGTCTAGCCATTTCCGAGGCTAGCTGGAACAAACATCCAGAGACAAACAAATGACTTTTTTGATTTGCATTAATAAATCAATACAACACACTTTAAATGAAATTTATATCGTTTAATAAAAACTAGTTAAATAAAGTAGAAATGAGTTGCTACATAGCAGATGCATAAAAAAAATTAATGAAGTAGATCTACTACATATGAAGTAAATTGGCAGCCCTGGTGTGCAGTATGCAAACCAAAGGGATCAATTTGCCATCGAATTCGAAAGGCTACCTGAGAATTAAAATGAACTTTTTCAAGACAAAACTTATTTTTGGAGGCTCGCAAAAGGCAGAATCAACAACAAAATAAATTGCACTACTGAATCGCACGTACTTGCTCTTACATGCGGTCACAACTTCGAATAAAATTAGAAAAAATGAAAGGAACTTCAAAGTTTTTATCGATTTTTCTGAATTTTCTGACTTTTGATTGTTTGAAAAAAGTACGTAAAATAGTTTTCAGCGACAAAAATTAAACGCCATTTTATTTCCTTTAAAAATGTGAAAAAGTGTGAATTTTTTTTTCAAAACCGTAGGAATGTTTTTTAAATAAAATGGTTTTTATTTAACAACTTTTTTTAAAAAAAAGTTAAACACAAGAAATAATTAACTTTAAAAACAAAATTCGCAGGCGGCATTGGTGCAGTAGATAAGATGTTTGCTCCTAAACCGGAGGTCGTCAGTTCGATACTTATGTTGAGAAGAAATTTTTCTAACTTCTAGTACAAGCTAGAGCCGTCCGTGAGTTTTAAGTGTCACCTAATTTTTGATCTACTGCGCCAAAAAAAAATTCTTTCCTATCTTTCTAATTCTTCTAACTAGTGTCGTGCAACGTCATGTTGCATTCTAAAAGGCAATGTGCCTTACAGACACTTAGTAAAAATTATTAAAAAAAAAAAATATTAAAATTATTATTAAAAAAAATCTACCTACCCGTTTTAAAAATATCGATTTTTCAAAAAAAAAAAAAAATAAAAAACTATAAAAAAAAAACAAAAAAAAAGTTATTCGAAGATAATGGTTTGTCGAATTGCTTTGGCTATCTACATCTTCCTGAATATCAAATCTCTCTTAAATCAACTATGGAAATTGCGTGGAGAGTTTCCTCTATTTCCCAACAAATTTCATTTACATTTGTTGAGGCTTGAAAGCCGAGCTAACAAACCTCCGCAGTCATACAACAATATACATCATTTAAACTACTCCCCCCAGACACCGAGCATTTATCTGGGACAAAATGAACCCATTTTTCATTTACAACACCTCATATCTACCTGACAATTTTCATCCAAATCCATGCAGTCGTTAAAGCGTGATATAAATCAACCCTCAAAATTCATCAACATTTACAAAGACTTATCAATCATGTTTTAGATTCAACATTTCGAATTATTATCTGTCATTTCGCATCCATTGGCATTGTTTACTCGCTTATTAGTATCGAACTCTGTAAATAAATATTCCACTTCAGTTGGGGATTCCATTTTCCCATCAAACAAACAGATGATTGTATTTTGTCATATTAATTGTGTATTGTGTATGCCAACACTCATAATGAGAATACAGAAAACTAGGGCTACAGTCTACGGTGTTCAATATGTTCCAAATTTATGTGCAAATTTACTTTTGGTGAGCCAACTAGTCAAAAGTGGCAAAACTGTTAAATTTGGAAAAGAATGCTGCAAAATATTTGACGAACGTATGGAGATGATAGCATCGGCATCATTTGTTGACAACATGTATAGGCTAAATTGTTTTATGTCGAATTCATCATATCCTGATCACGTTGCTTTGCAAGTACATAATGACGCCAGTTTATGGCATCGTCGAATGGCACATATCTGTAAAGACAATTTGGTGAAATTGAAAACTGCTGTCAATGGTGTATCTTTTGGTGAAGTAATGGATTAAAAATGTGTTGTATGCATCAAGGGAAAGCAAACAAGAGAACCATTTAAGTCGACTGGTACACGAGCGAAATGTATTTTAGATTTAATCCATTCTGACGTGTGCGGACCAATGCCAATCAAATCTTGTTCAGGGTATAGATACTTTGTAACATTTGTGGACGACTTCAGCAGAAAATTATATCTCTATCCATTGAAACAAAAGTCTGAAGTTTTCGAAAAGTTCTTAGTTTTCAAAGCCTTTGTGGAAAATCAATGTGGTAACGGTTTTGGGCTAAAGCTGCATCCACGGCTGCTTATATTTTAAACCGGATCCCGTGCAGAGGTGAGAAGACACGAACTCTAGAAAAGATATGGTCTAAAGTAAAACCAGATTTGGAAATGCTTCGCGTATTTGGATGTAAGTCGATGGTGCACATTCCATCAACCGAATGTATATTGTTTGGATACAGCTCTGAATAAAAGGCATATCGTCTTTACAATATGAAAACGAAAAAAATAATTGTGCGTCGTGAAGGTAATTGAAAATAATCATAACTGGTCCACCCCTTTTGTTTCGTACTTTGAAGAATTAGTTGAACCAAATGCCAATTCAGGTGGAGAATTTAATGAAGAATTGATCATTCGGACTGAAGAATTAAATGCTAATGAATCTGAAATTGAACCAGCGGAATTTGAAATAAACAGTTTAATTGAGACCGATGACAGCGATGGAACCATGGATACTCCAGCAGGCCCAAACGATGGCGTTAAAATTCAAACAGAATCGGGCAAAGAAAGGACTGCTTCTCTTCGTAGGTCCGAACGAATCCGGAAGCCGAATCCAAAATATGAGGCAAATTATAATGTCAAATTTGAAAATTGCGATCCGGAAACAGTGGAAGAAGCAATGTCGTGCCCTGACGCATCAATGTGGCTGAAAGCAATGGAAGCTGAATTTGAAGCTCTCATGACAAATAAAACTTGGAACTTGGTCGAACTACCGAAAGGAAAAAAGCCTATAAATTGCAAGTGGATTTTTAAGACGAAGCGAGATGTTAATGGTGAAATTTTAAAGTACAAGGTTCGTTTGGTGGTCAAAGTATGTTCGCAAAAAGAAGGCATCGATTATCACGAAACTTTTTCGCCTGTAGCCAGATATTCTTCAATTCGTTTTTTGATTGCGCTTGCCTGTAAGTTTGATCTGAAAATTCGTCAAATGGATGCTGTCACCGCGTTTCTGAATGGAGAATTAAGCGAAGATATATTTATGGTTCAACCACCAAATTTCACCGATGGATCCAAGAAGGTATGTAAATTGAACAAGTCGTTATATGGGTTAAAACAGTCAAATCGAGTATGGAACGAGAAGTTGAATGATGTTTTATTGAAGGCTGGTTTGAAGCGGTCAGATGCTGATCAATGCATTTATTATAAAACCAACAAGAAGAAAATGACCTTCGTCGCCGTTTACGTGGACGATGTTTTAATTTTCTCCAACGACGAAGTTCAAGAAAACTTTTTAATAGATAGTTTAACGAATAACTTCAAGATGAAAAATTTAGGGGAAGCCTCGTCAATTTTGGGGATTCGTATAACTCGGGATAGGTCAGCTGAAACAATTGCTATTGACCAAGCGCAATATATTTCAGAGATTTTAAGTCGCTTTGGGATGTCAGACTGTAATCCTGTAAGTCATGTCGAAATTGCCATACATGGAAGCTATTGGATCTTTAATTTTCGCCGCTCAAACTACGAGGCCAGATATAAGTTATGCTGCTAATTTATTGAGCAGGTACAGCACTAATCCAGGGAAAGGACATTGGACAGCCGTAAAGCGTATTTTTCGATATTTGAAAGGAACGATCAACAAGAAACTAGTCTACAATCGGAAAGAAAACACCCAAATGCAAGGATTTTGTGATGCTGACTGGGCAAGTGACGCCGACCAAAGAAAATCAACTATATATATGTATATATGTGTATTTACAATGCAAGGTGCTCCAGTTTCTTGGTCTTCAAAGCGACAGGCAACTGTTGCTCTCTCTACAACCGAATCAGAATTTATGGCGATGGTTGCTGCGATTCAAGAATCGATGTGGTTTAAACGACTGGAAAAAGAGTTATTCCCGGATTGTTTAAAGGAAATGAATCTGTTTTATGATAACAAAAGTGCGATTCAACTAGCAACAAACAACGCATATTCTAATAGGACAAAACATGTGGAAACAAAAACCAAATTCATTCGTGAAAAAATTCAAGATGGTATTGTCAATGTAATATACACTCCGACAGATGAAATGCTAGCCGACATTTTTACAAAAGCTTTACCATCTACAAAACATAACATAGATGTAAAACGATTAAGTTTATTTGACTAAAAAATTTTATTTGTTATTATTCATTCATGGAAAGTGTTGTTTTTTTATAAGTTTGAATGGACAATATCCACTCAGCTCAACTCTGTTAATTTAAATCAACAACACTTCAAAAAATGCCTGTTACTATGAAAATAAAATGTTCAGAATTTTCTATTATTCTGCTTTTAAAACTCATACTGTGCTGGTCTTATTATTTTTCCGTCCGTTTTTTCATCAGATACTAACTAAAATAAATTGCACAACTTGATAGCACGTACTTGCTCATTATGTGCGGTCACATCGTCGAATAAAATTAAAAAAATATTAAGGGAACATCAAACTATTTATTCGATTTTTGTGACTTTTGATTGTTTAAGAAGTACGTAAAATGTATTGAGCGAAATAATTTAAACGCCATTTTATTTCTTTTAAAAAAAATGTGAAAAAGAGTGATTTTTTTTCAAAATCGTAGAAACGGTAAAAGGGTTTTCTTTTGACACCTTATTTTTAAAGAAGTAAAAAAAATTATTCAAGAATGCATACTTAAGTGCAAAAATAACTTGCATTTAAAAACAAAAATAAAAACAATTCACCCACGCGTTTTCAAAATATTGATTTTTGAAAAAAAAAATATATAAAAATACACAAAAAAAAAAGATTTTAAAGTAAAATTACTTAGGATACATCTTAATGAATATCAATTTTGATTGTAATCGGATAACCAGTTTTCGAGAAAGTCGAAAAAGTCGGTCCTATGGGAGTTTCTGGTTTTAGCCCAACATCTTATGTCTTGTTTTTATAATCAACGCCCGCATAAGGGACTATTTGTTTCCCTCTTAATGTAACACACTGTGCGGGCATTCGGAACATAGGGAGGGGACAGATAGGAGGTTTCGATTAACATTGGTTTTGAATGTTAGCAGATCAAAATGGCAAGGGAAAATCCCGCCGGGTAAACTATTCCAAATTCGTGTTGTATGGCTAACAAAAGAATCCCTATATTTCACGGTACGTCCGAAATTGGGCTCAAAGGTGAACTGATGGGCATTCCTTCCGAGACGTGTGTTACGGGCGAAACTTTTAAGGGGAGGAATACAGCTGGCTACTTCGAGTGAACATTTTTTATAAAAGAAAAGATAAAATAAGGACAGACATGAAACATTGCGTCGTTGTTCGAGAGGGCCAATTGTTTCAACGGCAGTTCTATTTCCTATCAATCTTAACGCTCGATTTTGTATTCTATCAAGCAGGTGAACCGATGTTTGTGAAGCACCTGCCCAGAGGTGGGAGTTATACTCGAGTTTAGGGCTTTATAAATTGTAGCCAGATCAGATGGGAAAAAGTACTTCTTACACCGATACAGAAAACCTGAGCACTTAGCAGCATTCTTAGCGATCTCAAAAATATATGGTCGTTCCAACGGAGGTCGTCGTTTACCAAAATATGATCTACACCTACAATAGTAAACTGATTTTTTTCAAAAAAAATTTTGGATCCGTTTCCGAGAAAAATAATTTTTTACCAAAGATAATATAACAAGATAGTTTAACAAGTTAATCGAAAATATTTCAATGTCAAAATCGCAAGTAATATATAGCGATTATAAATAAATAACTTTTTTACTGATTCATTGATTCCACATTTTACCCTCCAATAATGGGTAAGGTATTCAGAAACTGATATTGAAAAAAATCGCTTTTCGGAAAACCTACAGTCAACAGTATATGATTTTATGCCAGATTTTAAATAATTTTTTTCGAATTCATATCATTATAAAAATAAAGTGCACGACTGGATCGCACGTACTTGCTCAAATGTCTCAATGTAGACTAAAATTAAAGAAAATTAAAGTGAACATCAAAGCATTTATTCGATTTTTGTGACATTTGATTGTTCGAATAAAGTAAGTTAAATTGAATTGGGTGTAATAATTTAAATGCCATTTTATTTCTTTAGGAAATGTAAAAAGTGTGAATTTGTTTTCTCAAAATGGTGTTTTTTCTAAAAACTTTTTTTTTAAAAAATAAAACAAAATAATTCAAGAATACAAACTTAAGCACAAAAATAATGTACATTTAAAAACTAAATTAAAAAAAAAATACTTAACCTTTTTCAAACCAATTTGTTTTTCAAAAAATAAAATAAAAAAAATTATTAAAAATAAAAAAAAAATTGTACAAAATTACTGGCTACCTACATCTTCTTGAATATCAATTTTGATAGTAATCGGATCACCAGTTTTCGCGAAAATGGAAGAAAAAAAACGGTCCGATGGAAAGTGCCGTTTTTAGCACCATATTAAATTTTGTTTTCACCAAAATATAATGCATACCTACAATAGTACACTGATATTTTTTTATAAAAATTCTTGGAGCCGTTTTCGAGAAAAATGAGCTTTTACATAACTGTTATATGACAGGTACCGTTAATTTTTGAGCAAAAAAAAATTGAAAATGTCCTCTGTAGAATGTCAAAAGCACCTTAAGTTCAAAATTTGAATTTGCGATTTATAGGGACTATAAAGCAAGTTATGCATTTGTAAAAAAAATATTCTAAGAATGAAACATGACATTACGATAATAGGGAAGTCGAAAAAAGTGGGTCAGAAAATTCTGTCCGTCTGTCTCTCCGTAACTTGGTATATAGTATTTTTAGAATAATCTACCCGACTGTTTTTGTTTATTTTTATTATTATTTATTTATCGTTATTAATTTTAAAGCATTTCATGATCATAACAGCATACAGCATACAAAATAAATAATAAGGGCGCCTATAATAAACACATAAACACGCAAAAACAACTAACAAATAAAAAAATACTCGATTACCTACTGAATGGAAAAATTTCAATCAAAAAAACAAAATTGTACACCTGCATACAAACAACCATAAGTTTTAATATTGTCTATACCCACTCAAGTCAAGTCAAATCTAGGACTACCTGAACACTTGGTAAGATTAATCAAACATTTTCTAACCCATATTTCCTTTTATGTACAGGTAAACAAAGAATATTCACGAAGAAAGACTTTCAGCACTGGAGTTCCTCAAGATTCAAAGTTGGGCCCCATACTTTTCAACCTTTATACAGCTGACCAGCCTACCAACATCCCAGGGACGAAAACAAAGCTATATGGCGATGATTCCTTAACATATGCAACATCCATTTCACCAGAAATCGCAGCCAGGAGAGTTGAAGGTCACATAAGAAACTTATTGGGACTACTACCTTAAATGGGGTCTAAAGATAAATAGTGATAAGAGCGAGCTTAACAGCAACAAGAGGTCTAAGAGGTTTCGCATCACTAATCACCAATACTAAGCTCCTCATCTATAAACAGCTGATCCGCCCAGTTCAAGACACAGCTCTCCAAAAATATTTTGAGGAACTTGGAGGACCACCCCAACTTGGAAATCCAGCAACTAATCCAGCAACAACTAAAGCCCAACTATTGCTACCTCAACATTCGACCCATCACAGACGACCGATTCGAGGATATAATGAACTATGAGAACCAGCAACGGACACAACAGAGAATAAACAACACCGCATCCTAACCCCAATTTTTTAAAACCAAAGACAATTAATTATAATTAAGAATTTCAATTAAAAGATTATGCAAACAAAAATATGATATAAGTACAAATATAGCATTGTATAGAGTAAGCTGAAGTACGTCGGGCCCCTGTTGTTGAGCGGACATGATTTATTTTAGTTATAAGTTAGTTTAAGACCGATTGTACATACATTCTAACGAATGTAATAAAAATAATCTAATCTAATTCACCCAATACAATTTAACGTACTTTATTCGAACAATCAAAAGTCACAAAAATCGAATAAATGCTTTGATGTTCACTTTAATTTTCTTAAATTTTATTCTACAATGTGACCGCACATATGAGCAAGTTCGTGCGATCGTCCAATTTATTTTCTTCATGAATGCATATCTATGCATTATAGTACCTATAATCGCAAGTAAAAAGGGGCGTTTTAATACCGCTACAAATATTGGGTCCACAGATTCACTTATATGTATCCTCTTTCTTCTTGTTTTTAAACGACGGTAATGATTGCTATGATCTAGGATCTTTTTCTCTTGTATGATCTTCACTTCTGGCGGCTCCATCGTCAGGATTAATTGATTCACAGTCAGTTCTGTCACATTCTTAGAGAAAGTTAAGAACTCTAATAAAGAGCTAAGGGCTTAATATGCATCCCTGGTGCACTCTAACTTTAGTTGAAAAACTTTAATTTAAAAACTTTGGTGACTCCTCTGGATCATCTTATCTTTCATTTAAGTTACTATTACAAGTCCTTGATCATCTGCATGGATATTCCCGGATCCGAAGATTCACATCTTCTTCCAGAACACTGGGGGTTACTCGTCTGAACCTTTCTAGCTTTCCATATAAATATAAATAAGCAACTTCATCTTTTATTATTATCTTACAATTTGGTTTTTTTTATGTTAACACAGTCATTATAAATAAAAATATTTTAACTCAAAACACAATTTGTTTGCCATATTTTTGTGCATTAATACATATCACGAGGAACGATGTCGTTGATCTATAGACATGTGAACATGTTTTATGACCATAGATAAAACTTTGGTTGAAAAACAAGAAAAAAAGCACGAGCAACAGTCGTTACTTTCAGCAAATATTACTTTAATTTAAGTAGGTAAATATTTACGTTGTTAATTATACAGAAAGAAAAACAATTAGAGCCACATCTTTTCTGGCTGGAAATTTTTATTTATTTTTTTTTTCAAATTTATGGCTGAAAAGACAGAAAGCTATAATAAAGTTCTATTGAGTGATCTATAAATTTAAACCTATACAACTCTTTAAGTAAATAAGTACTTTTAGCCTATAGACAACTTAAGCACCATACTTTAATTAAAACCAAGTTTAGTAAATTTTCGAAAAGAATAGCCAAGGCCAACCTTAAGATACGAAAAATTTAGGAGTATTAAAAAAATGGAAAAGGATGTAATATAATGCGACCTACCAACGAAAAATATTTGTTACGTTTTGAACACCAAAATTGGAAGGAAGATATTCCTCAGGAGATGGTAGTGATTTCATGGTAATTGAATTTTAGAACGAATATAAAAATATCAGGTTAGATTCGTCGGCAAAACAGTTAAGTGGATTAGAAGCTTCATATGAGAGACAGAATCCCGAAAGCCAAAATCCCGAACATTTTTTCGGGATTTCTTTTTTAGAATTTGTTTATTTGTTACGACGTTCTTTTTTGGATCAGAGTTCAAAAGTATGTACATGTATTTTAAATGAAAATTTTCTGGATTTTGTCATTTCGGAATTTTGGGTTTTCGGAATTTTAGAATTTCTGGATTTTTGATTTTCGGGATTTTGGATTTTCGGGATCTTGGGTTTTCAGGTTTTTTGGAGTTTTGGGATTTTGGTTATCGGGATTGTGTCCGTCTGCTGAGAGAATATTAATAAAACTTAGGCAAAGCTTAACCAAAGGCTTAAAACCGTTAAAAAACTGTCTTCTTCGATGTTAAACTATATCTATCTATCAAATGCCTTAGAAATATTAAGCGCAATATTTATTGTAACTCCACAGCGATTTAAAGATTTGTTTCACTCTTGGGAGAGCTATGCCATCAGATCACCAGGAGATGGTGTTATATATGATACATCTAGTTCGCTTTAGGTGTCAACATCAACTGACTTTTGTTGTAAAACTTAAGCTAAGCTCACTACACCAATTATTTATGAATGTAACTCGTGTCGTCATAATGCACGTAATGCTACAATTATTTGTTTTATTATTATTATTATTATTATTATTATTATTATTATTATTATTATTATTATTATTATTATTATTATTATTATTATTATTATTATTATTATTATTATTATTATTATTATTATTATTATTATTATTATTATTATTATTATTATTATTATTATTATTATTATTATTATTATTATTATTATTATTATTATTATTATTATTATTATTATTATTATTATTATTATTATTATTATTATTATTATTATTATTATTATTATTATTATTATTATTATTATTATTATTATTATTATTATTATTATTATTATTATTATTATTATTATTATTATTATTATTATTATTATTATTATTATTATTATTATTATTATTATTATTATTATTATTATTATTATTATTATTATTATTATTATTATTATTATTATTATTATTATTATTATTATTATTATTATTATTATTATTATTATTATTATTATTATTATTATTATTATTATTATTATTATTATTATTATTATTATTATTATTATTATTATTATTATTATTATTATTATTATTATTATTATTATTATTATTATTATTATTATTATTATTATTATTATTATTATTATTATTATTATTATTATTATTATTATTATTATTATTATTATTATTATTATTATTATTATTATTATTATTATTATTATTATTATTATTATTATTATTATTATTATTATTATTATTATTATTATTATTATTATTATTATTATTATTATTATTATTATTATTATTATTATTATTATTATTATTATTATTATTATTATTATTATTATTATTATTATTATTATTATTATTATTATTATTATTATTATTATTATTATTATTATTATTATTATTATTATTATTATTATTATTATTATTATTATTATTATTATTATTATTATTATTATTATTATTATTATTATTATTATTATTATTATTATTATTATTATTATTATTATTATTATTATTATTATTATTATTATTATTATTATTATTATTATTATTATTATTATTATTATTATTATTATTATTATTATTATTATTATTATTATTATTATTATTATTATTATTATTATTATTATTATTATTATTATTATTATTATTATTATTATTATTATTATTATTATTATTATTATTATTATTATTATTATTATTATTATTATTATTATTATTATTATTATTATTATTATTATTATTATTATTATTATTATTATTATTATTATTATTATTATTATTATTATTATTATTATTATTATTATTATTATTATTATTATTATTATTATTATTATTATTATTATTATTATTATTATTATTATTATTATTATTATTATTATTATTATTATTATTATTATTATTATTATTATTATTATTATTATTATTATTATTATTATTATTATTATTATTATTATTATTATTATTATTATTATTATTATTATTATTATTATTATTATTATTATTATTATTATTATTATTATTATTATTATTATTATTATTATTATTATTATTATTATTATTATTATTATTATTATTATTATTATTATTATTATTATTATTATTATTATTATTATTATTATTATTATTATTATTATTATTATTATTATTATTATTATTATTATTATTATTATTATTATTATTATTATTATTATTATTATTATTATTATTATTATTATTATTATTATTATAATTATTATTATTATTATTATTATTATTATTATTATTATTATTATTATTATTATTATTATTATTATTATTATTATTATTATTATTATTATTATTATTATTATTATTATTATTATTATTATTATTATTATTATTATTATTATTATTATTATTATTATTATTATTATTATTATTATTATTATTATTATTATTATTATTATTATTATTATTATTATTATTATTAATATTATTATTATTATTATTATTATTATTATTATTATTATTATTATTATTGTTATTATTAATATAGAATACAATTCAAAACATAATTCCGAAATACAAAAATAATAGAAAAATTAATAGTTACATTATCCAAATACTGAATACCATAATAAAAACATAGTTTTTTTTTCATTTTTGTAAAATAGAACAAAAAAAACTAGAAGGAATGAATTTTAAAAACCTTAGCACTCCTGGTTCTGCAAGTCTCGTCAGACATTGTTGAAGTTAATGGCTTGATGTCATCTGAACACTGCACAATCTTAGTTACATTTCGAATATCAGAACTGTTTCGCCTGTATTTCTCGCCATCAATTTGCACTATGTAAGATCTCGGACTATGCCACTTTTTAGAAATAGTTCCTGGTTTCCAAATCTTTCCATCTCTTACCATAACCCTATCATTAATCTCAAATTCTGGTCTAACCCGAGATGTTTTGTTATAATATTTTTCCATATTTTTTCTTTTTTTATAAGCTGATCGCCGATATCCTGTTCTATTTTTGGTTTAAAGAAGTTTAAATGAGCTGGAAGTGTTGACCTAAGTCTTCTATTTTTGCATACAATTTTTGTTGCGATACTTTTGACAAAGTTTACATTCCGTTGCTATTTGTTCTATGTCCCCCCAAATGTGAAGCGTTAGTTGGCGAAGTATTTCAGATCTCATCACTGTAGGAACTATAATTCGATTTTCAAAAAACAAAATCTCATCTTCGATAAATATGCTATGACGCATTTTATCGAAATATTTCAAATCCTCATCTACTTTATGTTTATCATTTGGCCATTCTTTCTGACTCAGATTTTTAATTTATTCAATATGGGATCTTCACTAGTGTTCCTTTTAAAATCACATTTTCTTTCCTCGCTTACGTTAATTGACAAAACTGCTTCTGTTATAGTAGGGTCCTCCTCAAACTTGCCTGTATGTTCATAATATCTAGATAAATAATCGGCTATATGTAAAAGTATTTAACTGTAATATCAAAATTCAACAGCTTAAGACGCATTCTTTGCAACTTAGAAGACGGAATTTTATCTATTTGCGTACTCATGATGGCTTCTAAAGTTTGTGATCACTGTAGATAAGAACATTGCGACCATAAGTATAAAACTTAAATTTCTTGCATGCATATAAAATAGCGAGAATTTACTTCTCTATCTGGGAATAATTACGCTCGTTAAACTCCTGGATGCAAACGAAATTGGTTGATTATCTTGTAACAGACAGCAACCCAACCCGTTTTGAGAGGCATCCGTTTGAACACATATATTTTTTGATTCTTCGAATGGTTTCAGAATTGGTGAATTCAAAATAAAATTCCTTATCATTTCAACTGTCTTTGAATGTATATCTAACCAATTGAAAATAACGTTTTTTAAAAAAAAAGATCTCTCAAAGGAGATGTTAAATCTGCTAAATTGGGAATAAACGCTCCTACATAGTTTATCACACCTAAAAACTTTTGCAGATCCTTTTTATCTTGTGGATTCTTCATCTTCTATATAGCTCGTATTCGGTCTTCATCTGGACGAACACCATTTTCCGAAAAAACATGGCCTAGGTACTTTATTTCTTTTGGATTTATCTGCATCTTATCTGGATATTATTTTCTCTAGCTCTTTGAAGTACGGCCAGAAGATTTTCGTCATGCTCTTCCTCTTCGCACATTTTGGGCCTTCAATATGAAATCCGAATTTCTATCTCACTTGGAAGCCGGGCAGTTCGTCCAAATAGAATTTCGGATGGAGTGTATCCAGTTGTACTATAACTATGAACCGCATTCCGGTAGGCCATACGAAATAAAGGAATTCGCCGATCCCAATCCCGTTGGTTCTCGTTCACGACTTTGGACAGATGTTTCTTCAAGGCCTTGTTAAATCGTTCTATCATTGCATTCTTTGTACTGGTGCATTTTACCTAGTGTTTTGACTTTGGGTCACTTGCTAGCCGCGCATGTTGTGCACTCTCGACACCAGCTCTCTACATCTACATCGTTTCCTACGCTTAGCCAATAGAGGCGTTCCCGTACCTTTTCCAGTGTTTTGTTGATTCCCAATTGCTGCATCTTAATTCTAACTCATTTACATAAATGCGCCTCAAAGATTATCACATATATGAATATTAATTAATAAAAAATAATAATAATAATAGGGTGCCTCACCTAATAAATGTGGCAAATGTTTTTTAAAACTAGTACACAATTTCAACGAATCTAAGAAATAAAGATAATACTAGTTCTTATAAGAAATATTGAGCGGAACCAAAAAATAACCAGAAATATGAAAGACAGAAAGTTACACACAAAAACTTCGCATAAATTTGATGAAACTTTTAGACAGACTAAATGAGGCCGTGCATTAGAGTGCGGTTGGGATGCGAATTGCAATTGAATATATCTACAAAATATTTTCCATTTAACAATTGAGCAAAACCGAAGTCATTTTTTTTATTTAAAAAAAAATATTAAATATTAGTGCTGGATATTCTGAAAACAATTACAAAAATTAAAATTATTGCCTATTTTGATAATTAAATAATAATATAATTCACATAAAATAATAAAAAAAAAATTGGAACTCGAATTAATAAAATTTTATTGAAACAAAAAATTAAAAAGCAACACCCTTTACAAAAATTTTCATGTTTTACCAAACGTTTTACAGCACAAATTAAGACGTTTTCAAAACCTCTTATTTGGAATCTAAACTAACCAAGAAACTACAATAAAAATATTCTGTATCCGGCAATTTGTTAGACATACATTGTTGGTTTTTTGTCTGGTTGCATGTAACATTGAGAAAAAAGGGAAATTTTCTTTTGAAGCTTGTCTATTTCAAAATTACTATGTCTTCGCTTTTATTTCCCTGTCTGCATTACTAAACTTAGTAGCTTAGTAGTTTTTTTGAGGTGATGAATATTGCATCACATTCTCTGGACAAACTGTTTTGCCTTTCATAATTGTTCGATTTTTTTTATTTCCACATTTTCATAAAATGTTTCTTCATTTTGAAAAAAAAAAAACGTTTAAGATAAAAAAGAGGAATGTCAAAGTGACAGTAGATGACATAAAGACTTCTTCAAAATAAAATTTTAAGAATTCGTTAAGAGGTTGTAATAAAACCTCTTAAAAAATTATTTAAGAGAATAAAAAGAAATACTCTTAAAGCCCTTGAACAAATTCTTTTTAAAGAGGGTTTAAAAAGGACTCGCAAGGAAGCAATAAACAAATATTTGTCAGTTACGTCAAAAAGATGTTTTAAAAAGAATTTTTGGTAGGGTTCAAGCAAACAACACTTAGTATGAGTGAATTTAGAGGACACAAAGTGCAATAGTATTACGAAGATACATTTAAAACTTTACTAAGAGTTGATAAATTTGGTTGCAGACATCTGCTAGAGTTTATGTTTTACTTGGGTAGTTTATCTATGGTCGCGACAGAACTTTGCTGAAATAGGCTACCACTTTCTCCTGCCCATTGTGTTTCTGCAACAGAACTGCTCCACAATAAATGTCTTGCCAGGGGTGGGGTAAGCTAGTATTGGTGCCTCAAAAAGTCGCTGTTTTAGATGTTGAAAGTATCTTTTGCAATCACCTGACTATTTAAATTGTCTACCCTTCTCAGTTTGCTGGTGCAGACACTTTGCGATTCCGGCACTTCACGAACCTCCTGTAATATGTGGTGAGACCGAGAAAGCTCCTCAGCTGGTGTTTGTCTGCGGGATCTGGCCTTTCACGGCTTCGATTTTCTCCGGGTCAGTTTTCACTCAATTTGATGGTATCACATGTCCCAAATACTTCACCTCAGCTTTGAACAGAGCACATTTATTTGGATTTAGTTTCAAATGTGCTGTTCGAATTCGTGTAAGTACATCCCTCAATATGTCGCGATGTTCAGCGAACGTCTTTCTCAAAACGATGACGTCATCCAAGTACACCAGGCAGGTTTTCCATGTCAGACCCTGTAACATACGTTCCATTAAATGTTCAAAGGTGGCTGGAGCGTTACGCAAGCCAAATGGCATAACGATAAACTGTCATAGTCCATTTCCCGTTGTGAATGCGGTCTTTTCTTTGTCTTCTGGATGGATCCGTACCTGCCAGTAGCTACTTTTCAGATCGAGGGTGGAAAACCATTTTGCTCCAGAAAGGGTATCCAAGGTGTCATCTATCCTTGGCAAGGGGTAGCTGTTGTTCTTGGTAATATCGTTGAGCCTCCGGTAATCCACGCAGAATTTAGTGCTGCCGTCCTTCTTTTTCACTAGTACAACGGGTGATGCCCACGGACTTTTTGAGTTTTCGATTAGACCGTCTTTTTCCATGGTTGATATCATCTCATCGACTTCCGACTGTTTTGCCAATGGAAGTCTTCTAGCAGGTTGTCGGATCGGTCTGCTATCGCCAGTGTCTATTCGGTGCTGTACTAGGTGTGATTGACCATAGTCTCCATCCTGCGATGCAAATATATCAGCAAACTCGCCAATGAGATTTTTGGCCATGGTTTCCTGCTCCTGATTTAGCTCACAATTTCGAGGATAGCATTATATACCTCGGCCAATTTCGTTGCAGAAACAGGACTCGCAAATTCACTCCAAGATGTTGTCGATATGGCTGCAATGGGTACGCATCTTCCAATCACCTCTCCTTGTCTGAGCTTGACGGAGTGTTTTTTCGGATTTATCTTACTGGAACCATGTTTTTATTTGGTTCTACTAAATTTTTTCCAACGATTTAGCTTGGAAAATCCTCTTTATCATTTGCTTCAATAAAATATAATCGGTGGTTCCTAGGATCACCCTCCAAACGTGTCCAAAGAACTGTCTCTGAAGATGGTCGTAGGACTTCATCACTGCTTATAACCGCCTGAAGATTCACAGCGTTCTCGTTTCCGTATACCATAGGGATCTCAACGGTTCGATACCTTAACACTTGCATTCGAAGGTCTATGATTACCTCATGTGCCTTCATGAAATCCACTCCTATGATGAATTCGTCGCATATGTCGTCTACCAAGAGAAGGTCAACCCTGCCAGTTGTATCTGTTGTTCCACTGTTCTTTGAGATATGCCATCAGATCACCAGTGGAACGATTGCTGCGGAAGCCAGACTGACGGTCATGGAGAAGCCTTCAATCTTTGAGATATTCCTTAAGCTGACGGTTAATCAGCGTTTCCATGACCTTAGAAAGGAGGGATGTTAGTGCAATGGGTCGGTAGGAGGAGGGGGAGGATGGGTCACCTTTCTTAGGGACAGGCTGGACAAATGCTGTTTACCATGTTCTAGGAAAGATTCCAGAAGCGTAGAAGCGATGGAAAAAAGCTTACGCAGTGGCTTTCCCAGTGAGGAAGAACACCAATTTAGAAGAATCGGGGGTATACCATCCGGGCCAGCACATTTCTGTATATCGAGATCTTTGAGAACTCTTGCTACTGTACGAGTGCGGAAAAAAATCTGTCCCATGGAAAAATTTACAATCTCAAGCACAGGAGGGGCAACGTTGCTGTGAGGAAACGTGGAGCTGGCAGCGAAATAAGCGGCGAACAAGTTTGCCTTCTCTGAAGAGTAAACAATTGGTTTGTTATTGTCGATGAGCGTTAGAACCGATGATGTTGAGTTTTTAATATTTTTTTACAAATTACCAAAAAAAATTACTGCCGTTGGGACACTGCAGAATTTTTTGCCGTAATTTTAGGTATGTAAAAATTTGGTTCTTTCAATAACGGAGTTGCATGAGTTCCTGAAATGACACAATGACACAAACTGTCAAGATTTGGGCTCCTGTAAATAAAACAATAATGAATGACATGCTTGCGGACAGTGAATTTGAGCCACAAGAAGTTAAAGTCCATGTTGGAAGCAATATCATTCCTAACATAGACCACGAGACCATGATGGGAAAAGAGTAATGGCACCAAGCTATACCCATGTAGAGCAAATTCTGATAAATCAGTATTTACTCCAATCTGGGTTTCACTTAATGCCAAAACAGCTGGCCTGTATTGAACAGTGTAGACGTACACGTGAAAGAAATTCGTTCTTAGGCCGCGTACATTAGAATATACGACATGAAAATAACTTACCATTTAAAAATACTTACATATGAAACACAACTCTGACTAACTCGAACTGTGCAGTGAAAATCCAAATTAATTTCTGTAATAAACAAACTGTCTTAGGTGTTATGCCCATAAGACAGATTGCATACAAAAAATCTATTTAAACATTCAGCACAATAGGACAAATTCAGATGGCCTTATCTATTTATCGCAAGCATAAGATGGTCATACGATGCCAACAGTAGATAAGATAGAGGCAGTTAAGCACAAAGGTCTTGAGTCAGATAAGAGGATAATTTGCTACGCGAGATTGTTTCATTTATTTTATTTTTTTCATTTTTACAGCATACGCCAGGGGTATTTTTCATTTTCTCAAAACAGTGTGCATTATTTTTTTTAACACTCGCGACAACAATGCGCAAATAATTTTTTTTTACTTTTATTTTCAATTATTTGTGCGCGCACCTCGACGTCCGGCCTTAGCGAGCTTAAGATCGACATGTTGATGTTGGTGGTTGTACACAATGAATCCCACGGATGTCGTTAATTTACAAAATGTATCATCCACATCACAATAGATATGAAAATGGAACAAAGTGTTCGAAAGTTGGAAGAAAGTGTTTAGATGTTTTTTCGCAGCCATTGAATGTTAAGGTTTTAAGATCTATATGCAGACTGTTGTTTTTGCGCTGAGTAAAACTCAATAGGAATTCATTCTTCGTGGGCATAACTACTAGATATGGTAAGTTTCGAATAGTTTTCCTTCCTTTTCTTCATTCCTGATCCTACCTTCCATTTGCAGCTTCCTTTTCCTTTCTTGTACCAGTTGCTTTCTATTTTATTTGTATCATACCTAACAACCAAAAACCTGAACGGTTTCTTTTCCTTGCCTTTCCGTAATTTTTCCTGTTTCCTGTCCGTCCCTTTAATTCAAAACTAAAATTCTTTCTCCTTTCAATCCTGTTTCCTGTTCCAGATGGCGTTTCACATGGTTTCCTTATCCTATCCTTTCCATTTCCTAACCTATCGTTTTCTTTCCTAGCCAAATCCTACTGTATCCCTTTCCTGTCATACCCATTTCCTTTTTCTTCTATTTCCTATCCAATCCACTACGTTTTCCAACCCTAAATCGAATCATCGTACCTTCTCCTTCTCCTTTCAATCCTGTTTCCTGTTCTAGATGGCGTTTCACATCGTTTCCTTATCCTATCCTTTCCATTTCCTAACCTATCGTTTTCTTTCCTAGCCAAATCCTACTGTATCCCTTTCCTGTCATACCCATTTCCTTTTCCTTCTATTTCCTATCCAATCCACTCCTTTTTCCAACCCTAAATCGAATCATCGTACAACAGGTTGTCAATATCTGATCTATCACTTTGCATTAAAAATGGTGGTTCTTAGAAACTAACATCAAAAAAAATGTATAAACAAAACTGCACACCTCACGTTTATTTTACATTTTTCTTTTTCCCTGTTTAAGCTTTTTATAAATTAATTACCACAAACACTTTAAAATATAGCCACGAGATCTATGTTTCAGAACGAATAAACAAGCTAATGGTCTCTGGCAGCCGCCATTTTACTTTGATTTTGACAGATTCGCAGAAGATTGCAAAAATAAAAACTATAATGATATTGGCTTAGATATATGTACTGTACGGGCAAGCAGTGTTTTAAGTGACTACTATTGTCATAAGGAGACCTACAAAATGTCCAAAATTAAAATTCCCAAAACAATAAATCTACAGCTTTCGAAAAATGTACATACATATACAAAATCCCCAAACATAAAATCCCCATAGTTTATGCCAACAGAGATTTGGCAAAAAGGAATGATTGTAGTAAAAAACAAAATCAATAGTGGTGAAGGTGTTACTTTACGTGGTGGAGATGTTACTATACGTAGAAACAATCGAAACCGTTCAGCTGTTGTCGTTGCTGAAATCGCCGTTGCGGTTATTTCAAATCTTTATTGTCTGCTTCGGAGTTTTAATGTTTTTGACTGAAGTTGTCATCCTTCCGACCCTTAAGGACTAGCTCTACGATAACAAGTAAAGCTTTAATAAAAGGCTTTCATAAAAGTTATTTTTAAGCATTTTGAATCCAGCTATGGCTAATAATATACTACACTACAATGCGCTGTAAATATTTTTGTGAACTTATCATTAAAACTAGAAATATGGTTAGGCCGGAGCCTAAAAGAATGCAATCTTTTTTTGCAACTGGATGATATGGATTTTTGAATCTAAAAATTAACTGCTATTACTAATTCTTCCCTTATATTGCGAAAAATGGTTATCAAAGGTTACTGTCCTGAAAACAATCTCAATGTGAATTAAAAATAAAAATTTATGTAAATATTTGTACCTTTTCTCCGTGCCGAATTACGTTGTAAGATTTATTTTGAAAATAGGTTCCCCCAGCCTAGACTATAAAAGTAGAAGCTACCTTGAAAAACATTCAGTCGTATCGCACTGCTCGGGCTTATACAATATGAAAAGTTATTTTGTAACGGCTATTCTAGCTTTATGGATTTTTCTAAATCCATTAGCAGTTTTAGTTGATTCTCAAACATCAAACACTTGTACACTTTTGTTTAGATGCTCCCAAGTAATAGACATAACATATGGTCTTGTTTCGGGAAAATGCATTGTCTACCCAAGTCCTTGTTTCCTTAGTTCTGACAATTGCAATCGTGCGTTAAATAACCAACCTTGTAAGTATAAAAAATGTAATTTTGAATACCAAATTAAAAAAAAAAATAAATATCTTAGTGGTAATACCAATTTTTGAAGAAGCATGTAAACTATTATGTATACCTATATGCGAAACAGACGTAAGTCCAATTTGCGGAGATAATTTTAACCAAAAGCAGACATTCAATAACGAATGTGAAATGAATAAATACAACTGTGAGCAAGGAACATGTAAGTTATTTTAATAAATTCATGGAAATACAAATTTGTAAAAATAAATTGTTTATTTATATCTTTTCCACAGGGTTTGTACTATACGCTCAAGGAAGCTGTTAATGTCCTTCTAGTGAATAGAAGTAAAAGCAATTAAATAAAGTTTGCTAAAGAATTATGTATATTTCAATAAAAAAAATAAAATGTTTATGAGAAAAAAAGTGTTCTAGCTTTATTTACATTTGCTTAAAAGAAAATGATAAAAAATAGTTTAAAGGCAATAGAGTGTACATATTTATGATAGATATTTTTTCGCAGCCATTGAATGTTAGGGCTTTAAAATCGATATGCAGACTGTTGTTCTTGCGCTAAGTGAGACTCAATAGGAATTCGTTCTTTGTGGGCATAACTACTCCTATAGACATTACAGAATGAAATTGCGTACTAACTCCAAACGCAATATGGTACTAACTCCTTTTTTAACTTCATGTGGTTCTTGTTCATTATTATTGAGCGCATCTTCCAAGCTTGTTTTCTTTATCGAAGCCCAAATCTCGAATTCAATTCTTTGTTTCTCCAATATTAGAAGTAAAAGGCCGAACCGAAAATACTTTTGACTTTTTTATTGTAAGCACTTCGGGCCATGTGTCATATTTTCTAATTTATCATGCCAAAATATTCCATTCATGGAAGGGGTTCCAAAGAGAACCGCTTGGCAGTATTTGGGAAGCCAACATGGACACACTCAATTTTTTTCAGGATCCTTCTGAAGAAAAACGAAAAAAGTTAGCAAGCCAGGAAGTTCCATAATGCCCATATTCAGCGGGACATATTTTTACATTACCAAAAATAAAGGCTACAAATACTACAACGTCCCAAAGGTAGTAAGGATTTTTGTTCATTTTTACAAAAAAAATATGAGGAATTCATTCTCGTCCTCAATTTTCACGGTTGTTTTCAATAACACTCTGAAGATGTGTTCTTCTACGCTGGCATATCCACTGGGTAAAGCTTTTCTATCTATCGTTTTCTTCAGGTCTCTTTCGAGGCAAATGGAAAACAGCTTTTGTTCAGTTTGTACCACACTAAATTTGTCTTAAATTCTAATCAACTAAACTGCTCTGCTGACGACAGTACACTTAGCTTCTCATATTGGTTTTTGGACTCTTTCACTCCTGCTCTTTGGATATGGGTCTTCAACGGCAACACATGCTGAGGTCATTAAATTCTGACCTTGACAGCATTTTCAAATAGGGAACACAATATTATCTCTACATGAGTGGAACATCATTGAAGCCGATCATTTCGAAATTCTCGATATGTGCAACACCAACCATCTCTTGTGGAATAATCATGTATACGATGCCGCAAAAAATGACACAGTATGTTTGGGCTTCTTCCGAAGATGTAAGAAATTATTTTCCTATTTGTTCTGGCCACTATCTTAAAAACGTATATCCGTCCAAGACTAGAATACATTTCCCATATCTGGAGGGTGCTCCTTCAACTCACTTGACTTGAGTCTTTTGGGTTATACTCAAAGGAGAACATTCAAAAGGATTGGAGATGACGAGTCTGTCTGTCTGTCCATGTGTATAACAAGCTGCAGCCTAAACGGCTTAAGCGATAATATTCAAATTAGGTGTGTGTGATTCTTTTGGCAGTCCTCATAGGGAAAATTGAAATTTTATTTCTAGAGCTACAAATAACTTAGCTTATTTTTCTTGAAAACGTTTAATTTTTTTTGAAAATTCAATATTTTAGATTAGATTATAATTTTATAATCAGGTGTATATTATTATACTCTAAAAAACTGTGCTTACCAAAATATCAAAAAGGAATTTCTTTAAAAAAAAAAACTAAAAATAAAAAACAGCATTTGATCAAAACCGGTCGTAAAATTTTCGAAATACTTTTTTCATAAATTCGATAATATATAAGACATGTGATGACGTACTTCATTTTTGATATAACCTATTAAGTTATAAAGTTCAAACCGTGTGATTTTTCAACGAAAATTTCTGTTTTCTGTACGTGCAAGTACGTGCAACCCAGTTTGGTATACATCAGCAGCTTCGCTGACAGTTCTTCTAGCTCCCGAGTCCCTAATCCAGATACCGTTTGCTTGACGTTGAAAGGTGTTATGTCTTCATCCTAACAAAGCTTCTATGACTGCCGCCTGAAACCAAAGGCTGCTTTTAGAAAAGTTATTTCGCAACTGTTTTTCCTGGATATCTGAAAAAATTGCTAGGGGCTTGTATAACCTGCCTCGGACGGCACAAATCCACGCTACGTCACTCTGTTGAAGGGTTTCCTTTCTTGACCACTTTGTCCTGTGCTTTAATCATCTCGAAATGTTATCATATTGTGGCCAAAAATGAGAGAATTAAGGCTGAGCAAAATACTTAGGCATTTTTTTTAGTTTAGAACCTAAAGCTTAAGAAACATTTCTTACTGTGTTTCTATATTCCTTAAGAAATAAAAAGGAAAAATATGTTTTTTTAATCGAAAAAAAAATCAACAAAATAACCTCAAATTTTTTTAATAAACCAGTTTTTTTTAATTTTAAACATGATTGACTTTCGATTGATTCTTAAATCGATTCTCAGCTTTAAATATTCTCGTTAACGCTCTGGCATTTCTCCTTGTCGATCTTTTTTAATTCTAAATTAATAACAAAAAAAGAAATAAGGTTAACTAGTGTTTTTACAAAAAAAAAATTAAAATTTTTCACTTCGTTCTTACCAGGTAAACCTTCGTAATCGTTGGTGCACCATGCGTCATCATAGGTGCATGTGCTTCCGAATTTTTCGCAAGTCTTACCACCATCAATAGAAGAATAGACCGGTTCAGAGTTACTGGAACAAAGGGATTTTACCAAACATCTTGGACTTATTTTACCACGCTCTGCCAAACATAGCGAGCAGTATGTCAGAATGACACAAAATGTTAGAAATAGAGTTAAGAGTTTCATTTTGCAACGAGCTTAAGAACGAAGAACTGTTTAAAGACTGCTGTGGGATGTGCTGCGTCCAGTGTTTTAAGTAGTTCTCAGTTGAAGCATCAAATCAAAAAAAAAAAAAAAACAAATCAAGACTATAGACGAAATGATTTTTTCTTAAACTACACCCTATTTGAAATATTCAAATAGATTGTTTTAAAGATTTTAGCGATTTTTGTTTTAGATCTAACCTGCCTTATAGATAAATACTAAAAACCAAATTTTTCTACGACTTCTACGATATTGATTGTTAATAAGAGTTTATTTTCAATAATTTAAAAATATTAACTCTTTGTTATAAACATTGAAACAATCAAGTTTTGCCTTATTATAAAGTGCATTAACGTTTTTTTTTATTAATTTATCCCAGCACTTCGGTACACCTCAGGTTGACGTAGGTTATTAATCATATAAATTAAAACATGTATCTTAACTATATGTATCTATATGCGTTGAGTAAAGGCTAATTCATATAAATATTTTTTAATAATACACAACATGTTGCAGTGGAATTTCCCAGAAGATTTTAATCGTAGTGGTTTTTGTATTTATTGTATTATTCCTACAACTCATTTATGCTTTTTTATTACCTGAATAAGTTATAGGGTTACCATTTATCACTGATATTCAGTTTTTTTAATGATTTTTACTTGCGATTATAGGAACTATAATGCAAGTTATGCATTCGTGCAGATTAAAAATTTTGAGATAACAATTAAACATGACATTACGATAATAGAGAAACATATTTGAGTTACTGGCAAAATTCTGTCCGTCTGTCTGTCTGTCTGTCTGTCTGTCTGTCTGTCTGTCTTTACGGATGTAAAGCCTAAACGGTTGGGCCAGTCGTCTTCAAATTTTGAACTTAAGGTTCTTTTAACATTCTACAGAGGACTTTTTTCAATTTTTTTTTTAGCTCGAAAATTAACGGTACCTGTCATATAACCGTTATGTAAAAGCTTATTTTTCTCGAAAACGGCTCTAAGAATTCTTATGAAAAAAATCTATGTACTACTGTAGGTATGCGTTATATTTTGGTCAAAAAAAATTTAATATGTTGGGCTAAAAACGGTACCTCCCATAGGACCGGTTTTTTTTTCTTCGACTTTTTCGATCCGATTACAATCAAAATTGATATTCAAGAAGATGTAGGTAGCTTGAGTAATTTTGCATTAATTTTTTTTTCGAAAACTTTTTTTTGTATTTTTAATATTTTTTTTTTTTTTTTTGAAAAATCAATATTTTGAAAACGGGTAAGTGAATTTTTTTTAAATTTTGTTTTTAAATGTACGTTATTTTTGTGCTTAAGTTTGTTTTCTTGAATTATTTTTTTTAATTTAAAAAAAAAAATTGTTTCAAAAAACCGTTTTATTTAAAAACGGCTCTAACGATTTCGAAAAAAAAATTCACACTTTTTCACATATTTTACGTACTTTTTTCAAACAATCAAAAGTCAGAAAAATCGAATATAATCTTTTGAAGTTCCCTTAATATTTTTCAAATTTTATTCTAAGCTGTGACCGCACATAAGAGCAAGTACGTGCGATCCAGTCGTGCAATTTATTTCATTCTTTCACTGATATTCTTTTAAGTTAATTGGACGACATTTCTTCAGTGCCCCGTGGCTTAGAGGTTAGTGTGTCGGACTGCTAAGCGAAAAGCCTGGATTTGAGTCCCGCTTCCGGAATACTGCCTCTTGCTAGGAACTTACAAAATCTCCAAGAGTAAAAACTTGTTTCGAAAAAGTGCATCTCATTTAGGTCCCTTCCATTCTTTCAGATTAATAACACACACACAGGAATGGTTGAGAGTATAAGTCACTAGGACTTGGCTCCTTAAGGAGCTGTCGCTCCAATAAATTTATTTATTTATTTTTAAAAAAATAAAAAAAATAATTTTTAATTGTTTTTTTTTCTTATACATGCGCTTATGTTTCCTGACAAAAAAAATTTCTTTTTTAAATTAATAAAAAAATGTTAGATAGATGGAGATATAAACAAATAGTTTGTTGCGACGCGACGGTTCCATGAGGATCCTAGGTACGTTGGTGTTTACTCTCAGTCATTCTTGTGGGTGCAGCAGGGGTGGGAATGCTGAGTCCAGAAAATGAAGCAGATCGCTCAAAAAAACGAAGTAGATTGCAAAATATGTAGCAGATAATGAAAACAAAAATTATAACAAAAAAAGTAATTTATATTCAACTTGGTTAATACTAGCTGCCCACCCGGCGTTGCTCAGGTGTACCATAGAGTTTTCTTTCTTAAATCGGCCAAGCCATTTAAATATAATATTGTTGAAATGAAAATGGTATACAGGGAAGGCTACATTTTCGTTGATATATCTACATATGTATCTCCATCATAGCGCCACCTTTCGGGTCTAAATTTTGCCAAATCCTTCTAAAAATAAGAAGCGCCACCTAAGGCGTAATTACATTAGCTTAAGTTAATTATTACAACGTCAGCTCTCTGCTTAATAGGTCTAGCCATTTCCGAGGCTAGCTGGAACAAACATCCAGAGACAAACAAATGACTTTTTTGATTTGCATTAATAAATCAATACAACACACTTTAAATGAAATTTATATCGTTTAATAAAAACTAGTTAAATAAAGTAGAAATGAGTTGCTACATAGCAGATGCATAAAAAAAATTAATGAAGTAGATCTACTACATATGAAGTAAATTGGCAGCCCTGGTGTGCAGCCATCGAATTCGAAAGGCTACCTGAGAATTAAAATGAACTTTTTCAAGACAAAACTTATTTTTGGAGGCTCGCAAAAGGCAGAATCAACAACAAAATAAATTGCACTACTGAATCGCACGTACTTGCTCTTACATGCGGTCACAACTTCGAATAAAATTAGAAAAAATGAAAGGAACTTCAAAGTTTTTATCGATTTTTCTGAATTTTCTGACTTTTGATTGTTTGAAAAAAGTACGTAAAATAGTTTTCAGCGACAAAAATTAAACGCCATTTTATTTCCTTTAAAAATGTGAAAAAGTGTGAATTTTTTTTTCAAAACCGTAGGAATGTTTTTTAAATAAAATGGTTTTTATTTAACAACTTTTTTTAAAAAAAAGTTAAACACAAGAAATAATTAACTTTAAAAACAAAATTCGCAGGCGGCATTGGTGCAGTAGATAAGATGCTTGCTTCTAAACCGGAGGTCGTCAGTTCGATACTTATGTTGAGAAGAAATTTTTCTAACTTCTAGTACAAGCTAGAGCCGTCCGTGAGTTTTAAGTGTCACCTAATTTTTGATCTACTGCGCCAAAAAAAAATTCTTTCCTATCTTTCTAATTCTTCTAACTAGTGTCGTGCAACGTCATGTTGCATTCTAAAAGGCAATGTGCCTTACAGACACTTAGTTAAAATTATTAAAAAAAAAGAAAATATTAAAATTATTATTAAAAAAAATCTACCTACCCGTTTTAAAAATATCGATTTTTCAAAAAAAAAAAAAAAATAAAAAACTATAAAAAAAAACAAAAAAAAAGTTATTCGAAAATAATGGTTTGTCGAATTGCTTTGGCTATCTACATCTTCCTGAATATCAAATCTCTCTTAAATCAACTATGGAAATTGCGTGGAGAGTTTCCTCTATTTCCCAACAAATTTCATTTGCATTTGTTGAGGCTTGAAAGCCGAGCTAACAAACCTCCGCAGTCATACAACAATATACATCATTTAAACTACTCCCCCCAGACACCGAGCATTTATCTGGGACAAAATGAACCCATTTTTCATTTACAACACCTCATATCTACCTGACAATTTTCATCCAAATCCATGCAGTCGTTAAAGCGTGATATAAATCAACCCTCCAAATTCATCAACATTTACAAAGACTTATCAATCATGTTTTAGATTCAACATTTCGAATCATTATCTGTCATTTCGCATCCATTGGCATTGTTTACTCGCTTATTAGTATCGAACTCTGTAAATAAATATTCCACTTCAGTTGGGGATTCCATTTTCCCATCAAACAAACAGATGATTGTATTTTGTCATATTAATTGTGTATTGTGTATGCCAACACTCATAATGAGAATACAGAAAACTAGGGCTACAGTCTACGGTGTTCAATATGTTCCAAATTTATGTGCAAATTTACTTTTGGTGAGCCAACTAGTCAAAAGTGGCAAAACTGTTAAATTTGGAAAAGAATGCTGCAAAATATTTGACGAACGTATGGAGATGATAGCATCGGCATCATTTGTTGACAACATGTATAGGCTAAATTGTTTTATGTCGAATTCATCATATCCGGATCACGTTGCTTTGCAAGTACATAATGACGCCAGTTTATGGCATCGTCGAATGGCACATATCTGTAAAGACAATTTGGTGAAATTGAAAACTGCTGTCAATGGTGTATCTTTTGGTGAAGTCATGGATTAAAAATGTGTTGTATGCATCAAGGGAAAGCAAACAAGAGAACCATTTAAGTCGACTGGTACACGAGCGAAATGTATTTTAGATTTAATCCATTCTGACGTGTGCGGACCAATGCCAATCAAATCTTGTTCAGGGTATAGATACTTTGTAACATTTGTGGACGACTTCAGCAGAAAATTATATCTCTATCCATTGAAACAAAAGTCTGAAGTTTTCGAAAAGTTCTTAGTTTTCAAAGCCTTTGTGGAAAATCAATGTGGTAACGGTTTTGGGCTAAAGCTGCATCCACGGCTGCTTATATTTTAAACCGGATCCCGTGCAGAGGTGAGAAGACACGAACTCTAGAAAAGATATGGTCTAAAGTAAAACCAGATTTGGAAATGCTTCGCGTATTTGGATGTAAGTCGATGGTGCACATTCCATCAACCGAATGTATATTGTTTGGATACAGCTCTGAATAAAAGGCATATCGTCTTTACAATATGAAAACGAAAAAAATAATTGTGCGTCGTGAAGGTAATTGAAAATAATCATAACTGGTCCACCCCTTTTGTTTCGTACTTTGAAGAATTAGTTGAACCAAATGCCAATTCAGGTGGAGAATTTAATGAAGAATTGATCATTCGGACTGAAGAATTAAATGCTAATGAATCTGAAATTGAACCAGCGGAATTTGAAATAAACAGTTTAATTGAGACCGATGACAGCGATGGAACCATGGATACTCCAGCAGGCCCAAACGATGGCGTTAAAATTCAAACAGAATCGGGCAAAGAAAGGACTGCTTCTCTTCGTAGGTCCGAACGAATCCGGAAGCCGAATCCAAAATATGAGGCAAATTATAATGTCAAATTTGAAAATTGCGATCCGGAAACAGTGGAAGAAGCAATGTCGTGCCCTGACGCATCAATGTGGCTGAAAGCAATGGAAGCTGAATTTGAAGCTCTCATGACAAATAAAACTTGGAACTTGGTCGAACTACCGAAAGGAAAAAAGCCTATAAATTGCAAGTGGATTTTTAAGACGAAGCGAGATGTTAATGGTGAAATTTTAAAGTACAAGGTTCGTTTGGTGGTCAAAGTATGTTCGCAAAAAGAAGGCATCGATTATCACGAAACTTTTTCGCCTGTAGCCAGATATTCTTCAATTCGTTTTTTGATTGCGCTTGCCTGTAAGTTTGATCTGAAAATTCGTCAAATGGATGCTGTCACCGCGTTTCTGAATGGAGAATTAAGCGAAGATATATTTATGGTTCAACCACCAAATTTCACCGATGGATCCAAGAAGGTATGTAAATTGAACAAGTCGTTATATGGGTTAAAACAGTCAAATCGAGTATGGAACGAGAAGTTGAATGATGTTTTATTGAAGGCTGGTTTGAAGCGGTCAGATGCTGATCAATGCATTTATTATAAAACCAACAAGAAGAAAATGACCTTCGTCGCCGTTTACGTGGACGATGTTTTAATTTTCTCCAACGACGAAGTTCAAGAAAACTTTTTAATAGATAGTTTAACGAATAACTTCAAGATGAAAAATTTAGGGGAAGCCTCGTCAATTTTGGGGATTCGTATAACTCGGGATAGGTCAGCTGAAACAATTGCTATTGACCAAGCGCAATATATTTCAGAGATTTTAAGTCGCTTTGGGATGTCAGACTGTAATCCTGTAAGTCATGTCGAAATTGCCATACATGGAAGCTGTTGGATCTTTACTTTTCGCCGCTCAAACTACGAGGCCAGATATAAGTTATGCTGTTAATTTATTGAGCAGGTACAGCACTAATCCAGGGAAAGGACATTGGACAGCCGTAAAGCGTATTTTTCGATATTTGAAAGGAACGATCAACAAGAAACTAGTCTACAATCGGAAAGAAAACACCCAAATGCAAGGATTTTGTGATGCTGACTGGGCAAGTGACGCCGACCAAAGAAAATCAACTATATATATGTATATATGTGTATTTACAATGCAAGGTGCTCCAGTTTCTTGGTCTTCAAAGCGACAGGCAACTGTTGCTCTCTCTACAACCGAATCAGAATTTATGGCGATGGTTGCTGCGATTCAAGAATCGATGTGGTTTAAACGACTGGAAAAAGAGTTATTCCCGGATTGTTTAAAGGAAATGAATCTGTTTTATGATAACAAAAGTGCGATTCAACTAGCAACAAACAACGCATATTCTAATAGGACAAAACATGTGGAAACAAAAACCAAATTCATTCGTGAAAAAATTCAAGATGGTATTGTCAATGTAATATACACTCCGACAGATGAAATGCTAGCCGACATTTTTACAAAAGCTTTACCATCTACAAAACATAACATAGATGTAAAACGATTAAGTTTATTTGACTAAAAAATTTTATTTGTTATTATTCATTCATGGAAAGTGTTGTTTTTTTATAAGTTTGAATGGACAATATCCACTCAGCTCAACTCTGTTAATTTAAATCAACAACACTTCAAAAAATGCCTGTTACTATGAAAATAAAATGTTCAGAATTTTCTATTATTCTGCTTTTAAAACTCATACTGTGCTGGTCTTATTATTTTTCCGTCCGTTTTTTCATCAGATACTAACTAAAATAAATTGCACAACTTGATAGCACGTACTTGCTCATTATGTGCGGTCACATCGTCGAATAAAATTAAAAAAATATTAAGGGAACATCAAACTATTTATTCGATTTTTGTGACTTTTGATTGTTTAAGAAGTACGTAAAATGTATTGAGCGAAATAATTTAAACGCCATTTTATTTCTTTTAAAAAAAATGTGAAAAAGAGTGAATTTTTTTCAAAATCGTAGAAACGGTAAAAAGGTTTTCTTTTGACACCTTATTTTTAAAGAAGTAAAAAAAATTATTCAAGAATGCATACTTAAGTGCAAAAATAACTTGCATTTAAAAACAAAAATAAAAACAATTCACCCACGCGTTTTCAAAATATTGATTTTTGAAAAAAAAAATTATAAAAATACACAAAAAAAAAAGATTTTAAAGTAAAATTACTTAGGATACATCTTAATGAATATCAATTTTGATTGTAATCGGATAACCAGTTTTCGAGAAAGTCGAAAAAGTCGGTCCTATGGGAGTTTCTGGTTTTAGCCCAACATCTTATGTCTTGTTTTTATAATCAACGCCCGCATAAGGGACTATTTGTTTCCCTCTTAATGTAACACACTGTGCGGGCATTCGGAACATAGGGAGGGGACAGATAGGAGGTTTCGATTAACATTGGTTTTGAATGTTAGCAGATCAAAATGGCAAGGGAAAATCCCGCCGGGTAAACTATTCCAAATTCGTGTTGTTTGGCTAACAAAAGAATCCCTATATTTCACGGTACGTCCGAAATTGGGCTCAAAGGTGAACTGATGGGCATTCCTTCCGAGACGTGTGTTACGGGCGAAACTTTTAAGGGGAGGAATACAGCTGGCTACTTCGAGTGAACATTTTTTATAAAAGAAAAGATAAAATAAGGACAGACATGAAACATTGCGTCGTTGTTCGAGAGGGCCAATTGTTTCAACGGCAGTTCTATTTACTATCAATCTTAACGCTCGATTTTGTATTCTATCAAGCAGGTGAACCGATGTTTGTGAAGCACCTGCCCAGAGGTGGGAGTTATACTCGAGTTTAGGGCTTTATAAATTGTAGCCAGATCAGATGGGAAAAAGTACTTCTTACACCGATACAGAAAACCTGAGCACTTAGCAGCATTCTTAGCGATCTCAAAAATATATGGTCGTTCCAACGGAGGTCGTCGTTTACCAAAATATGATCTACACCTACAATAGTAAACTGATTTTTTTCAAAAAAAAATTTGCATCCGTTTCCGAGAAAAATAAGCTTTTACCAAAGATAATATAACAAGATAGTTTAACAAGTTAATCGAAAATATTTCAATTTCAAAATCGCAAGTAATATATAGCGATTATAAATAAATAACTTTTTTACTGATTCATTGATTCCACATTTTACCCTCCAATAATGGGTAAGGTATTCAGAAACTGATATTGAAAAAAAAATCGCTTTTCGGAAAACCCACAGTCAACAGTATATCATTTTATGCCAGATTTTAAATAATTTTTGTCGAATTCATATCATTATAAAAATAAAGTGCACGACTGGATCGCACGTACTTGCTCAAATGTCTCAATGTAGACTAAAATTAAAGAAAATTAAAGTGAACATCAAAGCATTTATTCGATTTTTGTGACATTTGATTGTTCGAATAAAGTAAGTTAAATTGAATTGGGTGTAATAATTTAAATGCCATTTTATTTCTTTAGGAAATGTAAAAAGTGTGAATTTGTTTTCTCAAAATGGTGTTTTTTCTAAAAACTTTTTTTTTAAAAAATAAAACAAAATAATTCAAGAATACAAACTTAAGCACAAAAATAATGTACATTTAAAAACTAAATTAAAAAAAAAATACTTAACCTTTTTCAAACCAATTTGTTTTTCAAAAAATAAAATAAAAAAAATTATTAAAAATAAAAAAAAAATTGTACAAAATTACTGGCTACCTACATCTTCTTGAATATCAATTTTGATAGTAATCGGATCACCAGTTTTCGCGAAAATGGAAGAAAAAAAACGGTCCGATGGAAAGTGCCGTTTTTAGCACCATATTAAATTTTGTTTTCACCAAAATATAATGCATACCTACAATAGTACACTGATATTTTTTTATAAAAATTCTTGGGGCCTTTTTTGAGAAAAATGAGCTTTTACATAACTGTTATATGACAGGTACCGTTAATTTTTGAGCAAAAAAAAATTGAAAATGTCCTCTGTAGAATGTCAAAAGCACCTTAAGTTCAAAATTTGAATTTGCGATTTATAGGGACTATAAAGCAAGTTATGCATTTGTAAAAAAAATATTCTAAGAATGAAACATGACATTACGATAATAGGGAAGTCGAAAAAAGTGGGTCAGAAAATTCTGTCCGTCTGTCTCTCCGTAACTTGGTATATAGTATTTTTAGAATAATCTACCCGACTGTTTTTTTTTTATTTTTATTATTATTTATTTATCGTTATTAATTTTAAAGCATTTCATGATCATAACAGCATACAGCATACAAAATAAATAATAAGGGTGCCTATAATAAACACATAAACACGCAAAAACAACTAACAAATAAAAAAATACTCGATTACCTACTGAATGGAAAAATTTCAATCAAAAAAACAAAATTGTACACCTGCATACAAACAACCATAAGTTTTAATATTGTCTATACCCACTCAAGTCAAGTCAAATCTAGGACTACCTGAACACTTGGTAAGATTAATCAAACATTTTCTAACCCATATTTCCTTTTATGTACAGGTAAACAAAGAATATTCACGAAGAAAGACTTTCAGCACTGGAGTTCCTCAAGATTCAAAGTTCTTCAGCTGACCAGCCTACCAACATCCCAGGGACGAAAACAAAGCTATATGGCGATGATTCCTTAACATATGCAACATCCATTTCACCAGAAATCGCAGCCAGGAGAGTTGAAGGTCACATAAGAAACTTATTGGGACTACTACCTTAAATGGGGTCTAAAGATAAATAGTGATAAGAGCGAGCTTAACAGCAACAAGAGGTCTAAGAGGTTTCGCATCACGCTGTGATAATATCAGTATCAAGCTACCAGAGAACACAGTGATAAGGACAAAGACAACAGCAAAATACCTTGGAGTGAATTTCACTAACCTCTTCAAATTCAACAAGCACGCTTCATTTATGCTTAAGAGAGCCAACTTCTCCCTACATCTGGTCTTTCTTCTCTTAGGAGAAGAAACGAACTAAGCACCAATACTAAGCTCCTCATCTATAAACAGCTGATCCGCCCAGTTCTGACGTACGCTTGTCCTATTTGGTTCACCATATCACCAAGTTGATCCCAATAAATCAGTTCAAGACACAGCTCTCCAAAAATATTTTGAGGAACTTGGAGGACCACCCCAACTTGGAAATCCAGCAACTAATCCAGCAACAACTAAAGCCCAACTATTGCTACCTCAACATTCGACCCATCAAAGACGACCGATTCGAGGATATAATGAACTATGAGAACCAGCAACGGACACAACAGAGAATAAACAACACCGCATCCTAACCCCAATTTTTTAAAACCAAAGACAATTAATTATAATTAAGAATTTCAATTAAAAGATTATGCAAACAAAAATATGATATAAGTACAAATATAGCATTGTATAGAGTAAGCTGAAGTACGTCGGGCCCCTGTTGTTGAGCGGACATGATTTATTTTAGTTATAAGTTAGTTTAAGACCGATTGTACATACATTCTAACGAATGTAATAAAAATAATCTAATCTAATTCACCCAATACAATTTAACGTACTTTATTCGAACAATCAAAAGTCACAAAAATCGAATAAATGCTTTGATGTTCACTTTAATTTTCTTAAATTTTATTCTACAATGTGACCGCACATATGAGCAAGTTCGTGCGATCGTCCAATTTATTTTCTTCATGAATGCATATCTATGCATTATAGTACCTATAATCGCAAGTAAAAAGGGGCGTTTTAATACCGCTACAAATATTGGGTCCACAGATTCACTTATATGTATCCTCCTTCTTCCTGTTTTTAAACGACGGTAATGATTGCTATGATCTAGGATCTTTTTCTCTTGTATGATCTTCACTTCTGGCGGCTCCATCGTCAGGATTAATTGATTCACAGTCAGTTCTGTCACATTCTTAGAGAAAGTTAAGAACTCTAATAAAGAGCTAAGGGCTTAATATGCATCCCTGGTGCACTCTAACTTTAGTTGAAAAACTTTAATTTAAAAACTTTGGTGACTCCTCTGGATCATCTTATCTTTCATTTAAGTTACTATTACAAGTCCTTGATCATCTGCATGGATATTCCCGGATCCGAAGATTCACATCTTCTTCCAGAACACTGGGGGTTACTCGTCTGAACCTTTCTAGCTTTCCATATAAATATAAATAAGCAACTTCATCTTTTATTATTATCTTACAATTTGGTTTTTTTTATGTTAACACAGTCATTATAAATAAAAATATTTTAACTCAAAACACAATTTGTTTGCCATATTTTTGTGCATTAATACATATCACGAGGAACGATGTCGTTGATCTATAGACATGTGAACATGTTTTATGACCATAGATAAAACTTTGGTTGAAAAACAAGAAAAAAAGCACGAGCAACAGTCGTTACTTTCAGCAAATATTACTTTAATTTAAGTAGGTAAATATTTACGTTGTTAATTATACAGAAAGAAAAACAATTAGAGCCACATCTTTTCTGGCTGGAAATTTTTATTTATTTTTTTTTTCAAATTTATGGCTGAAAAGACAGAAAGCTATAATAAAGTTCTATTGAGTGATCTATAAATTTAAACCTATACAACTCTTTAAGTAAATAAGTACTTTTAGCCTATAGACAACTTAAGCACCATACTTTAATTAAAACCAAGTTTAGTAAATTTTCGAAAAGAATAGCCAAGGCCAACCTTAAGATACGAAAAATTTAGGAGTATTAAAAAAATGGAAAAGGATGTAATATAATGCGACCTACCAACGAAAAATATTTGTTACGTTTTGAACACCAAAATTGGAAGGAAGATATTCCTCAGGAGATGGTAGTGATTTCATGGTAATTGAATTTTAGAACGAATATAAAAATATCAGGTTAGATTCGTCGGCAAAACAGTTAAGTGGATTAGAAGCTTCATATGAGAGACAGAATCCCGAAAGCCAAAATCCCGAACATTTTTTTCGGGATTTCTTTTTTAGAATTTGTTTATTTGTTACGACGTTCTTTTTTGGATCAGAGTTCAAAAGTATGTACATATGTATTTTAAATGAAAATTTTCTGGATTTTGTCATTTCGGAATTTTGGGTTTTCGGAATTTTAGAATTTCTGGATTTTTGATTTTCGGGATTTTGGATTTTCGGGATCTTGGGTTTTCAGGTTTTTTGGAGTTTTGGGATTTTGGTTATCGGGATTGTGTCCGTCTGCTGAGAGAATATTAATAAAACATAGGCAAAGCTTCGGAGGCTTAAAACCGTTAAAAAACTGTCTCCTTCGATGTTAAACTATATCTATCTATCAAATGCCTTAGAAATATTAAGCGCAATATTTATTGTAACTCCACAGCGATTTAAAGATTTGTTTCACTCTTGGGAGAGCTATGCCATCAGATCACCAGGAGATGGTGTTATATATGATACATCTAGTTCGCTTTAGGTGTCAACATCAACTGACTTTTGTTGTAAAACTTAAGCTAAGCTCACTACACCAATTATTTATGAATGTAACTCGTGTCGTCATAATGCACGTAATGCTACAATTCTTTGTTTTATTATTATTATTATTATTATTATTATTATTATTATTATTATTATTATTATTATTATTATTATTATTATTGTTATTATTAATATAGGATACAATTCAAAACATAATTCCGAAATACAAAAATAATAGAAAAATTAATAGTTACATTATCCAAATACTGAATACCATAATAAAAACATAGTTTTTTTTCATTTTCGTAAAATAGAACAAAAAAAACTAGAAGGGATGAATTTTAAAAACCTAAGCACTCCTGGTTCTGCAAGTCTCGTCAGACATTGTTGAAGTTAAAGGCTTGATGTCATCTGAACACTGCACAATCTTAGTTACATTTCAAATATCAGAACTGTGTCGCCTGTATTTCTCGCCATCAATTTGCACTATGTAAGATCTCGGACTATGCCACTTTTTAGAAATAGTTCCTGGTTTCCAAATCTTTCCATCTCTTACCATAACCCTATCATTAATCTCAAATTCTGGTCTAACCCGAGATGTTTTGTTATAATATTTTTCCATATTTTTTCTTTTTTTTTATAAGCTGATCGCTGATATCCTGTTCTATTTTTGGTTTAAAGAAGTTTAAATGAGCTGGAAGTGTTTACCTAAGTCTTCTATTTTTGCATACAATTTTTGTTGCGATACTTTTGACAAAGTTTACATTCCGTTGCTATTTGTTCTATGTCCCCCCAAATGTGGAGCGTTAGTTGGCGAAGTATTTCAGATCTCATCACTGTAGGAACTATAATTCGATTTTCAAAAAACAAAATCTCATCTTCGATAAATATGCTATGACGCATTTTATAGAAATATTTCAAATCCTCATCTACTTTATGTTTATCATTTGGCCATCCTTTCTGACTCAGATTTTTAATTTATTCAATATGGGATCTTCACTAGTGTTCCTTTTTAAAATCACATTTTCTTTCCTCGCTTACGTTAATTGACAAAACTGCTTCTGTTATAGTAGGGTCCTCCTCCTCAAACTCGCCTGTATGTTCATAATATCTAGATAAATAATCTGCTATATGTAAAAGTTCTCCTGGCATGTATTTAACTTTAATATCAAAATTCAAGAGCTTGAGACGCATTCTTTGCAACTTAGAAAACGGAATTTTATCTATTTGCTTCATGATGGCTTCTAAAGTTTGTGATCACTGTAGATAAGAACATTGCGACCATAAGTATAAAACCTAAATTTCTTGCATGCATATAAAATAGCGAGAATTTACTTCTCTATCTGGAAATAATTACGCTCGCTGTCAGTTAAACTCCTGGATGCAAACGAAATTGGTTAATTATTTTGTAACAGACAGCAACCCAACCCGTTTTGAGAGGCATCCGTTTCAACACATATATTTTTTGATTCTGCGAATGGTTTCAGAATTGGTGAATTTAAAATTAAATTCCTTATCATTTCAATTGTCTTTGAATGTATATCTAACCAATTGAAAATAACGTTTTTTTTTAAAAAAAAGATCTCTCAAAGGAGATGTTAAATCTGCTAAATTGGGTCAAAACGCTCTTACATAGTTTATCACACCCAAAAACTTTTGCAGATCCTTTTTATCTTGTGGATTCTTCATCTTCTATATAGCTCGTATTCGGTCTTCATCTGGACGAACACCATTTTCCAAAAAAACATGGCCTAGGTACTTTATTTCTTTTGGATTTATCTGCATCTTATCTGGATTAAACCTAATATTATTTTCTTTAGCTCTTTGAAGTACGGCCAGAAGATTTTCGTCATGCTCTTCCTGCGTTTTCCCAAATATAACTATATCGTTAATATATATACACACCCCTCTCAAGCCACTAAATTACTTACATTCTATCTATCTTTACCTCAAAAGGTAGTCTATCGTAATCATATAAGCCGTAGGGTGTTGAAAATGCACAAAGCTTTCGTGATTCTTCTGTCAACTAAACGTGTCAAAATCCATCTTTTAGATCCAAAACACTAAAAAACCTAGCACCATTTAGGGTGGTCATTATCTCCTCTAATGTTGGAATCAAAATTACCTCATCAATAAGACATTTATATAATTATATAGGATCTAAACATAGTCTTAAGCTTCCATTTTTCTTTTCAACAATAATTAAATTGCTTATCCAGTCTCTTCTATCATCGCATTTACTAATAATACCATCTTTTTCCATCTTATCTAACTAATTAATTACTGCAAAGGCTATTTCTTAAGTTGTAGGGAACGTACGTAAGTGCAATATTGTTGTTCGCAAATCGCCTCCAAACGCTATTTCTACTTATAAAGTACCCGCTACCACGTCAAAAAATATTTTCATCACTAACGTAACGTCAGTTTTCCCATTGGTCTTTTAGTTGTCGCTGTTACCACCAAAACGCCAGAGGGCAGCGAAAATAATATTTGTCCCAGTATTGTGTAACAAGTTATTCTCTTCGGATTTTGCCGCCTACGTAGTCATTTTAGACGTAGAATTCTTCTGGCCATAACCATAAGCAATAGCCAGAACGCTACTTATTAAAACCTCAAGTGCTTCATTCTTTACATTTGTAAGTGCTCAAATAACTTTATCTAAACGGAATGCCTACATTTTTTGCTGTCACGTCCGCCTTTATCAACTCACTCAGGTCAGGTATAGCAAGTAGTTTAAAATCGTAGAACCAGGATTCAATATTATTGGTTACTTCAAATTTCCGCAACTACTGTGCTGTCATTCGGCGATGAAATATTATTTGTTTCCACAAATTCCTCGTCTGAAACGTTTTATTTTAAGCTGAACGTCAAGTTGAATCAGGCTTCCTCCAGATCAGTGGCGTCACCAACTACTTATGTAAAGTCAATTAGACCGGATTTTTTCATCAAACGCTTCCAATTCTCTTGTTTCCTCAAGTATTCATACTCTTTCTACGCTGGACCGCCTTCTTTTCTTGAAATGGAAATTGAAAAATACAAAAATGACATATCTGCCCAAATAGCCAAAGCTGCCTTAGCCTTTTTTTTATTGTCTAAGACTCGTTCTATTTTCACTTAAAATGTATCTTTTCCCCCAATGTTACTGTAGGGTAGATTAACCACAACGAACCCAGTCAAATTTGTTTTTATGAATGAGCATGAGTTCGAGAAGTGTTTCAGCACTTCTCCAGCTTCTAGAACTTATTATTTTAATAACGTTGTTGTTGCTTGAGTCTGCTCCTTTTATGAGCTCGGGTGGCAGGGAATCACATGAACATTTTAAACGTTTTCATTGCGTTTCACGTTCGGTTAAGGATTTAAGGATTTTTTTAAGTCCTTACATTATATAAGCCTTTTACTTCACATTTGTTAGATTTTTCCCTTAATATTCCAGACATGTTGGCTCACCATATCAAATCATCCATTGCCGGAGAATTGAAGCTTGATTAGTTTTGGCTTCTTAGCCTAACTTGGTCGTAAAACCTTCCCTTAACTCCTTCCCACAATCGATTAAAAAGTGATTAATTTTCAGATTCTAAAAATTTCGAAGAGTTTCTGATAAGTTTTTTTGAACCAAAACATTATAGAAACTATAGATTCACCAGGACTTCTGGAAGTTTCTAAAAACTCGTAAGAGTTCACAGTATATACGGTAAATAATAAATAATTGAAAACCAATACAAGTTTTTCTGTATTTGTTTATAAAAACTCTACATTTTTTGTTAAACAAATTAAATTAATTATTTATAAATCCGGTATACACATTGATTGAGGTCTCAGTAAGCTATAGTTTGTTCACGCGATCATAAACCATGAAATTCTCAGTTATTTTAATACCAATGATGTTACTACTGGGCACTTTTGGTGATTCCCATGCCGACTCACCAAAACGGTGTAACATAGCTTATAAGTGTTCTTCGGAAGAGAAACTAGTATGGACTACAACAGATGACGTACACTGTGAAGTATTCAGGAACAAGTGCCACCTTCTTAACGAGAACTGCCAACGGGTTAATAGGAACGAACCAGGTTTGTAAGCTTATAGATTCTGGAAATCAAATAACCAATTTTTTTCGTTTCATCAATTATAGAAGCCATAGAAATAGAAAAAGAAGATTGCCAAAAATTGTGTGACTCAGCCTGTCCAGCTGTCAACAGTCCAATTTGTGGTTACTATAATGAAGAGAAGCAAACTTTTGCAAACCAGTGTGAAATGGATAGCCATGTTTGTAATACAGGAAAAAGTATGTTTTGAATTTTGATTAAAGCTAAGTTAGTGGTTCTAACCTATTTGCTACTTATTTGTATTTTCAGCCTTCAGTTTATTTACCTATGGAAAATGTCCGGACCAAACGACTCAGTGATTTTTTTTTTTAATATTAATTTTTTTTAACTATACATATACCTCATTAAATTAAACATACAAAAATATTAAATACATAAAAGCTTTAAAAAACTTTGTGAATAATGGTAATTATCTGAATAATGAGTTTTTATTTTAATTATACCTTTGCAACATTTTCTTAACAAAGAACACCCAGTTGCGATGTGAGCAATATAAAGCCAAGTTATGCATTCTTACGAATAAGTAAAATGGGTCAAGCCTCTCAGGTGGATGGCCCATGTACATATAAGGCCAACTCTTAATGCACGCGTTTACTTACATATACGTCTTCTACATTGTTTAATATTGTGATATTTATTTAAGGATTGATTGAAGGATTGAATGAACCACTCACTAGCACTACCATCTAGACTCTAGAGGGGCAATCGCCGATCATAGGAGATGGCAGTTTTCCCACCTATCTACCTTACACTAGCCTCATGCTTGATGTTATCACAATTGCTATTGATCAGTGATGCAAGATATCTTCTTGGGAAGAACTGTTTTATTAAAATAAATGCCCGGAAAAGGACTCTGTAGATCAAAAATTGGAAAGCATATGTAGGTATTCAGTCTTTTTCGGGCAAATGCAGTATACATTTTCCTCCAGAACCTCAAACCATTCATCAAGTGTTCGTTGCGAGGATGTAGAATCTTCAGTTAAGATGAGTCGATCGTAAGCATAGAATAAATGAATTACTTTCTTGTCACCTTACCCTGTAGCAGAGAATTAAGGACATTAATAAAGGGCAAAGGACCCAACACGTTTCTGTGGTGTACATAAACTTTGATTAGGAGCCTATGTTTTTTTTCTACGGCGAAAGATAAAAAAATCTTCATAGACACCATAGGCCGCGTACTTATGGTAGAGTGAGTTTCTTACTCACTAAGAAATAAATTGCACGACTGGATCGCACGTACTTGCTCTTATGTGCGGTCACATCTTGGAATAAAATTTGAAAATTATTAAGGAAACTTCAAAGATTATATTCGATTTTTCTGACTTTTGATTGTTTGAAAAAAGTACGTAAAATAGTTTTCAGTGGAAAAATTTAAACGCCATTTTATTTCTTTAAAAAATGTGAAAAGTGTGAATTTTTTTTTCAAAATCGTTAGAGCCGTTTTTAAATAAAACGGTTTTTTTTAACAACTTTTTTAAAAAATTAAAAAAAATAATTCAAGAATACAAACTTAAGCACAAAAATAACGTTCATTTCAAAACAAAATTAAAAAAAAATTCACTTACCCGTTTTCAAAATATTGATTTTTCAAAAAAAATTTTTTTTTAATTATTAAAAATACAAAAAAAATGTTTTCGAAAAAAAAATTATTGCAAAATTACTTAGGCTGCCTACATCTTCTTAAATATTAATTTTGATTGTATTCGAATCACCAGTTTTGGAGAAAGTCGAAGAAAAAAAAAACCGCTCCTATGTGAGGTACCGTTTTTAGCCCACCGTATTAAATTTTTTTTTCACCAAAATATAATACCTACAGTACACTGATTTTTTTCATAAAAATTCTTAGAGTCGTTTTCGAGAAAAATAAGATTTAACATAACGGTTATATGACAGGTACCGTTAATTTTTGAGCTAAAAAAAAAATTGAAAAAAAGTCCTCTGTAGAATGTCAAAAGAACCTTAAGTACAAAATTTGAAGACGATTGGCTCAACCGTTTAGGCTGCAGTCCAAAATACATCCGTACAGACAGACAGACAGACAGACAGACAGACGGACAGAATTTTGCCAGTAACTCAAATATGTTTCTCTATCATCGTAATGTCATGTTTGATTGTTATCTCAAAATGTTTAATCTGCACGAATGCATAACTTGCATTATAGTACCTATAATCGCAAGTAAAAAACACCTTCATTTGTTCATTCGACAGGGAGCGTGAGCTCTCCACCTCCACGTGGTGCCCCTGGTAACAAAGGTTCGAAAATATAACTGCTTGCCCAGTTATAATTAGTAGGTCTTTGGAGAAGAGAGGGAGAGCGTAGGCTGAGAATGATTAGACCGTTGAGTGATGGCGGTAATGGCATTTGATGTACAAGATGGTTGGCACTGAAAACCGTTTGACTGGTGCTTTCCAGGCACTCAGGGAGTGCGTTGACTGTTGATCAGCTTAGTAAACTCACCAAACAGAAGATATAACCGAGCTCTGCTTCGTGTGTAACCACACTTTGTTTGAGCAAGGTTATTGAGATAAATGACGGTTGGCTTCTGAAATCTTGACATTTCGAAATGGGTTGGTTTTTAACTCATGTTTTGCCTAAGAAACAAGTGCAGCAAATCTGGGCTGGGGGTGGTGGTGAAGATTCCATTGGCCTTATGTCTAAGCCATCACTTTAAATTCGGGTTGATGGTTCCCGATGGTTAAGCGAACACTCGGTCGAGAATGTTGCTGATAACTTGACCTCTCCACCTTTTTGCTTCACAGCTATCGATGATACAGATGTATTAGAATGCGTCTTATCTCTTAATTCCAACTCTGCTGGTTTTGATGAAAATTACCCAAAGTTCGTAAAAATTCTTCTGCCATTTATATTAAAATACTTAAAACACTTATTTTATACCATATTTATGACTGGAGTTTTTCCCTCTACATGGAAACGGGCTAAAATAATGCCTGTTCCAAAAAAACCAAAATGAATTTAATAATAACTTTAATTTTGTAATAACTTGCCTTGTGATAATCAATCTGGTTTCCGTCCAAAATATAGTTGCACTTCTGCATTAATTAGCGTTATAGAAGACATCAGACTAGCGATAGACAAACACAAAATAACATTCCTTGTCTTGCTTGACTTTTCTAAAGCATTTGATACGGTAAACCACAGTGTTTTGTGTGCTAAACTTCGAGAACAATTTAATTTCTCTACGTAATCACCAAAACTGGTAGCCTCTTATTTGCTTGGTAGATTCCAGGCAGTTGCTATTAAGAACTCTGTTTCAGAGTTTTTTCCTCTTCCTCTTCCTTCCAGGAAGGAGATTGATACTTCATACTTTCCTAAAGTAGTTCTTGATAATAGAAGTATCGAATTTGTTGATACCGCAAAAAACCTAGGCATGACTATGACCATAAACGAAAACTTAACGTGGCATACAACAGCATCGCAAGATATATTTTTGGACTCAAGAGATATGAGCACACCTTTTCTTTTTTCAAATCAATTTATGGTATTAGTCTTGAAGATCTTTTTAAGCTGAAAACATTAAGCCTACTTCACAATGGTCTCGAAATGCGTCAACCAACCTACCTGTACGATACAATTGTCTGAACGACAATTCTTTTTCTATGCGATTCGGCTTTGGAGTTCCTTTACCCCGCCTAATAAGGTTAATTAGCTGCAAACCATTGTTTAAAATGAAGGCCAAGCTATTCCTGATGGAACAATTTTGATGATATATAGTTACATAGTTATATAGTTACTTCTTTTTCAGGCAAATTCTTCTTCTTCTTCTTCTTCTTCTTTTTCTTCTTCTTCTTCTTCTTCTTCTTCTTCTTCTTCTTCTTCTTGTTCTTGTTCTTCTTCTTCTTCTTCTTCTTCTTCTTCTTCTTCTTCTTTTATTTCTTTTTAATCTTTCTATTCTTTTTACTGTTTGCTTTTATTTGTTATTATTATTATCTTTAAAATGAATATTTTAATCTATTATTAAATTAGTAAAATCTGTTTTGTAACACATTAAATAATGTTTATTTCGAATTTTGTTGAAGCTTGCACTATTAAATGAGATATTGTATCTTACTTTTTTTTTTTATTTTTAGTTTTTGGTGCAGTTTCTTAAATTTTTCATAAAATTACCGTGAAAAACAAAGATTAGTTAAGATTTTTAATAACACTTTTATATTAAAAACTTATCAAAATAAAAAAAATCGGTACCTCCAATAGAACCTTCTTTCACTTTCTCGAGAACTGATTACAACAAAGTTCGATTTGAAATAAAATATAAAATGTACGTTTTCCATTTCTGACATTAGCTTAAAAAAAAGTTTTATATAGGGATTTTTTGATGTTCTTATCCCAGATTGAATGATTCATTTTAACTTACATTGAAATTCTGCCTTAATGGTCTTTCTAAAATCTCAGCATTACCGACGGCATCTGTAGCCATGTCAGTTTCGTTCTTTTATCTTTCTTGCATTTTTAAACTCTATTTCACGTTTTTTAAATTCGATTTCTTGTAGAATGCACTTTTCATTATAGCCCTCCTTATAACCTGAGCTAGGAATCTTAGCAGAAGCCCATATAAGTATTTAAACCTGACTGGAACTATAGACGCTACACACATGTGTCTACTTTTGAACATAAAAAGTTACTTTCATAAGGAAGGTCTCAAAAAAGTTTCAAGTTTTCCTATGACAAAATGTCAAATTGCGACCAATAGCAAACTTTATAACAAACCATTACCCGCTCCTAAAGAGCTATACCTATACTCTGTTAAATTTATATTTTCAGTATAGGGAAAATAGGATTTTTCACCCTTACTTTTATGAATTTTAATAAGTTTTTTCTATTTCAAAGCTCTCATATGGTTGCCATAGTCAGCATTATAAAATATACGCTCTCACAAGCACTAAAAGAGCTTCAATTCAAAAAGCTCTATAACAAAAACCAAATAAAAAGGTATTATAATTTCCATCAACGACGAATGTTAACTCTGAATCAGTGTTTTTTTTAATAAACGCAATAAGCAGGAGGCAAATTGGCGATCAGTCTCCTCACTCTCACTCATCAGCCGGGGAGCAAACATGTCACGGAGGAATGTACCTACGTGGGTTTAATTTTAATGTAACTCAGGGGTTCTGGTTTTTATTTCAGTGGCAATTTCTTAAGATGAGTGCCATGCAGGTATCATTGTATTTGAAAGCTCTCTTCCAAGGCCTGTAAAAAAAATATAAATTGAACAGAGTATACTTTATTTCTCTAAAATACCAATGTTCTTCATGGATACTCGTTTGAAAAACATTAAAACTATAACTGGTTTTCTACAATGTTTGCGTCTTTATAAGCATAAAACATGGTTCTGGTTGTCGATGTTTCAATCAATATTTACTTGCTCCTGTCCTGGAACCTTCTAAAGCAATAATTTAAATGCAACTTAATACATTAAAAAAAATTTATTTCAAAAATTACAATAATTTATGCAGTTTCGGCAATTTAAGAAATTTCAGGAAGTGAACCAATTTCGGGAATTATAGGAGTTTCTGGAATTTTAGGAACTATCAGGAATGTCAATAGGTTTTGCTTTCAACGGGCATAAACCTTTACTATATAGGGTGTAAGCTAGAAAATAAAATAAAAGTATTTGAAAACAAGTTCATTCTCTGAAAACTCAAGTTCTTCTTACTTTGTCCGGATGCACAAATGAAGTTTTCCATTTCACAAAGGCTTCCAAAGTTCCGCTTTACATCATTGTAAGAACCACAAATGGGAGACCTTTTAACATAACAAGGGCAAGAAGTCTTACAGAGCCTCTGACATTTTTCCTTTTCAATAACAATGGCTTCTGCAAATAAGGAACACTTAATTTAGTTAGTTCGTTAGTTAGCATAATTTGATAAAGACAAACCTGGTTGATAATTGTTTTGGCGATTGCAGTTTTCACTGGCCAAGAGGCAGCCGTTTCGGAAGATTTTGCAAGTTCTATTGTCAGTTGTAGTCCACACTGGCTCCTCTACATACGAACATCGGAATGCATAATTACAAGGCCTTTTCCTATCCAAATCTTGAGAAGCACATAGAGTTGCTAGCACAACAAGTGATACGACAAATACTGTGAACTTCATGGCGTTCCTCTGTAGTGAAGTGTATCTAAAAGATAACTATCAGAGAATCACTTAAGCAGCGCCTTATATACAATTTTTTATATGAAATGAAAAAAAAAATGAAAATAAATGCATGCAAAAAACACGACTGAGTTAGGTTAAATAGATGATTGCTTCTAAAATAAAATGATACCTATATTTGTTAAACACAAATTTCAAAAAAAACCTGGACATTTATTTTCAGATTTCTTAAGTAAATATAAAATAAAAATTACAATTTTTTGATAAAAAAAGAAATCTTTCCTTCAACGTTGTATAACAAAATGCTAAGTCAACTCAAGAATAATTAGAGATTTCAAAATTTCTTTATTTAGACAGTTTTTTAGTATAAAAAATAAATAAATAGATGATCGTTTTAATTAATGTCTATACAAAATTTGTTTCTTCGTTATGATGCTGATTACTGTGCGCTTGTTTTTAAAAATATCTTTTCTGTCCTTCGTTTACGACCAACAAATAAACAAACAATTGTTTATTCTTACTTGTCGTAAAGTAAACAACTTTTAGTTTTCGTGCTCCTGTAAATATTGTGGTAAGTCAACTTTTATGGACTTGTTGCAATTTGATAATTTATATTTTTTTTGTGATTTTCGTGAAAAAAAATGCAAATAAACGTCAGAAGAAGTCGGAATGTGCGGTATGCTACTCGCTTTATCAGAAAACCAAAGTCAACCGTTAGGAAAGCCATCCAAAGGTTCCTTTACTCTGCACCAAAGCTTAGGACGGCTGGTTAAAAGTCTTCTTTCTTCAATTTTTTTTCTTTTTCGCACATTGATGCATGCCTCACGCATCACGCTGCACTGTGAAACACCGCACTAAAAGTGTTGTCTCACAATGAAAAGAAAGTACTTTCAGAAAGTGTTTCGAAAATTCCTATTTTAAAATTTTCCTGAATATACTTTCAGAGAGCAGTCACACTATGAAAGAAAAATACTTTCTGAAAGCGACTTTTGACTTTCCAGAAAGCAAAAGTTCTGAAAGTACTTTTCGGATCGTAACACTATGAAAGCGAAAATGTTTTCTGAAAGTGTTTTGTGTGGAAACGGGTAAGCACTGTGGATTTGGCACTCTGGACTTAGTTTTGTATATTGCTTATCTATGATAGCTGCAAAATAGAGTTCGCTGAGGAAATTTTTTGCAAGAAAAAATAAATGTATTTCTGGCAGTTAACTAGAAATCATGCTACTGATTTCACAGCATGTAATAGAACAACATGCAGCTAATGGAAGGTCAATTTGGCTGCGAACGTTTTAGGAACTTGTGGTGCCGAAATATCAGTACCACGCAATACTCATGAGAGATTTGGAACATTTAGCGTGGTTCTGATGGCTTTGGTCGATACCTATTACAAATTTATTCACGCCAACATTGAAGCAAAATCGCTGGCGGTGTCTCCGAAAATCGATGGAACACAATCCTGACACGATCATCAAAATCGTATCTGCGTATGCCTTCTTCACTATTATTGTGTACCTCAAAGAAAGGAATACTATATTGCCGAGGGTTGTTACTACCCCGGCCATAAAAATCATCGCGTTGAAGAACTCCCACTTCGGTTGGTTCAATGCTGCACTTCCACTCTTAGCTTTCGTATTTCTTTAGTTTTGCAAATAATTATGTGCAAATATCCAAATTTTTCTGAACTGATCTCCTTAAATGCCGCATTTTTGACATGTTTGCTTGGAATCGTTCCTATTTTACACGCGTGGTTTACGTTCGACTTCTGCGGGACAGAGAACCCGTTTAGGGTGAAAAATATACGCTCGCTTTCAAGATAGCAAAAATCTTTCAAAAACATATTCTGATAGCGAATAGCGTTTTCAGAAAATGATTTGCTTTCTTGAAAACGATTTCATGAATTTAGTCACACACTGAAAGTATTTTTTGTGAAAGCGTTTTCCGGAATGCAAATCCGTGAAAACGTTTTCAGGTCATCACACTATGGATGTTTTGCTTTCAGAAAACTTTTTGCTTTCTGAAAGTACTTTCTTTTATAGTGGGCCGAAACATTAAGTGATAGAAAAAAGTTGATTTAATATTTAGAATAGCAATAAAGATTATTAACTAACATTGTATGCCTGATTGCTAAGACGGGTCTGGTTACAATGTTTTGGTCGTATAGGAGTCGCCTATCGACAGAACTTGGTAGATCAACAGAATCGCCTATCTTTCCTGTACCATCGCTCCATTTGCTTAATGTAATGGACCTGGGATAGAATCGGTTGAACGTGTGCTCTCAAAATATTCATACTATGGGTAGTAAGCCCAAAGATTTGTCCATTAGTTGACGTCATTGCCGTTGCAATGTGGCCTCAAATCAGCTTAATTAAAAAGTAATCTATCCTGTTTATATTGGCGAAAAGCTTAACATACTGAGCACATCTATAAATATACATAATGTTGTTGTTACATCTACCAAACGGCAACACATCCCATATCATTACTATTCCTGCAAGTTACAGCATAGCAACAAAAACGATGACATCTCAACTCAAGCCAAGCTCAAACTTCTCCTCTGCTATATGCAATTATTAAGTTAAATAAATAAAAGTTAAATAAAACACTTTCACGACATTGTGTATTATAACTCGAGCAGTTCTGGTAATTCTGTGCCGCGTATGTATGTTTCCAGTTTAGCTGCATATAGTTGCCGAAACTCATCCCCAAACAAAGGGTTTTGTTGAGTGGAGTTCTGAACTCTGGATACTTTATAGTAGCCCATATAAGGTGATCGATCAATTGATCACTAAGTAGTTCAACCTAACTGCAATTGTAGACGCCATCATTGATTTCATCTAGATAATTAATCCGCTGCCACCTGTATACAAAGAGAAGTGCCTTACTGGTATAACACCCTAAATGCTAGTTCACCACGTGCAGATGAGAGTAGGCGAAGGTAGATTTTGAAAAAAGTCCTGCTGGTGCTGCTACTCTCTTGGGTACAAATGCACATGTCTACCCTTTGAACATCAATGTTTCTTTCAAAGGATAAAACTTTAGTCTCAAAAGTTTCAAATATGTATTTATTTGACAAAATATCAAATCGTGGCCTATCCTCTCAAATATACTCCACCTTGTCGTGAACTTTATTTCTCTTAAGACACCGATGCTCTTCATAGATACTCGTTCGAATAACTACAATGAAAAAACAGAATTTCTACAATGTTGGCTCCTTATAAGTTCTTTGCATGTAGCTGATTTCCAATGCATTAATCCATACACATTACTCGCTCCTGGAACTATCCATAACAAGAATTTATATACAAATTAATATATTACACAAAAGTTTATTTCAACAATTACAAAAATTTATGCCGTTTCGGCAATTTCAGGAACAATACCAATTTCAGGATTGATTGGAATTACAGGAATTTCCGGAAATTCAGGATCTACAGGAATGTCAATTATTTCAATGGGTTCTGCTTTCAAAGGACAAAATCCTTCACTATATAAACTGTAAGCTAGAATAGAAATAAAATTATTTAAAAAAAAATTCAGAAAATTCAATTAAATTTAAGTTCTACTTACTTTGTCCAGATGCACAAATGAAGTTTTCCATTTCACAACGGCTTCCAAAGTTCCTCAGTACATCATTGTAAGAACCACAGATGGGAGCCGGCCTTTTAACTAGACAAGGGCAAGAAGTCTTACAGAGCTGCTGACATTTTTCCTTTTCAATAACAATTGCCTCTACAAGTAAAGAACAATTAATTTATTATTTGTCTGCCATGTGAATTCTTTTTTTAATGTTTACATATAATGAAATAACAAACCTGGTTGATTATTGATTCGACGATTGCAGTTTTCAATGCCTAAGATGCAACCGTTTCGGAATACTTCACAAGTCCTATTGTCAGTTGTAGTCCACACTGGCTCCTCTACATACGAACATCTGAATGCATAATTACAAGGCCTTTTCCTATCCAAATCTTGAGAAGCACATAGAGTTGCTAGCACAACAAGTGATACGACAAATACTGTGAACTTCATGGCGTTCCTCTGTAGTGAAGTGTATATAAAAGATAACTATCAGAGAATCACTTAAGCAGCGCCTTATATACAATTTTTTATATGAAATGAAAAAAAAAATGAAAATAAATGCATGCAAAAAACACGACTGAGTTAGGTTAAATAGATGATTGCTTCCAAAATAAAATGATACCTATATTTGTTAAACACAAATTTCAAAAAAAACCTGGACATTTATTTTCAGATTTCTTAAGTAAATATAAAATAAAAATTACAATTTTTTGATAAAAAAAGAAATCTTTCCTTCAACGTTGTATAACAAAATGCTAAGTCAACTCAAGAATAATTAGAGATTTCAAAATTTCTTTATTTAGACAGTTTTTTAGTATAAAAAATAAATAAATAGATGATCGTTTTAATTAATGTCTATACAAAATTTGTTTCTTCGTTATGATGCTGATTACTGTGCGCTTGTTTTTAAAAATATCTTTTCTGTCCTTCGTTTACGACCAACAAATAAACAAACAATTGTTTATTCTTACTTGTCGTAAAGTAAACAACTTTTAGTTTTCGTGCTCCTGTAAATATTGTGGTAAGTCAACTTTTATGGACTTGTTGCAATTTGATAATTTATATTTTTTTTGTGATTTTCGTGAAAAAAAATGCAAATAAACGTCAGAAGAAGTCGGAATGTGCGGTATGCTACTCGCTTTATCAGAAAACCAAAGTCAACCGTTAGGAAAGCCATCCAAAGGTTCCTTTACTCTGCACCAAAGCTTAGGACGGCTAGTTAAAAGTCTTCTTTCTTCAATTTTTTTTCTTTTTCGCACATTGATGCATGCCTCACGCATCACGCTGCACTGTGAAACACCGCACTAAAAGTGTTGTCTCACAATGAAAAGAAAGTACTTTCAGAAAGTGTTTCGAAAATTCCTATTTTAAAATTTTCCTGAATATACTTTCAGAGAGCAGTCACACTATGAAAGAAAAATACTTTCTGAAAGCGACTTTTGACTTTCCAGAAAGCAAAAGTTCTGAAAGTACTTTTCGGATCGTAACACTATGAAAGCGAAAATGTTTTCTGAAAGTGTTTTGTGTGGAAACGGGTAAGCACTGTGGATTTGGCACTCTGGACTTAGTTTTGTATATTGCTTATCTATGATAGCTGCAAAATAGAGTTCGCTGAGGAAATTTTTTGCAAGAAAAAATAAATGTATTTCTGGCAGTTAACTAGAAATCATGCTACGGATTTCACAGCATGTAATAGAACAACATGCAGCTAATGGAAGGTCAATTTGGCTGCGAACGTTTTAGGAACTTGTGGTGCCGAAATATCAGTACCACGCAATACTCATGATAGATTTGGAACATTTAGCGTGGTTCTGATGGCTTTGGTCGATACCTATTACAAATTTATTCATGCCAACATTGAAGCAAAATCGCTGGCGGTGTCTCCGAAAATCGATGGAACACAATCCTGACACGATCATCAAAATCGTATCTGCGTATGCCTTCTTCACTATTATTGTGTACCTCAAAGAAAGGAATACTATATTGCCGAGGGTTGTTACTACCCCGGCCATAAAAATCACCGCGTTGAAGAACTCCCACTTCGGTTGGTTCAATGCTGCACTTCCACTCTTAGCTTTCGTATTTCTTTAGTTTTGCAAATAATTATGTGCAAATATCCAAATTTTTCTGAACTGATCTCTTTAAATGCCGCATTTTTGACATGTTTGCTTGGAATCGTTCCTATTTTACACGCGTGGTTTACGTTCGACTTCTGCGGGACAGAGAACCCGTTTAGGGTGAAAAATATACGCTCGCTTTCAAGATAGCAAAAATCTTTCAAAAACATATTCTGATAGCGAATAGCGTTTTCAGAAAATGATTTGCTTTCTTGAAAACGATTTCATGAATTTAGTCACACACTGAAAGTATTTTTTGTGAAAGCGTTTTCCGGAATGCAAATCCGTGAAAACGTTTTCAGGTCATCACACTATGGATGTTTTGCTTTCAGAAAACTTTTTGCTTTCTGAAAGTACTTTCTTTTATAGTGGGCCGAAACATTAAGTGATAGAAAAAAGTTGATTTAATATTTAGAATAGCAATAAAGATTATTAACTAACATTGTATGCCTGATTGCTAAGACGGGTCTGGTTACAATGTTTTGGTCGTATAGGAGTCGCCTATCGACAGAACTTGGTAGATCAACAGAATCGCCTATCTTTCCTGTACCATCGCTCCATTTGCTTAATGTAATGGACCTGGGATAGAATCGGTTGAACGTGTGCTCTCAAAATATTCATACTATGGGTAGTAAGCCCAAAGATTTGTCCATTAGTTGACGTCATTGCCGTTGCAATGTGGCCTCAAATCAGCTTAATTAAAAAGTAATCTATCCTGTTTATATTGGCGAAAAGCTTAACATACTGAGCACATCTATAAATATACATAATGTTGTTGTTACATCTACCAAACGGCAACACATCCCATATCATTACTATTCCTGCAAGTTACAGCATAGCAACAAAAACGATGACATCTCAACTCAAGCCAAGCTCAAACTTCTCCTCTGCTATATGCAATTATTAAGTTAAATAAATAAAAGTTAAATAAAACACTTTCACGACATTGTGTATTATAACTCGAGCAGTTCTGGTAATTCTGTGCCGCGTATGTATGTTTCCAGTTTAGCTGCATATAGTTGCCGAAACTCATCCCCAAACAAAGGGTTTTGTTGAGTGGAGTTCTGAACTCTGGATACTTTATAGTAGCCCATATAAGGTGATCGATCAATTGATCACTAAGTAGTTCAACCTAACTGCAATTGTAGACGCCATCATTGATTTCATCTAGATAATTAATCCGCTGCCACCTGTATACAAAGAGAAGTGCCTTACTGGTATAACACCCTAAATGCTAGTTCACCACGTGCAGATGAGAGTAGGCGAAGGTAGATTTTGAAAAAAGTCCTGCTGGTGCTGCTACTCTCTTGGGTACAAATGCACATGTCTACCCTTTGAACATCAATGTTTCTTTCAAAGGATAAAACTTTAGTCTCAAAAGTTTCAAATATGTATTTATTTGACAAAATATCAAATCGTGGCCTATCCTCTCAAATATACTCCACCTTGTCGTGAACTTTATTTCTCTTAAGACACCGATGCTCTTCATAGATACTCGTTCGAATAACTACAATGAAAAAACAGAATTTCTACAATGTTGGCTCCTTATAAGTTCTTTGCATGTAGCTGATTTCCAATGCATTAATCCATACACATTACTCGCTCCTGGAACTATCCATAACAAGAATTTATATACAAATTAATATATTACACAAAAGTTTATTTCAACAATTACAAAAATTTATGCCGTTTCGGCAATTTCAGGAACAATACCAATTTCAGGATTGATTGGAATTACAGGAATTTCCGGAAATTCAGGATCTACAGGAATGTCAATTATTTCAATGGGTTCTGCTTTCAAAGGACAAAATCCTTCACTATATAAACTGTAAGCTAGAATAGAAATAAAATTATTTAAAAAAAAATTCAGAAAATTCAATTAAATTTAAGTTCTACTTACTTTGTCCAGATGCACAAATGAAGTTTTCCATTTCACAACGGCTTCCAAAGTTCCTCAGTACATCATTGTAAGAACCACAGATGGGAGCCGGCCTTTTAACTAGACAAGGGCAAGAAGTCTTACAGAGCTGCTGACATTTTTCCTTTTCAATAACAATTGCCTCTACAAGTAAAGAACAATTAATTTATTATTTGTCTGCCATGTGAATTCTTTTTTTAATGTTTACATATAATGAAATAACAAACCTGGTTGATTATTGATTCGACGATTGCAGTTTTCAATGCCTAAGATGCAACCGTTTCGGAATACTTCACAAGTCCTATTGTCAGTTGTAGTCCACACTGGCTCCTCTACATACGAACATTTGACCAAATAAGTACAAACAGGCCTTGGCCTTATCTTCTCCAAATCTTGAGAAGCACATAGTGTTGCTAGCACAACAAGTGATACGACAAATACTGCAAACTTCATGGCGTTCCTCTGCAGCAAAGTGTTTTCTAGATAACTACCAGACAATCCCCTAAAGTGCTTTACTTTTATACATTTTTTTTCCTACGAAATGAAAAACGAAAATAAATACAAACAGAAAGCACGACTAAATTGGGTTATAATTATAATATATGATTTCTAAAATAAAAATGATATATTTGTCAAATATACATATTAAAAATGAAATGAAAATACATTTTCAGATTTCTTAAATAATTATAAAATAAAAATTTTAGTTTTTGATAAAAAAAAGAAATCTTTTCTTCGTAGTGGTGTAAGAAAATACTACATTCATCAAGTTAAAAAATTGAAGATTCTTAAATAAATTTATTTAGACAGTATTTAGGAAAAAAGAAGTAAAAAAGTGAATGTTTTAATTAATCCCTATACAAATTAGTATCTAACTTTTATTTATTCAACTAGGCCACGCGTACTTTAAAGTTGCTAAGTGACAGAAGACAGTTCATTTAATAGATAAACAATAAAGATTATTAACTGACATTGTACATATGTTTACGGTATAATTGAATAAAAGACCTTTTGTCTTTGGAGTTTTGTTTTAGACTCGTTTTTATTTAATGTGTTTTCTCTTAATTCTGTTTTTGTTTATAAACTATTTAATCAATTTGTTTCGAATTACTTTGCAAGTCTTTCTTAAATAACATAAAATTAAATATAATTTGACACTTATTGTAACAACAATACTAGCGTGTGCAGGAAGTGGGAAATGTGGGAAAATAAGTAAGGTTCTGGTGGAGGCATAAGAATGTGGGAAGACGTGGGAAAATAAAGGGTGCAGGGAATTTGAGAAATATAATATTACTATTATTAACCTATACCTGTATACATGATGGCCAATTCAAATTTGCAGCTTTGTGATATAAAAAAATTTCGATAGGGTACCGAAGGGTTGAATTAGGAGCTAGAAGAAATATTCACCCGTTTAACTTATGTAAATCAAGTATTCGAACTTGGAAATGCTGGGATCTAGTGTGCTTTTATACGTATACCACCCAGTCTTGACTTTTTTCAAAGTTCTCTTTGTTTTTTTTTCTTTCGTGAGTCTCGCGCTTTTAAACTATCCACTTATTCGCTTGACTGGTTTGACTCAAATTTGACATTCCTCTTACTCTTTTATTCTGCTTGAAAAGCTGAGATTTTTTTTTTTTTTTTGACACGAAGCAATTAATAATAAAAAGATAATAGTCTTTTAACCTCGAAGTGCTCAGTTGTTCAACAAATGTTTTTTTTTCCAAGAAAAAATATAAGAAAAAGCATAAACAAATATGAGAGAAATCGCTAAATCTTTTTTAAATATGAAGTTTCAAAGTTATCATACAGAATTTGTTTGAACCATAACTCGACGAAACTTTTTTTTCCTACGAAACTAACAATATTTATTTTAGATTTTTGGTTGCAATCAATAGCATGATTATTATGGATAACGTACAAAAATAAAACACCTCAACATTTAAAAATTTATGACAGCCGTACCTAAAAATGTGGCCTAGGGAATCAATTTTCATCGTTTTTCTAAATGTTGCCCTTAAATCTGAACCAAGCAGAATTGATTTTTTTTTCTTAGTTTTCCCAGTACGAATATAACCTCCTCTTTCCCCCGTTGCCGTTTGACGTAGACTTAGGCCGCTCCCTCACTTGTCGGCGCGATAGCTGTAATCGGTATTTACCGTTTCACCGAATGTATACCGATCTCATGTTCATCTTCTAATTATTTAAAACTTTGAATTTGAAGCAGTCTCGGATGTTATTTTTTTTTTAAATTATTACTTTACGATTTTGAAAACAAAATCACACTTTTTACATTTTACAAAGAAATAAAATGGCGTTTAAATTTGTACGCTAAAAACTATTTAATGTACTTTTTTCAAACAATAAGAAGTTAAAAAACTTTGATTCCCTTAATATTTTTTTCAGATTAATTCGTCGCTGAGATGAGTACGTGCGATCCAGTCGTGCAATTTTTTTTACAAAACAAACTGTTGCTTAGACGTCAAATACAAATTCCTTGCGGTAAATATCGAAAAATACTGATTCTCTGTATCTGTACTGACACTCAGTATAACCCCTTCTTACCGTACCGATTTGGCACATTGAAATGTACATGTATTCAGTAAAATATCGATACCAAAGGTGTACCGAGGAAACCGAGAGAAACGATACCGCACCGACAAGTGAGGAAGCGTCCTTACGGGACACCCTGTATGTATGTACAATCGCAAGTAATATATGGGCACGACTGGGTCGTAAGTGCTTGCTCTTATGTGCCTTATTACATTAGAAAGCAAGATCTTTGACAGAAACAATTAACATTTACGTTGAAAAGTAACACAGTTTGAACTTATAAAAAGTATCAAAACCACAATACTTAATGTTTTTTAGTAAAAATGAATTATGCCATAACACGTCTTAAATAACAAAGAATTTAAGAAAAAAGTATTTCGAAAATTGTAGTTTTTTAAAAAGATTTTTTGTTTGTAATTTTGTTATGCAGTTTTTTAGAATTTATTGATGTACTGATTTTAAAATTTTAAATATTTTTTTCTTGATAAGTTTTAAATATATTGAATTTTCAAAAAAAAAAATTCAAAAATTAATTAAAAATAGAAAAAAATGATTATTAAAAATAGTTGTATGTAGAATTAATTTGAATACTTAGATCTTTTTAAATGTAAATTTTTATTGAAACGCATTGAACAGTTACCGAGAGTTTCGAAAATTAAAAAAAAAACGTTACATGAAAAGATTCGTTAGGTAAATTTGGTTCGCATTGAACAGTTACCGAGAATTTCGAAAATTAAAAAAAAAACGTTACATGAAAAGATTCGTTAGGTAAATTTGGTTCTTTTTAGCTAGTAGCTACCAGCAAAAACAAAACCAACAAAAAAAAATCTGAAAAATGTTCATCAAAATCGTTGAAGCCGTTTTTAAGAAAAATAAGCTTTTCCTTAATCTTTATATGACATGTACCGTTATTTTTAGCCCTAAGAATAAAATTTCAATTTCCCCTACGAGGAATGCCAAGAGATACACACATACCATTTTTGAACGCAATCGCTTAACCCGTTTAGGCTGCAGCTTGATATACACCCGGACAGACAGATACACACACAGCCAGACAGGCGGACATTTTTTCAATGACTTTTTTAGGCTTCTCTATGATCGTAATGTCATATTTGATTGTTATCTAATTTTTTTATATTCACGAATTCTAAACTTGCCTTATAGTCCTATAATCGCAAGTAAAAATTGATTTCACGGTAACTATCAAATGTCATTAAAAGTTTTTTTGAAATTTAGTTTTTACAATCGTGGACATTTATTAAAAATATTTACTAAAATATCAGGTTTACCAAAAATAACCTTTTAAATGTGATGTTACAATTTTAACAAATTAAAAAAAAAAACTTGTTAATTTTTTGTTGTAATTTTGCTTCCAATATGCTAATTAAATTTCGGGCGATGCCCTCTTGACTTTCTGCTGAAAGAGCAATTTTGTGCAACCAACGAATTGGTTTATTAATAACAATAATGCGACTTTTTCAATTCATTTTTTGTGCGTCTTTTTTCCAAATACGACCTTTCAATATTACACAACGGTAAAGCTAGAACTAGACGATCCTTGTCATTGCCATGGCACTGTGATGTCACAACAAAATAAGTCCTACCACCGTCATTGCCGTGACAAATGTAATCGTGTCAAGGCTAGCTACACTGACTATCACACGGATGACACATGTCTGTCATTGTTGTCCCAAAATAAAATGAATGTCAAAGTGTGTTGCGGTGATCTTTGTGTCTCGGTGTCACGGCAATGACATGCGAAACAATGACGATCACACGACGTGACGTGACATGACAACTCCCAAACAGCTGATCGTTGGCGGTGAGCCTAAGCTGCTTTAACATTTATCATGTTTAGCAGTGACGATTACACGGGTCAATCAATTGAGTCATTGTGTCTTGGTTGTTTGTGTTAAATATAGAGGTGAGTTTCTGAAGTGTTTCAATTACCTAAATTAATTTAATTTAAAAAAAAAATACTTTTTAATTACAGTGATTAAAGGCAAAAGTGAAAAGTAACATTAAGTATGTCCACACGAAATATGTTATGTAATGTAGATGCGCGATTCTTCGGGCCTACATCTTGGAAAGTAGCCAGTGACGATGACTCCGACAACAACTAAAGCCCACCGCAAAGAATTCGTTCCTTCTGGTTGTTGCGACGTGAAAATGAAGGTTTTTGAACGAAAATAATGCGAGAATTAAGAGCTGAGGGGCTAGAGCTCTTCAAATAGAGCCCGTTTTGACGCCAAGTTTCAACGCTGCGTTGTTTTATACCCTGCAAACCCTGAAATTTTTTTTTGTGTATGTGAATACGTTAGAGATTCGTGTGAGAACCAGCAATCAGCCATACGTTTCGTGTCCCCCAAAATGCAACGTAGTCCCATAAGAAAGGTAAATGGTGTAGTGTAAATGTAAATGTTTTAGTGGTAATACATATTTTTTTCTTGATTTTGTTTAAATTTTGCAAATTTCTTTGAAATAAAATGTTTTTTTACATCATCTCGTATTTTGGGTATACGAAATTGCAAATCCGATAGCACCACCAAAGCTATTGAATAAAAAGGTATTCAACTCCGAACGCCCCACCGTGACATATATTGACATGGCAGAAACTCCTGCCGTGTCACGGTTGAAACACAGTCCTTGCAGCGACAGGCTACGTGCCACGGTGTCCCATCAACAGTGACAGGGCTATCACACGGTTACGGCAATTTGTCACTACAGTGACCTAAAAATGACATGTCACGGTGCCTGTCATTGTTTTTGTCACGGAAATGACATGCAAAACAATGACGGTCACACGACGTGACACTTTTAAGACAGACAACTACGAATTACTGACATCAGAGTGTCACGGCAATGACACATTACAAGGACCGTCTAATACTAGCTTAACTCTGCCGGGTATTTGTATAGTCTTTATATTATTACTTTACGATAAAAAAAATGGGCACGACTGGGTCGCACGTAATTGCTCTTATGTGCCTAATTACTTTGGAAGGCAAGATCTTTCATAAAAACAAATAACATTTACGTTGAAAATAACACAGTTTAAACTTATAAAAAGTATCAAAACCACAATACTTAATGGTTTTTAGTAAAAATGAAGTACGCCACTACACGTCTTAAATAACAAAGAATTTTTGAAAAAAGTATTTCAAAAATTGTAGGACGGATTTTGATAAAATCCTGTTTTTTATTTTTAGTTTTTTTGAATGGTCGTATGGCAAGTACCGTTATTTTTAGCCCTAAAAATAAAATTTCAATTTGTCTATGGTCGTAATGGCATGTTTAATTGTTATCTCAATTTTTTTTTATATTCACGAATCCTTAACTTGCCTTATGGTCCCTAAAAATATAATAATAAATAATAATAAATAAAAATAAAATAAATAAAATTAATAATATATAACTTTTGTTTAAAGACTATCATATAAGTTATGAGATTAAACTCACTTTCTCCAGTTGAACAAATGTGTCTTCTCATCTCACAATCATTTCCAAAGGTCTTATGCTTTCCATTGTACGAACCACAAACAGGGGCATACACTTTAAGGCACACAATATCAGCACACAAAGCCTGACACTTCTTTTTATCTATTTTCGTGGCTTCTAAACGAAGATATATTTACAGAAATTAATAAGCTTAATTAATGAGTTAATGAGTATAAATGAGCGTTAGTTCCACAATTCTTACCAGGTTTGTTACTATTGACACGACTGCAATTCTCGCTCAGTAAGAAGCATTCGTTGCGGAACACCTCACATGTCTTGGCATCTGTAGTTGCCCAAACTGGACTTTCTGTATCGGAACATCGATATCTTATTTCGCAGCGTTTTGGCTTCTGGGCTTGAGTAAAACGAAATGTCCCGAGAACAAGGAATAAGGCTGTTAAAAACGTAAAGATCTGCATTGCTCCAATGGGCTTAATGAATTCTTTAACAACTTAGAGTTATTGTCAAAGTTTTAGGCTTTTAAGCTTTTCTGGGGGAAACAATAAAGTTTTACAAACAATACCATTTAATTTCTCCTGTTTGAAGGCACTAGTTTTTTGTCCGTTATTATTTCCTAGTAATGCGACCTAGTTAGTAATTAAAAGTGTTTTAATTGGTCTCGAGGGCAAGTTGGTTTTGTGTATAGAATAAATATTTCAACGAAATATACAGTCCTCGACAGTTAAAAAGGTACACTCCAACTGTTTTCCTTAGGAAAATTTTAATTCAGTTGTACTATTGAAGCTCATTATTTTTCGAAATCATTGAAAATGTCAAAGGTTGATAATTTTAAGCCTGAAATAGAATATTTTAAAAAATATTAATTAATTGTTGTTTAATTTAATTGTCTTATTGGCAATATAATTCAGATCATCAACAACATTGCGAACCATCTTCAACATACCTTTTGTGTAAGAGACTTCAATGTTCGTCACCATATGGTCGTAACTATGGAGTATGGAGTGTTATACCAAGGGAAAGATTAAAGGAAATCCCGAGCATCACCCTCTGGTCAATCCACTAACTAGAAACATTTTGTATGCATATAGATTGGTAAGGAATAGTCAACAAGAAAGAGGATCAGCGCTGGATTACCACCAGATTGCAAGTTAGGCCCTATACTTTACAATATTTATATACATTTGAACATCCACCAAGCACCAACATCCTAGAACACAAACGAAGCTGCATACCAATGACAATGACTCAACAACACACGCAACATGATTTTCACAGGAAAATCGCTGAGAAGAGGATTACCTTTGAAACTGGTGCGACTAAAGGTAAAAACCAATAAGAGCGACCTCATCTGCGAGCGGCAGTGGTGCAGAAGATAAGGTTTTTGCTTGTTATCCCAGAGATCGATAGTTCAAATCCCAGGCTGGGTATCAATTTAAAAAAAAATCCTAGTGCAAGCTAGATGCCGCCCATGGGTTTTAAGTCAGAAAATAGTCACCTACACAATTCTCGATCGACTGCGCCAAAAAAAAACTTTCCTGTCTTTCTAATTCGCATTATGTTAATAACCCCTTGAGTGCCAGCCGATTATAAAATAAATTGCACGACTGGCTCATATGCGCGGTCACATTGTAGAATAAAATTAAAGAAAATTAAAGTGATTATCAAAGCATTTATTTGTGTCTTTTGATTGTTCGAATAAAGTACGTTAAATTGTATTGGGTGAAATAATTTAAAAGCCATTTCATTTCTTTAGGAAATGTTAAAAAATTGTGATTTTTTTTTCAAAATCGTAGGAGCCGTTTTTAAATAAAACTATTTTTTTAACAACTTTTTTTAAAAAATTTAAAAAAAAATTTCAAGAATACAAACTTTAGCTCATTTAAAAACAAAATTTAAAAAAACAATCACCAACCCGTTTTCAAAACATTGATTTTTCAAAATAAAATTTTAAATTATTAAAAATACGAAAAAAAAGTATGCGAAATTACTAAGGCTACCTACATTTTTTGAATATCAATTTTGATTGAATTCGGATCACCAGTTTTCGAGAAAGTCTAAGAAAAAAAAAAACAGTCATATGGGAGGTACCGTTTTATTAAATTTTGTTCACCAAAATATAATGCACTGATTTTGTTTTATAAAAATTCTTGGAGCCGTTTTCGAGAAGAATAAGCTTTTACATAACGGTTATATGACAAGTACCGTTAATTTTTGAGCTAAAAAAAAATCAAAAAACTCCTCTGTAGAATGTCAAAATAACCTTAAGTTCAAAATTTGAAGACGATTGGCCCAACCGTTTAGGCTGCAGTCCAAAATACATCCGTACAGACGGACAGACAGACAGACGGACAGAATTTTGCCAGTAACTCAAATATGTTTCTCAATCATCGTAATGTCATGTTTTATTGCTATCTCAAAATTTTTAATCTGCACGAATGCATAACTTGCGTTATAGTACCTAAAATCGCAAGTAAACAAGAGTTGGTTGTCCGTAAATTCGGTTTACTGACGATAATTTTACGTGATAACGCCATAAGAAAATATTGATGGCAGCAACACCAACATACAGCCCGTTAACTCACACCCACAAACCCTCTCGTTAAATCCACATACGCACACCAATATCTAGATCTACTTTCTATTTTAATAAAACTCCGCCTATTTTGTATTTCTTTTTCTCTTCTTCTTCTTTTTAAATTTGAGTGGAATTATTTTGGGAGTTTGCGACTTTTTTTCATGTTCGCCTGGTGCTTGCGATCGATTTTAGTTGAAAGAACCACAGTATCGCGGTTAGCATGAGTCATGAGTCTTATGAGCATGAGTCATGTTATTTCGTACTTGCAGCCTCATATCGATTTATAAGACGTTATCACTTAAAAAAAAAAAGAACGCCAACTAAGTAACAAGGAATCAAAGAGGTCTTACTTCACGTTATGATTACATTAGGATCAAGCTACCAGATAACACAGTCATAAAGACAAAGACAGCAACCAAGTATCTTGGAGTGAATTTTACAAAACCGTTTCCAATAAAATAAGCACTCTCCGCTTAAGAGAGCTAAATTGCTTCTAAATCTGCTCCATTCGCTTCTAAGGAATAGAAACGGACTGAGCAGGAGGACAAGTTTCCTGATTTATGTACGAATATATTAGCAGCTGTATTTATGAAAAAGATGCAACTTTTTGAAAGAAATATACTTTGTAGCTGCACAGATCTTCACAGAAATCAAATAACGAGGAAATATATCTTAAAGAAGAAGCTACCTGATGACCCAAAACTGAATCCAATTAATGAATTCATGTTACAGCTCTCTACGAAAATTTTAAAGAACTTGGAAAATACTCCAACTTAATCTAAACGCGGTAAGAGCGAGTTATACTTAACTTTAGTGTTGGACTGAGCACAATATCGATTCAACCAACTAGGATTCCGTCTATCTCTTTCAGATATGATTATATAGTAAACCGAGTCATAGTGTGATTGAGAGATTCCTTAAATGCTCTTAGACATTTCTGTTCGAAATCACTAGGCCTTTAATCATTTAGAAAGGTTAATATTCCAATAATATAATAATAATATATCAGAATTGAATAGGAAAGATTTTTGAGCGATATGAATGCCACTCTTCCCTTTTTCAGGAAGTTTTTTTCGCATTCAAATCACCCACTTAGATGTAATAGTTTTCTTAACAATTTTCGATCTCGAGTTTACCGGTGGCTGGGGGAACTGGGCGAGCCGTATTGAACCCCAAAATATTCATTATGTTCAATTTTGTATGATTTAAATTTACTTTATTTTCTCCTTAAAAAAATATTAAAGATTCATCCGATTTTGATTAAATTCTCTATTTTGTTATTGAGCTATTCCATAGGACTGCGTGGGACTGGGACAAGCTTCGTTGTTTATTAGAGTATAAGCTACAATGAAATAATCCAACATTTTATCTTTACATTTATGTAAGTGCCACATGAGATTACTTACTTTCCCCAGTTGAACAGATGTAAGTTTTCATTTCACAAGAATTTCCAAAAGTCTTCAGATTACCGTTATAGGAGCCACAAACTGGAGCGTAAAGTGCCATACACATCTGTTCCTTACATAATTCTTGACACTTCTTCTTGTTAATTTTCTTAGCCTCTGAAAATGAGACATATAAAGGTTTTTATTTCAATTGATATGGGAAAAGTGTTAAGAGTTCTTACGAGGTTTATTTTCGTTCAGACGTTGGCAATTGGCGCTCGACATTTGGCAATCATTACGGAACACTAAACAATCCCGGCCATTTGTTGTAGCCCAGACTGGTTTCTCAATATCGGAACATTTATATTTTATTTGGCAAGGTTTGGGTTTTTGGACTTCAGAAGCAGAAACTACTCCTGCCACAAGGAACACTGCTAACAACAACCCCAAAATCTGCATTGTCTTGACACGCTAGTCGATTGCTATGTACTGAAAACTGTTGCCCTTCTTTCAGCCTTTAAATACAAAAATGTTAATTAATATTTAAACACCTCGTGTTTTACGTATATTTGTTTGTTTTTAGTGTTTATGACCTTAGAATATTCATAATGTATATATGCCTTTTGTCTGTAACTCTTTGTTTATTTGAGGTTTTAATTATTTCTGAATCATATTAGCCAAATATGGTTTTCAAAATCCAATTTTTTGTTCGTGCAGAAATCCTCAAACAATAGCTTAAAAGTAAACAGTATTGTGGTGCTGTTTACGTCATTCTGCAAAGAATAACAGTCAAATAAATGAAAAAAACCTTCGAAATAGTTATTAAGTTTATCGTTTCAGTTGATCAGAATAGGAAATTTCCCACAAAACGATCTTGAATTGGATTTTTTCAATTCTGTTCTCATTAATTTTATTATAATTTTATAATTTATCTTCTGTGAAGCATTCTCAAGTTAGGGACGTACGTAAAAATAAATTGTGCAAGGAAAGAGTCTTAGAGTACCGTGTCATATGGCCATATGGTCATATGACGCAATTTGAAAGTATCATACGACCATATGTCGCTTTGCCATGGTGTCATATGGCCATTATGTCACTTTTAAATACATTTTCTTACCCAGTCTTACGATTTGGGACTTATATACCGCCTTGTTAATTTTAGTATGAAGAAGGTATGGAGGGGCATGCTGCTACCCTGCAACCCCCTGCTTGGGATCCCTATAGGATTTGGAGAAGGTGCAAGGTTGGGTATGTGCAACTTTTCTTTTTGATTTAAAGAACTTTTGCAAAAACCCAATCTCGCAAATACTAAATATGGCCATATGACTCCTTAGCAAAGCGACAATTGGCCATATGTTTGAATATGGCCATATGACACTTTCAAATTGCGTCAAATGACCATATGGCCATATAACACGGCACGGTCTTATATTTATATGGATCAATACGTTCCTTTGCCCAGCGTTATATGAATCCAAGCATAGAGCTCGCTTTATTCACGAAGTGGAGCATGACTTTGAAGTAGTGCAGTTTTTGGCCCTGGCTCAAAAGTAGCAGAGTGGATAGTACTGTGGAGAAAGAAATACGCGGGCTGCTGCTTAAACGTCAGAGATTTAATTTATCCTTTAACGCTATTAAACTTATTTCATCCTTCCCTACCCATTGAGAGCAGGCGGTATGTTTTAATGTCTCTACCTGTACAACAAGGGGTTCCCCAAGGATCAATTTTGTCCCCACTTCTTTTCTCTTTGTACATAAACGAAATAGCGTTCATCATAACTCAGGCCTCCAAGGACTTGCCGATGACATTCAAATCTATAGAAGTTGTCCTTCAGGACTAATCGAAAATTGTGCTTCCGTTCTTAACCAGGAACTAAATAGGATATCCAATTGCGCTTCGTGTAACGGGTTGGTTCTCAATCCGAACAAATGTAAAGTTGTCATATTTTCCTTCCATAATACTGAACGAAACTACGCTAGAATTCGTCAACACATATAGAAATCTTGGAGTAATATTTAACAGAACCTTGCCCTGGAATGATCATATTAATTCATTAGTGGGCAAAGCTTATGGGACGCTAACAACATTGGGGACTGCTCAGGAATTTACACCACTTTAAACTAGAATAGTACTCGCAAAGACTCTGGTGATACCAGTTCTTACTTACTGGTGCGAAATATTTTACAACTGCGATGTAAGCAGTAAAAATTAATTAAAAGTGGCTTTTAATAGCAAAATACGCTAGATTTATGAGTTAAGAAGGTATGATCATGTCTCACATCTCAAAACCTCCTTAAAATGTCGTTAAATTATTTCTACTATTTAAAATCGTAAGAACTCGTCAACCCAACTATCGGTTGCCAGCGTCAAATAGATCTACATACATAATATTACCTCGCTTTTCATGACCTCCGAAAGAAAATTCTTTATAGCTGCTGGTCCCCTCTGGAACTCACTTCCCGTTTATTTACGAGACAACAGTGACATCCATACATTTCAAAATAGCCTCAATACTTTCTTCTAAAATCAAAGAAACTAACTTCTTTCTAAGACCCTTCAAATAGAAACTAGATTTCTTCGTCTATCTCTTTCACTCTGATATCTTTATTTTTCTTTTCATGATCTTTATGTTTCTTATTTTTAAATTATATTATATTTTATTATTTTTTGTATAACTATACTATCAAATTTGTTCTTATTATTTGTAAATTTTTGTTCTCTCCATTTATGTAACTGTTACTAGTTATGTGTATTCACGAACTTTCACTAACCTAAAAGATGTAAATAATCTTAATGTGTAAGTTTATAAGAAAATTAAATTAACTAAACTAAACTAGTTATTAGGAAATTTATGTGTGTCGAGACCTTTCAAGACTCTGGCCAGTGAACGAGTGCGAAAGAAGGATCATTTTTTATTTATGCTGACACACTCTGACAATATGAAATTGGAGACGAACTGCCTAGCAAAACAAGAATGATAGAATACAAGATTACTCCGTCCGAAAATCCGCCATTGCGTTCATTTTGTTTTTGAGAGCTATAACGTAGGCAGAGACATGTGAAGTAAAAAATATTTGTTGGTGGCAGTAGAAATTAAATTTTCTGTGTTTATTTATATGTATTTGTACTATTTATTTGAGTGTTTACCTGGAGTTTTTTTTAGAAAAATAAGGAAATAAATAAATATGGCATAAATTCATTTTACTTTGAGTTTTTTATTATAGGACTTTGTTTATTCAGTGAGTTTTGTTTTGTTCGTTTAATTTTTTTCATTTTCAATAAACTTATTGGTAAATAAATAAAAAAAGAGATATTCGAAAGATGGTAACTAGAATTGTTGGCTTCCACTGCTCATTAAGGACGGTCTTGAAGGATCTACCTTACACTGCTTCCTGTTGTTAGTCATTCAAAGAGAGAGTGTATGACTTCAGTTCTTTTCAAATCGTGTCTTCTTCCAAGTACCTGAGACTTACCAGAGTTCCTGCCATTTTCAGAAGCTGTAATTAAATTAAAGGTCAGCTACATTTTCAAGCATCTTATAAAGTTCCGCCCACCTCAATGTAGCTTCTTGGTAAATCGCTTTTTGTAAACACGGCGGTCTCATTATATACAAAGTCGATGAATTCATTTGAAATGTTTCTTTAATTTGGAAAGCAAAACATTGCTTTGCATCGTCACCAGCAGGTTTTCAGATGCGTTGTTACCACTCGAGGTACTGCCATCAGGGAACTATTTTGATTGGTCTATAAAGGCATGTTTTTTGTATTTTGAAAGAGGTGAGGTCCGTATGTGAAGGCAAGATCTCACCTATTTCGGCGAGCTAAGCCGTGGTTGCGAGCATGCCACTGCTCCCACAGTGGATATTCGTTCCCTTTCTGTCCCCTTATACATCTTTCCTGAATCCATTTTTTTACCTCCTGCCACAGTATCCGGTTCCTGTGTTTTGATAGGAAGGCTCTTCTCTATTGACTAGTCCCAGTCATTACCTGCCTATCTCAATTCCAGCTCCTACCTATTTCTAATGCAGTATTTGCTCTTCCAATTCCTACCCTGGTCTTTTTTCGCATTCGATCCACTCCTATTTCTTAACCTATTCTTTCCTAATCCCATCTCTCATGTTATATATACTATCCTGATACCTTTAAAGCTTTAATTTCTCAAATCCACTATCCTATTCCAAAACCTAATATCTCATTTTAAATGGCAAAATTAAGTGAACAAATGGTTAGGACCACAGAAACTTTGACGATTAATACAAAAGCACATATCTCCGTTTAGTAACACAATAACTTTTCGTTAAATATTGACACAAGAACTAAAATAAAATGTTTTAAAACACAACTGAGAACTAAAATCTAAGCAAACAAAGTGGCAAAGGTCAATGCCTACGTCACAGAAAAAAATCCAAACTTTCATTTGACAGCACGGCGTAATCTTGTTTATATCATTCTTGCTAGCAAAATGGTTAAGCTAGTATTAGACGGTCCTTGTAATTTGTCACTGCAGTGACATAAAAGTGACGTGTCACGGTGCCTGTCACTGTTTTTGTCACTGCAAGGACATGCAAAACAATGACGATCACACGACGTAACACTTTTAGGGCAGAAAACTTCGTCATAGTGACTTCAGAATATCACAAATTACAAATTACAAGGACCGTCTAATACTAGCTTTAGCTATTAGCTTTTTGTTGAGAGTTGACAAACGTTGAAAGTTAGAACTGAGGACAAAGAGGACTTCTTCATTTTTTATTTCAAATGACCAGATTATACCGAAAGAATTTGGTTTGTGACCCGGAGTCCGGAGAATGTAAAAAAGTTTCAAAAAAGTAAAAAGTAGCAAATTTGATATCGAAAAACTGAGAAAAAAATCATTCCAGATTTATCACAGTTCCTCCGGAAAAAAATTAAATGTTCAATACGTTGCATTAGGTTCAAGTTATATTTTTTTTAAATTAATACACTATCTTTAATGTTATTTTACATCAAGTTTTATATTATTACTTTTATCAGTACTAAGTCCACAGTTAAATAACAAATCAAGCTTCTCATTGGGTATATTCCAATTCTTCTGGACATGCATCTGCGCGGAAAATACTAAAAGCTGGTGAAAAATGTGAGTATTAAGACTGTGTTTAAGCAATTCTTATATCAAGTACTTATTCCTGTTCTACAAATATGATTCTCCATCTCACATTGGTTTCCAAAGGTTTGCAATTTTTTTTCATTGTGGAAAGCACAAATTGGCACATGGAATGGCGGGCATACTGTGCCACATAGCAACTGACATTGATCCTTGTGTATTCGTATTGCTTCTGCAGGAAAAAAGATAAAACTTTTCAAAATGTTGACTGCTTCCTTACTAACCAGGTTCATCTCTATTTATTCGATCACAGTTGGCTCTTAAAAAGTGACATCCGTTTCTGTAAACCAGACAATCTGAGCCAGTTGTAGTGGCCCACACTGGATTATCTTCATCCGAGCAGCGGTAAGCTGCGTTGCAACGTCTTCTGACACCATATTGGGAAGAACTAAGGCTTCCAAGCAAAACAAACACTAAAGAAAATAATACTCGACATGCTGTCATATTTTATTGTTTCGGACTATAATGCAACTATCGGACAAGCCGATAGATTCTGCTTTTATAAATAATCATATCTGATTTTCAACAAAACAATAATAAAGATATGAGCCAATAAATTAAATGAGTGTTTTTTAGCCTTTTAAGTCTTTGTGCAAAAAGTTTGCGGATATAGGCGTTGCAACTCAAATTTTTTTGGATCGAAAGATAATTTTCTGCTGCATGAATCACTTTTTATTCTAGGATCGGATTAACTAAATATTTCGAAGATTGTATCAAAAATTCACTTTACATTGACAGTTACAGTACAAGACAAAATTAAAGAACATTATATAAATATTGATTATAAAATATTTATTTAGATAATTAATATTTAAGATTTTTAATGTCTGGGGTGGGAGTAATTAACACGTTTTGTAATCGGAAATGCACTTTAAATCTTTATTTTTAAATTGTATTTATTCTATTCTACTCCTTGAAATTTAATATACCTCACAGAATATTTATTTATTTTTTATTTTAGTTATTCGTCTCTGTAGTGAATAGAAAAATGAGTTTCACATGCGATCCATAATTTATGTCCACCACTATATTGGGTTTGGGTTATTTTGAAACTGCCTATTGTAGTTTTAATACAATAATTATAATTGTTTCCATATTTAAAGGGCAGACCACATATTGCAGATAGTATCTTTTAATTATCAATTTTATTACAAAGAACTTATAACTGTTCTGACCTAGACAAAGAAATTGAAATTAATATAGCATACCGTGCAGCAGTGAAAAACTCTAAAAAAGAAAGCGATTGGGACGGACCGGACACACTGAGTTCTAGAGAGATCGGGTCTAGACGGCTCACGATTCTCATCTCCACACTTATCAGCGATGATCAAGGAAATGGTCATTGCATTAGCGCGAAAAAGACGGAACACCTATGCTGTCAACATTCCTATCCATTCAGGACTATTCCAGATATGTCATTATCATACTGTCTGGAATTTTTTCTAATATGTTGAAAAATTTAAAGGGTAGGATTGGGATAGGGATAAAATATGGGAAGGTATCGGTTGAGACTGGGTTAAGGGAGTGGAGGGAATTTGAACAGAAGAGGAACCCTAGACGAGGTATCAGGATGGAAAGGGAAAAGAGAAGAGGAGATAAAAATAGGAAAGGGAAGAGGAGAGGGTTGTAAGAATAGGGATGATTATAAATAGGAAGGACATGGGGCTACGAAATAGGAAAAGAAAGTGGATGTATTGGGTGGTATAGGTGCGAAGGAGGGCTAGGTAGGAATAGAGGAAGGGATTAGAATATCTATAGTGGAGGCGATGGCACGCTGGCGTCGCACGGCTATGCTCGCCGGATAAGGGGGGATCTCGCCTCCACTAATGGTCCACACCTATTAAAAAAAAAAAAACACACACATATCGTGCCAAAATTCAATTACCCGTAGTTGCTGCAGGCGGGACTTGTTCCCACCTATCCTGGAATTCCGTTGGTCCAGAAATTGACGAAATACCCTATCTGGATGATCCATCAGCTGTCAAGCCACGACGTCTTACCCGTTATTCATGCCACCCTTAGCACGTCCCCCTAAAGAGAATCAATTTGTATAACCAACAAAAAAAAGCGTTATATCGAAAAATAATTAAATGACTAATTAAAAAAATATAAATATTTAACAACAAAACTGATGAATAAAAAACAATAATATAAATAATAAACTAATAAATAAGAAAATAACTAACAAATAAATAAACAAATAATTAACTGAAAAATAAATAAATAAATATTTAACTAATAAACAAATAATTAACTAATAAATAAATAAATAAATAATACAAAAATAATTGACTTCTAAAAAAAAATACTAATACATAATTAACCGATAAATAACTATATAAAATATAAAATTGAATAACAATAAACAAATCAATCAACAATGGTAAACAAATATATAACCAGTAAACAAATTAATAGCATCTAACTTAAGAAATAGTAAAAAAATAACTAATTAGCCAATAATAACAACAAAAAAAGCAGAAGGAAACGATTAATTGAAAACACAATTAATAAATAAATAAATAACTAATAATACAAAAATTAAAGAACGAAATGAAAAAAAATATTAAAATAAATTAATTAAAAATAAATACCAAACCAAAGAAAAAAAGTAAAAAAAGGCAAATAAAATAAATAATTAACAAAAAACTGATAAGATTCAATAACGAATAAGTAAATGACAACAAAAATAATAACCAGTTTGATAAATAATTAATCCGTAAATGGTAACAAAGAAAATAATTTATTAAATATAAACAAATAATTAAAGAAAAACCTTTCTATTAAACCCTACCCTACTTACTATATGTAACAGTATTTCTTTTTAAGTTTTATTTTTGTTTGTATATTTTTGTATCTTGTCCAATAATATGCTAAAGACTAACCTATTTTACTTATTTTACTTAAACTTAAAATTACTGTATATGGAATTAATCTTACTTGCTTAATTTAATCTTTTTTTTATAAAAAAAAGTATGACGCTATATATATACAATATACTTTTTTTATGAAAGATATGGTCGAGAAGAAGGTTTTAAGCTATGTGCTATGTGTTTATGTGAATTGGTTTTCGATTTATGGCTTTTTTTTGGTTATTTTTTATCAAATTATAAGAAAAAAAAATAGTCAATCAAAAGAAATTGTGAATGAAAACAGCTCCAAGAATTTTTATAAAAAAAAAATCAATGTACTACTGTAGGTATGCATTATATTTTGGTGAAAAAAAAAATTATATGGTGGCCTAAAAACGGTACCTCCCATAGGACCGGCTTTTTTCTTCGACTTTTTCGAAAACTGGTGACCCGATTACAATGAAAATTGATATCCAAGAAGATGTAGGTAGCTTGAGTAATTTCGCAATAATTTTTTTTCGAAAACTTTTTTTTTTGTATTTTTAATAATTTAAAAAAAATTTTTTTTGAAAAATCAATATTTTGAAAACGGGTAAGTGATTTTTTTTTAATTTTGTTTTTAAATGTACATTATTTTTGTGCTTAAGTTTGTATTCTTGAATTATTTTTTTTAATTTCTTAAAAAAAGTTGTTAAAAAAACCGTTTTATTTAAAAACGGTTCTGACAATTTTGAAAAAAAAATTCACACTTTTTCACATTTTTTTAAAAAAATAAAATGGCGTTTAAAATTTTCGGCTGAAAACTATTTTACGTACTTTTTTTAAACAATCAAAAGCCAGAAAAATTGAATATAATCTTTGAAGTTCCCTTAATATTTTTCAGATTTTATTCCAAGCTGTGACCGCACATAAGAGCAGCCTTACCGCAATCTCTATACATAAAAATAAGTTTAAATTTTGTGTGTGACACATTTGTAAATGGTTTAGAAACAAAAAAAAATTAAAATCCGTCCTGCGGAAGTCGAAGTTTTTTTTTAGCCAATGATGATTTTTGTTAAGGTTTTCGTTCCCATTGAAATTTATTTTCAAAGATTTACTTATTTCATTACAAATTTTCAAAAAACAAAAATTGTTTATCCATAAAAAGGAGATGTTAGCGAGAACGCCTGGTGTTTAATGGAATAACTTAGACCATTTTAATTATCCACCAGGTGGCGCTGAGGCCTTTTTTTCGAAAATTCTTATTTTTACATAGATTTTGATGGGACTTTCACAGGCATATAGCTGATGTTGTAAGGAGCAACTAAGACCATTACCCCTAGGTTGCGTTGGGGTCACCTTTTTTATTCAAATAAAAATAAAAAAAGCCTTTAGCAAAATGTTTACCCCTTGACCTGGGCAGGAGATATTGGAAAACGAGGTGTTCCATGAACCTTTACAATTCGTATATATCAACAATATTGAATTAAAATGACTTGACCGATCTTTAAAAAATTCTTTGTGTGTATTAACAAGGCTAGCTGGTAGCCTGGTAGTAGCGAATAATAGCGCCGTTGTTGGGATCCAGAAAACATATTTTAAAACCGAGCAACGCCCGATGGGTCTATTTATTTATTTTTATTTATTATTATTATTATTATTATTTATTTTTTTTATCATTTTTAAATTTAAAAAAAAAAAAAATAACGATGTCTTATTTATAAAACCCAACACCAATTACTATAAAAAGATAAATAAAAACAAAAAAATTAGACAGATTTGCTAAACAAATTATTTTATTGCTATAAGCTCCTAGAGACCAAATATGGATAAGTATTGTTGATAACAAAAAAATGAAATTCCCAAAACACACGAAATATTGATATAAACAAAAAAAAACAGGCCTTCGTAATTCTGGAGCGATTCAATCGTTATATTTAAAAGATTTACGAATAAAGACATCCAGACGGCAAGCCAGCGACTGCAATTTAGGACATCACAAAGTTCTCTCATCATAAGATGTGATAGATTTAATTCTAACTTGATTCCTAAAATATATTTTCGTCCTATAAAAAGTATGTCTGTCTTCAGACTGCTCATTTCGTTCCGAGATAGCAAATCTTTTCAATTTACAATTAGGTCTTCATTTTTAGTCACGAGTCACCCGATTCATTCTTGATTTATGATTCCAGTACTTCCTAAAAAGAGTAAGAAACATTTTATAAAGCCGATGTAAACAAACTGCGAGGCTTTTCAATCTTAACATGAAATTTACTTACATTAAACCTCAATATTTTAATTATAGGCATTTTTGAATGAAAAAAATAAACAATAACAGTAGGTCACATTCACAATAAATTATAACGTGTTGACGAAGTATATAAAAATAAATTCACTAAAGATATCGAGTATTTCAGGAAAACGACAATATAAAGGCAATTGATCAATTTTAATTCACAGTTTCTTAAAAGTATTTTACTGGTTTCAACGATGCAGCTTTCAATATTCTTCATAGTGTTACTGTCATTGCTCTATAAATTTAGTAATTCTCAAGTTGAAAAACCCCGACGTTGCAATATTTCGTTTTTCTGTTCTTCTGAGGAAAAGCCTGTTTGGGCAACCCCAAATGGCTGGTTCTGTGAGGTTTTCCGAAACGAATGCATTATGTTGCAAGAAAATTGCATTCGTCGAAACACAAATAAACCAGGTAAATAAGTGGGTTTGAGTTAAAGCAATAAGAATTTGGGTGAATCTTAAAGTTAAACAAAATGTAAATATACTTGTAGATTGTTATAAACAGATTAAATTATCCATAATACTGAGGTGATTCTTTTTGGAATACGAGCTTGTGCTTTGAGCCCAATATCGGATCAATCGTCAAATATAGAAATTCACAACACGAATGTGAAATGGTTTACATAGTACAGTTTTCTCTTGTCATTTTGATTAAAAAAAATTGAAAACCATATTGTTTATTGACGCCTCCTTTCTTTCTCTACTTAAATTTCCACATCGTCCGAGCTATGTGTGTCCATCATTATAAATAATTTTTGCCAAACCTTTAACACTATTGGATTATAAAAAAACTGAGAATTTTGTAATTTTTTTTTATTAAAATTTCAGAAGCTAAAAAGATAACAAAAACGAAATGCCAGGCATTGTGCCGAGAATTGGTATGTTTGGCTGTTTATGATCCAGTTTGTGGCATCTACAACGGCAACAAACGTACTTTTGGTAATGACTGTGAGATGGGTAGATACATTTGTAGAACTGGACAAAGTAATTTATTTTCCAAATTGTATTTTATTATCTATACTTATTATACATTTTTTTACAAGCCTACACTCTCTACCGTAAAGGAGTCTGTCGAAAATAGGAGCCAAGGGGCAGTATAAATGCATCGAAATATTTTCAATTTTTTAAATGAATTGTATAATTTAAGTATGACAAAACAAGGGTTAAAAACATTTAATTCATTTAAGCAACAAAAAATTAATTTATTTAAAAAAAATCATGTATTTATTTTTCTTTAAAAATAAATAATTAAGGCAAAAATGCTGTTTAATTTCTTTTAATATGTGTGAACATTAATATGAAATTCTTTAGGTAGGAATGCAACTATGTAATTATATATTCTTGGAGGAATTCTTCTTCTTTTATCGACTAGTGTGGTTTAACGGGTTGAACTCAGAAAATGGCTTTTGGAATTATTTCATACTTCAGATGACTTCCAACATTTTCAAAGAGACATGAAGACTTTAAATCATATTAACTAAATTCCGATCGACGCAGGAAATTCTCTGCTCCAGTTTCATTGATATCCGCACTTCAGAGCGGCAGACATTGACAAGGATATGCTGATCATCTTCAAGAAGAGGTGATACTGTGAGAACAGAATCCCGAAAGGCAAAACCCCAAAAATCCAAAATTCCGAAAAATTATAAAAAATGACAAATTTGCGAAATTTTTTCGGAATTAATATATATTCTTTACGACGGTCATTTGTTTTCCATTGCAATAAATAAATAATAAATAAAATAAAAAAAAAATAAAATAAATAAAATAAATAAAATTAATAAAATAAATAAAATAAACAAAACAAATACAAAAAATAAAATAAATTAAATAATGAAAATAAATAAAATGAATAAAATAATAAAATAAATAAAATAATTAAATTAACAAAATAAATAAAATGAATAAAATAAATAAAATAAATAAAATAAACAAAATAAATAAAATAAATAAAATAAATACAACAAATAAAACAAAAATAAATAAATAAAAAATATAAAATAAATAAATTCTTAGCCCAATAAAAAAGTTATAAATAATTTGAAGGAAAAGATACAAAACTATTATTATTATTAATTTATCATAACAAAATCGAGGTAAAGTACAACATTACATTAAGAAAATGGGTATGACATGGTCGCACGTGCCTAATCACATTGAAAGGATTAACTTTAAAGAAACAAAGAACATTTAACACGATTAATACTTATAAAAATAGTCAAAACCACAATACTTAACAGTTTTTACTTACGATTATAGGGACTATAAGGCAAGTTTAGGATTCGTTATTATAAAAAAAAATTGAGATAACAATCAAACATGACATTGCGATCATAGATAAGCCTAAAAAAGTCATTGGCAAAAAATGTCCGTCTGTCTGTCTGTCTGTCAGTCTGTCTGTCCGGGTGTATATCGAGCTGCAGCCTAAACGGGTTAAGCGATTGCCTTCAAATTTGGTATGTGTTATCTTTTGGCATTCCTTAGGGGGGAAATTAAAATTTTATTTTTAGGGCTAAAAATAACGGTACTTGCCATAGGAAAAGCTTATTTTTCTCGAAAACGGCTAAAACGATTTTGATGAAAATTTTTGAGATTTTTTTTTGGTATTGGCTATCGTTTGATCGGAACCACATTAGATTTTTTTTTCGGAACCACTTTTACGGGAAAAGTCTGATAACGGGACCTTTCATATAACGGTTTTTTAATTGTTGGCTTGCTCGGTAACGGCTCTATGGATTCATGTCAAATTTTATATTTGAGAAGATTAATTTTTTTTTGAAAAATCAATATTTTTAAAACTAATCATAAGAAATAATTTTTAATTCTATAATCACATGTATATTAATAAACTCTAAAAAACTGCATACCAAAATTTAAAAAAAATTCAAAAAACTAAAAATAAAAAAACAGGATTTTATCAAAATCCGTCCTACAATTTTCGAAATACTTTTTTCATAAATTCTTTGTATTGGCGTACTTCATTTTTACTGAAAACCGTTAAGTTTTGTGGTTTTGATAGTTTTTATAAGTTCAAACTGTGTTATTTTCAACGTAAATGTTATTTGTTTTTGTCAAAGATCTTGCCGTCCAATGTAATTAGGCACATAAGAGCAAGTACGTGCGACCTAGGTGCCCATTTTTTTAGTAAAAATGGAGTATGCCATTACACGTCTTATATATTATCAAATTTATGAAAAAAAGTATTTCGAAAATTGTAGGACCGGGTTTGATAAAATCCTGTTTTTTATTTCTAGCTTTTATAACAACAAAATTCTTTTTGAGATTTTGTTATTATAAAATTTAAATAAAAATTCTTGATTAGTTTTAAAAATATTTATATTTCAAAAAAAAAATCAAAAAATAATTTTGAATAGAAATAAAAGTTACTAAAAATGTTGGTATGCAGAATTAATTTGGCTATTTAGATCTTTTCAAACATAAAATTTTATGAAAATCCAATCAGCCGTTACCGATAAATTCGAAAATTAAAAAAAACAGTTATACGGAAGGTATTTTATTTTCGAGAAAATAAGCTCTTCCTTACGGTTATATGGCAGGTACAGTTATTTTTAGCCCTAAAAATCAAATTTCAATTTCCCCTTTGAGGAATACCAAAAGAACCACACATACCAAACTTGAAGGCAATCACTTAAGCCGTTTAGGCTGAAGATCGTTATGCATACAGGCAGACTGACAGACTGACAGACTGACAGACTGACAGACTGACAGACTGACAGACTGACAGACTGACAAACTGACAGACTAGCAGACTGACAGACAGAAGGAGTCATATTACATGAGTCTGCATATTAATGAGGGGATGATGATGATGATGTTTGATTTAAGTTTGATTTTATATGGGTGGAGTACTTGATATGATATTCGATGTTTTATCTGGCATGTTAGGCAAAACTTCGACTTCGATGAAATTTGTTAAAATTGAGGAAATTTTATTTGATGTTAAGGCACCTTCAGTCTCATTCCACAAAAAGCAATAACATTCCTGGGTTTTAATGTTATAAACTGTAAAGTTGTGAACTGTCAGCTTAGTTTTGTAGTACACTTTGTTCTTAGGGGCTAGTAGTACAGATTGCATGTCCATTGTAAATACAACGTCTGATGTTTCTGCAGTTTTGTCCTTAACTTTCTCATCTCGTCCTTCTTGTTTAAGAATAAGGTGTTCTTGGTATACTTCGTCTGATATATTTTTTGTTTTATATGCAACACAAGTATCACATTGGTCTTTCCTTGGATGAAAAAGCGATAAGTTCGTTTTAAATAACTCTTCATTAAATGTCGTTCTTGAAGCAGGATTTAGCTCTTGTTGTTCTTTGCAATACGAATTTAAATAAAACCGATACAAATTCTGTTTCGTTTGCCAGAGAGGTTCTAAATAAAGCCTTTGCGTAGAAGCCCGGCAGTAATGAGACTCAAGTTTTGGTAGTAAGTCAAAAAAAAAAGTGGCTAATTTGATTCGAGTTGCATATACAATCTGGTCTGTGGGATAGAATTTGTAGTGTTTTCACTATGGTCATTACTTTCATTAGTATCGAGTTGGTCATTCGTATTTTCATCAATGTTAGTTGTTTTAATCCACATCAAAGCGATGTTATTTTTTAGTCCAAGAGCGTTGTTGAGCATATTTTTATATGTCATGCCATTGTTTTTCAACTGGTAGGTGACACTAAAATTTCGTCTTGAATTTTCAGCCTCACCCCGTCTTCGTGTAACGGTTTTTATGTTTGTCAAGTTTCTCATAAATTCTCGTTTTTCTGGCCAGCATTTTTGCCTGAATGCGTCAAAAATTGAACGTCTTTGCAGTTCGCTCAACTTCCTGCATTCTAGTCCAGTGTTTTTTTTTTCGGAGAGCTTGCAGGCACACGGATTGACGACAAATTTTCCAAGTTTTGCTACCTTATATTCCCAATGACCATTTGATTTTTTTCTTACCATTATAAGGCAGCCCCATTTTCCCTCTTTATTTTATTTTCTACAAACCTCATACTTTTGTTTTGTTCAGCCTACGTTTTCTCTTTACAGGCAACTTTTCCTCGTTGCAAGATTTTTCCAGTTCCACAGGATTACTTTGAATTTCCTCTTCTTCACAAATTCGGATATCTGGCGGATCTTTGTTTGGATGTTCAGGATTTTCATTTGTCAAATTTCGCTCCAAATCTTCTGTTATGTAATTATTTATTTGGATTGACTCAGTGGTGCTTACAGTCGCATAATCTGCTTCGGAAATGTCGTATGCTATTAATATGTCATTATCGAGCGCTTCTTCCAAAACATTGTATTCTTGGTTAGAATCTTTATTATTGTTACTATTTCGTAGTTTAATGTTCAGCAAATTTAACATTTGGAAGTCTCGAGACATGATGAAAAGCTAAAAAAAGAGCAATTTAAAATAAAATCAAGCTCCAATAGCTATCTCACGAAATGTGTATCTCCCTTCTTCTGGCAAAGTCGAACATGTGCAAATTGTGTAACTCCTCTGCCATTTTTTTTGAAGATTTTGTGGGAAAAATATTTTCGATATTAAAAAAAATTTGTAAGGCACTTACCCTAATTTTGTAATTTTATTATGGAAGCTTATATTCCCGTATATTTGATTTTTTTCACAAGACGATGTCACTCTTAACCTTTTAACCATACAAACTGTGGAGATACACTTTTTGTTCGCGAGATTGATGGGTCGCGGAGTTACAATTTTTTCTAAACCGTAATTTGAACGTTAATTTTGAATAAAATGGGGATTCCCGGTTTGAAGTATCGTAGTAACTGCTTAAATCTAACAGATGGCATCCAAATCTCATTTTCGAAAAATTTGGAGTTACACACTTTGCACGCGTCATCGACGATATGTATATAACAATAGTCGACATAAATAACCCAACGGGGCATTTCAGTCTTCACACGAAATGTACCTCAATATTTTAATTATTTATTCGAATGAAAAAATAAACAATAACAGTATGTCACAATAAATTGTTAAGAACTAACGAAGTCAATACAAATTATGTCACTGGTAGGTATCTAGATACTTGAAGGTAGTATTTGCGATATAAAGGCAATTCATTAATTTTACTTCACAGTTTCTTAAAAGTATTTAACCGTGTTTCAACGATGCAGCTTTCAATATTCTTCATAGTGTTACTGTCATTGTTCTGTAAATTTAGTAATTCTCAAGTTGAAAAACCCAGACGTTGCAATATAGCGTATGACTGTTCTTCTGAGGAAAAGCCCGTTTGGGCAACTTCTAATGGCTGGTTCTGTGAGGTTTTTCGAAACGAATGCGTTAGGTTGCAAGAAAATTGCAATCGTCGAAACGCAAATAAACCAGGTGAGTGGTTTGAGTAAGGGTGATATAAATTTGCTTGGATTGTTGGGTTTACTTTCACGAAATGAAGGTATACAGATACTGGTAGATGGCTACAAACAAAATTTACTATCCACAATAAAATAGGTAAGACTCAAGATGAATGGCCCACCCAGTACAGTTTTCCATTATCATTTCGATTGAAAAAACATTCAATCAAAACCTTTTTTTTCTTAATTTCCACATCGCCCGCGGTATGATTATTGTTATAAGTATTCAAACCTAATCTTGTACGCGTCTGAACTTATAATAAGAAATTTAAATTTAAGTTAAATTTTTTATTAATACATACATATTTCAGAAGCTAGAAAAATATCAAAAACTAAATGCAAGGCATTGTGCCAAGAGTTGGTATGCTTAGCTGTTTTTGATCCAGTTTGTGGTATCTACAACGGCAACAAACGTACTTTTGGTAATGATTGTGAGATGGATAGACACATTTGTACAACTGAACAAAGTAAAATTGAATTCTATAAACTAAAATTATTTAATTATTAAATTAATTTCTTAATAGCCTATACCCTCGATCAAAAAAGAGCAATTTAAAATAAAATCAAGCTCCAATAGCTATCTCACGAAATGTGTATCTCCCTTCTTCTGGCAAAGTCGAACATGTGCAAATTGTGTAACTCCTCTGCCATTTTTTTTGAAGATTTTGTGGGAAAAATATTTTCGATATTAAAAAAAATTTGTAAGGCACTTACCCTAATTTTGTAATTTTATTATGGAAGCTTATATTCCCGTATATTTGATTTTTTTCACAAGACGATGTCACTCTTAACCTTTTAACCATACAAACTGTGGAGATACACTTTTTGTTCGCGAGATTGATGGGTCGCGGAGTTACAATTTTTTCTAAACCGTAATTTGAACGTTAATTTTGAATAAAATGGGGATTCCCGGTTTGAAGTATCGTAGTAACTGCTTAAATCTAACAGATGGCATCCAAATCTCATTTTCGAAAAATTTGGAGTTACACACTTTGCACGCGTCATCGACGATATGTATATAACAATAGTCGACATAAATAACCCAACGGGGCATTTCAGTCTTCACACGAAATGTACCTCAATATTTTAATTATTTATTCGAATGAAAAAATAAACAATAACAGTATGTCACAATAAATTGTTAAGAACTAACGAAGTCAATACAAATTATGTCACTGGTAGGTATCTAGATACTTGAAGGTAGTATTTGCGATATAAAGGCAATTCATTAATTTTACTTCACAGTTTCTTAAAAGTATTTAACCGTGTTTCAACGATGCAGCTTTCAATATTCTTCATAGTGTTACTGTCATTGTTCTGTAAATTTAGTAATTCTCAAGTTGAAAAACCCAGACGTTGCAATATAGCGTATGACTGTTCTTCTGAGGAAAAGCCCGTTTGGGCAACTTCTAATGGCTGGTTCTGTGAGGTTTTTCGAAACGAATGCGTTAGGTTGCAAGAAAATTGCAATCGTCGAAACGCAAATAAACCAGGTGAGTGGTTTGAGTAAGGGTGATATAAATTTGCTTGGATTGTTGGGTTTACTTTCACGAAATGAAGGTATACAGATACTGGTAGATGGCTACAAACAAAATTTACTATCCACAATAAAATAGGTAAGACTCAAGATGAATGGCCCACCCAGTACAGTTTTCCATTATCATTTCGATTGAAAAAACATTCAATCAAAACCTTTTTTTTCTTAATTTCCACATCGCCCGCGGTATGATTATTGTTATAAGTATTCAAACCTAATCTTGTACGCGTCTGAACTTATAATAAGAAATTTAAATTTAAGTTAAATTTTTTATTAATACATACATATTTCAGAAGCTAGAAAAATATCAAAAACTAAATGCAAGGCATTGTGCCAAGAGTTGGTATGCTTAGCTGTTTTTGATCCAGTTTGTGGTATCTACAACGGCAACAAACGTACTTTTGGTAATGATTGTGAGATGGATAGACACATTTGTACAACTGAACAAAGTAAAATTGAATTCTATAAACTAAAATTATTTAATTATTAAATTAATTTCTTAATAGCCTATACCCTCGATCAAAAAAGAGCAATTTAAAATAAAATCAAGCTCCAATAGCTATCTCACGAAATGTGTATCTCCCTTCTTCTGGCAAAGTCGAACATGTGCAAATTGTGTAACTCCTCTGCCATTTTTTTTGAAGATTTTGTGGGAAAAATATTTTCGATATTAAAAAAAATTTGTAAGGCACTTACCCTAATTTTGTAATTTTATTATGGAAGCTTATATTCCCGTATATTTGATTTTTTTCACAAGACGATGTCACTCTTAACCTTTTAACCATACAAACTGTGGAGATACACTTTTTGTTCGCGAGATTGATGGGTCGCGGAGTTACAATTTTTTCTAAACCGTAATTTGAACGTTAATTTTGAATAAAATGGGGATTCCCGGTTTGAAGTATCGTAGTAACTGCTTAAATCTAACAGATGGCATCCAAATCTCATTTTCGAAAAATTTGGAGTTACACACTTTGCACGCGTCATCGACGATATGTATATAACAATAGTCGACATAAATAACCCAACGGGGCATTTCAGTCTTCACACGAAATGTACCTCAATATTTTAATTATTTATTCGAATGAAAAAATAAACAATAACAGTATGTCACAATAAATTGTTAAGAACTAACGAAGTCAATACAAATTATGTCACTGGTAGGTATCTAGATACTTGAAGGTAGTATTTGCGATATAAAGGCAATTCATTAATTTTACTTCACAGTTTCTTAAAAGTATTTAACCGTGTTTCAACGATGCAGCTTTCAATATTCTTCATAGTGTTACTGTCATTGTTCTGTAAATTTAGTAATTCTCAAGTTGAAAAACCCAGACGTTGCAATATAGCGTATGACTGTTCTTCTGAGGAAAAGCCCGTTTGGGCAACTTCTAATGGCTGGTTCTGTGAGGTTTTTCGAAACGAATGCGTTAGGTTGCAAGAAAATTGCAATCGTCGAAACGCAAATAAACCAGGTGAGTGGTTTGAGTAAGGGTGATATAAATTTGCTTGGATTGTTGGGTTTACTTTCACGAAATGAAGGTATACAGATACTGGTAGATGGCTACAAACAAAATTTACTATCCACAATAAAATAGGTAAGACTCAAGATGAATGGCCCACCCAGTACAGTTTTCCATTATCATTTCGATTGAAAAAACATTCAATCAAAACCTTTTTTTTCTTAATTTCCACATCGCCCGCGGTATGATTATTGTTATAAGTATTCAAACCTAATCTTGTACGCGTCTGAACTTATAATAAGAAATTTAAATTTAAGTTAAATTTTTTATTAATACATACATATTTCAGAAGCTAGAAAAATATCAAAAACTAAATGCAAGGCATTGTGCCAAGAGTTGGTATGCTTAGCTGTTTTTGATCCAGTTTGTGGTATCTACAACGGCAACAAACGTACTTTTGGTAATGATTGTGAGATGGATAGACACATTTGTACAACTGAACAAAGTAAAATTGAATTCTATAAACTAAAATTATTTAATTATTAAATTAATTTCTTAATAGCCTATACCCTCGATCAAAAAAGAGCAATTTAAAATAAAATCAAGCTCCAATAGCTATCTCACGAAATGTGTATCTCCCTTCTTCTGGCAAAGTCGAACATGTGCAAATTGTGTAACTCCTCTGCCATTTTTTTTGAAGATTTTGTGGGAAAAATATTTTCGATATTAAAAAAAATTTGTAAGGCACTTACCCTAATTTTGTAATTTTATTATGGAAGCTTATATTCCCGTATATTTGATTTTTTTCACAAGACGATGTCACTCTTAACCTTTTAACCATACAAACTGTGGAGATACACTTTTTGTTCGCGAGATTGATGGGTCGCGGAGTTACAATTTTTTCTAAACCGTAATTTGAACGTTAATTTTGAATAAAATGGGGATTCCCGGTTTGAAGTATCGTAGTAACTGCTTAAATCTAACAGATGGCATCCAAATCTCATTTTCGAAAAATTTGGAGTTACACACTTTGCACGCGTCATCGACGATATGTATATAACAATAGTCGACATAAATAACCCAACGGGGCATTTCAGTCTTCACACGAAATGTACCTCAATATTTTAATTATTTATTCGAATGAAAAAATAAACAATAACAGTATGTCACAATAAATTGTTAAGAACTAACGAAGTCAATACAAATTATGTCACTGGTAGGTATCTAGATACTTGAAGGTAGTATTTGCGATATAAAGGCAATTCATTAATTTTACTTCACAGTTTCTTAAAAGTATTTAACCGTGTTTCAACGATGCAGCTTTCAATATTCTTCATAGTGTTACTGTCATTGTTCTGTAAATTTAGTAATTCTCAAGTTGAAAAACCCAGACGTTGCAATATAGCGTATGACTGTTCTTCTGAGGAAAAGCCCGTTTGGGCAACTTCTAATGGCTGGTTCTGTGAGGTTTTTCGAAACGAATGCGTTAGGTTGCAAGAAAATTGCAATCGTCGAAACGCAAATAAACCAGGTGAGTGGTTTGAGTAAGGGTGATATAAATTTGCTTGGATTGTTGGGTTTACTTTCACGAAATGAAGGTATACAGATACTGGTAGATGGCTACAAACAAAATTTACTATCCACAATAAAATAGGTAAGACTCAAGATGAATGGCCCACCCAGTACAGTTTTCCATTATCATTTCGATTGAAAAAACATTCAATCAAAACCTTTTTTTTCTTAATTTCCACATCGCCCGCGGTATGATTATTGTTATAAGTATTCAAACCTAATCTTGTACGCGTCTGAACTTATAATAAGAAATTTAAATTTAAGTTAAATTTTTTATTAATACATACATATTTCAGAAGCTAGAAAAATATCAAAAACTAAATGCAAGGCATTGTGCCAAGAGTTGGTATGCTTAGCTGTTTTTGATCCAGTTTGTGGTATCTACAACGGCAACAAACGTACTTTTGGTAATGATTGTGAGATGGATAGACACATTTGTACAACTGGACAAAGTAAAATTGAATTCTATAAACTAAAATTATTTAATTATTAAATTAATTTCTTAATAGCCTATACCCTCGATCATAAAGGAGCCTGTCGAAAGTAGCCAAGAGGCAAATATATCGAAATATTTTCTTTTTTTTAAATTGAATTAAGTAAGTATAATTTTAATTTGGCAACACATGGACTAAAAAACTGACCAAAAATCAATACATTTTAGTAACAAAAAACTTATTTAAGTTACAAAATAATGTATTATTTTGTCTTTAAAAATAAATACTTAAGACAAAAGAATGATTTTTTTTAATTTTTCTTTTAAAATATTTGTAAATGTTAATGGAAAATTGTTTAGAGTTAGGAATGCAATTGGCTAAATTAAGGAGCAATTCTTTTTTTTTCTTAATCACGATTTGCATTATTCCATGCCTATGGCCAACTAAACAAATAATAGTGACCTATTCAAATCGCTGACTTCCATCTTAACATACCGAGTACTGAGAGCGTTTCGGTTTCTTCGATGTAAGTGCCATTCATGGATAATGGCATTGGGGGTATGTTTAGCTTTAACGACAGAAGACAGCATTGAGTGTTCGAAGCATTAAACTGCACACGATACCTGTTACCCCATTTGACAATGCTGTATAAATCGGAGTTTAATGAGCTTGACATACGGTACCGTTGCAATTGTACGTCCGAAGGCGAAGGACGTGAATTATCGAACGAATATGAAAAGCTGAGGGTAGAGTCGTCAGCAAAACAGTTAAGTGGATTAGAATAAGATACAGATCAGATCAGAATGGGGCACACCAGCATTTATTTTGTGGGAATCAGACTTGAATCCGTCCAATACAACTTGTATTGAACGGTCCTGAAGATAGCTTCTAATCTAACAAACATCGATCCCAAAAGCACGCATTTTCGATAATAGAGCTTCATGCCAAACTCTATTAAATTTCTTGGAGATATCAAGAGCAATAATCTTACTTTCACCAAAGCGATATAAAGACTTGTTCCACTGTTCGGTGAGATATGCCATCAGATCACCAGTGGAACGGTTGCTGTGGAAGCCATACTGGCGGTTATGTAGAAGCTTTCGATATTCGAGATATTCCTTAAGCTGACTAATCAGCGTTTCTTTAAAGTATGCGTAAGCAGTTAAAAACTCTTTATTAATAATATGTGTGTATATACAATTGAATAATGATGCGAGATGTTATCGCGACGACGTCTAGCAAACAACTGAACTATGACTGCATACACAACACCCCTTAACACCCAGATGCTTCATAGAATTGCGTGGCCTTTCTGTTTCGACCAGATCTGCGGGGGGTGAGAAGTGTTGGTGTCGGTGTCGATGCTGATGTCGATTTCAGAGAAGATGGCACTACAGGAACTGTTGGGTTTTGACATGATGAATGCGTGTGCAATTCAGAAATATTTAACTCCGCTTCTACAGCTTGGGGATATGCGTTGAGTTCCGATTCGTTTTGGGGTTGGGTTTCACTATCGGTGGGGTCATAGTATGCTAATGATGGCGTTCGGCTACGTAGTTGGTCTTGATGACGTTTAACCACTCGAGAATCGTTAAGACATATGTTGTAGGATATTGGCCCAGTTTGTTCAGACACCGTACCCTCAATCCATTTTGGCTCCGCAGCGTAATTCCGCACCCAAACTGGACAACCTGTAATGAAATATTTTGCGCTTATTGGATTACACACCTTACCCCAAGTTATTTCATTTGGTTGTATTTTGTCAAAGTATGACTTAAGCACGCGGTTGAACAGAAGCTCTGAAGGCGAGCGATTCGTAGTAGCATGTGGAGTAATATGTTGATTGAATAGAAATCTTGCCAAGCTCAAATGGATATCTTCTTTATGTTCCAATCTCCTCAAATAATTTCTTGTCGTCTGCACCATTCGCTCTGCTTGGCCGTTAGTAGCCGGATGGAATGGAGCGGACCGAATGTGTCGAATCAAGTTGTTTTGCATGAAGGTCTTGAATTCTTCGGATGTAAACGCAGTACCATTGTCGGAAACTAGCTCGTCAGGTAGCCCGTGGGTTGCGAAAAGTTGACGCAGAAACTTGATGGCGGCAGCTGTCGACGTTGAACTGACCACGGAAACCTCGAGCCACTTTGAAAAACAATCAACAACTAACAAAAACGTTTTGCCTTGGAATGGCCCAGCGAAGTCGATGTGCAAACGAGACCATGGGCGTTTGGCTGATTCCCAATGATGAGTTGTCGTATGCGGTTCTTCGTTTCGGTGTTGCTGACATGATGTGCATCTTTTAACAGCCATTTCTATTTCTGCATCTATATTGGGCCACCACACGTAGCTGCGAGCCAAGGCTTTCATTTTGACAATACCTGGATGAGATGCATGAAGTGCTTTCAAGATTTCTTCTCGGGCAAGGGGTGGAATAACTGCCCGATTTCCCCAAACCAGAATACCTCTATTGGTGGATAATTCATTTCGACGAATGTAATAAGGATGCAGTTCGCTTGCACGGTCTACTTTAGCGTTGGGAGGCCAACCCCTTAACACCCAGTTCGAAACCTTAGATAGCTGCAAGTCCTTTGATGTTAGCGATGCTAATAACTGTGCGCTCACGACTGGAGTAGCTGTTAGTTCGATCATCAGAACGTCTTCGGTGGATGTTTCTTCCGCGTCGTAGGATATTGGGCATGGGCAGCGGCTCAAGAAATCTGCATTGCTTATTTTGCTCCCGGCGCGATATACTAGATCGAAATCATAAGCATTGAGGAATATTGAACGACGGAGCATTTCATTCGATATCACGTTGGGAACTGCTTTTGTTGTAGTTAAAATTCCTAATAGTGGTCGATGATCGGTGACTAAAGTGAATCGACGTCCATATACGTAATTATGGAATTTCTTAACACCTGATACGAGCGCCACTGATTCTCTGTCAATTTGCGCATAGTTACGTTCCGATTTAGAGAGTGTTAGCAAGTAGAACGCAATTGGTTTCTCAGATCCGTCTGCTAGTTTATGGCTAAGAATAGCTCCTATCCCGTAGGGTGATGCGTCACATGTGAGTATTAAAGGCAGCTTTCCATCGTAGTGAACCAACACGTCGTCTGATGCTATAAGTTTCTTGAGTGAAGAGAAAGCCTTTTCGTGATTTTGATTCCAAGACCAGTGTGCATTTTTGTCCAACAGTCTGTGTAACGGCTCTGCTACGGTTGCCTTATGCGGTAAAAATGCATGATAGAAATTTATTAGGCCTAAGAATGACTGCAATTGTTTCTTATCTTTTGGTGACGGTGCACTGTGAATCGCTTTGATCTTGTCCATTGATGGTCGAATGCCCAAAGCATCGATTTTGAAACCCAAAAACTCGACAGATGGAACACCAAATTGGCATTTGTCCTTCCGCAATCGTAGCCCGGCCTTGTCAAAACGTGACAGCACCTCATTTAAACTTGTGGCCAGCTCGTCTTCTGATTTTCCCATAATGACAATGTCATCAAAATACGGTAAAACACCTGGAATATTTTGTAAGATGTTTTCGATACAGTTTTGAAATATTCCAGGCGCTGATGAAATTCCAAATTGAAGTCTCGTTACTTTGAACGCGCCTTTGTGAGTGGATATTGTTTGTAACAATGCTGAACGTTCATCGACCACCAACTGCTGGTATGCCTGAGCTAGATCAATCTTTGCAAAAACTGATCCACCTTCAATGGACGCTAGCAGCGTGGTTATTGCTGGGATTTGCCGGCTGTGTGGTTTAATTGCCCGATTTAATGTAGACTTGTAGTCTCCACATATGCGGATGGAGCCATCTTTCTTAACCACAGGTACAGTAGGGGTGGCCCACTCAGAATACTCTACTGGTTGAAGAATGCCTTGATCACATAAGCGAGTGAGTTCTTCTTCATAAAGGCCCTTAATGGCGAATGGAATATGCCGTGGTGGTAGCCTTATGGGTGGTGTGGCTGAATCGATGCGCAGTGAAATTGGTGGTCCCGTATAACGACCGAGTTCAGGAGAGAATAAGTGATCGAACTTACTTAATATTGACTTGATGCTGTTTCCGCTGTTGATGGAATGAATGCCTTCGATGCGTATCCCAAGTGCATCGAACCAATTACACCCAACTAAGTTAGATCCGCCACCAGTTGCGATGATAAGGGGTAGGTTATCAATTTTTCGATTGTTATACTGAATGGAAACATCGATGACCCCTTTTATTGGAATCGGATTGCGTTGGTAGTCACTCAGGTTTAAGTCACACTTGGATAGATCCGAATTACCTCTAGGGCAAATGTTTTCAAACGCAGCTTCCTTCATTATCGTCACAGGTGACCCAGAATCCACTTCGAATTTGCATCTACGCCCAAAAATGACTACGGATATTGACCTCTTTTGGCTGACCAATGGTAATATTTGGTTAACAACCGATTCTTCATGAACGGGTTTGCAATGGCGTGAACCTTGACGGGCTGATTTTGGTGTAGACATGAACGATTTCGATGAGCTAGAGCTGCGGCAGACACGCTGTAGATGTCCCTTTTGACCGCAGCCGTGACAGGCCGCTTCACGATAAGGGCACAGCTTGCGAGCATGCTGGCCCCCACAGCCAGCACAATTTGCATAATGGCTGGGTAAGTTACGCTCCTTTGCGTGGGAACGACCGACTTGGACTTCATGAATAGACTCATTTAGTTGAGGATCGCGATGGTGCGATTCACCCGTGTGCCTCATAGCCTTAGCACTGATTGCTGCAGCCTCACTTGTCAAGGCACGCTGCATGACACGTTGTACCGTTAGTTCACTCTCTGCCAGGAATAGTTTTTGAAGGGTTTCGTCTCTCATGCCGCATACAAAACGGTCGCGCAACATGCGGTCCAGTGCTGTACCGAAATTACAGTCCACAGCCAACGTTCGTAGCGCTGCCATATAGTTCCCAGCAGTCTCGTCCACATGTTGGTCGCGTTTATGAAAATGGTAGAAAGCAGCAATTTCCGACGGGCGTGGAGATAAGTGATCGGTTAGTATTTTATTGATTTCTGCTAAAGTTAATTCACTTACTTGTTTCGGAGACGCCAATGATGTCAAAAGTTCGTAAAGCGGAGCTCATCTTCTTTGACATCATTGGCCAGTAGGTACAAATTGAAACGTTCCATATAAGACGTCCATTTGTGTGGATGTCCCAAGTCGAAAGGTTCCAAACTACCAACTGTAGCCATGATGACTTGGTGATTGTTGATTGGATTCACGAGTTGTTTAATTTCACTTTCTGTCTTAAGATCTATCTCCGTGTCTGTTCTTTTTAATTCAGTGTTGATGATAGCGGCACTTTTACTGGTAGATTTCCCGCTAGTTTTTTGATCATCCATGTGTTTTCACTCAAAAGCAAGAATATGAACTGCACACGCGCTACTGTCCTAATGTAATGCTTATAACGGAAGAATATGCGCCGCTCTACCAAACAGTTATTGTTGCCGGATTTTATCATACGAGTATTTGATTGCGATAACTAAAAAAAACTATATGAATTATGTATGTTGGTTGTCGATTCGTGCGCTTAAGCAGGTAAAAAATATCCCATCCTCGTCGCCAGTTTAAAGTATGCGTAAGCAGTTAAAAACTCTTTATTAATAATATGTGTGTATATACAATTGAATAATGATGCGAGATGTTATCGCGACGACGTCTAGCAAACAACTGAACTATGACTGCATACACAACAGTTTCCATGGCCTTAGAAAGAAGGGATGTTAGTGTTATGGGCCGGTAGGAGGAGGGGGAGGACGGGTCACCTTTCTTAGGGACAGGCTGGACAAATGCTGTTTTCCATCTTCTAGGAAAGATTCCAAAAGAGTAGGAGCGATGGAAAAGCTTACGTAGTGGCTTTGCCAGTGTGGAAGAACACCTCTTCAGAAGAATCGGGGGGTATACCATCCGGGCCAGCGGATTTGTGTACATCGAGATCTTTGAGAACTCTTGCTACTCTATACGAGCGCGGAAAAAATCTGTCTCATGGAAAAATTTACATTCTCAAGTACAGGAGGAGCAACGTTGCTGTAAGGCAGCGTAGAGCTGGCAGTGAAATGGGCTGAGCAAATTTGCCTTCTCTGAAGAGTAGACAATAGGTTTGTCATTAGCGATGATCGTTGGAACCGAGGATATTGAGGAGTTTTTAATATTTTTTTACAAATGACCAAACATTTGTACTGCCTTTGGGACACTGCAGAATTTGTTGCCGTAATTTTTAGTCATGCAAAAATTTGGTTCTTTCACTAGCTTACTTTAGTCACTTGAATATTATTCATATAGACGAGCCTTTAAAATAAGACAGGAACACAGGAACATCATAGATACATTTTCGTCACACCGAACGTAATGCTTCTTGTCTCTCCTTCTTTTACCGTTACTTCTATGGTCAGTGTTCTTGTTAAATACCCAGCTCCAATATTTCCTATAATTAATGCAATCGTAATACTCGCGCTTCCAGGAACTCCCATCAATTTCCTCTTGAGCAATATTTCGGCCGTATTGTCAAGTTAGAGATCCATTTTTTTACCGTACAACAATAAAGTGGAATGCTCCACTGAGCTCTGATTGATATTCAAAAATTCAAGACCAATTTACACCGAAACTTCCTTTTAAATCCCTTCCGCCTTTCCTTACGCTTGTCACTGGCATATTAAGGGTATCATAGACCTTTGAATGCGTGTTAATTAAAAAAAAAAACGTATCCAAGCATAACTTAACCTATTTACAGCTTTAAAACTTCTGTTCATAAATTTTTATAGTTTTTTTTAACAAAGAAAATGGACATCAATAGATTTATTTTTTTCTTAAATTGAATTTTAAAAAAAATTATTTAAGTATTTCAAAAAATTACAATTTCCTTTTTTTTAGAATGTATTTGAAGCTTTTGTGGGATGGGATGATTTACATAAATTTTATTTATGATTTTAACACAACACTGCCAGCTTACTTAACTAAAATCAATCTTCTTCGAGGCCACAGTCATTTACTTTTGTTTGTTTCCATTCTAAAAATAAAAGAAAACTTAATTAAAGAAAATTACCAAGAAAATTGATCTTAACTTACTGTTATCACTAAAGCAGTTTTCCATTTCATAAATGCAACTGTTTCCAAAAACCTCTGTCTGTCCACCATTAGATGCACATATGGGGTCGTAAATAAACGGACATGGTCTAAGACACTCTTGCAGCACTAATGGATCAATCTGATGCAAACACAGAGTCATGTGAGTTGGTGTCCAAGCTTAAATATAACAATCATTAAAAAACAACACAAGAAATTCAAAAATAACCATCAAAACTTACAACTTCCATTGCGACACTTGTTGTACCTCATCAGGCATTCATTGTGAAAATACTTGAACTTATTGTTTCCGTCGAACGCACAAATAGGATCAATGATTTTGGGGCATGTTTCTGGACACCCATAGTCCAATTCGTTTTCAGTCTTATAACAGTCCACGTTAAGGACGAACACAGTCAATATCAAAATCAATAATCCTTTCATTGTCACTGACGCAACTCTATATGTCATCTGAACGTGCAACCGACTCAACGCATTTATATATTTTCTTGCTTCTGCAAATCCATAACAAGATACTCTTGTTCCAGATCTAATCAATCATCAATCCAAATCAATTTTCTGATAAAGATCTTTTTTCTGAGAAGCCACCTGAGAACACCCTTCGGTCTGAAGCCATCAAACTTGATATCGGCGCCTATCTGAATCATTTTACATCGTCTTGTCAATATTGGATGTATTTATAAGATAACTCGGGCTGGTGATCTTTTTATCAATCAGAGAGTAATGTGATGCTTTTGAGGTCATGTTTGTTAGTTTTATAAGTGTTTGGTCACAGGCGGAAAGTGTTTGCATTGGCTTAACATGACCACAAATGGTTGTTTTCTTTTTTTTATGGAACATTGTGAAACTTAAGAAGTTTAAGTTCAGGTATTTATATAGTCACCGCAATCTAGTAGACACATAAATGGAATGTGTTCCTGAAATATTTTATTTCCTTACAATCAAATGGAGATAAAAGACAAAGCTTTCAGATAGTTGTGCATGCATAGCTTCAATTTCACATTAAAGGTAGCGCAGGCATGGAACGATATTGGAATAAATGACTGGTCATTCAAGGACTACTTCTTTTGCCAGGAACAACAATGGGTGAAGAGCTCCTTGAAAACAAATAAAACAATTCAAAAAGTTACGGTTGCAATATTTTACGGATACAAGAAACACTCATATTAACCACTAAAATCGATTTTTAGAACAAAAAAGAACGTTTATAAGAAATTTACCTTTGCCAAAACCATTTCAGCTAGTTCAAATTTCTAAGCCCTCCGAGATCTCAGTTTTCTTTGAAACTTGAACACGAAAAAATCTACATAAAGTTTTCTGTCAAAAAGTGAATCCTAATATTTTTTTTAATTCGATTGCTCAATTTTAGTTTATGCAGGGAACTCCGTTATAATGAAACAGATACAATTTTTTTGGCGTTAGCTGGGAAATTAATCAAATAAAATTGTAAGCTCCATCAAAAGTGAATGAGGAAATTTCTTGAGAACATCGAAATCTGAAAGAAATCTGAACTGGCTGCTTGTAAACGAATTCTTGGATTACCACATTCATTGACAGCTTCCATCTTATACAAGGACAGCTTAAAATTGGAAACACCATTAATATTCGGACCTTTGCACTTGACTTGTTTTTGCTGTTGTTTCTTCATTTGCTCTACAAGATTTTTTTGATTTAAAAATTAAAAGTGCTAAAAAAGAAACACGTTTAAAATTGTGAATGAATTAAAATAGGGAAAGATCAGGATAGAGGTGGCAACTAAATTTAAAATTTCCAAAAGTTCTTTGCTTAAAATTATTAAAAACGCCGATGAAATCGATAAAAACAAAATGTACAAATTTGGTCAAGAAAAGAAACAGATACAAATCACGAACTTCCAAACAAAACTATGACAAAACGGTTCCAAAACGTTGACAAAGAAAAGTTTGAAGCTTACAGAAGCCCACTGCGCGGGCATTCGGAAGATAGAGAGGGGAGAGATAGGAGGTGTCGATTAACATTGGTTTTGAATGTTTGCAGATCAAAATGGCAAGGGAAAATCCCGCCGGGTAAACTATTCCAAATTCGTGTCGTTCGGCTAAAAAAAGAATCCCTATATTTCACGGTACGTCCGAAATTGGGCTCAAGGGTGAACTGATGAGCATTCCTTGCGAGACGAGTATTACGGGCGAAACTTTTAAGGGGAGGAATGCAACTGGCTACTTCGAGTGAACATTTTTTGTAAAAGAAACGATAAAATAAGAAAAGACATGAAACATTGCGTCGGTATTCGAGAGGGGCAATTGATTCAGTGGCAGTTCTATTTCCTATCAATCTTAACGCTCTATTTTGTATTCTATCAAGCAAGTGAAGCGATGTTTGTGAAGCACCTGCCCAGAGGTGGGAGTTATACTCGTGTTTAGGGCGTATAAACGCTTTATAAATTGTAGCCAGATCAGATCATTGTATATACATTTTCTATAGTACTCTCATGGTGGTCATTTTTCGTCTGGCCATCTTCCTGGTTGATTCAGAACTAACTCTAAATAGTGGAGACGAGAACCTTTACCGATATTTTACCAGTATTTAATAAACTTTTGTTGTCTGTACTTATTCTATATTCACACCAATTGGAAATTTCAGCACGCCTCATTGCGACTTGATTCAGAACTAAAAAATGATGCTCCATGATAGTACTATATGCAGTGTATATACAAAGATCAGATGGAGAAAAATACTTCTTACACCGATACAGAAAACCTAAGCACTTAGCAGCATTTTTGGTGATCTCAAATATATTACCGTTCCAACGGAGATCGTCGTTAACACATATACCGAGTACTGAGAGCTTTTCGGCTTCTTGGATGTAAGTGCCATTGATGAACAATGGCATTGGAGGTATGTTTAGCTTTAACGACAGAAGACAGCATTGAGTTTTCGAAGCATTAAACTCCACACGATTCCTATTACCCCATGTGACAATGCTGTATAAATCGGAGTTTAATGAGCTTGACATACGGCACCGTTGCAATTGTACGTCCGAAGGCGATGGACGTGAATTATCGATCCAATATGAAAAGCTGAGGGTAGAGTCGTCAGCAAAACAGTTAAGTGGATTAGAAGTAACAGACAGAAGATTATTTATAAAAATGAGGAAAAGAGTCGGAGACAGAACAGCATTTATTCATTGTATATACATTTTCTATAGTACTCTCATGGTGGTCATTTTTCGTCTGGCCATCTTCCTGGTTGATTCAGAACTAACTCTAACTAGTGGAGACTAGAACCTTCACCGATATTTTACCAGTATTTAATAAACTTTTGTTGTCTGTACTTATTTTATATTCACACCAATTGGCAACTTCAGCACGCCTCATTGCGACCTGATTCAGAACTAAAAAACGATGCTCCATGATAGTACTATATGCAGTGTATATACAAAGATTTATTTATGGGAATGGTCCAGAAGATAGCTTCTAATCCAACGAACAAGAGTATTATCGATCCCAAAAGCACGCATTTTCGATAAGAGAGCTTCATGCCAAACTATCAAATGCCTTGGAGATATCAAGAGCAATAATCTTACTTTCACCAAAGCGATGTAAAGATTTGTCCCACTGTTCGGTGAGATATGCCATCAGATCACCAGTGGAACGGTTGCTGCGGAAGCTATACTGACGGTCAAGCTTTCGATCTTCGAGATATTCCTTAGGCTGACGGTTAATCAGTGTTTCCATGACCTTAGAAATAAGGGATGTCAGTGCTAGGAAAGATTCCAGAAGAGTAGGAGCGATGGAAAAGCTTACGCAGTGGCTTTGCCAGTGTGGAAGAACACCTCTTCAGAAGAATCGGGGGTATACCATCCGGGCCAGGGGATTTGTGTATATCGAGATCTTTGAGAACTCTTGGTACTGTACGAGTGCGGAAAAAAATCTGTCCCATGGAAAAATTTACATTCTCAAGTACAGGAGGGGCAACGTTGCTATGCGGCAGCGTGGAGCTGGCAGCGAAATGGGCGGCGAGCAAGTTTGCCTTCTCTGAAGAGTAAACAATTGGTTTGTTATTGTCGATGAGCGTTGGAACCAAAGATGTTGAGGAGTTTTTAATATTTTTTTAACAAATGACCGAAATTTTTTACTGCCTTTGGGACACTGCAGAATGTTATAAATTAAGCATTATATTTTTTTTGTTTTGGGGTAAGATTGCACATTTGTTTAACATCAACTCTCATTTTAACCACTAAAAATTAGGACTGCATGTGACTTTGTCGAATGCTCTAAATGCCAAAAATGGAAGATGGAAAATGCACATTGTCACATTGATGAAAATTAAATAATCGGATACTTCCTACCATATCAAATGTTTCCTGGCATTTCACCCCTTTAGAAGTGGCTTATCGACCTCACGTGTGGGCAAAATGCCACTTTTTAAGCTTTTGTAAAACTTAATTTGCTCTTATTTATAAGGATTTAAGTTATGTTTTTCTTTGTTAATTTATGAAACAAATTAACATTCTAATGAAATTGAGAAAAATATTGTACTAAAGTGCGAAGGAAGTTTTCTTAGTTTTTCTACTCTACTGATTAATGTGAAACTTCTAAAATAAAAAAAAAACTTTTTTTCACCCCGTTAACCGGTTGAACCTGGGTAAAAAAACGATTTTTCCCATGTTTAGTTCCTGCACGTTTATATGTACCTTAATTGCATAGAATCTCAAGATTTTACTTAATTTAATTTTATTATTTATTCTTATTTTGTTTTTTATTTAAGACTTATTTATTTTAGTTTTGTCACTTGTTTAAGAAGACAGGTTTTATTTATTTTACTCTGTTATATGTATTTTAATTTTATAAGAACATGCACTCATTATACAGTTTGTTTGGCCACTTCATTTTCATGAAACTTTGTTATTGATTTCGTAAGAAATCTTTTTTATTATATCCGATATTTGCATATAAGAAAAACTCGGAAAGAAAGATATTCCTTGAATTTTGAGACTTTCTTATATCCGTGTTGTACTGTATTATTTTTTTTGACGCAAGGTCTTGCTGAAAATGGTTTCCTGTGCTCTTTTTCGGATGGAAGGAAGGAGCATTTAGGTTATGAGGTTAGGACATCCACGTACTTGACACTGTTCAACATGCCTTCGATTAGCTTTAAACTTCCAGGACCCTCAGAAGTGAAACAACATAACTTTTGGAAGGTATTTACGGGCTTAGCGCTTAGGCAATCTGGCGATGTGGTCAGGTCAGGGAGTTTTTCGTTGTCATTTGTTCTCACGACATTTACTCTGTATCTGTATCCTTGACTGTAATCCTATGCATTTTGGCTCATATTTGCCTTTTCTTGTGCAAAGCATCTGTTTCCGATCAACAATTTGCCGTCATTAGCCGTTGTTTTCTGTTTTCGGCCGCATTAGTCTTTTCTAAGATTTCCAATTGATCCTGTTGCCTTGTGTAATGCACTTATCTAACTTATCCTGCCAATCGAAATATTTTTCCTGTGTGCTAATGCAAATCGATGACTTTTGCCCTGTTTTGAACCAAGGTATTCATATTTTTTTCTACTAACGAAATCTTGGCAAAAAAGTATAACTTGAACTAATTGCGTACGTTCATCATGAACGTAACTTTTGGGTAGGTTAAATTGCTTTGCTTGTGTTTGGGTTTTTTTGGAACTAACTAATCCAACCAGATAGGTTACCTCTTAAAATTCGAAGCAAAAGAGAAACAGCTGTTCATCAGCTGAAGGGCGTTCTTTTATTAACTATCTTTAACTATCGTTGTTGTATAAAAAAAATTTGGTTAAAGTGTCATTGTTACACTTTGTTGGGATTGTTACGATTTCATTTTGGAACGCTTTATTGTTAGACATTGTTAATCTGTCAAACAAATATTAAAACAAAAAAATACAACGTACTTCTCCAAATGAATACTTAATAAAATACAGATTTTGCCATCGAAAATAGTTCTATTTGCATTATCGTTGCATAAGATCATGTTTTATATTCATTATCAATCCACTTTAAATTTTAAACGTCACTAAAACCAAAAAAACATTGTATGAATTTTGAATTTTTATTTGAATTTTAAACGAGCTTTGACTTTGACATATCAACAATCTCAATTCATATCATGGACATGAGTTGGAAATAGTTACAAATCGTAACTATTTGACACTTGAACAGTGCATTTTGGAACGATGTTTTCCTGTCAAATAGTTACGAATCGTAACTATTTGGCATTTTGGAACGACAAATAGGTAACAATTGTTAACGATTGTCAGTCAACGATAGTTAATAAAAGAGCAGTATCCAGCAAATTTTAGGATACCTTTGGATTTTCTCACTGTTTACATAATGTTCTTCAATCAGCTGGAAAACAGCTGTTTTTACCCATGCTAATTACAACAAAAGCAAGGTAACCTATCCAAAAGTTATGTTCGTGAACGTACCCATTCACTTAGCAATTCTACTGCGCAGCTCTCTTCAAATTTCTCTGATCATCTCACGAATTTTGAAAGATACACACAATCAGGTTCCAGCGATGGACTTTCTTTACATGAGGTATGATTATAACTTATTTTCATGTTTCCAAAAAAGGTATTTCATCCATGGCATTGTACTCATTAAATCTCTTGCGCAAAATTTGTTGTTCTCTTAATCCTCTCTCTTCGCAACCGACCGTTGGCCAAGTAATTTGGTTCAAACTATACACCCAATCACGTTCCAGCGAAAGCGAAGGACTTTCTTCAGATGAGGTATGAAGTATGATCATGTCTTATTCTGCAGGTTTCTTAAAAGTATTTCACCTGGCATTATTCTCCTTAAATCTCTTGCGCACCATTTTTGTTCTCTTGAATCCTCTTGTTATGGGATTGCGGAGTTACAGCTCGTTTCAAATTACTAGGCAATTCTACTGCGCAGCTCTCTTTAAATTTCTCTTTTCATCATTTGAATTTTTGAAAGATACACAAGAAAATACGAAAATCCCTGAAAAAAAGAAAAAAAGTTATGCATCCCAGCGACGTCGTCACTACCGCTGTTGTGATAAGCGATAACGATAACACTGAGGCAAAAACGCAAAAAGGAAGGTGAGTTTTGTTAAAAGCTGCGCTCACAGTAAAATATAGATGAATTTCCATTTCCAGCGATGGACTTTCTTTCAATGAGGTATGATTAGGGATTATTTTTCTTTCATGGTTTGATGTCTAAAAAAGTATTTTATCTCTGGTGAGCTATACAGCTACAGCTCGTTTCAAATCATTTGGCAAACGGTCGGTTGCACAGAGAGAGGATTTAAGACAACACATATTGTGCGCAGGATATTTAATGAGTAAAGTTTTTTCTTTAAATTTAACAATGCCTAACTGCTGGAACACAATGGAGACGGACACGGAAATGCAGACGCAGACGTATCGCATGTCAAAATATTGAATACACACGAATTCATGCCTAAAACACAAACACGCTTTAGCTTCGGTTTCTCCTGACGTTTACAAGTTCAACCATAGGAAATCAATACATCTTATCACAATGTCGCTTTGGCTTTGACGTTACGTTTGGTTCGTGTACAAGATAAGGTAACGTGACTCAAACTCAAAGCTGAAGTAGAAACTGGTTGAACTTTTGCTCGCTTTGACAGATAAAAAACACATTTTACGATGTATATTACCGCCAATGCCAATAAACAGTCTTAAAACAGTAGGTGTGCATAACCATAACAAGATCCATGAACCCACTTATCATGTTGTGAAGAACCAGGAAAACAAATATGTAAATAAATTTGTAAATTCCCTGCTTTCGTCACAAACAGCTTCTGAAAGTATACTTATATAGCCTTTTCTGCCGATGTCATCATCTTATGTCGAATTCGTTTTTAAAAAAATATAATTTTTTTTTTTTTGATCTGAGATCAATTTTTTTTATCTCGGACCAAATTTCATGTTCGTTTTTTAAAAAAGATCAATATTTTTTTGATCTGCATCACTTTTTGGAAATCTGGATTTTTATCGAGATTTACACCGCTTACACACACACTGCTTAACATGACAATTCGCAAATGTCACCAAAGTTTACATTTCATTTGAATTTTGTTCTTGATTTGAAAGTATTGTGTTGATAAAAGTGAAAAAGGATCAAGAATTTACAAAATTTATAATAATTTTGTAATATTCTCATCAGGCACGATATCTACGTCGTCGTCGTCTCCCGATTGAGATATTTAAGTTTGTTTTTGGTGAAAGCAAAGGAACTCCGTATATTATTTCATTGAGGATGTTGCGTCCTTTTTACAAAATTAAACTACTCATCAGTTTTATTAATGATGAAGATCACGTCGTTCTCTTTGACACTACACAATATTCATTAAACTATTTGCTTCAATGTTCATTTGGTAATATTTTAATAAATCAAAGCAGTGTAAACGAATTGGAGATAAGCATTATGTTGGTATATCGATACTACGTTTATAAGACCAGATTCACGGATCGAATTCAATCCAAAGAGAGATTTCGATCGAGGTATATGACAATGTCAGACTTATACTTTCTGTATACATATGTACATATTGGCGCAAAATTCTAGTCATTAAATTACAAATTCACTTGATTTTCGATTAAATCTATGCACACAAAAACACAATTTTGTCGACCTTGGAGCATATTGTTCATTGGGTTCACAGTACACATAACTAAGGTAATATATTGCGCAGGTTGTCAGAACCTGATCTGTCACTTTGTATTAAAAATGGCAGCTCTCAGAGACCTACATCAAAAAAATGTATGAACAAAACTACACACCTCACGTTTGTTTTATATTTTTCTTATTTTCCTGTTTATTAAAAAGCTTTTTTTATAAATTAATTACCATAAATACTTTAAAAATATAGCCACAAGATCTATTTTTCAGAACAAATAAACAAGCTAATTGTCTCTGGCGGCCGCCATTTTACTGTGCATTGAGTTGACATCGGAATTTTTAAATTGTTGTCAATATCGCTTAGCATGAAAATTGGCCCCGTTCGGTTGCGTATAGCTTTACACTACAATGCTATTGAAATATACTGTGCGTTTGTGAACGCATAAAACCCAATAGGTAACAATTTCTGTCAAAACGTACTACATTTGCACAAACAGCTGATTTCGTGGTCAGCTGTTCCATACGATACCAAAGTATATCAGAAATTTAGCGCTACTTGTATTTCGATTTGGAGATCATATGTTTCGTTGTTTGTTATGGTCATCAGCTGTTGATCAGCTGTCTTTTTACACGTATTACAACAACAATGCAATACTTTGGTAGCGCTTCTATGAGATACCGAACGGGGCCATTGTAAATCGAACAAACATTATAGGTATATCAAACAAAAACAATCAAACCCAAACAATAAAGAAAGATGTATACATCTCTCTCTATTTCATTAATTTTTGTTTAGAAATGGTCATCCATCCAAGAAAACATCAAGAGCAACAGAGATAAGACAATTCAATGATTTCCCATCCATATGTCCCTGATTCTATCTCATTTTCACCCCTTACAGATTGACGTTTTCAGCAGCAACGCAAAATCCAAAACAAATCGTGCTTATAAATACATTGCTGTAGCTGTTCTATTCTAGCTGGTTGTATCTTTCTTCATTGCTCCTTCAATACTTTTCCTGTTCTTGTTCTTGTTCTATCATACATTTTTCAGACACAAAACGGGGTGCAACATTTTTCAATTTGACTAAGGTCTGCTGCTGTATCCAGAAAATTTTCTTTTAATCAATCTCCAAAGAAAACTGAAAATATCTTAATTAAACAATGAAATTCAACAAAAAGAATAGTACAAATGTGAAAATGTATTGAAATAGAATAGAAAGAAACCAGTGAAACGAAGTGGTGCTCTTGAACTTAGAATATATTATACAAACTTTTCCTGGCTGGGTAAGTAGAAAACATTCTGAGAAACAAAGATTGTATGTATATTATGTATGATAGAATAAAGGGTGTTTTTAAAAAAAAAGAAGATGGTTAAAGTGTGCAAGTCGAAGGCATTTTCATCCTTAAAAGTTAAAACTAAAAAAAATATTTCCTTAGTTTTCTAACACAGAACACTTGTCGTTTGCTTCAACTTCTTTTGCTGGGCTGTTCTGTTAATCTCTAAAAAAAATATGTATTGCTGCCCCACCTACCCCTTATAGAATGGAACTGGGTATCGCAATTTATGGTAATTCTTAAGACATGTAGATAAAATAAATTCGCTTATCACAAGTGAGTCAGTAAAAAAAAACTATTTTTGGATACAAAATTGCTTTTTTATCACTTCAGTCGGCCTCCGGAAAGGCTTTAAACTTATAGCCCATTCTATGGTTTCACTTGTTTCGGGAGTGTAATGAAGTGAAGTATAATTATTATCTTGATTCAGCTACTTTGTCCTTCATTAAGTGACAACATATTGGACCTACATACCAGCTGACTAATTAATTAAGCAAGTACATACACAGCGCTTTGGCAATTACGATAATGTCATCCACTCAAGATAGAGAACAGAAGGCGCACTAAGGATCAAGAGGCGACACACTGGGTCGGTAGAATTTACAAAAAACACATTCTCAATCATCCTCCCTGCTTGTTTTTCCACTAAGTAATCCTTGAATTTGTGCATAAATTAATGCTTTTCCGGTGGGTTGTTTTTTTTAAGGTGGTACCTATGTCTACCTTTTAAAAAGAACATTTCTCGTATCCACATCCGTTGAACTGTATTGAAAAGCAATGCGCAGAACAAAAAAAAATTAGATAGAAAACCATGTGGGATGGATGACCTTCATCCATGTAAAAGTGCAACATATCGATATAAATTAAAAAAACATGGTTCGATGATCATTGTTTGGGAGAAAGAAGACTTTGACCGCGAAGATTCAACAGCATAGTTAAAATATGGAAACTCGTTATGCTGATGTCTGAAAAGGTGAAACAGCTAACAGGGATTCTTGAAGTGCTGTTGAATAAAGAAATTGCGAATTCTTTTGTTTTATAAGATACGTAGTTCGAATGACGAAATTAGTGTGCTTATGATTCCAGTGTGCTAATTCAAGGCTCAACTACAATTCGAACAGTACTCATCATGGGCCAAACATAGCGTTGTTTTAGAATCTTCAAAGTTGCTCGATTTCCGGTTTGTGGATGTTTGCCAGAATAGTATTTTGGAACTTTTTAGTGACGAATGTACCTGAAATGTCACAAATATTTGTTCGAAACTGTGTTACCGTTATATTGAACAGTTTATAACAAAATCATAAAAAAATGGTGTTTCTATGAACTTTTCCATGAATATTTTTGACGGAATCCAGGTACTTGATTTAGTTCAGGGGTCAGGCAATTGTTACAGAGCAGTTTGAGTTGAGTCCTCTTAAGCCAACTGTTTGCAAGAAGAAGTAGAGAAGAATTGTTGCTGAAAGCGTGGAAGCACCTACAAAACTACTAACTGTTTGATCCAACAAATAGGCAAAACATTTCCCTTGAAATAATAAACAAAATATTTTAAAAATCGTTTCGCAATTATTGTTATTTTCCACCAATCTTTTGACATTTAAGTAGTGATGCTCGAACATCCGACAGTTTATCGATAGTATAGATAGTGAAAAATATCGGCTACATCGATAGCTTAAAAAACAATCGAACGACTATCGATAGTTTAAATAATTCAAACTCAACTTCACATTTCGAGCTTGAGCTTATTCAAGAGGTGGAAACCTGTAGAAAAACTTATACTATATGCTTAAACGATTATCAGGTTTTCGATGTGAACTTGAGCTATGTGAGCTATGAGAGAGTGTCAAAAATTCTTGCTGCACTGACAGCCAAGCATTTTCAGGCAATAGATAAAATCTTGCAGCTTCCTGAGTGCTTTGAAATTTTGAACACAACAATATAGAGCAAAAAAATACGTAACAATTTCTTACACGAAGAATTTCCGAAGTTGATAGCGTTAGGTTTTAACTATTGAAGGCAGGGGTGTACTTAAGAAGTTAACTGATACTGTTAATAAGCGAATAAAACCTATTACAGAAGAACGCCACTCATGCTGTCTAAAATCATTTCGATTATAACTTTTTACAATTTTATTGAAAGACATTAAGAGTATTCACAAAATGTGGTAAGCTTTACTTTTGTTTTAAGGATAGGCGGTCATAAATCTATAAAATCTGAACAAGCCTATCAAATTTGATGTCTTCGTAAGAGAGTTACAAACTATGAATAATTTTAATTGTATTTTTTTTTTAATGATAGAAGGACCTTTTATCGATATTTTTTCCAACACTATTGATAATATAGGAAATAAATACTATCGATGCTTAAGCAACACCAGGAAAGAATGCTGCAATTTTTTTGGAGATAATCAAAAATGACATTACGATGATAGAGAAACATATTTGAGTTACTGGCAAAAACTGGTATTTTGGACTACAGCCGGAACGGTTGGGCCTCAAATTTAGAACTTAAGGTTATTTTCACATTCTACAGAGGAATTTTTTTAATTTTTTTTTTTAGCTCAAATATCAACGGTACCTGCCATAGATCCGTTAAGTAAAAGCTTATTTTTCTCGGAAACGCCTACAATAATTTTTATGAAAAAATCAGTGTACTATTGTAGTTGTGGATCATAGTTTGGGGACGAAAAATTTAAGATGGTGGGCTAAGAACGGTACCTTCCATAGGACCGTTTTTTTGTCTTCGATTTTCTCGAGAACTGATTATCCGATTACAATCTAAATTGATATTCAGGAAGATCTAGGTAGCCTAAGTTATTTTGCTTTAAAATATGTATTTTCAAAAACTTTTTTTTATGTTAATAATTTTTTTTTTTTTTTTTGAAAAATCAATATTTTCAAACGGATCGGCGTTTTTTTTTAATTTGTTTTTAAATGTAAAATATTTGTGTGCTTAAATTTGCATTCTTGAATTATGTATTTTTTTATTTCTTTTTTAAGTTGTTAAAACAACCGTTTTATTTGAAAACTGTTCCTAAGATTTAAAAAATCACACCTTTTCACATTTCTTAAAGAAATGAAATGGTGTTTAAATCTTTCCGCCGAAAAGTATTTTACGTACTTTTTTTAAACAACAACAAAAATCAGAAACGTGATGGAGTGCGATCTCATCGGACACATTGTTCGAGCAACTGAAAACGTTTACTAATGTCGTCCATTTGTGCTGAAAGTCTGTCTGAAAGCAACGGGTCTATTTTTCGACGATGTTTGTTTTTTCTTAGTTGACAGTTTCCATGTAAAGGCTTTTCGAATAAGGACTTAACAACTTTTTTTAAATAAAACGCAAACCGTTTGAGATATTTCAGAAACTTTATTATCGGCTTGAAGTACAATCAAAACATTTATGAATGGAACTCGACGTCGTTCATATGGCCACCGCGGGCACGTTTGCAGCGGTCGATCTTTGGACCCAATTTTCGAATACTCGGCCAAGAATAGGTAATCATGGCGCAATAACGCTGTCCATTCACAGTAACGTGAAGATCGTTATCGTCGACGAAAAAATATGGCCTAATAACGCCGTCGAAATGTAAACCGCACCAAACATTTATTTTTTGTGGATGAAGTACAAATTATGTACAAATAAACATCACTAATTGTTATTAAATTGTTCTCAAATATCACGAAATAAAACTCGTAAGATTTGAGAGCATTCAACAAGACTTTTTTTTTCTTCAATTAGTGTAAGAAAATTGGAATTTTAAAGAAATGTTAGCTTTGTCCGTCTACTCCCTAAAACAGACTATTTTGCACAATTTTACACAAATGTTGTTCGTTTACTTACATTTTCGAGAGTTTTTGTGGAAAGAGAAATGTTGCGAGAGAGAAAAACATTTCCCCTTAATTCCCTATTCTAAACCAAAAAAATTCTTGGGGTGAGTTCTGTCAAACTCAAAAGTACATTTGAAACTTGACGTTTTGTGAAGTCGTCGTATTTGAAGAATTTATAATTAAAAAAAATTGTAAAGTAAATCCAAAGTAAATAATGGCTTCATAAAACGTTTAAAAATTTTCCCTATCCACAAAGCGTTCTTTTACTTTTGAGCGAATTTATTATTTTCTGAGATTTTTCATCCCCACTCTTCAAAGTTTGACAGTTTTCCTACAAGAAGTAGACGAACGGACTCAAAATGTACGCAGTTTCGCAACCTTTTGGTAGTACTTATAGGTTTTAATTTAATTAATTTAATATATTATTTCTTTTTTCCTTTCAGATAAACATTTAGGACGATTTAGAATTATAAAAAAAATAAAAAGGAACAAATATATTATTATTAATATTATTATAAGTTTATTAACAATAAATATAATTACATTGTTAATAATATTAAATATAGAGCTTGAGCGGCTAGGTCTTTCAGCTGGTTTAACAAAAGGTTTACATAAGGTTTTCTAGATTAAGTGCTGTCATCAGCCTATATACATTATTTATATTATCGAATGTGACTTCAGTTAAAAGATTGGTTAAGGTTTTATGAATAATAGATACGCTTGTTAGCTTTACTTGTTTGCAGAAGTAAGATGACTTCTGGTAAGCGTTTGGTTTTCGTTGCTGAAGTGGCAATTTAATCCTTTTACGTGATATATCTTTAGGGTTATTAATTTTCTCAGCATTTGGGTTGAATTTGGTGTACATACGGCTATAATTAAACCAGTTGGTTTTCCTCTTGTACAACCAGTTTTCGAGGAAGTCGAAGAAAAAAACCGGTCCTATGGGAGGTCCTGTTCTTAGCCCACGTTCTAATTTTTTTTTCATTAAAATATGATCACAGTACCTGATTTTTGTTTTCATGAAAATTCTTTGGCGCCGTTTTCGATACCGTTTCAGGTACCGTCAGTATTTGAGCAACAAAAATAAATAAAAAAGTAGTCTGTAGAATCTCAAAATATCCTTAAGTTCTAAATTTGAAGACGATTGTTTCAACCGCAAGAGGCAGTACCCCGGAAAAAGGTGGCTATGAGTGGAAAAATAAGTTGCATTATAGTACTTGTAATCGCAAGTAAAAACTGATGATGTGTGAGTAGTTGGCGCAGTTTAGAGGGTCTTTTTTCTTAAGTATGGGACAAACAATGCTGATATTCCATTCTTCCTTATGAGTTGGTGAGAATGTGTGCCATTCATTTCGCTTTGATTTTAATACCGAGGTTGTGACAAACCGCTCTTCAGTTCTTGATTCTTAAAAAAATTATAATCTGCAGACCATCAGAATTCTGATAAAACCACCTGTTAAAGTCCCCGGTAATTCAGTTAAGGTTTGTCGTATATAAGATTTTTCACCCGACATATTTTTTTTCTTCAGTATATCTAGCAGGAATCAAGCGTTTTCAATTTCTTTTTCTTTTTCAGTTGGACGAATTGAGACAAATAAACTAAATAATTTAGTAAATTGAAAGAAACAACAAAGAAACTTTTATAAACCGAGTGTTAAACACTACATGTTTATTTTTAAAAAGATTTGCGTACTATCTGCTATAAAAGTTGCTTCAAGCTGCGCAGAGAGACTACAGAGATTTCTAAGAGAAAGTATGAACTTGTGTTCATCGCTCGGAACAAACACAAACAGTGGTGGTGGCGGAGCAACAGGCGTATTAGGAATCTGTAGTGCTAGTGGTCAAGGAACATCAAATAATTGTAACGAAATGCCACCAGAAAATCGCCCCAAAGTAGTAACGGTTAAGCATCCAGAATCCAATAAGCCAAAGCCGACCACAAAAAAAGGCAAACCAATTCCGGCCGATCAAGATGTTATCAAAGCTCTGCAGCGTTGTCGTGACGAAGGTATCAAACGTTTAGATTTGAGTAAATCATCAATTGCAGTTATTCCGACAACAATCAAAGAATGTACACATTTGACTGAATTATATTTGTACAGCAACAGGATTGTTGCACTACCAACAGAGATTGGAGCTTTGGTTAATTTGAAAACTCTTGCTTTAAATGAAAATTCACTTACCACACTACCACATTCACTCAAATTCCTCACCCAATTGAGGGTGCTGGATTTGCGACACAATAAGTTGGCCGAAGTTCCTGAAGTACTATATCAGCTGAAATCATTGACAACGTTGTATTTACGTTTCAATCGTATTCCATGTGTGGGAAATGGGGTCAAAAATTTGACTAATCTCACCATGTTAAGTCTGAGAGAGAATAAAATCCGCGAACTGAGTTCATCGATTGGATATTTGGTTAATCTAACTACCCTAGATGTTTCACATAACCACTTGGAACATTTACCCGATGAAATCGGCAACTGTGTTAATCTGAATGCTTTGGACTTGCAACACAATGAGTTGTTGGATATTCCCGAGAGTATTGGAAATTTGAAGAATTTAGTTCGGCTAGGATTAAGGTAAAAAAAATTCCATTTTATTATTATTATTATTAGGTATAATAATCTTTTTTATTTGCTATTTATAGATACAACCGACTATCTGCTGTTCCAGCTTCTCTAAGAAACTGCAAATTCATGGATGAATTCAACGTGGAAGGCAATAGTATTGCAAATCTGCCAGATGGACTTTTAGCCAGCTTGAATGCTTTAACAACAATAACTCTGTCACGTAATTCATTCCACAGTTATCCATCAGGTGGACCAGCACAGTTTACCAATGTCACATGTATCAATCTTGAGCATAATCAAATTGATAAAATACCATATGGTCTGTTCTCCAGAGCCAAAGGCCTCACAAAACTAAACATGAAGGAGAATGTTCTCACATCATTGCCACTAGATGTTGGCACATGGGTCAATATGGTTGAACTTAATTTGGCCACAAATTCCCTCTCAAAGTTGCCAGATGACATAATGAATCTCCAAAATCTAGAGATTCTAATTCTGTCAAATAATATGCTCAAAAAAATCCCCAACACAATTGGCAATCTGCGGAAACTTCGAATACTTGATTTGGAAGAGAATCGCATCGAAGTAATTCCAAATGAAATTGGTCTACTTCATGAACTTCAAAGACTGGTACTGCAAACAAATCAAATTTCTATTGTGCCAAGGACAATTGGCCATCTTACGAAACTCACTCACTTCTCAATAAGTGAGAATAATCTACAGTTTGTACCTGAGGAAATCGGATCACTTGAGCACTTGGAAAATCTATACCTAAATCAGAATCCTTGTTTAGATAAGCTTCCTTATGAATTGGCTTTGTGCCAAAATCTGAAGTACTTGAACATCGATAAGTGTCCCTTGAACACAATACCACAAGAAATTCAAGCCGGTGGGCCGTCGTTGGTGTTGCAATGGCTCAAAATGCACTCGCCATATAGATCGATGTAAACTCGAAAAGTTCACCAAGAAACAGGATTTATTGAGGAATAAGGAAGTCAAGATAATATACAAATAAAATAATTTGTTTATTTTCCTTATAAACGAAGAAAAAATATTTATATATGTATATTGTTAAGTGTGTGTGATTAAACAAAAAATAGCTTTAAATTGCTTGAAAAGAAAAATATTTAATATGACAAACAAAAAAAATACAGTAAAAGAAAAATTAAAAAAGAATGGAATGCTACTCTAAACAAGAGTTTACAAAATAGCAGTATGAAACAGAGTGCAATTAAAATTGTTTGAATTACAATATTCGATTGTTTTGCTCAATTTAATTTGACTGCAAAAAAATGACTATCATTCAATTAAAATTAACAACAAACAAAAATCAAGCCACTTTAGAAGAACATCGAACGTGATGATACTGAAAAAATTGTGTAATTATTTTGTTTACGAACGATGGAGCCGTGGAAATATTTTTCATAAATGGCATCGACTTAAGGACTGTGAATTTAGTTCTAAGGTGAGTGACAAATTATTAATTTAACAAAGTTGTTTTTTAATTAATAGTTTCCTTTTTTGGGAAAAAAGAAATAACTGATATATTTATGAAATGTAATTAAATATTTAAAGAAATTGTCCGAACTTTACAATAGTTGTGCATTTGCACTCAAGGGCATGCAAATGGACGAAAATACGCTTTGTAGATTGTAGCCTAATCAGACTCGTTATATAATTTCTTGCATTTCAAATGAAGCGTACAAAAATCTGAATTTATTGCAGCAGCAAAGAATCTATTACACAGTTTTTTTTTAGTTCACCTTTATTTTTACTTCGGTTATAGATACTATAATGCAAGTTATACATTATAGAAATAGAGAAACATATTTGCGTTACTGGCAAAATTCTATCTGTCCGTCTGTCTGACTGTCTGTACGTATGTATTTTTTTTTTTTGCCTACAGCATGAACGTCTGGGGCAATCGGCTTCAAATTTGTAACATAAGGTTATTTTGGAATTATAGAGAGAACTTGTTTCAATGTATTGTTTTGCTCAACAATTAACTGTAATTGTCATATATCCGTCATGTAAAACTCATTTTTCTCAAAACAACCAAAACTATGCCTGCGCACGCAAAACCGCCTGTGGATGTCGAAGCTTGTAAGCATGCGCACGCATGCCTCCGAGAATTTTCATCAGCATGCCTGTCTGAATCATTGAATGCGCAAATTATTTTAAGTTTTTAGTATTTCATTGAACAAACGAAAAATATTCGCAGAAAAATTGATTGAAGGAAATTGACCCATCCGTACATTGTTCTACAGTTGTCAACAGAATTATTAGTCTTCGTGTTAATTACCTGCTGTACCTGTTAAGTACCAATGCTTCGATAATAAAAACAGATAATCAATACAATTTGTTTTTATTTTATTATTATTTAAAAACGTTAGTTTGTGCTGTTGGGTTGAAATGGTACAGAACTATTAGTACCTTCAGAATGAGTTTCGGATTTCTTTTGCTTAATTTGGCAGGTTTAGTCCCAAAAGCTTTTAAAAATTAAATAAATAAATAAATCATCATCGACGCAACAACCGGGATCCGTTTCGGGCCTCCTTCATCAAGTTCTTCCATACATCCCGATTGCTGGCCGACGCCATCCAATTGCGCACTCCAAGGCCTCGGGCGTACTGGTATACGCCATCCTTCCAACGCAAGCAAGGTCTCCACCATAGAAAGAAAAGACTTTCCGAGCCGATCTCTCTTTGCTCATTCGAGCTAAGTGCCCAGCCCATCGGAGTCTACCGAGCTTTATTTTTCCATAACACCTTCTTCTAGGTAGATTTTATACAATTCATGATTGTATATTCTCCGGAATCGTCCTCCGTCGCACGCGGGGCCAACAATTTTCCGTAAGACTTTCATCTCGAACGCGGATAAGAGATCAGAGTGCCTTTTTGTGAGCACCCAAGTCTTGGATCCGTTTGTAAGTACAGGTAAGACCATAGTCTTGTACAGCACTTAAAGAGCCTTGACAGAATATACATAGTATTTCTTCCTCCATATCATTACCGACTGCTATGTACTATAGTTTTGACCTAAGAAAGTTAAGGACTGCACTCATTTCACTCCTGGAGGCGCAATAATTATTTTTTTCTCCCCTTATTTCTAGTGTATAGATAGCAGCTGTACGAGTAGCGGAATTGAATGCTCCACAACTTTTATTCAGACCATTTTTGAAAAGTTGAGAACATACAAAAATACCCCTTTTGGGGCTACATTTTACCACCGCCAAGAAGGAAAACGTAGGATATTCATTTAAGCCCCAAATAAAGCCATTGCAAGAGGATTTTTTTTTTTTTTTGGCTGAATTATTTCCGATTTGGGTTATTTTTGTGTCTAAAGCTACTGGCCTATTATGGCATTACCCACCATTTTGTCCTCAGTTAAAACAACCGTCATTGCAAGCTCACTCTTATTAAATATTATTAAAACTTACACAACTCTGGTTAAAATATATTTCTAAATGAAGAATGTACAAGCCTGCCTGCTAGTGGATGTCGAAACTAATTTCAGCAAAACTTTGCGCATTCTTGTTTGCCAGTGAATGCTCCCCTTTAGTAATTTCAGTTTAAAATTTTTACGAAACCTTTTTTTTATTTTTAACAATTTTTTTTCTAAGGGAAGAAATAAGCAGGCGGCACCTAAAATCCAACATAAGTTTATAGACTCTGCCAACGCAGAAATCTGACCATACAAAATAAACCGTTATGTACAAGATCATATACTTACCAGTACTGGTACTGACACGGATCCGAGTCTATAAGAGGCTAATAGTCCGGGAGCCAGGTGAAAATTTGGTCAATCATTTCCTCTCAAGCAATAATTGGTGAAACTCATCAGGGAATAGTATTATAAAACCTCGTGAACGTCAACTGCGGTTCAGTGGGTGGGATGAGCAGTCCAGAGCGTTTTAACATTCAAGGTATCAGCTGACAATCTTTCCACCGAGATACAGCCAGCTGACATTTATATTTATTTATAGTTGCGTATTAGCTACCATCAGTCTAAATTTTAGCTGAGACGAAATTACTGAAAGTAAATTTTTTTGCAAGTTCAAGCATGCAATTTACACATAATCCGCCTTGTTACAGCCAGCTGACTATTTTTTTTTTCTTGAAGATGATGGATAAGCTATGGTTTGACAAATTTTTAGTCGGGAGGAAATGACTAAACAAAAAATTATATTCTTCGTGCGTGGGAGGCTACCACGAACCATCCCACCAACGGAACCGCAGCTGACGTTCACGAGGTTTTATAATACTATTCCTTGGTGCTATTCACCAATTATCGTTTGAGAGGAACTTGGTCATGGAAATCTGTTGCTGGCTTCCGGACTATAAGTACAACACTGATCTTAGGCACTCTGATCTCTTAACCTCTTTTGAGAGGAAAATCTGACGGATAATTGTTGGCCCCGGTAAGAAGGCGATTCAAATACAGCAATGGAGAGTATAAGTCACCCTTGGCTCCTTAAAATGCTGTCGCGTCAACAAAATAATTTAGCTATTAATTAAAAATTGTAGTTCCAAAAAATTACTTCATTTATATACATAAACATAACAAGCGTTTATTTGTTTAAATTAATTAAAATTGTATGTTGTTATATATTCCAGATTCAAATAAAAATAATTCAACATCGCTTTGCGGGTATCGTCTGTTATTCATCATCTAGTCATTTAAGACGAGATTATTTTTATAAAAAAATTGAAATACTGCACCGAAATTATTTATTGTATAAAGCACATATTTTTTTTATTTTTTGTTTGTTAATATTTTCAGCAGTTTTCATTAGTATTGTTAAAATTAAAAAAAAAATGTTATTCTTGCAGGTTTTTTTTTTATAAGAAATGACTTGTTTTTTTTTTGTTTTAATTTAAAAAGTATAAGTGCAAACGGAATTGTTCATAGTAAAAAAAGTAAGAAATATTATAAAAAACATTTTAGGTAAAACTTATTAGAAAAACAAAACAAATATTTAAAGCATTTAATGTTAAATGTTAAAATTTATATGAAAAAAAACGTAAATATATATATATATATATATATTATACATATATAATACAATAAATACCAACCTACATATTATTAAACAAAACATCAGTGTTTATAATAAATTATTATTATAATACAAAATACAATTAAGAAAGAAATAGAAAATTGTCTTGTTACATACAAATCAACTTTTAATCTTTCTCTATCGAAATTGTTTTGCTGGTTATTTTAAATCAACTTTTTAATGTTTTCACTATTTATTGCCATTGAAAAAAACCAGCAAAATGAAATATTCATCGAATTTAATTTAAAAATAAATAAAAAACAGAAATATATAAACAAATAAATAAATACATTATTTTTTGTTATATTTTTTTTATTGTCCTATGTAACTTATTTTAAAAGACTTATACATTTTAATTAACAATAATAATTTAATTTTTATTTAAAACTAACTCGATTTCTTCTAAATTAAATTTAGTTTTATTCCTGATTAGTAATTAATTTGAATATCGGTGTTCACCCTATGACGCTTCGACAAAGCTGTCTTGACTTGATCTCTATTTGTATTAAAAGGTTTAGAATAATGGAGCAGGGCTCGAATTTTCTAAGGGAAATGTCGAAAAAATGATAGAAGAATGAGGCCATTGCCCAATCGGAATGTACATACAAAAAAATTAGTTAGGATTTTTTTTCTTTTTTAATCGTAAGAGGACTCAAAAGGAGTTTAAGTTTCGATTTTTGAACTCCTAGGTCTTTAGCGTTGGCCACCATCTTGAATTTAAGGTAAATTGACTTTTTTAATAACTCATTTGTTTTCTACATTTGACTAAAAATGCACATAACAAAAGTTCAGAATTTATTTTTGTACAACTTTGGTCTTAATATTTTTTTGTCTACGATTGATTTTTTTCAAGTTAATCCAGAAAATAGGATTATAGTTATTACCGTATATTTGCCTATTTGTTATTTAACCAAAATTAACTTTTAATTCAAGATGTCGGCCAACTCTACAGTCCTAGGGATTCGAAAATCAGAATTTATACTTTTTATTAATGACTAAAGATTTAAACAGAAAAAAGCGGTATCTAAAAAAACCATATCTTAAGTTTTTCTATTTCAATTGACATTCCGACTGGGATAATACTACAGGCTTTTTCAATCAAAACCTATTATAATCGTTCCAATTTTTTTTAACAAAAACAACTTTAACTTTTCGCAATGAACAAATTCTTACGCTTGACATTTGACATTTTTATTCATGACAGTTCAGTGCTCAAGTTGTTTCATAACTAATTCAGAAGTTCTGAATTGATTAACCTCTGTTCCGAACCTTACTCTGTTCGGTCATATTCTGATCAGTGCTAAGCTCAGAGTTTAAAAAAAGATTAAAAACGCCTTCTGTCAAAATAGAATGCTTAAATGACCTGTAACACGCAGTCATATGGCGTTGGTTATAGTGAATACATGCGCCATTCAATAAGTTTCGCTAAGCATGAGGTTTTTCATATTGAATCTCTCTGACACATGCGAATTCGACAGCCACGAAATTAACAGTAAACAAAAATGTCGAATAGTCACTCGAAACAGTGATTTTGACAGTAGGCCATGCTTGATCATGTCTATTATAGTTTGGACATAATGCACGACATTCGTTAGATTTTATTTGATAAATACGACGTTTAAAAATCAAATGTTTATTTACTGTGTGAATGCCTTTGTGCGACATGGCCGTTTTGTGAAGAGAACATTATAGTCTGACAACTGAAATACGCAGACATACGCATTCGCAAATTTAGATTCATTTTTGTATTATTATTTTTTTAATAAATTATTTAAATTATTCTTTGCTATATGAAACAATGTATCTATAATTTTAAGAACAAAAAATAAAGGATGTTATAAACATACAAAAGAAATTGACACATGTATATTGTGGCCATTAAATCAATATAATAAAATGAACGCACATATGTATTTTTAAATATAACTTTGGTTTGAAAACAAAATAACAAAATATATGTAAATTTTGTGAAAAAATAAAAATAAAAAAGTATTTACATTTTTTATACTTTACCAACATATTTTTCTATTAAAAAAAATTAAATCAAGAAATATTTTTATTTTTTCTTCAAACTATATTCTCTAAACTTAAATCAAAGATAATATCAAATGTCTTTAAATGTATTATGTATATTTTTTCTACTGCAAAATTTCTCTATTCAACATTTAAAAATAACAAGAAAACAAAGTATGTATATAAAAGAAATCTTTTTGAAATGAAATCTTACAAACAGTTAATAAATAAAAAAATGTACTGGTTAAACGAAAATAAAAGTATAAAAATACTATTGTTATATTTTTATATTTGTACAAATAATAAAACAAAAAAAATTATAAAACTATAAATCAACGAAATTCAAAAGTAAAACTTAAATTCATATATTTATGGGAGAAACTAAACTAAAAAAATAATACAATAAATTAATAAAAAAACAAAAAAAAAATTTGTAAAGTTGTACCTAATTCAGCACAAACAAAACTGATGGAATAAAATCTATGAAAGAATAAAAATATAAATGTATTATAACTTATATACTTAAAAATAATTAAACAAAGTATAAAGGCAATTAAAATACTGTTGATGATGTGTATGATTGTATACACATAATATATACATATTAGAGTTTCATGTATGAAAGTGAATGCATAGTTTTTATTTAACTGATGGGGAAATATAAAAAATAATAAATTATAAACGTCTATATGTAATACTGAGTTTTATTTAAAAAAGGATTGATGTTCAAGGTATTCTTCAATTCATGTCTTATCGGGACCTATGGGGACCAACTATGCTCTGTTCAATTTATATTTTCAGTACAGACCTTATGGAAGAGAGCTTTCAAACACTGGTACCTACAAGTTGTCGCTATTTTTTTTTTTGCTTACATCTTTTCGTTTTTATTTTTCTTTAAAAAAATATTTGTTGGCAATTTTTTTACTTGCGATAAAGTACCTATACTTTAATGCAAGTTATGCATTCGTACACAAAAATAAATTCTATTATCTGAATAAAAACATGACATTACGATTGAGAAACTTATTTGAGAGGTACTGGAAAATTATGTTTGTCTGTCTGTACGGATGTGTTTTGGACTACAGCCTGAACGGCTTGGTCGATCGTCTTCAAATAACATAAGATTATTTTGACATTCTATAGAGGCCCAAAAAATCTGTGTAGATTTGGAGGTGTCGTTTATATTTTGGTGAAACAAAAATATAAGCTGGTGGGCTAAAAACTTTACCTCGGAAACTGGCTATCGGATTACAATCAAAATTGTTATTCAGGAAGATTTACTTACTTACTTAGGTGGCGCTACAGTTCGGGACGAACCTGGGCCTCAACCAACATGCCTCTCCAGCCAACTCGGTCTTTGGCTAGCTGCCTCCAGTTTTGCACTCCAAGTTGGTTGAGGTCGTCCTCCACTTGAGCGCGCCACCTAAGGCGAGGTCTTCCTTGACTGCGTCTACCCTCTGGGATGGAATCGAAGATCCTGCGAGCCGGAGCATTGTTGTCCATTCGCTCTACATGACCTAGCCATCTTAAACGTGATATGCGTATTTTTTTGACCAGGTCAATGTCGCTGTACAGCTCGTATAGTTCTTGGTTGAACCTTCTCCTCCAAAGCCCGTTAACGCAGATAGGGCCAAAAATCTTCCGAAGAATCTTACGCTCGAAACGACTAAGGATATCTTCATCCGCTTTAGATAGAGTCCATGCCTCGGCGCCATAGAGCAGGACTGGGATGATTAGGGTCTTATACAGAGTCTCCTTTGTCTTTCGAGAGAGGGCTTTGCTACTCAATTGCCTTCCTAGCCCATAGAAACAGCGATTGGCACGAGTAATTCTTCGCTTTATTTCTGACGAGATGTTGTTGTCAGATGTTATAGCGGATCCGAGGTACACAAAGTCCCTAACTACCTCAAAGTTGTACCTGTCTATTGTGATGTTTTGTCCAATCCGCCGGTGTTGTGTGTCCCTTTTTGTGGACAGCAGGTACTTCGTTTTGGCCTCATTGACTGCTAGTCCCATCTTAGCCGCTTCAGCTTCAATGCTAGCAAACGTTCCACTGACAGCTCGCCGAGTTCTGCCAATGATGTCTATGTCGTCAGCGTATGCTAGCAATTGCACAGACTTGAAAAAAATTGTCCCACTACAATTGACTTGCGAGTTTCTTCATGTATTAAGTTGAAGAAATCGCACGATAGCGCATCACCTTGTCGGAATCCTTTTTTGACGTCAAAAGCTTCTGTGAGGTCAGAACCAACCTTGACGGAGCAGCGAGAGTTCTCCATCGTCATCCTGCACAGTCGGACGAGTTTTGTGGGAATGCCAAAACCTGACATGGCTCTGTATAGCTCGTCTCTATAAATGCTATCGTACGCGGCCTTAAAATCGATAAAGAGGTGGTGAGTATCGATTTGGAATTCTTGGGTGGTTTCCAGGATCTGCCGTAGCGTGAACATTTGATCGATTGTGGACTTTCCAGGTCTGAAACCACACTGATAGGGGCCAATCAGGTTGCTGACGAAAGGTTTCAGGCGTTCACATAGTACGGCAGAGAGGATCTTGTAGGCGATATTCAGGAGACTTATTCCTCTATAGTTGGCGCAGTTTAGAGGGTCTCCTTTCTTGTGGATCGGGCAAACGATGCTGAGGTTCCATTCATCAGGCATACTTTCTTCTGACCAAACTTTAGAGATGAGTTGGTGTATGCACTCCACCAGGTCATCTCCGGCCGCTTTAAAAAGTTCGGCGGGTAATCCGTCGGGTCCAGCAGCTTTGTTGTTTTTGAGTTTAGATATTGCTATCCTTACTTCATTTTGGTCAGGTGGACGGAAGTTTTGTCTGTCATCATCCATGTTGAATGGTTCATTCTGCCTGACAGCGGGATTTTGGCCTTCATCGCCGTTTAACAGTCTGCAGAAATGGTCCAAGTTTCCATTCCTATCTCTACAGGCTTCTGTGCGGGATTTTTTTCCTTGGCATGTTCTTTTTACCTGTTGGTAAAACTTCCGCACGTTGTTCCTGGAGTAGCATCTCTCAATATCTTCGATCGCGCGCTTCTCATGCTCTTTCTTTTTCTTTTGGAGAAGCCGGTGTTCTTCCCGTCTTTTCTGCTCATAGAGCTCGCGAGCAGCTCTCGTCTTTCTTTGCAGCGCCGCTTTATATGCCTCTTGTTTGGCTGCATGGGCCTGCCTGCATTCGTCATCAAACCAGAGGTTTCGTTGTGGTGGTCTGGTGAAACCTAGCACATCAGTTGCGGCATCTCTGATGGCTTGTTGGCAGTGTTGCCACTGATCTTCGGCACTTGATGCTGGCGGTACTGGATTTCTTGAGAGGTTACGGGATATTCGATCGGCATAGGTTCTGGCGGTTTCTTGCGATTGCAGCTTTCCGACGTCATACTTCCTCACAGTATTACTCCGTTGTTGTAGAGTTCGGGTTATTCGCATTCTTACCTTTGCTGCAACAAGGTAGTGATCCGAGTCGATGTTAGCTGCTCGGAAGGTGCGAACATCCAAGATACTGGAGGCGTGTCTTGCATCGATCGCAACGTGATCAATCTGATTGACGGTTCTTTGATCTGGGTGTCGCCAAGTCCCTTTGTGTATATCGAGATGAGGAAACCGTGTGCTTGCAATGGTGACGTTATGTGCCGCTGCGAAGTCAATTAGCCTAAGTCCGTTTTCAGACGTTGTGTCGTGTAGGCTATGTTTTCCGACAGTCCTACCAAAGATTTCCTCTTTACCTATTTTGGCATTAAAATCGCCTAGTACGAAGATTTAGGTAGCCTAAATAATTTTACTTCAAAATGTTTTCGAATATTGCTGTTAAAAAACCGTTATATTTAAAACCCGTTCCTACGATTTAAAAAAAAGATCCTGCTCCTTCAATTGTTTTTAGGAAATAAAATGGCGTTCAAATTATTCCGCTAAAAACAATTTTACGTACTTTTTTCAACCAATCAAAAGTCAAAATAAAAACTGAAATTTCCTTAATATTTTTCAAATTTTATTAGAGCTGTGAATTTCTATTTGATATCTATCTTATCTCTTGGTGGTGTGGAAAGAGATAGATTTAATTTAATTTTTTTTTTTTAGATTTAGTTTACGGTCTACATGTTTCTGGTTTCATAAAATTTTAATAAACAGTTGGTAACCATACCTACCTTTGTGTGATATTATAATGCCCGGTATGGCAACCATTAAAGCTTTAAAATTGAGATAGTTTATTGAAAATTGAAATCCATAACAGTAAGAGTGAAAGGCAAATATCCTATCTTCCCTGTACTGAAAATATTAATTGAACGCGTATAGCTGTCTCCGGTTTCGCACGCCTGATTTTTTTTTTCGAAGCGCGCGGGGGGAGGTCACGTTGATCAGTGCCTATGTAAGTACCAAAAAACTAAATGGGTGTTTTTTAGCTGCATGAGAAGTTTCGATGGTTGTTGTCGGTTTGACTGTTGAATATGTCAAACTGTGTTGACAATTTTGTTCAATAAGGGTATGTATCATGAATTGTCTAACGCCAGAATAACGCTTCCAAATTTTGGAAATTTACATTGGAAAAAATAAATCTGTTCGCGAAGTTCATAAAGCATTTCGTCCATTTTGAGGTCAAAATAATCGGCCATCATTTCTGGTTAAATGGCTTCGTCAATAAGCGAAATTGCCGTATATGGAGTGAAGACCTCAAACCATTAACGAATCACCATTACATACAGTCAAATTGACGCTATCGAGCCATGCTGACTGATTTCTTGTTTCCAAAAAAATAATCAGCTAAGCATCAACGACATTTGGTTCCAACAAGACGGCGGAACTTGCCATACAGCGTGCTTAACCATCAGTTTATTGCAGCCAATTCGGTGACAACTTAATTTCACGAAGTGGTCCTGTTAACTGGCCTCCAATGAGCGAATGAGCGACTTAAGGCCTCTTGATTAGGTTTTATGTTAAGTCATTGGTTTATTCCAACAAACCAGCAACTCTTAAAGCATTGGAAGCTAATATTTTTGATTTTTGATTTTTGTTTGATTTTTGATTTTTTTCCTCATATATTTTATTTGTCAAGTGTATAAGGAAACAAAATAAAAATAAGCAATGAAATAATTCATTTTGGTGCTTTCGAAGGTTACAAAATTATATTTTTTTTTAATAAAAGTTATCACTAAGCAATTATAAAATAAGGATACACTAACACCTTATGTTTATAAAAAAAAAATTATAATACTTCACTTCAGTTTTGTAATTTTTAATTAGATACAAAATAAAACACAAAAACAAACGAAAAATATCTAGTTCAGATCTTATAATTAGGTTAACAATCCACTTTTCTTAGTACTCTAGTCGTTTAAACAATAAAAAATAAGGACTTAGGTATGTTAATGTAAACAAAATAATAATAAGGTAACTTCACAAACAGCTTGCTAAAAAAATAATTTTTTTTAATTCACAGAATAAAAAATAAACTCTATAGCGCGGAACAGATTGAACCAGCAACAGCACCAGCACCGTCAACAGCAAACAGCACGCTGACCAGCAAAAGAAATTGAAACACATTGCCACTACCACCAGCATCGTCTTTTTATTTCTGTTTGACACTTTGTGTCATAAAAAAAGTATACGAATTGTTAGTATAGTACACATAGCGAATCTCTAATCTCTTTCAATTTTTTTTCTTTTAAGTCGATGTTTTTATAAGATTTCCTTCTCTAATCAAAGAGAAATGTATTTCCTCTTACCATTTTGATAAGTTTTTCTTCCACTTTTAAAAAAAATTATAAATTAATATATAGCCTCTGAAAGCACAACAACAAATGGCGACGGGCGCAAAATAAAATTTTCAATATTTTTGTTTTTTTTTTCTGTAATATGGTGCCCCTGAATTTCACTTGCGCAAAGTTGGTAGCAATGGAACAGCAACAACAAATTTAGGACTTTGGTCTAACGACGCTGTTAACGGTGCTGGTCTAATCTAACTTGAGCAATTAAAATAAAATACATTAGTGCTAAATTAATGGCGGCCGCTGTTGCTGGTGCTGTTGCTGCTGCTGGTTCAATCTGTTTCGCGCTTATATCTTATTTCTTATATCTAGGTATCTTAATATTAATTAAGAAGGTTGTTGCTATCACAGCAATTTTTGCAATTATAGTTTTTTTTTCGATGTTAACTAATATCCGAAATCTGCCATTGAAGTACAGCTGAGATGAAACCAACATCCGATGTTTTTTTAGGTTTTCATCTTCGATATCACAGCAGCTCGTCGAAGCACTCCTGACACTTCTCTGTTTTTTAAATAATTTAATAATTTCTGTCTTTTTTGTTGACCTAGCTTGCTTTCTTTTTTCTATGCCATCAATTTTATCCTTTTTTCCTTTTCTTTTTTTGCATAGATTTCCCTCCAGGCATCCGACAAAATGGCGCTGGGTGACCTTGTAACGTTTCCTTGTCTAATTTAATTTTTTTTGTGGAAAAAAAGTTGCCTTGGGATAAAACAGATGAGTGGAAAGGATGTCGATGGTTCTTGGGATGAAATTGAAACTTCGCTTGGAACCGAAGTTATTGTCAAAACTGTTGTTTTTTTTTTATTTGGGCATCATCTGTTTTCAAAGGTCCTGGAGATGAAGTTGGTATTTCATCACGTATTGGTAGGCTTGGAGATTGAAGCGTGACACGAATATTTTCCGAATCTATTATTGATGAAGGCGACAATAAAATTAAGGGGTCCTCAATTACATCACAGTTTTCTGGTAAATCTTTTTCTAGAAATCCATCACTATTAAGATAATAAACCTCCGTGATTCTCCGAGGACACCTGGGATCCTACCAAGAGCAGCATTTTTTATTTCTATTGCTTCAGTTTCAATAACCTTTAAGATGGTATCAACATCAACTTCAGCATTTTGTAACTGCTCTGACAATTCTCTTATCACTTCACCAGCGATCTTCAACCTATTCAATTCCGTAGGTTGGTCGGCATTTTTTTTTTTTTTTTTTTATAATTAACGCGCGCACAAGGGACTATTTGTTTCCCTTTTAATGTAACACACTGCGCGGGCATTAGGAAGATAGGGAGGGGAGAGATAGGAGGTGTCGATTAACATTGGTTTTGAATGTTTGCAAATTGAAATGGCAAGGGAAAATCTCGCCGGGTAAACCATTCCAAAGTCGTGTTGTACGGCTAAAAAAAGAATCCCTATATTTCACGGTACGTCCGAAATTGGGCTCAAGGGTGAACTGATGGGCATTCCTAGCAAGACTAGTATTACAGGCGAAACTTTTAAGGGGAGGAATGCAGCTGGCTACCTCGAGTGAACATTTTTTATAAAAGAAACGATAAAATAAGGAAAGACATGAAACATTGCGTCGGTGTTCGAGAGGGGCAATTGTTTCAGCGGCAGTTCTATTTCCTATCAATCTTAACGCTCGATTTTGTATTCTATCAAGCAGGTGAAGCGATATTTGTGAAGCACCTGCCCACAGGTGGGAGTTATACTCGAGTTTAGGGCGTATAAACGCTTTATAAATTGTAGCCAGATCAGATGGGGAAAAATACTTCTTACACCGATACAGAAAACCTATGCACTTAGCAGCATTCTTAGCGATTTCAAATATATGGTCGTTCCAACGGAGGTCGTCGTTGACACACATACCGAGTACTGAGAGCTTTTCGGTTTCTTCGATGTAAGTGCCATTCATGGACAATGGCATTGGGGGAATGTTAAGCTTTAACGACACAAGACAGCATTGAGTTTTCGAAGCATTAAACTCCACACGATTTCTATTACCCCATTTGACAATGCTGTATAAATCGGAGTTTAATGAGCTTGACATACGGCACCGTTGCAATTGTACGTCCGAAGGCGAAGGACGTGAATTATCGAACGAATATGAAAAGCTGAGGGTAGAGTCGTCAGCAAAACAGTTAAGTGGATTAGAAGTAACAGACAGAAGATCATTTATAAAAAGGAGGAAAAGAGTCGGAGATAGAACAGAGCCCTGGGGCACACCAGCATTTATTTTATGGGAATCAGACTTGAATCCGTCCAATACAACTTGTATTGAACGGTCCAGAAGATAGCTTCTAATCCAACGAACAAGAGTATTATCGATCCCAAAAGCACGCATTTTCGATAAGAGAGCTTCATGCCAAACTCTATCAAATGCCTTGGAGATATCAAGAGCAATAATCTTACTTTCACCAAAGCGATGTAAAGATTTGTTCCACTGTTCAGTGAGATATGCCATCAGATCACCAGTGGAACGGTTGCTGCGGAAGCCATACTGACGGTCATGGAGAAGCTTACGATCTTCGAGATATTCCTTAAGCTGACGGTTAATCAGTGTTTCCATGACCTTAGAAAGAAGGGATGTCAGTGCTATGGGTCGGTAGGAGGAGGGGGAGGATGGGTCACCTTTCTTAGGGACAGGCTGGACAAATGCTGTTTTCCATCTTCTAGGAAAGATTCCAGAAGAGTAGGAGCGATGGAAAATCTTACGCAGTGGCTTTGCCAGTGTGGAAGAACACCTCTTCAGAAGAATCGGGGGTATACCATCCGGGCCAGCGGATTTGTGTATATCGAGATCTTTGAGAACTCTTGCTACTGTACGAGTGCGGAAAAAAATCTGTCCCATGGAAAAAATTACATTCTCAAGTACAGGAGGGGCAACGTTGCTATGCGGCAGCGTGGAGCTAGCAGCGAAATGGGCGGCGAGCAAGTTTGCCTTCTCTGAAGAGTAAACAATTGGTTTGTTACTGTCGATGAGCGTTGGAACCGAAGATGTTGAGGAGTTTTTAATATTTTTTTACAAATGACCAAAAATTTTTACTGCCTTTGGGACACTGCAGAATTTTTTGCCGTAATTTTTGGTCATGCAAAAATTTGGTTCTTTCAATAACGGAGTTGCATGAGTTTCTTGCTTGTTTGTGCTTTTTCCGATTTTCCTCTGTAGGGTTGGCTTTGTAAGAACGGAAACTTACTTCTTTGAGCCTGATAGCTTCTTTACACTCAGAATTAAACCAAGACTTTTCTTTAGGTTTGATGCTTTTTACTCTGTTAGGAATAAAAGCACGCATCCCTAGAAGAATCACATTTGTGATCATTTCAGCACTGGCATCAATGTCACTATCGAGGAAGCATAGTGACCAGTTAAAGTTTCGGAAAAAAATATTCAGGCCGTCCCAGTTGGCTTTCTCGTATTGCCAAACGGTCCTGGTGGGAAGTTTTTCTTTAACTGGATGGGTGGAGGATGAGAAATTAGCTGAAATAACACAATGGTCTGAAGTGCCAAATGGAGAAGTTACATTAATGGTATATTTATCAGGGTGAGAAGTAAGAAACAAGTCAAGAGTATGGGCGGCTTGCCCAGCAACATCCGGTATACGCGTTGGCACATCGATCAGTTGGGTAAGGTGATGTAACCCGGCAAAGAGCTCGACATACCTTCCTTCGGGTGTTGTCTGACCAGAATAGCGGAGCCAATTGGAATTGTGTACATTGAAATCGCCCGTAATAACGATTTCAGTGCGAGGACAAAGGGAAACAATTTTCGAGATGGAATCAGACAGCGCATCAAACTCGTTACAAGTGGAATTGCTGTCGAGATTTGGACTCCTGTAAATAAAACAATAATGAATGACATGCTTGCGGACAGTGAAATTGAGCCACAAGAAGTTAAAGTCCGTGTTGAAACATTGCCCATATTGGGGAAGGCTCTGGCAAGCAATATCATTCCTAACATAGACCACGAGACCATGATGGGAAAAGAGTAATGGCCACAAGCTATACCCATGTAGAGCAAACTCTGATAAATCAGTATTTACTCCAACCTGGGTTTCGCTTAATGCCAAAACAGCTGGCCTGTATTGAACAGAGTAGACGTACAGGTGAAAGAAATTCTTTCTTATACCACGAACATTGGAATACACGACACAAAAATCACTTACCATTTCAAAATACTTACACACAAAACACAATTCTGACTAAGTCGAACCATGCAGTGAAAATCCAAATTAATCTCTGTAATAAACAAACTGTCTTAGGTGTTATGCCCATAAGACAGCTTGCATACAAAAAATCAATTTAAATATTCAGCACAATAGGACAAACTCAGATGCCCTTATCCATTTACCGCAAGCATACGATGCCTACAGTAGATAAGAAAGAGGCAGTTAAGCTAAGCACAAAGGGTTGGGACAGATAGGAGGATAATTTGATTTGTTATGCAAGTGTGTATTATTTTTTTTTTTTCTTCCACAGCGCGAATGGGCATCTTATCGTCTTCCAACGACACGAGTGTATATTGTTTTTTTCTTTACAGCACACGCGAGGGGTTTTTGCCAATTTCTCAAACGAGTGTGTAATATTATTTTTTTATCACTCGCGATAACAATGCGCAATAATTTTTTTTTTTTTGGCTTTTGTGTAATTATTTATGCGCGCACCTCGACCTGACGTCCGGCCTCTATGAGCTTAAGATCGACACTCGGCATCGGCATTTGATGGATGCGGAGCTTCAACAATCAGCAAATTTTCAGCGTTGTTCCTAATGCATTTTGAGAAGTCCACAGCTGCAGGGTTCAATGGGTATAAACCACACTTTCTAAAATCGTTTTGTATCGATGCCACTATATCCTTATTTTTCATTATTGCTTCATTTAAAAGTGGGTAAAAATTTCGTTTAGTAAGTGCTTAGACTGCATTTTTTGCTTGCCAATAGCGAACTGTTTTTTTCCAATAAGATTTAAGTGGTTTAAAGACACTTACATCAGCCGGCTGCATGATGTATGTTGTGTTCGGTGGCAACCCGTACAAAATAATTTGATTTTTGGAACAAAATTCACTCAACTGTAGTGTAAAATGTGACTTGTGTCCGTCGACAAACAATATCACAGGACGCTCCACTTTCTCATCAAGCAAGCGTTTGTGTACGCAGTTTGCGACATACTCAAAAAATGTTTCGCTTCTAATCCATCCACTTTCACTTCTACCTAAAACCCAAGATTTTAGCATACTCTCCACAATATCTTTCGGTGGACGCACATATGGAAAAACCACCATTGCTTCGAATAGTTTACTTTTCAAATAATTGTCGATCTCTTCAAACCATTTAATAATGTTTTCCTGTCTAATAACTGCTCTTCCCTTACTAATGTTTTCAGCTTCTCTCAAAGCTATATTTGGACTTGGTTTCATAAATGCCCGCAACCATGTCTAATCTGATCTATCGTTCTTGAATGGCGGTTTTCTTTTTGAATCCTTTATTAGCACGGTATTCAGCAAGTTATCAGTTTTTAATTGAGAACCACATTTACGAAGATCAGCATGCCACTTGGCGATTTTTTCCTCCTCTTCAGCTGTTAAGTAAGGATCTGGACCCATTTTAGTTTCCTTTTTTTTATCCTCTAAGCACTCTAAGGCCTTTGAATTCAATCCTTAAAAGATAGGAAGTTTAAAGGAATAAAAACTTAAAATTAAGTGTCCGAAAACTGAATCTATTTTTTCAGTATACGGACCGGACACATATTTTAACTTCGGTAATCCTGTCCGAATATTGAAACATTGAGAGAGAAATGCAATTATCTTTCATTAAAACACAAAATATGTTCCAAACTAACTACCATTTGGTAATGGCGCACCATGTGCGCACTGAACTATATTTGCCGAAAATAATTGTTTTGATTTGAATTTTGATCGATTGAATGAGTTTGATTGTGTTTTTGCGCGACGATGTATCGTTTACGGTGAGTTGTGAAATTCGCGAAAATCCAAAAAATCACTTTATTTACGGCAAAAATTATATCGAAACGCGCATAACGAAACGCGAATAACGCAAAAATGTTGTTTTTAATTGAATGATAATTGACGATTTGCATTTGATGCGCTGAACCTGTCGGTGCGTGTTTTTGTTCGTTTGACTTTGATGTAAAATGTAAATTACACGAGTATCCACCAATTTTTAATTTTCGGTCGGTATGTAGTTAGTTTTTAATTTTGAAGAAATTTGGATGGCGACAGAGCGCGTGCACACTGCATGAATGACATGCAAGAAGTAATGATAATTTGTTATAGAGTGAATGAATGCTCTTATGCTGTGTATATGTGTGTGCGTGAATGCTGAATAAATTGAGTGAGCGCATCTGTAAGCGAACGAACGTTGATTGTGTGAGCCAGTGGACAATATATGAATGTTGTATGAATGTTGAGTGACTGAGTGAGTGAACAATAATGTAAATGGTAGCGAATTGGTTACATTGCGTACGTTCACGAACGTAACTTTTGGGTAGGTTAACCTTTCTTTTGTTGTAATTATAATATAATAATATAATAATTTTAACTAAGTGTCTGTAAGGCAAATTGCCTTTTAGAATGCAATATGACGTCGAACGACACTAGTTAGAAGAATTAGAAAGATAGGAAAGAATTTTTTGTCGGCGCAGTAGATCGAGAATTAGGTGACTATTTTCTCACTTAAAACTCACGGGCAGCTCTAGCTTGCACTAAGGGTTAGAAAATTTCTTCTCAACCTGAATATCGAACTGACGACCTCTTTTACTTTTAATTGATTTTTATTTTAACTTTTACTTATATCTACTTAAATGCTAGACAAAACCTTAAAACAAGCTTAAAATATCATCCATCTTAATTAACTTACTGGCCCTATGCGGGCGCTCGTAATTAATCTCTAACTTAATTTTAATTGCCTTTCGGCCTAAAAATAACTTAAATTTATCTTATCTGTATCGGGTTTTATTTTTTACCCAGGAAATTAAAAAAAAACTGATGTATCTATATCTGCTTAACTTAATCTATCTTAAACTACTTAAAAACTAACTTAAAATAAACTAAAGATAAACTTAAAATTACTTAAAATAAACCTAAAATACTTAAAATTAGAACAGCCACAGCAACCTTTTTTTTTTTAATTTTATAATTTTTAGTTTTTTGGTTCCGCCGCAACTGCCCTACCTAACTTAAAGATACAATAGATATATGTAGTCGGCCATAGGTGATATTTCGTCTTTGCCGACTGAAAATTATCGGGTTTTAGCTAAGCCACGAAAATTGGTGGACCTGACCTAGGGCTTCCTTCCGATCCCGGTCGGGCAAGGCCCTACTGAAACGGAGGCGCTCTGCTTCGCTTAGAGCGACTATGTCCCGGTCGTAGAGGAGCCGCCTATCGACTGTTCTGCGGCCGACGTGGTAGATCAAGGGAACCGCCAATCTATCCTGAATCAGCCCTCGACTATCAAGGTATAGGAAAGCATCGGGCGGGATAAAACCACTCGAACGTGTGCTTTCAAAATATTCATCTTGGGAGTAGTAAGCCCCGAAGATTTGTCCATTAAATGAGGTCATCGCCCTTGCAATGTGTTCGCGAATGAGCTTAATTAAAAATTTTATCTATCCTGTTTGTATTGGCCCCGTTGTATAGAACCTCGTTGGAATAATAATGTTCGTACTCCGACTCTGGTGTTTTATAAAGTCCGAGACAAGTGCGAAGGCACTGTCTCTCGAACACCCGAATCTTTTCCATTAGAGATGGTGCAACGTTGAACCACACAGGGCATCCATAGGCAATCAGGAGGAGTTTCGATCTTAAGCTCATAGAGGTCGGACGTCAGGTCGAGGTGCGCGCATAAAAGCCAAAAAAAAAAAAAAATTATTGCGCATTGTTATCGCGAGTGATAAAAAAATAATATTACACACTCGTTTGAGAAATTGGCAAAAACCCCTCGCGTGTGCTGTAAAGAAAAAAACAATATCCACTCGTGTCGTTAGAAGTCGATAAGATGCCCATTCGCGCTGTGGAAGAAAAAAAAAAAAATACACACTTGCATAACAAATCAAATTATCCTCCTATCTGTCCCAACCCTTTGTGCTTAGCTTAACTGCCTCTTTCTTATCTACTGTAGGCATCGTATGCTTGCGGTAAATGGATAAGGGCATCTGAGTTTGTCCTATTGTGCTGAATATTCAAATTGATTTTTTGTATGCAAACTGTCTTATGGGCATAACACCTAAGACAGTTTGTTTATTACAGAGATTAATTTGGATTTTCACTGCATGGTTCGACTTAGTCAGAATTGTGTTTTGTGTGTAAGTATTTTGAAATGGTAAGTGATTTTTGTGTCGTGTATTCCAATGTTCGTGGTATAAGAAAGAATTTCTTTCACCTGTACGTCTACTCTGTTCAATACAGGCCAGCTGTTTTGGCATTAAGTGAAACCCAGGTTGGAGTAAATACTGATTTATCAGAGTTTGCTCTACATGGGTATAGCTTGGTGCCATTACTCTTTTCCCATCATGGTCTCGTGGTCTATGTTAGGAATGATATTGCTTGCCAGAGCCTTCCCCAATATGGGCAATGTTCCAACACGGACTTTAACTTCTTGTGGCTCAAATTCACTGTCCGCAAGCATGTCATTCATTATTGTTTTATTTACAGGAGTCCAAATCTCGACAGCAATTCCACTTGTAACGAGTTTGATGCGCTGTCTGATTCCATCTCGAAAATTGTTTCCCTTTGTCCTCGCACTGAAATCGTTATTACGGGCGATTTCAATGTACACAATTCCAATTGGCTCCGCTATTCTGGTCAGACAACACCCGAAGGAAGGTATGTCGAGCTCTTTGCCGGGTTACATCACCTTACCCAACTGATCGATGTGCCAACGCGTATACCGGATGTTGCTGGGCAAGCCGCCCATACTCTTGACTTGTTTCTTACTTCTCACCCTGATAAATATACCATTAGTGTAACTTCTCCATTTGGCACTTCCCACCAGGACCGTTTGGCAATACGAGAAAGCCAACTGGGACGGCCTGAATATTTTTTTCCGAAACTTTAACTGGTCACTATGCTTCCTCGATAGTGACATTGATGCCAGTGCTGAAATGATCACAAATGTGATTCTTCTAGGGATGCGTGCTTTTATTCCTAACAGAGTAAAAAGCATTAAACCTAAAGAAAAGTCTTGGTTTAATTCTGAGTGTAAAGAAGCTATCAGGCTCAAAGAAGTAAGTTTCCGTTCTTACAAAGCCAACCCTACAGAGGAAAATCGGAAAAAGCACAAACAAGCAAGAAACTCATGCAACTCCGTTATTGAAAGAACCAAATTTTTGCATGACCAAAAATTACGGCAAAAAATTCTGCAGTGTCCCAAAGGCAGTAAACATTTTTGGTCATTTGTAAAAAATATTAAAAACTCCTCAACATCTTCGGTTCCAACGCTCATCGACAGTAACAAACCAATTGTTTACTCTTCAGAGAAGGCAAACTTGCTCGCCGCCCATTTCGCTGCTAGCTCCACGCTGCCGCATAGCAACGTTGCCCCTCCTGTACTTGAGAATGTAATTTTTTCCATGGGACAGATTTTTTTCCGCACTCGTACAGTAGCAAGAGTTCTCAAAGATCTCGATATACACAAATCCGCTGGCCCGGATGGTATACCTCCGATTCTTCTGAAGAGGTGTTCTTCCACACTGGCAAAGCCACTGCGTAAGCTTTTCCATCGCTCCTACTCTTCTGGAATCTTTCCTAGAAGATGGAAAACAGCATTTGTCCAGCCTGTCCCTAAGAAAGGTGACCCATCCTCCCCCTCCTCCTACCGACCCATAGCACTGACATCCCTTCTTTCTAAGGTCATGGAAACACTGATTAACCGTCAGCTTAAGGAATATCTCGAAGATCGTAAGCTTCTCCATGACCGTCAGTATGGCTTCCGCAGCAACCGTTCCACTGGTGATCTGATGGCATATCTCACCGAACAGTGGAACAAATCTTTACATCGCTTTGGTGAAAGTAAGATTATTGCTCTTGATATCTCCAAGGCATTTGATAGAGTTTGGCATGAAGCTCTCATATCGAAAATGCGTGCTTGTGGGATCGATAATACTCTTGTTCGTTGGATTAGAAGCTATCTTCTGGACCGTTCAATACAAGTTGTATTGGACGGATTCAAGTCTGATTCCCATAAAATAAATGCTGGTGTGCCCCAGGGCTCTGTTCTATCTCCGACTCTTTTCCTCCTTTTTATAAATGATCTTCTGTCTGTTACTTCTAATCCACTTAACTGTTTTGCTGACGACTCTAACCTCAGCTTTTCATATTCGTTCGATAATTCACGTCCTTCGCCTTCGGACGTACAATTGCAACGGTGCCGTATGTCAAGCTCATTAAACTCCGATTTATACAGCATTGTCAAATGGGGTAATAGAAATCGTGTGGAGTTTAATACTTCGAAAACTCAATGCTGTCTTCTGTCGTTAAAGCTTAACATTCCCCCAATGCCATTGTCCATGAATGGCACTTACATCGAAGAAACCGAAAAGCTCTCAGTACTCGGTATGTGTGTCAACGACGACCTCCGTTGGAACGACCATATATTTGAAATCGCTAAGAATGCTGCTAAGTGCATAGGTTTTCTGTATCGGTGTAAGAAGTATTTTTCCCCATCTGATCTGGCTACAATTTATAAAGCGTTTATACGCCCTAAACTCGAGTATAACTCCCACCTGTGGGCAGGTGCTTCACAAACATCGCTTCACCTGCTTGATAGAATACAAAATCGAGCGTTAAGATTGATAGGAAATAGAACTGCCGCTGAAACAATTGCCCCTCTCGAACACCGACGCAATGTTTCATGTCTTTCCTTATTTTATCGTTTCTTTTATAAAAAATGTTCACTCGAGGTAGCCAGCTGCATTCCTCCCCTTAAAAGTTTCGCCCGTAATACTCGTCTTGCTAGGAATGCCCATCAGTTCACCCTTGAGCCCAATTTCGGACGTACCGTGAAATATAGGGATTCTTTTTTTAGCCGTACAACACGACTTTGGAATGGTTTACCCGGCGAGATTTTCCCTTGCCATTTCAATTTGCAAACATTCAAAACCAATGTTAATCGACACCTCCTATCTCTCCCCTCCCTATCTTCCTAATGCCCGCGCAGTGTATTACATTAAAAGGGAAACAAATAGTCCCTTGTGCGCGCGTTAATTATAAAAAAAAAAAAAAAAAAAATCATCGGCCTGATTGGGACCATGTAAGCTAATCACCTTCACCTTGCTATCAAGGCGGCTGCTATAAAACAACCGTGTTGTCAGGGCAAAAGCTCCCCTAGCCCTGGCCAGAGCAGCCTCTACATGTCGATTGAAATATAGATACTGATCCAACCAGATGCCAAGGTACTTTACTACACTCTTACTCGCCAGTGGATGTCCATGGCCCAGCGATCACTGGCTTGCGCCAGTTCTTTCTCGTATCCCTAGAGGCCCAAGACAAAGGGGTTCTAAACAGGATAGTTTCACATTTCTGGAAGTTGATTTTCAGCTTCCAATCATTACAGTAGCAAACATCTTATCTACTGCACCAATGCCGTCCACAGCTGTTGTGTAAATAATAAAATTCGGTACATTTTGTGCGTTGATTGAATATGATTGTGCTGTATGCGTTTTAAAAATCGATCCTCCAAGAGGGATGTGAGAACTTTTTCTGCATTTGTATTTTCCTTCATAAAAATCGCCAACATTCGGCTAAACAAATCCAGCTGTTAGCTCCCGTCCCGTCTTGTGTTTTATTAACTATTAACTCAATTGAAGCTTCAAAATTTAGGATTTTGGTTTGTGGGTGGAAAAACTGTCTGCACTTTTTTCTTGAAGCAGAGTTGAAGATTTACACAAGGAGCAACGTTTTTTCGCAAGTACCATTGTATATATATATATATATATATACATATATATATATAGCAGTCTATATGGCAAGTACTTGAAATAATATTTATCATAATAAGAAAAATCTTAGTTCTTACTATTTCTTATTCACCTATTTTTCAAGTCCTCGATAGTATAGTGGTCAGTATCCCCGCCTGTCACGCGGGAGACCGGGGTTCAATTCCCCGTCGGGGAGATCAGTGGATTACTTTTTTTATTATTATTATTTTTTGTATAGATTGAAATATGGAAATAAGCAATAAGAATGTTTAAAAAGTAATTGTAATAAATAATTACGAGAGAAGCTTAAGCAAGCCTACGAAAATACAATATGCAACGCCTTAAACCCTAAACCACAATGACATTACTTCTGCTCTTGCAGCCGTTCTTAATTTATATTCATTTTGCAGAGGTAAACAAAAAGATATTTTGTTTATGGTGTATTTTATAATTTTTTTAATTGTGTGCGAACAGTAGCATTATGTTCATAAGTGTACTGTGTATGTAGTGAAAGATAATAAACCAAATCAGCTGGTCGTTGTTTGATGGAGAGGTGTTTGGCACTTTTGTAGTAATCGTGCGAACAATGTGCATTCCGATTTCATTGGGAAATGTTGTAACTGTAAGCCCGTCTTCTCGTCTCTTAGTTCTCGTTGTGTCGTAGTTCACCTTTGAAACAACCGGTTTTCTTTTTGTTTAAAAATATATTTTGGTGAGTCTCGTTAACTTATTTTGTATGTATTTCATCTGTGATTTGTTAAAAGTTTTGATTTGCCATTTTTGTTATCAGTGCTCTTTGTTTATGTTGTTTTGAATTATTTTAAGAACTACCTACTTACCTATCTATTCAAGGGCTTAAGTAGGTTGATAAGGTAGTTGATTGGATTTAGAAAAATTGAAACAATATACCTACCTTAATCCAAATTTTTTTTTGGTCGATAATACACTTATTATTTCAAAGGGTGTCCGGAGATATACATACATACATATGTGTAGGTATCAGAGGTCAACAAATCATCGATGAGACATCGCTTGAAGTTAAGGGCAGTGATTTTTGAATAAACGAAATTTGTATTCTGAATTAGGTATTGGTAGGTATAGTAGATATATGTACCTATTTCCATTTGGTTTTTAGTTTGTTAGATTGTTTTTCAATTAATTAATCTTAATTTATTCAAATATCAGTTTCGAATAACTTGTAGAAAGATGAATGAATTTTGGGTGGGTAGGTTGTGTTCGAAAGTTTTACATGCCGCCCCTTGATACAATTAAGAATAATGATAAGAAACAATATGACAGCGCATTTTTGAAGTTGCATAATGATAGGTACCTATATAGTGTACAGTGAAATGTGAATGTGTTTTTGTTTGATAGTCCGGAAGAACTATCCGGAAATAGGTAGGTATTTGAGCCGGCTGATATTCAATGTTACAACCGTTTTTAATTCCGCGAATATTGGAAGTATTTTAAAGTATTTCAATTTACATAAAGGGTCCGCCATCTAACGTTTTTTTTTCAACTAGTGCTTATTTCATGAATGGTAACACTTAGCTCATGTCTGATTTGACAGATAATAAGTTTTATCCTTCCGCTGAACGAATATGGTTTTGTATACGCTGGGATCTATTGCGACATTACTGCCTACGATCGACTTAGAGAAGATGCCGATTTTGCCAAAAAAAAAAATCATCTTTTCAGATGCATTTTGATCCTGGCGGGTATGTAAACAAGCAAAATTGTCGCATTTAGGGCACAGAAAACCGGCACGCATACGTTGAAAAGCTGATACACCCAAAACGAGTCACTGTTTGGTGCGGATTTTGGTCCAGAGGCATAATTGGGCCATTTTTCGAAAATGTTCACAAAAATTGAACAACATTTGGTTTCAACAGGATGGCGCTACGTGCCACACAGCCGAAGCTACACTCGATGTTGATGAAGCATTTTCAAAAAAAAAAAGTTATTTGGCGGACCCGTTAGTTCAATCTGCCCTACAAAAACACAAATTTATTTGTATCTAAATATCTATTTAAATTTTGTACACTAGGTATCGTATAACAGATAAAACGATTCGATATATTCGATACTTTTAAATAACGACTTTTATAAAAAAAATCTTGTACAATTAATCAAATCTGTATGTACTCTTTTTTACTTGCGATTATAGGTAGGTACCTACTATAAAGCAAGTTATGGATTCGTGCAAAAAAAAATTCTTCTAACAATCAAACATGACTTTATAATGAAAGAGAAGTCGAAAAAAGTGGGTCCGGAAATTCCGCCCGTCTGTCTGTTCGCACCTCTACAGCCTAAACGAATGGGCCGATTTGCTTCAAGCTTGGTATTTAGTACCTATTTATTTGGTAGCAATAACATTTTGCACGCAGGAACTTTTTTCAATTTTTTTAAAATTTTCTAAGAACAAAATTGGTTTTCGAAATATTTTGAAAACGGGTTGATTGGATTTTTTTAAAATTATTTTCCCAGATGAAAACTACAGTTTTCCTTATAATGACATACCTAAAAAAATAAAATATTTAAAACGACTTTTTAAAAAAACTGGTCGAACGATTTTCAATATTTTTTTTCTCAGTATACATTTAGTTTTCAAATTTTATTGCATACTTAGTTTTTCCGAGAAAACTCTCAAGCTAATTAAAAAATGATAAAATTTTGTTTAAGTTTTTTTTTAAGTTTTGGTTTTTTCAAAAACGGTTTGTTAAAAATTTAAAAAAAAAATTGTTTTCCTTAAAATTCAAAACTGTAAAAGAAATTAAATGGCTTACTTCATTTTTTCAAAAAAACGTTTTTTTAAGTGATTTCAAATAATTTTTTACCTGCTTTTTTCAAAAATCTCAAGCCCCAAGACCACTGCCGCACATTAGAGTAAGTTTGTGCGACCCAGTCGTGCACTTTATTTCTTTTGTTGTCAAATTAAATCTGTCTTTTAATATTCTGTAATGTAAAAAAGTTTTAAAAAAAATAAATGTTACATTTTTACTAACGATTATAGGTAATTTAGGTAGGTAGATACTATAAGGCAAGTTTAGTATGCGTGAATATAAAAAAATGAGATAACAATCAATGGACGAGTTTATTGAACATTTTCGATAGTATTTTGGTAGGTATTGGCTATCAATTTTTTAAAACAGAAAAAGTCTTTTAGCGTTTGATATCTTTCATATAACGGTTAACCATTCATTGGATTTCTGTAAAATTTTAAATTCAAATTCAAGTTTGACAAATTAATTCTGCATCAACATTTTAAATACCTATTTTTTTCAAATATATGTAGGTAATTTAATTTTTGTTTTTTTTTTTTTAATTTTCAATATTTTATAAAAATTACATTGCATTGCGACTTTCCGTCAATGTGTCCAGGAACTTTGTTTTTTAATTCGTAAAGAGCATCTATACTCTTTGACTTTTATTCTATACTCTTTTAACGTCTTTCGAATAATGTCGAATTCGTTAAAAAAAAATCTGTTTTTTACTATATCACTTTTTGGAAATCTGGATTTTAATCGAGGTTTACACCGATTTGCACACACACTATACTTTATATCTCACTGTAAGTTTTGAAAAGTTTTGTTTTAAAAGTGAAAAAACCATCAAGAATTAAAAAAATATTGAACAATTTTTTTCTCATCAGGCAAGATATATAGGTAGGTACTATAATGCAAGTTATGCATTCGTGCAGATTAAAAATTTTAAGATAACAATCAAACAGGGCATTACGATGATAGAGAAATATATATCAGTTACTGGCAAAATTCTGTCTGTTCGTATGTATTTTGGACTACAGCCTAAACGGTTGGACAAATGGTCTTCAAATTTAGAATTTAAGGTTATTTTGACATTCTACATAGGACTTTTTTAATTTTTTTTTTAGCTCACATATATACGGTACATGATGTATAATAGTTAAGAAAGAGCATATTTTTCTGGAAGAAAAAATAAAGTTGGTTGGTACCGCTATAGGACCCATAGGAGCGTTTTTTGCTTCGTCTTCCTCTAGAACTAGATACCCGATTACAATCGAATTTTATATTCAAGAAGATGATCGTAGCCAAAGTAATTTAACGTTAAAAACTTTTCGAATATTTTTTTTTTATTTTCAATAACTTTTTTTAATTTTTTTTTTTTTGAAATTTAATATTTTAAAAAACGTGCCCACTTGCACTTGCATTTTTTTAAATTTTGTTTTTAAATTAAAGCTATTTTTGTGCTTGATTTTGCATTCTTCAATTATTTCTTGTTAAATAAAAACCGTTTTATTTAAAAACCGTTCTTACGATTTAAAAAAAAATTCACACGTTTTCACATTTTTTAAAGAAATCAAATGGCGTTTACACTTGAAAACTATTTTATTTACTTTTTTCAAACAATCAAAAGTCTGAAAAATCTATAAAAAACTTTGAAGTTCTCTTAAAGTTTTTTAAATTTTATTCGACGCTATGACCGCACATAAGAGCAATTACGTGCGCTCCAGTCGTGCAATTTATTTTTAAGCGATTTTGGTGAAAGTAAAAGAATTCCGTGAAATATTTCCTTTCCTTTTTCCAAAATTAAAATACACATCCGTATAATGATAACGTTATTCTCATTCTTTACTACAAAATATTCGTTAAACAGTTTGCTTAAATGTTAATGTTGATAGACCATTTTCTATGGTCGCGTAAAAAGTTCAGATGGAAAATATGTAAAATAAATAATTATCTGTCAAGATATTGCAGATTTGATTGCCACGGAGATGGATAACAAGAAACGATTTTGAAATTGAATACAAAATAATATTTTTGAAAAATGTGGAATTTTCTTTAAAAATTAGCCACGATTGTTGACGTTGACACATAACCAAAAAGTATGAAGAACCATAGAGGAATCCTCAGATTTTATTGCTTTAATTTTAATATAAGTTTTGGCATTTGGTTGTAGAACCGTTTTTAAACCTTGTTTATTTTTTAATTAATTTTGCTCAAAATGTAAGAAAATTTTAAATCTCTTCTCAGTTTAATTATTTATTAAACATATTTTTTGTAGGTACTTTATGTTAGAATAAAACTATTTGCATCTGTGGCAAGTCTAGTCTTTTTTTTTTCAAAAACCACAGGCGCACATTATGCTCTAAACAAACAAACCTAAACGTTTCTTACTTAACTAGTGATCCTAGATACTTTTAATATAGGTATTTTATATAAAAAAAAAACAAACAAAAAATTACAACCAGCATTCAAGCTATACTATCCCCTATAAATTATTATAAACCATGCAAAACAGTAAAAACTGAAGACACTTCAAGTTCAAGGCGAAACAAATCAAAATGCAAGTTTGATTTGGAGCTCATTAATTAATTTATTTGAATTTGTGCTTCATATGGTTTGAGCTTTGACTTCTCTTTATTTAGCATAAGACAAAAAAACAAAATTAATTAGGCATAGCGATTGGGAGCAGTGTTATCTTTTGGGGTAGACGTATATTATAAAATATAATATCTCATGCCTGTGTTGCATCGATTTGCTTTATGGTAGAAAAAGCAAAAATTCATCATTTAATTACGGTTCACAATTGATATAACAAAGTACTGTCAGAATCGAACGAAACTATCCCTTCTGATCTGTCAAATGAAGAAGTTACCGATGGCCAATAAATAACAAAGAAGTTATTTTCTTCATTACAAACACTACAAAATTTACCGTTCAATTTCTGTTCGTTAAATACAAACGGAAGGTTGTGTATGTGTGGTATGTGTGTTACAAATCTTATCGAAAATTTGAACAATGAAAAATGTGAGTATTCAAAGTCTCGAAGAATTTCCCTTATGAACAAAAGCAAATGGAGCCTATTGTCTGAACCGAAAAAAGCATTTCCTATCGATCTGTCAAATGAACCACAGTACACATGGTGGCCCCCAGAGACCGTTAGTTTGTTTATTTGTTCTAAAAAAATAAATATCGTGGCTATATTTTAAAGTGTTTGCGGTAATTAATTTATAAATAATATTTAAAAAAAAAAGAAAAATATAAAACAAACGTGAGGTGTGTAGTGTTCCTAAATTTTTTTTTGATGTAGGTCTCTAACAACCACCATTTTTAATTTTGTACTGTGCAAAGAACAACTATATGTTAAAATTAAATGAACATTTTCATCGTGTTTCTAAAAACATGATGATTAACTATAAGAAACAATTGTATGTGTGGTTTTGTGGCTATCAAATGCTATAGCTGCCAAATTTACATACGTCAGATTGATTAATAAAACACCTGTGATTAAAGACACTTAACGAAGGCGCATAAGTCCATATACATTTTGTACATTATATCAAAAGCTATCTGACTGTATGATTTTGACAGTAGGGCGTGTTGGCTTTGTCTTGTATTAAATTTGAGCTTTTACCAAATTATTCACGGAATATCTGTCTAATTCTAATTCAGCTGTCAAATTTTTCTCTGCGAAGGTTCATGAATCCATAACTTTCCCTAATAAAAATGATAATCTTATAGCAAATGTCAATTAAATTTTGTTGTGTTTCAAAATAATGTTAAGGCAAATACGTACTTGGGAAGGTATAACGCAGTAAAACGTCGTTATTCGGTATTTTGTTGAGCTATCCTGTAGAACTAAACACAAATTTAGGTTCCTGGTTTTTAAATTTTAATTTTAAATAATATTTAAGTAACAGTTCTTAATTTATATGAAACGTTTTAAAATTAAATTATTTTCAAAATTTCAGGTTTTAATGGAACCCCGATTATTTTTTATAAGCACCTTGCTGATGGTGGTCTGCCATGTAATAAACTTCACAGAAGCTAGATATTCACCTAGCGAAGATGAACAAATTGTTACAGCTTTTCGACAGCGTTTGCTGCAACCCACAGACCATGCTAAAGTTGCCAGACAAATTGTGCACTCTGTCAATTGGGCATCTGTCGGAAGTATTTCAACTGATGAAAAAATCAAAGATTTTCCAATGGTTAATATAATATCGATATCCGATAGTGCTGTTAATGATCCGTCAACTGGCAAAATATACTTCCTGCTAGTTGACTTGGATTTCACTGGGCAGGATTGGAGGAAAATCAATAAAGTGACATTTACTGTAACCAGCGAACAGGATGGAAACTGCTCGAGAATCGATGTTGATCCCATGGAGCCAGTTTGTCAAAGAGCGTATATTAGCGGAAAAGTTATTGAGGTAAGAATTTGAAAAACTAAACTGGCAGTGGCAATAATTGTTTTTTGTTTTGTTTTTTGTAGCTTAAAAATGGCACACAAGAGTTTGATTTCGGATGGAATGCGTTTATTAGCCGTCATCCAGCTACTATCAACTGGGTTGCTGGTATGTTGTGTTTTAAAGAAAATGAAATTCAAAGAATTTTTAATTTACTTCTGAATCTTATTTTCAGAACATAGTTTCTATCTCTGTCTTCTGGATATTCAACATATCTATGTTTTGGATTGGTATGGTGGACCTAAAGATATTCCAATCGATGAATATTATAACGTTGTGTTGGAAGATAAAGAAAGTTCTCAAGAGTTGTAAATTGCTAGTTCCTGTTTTTTTTTTAATAAAGTCTGACTTCCTGTTTTACAACTAATATATGTAGCTTTTTTCGCGTACTTCTTGTTTAAAAAATGAAAACATTCAACATTTTTTTAAATGAGAGAAAAATCTCTCACTTATGGAAAAGTATGCGAATGCGAATGCTTTTTGTGTAAATTCAACTTTATTTTTTTTTTGTACGGTCGGAAGTAAGCGGAAGCTAGGGTCAAAACCGACCGAAACTATTTAATCCTTTTGTCAAACGAGCACGTCTACCCATAATGGACGGAATGCCGCGGAAGTATATGTCAAATTTTCTTCATTACAAACACCATCAGAAGCCAGCTGTTAAGTTTTCGTCTGTAAGTAAAACTCATCGAAACGGAGCATTCCGCCATTTAGGGCACAATATACGAATTACTTGTTCTCGCTCATTTACGGAGGTAATGTACGCTTTCAAGTACGGAAATAAAATTGAAACTGAGAGTCATTTCGGGTTGGTTCGGTTGGCGCGACAGCTCCTTAAGGAGCCAAGGCCTAGTGACTTATACTCTCAACCATTCCTGTGTGTGTGTTGTTACTCTGCAAGAATGGAAGGGACCTACAGTTTACCGCCGAGTCCGAACGGCTACATGAGATGCACTTTTTCGAGACAAATTTTACTCTTGGAGGTTTTGTCAGTTCCTCGCAAGAGGCAGTACCCCAGAAAAAAAGGTGGCTATGAGCTGGATTTGAACCCAGGTTCTTTCGCTTAGCAGTCCGACACACTAACCACTAAGCCACGGGGCACTACGGGTTGGTTATACAAATCACATGTATTCGCACTGTTTCGTACGGCAATTCCAATTCTTCAATTAGAGCCTTTGTATATGAAACCTATTGTAGTCATTGCTGCCACCCTACTCCTTTAGGAGCTAAGCTCCAAAGGAAAATATACTGCGCAGCAACACGATTCTTTTCCTCTTTTAAAAATGTTGATGACTATCCAAAGATAACTTTAAACGCGTCTATCAAGAATTTTAGAAGCATAACCATGTTCAGTCTGTTCAGTCTGAATGCATTCACCGAGGATTTAAAATTATGTCGGTTCACCGAGCCTGCTCTAATCTGCGCTAGGCAGGTAGATCGAGAGCCCGCAACAGATTTTTGCCTGAGAGGAAGCCAAATGATATTGATGTTACAAACAATCCTCCTCAAGGTGATAACACCATCAATCGTCTGCCAACCATAGAGGTAGCATTACCGAGTAATGGTGGGTTAGAAGTACCATCTTTCTGGACATAGACCTAGTGAGGGAAACCACTTCAAATGCATCACACCCCAACGCCCTCGATTCATTGAATGCGAAAATGTTTGTGACAGGCCGCCAAGCCCCTGACAGACGCCGCCGAAAACGCATTTTTTTGTGTTTTTAGACTTTTGGGAAACCAGTCAAAATTAGTCGCGCCCAAAAGCTTACTTACAGTTCTTGGATACCATTCAAAGATAAGCCTTTACATTTTAAAATGATTGGACACAGGAACTTCATAGATACATTTTCTTCATTTTAACACCGACGTAATGTCTTTTGTCTGCGGTCAGTGCTCAACCAAAATAGCCACCACTTAGGCCATTTTCGGTCGTACTGTAATGTTCGTCCCTTAGCCGTACTACATGAATGTGGAATGCTTTATCCAGCTCTTTCTTTTCCTCGGCTTTTCCTAATGCTCGCTCTGTGTCATGGCATAATAAGGCTACCTTTTTAAACCCTATGAGTGCGCGTTAATTATACAAAAATTTTATATTGTAAAATCTACTGGGGTATATTGCAGTCTACTGCGCTTTTTTCTCATATATACTGCGCTTAGTCATCTATAGGGTGGCAGCACTGATTGTAGTATCATGAGGCAGCTTCTAGTTAAGCGAAGTAGAGCCGCAACGTCGCTGCAATAGCTTTTTCTGTCAACACGATATACATTTGTATGGGTTTTGGAGAGTAGAAAGAAATATAATGATGACAGAATAGGTTGTATGGTTTGTTTGAAAAAAGTCTTTAGTTAGAACGAGTACAAGAATAGGCAGAAATAATGAATAATAAGTACGAGTGAAATGTTCAAAAGTGACACTAGACCATATGGTATGGTTGAGTAAGGGAAACAAAAATTAGTGGATTTCGCTTTGATTTTTCGTCTTCAATTATTTTTTGGATTTTGCATTTTTCAAGAAATTTTGTTATTTCTGTATTTTTTGTATTTCTTATACCGAAGTCAATTACCAATGTTGCCATATTCGGATTTGACTGTTTAAAGTTTTAATGTATATGGTTTAATAATAATTTAATTTTTATAATTAATATATATAAACTCGTTGGTACTATGTTGTTGGTACAATAGTATTTTGGTACTAGATTTTTAGTACTTAGTACTAGAATTTTGTACAATCGTAGGTTTGGTACTATATTTAGTACTACCTTACTACTTCGTAGTAGATTAAGTACTATATTTTGTAGTTAGTAGTATATTTAGTAGTATATTTAGTACTATATTTAGTTGTGAGTAGTAGATTTAGTACTAGATTGTTTGACATGATAAGTGCAGATACTCTAAAGCAATAACATAGCTACAAATATCTGCAAACAATGTGTTTTTATTTGTAAAATAAGTAACTAGGTAGGTACTTCAACTTAAATTATTTTTTTTGCAGACTTAAAAAAATTGATATAATAATCAGACATGGTAACCATACAAAATTGTACACAAAAAAACCAAACCAAATATCAAATTTCAACAAAAATCGTTATAAAGGTAAATTTCATCCTGTTGCCGTATCTATAAGAAACCTACCCAAAAACAGTGTATTTCCAAGGCAGAGATGAACACTCGCCTATTCTAAAGAAAATGGTAATGAAATAACATGTTTCCTTCTGACTGCTATTACTTTATATACATCTTTGTTGTTCTGTCTTTTTCTAACATGGCATATGTGTTGAATACATTTCCCCGACTAAAAGTCTACGTTGCAGTCTCCACTCAGAGAAAAACTTTAGGGAGATGTAGACGAACTAGAACTAGAACTAGCGCATTGAATACGAACAAACAAACAAAATATATTAATTTGTATACATATATGTACATATAATAGATATCTTCCTCTGTAGTCATACAAATTATGACAAAGTTAAGTATTTAGTATATACTCGTTATATTATACTCGTTATAATTTGACTCGCTCGAAAATTAAGAATGTCGTCAACAATTACCATCTCTAACAAAATACCCCGACGATCTGTCATATATTGGGCATTGTTTTTGACAGTGACATTTTCATTTACCAACAAAAAAAATCGAGTTTTCTTCTGGCCAAACCTGCATCTGAACATGTGGAATTTTGTTTTTAGCTGTTGCAGTATTTAATTTTCTCCTTCTATATTCATTAACCGACTTGCATTTAAAATTCTTTGCATATTAAAAAAATTAAATGTCTGGAGTAAAGTGTAAAAACTGCGGGTCGACGGACATCGAAGTCGATAACGCTCGCGGAGATGCCGTCTGTACGAATTGTGGTTCGGTTCTCGAGGATAATTTAATTGTATCGGAAATACAATTCGAAGAAGCTGGCCATGGAGCCTCCGCTATGGTTGGCCAGTTTGTTGCTGCCGATTCGACGGGCGGTGCAACAAACTATGGTTATGGTAAATTTCAAGTTGGCTCGTGCAACGAATCACGAGAGGTTACCATCAAGAAGGCCAAAAGAGAAATCACTCATTTGTGCCATCAGCTGCAGCTTAATCAACATTATATTGATACATCGTTGAATTTCTTTCGAATGGCTCTAATGCGGCACTTGACTCGTGGACGTAAGAGTACTCATATCTATGCAGCTTGCGTCTACATAACATGTCGAGTCGAAGGAACTTCTCGTAAGTTTAAAAACTTGCTTATTCAGTAAAAAGCACTTGTTTTCATTACATTGTTTACTTACTTAATATCAGATCTTCTTGTGGATATCAGCGATGTTCAGCAGATTTGCTCCTATGAACTAGGACGAACCTACTTAAAACTGTCCAATGCATTATGCATCAACATTCCTTCAGTTGGTAAGTCAATTTCCAAGTGTGTTAACGTAACGATTTACAATGTTCTTATTGCATCAGTTGGCTTTTTCTTTACTTTTAATTTTTCCAAGAATTATCAATTCGTATTAACCCTTACGTCGACCTGTAATATTGGTGCGGACGTTAAGCGTTCAACCAATACTAGTGCTGTGTCAAGTTCGAATCCCACTTGCGTCATGCTTTTTTTTATTCTATAAAAATCGTAAAACTTGTGAGTTATATTAAAGTCAAATGAAGAAATGGAAATATTCTTCAAGAAATCGGATTTTGTATTGATTTCTATAAAAAGTAATAATTGTATTTTATTGAAACAAACATTAAATCAAAGTGTACACGAACGGAGGCAAGAAGGAAAAAGAAACAAAACTTGCGCAAAACAAAATTAATCATAGGTTCAATAAATCTTTTTCACTTCACACAGTAAGGTCATGTTATAGATATCTGGACATACATGTGCATTGCACTTATTGGCCAAAACGGTCTAAAGTGTAAACTGCTAAATTTGGTGTTCAAATCAGCCAATGTGCCATGGATATAAATACAGTTTTCTTGAAAACCGTTTCAACTTTAACAATTTTTCAAAAGCTTAAAAATACATTCTTAAAAAAACTGCATTCCAGATTTTTTACACAAAGGTTTTAAAAAAGAACGATAAATGGACGTTTCAACCTTTTCTTCTGCTTTAAATCGACTAGTATGATCTCGACTGGGACAACAAAACCCAGTTCCCTCTTTCAGCAAGTAGCTCCACCTGTGTGGAGTATCCGTTCTGACCCGTCCAATATCCATTTTTTTGTGTGTTTGATTTTTCTTTAACGAAACCACCCAGGGATTTGCATGATCTAAAGCTTGCCAAGGACAGTCGTATGAGGTGCATGCACAAAAAATACGAAAAGAAAAATAATCGAAAAGAATATATTTGCGCAATTTGTGATTCGCGTGTGCTGTGAAATAAATATCAACTCGCGTCTGTTGGGAAAACGAAAAAAAATAGCCACTCGCTTCGCAAATCCCTCTTACGTCCAAAAACAACCTTTGTTTTGCTTAACTGCCTCTGCTGGCATTGTGTGACCTGATAAAATGTTTGCACTAAGTGAGACTAAGGTTGGAGTAAATACTGATTTATCAGAATGGGTATAGCTTGGTGCCTCTACTTTTTTCTCATCATGGTCTCGTCATTTATGTTATGAATGATATTGCTTTCCAGAGCCTTCCACAATATGGACAATGTTCCAACACAGACTTTAACTTCTTGTGCCTCAAGGAGCTATCAGGCTCAAAAAAGGAAGTTTCCGATCCGACAAAGCCAACCCTACAGAGGAAAATGGGAAAAAGCACAAAAAAGCAAGGAACTCATGCAACTCCGTTATTGAAAGAACCAAATTTTTGCATGACCAAAAATTAGGGCAGAAAATTCTGCGGTGTCCAAAAGGCAGTAAAAATTGTTGGTCATTTAAAAAAATATTAAAAACTCCTCAACATCTTCGGTTCCAACGCTCATCGACAATAACAAACCAATTCTTCAGAGAAGGCAAACTTGCTCGCCGCCCATTTCGCTGCCAGCTCCACGCTGCCGCATAGCAACGTTGCCCCTCCTGTACTTGAGAATGTAAATTTTTCCATGGGATAGATTTTTTTCCGTAATCGTACAGTAGCAAGAGTTCTCAAAGATCTCGATATACACAAATCTGCTGGCCCGGATGGTATACCCCCGATTCTTCTGAAGAGGTGTTCTTCCACACTGTCAAAGCCACTGCGTAATCTTTTCCATCGTTTCTACTCTTCTGGAATCTTTCCTAGAAGATGGAAAACAGCATTTGTCCAGCCTGTCCCTAAGGAAAGGTGACCCATCCTCCCCCTCCTCCTACCGACCCATAGCACTGACATCCCTTCTTTCTAAGGTCATGGAAACACTGATTAACCGTCAGCTTAAGGAATATTTCGAAGATCGAAAGCTTGACCGTCAGTATGGCTTCCGCAGCAACCGTTCCACTGGTGATCTGATGGCATATCTCACCGAACAGTGGAACAAATCTTTACATCGCTTTGGTGAAAGTAAGATTATTGCTCTTGATATCTCCAAGACATTTGATAGAGTTTGGCATGAAGCTCTCTCTACTCGAAAATGCGTGCTTTTGGGATCGATAATACTCTTGTTCGTTGGATTAGAAGCTATCTTCTGGACCATTCCCATAAATAACTGCTGGTGTTCCCCAGGGCTCTGTTCTGTCTCCGACTCTTTTCCTCTTTTTATAAATGATCTTCTGTCTGTTACTTCTAATCCACTTAACTGTTTTGCTGACGACTCTACCCTCAGCTTTTCATATTCGTTCGGTAATTCACGTCCTTCGCCTTTGAACGTACAATTGCAACGGTGCCGTATGTCAAGCCATTGTATATACATTTTCTATAGTACTCTCATGGTGGTCATTTTTCGCCTGGCCATCTTCCTGGTTGATTCAGAACTAGCTCTAAATAGTGGAGACGAGAACCTTTACCGATATTTTACTAGTATTTAATAAACTTTTATTGTCTGTACTTATTCTATATTCACACCAATTGGCAATTTCAGCACGCCTCATTGCGACTTGATTCAGAACTAAAAAATGATACTCCATGATAGTACTATATGCAGTGTATATACAAAGGTCAAGCTCATTAAACTCCGATTTATACAGCATTGTCAAATGGGATAACAGGAATCGTGTGGAGTTTAATGTTTCGAAAACTCAATGCTGTCTTCTGTCGTTAAAGCTAAACATACCCCTAATGCCATTGTCCATGAATGGCACTTACATCGAAGAAACCGAAAAGCTCTCAGTAATCGGTATGTATGTCAACGACGACCTCCGTTGGAACGACCATATATATGAGATCGCTAAGAATGCTGCTATGTGCTTAGGTTTTCTGTATCGGTGTAAGAAGTATTTTTCTCCTTCTGATCTGGCTACAATTTATTAAGCGTTTATACGCCCTAAACTCGAGCATAACTCCCACCTCTGGGCAGGTGCTTCGCAAACATCGCTTCACCTACTTGAAATCGAGCGTTAAGATTGATAAGAAAATAGAACTTCCGCTGAAACAATTGCCCCTCTCGAACACGACGCAATGTTTCATGTCTTTCCTTTTTTTTTTTTTTTATTTTATTTATTTCATATGAATCTTGTTTACACGTAGATAAAATAATATCTTATCGTTTCTTTTATAAAAAAATGTTCACTCGAAGTAGCCAGCTGCATTCCTCCCCTTAAAAGTTTCTCCCGTAATACTCGTCTCGCAAGGAATGCCCATCAGTTCACCCTTGAGCCCAATTTCGGACGTACCGTGAAATATAGGGATTCTTTTTTTAGCCACGAATTGGGAATGGTTTACCCGGCGAGGTTTTTCCTTGCCATTACAATTGGAATGCATTTAAAATCAATGTTAATCGACACCTTCTGTCCCTCCTTCCCTAACTTCCTATGCTCGCGCAGTGTATTAACATTATAAGGGCAACATAAATCCCTGTGCGGCTGCTAATTATAAAAAAAATGCATAAGTGGAAAAGTCTCGAGGCGTTAAAGTGTTGCTAGGCTGATCTTGGTGTTCATTGCCTTGATGTGATTTTTCTTTTAGTCGCCTCTTACGACAAGCGTTGGGAGGCGTTGCAGGAATATTCTAACTCGAATCAAAGATTTTCTTTTTTAAGCTGACTCCTATACAACAGTAGCCTGACAATTTTAAGAACTGAGGATGAAAATCTCGAAAAAAAGGTTTTAAAAATCGGAAGAAAATCAAAATATCCTACTGATATTACAAATGTGAATGTTTGTATGTTTGTTCTATAATCACGCTTGAACGACTTAACGGATTTTAATGAAATTTGGTAGGTAGATGGATGAGGTGCTGGATTGAAACATAGGCTTGTTTTTATTCTAAAAAATGTCCGATTCCTGTGGAAGAGGCTTGAATGTGAATTGATGTGCACATATTTGGAGGTTTGTTTGTTATGCTTCCTTGCCTCATAGACTTCTCAAATTTGTGAAGCTTGGTAGATAGAAAAGTCGAAGGATTCACTATACCACAACACACGCTACTTTTATTTAGAAAAAAGCACGGTTCCTGCAAGAGAAATCTGAATAATTATCTTCAAAGTGTTTTAAATTAAATAATGAAAATCATTTAATTTAAGCTAAAAAGCTAGCTTTGACAAAAACGAAAAAATAAACGATGTTTACAAAATTAAAACAGTCATGAACATTGTCATTAAAATTGGAGCCTTGCGGAAAACCTCACGACCGATTCCACAGTGCAACGCTGTCAAGATTAAAGCAGTCAATGAGGGCAAATCTATGTATATGCTGTCATCAAGAAAAGAGGACATTCTATACTGAACCAAATACAGAGGCGTCAATTCAATGATTATCGCCCTTAAATCTTTAATCCTGTATTGTGTGAACGCCTAAAGCCATTCTTCAACAACCTGATAGGTTCATATCAGTGTGATTTTAGGACAGAAAAGCCCACTCCACACTCACATTACGGCAGATCTTGGAAAAAAACCAAGAACTTCAAATCGATATCCATAACCTCTTCATAGATTTCAAAGCAGCATTTATAGAGAAGAGTTATAGAGAGCAATGTGCAGTTTCGGCAGCCCTGTCAAACTCTTCCGTAGGCGATGTGCTGTTAGGCGACTTCTTCAACATCATACGTGAAAGAATAATGTAGAACTCTTATGCCAACACCAAAGGCACAATCTTTCAGAAGTCCGTCCAATTACTCGCATATTCACATAATCGGAAGAACCAGCGTGATGTCAATAGCACTTTTGTTAGTATTAAGACGAAAGCAGCAAAGAAGGCAAAACCAGCGCGGAGGAGAAATAGAGATTCAAAAGCGCACCCAAGTGGAAAAGGACCTCGACCGACTTCATGTACAAAACTGGATGCAGCTACTTAGGGGCCAAGCTGGCCGGAGAAACTTGTTGGTTGAAGCCCAGGTCCACCCCGGACTGTAGCGCCACCTAAAATAAGGATATGGTGGCTGGTGGGTTCGATACTCACTACCAATTCGTTGGTATTCTTCAAGATCTGGCGCAATGTAAAAGTTTGGCCGGTGGCCACAAATTAAACTCTGGATAGAATCTTATACGCGAAGAAAAAAGACTAATGTCCTTGTAAATAATGCAGAGGAGAGGTTGCCTTTATTGTTGATCGGGCAGATAATACTGAGGTTAAAATCATCGGGCATACTTGGTGTATGCTCCTGGCCAGGTCTTTCCCAGCTTTTTAAAAAATTCCGGTTGTAGCCCAACTGCTGCCTTGTTCTTGTTTTATTTTATTTTGGTCGAGGAGGTCAAATTCTTGCTTTTCATCCAGATTGGCTTGCAGTCCTTCTATAAAAGTTCCGTTTTTGCTTTCTCCGCCTCTGCACAATCCGATTCGAACTATTGATTTTTAAGCGATGGTTATGGGAAATACAGGGCGCAGCATTTCGAATGGCTTCTTGATATCGATACCACTTGACCTAACGGGATCTGTCAACAAAAGGAGTAGATTGCTTTCTAGTTCGAGGGATACTCAATCGAATATGTTGTTGCGATCAATTCCGGGGGTTATTCCCAAATGCGAGACGGATCGCTTTAGAAGGCGCATTGTTATTTTCGTATTCCCAAATACGATCCGTTTTTTCATTCGACCAAAAGTAAAGCGAAAGCACTTTTCAATGTAATTTTTCAATTGAAATTGAAGGCGATAGGTATATTTAGGTGACGGATTGCTGGCGGGTTACTTGTGAATCTTTAAAAATTCTAAATGTTTAATAAAACTTAGAATACTAAAATTTGGTATTTAAACAGCCTCTTTATTATAATTATAATTTTTTGCGTGACTTTTTTCTTTCTTCTTCACGATGTGTAATGTTTTAATTAGAGCCATAGCAATTTACTAATCCTACCCAACACCCTTCATAATATGAACCCTCTGCTAGGAATCTAAGAGAAGCGCCCAGTTTCAATATGGGACTTAAAGTAGAAAATCACGCTTGACAACCCACTTTGACAATTTGTAAAAGTTCAATTGTACACAAAAATATAAAAAGATAGTCACAATACTGCTTTTCCTACAAACCCTTCGCTTGGCGTACGTAAGGATAACGTAACAAAGCGAGTGATATAAAAAAAAGTTCGAATTGACTGAACTTTTGCTCGCTTTCTGACATTTTACTCAATGAATACGTTCAAATTCGATTTTTTTTATTTTTACAGTAGGTTCCCAATATTTTCTCATTCATGATGACAAAACGAGAACAGCGCTCTAAAGCTTTACATACGTAACGGGACGAAGTTAGTTCTAAAGCGTGTATGTATTTTAGCCATCACGCTTTACAACCGACTTCGACAATTTGTAAAAGTTCAATTATACACAAATATATAAAGATAATGGCCCCGTTCGGTATCTCATAGAAGCGCTACCAAAGTATTGCATTGTTGTTGTAATACGTGTAAAAAGACAGCTGATCAACAGCTGATGACCATAACAAACAACGAAACATATGATCTCCAAATCGAAATACAAGTAGCGCTAAATTTCTGATATACTTTGGTATCGTATGGAACAGCTGACCACGAAATTTCTTGCCTTCCTACTTCATTTTCGGCATTAAAAACACACTTTTTGAATCCACTTAATTAGTTTTTATTATAAAATGAACAAATTTCAAATATCAACAATTAACTCTAACAAAGGATAAAAAAATGTAAATGTAAACATTTAAATGATGATAAACAGCTGTCAAATGCTTACAAAATATTATCGGAATTTGGGAAAAATAATTGCAAAATTGGAAATAAGCATTGAAAAAATTGAGAGACAGAGTGCAAAAAGTGGAAATGGATATGGGAAAATTGGAATGATCATTTTCGTCCATTCGCATTTGAGAATACCCAAAAGCAAAGAAGATCGAAATTGAGGTAATGCTTTCAATACGATCCGCTTCGTTTTCTAGAATAACCCTACCGATTGAAGGCAACATTAAATTACCTCTGTAAAACTATTGATCGTGTAAGAGCTTCATTGGACAATGGATATTCATATGTGCAGTTTGGTAACAAACAGGTAGTGATCAAAGTCGACATTAGCTCTTAGGAACTTATTGAAATCGAGACTACTGGATAATTGCCTTCCCATGATTGACAGCATTATCTATTTAAGAGCTTGTTCGACCATTGGGTGACTGCCACGTGCCATATTTGTACCCATTACAAAATAAAAGGGCCTGATTCCGTTCCTGGAATTGATCGCTGTACCAAAGATGTCTTTATTCCCAATTTTGACGTTAGAGTCTCCCAAGAGTATTTTAAAGTCAAGAAGCTCGTAGAACCGTTCTTTAGTAGTGTCGTATTTCTCTTCTGTAGGGGCATGTGCACTAATAAGACTAAAGGAGGTGGAATATTGCCTTGATATGGATTGTCGTTACTGTCCCCTTGCAAAGGCAGGCCCTTTAATACAAATCACAGTTTTTTTCTTCTATCCTGACTCGCGAAAATAATAAAACACAACTTTATAAACTTGATAAATGTTTCAATTTTTTTTAATGAATATCATAAAAGTACAGTGCTTAAATTGAAACCTAAAATATAACTTATACCCCCTTTTAATTGCCCTTATTTGCTTTGAAGCTTGTTTTTTTTTTTAAATATAATTTGGTCCTTTCCTTTTATTAAACAAACAAAAGCAAATGAACATAAAACAAAATTGAAACAGTTTATAGTATAAAACAAAAGTTTTGTATAAAAATGCAAAAAAAACTGATATTTTCTTGTTTTGTATTATAATAATAATTGAAGAAGATTATAGAATATTATAACTGTGATTATAAGAACCTACAAATGTTGTGCAAGAAATTGAAGTTTTATTTATTTTGTATGGCCTGTATTGCCTGAGCAATATTGTTGCTGAATTGCATATTTGATTAATTTTATTAGCCAATTTATTGCCCAAACAATACGTTTGACTGAAAAACTCTACAAAGTTTCTAAAAAGAAGTTAATTATAACTTTTATGTAATAATAAGTTGAAGAACTTTAATTCAAGAATCTAATTTCATTTTAACAATTGTTTCTGTTTTTTCTCTTATTTGTTTATTTCAGTTTTTGTTTTTTATTTGTATACTTAACTTTTGAGTAAATATTTTGTGTTTTCATTTTAACTTACAACTAGTTTGGAAATAAAATAGTAATTCGATTACTTTTGTTTTAACATTTTATTCTTGTATGTAATAATAATTATTATTGTAGATAGATAAATATGTATTTTGTCTTTTAATTATATTATCTGTGCTTCCTCTTTTAGAATTTTCGTATTTGATTGCCTTTTTAGTTTTATTTATTTTTTTTTTAGAGAAAAAATTAAATACTAAATCGGTTTTTTGGTGCAAAAGAGATGTAGAAAAATGCGGCATACAAAAACGCAAAAAAAAAAATTGACAGTGTTATTGATCTAAGAAGATGATGCTGTACTGGGGGCAATGTATTTGATTTTGTTTTGCTGGCCAACATGCTGTTTGTTGTTGACGGTGCTGGTTCAACCTATTCCGCGCTTTAGCTTAGCTAGCAAAAAAAACTTAGGTCTGATAAGAACGAATCAGGGGCAGTGGAATACTACACATCGTGAATGACATTTGTGCTCTAACATTTATTAGCTGTTTTGATCTGCTACTGTTCTAAACGGCTCGGCTCTATTCTAACCTTCAAAAAAACACACAAAAGGTATGTCACTCAATGCAAAGGGGATGTTATTGCACATGACACTTAAAGGTCATTAGCCAGACGTCATTTAAAGAAGAGTTCATTGAAAATTGAAGTATAATTTTGAGACTAATTAATAAAATTAGTTTTCACTTTATTCAATAATTAAACTCAATGCTGTCTCTTTTCGCCGGACAATATAAATCTAATTCCCTGACTTGCATAACCGCGAAGTCTATTCTCTAGAACAGTTACATCTTTCATAAGAATGCCAGCGGTTCACTTTTTTGCACCAATAATAAAAAAAAAAGTTCCCCAAATAAAGTATTATAATTGGATATTTTAAATGCTTAAACACTTATGTATTATTACTAAGCGACATGCCTAAGCTATCATAAAAAACAAACATCGCAGTAATCAAGGTTTTTGTGCAGAAAAAAATGCATACATAGTATTTAATATAAAAAAAAGTTATCAAACTTATTCGAGTCTTATATTCTTTCGTAGTTAAAAAACAAAAAACAAGAACAACTAACCAATAATTGTTCTCTCAAAAAATAACCTTAATTCGCAGTCAATGCACCACCTTCATCGCAATTGCCTGACGGTGATGTGCAATGGGAGTTAGTTGGACTATTCAATGGTGTATTAGTCGTTGGTCCATAGAATATCAACTCAGGTATTTGTCCACCTTGAACTCCAGTGCCATTTGTACTCTCCGATGAACATTGAAACTGAAATGTCACATTACCCATGCAAACCTCAGACATACCCTCTTGACCGAAGAAACTTAATTCATTGCCATCGAGAATCACAGATGCTGTATAATACCACTCGGGTTCAATTTGTATTGGATTCTCGAAGAAAACATGAAAAGTATTGCTCGATCCATCGGAAAAGAATTTCGTATCATTTTCCGCCAAAGTTCTACCCAATCGTTTGAGTTCAATTTTGACACTATAATTGGCCGCACCAGTCGATGATCCATAAAGGCCAAAGCCAACAATAAAAATCCTTCGATCTACAGAGAATTGTATGGAATCACAGCGTCCACGGTAGCGCCACTGGTTGGAGCGATAAGCACACGATTGAAAACGATGGCAAACCTGAGTTTTCAGTCCAGCACGACATTTTGTCGGATAGTTTAGATTTGGTTTGGCCTTGGCGGTAAAGTGCAAGAATATATCGATTGTCTCTGGAGAAGTTAGTATGCCCGTTTGGGCAACACCATTGGCAAATTCCTCCAAAGTCATTGTGGGAATGCGTATCAAATGCAAAGCCGGTCCTAGGACATTTCTTTTGTTTTGTGGAGTCGTATCGATTTCCATCTTCTGACAGGCATTTAGTGCCCAATTGAGAGCTGCTTCGAAGAGATGGATCTCTTTGCAGTTGAGCGTTTCTCGTGACAGAATCGATTCGAATGTTTTCAAATCGATATCAACGAAGCCTTCGGATTTAATAGCCATTTCCGCCTGAAAAAAAATTGAAATTATAAAATTTTTCTTCAATTTTAATTCTTTATTTGTTTACCTGTGCGTCTATTACTTCCCAGCATCTCTGCATCAATTCTGGCTCCTCGAATAGACGGGATTGACTGAGAAGTAGACAGGCGTTTTTTGCCGTCAAACTGACTTCCAAATAATTAACACAAGCCCTTGCTAAATGCGGCACAATGTACTTTTTGGCAGCATACAACGTTGCCAGAATGTTATCAGGTTCCAATTGAATTTCATCACAATACAAGTATCTGCAGAGAAATTAATTTGAAATAAAACAAAGAATTCCCTTGTTACATCATTTTACCTTAATAAAGTTAGAAAAGCTGATGGTTCAACATCGGGCACTTTGATTTCCTGTTTATTCTCTGCCAATCCTCCATAAAACATGGCATAAAATACTGAACTTCCCGTTGCGAGGATATATTTGTGTGCAGGAATTGTTTGAATATTATCTAAAGGATTCAAGTTTAATTTCAATAAATATGTTTTTAAGAAAATAAAAACCAACCATCAGATCCGACGACAAATTTAACATCAGACATTAACTCATTATTGAACATAGCAGCATTGCGCTCCAGTACAGTTGCTTTGGTTGCTTGCCAATTCGGATCGGCTGTATCAACTGCATTGGATGATCCATTACTTGATGGAAGACAAAATGATGGTGAACTGCTTATGGCACCAGGCGATGCCAGCGGTGATGATGGGGCGCTAATTGGTTGTGTGATTTGTATATTATCGCGCTGATGGTGTTGTGCTTGTTGTTGTTGCTGTGGGTTCTGCTGTTGTTGGTGTGTTGCAGAATTGTGCGGTGGCGACAAGAGTATCCCGCCATTGTTGATTGTTTCCACTGAAATTGGGGAACATGATGAGTTTTTAAATTAGTGTGTTTTTTATTGTATGTGCAAAGGAGAGAATATGAAAGCAAGTGTTCAAAGGCAGGAGTTTATGTGTAATTTTCTTATTAAGTTGACTCAGTGTCTTTCAACATTTTTTTTTTTTAATGTTTATGTTATCATCTTGAAGGGGGTGCCTCTGGGTAATAATATTCAATTGTCCTGCACAAATTTCTCTTAAAAAAGTGCTTACCTGACCTAAAAATGTAAAACTACTTTTGCGTCTTAAGAGTACCCATATCAGATGTACCTAATCATCGCTACTTACAGAAAATAATCTTTCCCTAAAAACAACAATTTCTTGATCAAACAAACCTTGTCTATTTAACTGGACATTTTTAATTGAAAGCAGCAATAAGAACATTCAATAACTAAAAGTAAATAAGACTAATTGCCTTATCATGCGTTTGAATGTTAAGTTTTTGTTTTTCCAGTAAAGTTAGATAGTAAGTAGGTAGATGCTTGTTTTGTGTTTCAAGGTTAACGTTTTGTTTATTTTCGTTTTTTTTTATTGCAAAACAACTACGACGCAGCAGAGTATAGCAGCTTGACAGTCGTATGAGTTGTGTGAACTGAACTTGAATATTGATTACGTCGGCGTCAGTTTATTTTCATGTTTTTTACTTTGTCGTATTGGGTATTGGTTTGGGGAATAAAAATCGATAAGATAAACGCTTGCATGTTTTTCCAAATCTTTTACGACTTGAAAGATAAACAAAATCAAAATGAAAACAATAGAAAATAATCTATTGTATATACACTGATTCAATGTATCCAACACTTACCATTCATCCAGGCTTGAATTTGTGAATGAGACATGCTTTCTTGATTCCGTTTTACAGATTTTAATGGAAGTCTTGGGTTTGAATTTGGTGTTGCCATTCTAATTGGCCGTCAAATGTTTACGAATTTACACTTTTCATACAATAGTTTCATAGCTTTCAATATGAAATGATAAATTAAAATGCAAAACTAGTCAGAAATGCACACAATTTTTTTTAGTTTTTTTTTTAATATTAATCGCTCCAGCCAGAAAAAGAAGACATTTTTACACGACACAAGAAAATGTACAAAAGCGAAGTAAATTGTTTTGACACATCAGAATACAAATAAATACCCCCACTATGGTATTCGTGGGGCATTTTTAATTGTCATTTCAAGCTGAGGGGCGTTGTTGGGTGTTAATGCAGAAAAAAGTAGTAGAAGAGTGTAATTTGATAATATGAATGACCGTTACAATTTGAAAAAAAATTAAAATGCATTTTGTACTGTGCATGCTTAATAAAACACGTTTTCAGTGATATAATATTAAATAATTTTGATTTTGCAATTTTCTTTTAATTTGGAGACATTTTCATTTTATATTGCTTTGTCTTTTTTTTACAAGATAAGTGTGGGGTTTAGAAAAGTAGAAAGGAGGTATGGAGTGACGAATGAACATTTTGAGTATTTTTCTTCTATAGTCCTGAGTAGAGTCTGAGTTGTCAAAAAGTTGTATACGAGTTCAGAATTAACTGGCTGAACACAATGACGACGGAACTGGAATACGCATACGGAACTGCAAACATTGAATACACACGAACTGTATTTTGCGAACACAATGGTACGTTACTGCATACGGAACTGCAATACGCATACGGAAAGGTTGGTTAACTTTTAACTTTTACGTACAGTAAATTTGACATTTTGTCTGATGCAGAGAGAAATTATGAAAGAGAGAACAATCTTTCGTACGTCTGTCCCTCCCAAACCCTTTTATTTAGTATACCTGAAATAACACCAGATGATTCCATTCTTCTTAATGATATTTCAAGTCGTTGTATAAGAGTTTCTTCTCTTTTTTATCATTCACCCATTTTTTAATTTAAATGTCAAAGTTACTGTACGTGCATTGTGTTCCGATTGAAATTGGTACGTACGACAAATTTGACAGCTGTTCCGTACTCCTTTTCCGTAATGCAGTTCCGTTTTTGCATTGTGTTCAGCCAGTAAACATTCATTGCCATTAGGAGCAAGATAGTCAACGTCACTTTTGACAAGCCTAAAACCGAAAACAGATGTGCAGTTGTTCTCACGCATAACTGCGCGCAGAACCGCATCTAAAACAGATATGCATATTTTTTGACATTTATGTATTGCTGTATTAATGCCGAAATGCAGCGCTACCACTGGACATTATTAAAAAGTTGCAAAAAATTGTTATACTGAAGAAAAAAATGTCACTTAAAAATAATGTAAATAAAATCAAATTTGTGTGGATATTAAATTTAGAGAATAAAAATTCCAACAAATCCGGCAAAAATTTGATTTTTTTAAGTATCGTATTAATGTAAGTGAACGAAAAACATAATATTACCATAAAATCTATGATGAAGTATTTTCTTAAAAGTGGTGGCAAAAGTGTCACAGCGGTAACGCTGATTAACAAGTGTGGTATATATCAGTAATGCCAGATACCTTTTATTTACAAATTTTTTTTGTGTGTTGTGGCTGCAATGAAACTAGGCAGCCAATTTAGAATTAGAGACATCGTGCAGTCTCTGGGTTGGTCGGTCCCATAAGAGCCTGTGTAAATTATTTTGACTGCACGGAAACAACTGCACATCTGTTTTCACCAATAGAGACATCGTGCAGATTTGCAACCCTATAGAATTTTGGGTTTACATCCCCATAAGAGCCTGTGTAATTATATGTAGGCTATAAACATTAACGCTTATGAGCTAAGCAGGCATAAAGACAGCGCTTCCACAAATCTTTGCAACTTTGTTGATGAATTTTTAACAAAATTCATTTAGAAATTCATTCTATTTGACATATAAGCCGCGAAACCCAAACAGGCGACGATTTTTGTCGTGTTTTTTTTTTTAAATCATCGTAAAAGTTAAGTTTAATTATTAAAAACGAACACCTAAATATACATATTTAGCAAGAAGATTTTAAGAAAAGAAGTGAGAGAATTTAAATGTTTTGAAAAAAATCACATTTGAAAGAAATATCAAATTGGAATTTTAATAGTGATGCCCAAATGTTGTAAAAAATATATTAAGCGTTTTTTGTACACTTTTATTTTAAGCGTGTATACGCGTGCAAAAAAACATCTATTAATTTTTTTATTCTCTTGCCTAAAAAAAATCCAATTCTTGAAATATGTATGTCAATTAATGACAAGCAAACTATAAAAAAAATTTCATTCAAAAATCAGATTAGGATTTTTACGGTTGAGCTTGGATGTTTTTCTTTTTTTATTTCAAAACAAAAATTTTCGAAAAAAAATTATTTGTTTTTTTTTCGATCTGAGCACAATCAGAGCGCCCTCAGAAATAACAGAGTAAACGGAGTTAAATGCTGATCACAACGTTTGACAGGCGGGAAATAAAAAAACAGTAATCCTAAAAACAATGAAAATGGCGGAAAAGATTGGTCGCTCTGAGAATTTCGGCAACAATTCTTCAGCATAATTTTCATTTTTTATAATTCCCCGGGTAGGTAATTTTTACATTCGTCAAAAAATAAATTCAATATTTTTTTTTTATTATCTTTGCTTAACATAAAAATGATAATATAATAATAAATCAGAGAGCTCTTAGCTTTCTCTGCTCAGAACCTTACTCTCTTAGCTCGGCCTTTGTTCAGTACACAGCACCCAGCTCAGAGCTAAAGAAACACGCCTAGTAGAAAGATTTTCTACATAGAAATAAGTATAAAAGAGAAAAATAGCCTTTTTTTGGGAAAGCTATGAGCAGTGAAGTTGGATTTCCAAAAAAAAAAAACTTATCGGCAACCGCCGGTTATTTTATGTCAAAATTGACATCTCGAGTACTTAAGATAACGGGGTTTGTTCGTAGACTAAGGTATTTGCCATAAACGTTTATGGATGATAAAAGGGCATTTGTGCTTGATGGTTGGGATTGGTTAAATAACGCAGCTTTGTAAAATTGCAACAGTAAATAGTAAATTATACTTAACATATTTTTTAAAACTCCATTCTCTCCATTTTACAAATTAAATCATTCACAATGCTTCAATTTTTAAATTTAAGAACTTAAAAGTTTAACTTCTGCACTTTTTGAAAAAATAGTGTATGTGTGTGCCTATGTAATTTTGTTTTCTTGAAAACTTTACTCTTATAAGACTTATAACTTTTTCAATTCCTTCCATTTTGTTCTGTTGTTTTGGTTTGTCATTTTTTCGTGGTTGTGAAAGAGATACGACTATTTTACTCTGTCTCAAATATTCAACATTAACATGTGCATGTCAACATCTAAAAAAAAGGATACAAAATACAAAAATCATAATTGTTCGATAGAGAGGGAGTAATCTTCAGATAATAGGAAATACAAGTCATGAAGATTGCAGATTTAATAAAGAAAACCATGTTCATCTGCGTTATAACATTTTACCTCCACAATTCTTTGATTCAGTCTTGACTCGGTTTTTGTTTTTTTTTTTTCAATCAATATTGAACATCTCATATGTATATACAAATTAAAATGTCAGCTTATTTGCCTACACTTCTTCCCATTATAGGCATAATAAAATAAGCGTCCAGTAGATGACGCGAATTAAGGATTTGAAAGAGCAATAGAAAATTACAAATTAAATGAATAACTTAAAGAAAGGGGGAAATATGAATATATTTCAAGCCATAAGAAATATTCATAGTATGGTAGAATTAATTCCCTTTTAAAATATCGGAAGACATATATTTTCTTACGAAATTTAGAAAAAAAATGTGAATTAATGTTTTTAGAAGGATTCAAGCACTTATGTTGCCTTTTACACACACATGTACCATTCCATTTAAAGAGGTTGAAATGCTATGAGCTTTGTTAAACCTCAGCACTGGATGACGATGCATCATATTAACTTAATGGACTTACATAAGTGATTTAAGTGCGATAAAAATTCTTTATAATTATATAATAATTTTAGTCTTTGATATGTAAAATAATCAGAATTGACTAAACTCAGAAAACGAATCACCCGAACGAATCAAACTATCATACAGACAAAATGCTATTTAATTGAACATCATCATGATTTCTCCTACTTCCTCTAATTTTGATTGATTGAGTACCTATAATCACATACAAGTCTTGTATCATGACAGAAATGATCAATTGTGAATGAAATCTTTTTATGTCAAAAAAAAAATCTATCTGCAACCAATGTGTAAAATCCAACTTCGCTACGGATAGCTTTGCCAAAAAAAAACACGACTAATCTTTCATACGTCCGCCTCTTTTAAGCTAACAAATGTTGTTCTAAACTTAGTTTATAGCGAGCAGTTATATATAACAACTTTTAGTCGAGACTTACACGCGCGTGTTTGGCTTGCATGCTTGGAGTGCGAGAGGGAAAGATAATGAAATAAATAGAAATAAAGGAACATGCACGGCTAGTCGGGACCTACACGGCTCATTAAATTAACGCGCAACTCTTGCTTATTTCCTTTTGAACTTGTATTCGGTAATGCACGAGCACTTACACGGAAGCATATTCGAGTTGCGCGTGTTTTTTCAGTTGCGCATTATTTTTACAGCTATCTTTTATTTTACTTTCTGTGTTTCAATGATCAATAGTTTAAAAAAAAAATTATTTAATTGAATTAAATTAATAACAACTTAATAAATGAATGAATAAATGAAAAATAAATGAAAAGAAACTAATTCCATACACCATTTAAATTCTGACAAAGAGAAACGTCAAAAAAGTCGCAGGGACAGTTCTACCCGTGCATGTTCGGGTTCCTCTATTTTTATTTCATTATCTTTCCCTTTCGCACTCCAAGCATGCAAGGCAAACACGCGTCGTATAAGTCTCGACGTAGAACTGTTCCTGTAACTTTTGTGACGTTTTTCTTTGTCTGTATTCTTTTGTTCTTCTTCTTATTTTACTTCATACTTGTTTTGGATGTTGCTCAAACAACACGTTACAAGAAGATAACAACATTATGTACATATGATGTCTGCAGAATTTAAATGGTGTATGGAATAAGTTTCTTTTAATTTATTAATTCATTCATTAAGTTTTTATTAATTTTTTTAATTGTTTTTAAATACTGATCACTAAAACACAGAAAGTAAAATAAAAGATAGCTGACTAAAAAATTCGCAACTGAAAAAAACCCACAACTCGAACATGCTTTCGTTTTAGTGCGCATGCACTATCGAATACAAGTTCAAAAGGAAATAAGCAAGAGTTGCGCGTTAATTTCAGCCGTGTAAGTGCTGACTTAAACATTGATCCGTCAATGTTGTTGTTTTTTTTTCTGACATCAATTACTTGAATTTTCAATTTAATTTTAACATAACATTACAGTGCAATAATTTGGTGCTCAAAAGAGGGGTTACCTTGAAAGTTTTCCGGTAGTTTTGAAAATTGGTGATTTTATAAATTTTGATATGCTCTTCCAAATTTCAACTTTGCCACCTCGTATAATTACCGCTCAAAAAAAGCTACGTTGCAAAGGGGTCAGGGTGGAGTGGAAATGAGTTTTTTTTACCAAAAATCATTTTGAGTCGACTTTAAAGCATTCGTACCTGTAAACTACTCATAAATTAAAGAACATTTTTTCTAGTTTAAATTACTCCATAATTTTTTTTTTCGCAAAACGAGCAGGAAAGGAGATACTGTCGAAAAACTGTTTTCATTCGCCATTTTTCCAAAATGAATATCGAAATTAATAAAACCACCAATTTTTAAAGCTCTCGGAAAACTTTCCAGGTAAAACTACCAAATGACTGCACTAATAGTTATCAACTAAAAGTTAGAAGTACAAATTTGTTTTACTAGGTCATGTAGCTTGACGGCTAATATTATACTCGTGTCAAATATTTAAATTTAAAGACGCATATGTAGTTTTTTTTTTACCAATGCCATTGACCGACGGAATTCAATAAACTGAAGAAAAATAGTGTCTTTACAATATTTGGAACCGATAATTATGTATTTACATATTTATGAATTCAAATTACAGATTACAAAACCAATCCGGTAAACTTGACCTGTTTTTCATATTTTATGAATGTAATTTTAAAATTGTCAAGAATGCTAACGCGTCAAGCAGATAATAATACCTACATTAGTATCTTAACGAATAATTAAAAGGTATATTATTATCAAACAAAAATATTTTAGTTTTTATATTGTTTTTAGGTAAGCATACTTAAAATCTTTTTAGCTTTTATCAAAGAAGAGTTGTTGGCTTAGCTTTTTATCGAAGCTTTGAATCTTTTTAAACTGTTTTTGATGATTCTTTCCATTTTAGTACAATGATCCACTTTGCAAAATCGGCACGACTGAGTTCCACGTACTTGCCCTTATGTGCCAAGAACTTTAACTTAACATGAACTCTACTACGTTTTCCCCAAAATTATGTTTCGAATTTTTTAAACGAGATTTAGAGATTTTAAAATGTTGTCTACTCCACAACAACAAGATGATTTCGTATGTCAAGATTTGCAATTAATATAAAAGAGAAGAGAAAGATGAAACGAGATAAACGAGCGCGCTATAAAATAACAAATATTTATTAAAAGCGAAAAATTAATAAAAAAAATCAAAATAAAATTAAAATGGCAGGAAGATATTGGCCGCTATTTGGGGAGAAGTTTAAAATGCCGCAGAATCTCGGCAAAATTTTTTCCGTATAATTTTTAATTTTTTTTATAATTCCTAATGAAGTTTTTTCAATACTTTCTTCCTCATACTCTACATCGTGAATATTAAATGATTTTCGGTAATTATACTCTTTTGCGGTCACTTGGTTTTTTGGCTGTAAAAAAATCAAAACTTATGAAGAATTGTTCATAAAAAAATGATTTTTGCTTGCGATTATAGGTACTATAATGCAAGTTATGCATTCGTGCAGATTAAAAACTTTGAGATAACAATCAAACATGACATTACGATGATAGAGAAACATATTTGAGTTACTGGCAAAATTCTGTCCGTCTGTCTCTGTCTGTCTGTCCGTACGGATGTATTTTGGACTGTAGCCTAGACGGTTGGGCCAATCTTCTTCAAATTTAGAACTTAAGGTTATTTTGACATTTTACAGAGGTGCTTTTCAAATTTTTTTAGCTCAAAAAATAACGGCACCTGTCATGAAAACGTTATGTAAAAGTTTATTTTTCTCGAAAACGGCTCTAAGAATTTTTATGAAAAAAATCAGTGTTCTACAATAAATAAGCATTATGTTTTGGTGAAAAAAAAATTAATATGGTGGTCTAAAAACGGTACCTCCCATAGGACCGGTTTTTTTTCTTCGACTTTTTTGAAAACTGGTCATCCGATTAATATTAAAATTGATATTCAAGAAGATGTAGATAGCCTAAGTAATTTCGCATTAATTTTTTTTGAAACCTTTTTTTTGTATTTTTATTAATTTAATTTTTTTTTCTTTTTTGAAAAAATCAATAATTTTTTAAATTTTGTTTTTAAATGAATATTATTTTGTATTCTTAAATTATTTTTTTTAATTTAAAAAAAAGTTGTTAAAAAAAACCGTTTTATTTTCGTTCGAACACAACAATAAAAATACTTAAAATCTTACCAAAAACAATATTTTCAACTATTGTTTTGGCAGTTTGGTAGTTTTGGTTTTGCTGAATAAAGTGCTGAAACAGATGTCAGATACTTAATTTAAAATAAAACGCTCTTAAATCATCTAATTTAATCATTCAAAATGTATGTTAAATCACATAATTAATTATACGATTTAACTAAATCAAGTGGATTTAACTAAATGACGTCCGTGAGAAGATGGTATTAAACTAGGATTTCCAATTCGATTTCAAAGCGATTTCGTGAGAGTTTTCGTTTGAAATTCTAGTCAAGAATGTTTTTGGCTTGTCCATCAATGTCATTTGCGAGTAGACTTGTCAACTAATCAAAAAATCATAGGAGCCGTTTAATAAAACGTTTTTTTTTAACAACTTTTTTTAAAAAATTAAAAAAAATTATTCAAGAAAACAAACTTAAGCACAAATATAACGCACATTTAAAAAAAATCACCTACCGGTTTTCAAAATATTGATTTTTCAAAAAAATAAAAATAAAAAAATATTAAAAATACAAAAAAAAAAGTTTTTGAAAAAAAAATTAAGCGGAACTACTAAGGCTACCTTCATCTTCTTGAATATCAATTTTGATAGTAATCGGATGACCAGTTTTCGAAAAAGTCGAAGAAGAAAAAAACCGGTCGTATGGGAGGTACCGTTTTTAGACCACCATATTAATTTTTTTTCACCAAATTATAATGCATACCTACAGTAGTACACTGATTTTTTTTTATAAAAATTCTTGGAGCCGTTTTCGTGAAAAATAAGCTTTTAAATAACGGTTATATGATAGGTACCGTTAATTTTTGAGCTAAAAAAATTGAAAAAAGACCTCTGTAGAATGTCAAAAGAACCTTAAGTTCAAAATTTAAAGACGATTGGCCCAACCGTTTAGCCTGCAGTCCAAAATACATCCGTACAGACAGACAGACAGACAGACAGAAGGACAAAATTTTGCCAGTAACTCAAATATGTTTCTCTATCATCGTAATGTCATGTTTGATGGTATCTTTGTTATAGTACCAATATTCGCAAGTAAAAAGGAAGTCCCAATCCAAAATGATCATCGGAAAGAAGATGGTTTACATTGTGGAAAACTTCCCAAGGTTAAGGCTATGTCCGCAAAAAATTTACTTTAACATTTTTATATACATATTATATATGTCCTTCAAAACTTTAATGCTGTAATTTTTTTTGATCGGGGTAGTTTATTTGTAATGCTTTTTTGCCGTAACTGCTCATCGATCATCATAAAGTCTTGTACATTCATTGTCAAGAGTACAGGAAATTAAATATGGTACGTTTTATTCCTAAAATATTTTGGTACTGAGGGATAGAAAACTGTAGTAGCGTACAATATCCAGTATTGTCTATTCTGCGAACGTAAATTTGCTCTCCTAAAAATGTGCAACACTCAAAACTCGTCTGGAGCACGTTGTAATCCGAATAATAAGAATTTCCTGTGGAACATTTATGCCGCGCGTTATTTTTATATTCCATAGAATCCGTAGAGATTACTTCTAATGTGCAATGTGCTGAACACTTAAAAAACTTTCACGTTTTTTGGCTCACACTTCTAGCAAGAGTATCCCTTAAATAAACGTTTTTTATGCTTTTTTTAAATTTGTCAATATTCCATCTGAATAATTAAAAATTAAAAGTTGACAAAAAAGTAAACCATTCGAAATATGCGCATATTTTTCTATATTCGCAGTTTGCCGATAGAAAACCTTGAATCAAGACGTGACTCCGAAAGCCAAAGATGCTTTCAAATTAAACAACATTATAGTTATTGACTTTGACTTAAGCAATACATTAGCCCACCTTATTTGTGTATAGCTGACTCAAATTAATGTTTGGCGTGATTGCACAAATTAATAATACACAAAAAAACATTTCCTTATATCGCCACTCGTAACAATTAATAAAACAAAAATAATAATAAATTAAGAAATTTGAGTGATCTATGTCGCTGTGGCACAGATATTTGATATTTAGTAGATATTAGCACATTTTGTGATTTTAATTTTAAGCAATTTATGCATTTGTAGACAAAATTTTAACCTCAAAAGTGGCGTAACTCCAATCGAACCAACAAAAAAATGTTTACATTTTAAATTTGAATGTTTTCGTGATTTGTTTTTTTTTGCTATTTTCGTCAATAATGAATTCAGTTTTTGATAAAAAAAACAATACCTGTTTGCATGTGTCTTTAACTGGTTTATTCACCCTGGGTTTGATACATTTTAGACACAAAAGATACAAAATTCCCCCAAAAATAAAATCAAATGAATATAATTTTATTATGTATGCAACAACAACAAAAAGTGCTACTTTGTTAGGTGCCAAGCTCTTTACAAGCTTTAGGAAGCAATACCAAACGATTATTTCTCAAGGTGGGCCTTTACAAATAGATGATTGTCTTCCGGACACTGCCATACCGATCACTCCAAAACACTTAATTGGCATCGTTTTAAGGAAATCTGATAGAATAGCTATGTAACTTCTAATTGATGAAAAATTTGTATATCTATATAGATGCAACTTATATAGCTTGGTGGTCATCCATTAAGAAACAATATGTAATCATTTTGCGTTTTTCAAATAACGCCGCCACGCTTAATGCAAACAAAACAAACTCACGCAACCTGACGTGCGTTCTTGCATTTTCTATCATTATTTTAGGTTTTTTTTTGGGATTTTTAAATATTCGTTAAAATTCTTTGGGTTTACCCAACAGCAGCACAAAATCGTAAATTAATATGCTAGACACATTTTAATTTTTGCCGGAGAATTACTGAAAATAACGCCCCCGCTGTGAGTCACTTTATAGTTTATAACTAAGTACATACATAAACGCTTAAAAGTTATTTAGTGTAACATTAAAAGTTATTGTAAAAGTATTTAGATAACAAAGATCATAATTTATAATCAAAATTATAGAAGAAATACACGTCACCATTGCAAGCACACGGTTTCCTCATCTCGATCAATGCTAGATACGCCTCCAGTATCTTGGATGTTCGCACATTCCGAGCAGCTAACATCGATTCGGATCACTACCTTGTTGCAGCCAGGAAACCGCCAGAACCTATGCCGATCGAATATCCCGTAACCTCTCAAGAAATGCAGTACCACCAGCATCAAGTGCCGAAGATCAGTGGCAACACTGCCAACAAGCCATCAGAGATGCCGCAACTGATGTGCTAGGTTTCACCAGACCACCACCACGAAACCTCTGGTTCGATGAGGAATGCAGGCAGGCCCATGCAGCCAAACAAGAGGCAAATAAAGCGGCGCTGCAAAGAATGACGAGAGCTGCTCGTGAGCTCTACGAGCAGAAAAGACGGGAAGAACAGCGGCTTTTTCAAAAGAAAAAGGGAGAGAGCTTGAGAAGCGCGCGATCGAAGATATTGAGAGATGCTACTCCAAGAACAACGTGCGGAAGTTTTACCAACAGGTAAAAAGAACGTACCAAGGAAAAAAAAACCCGCACAGAAGCCTGTAGAGATAGGAATGGAAACCTCGTAGTAGAGTCACAGTTAAACATGTGTAACACTGTGTTAAGTTGGCACAATGAGTTAACACAACACCTGTGTTATGTGCGCTGATACTTCAATTTGAAACATATCAACACAATAACACAATAGCGCAAATTGTAACCACATCAAAAAAGAGCACAATAGCACACATAAGACACAATGGCTTGCTAAAAGCAAAAAGAAAATGGCAATGAATTAACACAAATGAAGATAGGGTTAAGAATAAGTGCAATGCTTTTTCGTGTGTCGTATTCGTATCGTATATAGAATAGAAGGAAATGAATATGATGCGTGTTGGTAGTGTATGTATATGTATGCAATACGTTTATAGGAAAAAAAATACTATTCTCTTTCTCAGCCTTCTGTCTTTTTGTAGTTGTAGCGTATACCCTTATTGTTAATACAGGGGGTTTCAAAAAAGCTATAATTATTTAAGCTTAAATAAATAGAATAGTTTATATTCACGCATTTTACGTAATTAAATAAACAATTCTAAGTAGGTTTAGGCAAGGTGCCGCATTTATAATCTATTTTTCTTTGTTTATAGGTAAATATAAGTCCATAAACCTAACCTATCCACAGATTTTTTTTATACATTATTAGTAAATCTGCATTACAGGGTGTATCACATTGCTATATTACAAAATTAATTATTATTTTTAATGTAATGACTATTTAAAAAGAAAATTTCTTTTAAAAGGATTTATAACTGCCTCAAAACATGTAGTGCACCGATTTTAGTGTTCTTACTTCGTCGGAATTTCTTTTAATAAGCACAAAAAATTTAACACAACAATTCTTTATTTCTTTATTTAAAAACAATTTAACATTCACTGAAACTAAACTTCAATTGATTATTAAATAACGAATAAACATGTAATAAAATAAGTGATAATAAAAAATAGTGGCTAACACAAACACTTTATTTTTTAATTTTAAACAACATAAACATTAAAAAATAACGTATGTATATATACATTATGTACATGCAATAAAATAAGTTTAGTTAAGTAGATAGTACTAACAAAATCGAGTATATGGAAAGATTTATATGATAAAAGAAATAAATAAATAAGAATTTAATTCCGTTGAACATTCTTCAGAATAATAGGAAGTATTTCCCTTTTGAACACATATTTAATTTAGAATTAAATTTGATTTAGATTGGTAATGGAAAATCTAAATGATAATGTAGTTACATTTAAATGTAATTGTTCAATAATAATGAATACTATATTTTCGGAACACCCTTTAATGAAAAGTTTATTTACGAAATCATACATTACACATCTATATAGCATTTTAAGAAGTAAGCGACGTGTAAGGTTTTCTTTAAGCTTATGCAAGAAACAGATAGGCACAACTTTACCACAAATCGAACTTTAAGCACAGCACATCATAATTGACGCGAAAATCTCTTTCTCACTTAAGTTAAATGAAACTTTCCTTCTTATTCGAATGAAATATGTGTGTATTTATTCTTAAAACAACTCTTTACCTAAGGGTGTTCTAACTAGTGTTAAAGAGAATAAATGGGTGAATAAATGCTTCCAAAAGAAAAACTTACTTTCATCAAAGCATATTGCATTGAATATGTACCTTAATTAAAAAAATATTTCATAGCATGTAACGCTCAACATGAACAAGTATTAATTCAATGTAAATTTAATTTTTTTATTTTTATATTTTGGTTTGTATTTAATTTATTGAAGATCATACAATTTAAATTTAACACCCTGTTTCTTAGTGCAATATTTCAATATTTCACACACCCAACCAAACCAAAGAGCTGAGTGCGAGCAATCTTACCCATACGCCACACCAACACCACACGTTTGCGTTTGCAAAGCAATACAACATATAATTGTATTGGATTTGATTGGATTGATTGAGTTCTAACTCTATCCAAACTAAATCGCGCAAAGCTCTATGCGCCATGTCCATTGTGTCATTGATTTTGAGTTTTGAGTGAGTTGGGTGTTTCAAATAAAAGAGAAAAAAAAAGTGTCATAACACAATTGTGTTAGCACATTGTGCTAACACTGTAAGAAGTGTTAGAGTTAAAGTGTTAGCACTCAATTTTTCCTTGAGTTACCCATGTTTAGTCACAGTCGCTGCTGAGTACATGGAAGGACGATTTCTGCAGGCTGTTAAACGGCGATGAAGACCAAAACCCCGCCGTCAGGCAGAATAAAACGATGTGAGACAAAACTTCCGTCCATCTGACCAAAATGAAGGGAGAATAGAAATATCTAAACTAAAAAAACAACAAAGCTGCTGGACCCGACGGACTACCCGCCGAACTTTTTTAAGCGGCCGGGGATGACCTGGTGGAGTGCATACACAAACTCATCTCTAAAGTTTGGTCAGAAGAAAGTATGCCTGATGAATGGAATCTCAGCATCGTTTGCCCGATTCACAAGAAACGAGACCCTTTAAACTGCGCCAACTATAGAGGAATAAGTCTCCTGAATATCGTCTACAAGATCCTCTCTGAAATCTTTCGTCAGCAACCTGGTTGGCCCCTATCAGTGCGGTTTCAGACCAGGGAAGTCCACAATCGATCAAATGTTCCCGCTAGGGCAGATGCTAGAAACTACCTAAGAATACCAAATCGACAACCACCACTCTTTTATTGATTTTAAGGCCGCGTATGATAGCATTTATAGAGACGAGCTATACAGAGCCATGTCAGGTTTTGACATCCCCACAAAACTCGTCCGGCTGTGCAGGTTGACGATGGAGAGGTTGGTACTGACCTCACAGAAGCTTTTGATGTCAAAAAAGATTTCGGAAAAGTGATGCGCTATCGTGCGATTTCTTCAATTTAATACTTGAACAAATTATAAGAAACTCGCAAGTCAATTGTAGTGGGACAATTTTTTTCAAGTCTGTGCAATTGCTAGCATACGCTGACGACATAGACATCATTGGCAGAACTCGGCGAGCTGTCAGTGGAACGTTTGCTAGCATTGAAGCTGAAGCGGCTAAGATGGGACTAGCAGTCAATGAGGCCAAAACGAAGTACCTGCTGTCCACAAAAAGGGACACACAACACCGGCGGATTGGACAAAACATCACAATAGACAGGTACAACTTTGAGGTAGTTAGGGACTTTGTGTACCTCGGATCCGCTATAACATCTGACAACAACATCTCGTCAGAAATAAAGCGAAGAATTACTCTTGCCAATCGCTGTTTCTATGGGCTAGGAAGGCAATTGAGTAGCAAAGCCCTCTCTCGAAAGACAAAGGAGACTCTGTATAAGACCTTAATCATCCCAGTCCTGCTCTACATGGCGCCGAGGCATGGACTCTATCTAAAGCGAACGAAGATATAATTAGTCGTTTTGAGCGTAAGATTCTTCGGAGGATTTTTGGCCCTATCTGCGTTAACGGGCTTTCGAGGAAAAGGTTCAACCAAGAACTATACGAGCTGTACAGCGACATTGACCTGGTCAAAAAAATACGCATATCACGTTTAAGATGGCTAGGTCATGTAGAGCGAATGGACAACAATGCTCCGGCTCGCAGGATCTTCGATTCCATCCCAGAGGGTAGACGCAGTCAAGGAAGACCTCACCTTAGGTGGCACGGTCAACTGGAGGACGACCTTAACCAACTTGGAGTGCGAAACTGGAAGCAGCTAGCCAAAGAGCGAGCTGGCTGGAGAGGCATGTTGGTTGAGGCCCAGGTTCGTCCCGAACTGTAACGCCTCCTAAGTAAGTAAGTAAGTAAGAATATTAACAAATTAAGATAACAATAAAAAATTACATTACACGATCATAGAGAAGCCTAAATAAGTTTTTGGCAAAAATTATCGTTCTGCCTGCCTGTCTGTCTGGCTGCAGCATAAACGGCTTGAGCGATCACCTTAAAATTAAGTATATCAATCTTTTAGCATTCTTTAAAGGGAAATTGAAATTTTATTTTTAAGGATACAAATAACGGTACCTACCATATAACTGTTAAGTAAAACTTATTTTTCTCGAAAACGGCTCCAAAGATTTTGATGAAAATTTTGAGTGTATTTTTGTAGGTATTGTCTATCATTTGGTCAAAACCAAATTTACCAGAAAAGTCTATTACCGGCACCTTACATATAACGCCTTTTTTCGGCTTTCTAATAACTGCTCATAGGATTTCGATAAAATTTTATATTTAAAAAATCTAAGTAGCCCAATTTATTCTGCATTGCCAGTACCAATATTTTGAATAATTATTTTTTTGGTATTTATAATAAATTTTTGATTTTTTTTTTTTTTGAAAATTCAATATTTTTAAAACTATAGAAAAAAATATTTTAAAATTAATTACACGCTGTATATTAATAAACTCTAAAAAACTGCCTACCAAAATCTCAAAAAAAAAAAAATTTAAAAAAACTAAAAATGAAAAACAGGATTTTATCAAAATCCGTCCAACAATATTCTATTTTTTTCATAAATTCATTATTAACCTTTTTTACTGAAAACTGTTAAATATTATGGTTTGACAATATTTAAAGGTTCAAACCGTGTGATTTTTGTACGAAGCTAAGTTGTGGAGTGATGTGAGGCCTTTTAGAGTAAGTGCGTGTAGTGTTAGAAGTTGGCTCTATCTGGATAACTCTTTCACAGTGCGAGTCATATGGTCTCCTCTTAGCAACATTTTACATGAAAATCCTTTTGGTTGGATTTCATTTCTTTTTGTAAGTTGGTTATGAGTATGACAATATTTCTTTCTATTTTTTTGTGTATTTTTAAATTATTTTTTTTTATTATTTATAACAACGCCTATATCAATTTTCAGACCTCTAGCGTCAAAATTTGCGCAAGTCTCATATAAACTTCCAGCCCCTAGTTTAAGGGGTTGGGAGATAAAAGTTCCAAGTTTTAGAATTTTTGTATTGTTTGTGTTAGCTTTACGTACCAAATTTCAGCTTTAGGAAGTACCCTAAGAATTTTGATGATCATGTGAGTGAGTGGCGAAATCAGGGGTTTTTAGATATCAATAAATCAAATAGTGTAAGAGATATGCAATTATGTTTAATAAGTCCGCTATTGACATCATATCCCGAGAATTTCGTTTATACAGTATAAACCAAACCTAAGACGAAGCGCTTCGAGAAAAGGTAGGTAATGCTCTTGCGCTTCGGTTTTTCGCTTGGCTCATCTTAGTGAATGCAATCGGAGTTGACTACGTCAACATTTGAAGGCTTATTAGGAAGAATTCCTGTGCTGCATACGTTTTAACTACGATGAACTAGGCAGCTATTTCCCACATACTGAAAACCAAGTGGGTTAAGGTATGTTTAAATTTTTGCTTAGTTAAACCAACTAACTCAGCGCGTTGATAAGCCAATTCTAATTCCTAAGATTGCATGACTAACCGCCTTTTTCTTACCTTCGATCATCTGACCATTTTGTCATTTTTTGCAAATTTCTCGTGCCAACAAAATCCATTTAAACAGAAAGCCCCTAGAAGAAGCGTTTGGAAATACGAGAAAGCCAACTGGGACGGACGATATCAATAATTTCTTCAGCAACCCTAATCTGGCTTCTTCGATGATACAAGTGATTCCAGGCCCGTTATGGTGGTGACAATTAAGTCAAAAAAGTATCAAACCAAACTAGAAAGATCTGTAATGCTTCAATTTGTAAAACCAAAATTCTGCACAAAACAAATCTGAAAAAAATCCTGCAATGTCCCAAAGGCAGAATTCTGTGTCGTCGTCGGTTTCCATGCTCTTCTTCAATGATTTTGCTGCTGTTATTTATCAAAAAGATGCTTTTGCGGCAAACTCAACGTTACCTGCAGATGTAATGACTTATCCTTCACTGGAGAGCGTAAATATATCGGACCAATATTCCTTAAAACTCGTTAAGTCGCAAAAGTATTAAAAGACCTTAATATTCACAAATTCACTAACTCGTGTATTATCCCTGCTTTTTTTAAAAGAGGTGTTTTTGGCAAAACCACCTTATGCAGAAATCGATCCACTGATAATATCTCACCGAAAATTGGAACCAATCTCTCGATCGTTTTGATTAAAGCAAGATTATTCCACTTGATATTTCTAAGGTATTAGACAGAGTTTGGCATCAATCCCTTGCATCGAAAATGAACTCAATGAAATTCTTCTTCTTTGGCCTGGTAATTACCTTTCGAAGCGCTTAATATAAGTTGTTCCCGACGGTTGTCTCAAATCTTAAAAAAAAAATCTGGTGTGCCCCAGGGCTCCGCTTTGTCTCCTACACTTTTTCTAATAATCATCAACGACAGGACGACAACACTCTCATTGTTAATTGACGTGTTACATAACATTCTATTACGTGAAAATATTCAGAGTAACAAGACTGATAAGAGTACATTATTCAGTATTCTTAGAGTACAGTTTTTAGTGTTTTTAGAGTACATTGTTCTTGGAGTTGTTTGCAAGAAAAGTTGGTTTTTAATTGACGGTTATATGGCAGTTCCGTTAATTATTTAAATTAAATTAAATTATTCCTCTGTCAAAGCACTCTTATGTTTTAAATTTGAAAACGATTGTCTGAAGTAATTGAAACTTAGAACAATTCTCATTAAACATCAAAAAATTGTTCTCTTCTTGATTTTTAAAACAAGTTCGATGAGTCTATTCAGTCTGCCTCTGCAAATAACAGACTGTCACGCGTTCAAGTATTTACATCATTTCCAAACACCCGTACTGAATTTCCTACTAATTTTGATGTTGACGTTTATTTCAAGGCCAGCATAGACATTACTGCACTGCCAATCAACCGACCATTACACAACTGACTTAAACTAAACAATATAGTATCTTAACTAAAATATAATGCCAATTTTTAAAATGTTTACTTACTATTATTGCAACTATTTGGTATGCCTCTGGTGTCGTTGTTGCTAATTCTATTACTATTCCTACGGCCACTGGTGATAATGTTATTGTTATTACCAGCACGTATCACTTGCAGGTTTTCGTTATTTCCATCGTCAGACGTTTCATTTAAAACATAGTTGTGGGCATACGCACTGCCCCAGTGCACATTGAAGTCCTCCTCGTCCAGTGTTAGGAAATGATCAAGCACTTGAACGCCACGTTCAAGTGGTCCATGGAATTTATTTAACAAATCCACCCACTGTCTTCCAAGTTGTGATATATCCGATTGACCTGTGGCCCAATAGAATAAGTGACGTCCCAAGTGACTGCCTAAATGATTGGCGAATGCTTCGATCATTTTATTCGATACCAAACGCTCATAATGACGTTACAATGTCTTTTGAATTTTTTGTTGGTTTAAATGAATTTAATGATGACACGCAGCGCACTCTATAATTCAAAATAATAACTTAAATCCAATTTAGGTGCAAATGCACGTAATTTAAGATCCCGCAAACCGGCGACTTTCACTTGAACTTTTTTCTTTAAATCGTAATACAAAATACAAAAAAGAGATGTGAGGAAACAAAAGATAAGGAAAGAAACCATCAACACCATACGACAGACTCCAGACCACGCGCAGACGCTATTGAGATCAGCTTCTATAAGAGTTATGCAAGAGTCGAGAAGTGCACTTCAGAAGCCAATGTGCTCCCACAGTCTGGAGCTTTTATTCAACTGTTTCCCACTTTTCCGGGGTTATTTGTTGTTTGAATCGTTTTTACCGTCTTTTATGACAATTCTTTTTACAAAGGTTTCTTAACTTCCTCGAGTCTTTGAAATGGACCGAAAAACAAAATACTTTATACGTTTGGTCCGTTGAATAACTGCCTAATTGGTTACTTTTTAGACAAAAGTGTAAAATTAGCCCACATCGTCGTTGCAAAATATTTTAGCCTGGGAAACTGTTTATAAAAATCTATTACATAAGTTCGGAAGTTTTGGAAAGTTTGTCTGTTTTTTATTCAAAAGTCTGCAAAATGTTTGGAATTGCCTTTTGACAAAAAAAAATAATTTGTAATCTTTAATGAGGAAGAAGCAGTACCGAACAAATACGCGTGTCAACGAAAAGTAATAGCAGACCGATCAAGCCATGGCAATTGAAGTTATTTTTCAATATCATAAGTCTAAATTAATGCATCAACGATCTTGATTGCATGGTAAAGTACTGCGTTTTATTGACTTGTATTGTAATTGTTTCATTGAATTTATAACCGCCTTCTTTTCTTGGACAGCAATTATGAAGAATTTGTAATGACATATTATTAATTTTTTGACGATCACAATGTCAATGACAATGCCTGAACTGTCAAAAAGAAAATTGTGTTTCTTTTTTTTTAGCTCAGAGGGTTCATTTCATAGGTTCAAATGGGTGTTTCGTTTTTAGTTCTGCGCATGTTCAGAGCGCATTCTGTGAGACCAACATAAAATTAGAATAATAGAGTAAACGGAATAAAATGCCGAACACAACATTATAGACAAGAAATAAGAAATAAAAATTGTCAAAACAAATAAAATGGCGGAATAGATTGATCACTCTTTTGGAGAAGTTAAAATGCCGGAGGATCTCAGCACCAATTCTGCTGCATAATTTTCATTTTTATTAATTCGCTGGAAAGTAATTTCAAGACTTCATCCTTTCCTTCGTCAAAAATTAAATTAAATGCTTCCCTTATAACCATTGTTTTATCCATTTTTGTTTTACTAAAATTTAAACTTTCCGTGATAAACAAATTGTTACCTACTTCAGCTCTGACATTTGACATTCTGTTCATGACGGTTCAGTATTCAAACTGTTCATAGTTACACTGTTCGCTCAGTCTAGTGCTCGGATTAGAGCTAACAAAGAAAACGCTTTAAAACAAGAGTAATTTTGAGGCTACTTCGGCATTGAAACATTACTTTATTTTTAAAAAAATATAAACAAGAATGTTAAAATATTTTGATAATTTAATTTGCATTTTATTTGTTAGTGTCAAATCTATTAATGTTCCACATACCATCCACACTGCAGACATTTTTCGTTCTTTTGCTCAGAGCAAAGTGAGTTGTCAAAAAAGTTGTATATCTCTTTTCGTTGTTTTTTCTTTTTTTTTTTTTGGCTGAAGGATGGCCAATCCTAAAAACTTGATGAATACCTAAAATAAATATAGCTTTCTGTCATTTGTTTCTACTTTGAAATGCAGTGTCAGAACATCTCAAGCTTAAAATAAGTAGATAACATTAACGTAGAAAAATAACACTATCTGAACTTAAAAAAGTATCAAAACCACAACACTTAACGGTTTTTAGTAAAAATGGAGTACGCCATCACACATCTTGTATAATAACGAATTTAAGAAAAAAGTGTTTCGAAAATTACTTTGAAATGCAGTGTCAATTATACTCTCAACCATTCCTGTGTGTGTGTTGTTAATCTGCAAGAATGAAAGGCACCTACAGTTTACCGCCGAGTCCGAACGGCTAAATGAGATGCACTTTTTCGAGACAAATTTTACTCTTGGAGGTTTTGTCAGTTCCTCGGAAGAGGCAGTGCCCCAGAAAAGAAGATGGCTATGAGCTGGATTCGAACCCAGGCTCATTCGTTTAGCAGTCCGACACACTAACCACTAAACCGCGGGGCCAGCTTTAGACCTGGAAAATCTACGATGGACCAAATTTTCACATTGCGCCAGATTCTGGAGAAAATCAAGAATTTAACACAGAGACCAACCATCTGTTCATCTATTTTAAAGCAGCCTATGGCAGTGTAAACATGCGGTAGAATTTTACCGAGCCATGTCTAGTTATGGAATTCCTGCTAAACTGATACGTCTTATCAGGATAATGTTTGGAATGCCTGCTGCTCCGTTAAAATTGGTAGGGATTCTACCGAGATCTTCGACACCATCAGAGAGTTAAGACAAGGTGACGCACTGACGTTCACCTGTTTCAGGATTGTGCTTGAAAAGGTAGTATGGAACACCTAGGATATCAGACAATATCTTTAATAAATCAACACAAATACTTGGATTTTCTGACGACATTGATGTAATAGGGGTGAGCATATACCGAAGAATATGCTTTCATCAACAAGAGCCCAATCCAACTACGACTTGGACAATTGATTAGATACAACTTCGAGGTGGTCAGTGAATTTGGAAACAACACCAGTGTAAAAAATCAAACGAAATTTCTTTTGGCAAAGTAAGCAATTTAGGAATAAAACAAGGTGGCAGAACCAAGAAGACGCTATGAAAATCACTCATCATCCCGGTCCTGCTATATGATGCAAAACCGTGGGAAAAAATCTTCCTTGCTACATTCGAGAGAAAAGTAGGTACTACGAACGATTTATGGTCCTGTTTGGAGAAGGAAGGCTAAAAATAGACCTGTTGGAGGGGCATATTAAGCCAGGTCCAGGATCATCACGCTATATAGCGCCATGAAAATAAAAAAAAAAGTCTAGTGCAAGAAAAACCATGTTTTTGTCCAGTAAGCTCATCAGTTTGTCATACAATTACCACCCTATTCAGTTTAACTTATATACATATATAAAGTAAAAGTATAAGTCATTAGGCCTTGGGCCCTTAAAGAGCTGTCGAGCCAATTAATTGTCTTAGTTGATTTCATTGTCAAAAGTATTTCTAAAATAGAACTTAGATTTTTTTCTGAAAACCTTTAATAACAGATCAATATTGGCACACAGACTCCAAAACGTTTTGTATATTTCTAAGTATTGATAAGAAACTTTCAAATTAAAGGGTCTTCACTTAATCCATTGACTCTAACAGATTTATTTTCTCTATTGTGGCTCGGTTGGATAACACCCATCGTCAGATTCTCCACATAGAGTAGTACTGCAAGTTCTGCATATATGCAACATTGATTTTAAATTTGTTGACAAAAGCAAAATTTATGTACATGTACAATTATTTCGAAAAAATAACAAAAACAAAATAAACCATTTAAAAAACAAATGCGAAATAAATTCAAATGAAAGCCAAGACGACATAGTGAACCAAATGAGCTGATCAGTATTTGTAAAGTGTGAATAAATTAATTATGATTTCAGTAAAGAAACTGATTTTTTTTTCGTCAAAAGATTTAAGAAATGCCGATTTCGTGAAATTTTTAACATTCATCACTTATTTTTGAATATTTGCTTTCAAAAATCGAAAACCAAATTTCTAGAAAGTCATTGAACTCTCTGTATATGTTAATTTGAAATAACATTTTTTATTCAGCAATACATCAGTCAACTGACAGTTTAGTATGCCTGTCACCAGATCCTAAGTCAAAGTGCATTTTATATTCGAAGAGCGTTTCTTGTAGGTATAAATGTATCTTTAAAACGTTTAGCGTTTTCTGGAAGCCGGTATCTTGTGGATGTACATACATATGTGTATTATTATGATGTGCTTTATTGAAAAAGCAATTAAAACTGCTAAGTCTGTTCTAGATTTGGTGACAAAAAAACTACATCTATTATTTATCACTCTTTTATTATTTTAAATAATTAACTGTTCTATCTTTTTATTCGTTCACAATACCAAGAACTGTCCGAATCATTCTGAAATAATAAATTGCAGATATAAATCACTTAGTTGACCGGTTTTTTTGTTATAAATAAGTTAAAACAATAAAGTTCCACCCGGATGCTAGAATTAATCCACCAAGTCCCTCCACTGCTTTTTATATAAGCCGAATTTAATTAAATGGTTAAAAATACATAATAAAACCATTCTTAGCTTTCACTTTCATAAACACATGTGACATATGCATGGTAATTGATTTTTTTTTTAATTCGAACTTTAAAACACAATAATAATAGAAACGGAAAAAAAACTGTTTTCCCGCCAAGTTAGGTTATCCTGTTTACCTTTTCGGTTTGATTTTTTTTAGAGCAGAGCTGTCGAATTACACATACAAATGTAGCTACTGTCAAGTGTAAATAAAGCTCACTTTATCGGTTGAACGATAATGCAACCGAACCGAACAATCGATTGATCGAATCGACACCGAAACGAGAGACAAAGCTTAGTGTTAACTCGCCAGACGTCACTTTGGAAATGAGAACCACATCGCTAAAGTTGGTTGTTGAGTCTCAGATCTCAGTTCTCAGCTCAGCTATTGGCAGCGCCACGCCATGCCACTGCCCCACCGACACATATTCGTATTGTATCGTAACCAGTGTATCTCAGTTTCAATTTTGGCTGTTGCGGTGGCAGGTATTATGGAACGAATTATGGGAATACCGATTACCTGTTGAGCTTGTACCGGCGAGACATAGTCTCATCAAATTGTAAAACAATCGAATTGGGAACGGGATTAGCAATGAAAATCAATCGAATTGAACCTCAGGTTAGCGTACAGACGCGAAACCCTACGCACGCGATGGGTTTTTGTTGATTTTGTTTTGGTTTTGTTGGTCTTTACTTTCTGACAGTCAAACTCGTTTAGTTAAGAGAGAACAACACACGCGGGCAAGGCCGTAGTCGGAGATTTAAGAGGGTTTATGGTCATTTTAAAAGAAAACATCACTTCCCTGCACAGCGAAATGTATGTAACTAATACAATACTATTAATAAAAATATAAAATATTATTCTTTAACACACAAATTGATTAACAGTAGGTAAAAGAATAACTTTTTGTTACAATTCAATTTAAACTAAATTCAACTTAAAAAAAAACTATCAGAAGCATGATGAAAATTATTGTGATCATATTTCCTTATAGAAACTTATGATTTCATTGCCAAAATTGTTATGCCAAAAAAAACGATTTTAAAGAAAATAGTTAGGCCCAATGCACATGCGGCAACTGGAAAAAAACTGATCAGCGATGTGAATTGGCAACTAGTTGGCTTTAAGTCATACAATGTGTAATCAAATGGGACGATGCTCGCGACGCTACTGGTTAAAAACTCGTTTGCGATTTACAAAAACCAGTTTGTAACCAACCATTCGTCTGTTGATTAGCATGTGGGTTTGCCTAATGATTTCAGTTTCTAGTTTGCCGAAGATGAGCGAACAACAGGCCAATCTGTTGCTGGTGAAGGAGGTTGAAAATCATCCTGAAACACTGAAACCCTGAACCAAGTATGGATTTTGATTGGTAATGAGTTTTCTCGTGTGTGGAGTCAAGTCATCGCTGATTACGTAACTGGTCTGTAACCCGAGTTGCCAAACGGTTTTTTTGTCTAGTTGCTCCGTGTGCATTGGGCCTTAGTGTTTTGTAAAATAATTTTAACTGTTTAATTAAAAACAATTGTACCATACAAAAAAAAAACAAATCATTCAAACCGGTTATAAAATATTTTCCTACTCTTTCTTAAATCTTCTTATCGTTGAATAGGAATCCGAGATATTAACTGTCAAACTCGGAGCTTACAGACATTATGATGGTAAGCCAATTTAAGCGTCTGTAACTTCCAATATCTTCGCCTCCCTCAGAGTCTTGAACATGATTTTTCAAAAAAAGATCTTACATTCAACATTCAACCGGATCGTTAGACCGTATTACAAACCTCTTCTTTTTCTTCTTCTTCTTATTCTTATATATACAAATGATTGTGTCTATGTGGTTATGTATGTTTCATATGGATTCTAAAACGGTGTGACCGATTTTGTTGAAATTTTAATGCAATCTTTAAGTTAGGTCTGCGGGGGATCATGTAAGTTTAAGACCCCATAGGTGGCGCTAGGGAGTTAATATTTACGAAAATGTAGTGATTTTATTAACGTGGTTGAGTTGGTGGTTTTGAGCTACAGTTGGACCTAACATGTGGAAAACTAATCAAAAGAAAAATGACAGAAAAAAAGCTTCAATTTTGAAATTTTTTAGAGCTAAAATAAAAGGTACCTGCCATATAACCTTTAAGGAAAAGCTCTAACGATTTTGAAAAAACTCTAAAAAACTGCGATTTTTTTTTAACTAAATATAAAAAAACAAATTTTATCAAAATCTGTCCTACTTTTCATAAATTCATTATTATTTTAGACGTGTGATGGGGTACTTCATTCATACTAAGAACCGTTAAGTTTTGTGGTTTTGACATTTTTTATAAGTTCAGATCGTGTTATTTGTCTACGTGAATGTCACTTTATTTTGCTTTCCAATGTAATTTAGCACATACGAGCAAGTACGTACGACCCAGTCGTGCTCATTTTTATTTTTAAAAGAAATAAGTCGGAATATTTCGTTAAGTATTCAGAGTAGGCCTTAAACGCCCAAACATAATATACGAACGAAATAGGAAGCTAGCGTCAAAACAGAACGACAAGTTTCTTTTTGTTTGTTTGACCGTAAGTTCTCTGTCTTGAACATATTTCTCTCTGTTTTTCCGGTATTACTCTGTTTTTTTTGTGAGACATGCTTTTTGTATAACTCCCCATAATTGGGTATTACACAATGCTTCGTTAAGCATGCTTCTTTTTCAAAATTTTCTTATAATTTTTATTTATCGTTGCTGGTATAATTTCACAACAACAAACAAACATCCGTTGCGTTCGCCAAACAACGGAAAGGATTTCACATGTTGTAAAATAACAAACAAGAGAAAAGAACAACTTCAAAAAGAAGCACAAGGTGACCAAGCATGGCCTGCTGTCAAAATCACATATGTTAATGACCCAAACACTTTGTCATGTGGCATTGCCTATAATTGATACATGCGGCGTTCCATAAGTTTGGTTAATAGTGAGGTACGTATTTCATTCCGAATCAGCCTATGTGTGAAAAGAATCACACATATTCATGTTAATTATATAGTTTTTTGTTAATTTTATTATGACAGTAGGCATTACTGAGTCATGCCTATTATAATTGGGCTTTTAAACTGATTGAAAAGTACTTCCTCCATATTTTATCTTTTTTTTTTGTTCCTCTTTTTTGAACTTCATTGATGCATGCCTCATGAATCACGACGTAGGACGTACCGTGTAATACAGGACTAATCTTTTGATACACTAGCTTTTTCTTTTTGTACTACGGTAAATTTAGCAGGGAGGAGAGAAATACACAATGACAATTTTGTATGCTGAGAAATCCAGTTTAGATTTATTTTCTTAAAAATGCCAAAATGATTGAGGAAATTTCTTGAGATCCCCGAAAGAAATGAGTCACTTAAATATGTTTTTTTTTTGTTAGTTTGTTGTTTTGGTAATTTCATTTCGTGTCCGTTAAAAACATCGAAATTGGATTTATGTTTAACAAACTGGAGAATCATTTGCTTATTCAGCTTGTAGACGAACATTAGATGATTTACTCTTTAGGCCTGCGAAAATGAGTCACAAGTAGCTAGCGATTGTTGAAATCACGATTTTGTATTTTGTATTCGCTTGGCTGTATAACAAATTCTGCAGGCGGCAAAACCCCCATGACCCTCCTTAGCAACCGTCCTGCTTATGAGGTTGTATTTTTACTTTAACCATAAATTTTGTTTTTGGTCAGCAAAACATTTCTAAGACTTTTTTCAATGACAACGACACTTGCTCGTGAACGTGGTAGAGTGATGACATTGAAAATTAAATATTTATTTAACGATTCCAATTGAAAGATAAATGTTAAAAAAAACCGCAAATCAAATTGAGGCAAATATTCGAAAATAATTTGAAGCTTTACTTAAGTATTCGATAAGTATAGCATTTATAAAGAATATTGTTTATTAAGGAACGTTTTATTTAATGATGTTTAGGCCTTTTTTATTCAATCTTCCACTTCGTTTTGAACGACCACTTGAAACATTTCAACGCCCAATAATGCTAATTGGTCTTATCAATAACACCTGAGTGTCGTTTAACTAGAGATCTGCCACGGAGGAGGTGAACAAACTTATACAATAACCAGTAGGCACTTAGACTGGCTGCCAAGGCCACAAGTCAGAACTCTTAACAGATCTGTTTAAAAGTAGACACACCGGTGGAATATTCAATGACAGAAGAATGCTCGTGCTCGTGCTCTTGTCACCATTTTTAATTTTTTTGGGAACAAATTAATCAGCGGTGTAGGAATATGCATTGATTCGTCATAAAAAATACTCTGTCTTGTGATGTTTTATTTTTGTGACAAGACTTGCTTCGACAGGTGTATCAAGTTACTGAGTTACCAAAACAATTTAACCTGGAGGCCCGCTGAATTATTAACACGACACCTCCCTTGCATCTTTGAGCAACATCTGAGTTTTGGGTTAAAAAAAACTCAACTAAATGCTGGTATGGCAGCTTTGATCTGAAAATATTTTGGCTCTGTTTACACAGTTTTACTGTACACCAGCGCGAAAGTTAAAAGGAAGCTTTTGAAGAGGAATTTGAAATTTAAGTAAACAATTTTGCACCTTAAGTACTTTTTTGGTGAATTAATTTGTTAAAACAAATGTTAAAAAATGGGTACGATTGGGTCGCACGTACTTGCTCTTATGTGCCTCATTACATTGGAAAGCAAGATCTTTGACAGAAACAAGTAACATTTGCGTTTGAACTTATAAAATAAAAAACCACAATACTTAACGGTTTTTATTAAGAATGAAGTACGCCATCAGACGTCTTAAATAACAAGGAATTTATGAAAAATATATTTCGTAAATTGTAGGACCGATTTTAATAAAATCCTGTTTTTTATTTTTAGTTTTTGATTTTTTTTTTGAAATTTTGGTATGCAGTTTTTTTTAGAATTTATGAATATAAATGTGATTATAAAATTTAAAATATTTTTTTTTCATTAGTTTTCAAAATATTGATTTAAAAAACAAAATCAAAAATTAATTTTAATTAGAAAAAAAAAGTTATTAAAATATTTGATATGCAGAAATAATTGCCTACCTCTAGATCTTCTCAAATATAAAATTACACAAATACACAAATGCGATTTTTGTAAGCCATTAACATTTGTGGCTCACACGATTTGTGTATTTTAACAGAACAACACAAATTTTGTGTGTATCTGCATACACAAATAAATTTGGGTACACAGATTTGTGGCTCAGACGATTTTGGTGTTTATCAATTTGTGTTTTTACTTTTTGTAAAGCGGGTTTTAATGTTTCTTGAATATTGGCATTGAATATTTTAGAAAATATTCAATAAAATTTAACATATTCTATTTCATTAAATAAAACTAAGTTAATAAATAAATAAACTCATTCAAAAAGCAAAAACCCTCACCAGACCACAGCCGATACCGATATAGTTAAATAGTAAAATATATGCTTGGCTAAGCGTAGAACTTTTATACCACAGCATATCCATTGTTTGAATAGTTTTACTTTTTTGGGTTCATTCGAAAGTCCCATATCCCACAAATCTTTTGTGTATGCCATTTGTGTTCATCAAATTTGTCGTTCAGACGGTTTGTGTTTTTATTTGACATGAATACACAAATGTATACACAAATATTTGGGTATTTATTTGTCGTCTGATCTAAGCTTTATTTCCACTTCGATGGAAATAAGCTTTATTTTTTCAATGGAAATAAAGTCGATTGAGTCTGAATCGACCTTATTATCATCTACCTTATTTCACGGCAGCGTCTTACACATACGTATGTATGTACATATGCGTGTTTAATGTAGAACCTATAATCGCAAGTAAAAAGACACATACTGTATCATTCCGCTGGAAAAAACATGGTTTTGCCAAAGGTACCTCATTAAGCGGATTGTTGCTCCCAGCAGTTTATTATCAACAATTTTTGAATTTTTGCGAGAAGTTCCAAAGTCACCTTGCTTTCACAGGGACTAAAAACTAATTTGGCAGAAAAACCATTTGTGTTGGACCACAAATCCTTCTTTATTGTTTTACCTCCTAGAGAGTTCCTTTTATGCGGCACGCCATTTTTACTTGCGTTTATAGGTACTATAAAGCAAGTTTAGGATTCGTGAATATAAAAAAATTAATTGCACGACTGCATCGCACGTACTTATGTGCGGCCACATTGTAGAATAAATTTAAGAAAATTAAAGTTAACATCAAAGCATTAATTCGATTTTTGTAACTTTTGATTGTTTAAAAAAAGTACGTAAAATGTACTGAGCGAAATTATTTAAAGCTATTTTCTTTTAAAAAAAATGTGAAAAAGGGTGATTTTTTTTTCAAAATCGTAGGAACGGTTTTTTAATAAACGGTTTTCTTTTAACAACTTTTTTGAAAAATTCAAAAAAATATTTCAAGAATTTATACTTAAGCACAAAAATAATATACATTTAAAAACAAAATTAAAAAAAAATCACCTACCCGTTTTCAAAATATTGATTTTTCAAAAACAATTTTTTTTAACTATTAAAAATACAAAAAAATTGTTTTCGAAAAAAACTAAATTACTTAGGCTATCTATATCTTCTTGAATATAAATTTTGATAGCAATCGGATCACCAGTTTTCGAGAAAGTCGAAGAAAAAAACCGGTCCTATAGGAGGTACCGTTCTTAGCCCATGATATTTTTTTTTGTCACCAAAATATAATGCTTATCTATAATACTTGGAGCCGTTTTCCAGAAAAAATGAGCTTTTACATAACGGTTATATGACAGGTATCTACCGTTAATTTTTGAGCTAAAAAAATGAAAAAAAAACTCCTCTGTAGAATGTCAAAATAACTTTAAGTTCTAAATTTGAAAACGATTGGCGCAAATGTTTAGGCTACGTCCAAAATTCATCTGTAAAGACAGACAGGCGGCCAGAATTTTGCCAGTAGCTCAAATATGTTTCTCTATCATCGTAATGTCATGTTTGATTGTTGATCTGCACGAATACATAACTTGCATTATAGTACCTATAATCGCAAATAAAAATTGAGATAACAATAAAACATGACATTACGGTCACAGAGAAGCCTAAAAAAGTTATTGACAAAAAATGTCCGTCTGTCTGTCTATCTGTATGTCCGGGTGTATAACGAGCTGCAGCCTAAACGAGTTGCTTTCAAATTTGGTATATGTATGTATCTTTTGGCATTCCTCAGAGGGGAAATTGAAATTTTATTTTTAGGGCTAAAAAAACGGTACCTGCCATATAACGGTTAATGAAAAGCTTTATTTTTCTCGAAAACGGCTCCAACGATTTTGATAAACATTTTTGAGAACCAAATTTATCGGAAAATTCTATTAACGGTACCTTTCATATAACGTTTTTTTTTAATTTTCGACTTTCTCGGTAACGCCTCAATAGATTTCAATAAGATCTTATATTTAAAAAGATCTAAGTAACCAATTAATTCCGCATACCAAAAATTTGAATAATTATTTTTTTATATTTATAATTAATTTTTGATTTTTTTTTGGAAAATTCAATATTTTTAAAACTTTTCAAAAAAAAAATATTTAAAATTCTTAAATCTAAGTAGCCAAATTAATTCCGCATACCAAAGTTTTGAATAATTATTTTTTTATGTTTATAATTAATTTTTGATTTTTTTTTGGAAAATTCAATATTTTTAAAACTTATCAAAAAAAAAAAATATTTAAAATTCTAAAAAACTGCATACCAAAATTTCAAAACAATTTTTTTTCAAAAAAATCTAAAAACAAAAAAATCGGTTTTATCAAAACCGGTCCTACAATTTTCGAAATACTTTTATAAATTCTTTGTTATTTAACACGTCTGATGCGTACTTCATTTAAAAAAAAAGTTAAGTATTGAACTTTTTATAAGTTCAAACTTTTATTTTCAACGTAAGTCCTAGTTTGTAAAATTGAACGAATCTTGTTTAGTGTTCAACAATGCGTTTTTGTTCGCTGATGGATAAAACAAAATAAAAGTTAAAAAAGGACAGTAAAATCATTTCATATCATTTCATATTGTTCCGTTTTTCAGGCGAGCGTCGTATTAACATTACCTCATGTCAAGAAGCAGGTACTCATTCTGAAATCTTCTTTTTATTTTTATGTGAATGTTATCATTTTTTCTACATTTAGCAATCTATTAAAAACTGATTTTATAATAACTTGCTCATTTGGGAGGTCATTAAAGAACACTCTAGAAGTCGTTTTTGGGTGGCAACGGAAATTAAACTTTCTTTAATGGATCTGTCACTTTCCTGCCTCCTTGTTGGGATTATATATCTTTTCTATTACACTAACAACAAAAATTTATATACAATTTCGTAAATCTTCCCGAGTTAATTAAATAAAAATAATTACATTGAAGCTTTGCAAAATCACACTTCAACCCGGCCTTCGTCATGCCTCTATAGACGATTTTAATAGCGCGACAGGGCTTTTTCTCAAAACCTCCACTTTTCTTTTCACCAGACACCAATCAAAAATTACGTTATTGTTAAGTAATTTAGTACTTACCTAATTAAGAAGCACCATTAGGTCTGTATAGACGGGTAGCAAGGGATAGCAATCGACTGAATGAATGTAACGTGACCAACGCATTATACCTTAGAGCTAATAAACTAAAAATAATTATTCTTCGACGTCTCACGACCGACGACGACGATCCCAGAAGCTGGGTAATCTTGTAATTTAGTTTTAATGAATTTGTCTAAATTATGTTGTTTTTTTTTTGGCGATTATTGTTTTTACTTTGTAACACCACTTGAGTCTCTAAAACTTTCTATTTCGTTGTGAGACATAACCTTCTTTGAAGAAGTCATAAGTTATTGAAGTTGGACTTGCAAAATTAGGCTATGGCACCTACGACATTTGGAGCACAAAACCTACGATTTTTTTATATGAATTTGAAAAGGAGTACACTTAGTGATATAATTCTTTTTATGAAGACAAGTGTTATGAATTTGTCTGCCCCAAACTTAAGCATTATGATGCAAGTATAGCTTTTGGACCATTTTTGTGTGCCTTAAGCCCAACTTAAAAATTATTTGTGTTGCTACCACTGTGTCATGTGAAGATTTATTTTGTGTTCACTCATCTGAATGCAACAGTATATGGTCACTAAAACCATGGCTGGGATTAATCGACTAAAAAGATGAAAGGTTGAAGGCAGTCGATCTCATTACGTCACATTTATTTGTTGCATACTTAACTCAAATTTATTTATCGCGCAAGAAGGGAACAAGAAAAATGACTATGTATTTCTCAACCCACTGTTCCGATCAATTTTATATCTTTTGATACCTATGGTGTAATAATGCACTTGTGAAATCATTTTGATAGATTTAGTCGAAAAAGCGAAGAAAAATGAATAAGTTGTAGCATTATGTGAACACTGACGCAAAAACGGTGGTCATATTGATAATTTTGATGAAAAAAGTTATTTTTCAACCAACGACCGTGGTTATCAATATGAAAATTTGCGATCATCAATTTTTAATTGAAAAACCGCTGTCATCATATTGACAACCGCGATCATCGTTTTGACTACCGCGATTATGACAATATTAACAATTGTGATCATTGTATTGACAACTGCAATGATCATTTTGATCATTTTGACAACCGCGATTTTCGCGTTGATCACCGAGATTGTCAGTGCGATAATCGCGGTTGTCAAAACGATGATCGCGGTTGTCAATACGATGATCACAGTTCTCAATAAGATAATTGTAGTTGTCAATATGATGATTACGTTTGTCAATACGATGATTACGTTTGTCAAAACTATAATCTCGATTGTCATATTAACAACCGTGATTCATATCGAAAACCACGATTTTGACATTAACAACGGCGATTTTCAATTTTATGACTTGTATTTGGATTTTCATATTGATGACCGATATTGTAAATACCTACGACAACTGCAGATAAGTGATAATCATAAAGACAATCGCGACTGTCCATATGATAACCGCAAAGAAGCGATCATCATATTGACAATCGGAATCAATATTTTCGACCAAGAACTTTACGGTAATTTTGTAAAATCTATAGCAACAGTAAAATTCCTCGTCATCAAGATCTTGGAAAGAATTTGCACGGTTTTTATATATTTATATATTTAAATATTAAAGTTTTCAATATGAATGACGGAGGGTTAGAAGTTCATACTAAGATAAAATGTACTTTTTAGGGTTTTAAGTTTAGCACGAGGTAATAACGATAATCTGGATTTTATGTCGACTATAACTTGCAAAATACTAATATGGACTTTTTTAGCTAGTAAAATAATTTTAAAGTGCACTTTGTCCGATATAACAAAATGCATATGAAAGTTTTTGCAGTACTCATAACAAAAACACAATTTTTGAAATGTTCGTCTGTCTGTCTGTCCATTTGTTCCGGCTTATCTCGGGAACGGCTTCACCGATTTTGACAGGATTTTCACTGGCAGATTTCTGATGATCTAGGCCTAGGGAGTAACTTAGGCTATTTAAATGGTGCCGTGACATTTTGCCAAACGACATTGTGCCAAATGGACAAATTTGGTGTACTGACACTTTTGAAGGTGTCCATAACCAGTTCAACATGTATGGTAGCGTATGCTGCCCCCCTGAAACCCCCCTGAAACCCCCCTGCTTGGGCTCACTATCGGATTTGGAGTAAATGCCATGATGGGTATGGCAGTTTTCAAATCCGTGCGAAAAATAGATATATTTTGTTTAACCTCATCCAACCAACCAAATTTGGCATAATGTCGCAAACTAATTTGGCAGTTAGGACAAAGCGACATTATACAAAATGTTTTTATTTGGTCCAATGCCACTTTCGAAAGCGTCACTGTGCCAACTTTTAAAATTTGGCATAATGTCGCTTGGCACAATGTCACGGCACCTATTTAAATTACCCACCAGGTGGTGCTGGGTGGTATTACTTACTTACTTACTTAGGTGGCGCTACAGTTCGGGACGAACCTGGGCCTCAACCAACATGCCTCTCCAGCCAACTCGGTCTTTGGCTAGCTGCCTCCAGTTTTGCACTCCAAGTTGGTTCAGGTCGTCCTCCACTTGAGCGCGCCACCTAAGGCGAGGTCTTCCTTGACTGCGTCTACCCTCTGGGATGGAATCGAAGATCCTGCGAGCCGGAGCATTGTTGTCCATTCGCTCTACATGACCTAGCCATCTTAAACGTGATATGCGTATTTTTTTGACCAGGTCAATATCGCTGTACAGCTCGTATAGTTCTTGGTTGAACCTTCTCCTCCAAAGCCCGTTAACGCAGATAGGGCCAAAAATCTTCCGAAGAATCTTACGCTCGAAACGACTAAGGATATCTTCATCCGCTTTAGATAGAGTCCATGCCTCGGCGCCATAGAGCAGGACTGGGAGGATTAGGGTCTTATACAGAGTCTCCTTTGTCTTTCGAGAGAGGGCTTTGCTACTCAATTGCCTTCCTAGCCCATAGAAACAGCGATTGGCAAGAGTAATTCTTCGCTTTATTTCTGACGAGATGTTGTTGTCAGATGTTATAGCGGATCCGAGGTACACAAAGTCCCTAACTACCTCAAAGTTGTACCTGTCTATTGTGATGTTTTGTCCAATCCGCCGGTGTTGTGTGTCCCTTTTTGTGGACAGCAGGTACTTCGTTTTGGCCTCATTGACTGCTAGTCCCATCTTAGCCGCTTCAGCTTCAATGCTAGCAAACGTTCCACTGACAGCTCGCCGAGTTCTGCCAATGATGTCTATGTCGTCAGCGTATGCTAGCAATTGCACAGACTTGAAAAAAATTGTCCCACTACAATTGACTTGCGAGTTTCTTATAATTTTTTCAAGTATTAAGTTGAAGAAATCGCACGATAGCGCATCACCTTGTCGGAATCCTTTTTTGACGTCAAAAGCTTCTGTGAGGTCAGAACCAACCTTGACGGAGCAGCGAGAGTTCTCCATCGTCATCCTGCACAGTCGGACGAGTTTTGTGGGAATGCCAAAACCTGACATGGCTCTGTATAGCTCGTCTCTATAAATGCTATCGTACGCGGCCTTAAAATCGATAAAGATGTGGTGAGTATCGATTTGGAATTCTTGGGTGGTTTCCAGGATCTGCCGTAGCGTGAACATTTGATCGATTGTGGACTTTCCAGGTCTGAAACCACACTGATAGGGGCCAATCAGGTTGCTGACGAAAGGTTTCAGGCGTTCACATAGTACGGCAGAGAGGATCTTGTAGGCGATATTCAGGAGACTTATTCCTCTATAGTTGGCGCAGTTTAGAGGGTCTCCTTTCTTGTGGATCGGGCAAACGATGCTGAGGTTCCATTCATCAGGCATACTTTCATCTGACCAAACTTTAGAGATGAGTTGGTGTATGCACTCCACCAGGTCATCTCCGGCCGCTTTAAAAAGTTCGGCGGGTAATCCGTCGGGTCCAGCAGCTTTGTTGTTTTTGAGTTTAGATATTGCTATCCTTACTTCATGTTGGTCAGGTGGACGGAAGTTTTGTCTGTCATCATCCATGTGGAATGGTTCATTCTGCCTGACAGCGGGATTTTGGCCTTCATCGCTGTTTAACAGTCTGCAGAAATGGTCCTTCCATGTACTCAGCACCGACTGTGACTCTACTACGAGGTTTCCATTCCTATCTCTACATGCTTCTGTGCGGGATTTTTTTCCTGGGTGGTATTATTTTCGAAAATTCTTATTTATGGACCGATTTTGACGGGACTTTCACAGGCGGATAAAGTTGTAAAGTGTAACTAAAGTTATTTTAATCACCCTGGGGTCGTTTCACAAGCAGATAGCTCATTTTGTAAAAAGTAACTAAGGCTGATTTGATTACTAGGTGGCGCCAAGACGGCTGGGTTAATTTTTTTCCAAAATGTATGGTAAAGCCGAGCAACGCCGGGTGGGTAAGCTAATAAAATAATTCACGAAGTGCCTCTACTTCCACCAATTTGCTTGAGAAACTCACAAAATATGACTATCGGAAGACGAAGACGACGTAGATATCGTTCCTGAGGAGAATAGAATACTACAAAATTATTCAATATATTTTTAATTCTTGATCCTTTTTTCACTATAATCTACACAAAACCTTTAAATCAAGAAGACAATACCAATGAAATGCAAACTTCAGTGACATGTACGAATTGTCATATAAAGTAGCGTATGTGCAAATCGGTGTACATATCGATAAAAATCCAGATTTCCAAAAAGTGATCCAGATAAAAAAAAAAAGATTGATCTGATTTTTAAAAACGAACATGACATTTGATCTCAGGTCAATTGATATCAGATCAAAAAAAAAGATTGATTTTTTTTTAAAAACGAATTCGACATAAAATAAATTGCACGACTAGATCGCACGTACTTGCTCATATGTGCGAATGAAATTTTAAAAAATAAGTTAAACTGAACCTAAAAAAAAGTGTCAAAACCACAACACTTAATGGTTTTTATTAAAAATGGAGTACGCCATCACACGTTTGGTATAATAGCGAATTTATGAAAAATTTATTTCGAAAATTGTAGGACGGATTTAAATAAAATCCTCTTTTTATTTTTAGTTTCTTGAAATAATTTTCTTTTGAAATTTTAGTATGCAGTTTTTTAGTTTTTTTTTTTTTTTAATATACATGTGGTTGTAAAACTTATAATAATTTTTTTATTAGTTTTAAAAATATTGATTTAAAAAAAAATTATTGATTTTAATTAAAAAAATAAGTTATTAAAAATGTTGATATGCAGAATTAATTTGGCTACGTAGATCTTTTCAAATATAAAATTTGACAGAAATTCATAATGCCGTTACAGAGAAAGCCAAAAATTAAAAAAAAACGTTGTATGAAAGGTACCATTAATAGACTTTCCGCGTAAATTTGGTTCCGATCAAATGATAGCCAATACCAACAAAAAAATGTTCATCAAAATCTTTTTCGAGAAAAATAAGCTTTTCCTAAACGGTCATACGGGCACGATAACGATAACTTGGCCGCCAAGAATTAATGGCGGATTTTTGTAGAGGGGTCAAAAACAAGCACTTTTTACTTTGGGAGGGGGTCTATCTCCCGTCGTTTAGGAGGTTTAAATTGAAAAAAAAATATTAAAAAACAACGGCAACACTTACAATAAAATGCTATACTGCATTACTATTTGAAACCTAGAAGTTTGTTCTATAATCCTGCATTTAAATTAAATTACTCATGTCAATGGTTTTTGAGAAATTCGCATTTAAAATCCAATACAAGCCGATATTTAATGCTGAGTCGTAGCCAATTTTGTGCACGGAGGAAGGGACTGCATCGGGTGTTTTGAACACTTTTATGCATATCCCTTTAACGTATGGGTGTTAGGTGATTGCTTACCAAACCATTCATCTCATATTAATACACCAAACGCTAGAAAGCCGACCTTGGCTTTGAAAAAAGAAACTATTTTTTAGATCATTTACTTAAAAGTTATAACCCCAAAAAATCTTTAAAAACGGTTCAAACTTCTAATAAAACTTCAGACAAGTTTTAGCAAAAAAAATATTTTTTCGTTTTTTATTATTTAATAACATGCAATGCTTATAAAAATCAGAAGACATAAGAACTAGTTCGGCCCCATTATTAAACTTGATCCGCATGACAGCCTAACTGTTCATTATTTTAATGACTTGCCAATGCTATTAGCATTTCCAAAATAAAAAAAAATCGAAGAAAAATTATCTAATAATCGCTTAACATAGACTACAAGTTAGACACGTTTTTAAAAGCAAGCGACCCTAGTCTAGGAGTAATATTTTCCCCTTAACCAATTCACCAACATCTCCTTTTAAAACTGTTTCCCATGCATCTACATATTTTTCAGATGCCCATCGATTGATCTTTCGGAACTCACCAAATCTATGTCAAGTGCTTCACCTATTCAATTCGGATTCACTTGGTAATTATTATGTCACGCTCTTCACAAGAGCCTGATAGACTAACACCGCACCATCGTCCGTCGCAGCAATATCTCAATGTCAGAAGCTTTTTTTTTCTCAAGCCAGTTCGAGTACATTGTCGTTGCCTCGAGCCATAGAAACACCTTACATAGTAAAAGATGCTATATAGCTGCCAAACCGCTGTATATGAGACATCCAAGGTTATTCATCTTTTCAATCTCCCATGACCGATCGCTGTTTGTGTTAAAGCATATAGCATAAACACAAATCTATAAATGGATCTGACTTTGGTCTATTGGCTCAAATGCCGTGTTCAATATCGTTGAAACCTAAACAGTCACTTGGTTATGTTAGTGCAGTTTGTATGGCGTTAACCTGTGGTAAATGTATGTTTGAGTTCAATACTAAATGGCTGACCTTTGTAACTGTGTTAAGAATTCCTAAAAATGGATCTTAAACATGCTGAAAGTTCTGATAAATGGTGGATATAGTAAAGAGAAGTGAAACTGGTTCCAATGGAACTCGGATTCATTGCCCTGCGGAATTATTTTTTTAATAAATTCAATGTCAGATTGATTCATAGCGCTGGAGCGGATTACGCATACAACACAATATTCTGTATTGTAACTAATCGTAGTAACTGTTTTTTAAGTGTGCCAGGTCATGATTCCATATCCCTTGGGGACTTTGTTTTGGGTTATTAGAATATTGTGTTTTTTAATTAATTCATCAACAAGCTTTTGCTTCAAGCTAATTCCTAACCTTACTAACCGAAGTTTCGCACGCTTATCTGGATGATGTTTTCTGTAACTTGTGTGTATACTTTCATTTCAGTCTACTTATACTGCCCGCCCCTTTGGCGTGGAATCCAAAATGTTATTTCAATAATAATGTTGAAGAATTCGCATCACAGCGCGATCCTTTTTTTAAGCAAAGGCGTCGATAAAGTCTTTACCGACCTTGAAGCTACATTATTGGTTTAGCATTGACATTTTACACAGATACACGAGGTTGGGAGGGGTGACATTTAAACTAGACATATCTCTATATAGCTTGTCTCTATAAACGCTGTCTTTTGGTGGGTATCGATTTAAAGTTGTTAAGATTTTTTCCAAAATCTACCTTAAAGTGATTATTTCAAGGACGATGAACTTCCTGTCTAAAGCCGCTCTTATACGGACTGTTTATAACAACCTAGCGACCTAGCAACCTAGTTGTGCTGATTCCTCCTCGACTGTTTTCTGCCATGTGGTTCTCGGTCGCCCAACTCCTCTTCCTTCTTGTGTGAGCGGATTCAATTGCATTGCTTGAATTGCAATAAAGTCTTTGCATTTGCGATGCGAATGCCCATTCCCAACTCATACGTCGTCTGCATAATAAAGACGTTTCAGGTAGGATGTCAAAGTCCATCGAATGCTCCCTCCGTTTCCTGTCAAGGCTGCACGCAGAACATCGCTTATCATCCACGAAAACAATATTAGCAACATTGTGCAGCCTTGTCTGACTGCTCTTTGGACTTCCAAGTCATCCGACATCCTTCCTTGGTGTAGAATGTGACATTTGGACCCTTCATTTGTTCTTTTAATTAAAGAAATGTATTTATATGGGATGCCCCTCCTGGGAAAAGCCAGCGAAATGAATACCCTGACGCTGTCAAAAGCCTTCTCAAATCGATGAACAGCAGGTGTAGCGGGTATCGATATTCAACGCACTGGTCAGTTATGATTCTTAAGGTGTTGACATAACCAATGCATGAGAATCCAGCTCAAACACCAGCTTTTCCGGCATCGAGCTTTTAGATGTTCCCTAATGCGTTCCAGAACAATCTGTTATTATTTTGGGAACAGCGGCAAAACGCAAATCCTACACCAGTTTTCACACTTCAACCTTCAAGCACACTGCTGCGAGCACCAGTGAGCTTTTTTGTTATTCTACAAACGGTTATTTTCTTCTTTTTGATTCAAACGTTGTGGTTACGATTTTCACATCGCACACTACGGTGATCCGCACCCTTTTTCATACAGTGCGAAGATTCCAGCTCATACATAATACATACCTTTCTTTTCCTTGCGAAGATGCTATGCGAACCTTCAATTCATTACATTCTCTGATCCGTAACCAAGTTTCCTTAGAAGCCGGATGTTGTAGCTTCCCTGCGCTCTACCGACTATTTTCTCAGCACCTGATATGAAAACATTTTCACAGCACTTTAGTGGTTTTCGATAGTCAGATTCTGTACTGGTGATTGTTCTTATTCAGTGAGAAAAATGGGATTTAAATTGTTGCCGTGTTTCGGATCCTTTATCGATGTTAAATTTAGGCACTCGAATGTTTCCATTGCATTTTCGAGCTGCAGCTGCACGAAGTCTTACAGTAGCTACCATTAGACGGTGGTCGACTCCATTTCTGTTTCTTACTTTTAGGAGACGGGTTTTAAAACGTCCTTCGGTTTGGTTAGAAGATGTTTGTCTGTCCGTCCGAAAACAAGCGTACATGGCATACCTTGTATTCAAAAATGGTACCACCAATCACAAGGCCATTAGCGTTGCAGAAGTCGATGAACCTCTGGCCATTGTCATTACAACTGTCGACTTCATGGTTACCTATCACATGCATGGCTTTGAGGATCCTTTCTCCAAGGGGCTCCAATGAAAAAGGCTAGCTGTTTTGATTAGCAGCAGCCCAACTCCACTTTTCCGAGCACTTATTTAGGCGTTACCGGAGTAAAACAGTACAGTGTTGGTTACTTAAATTTGCCCTTAGGATGTCAACCTTATGCCGCATGAATTCTTGGAGGAATCTGGCATCTCTCTTAGGCTATGTAAGCTGCCTTCATTTTTTCTTTGCGTATTTTTGAAACTCATTCCTGCTGTAAAAATTCCCATTTCCTTCAATTTCCCACTTCTCTTGTGCCTTTTTTCTCATAGGAAGCCGACGTTTCTCTACTACCCGGTAGAGCATGAAATCAGTTCTGGTCCTTCAATGTAGCGCCACATATATGCTTCCTTTCTAGTTGCATGTCCTTGCCTCATCGTCAAACCAATGGTTTGGTTATTCTGGTATTGCTCCGCTGGTTCCCAAGAATAACAAACTTGGTCGGACTTAGATCTGGAGATTTCTTGCAATTGCCTACTTCCGACATTTAAGTTCCTCACAACATTACCTATTCTTAGCGTTGGTCGGGATATCCGCAGCTATACCTTGGACTAGTGGTTCAAAAATTCTACCGTTAAACATGCTGGTTTAATCAGACTTCCTGACTACAGCAGTATCTTTCATCTAAGTTCCTGGAAATCACAACACCTGCTTAACAAGTGGCAGTGACAGTGACCAGCTCTATCGGAACTTACATTGACTAAACCATGAAGCTTGGCACCTATAAACAATTCTTTTCTCCTTCAGCAAGAAAACCAAGACTTGTTCCTATTTTAACCTTCACTTTCCTTAATGATAATTCTAAGAACCCTCTTTAGGATTAAATAATTCCCTCTTCAGTAGTTTTTCATTTCAAACCGTGTCTTATAACTTTCTTAAATTTTTTTAGATCCTTGCATTTACATTATGAGATTTGCCAACAGATTGCAGTTTGGCAACAAAACCCACGAAGTTTCGAATACTGCACTTCGAATTGTCCAAAGAATGAAGAAAGACTCCTTACATTCAGGTCGCAGACCAACTGGGCTCTGTGGTGCAGGTATGTTCATCTAAAAATCCTTTTATACAATTTAAATAACCTCACTTTCTGATTACAGCTCTTCTCATAGCTGCCCGAATGCACGAATACAGTCGAACCATACATGATATTGTTCGAATTGTAAAAATCCACGAATCTACCGTCCGCAAAAGATTGGTGGAGTTTGCAGAGACTCCCAGTTCTGCTCTAACCTTAGATGAATTTATGTCGGTAGACCTGGAAGCAGAGCAAGATCCACCAGCTTACAAGGCTGCTCGAAGAAAGGATCGGGAACGATTAAAAGATGTCAGTATTCATTAATAATGGATGAAAATCTACTTTGATGGACAATGTTTTTCCGTTATTTTAGATTGGAGATCATGAACTTACCCAACTGCAGAAGGAAATCGATATGCAGCTGGAAAGGGACATGAAGAAAGTAACAAAGGGACGATCTAAAATCCTTATGGGCGTTGATGACGAACAAGATGATACAACGAAATTCATTAATGAAGCTAATATGGAAGTTTTGGGCGAATTCTTAGCCGATGATCCAGATGTCGTTGAAATCAACAAACCAATTGTAATTGAAGGCCTCAAGCCGGACATTATGCAAATGTGCACACCATCAGAAAGTGAGTTAGAAAAGGAAGCTAATGACGACAATGGTGATGGTGAACTTGATCTCGAAGGGCTGGACGATGAGGAAATTAACAAATATATTCTGACGCACGAAGAGGCACAATACAAGAATGATATGTGGATGAAGTTAAATAAAGAATATTTAGAAGAAATGAAATTAAAGGAGGAAAAACTAGCTAAGGAACGAGAAGAAGGAAAACCTGAAAAGAAAAAGCGACCAAAAAAGAAACATATTGGGCCATCCAGTACTCCCGGGGAGGCTATTAAGAAAATGCTACAAGAGAAGAAGATTTCCAATAAAATTAACTACGATATTCTTAAAACGCTGACAACTGTATCTAAACCAGACGATGAACCTGTAACCGTTGCTGTGTCGGAGGAAGTGGTAGAGTCTAAACCTTCTGAAGTCTCCGCCAAATTACCAGTTCACAGGTAACTTTTTAATTTATTTTTTTGTTGACTCAGGTGGTTTTGCAATAGCCTTTCTTAAACAAAAGCCATGGTGTTGCCTTTTAAACTGGTCCTCAGGGAATTTACTTTCTACGTGGCAGTACCAGCCTTATTGTTCATCCTGCATTTTGTCCTTCTTTACGTGGAGGCTTCCTCGGATATTTGTGCTCCTTATTTGAACACGATTTGTCACTTCTGCTGTCATTTGAGGCAACTTCATATCAGCTGCCGTCTGTAAGCGATGGACGAACAACGGATGTGTAAAGCTTTCCTTTCAGGTAAGGGGCAATTTTTGATCACAAAAGTGGGCATAGTTTTACCGCCACTTCATTCACCATCATCAGTTGCTACGCATATCTAATATCCGAAATAGGGTGTGTAAACCAGACAGTGGACAGCATAGGTGTTGAGTTTTTCGCGCTAATGCGGTACCAATTTCCCTCCAGATCATCCACTCATCCTTACCTATGATGACTCCATCATCGGCAAAGAATTATTGATTTTCTTTCCGTTACCTTGCACTCAAGCAGAAAGTCAAGGCTGTAATCAAGAGTAAATGACTCAATACGCTCTGCTAGTGCACACCAACCTTGATTAAGATTTTTTTTGGCCACATCCTTTCTTTGTCTTGGTCGTACATGTCCATGATCATATGCACAAATATTTTTGGAACGCCGTGTTACCTTAGCTCTTCCCATTACAGATATTTTTCCATTGTTTATTCAAAACAAATTAGCACTGGGCTTAAACTAACAGAATTTAAAGTATAAAACCTAAAGAAAAGTCTTGGTTTGATAGTAACTCATGAAAAGCTTTCAGACTAACTGAGGAAAGTAAGTTTCCACTCTTATAAAGAAAACCCGACAAACAACAAACGCAACTCAGTTATACAGAGAAAAAAATTCTTCCATGCCCAGAAAGTTAAGGTAAATAATTCTGCAATGTCCTGCAATGTAAAAATTTCTGGTCGTTTATCAAGAAAATAAAGAAAATTACTACGCTCATCTGTAACGATATTGCGATAACAAGCTCCTCAGAAAAAGCAGCTTATTTTGCTGCTAGTTCAAAGTTGCGAGACAATAAGATTGCCCTCCTGTACTTGGGCACATGAACCCATTCAGTTGCAAACCCATTTTGAGATCTTGATAAAAACAAATCGGCTCCTGATTTCACCCTTAAGACCCGCTTCCCTAGATGCTCTTCATTTCACCCTTGAGTCCATTTTAGGATGAACCATCAAATATATATATTCATTTTAAGCCGTACAACACGAATGTGGATTTCGATTTACAAGCATTGAAAAAAACAATGTATATCGACACTTCCCTTCTTGGTCTCGGTAAAGGTCCCAATCTCAACAAACCAGGGTGCGAGTGCAAATTTATAACTAACTAACAAAAAATAGTCTGCACATTGTCTATTTAGCCTGTTGAAGCATAAAGTTGCTTCCGTTGATATCACTATTATCTCCAACAACTTAGCTGGACAACTTGACCTCGCCTTTACCTCCGACCCATTTAACTTCAGTGTTTCCGAAAGCTGACATCTCTCTGCCCCAAATCTCTATCATCTTCCTCTTTCTTTTATATTCAGTCGTGAAGATAGTTTTCCAACTAATAAGCCTGGAAACCTTACTTACTTCAACTTTCGCAAAGCTGACTCTATCAACCTAATCACTTTCTCAAAAGCATTAATTTCAACCACTTTATTAACCCCTTTACTCCCATCGATTTAGCTCTTTCCTTCTTCTACATCTCCTTATCCAATCTCCAATGTGTTCCTGTTTCAGTTTGATGTCTTATCTTTGAACTTAAGCTCCTTAACCAGTTTATTATCGTAAAGAGAAAACAGATGGTCTTCCTTAATCACTACATTTCTCTGATCCAAAAGTATTTGTTAATAATTCCAATGAGACCGATTTTAAATATCACAGATTTTGTGTCTAATTCCCGACATACGTCTCTCGTTTCCCTTACTAGTTGTTCCCGTAGCGTATGTGATAAGTAAACCTTACTGAAAGATGATTTTTCACCTGGGCCGGGTGGCATTCTTGCAATTTTTCTTAAGAAATGTGCTTATGCACTAGGCTAATCCTTTTCTAATCTCTTTCAATTGTCGCTATCACAAGCAGTCTTCCTCTCACTTTGTAAAGAATGCTTTATTTTTCCAATCTACAAGAAAGCCTATAAGAATGAGATGTCAAACTATCAACCGATTGTTAAGCTATGTTAAGTTCCTTTCTACAAAGCGGATATTTAAGGGCAGGTCGACCACGACTAATCTTACCCAATGTCTCTACGACTTTCTTGGCTTTAGTATTACCCAATCTTAACCTCGTCAGGGTAATTGTCTTGGCCTACTCCTATTTGTGCTCGCCACCAATGATGTGGGTAGAATCATTTCCTCCCCTGATCTCTCTGCGTGCGCTGATGACATTAAAATAATAAAAAATGATCTCATCTTCTGATGAGTCCTCCCTTCTCCAGTAATGGTCTGGAGAACTTTCCAGTCTCTTCGTTACACTTATGTTAGGGCAATCCTCGTCTCCATATTAAATAAATCATTCTCCTAGAATGGAACTGTTCAACGAAGATTACATCGATTTGCTTTACGTAATTTGGGTTGGTCTGATCCCCTTACCTGTATACCTACATCACCAATCCTCGAAACTTAAGATCTGTTGCCTTCTTCCTCCTACTCATCGCACCAACTACACCCACTTCAACCCAGCTTGAAGAATGCTAGGTTCAGTTAATTCCGTACAAGATATCCTTGATTTCTTTCCCTAAACTTAATACTTAAAATTTTGCTTTCATTTCTCTGTTCCAAAAATTAATGAAAAACAATTTTTTTCTTTGCAGAAGTAAGCCGCCAGCGTACACAATTTTGCAGCCGCAATTCAAAAAACCAAAACTCGAAATCGGCCTCCCAGTTGCCACTGAAACCAAACCTAAAGTCGAAGCGCTCATTGTTGAAAATGGTAAAATTGTTATCTTAAGTTCCAAAAAAATATAACTAATATGAATTTCCACAAACTTTCAGATGATATCGATGAAGAAGAAGACACTGAGGCTGAACCTGAACCAGAGCCAGAGAAGGAGTATTCGTCACTTAAGGATATGCTCAATGATGGCGAAGAAGATGATTACTATGGATATGATGAGGATAACTATTAAATTCTCATCTGGATTTATACATGTAGTTTAAGTTCTAATTTTAAATATGCAAAATACTAATATTTCAAAAGTATTGATAATTTTATTTTAGTTTGTAAATGTTAAAAATATCAACAAATTACCTTTTATTTACTATAATGCAAGGCATAAATAGGGCCTTACTTTAAAAATTATTTATATCTATAACGATACTGATTAACATATCTGAATATGTGCTTAAGTTAGTTTAATATGATTGTTTAATATAAATATATGCATTATGCTGCAAATAAATAAATTCACTATATATATATGTATAGGCAGTTTAATTTGGTATAGTTCGGTCATTAAATAAATAGATAAATGCGTCATATAATGTTCAAGGTAATCTGAAATCATGGACGTTAGGGTTTTCCAATAAGTACTTGATAACTTTTTTTTTATTAAAACGCAAACCATTTAAGATATTTCAAAAACTTTATTATCGGCTTGAAGTATAATCAAAAGATTTATGAATGGAACTCGACTTCGTTCATATGGCGCCGGCATGCGCCATATGAACGCACCAAACAGTTATTTTTTTTTTTGATTTTCACCCGACCAATAACGCATATTTTGCTTATTGACGAACCCATTGAGGCAAAAATGAGCTTCGGCACTGAAGATGATTTTGCGATGAAATTCAACAATTCAACGCTCTTGAGGTGCGAGTCCGAATTTCGGTGGAACATTTTTGTGATTTGCAGACTTAGCTGTATCGTGATGAAAATGTTGAGTTTACTGAATAAATTGCTAAGACAGTTCGATGATTAGTGAAAGGGTGCGTTCACAAATTAAATTCAAAGTTGTCAAGTCCCTATTGGAAAACTCGTTATCAAAAACAATTCCCGATGGTATTTATGAAAATGGATTGCTTGGTGGTGCTGCAAATATAAATAAAATTAGATTTTTTGTGTGCGAATGAAATAAAACTTATTTATTTGGTTGTAGCTAAATTGCTTTGTTTTTGTTTTACTGAAAATATCGTTTAAAATAAGAAACTAGGATACAAAGTTGAGACGAGACGAACCAACCACTTGCCATCTGTTAATTTAAACATTGAAAAAAAATCATATTTTCTGTATGGCCATCTGTTGACCAGCATAGTAACTTTATATGGTTCTTGTACACATTTAGTTCATGCACTCACTAATTGTACTCATCAATCCTTTTAAAATTGTTATTCAGCTTAATTCAGCAAATATTCATAACTCCTGAAAGTATGTTCAACTAAGGAATAATATTAGTTTCAAGGAAACTGTTGCCATATGTAAGGGCGACTTACATATTTTTAAGCAACTAACCAAATACAGGGTGTTTTTTTAGACGTGTGGTTTTCAATCTGCTAATACCTATTTTCGGAGTTGGTCTTTTTGATTGCTGTCACTTGATTTATGCTCAGTTTGAGTTGCCATTTTCAACATGAATAGACAGACAACATTCGCCACGTTATTGCCGATATACGGCCACAAATAGTGGAAAAAGTAATCGAAAAGTGGACTTTTATTAGTGGTTTTTTGGTGTTTTTACTTGCGATTTATAGGGATTATAAGGCAAGTTATGCATTCGTAAAAAAATATCTAAGAATCAAACATGACATTACGATAATAGGGAGGTCGAAAAAAGTGGGTCAGAAAATTCTGTCTTCTGTCCGTATCGATGCCTACAGCATAAACGGTTGGGGCGATTTTATTTAAACTTGGTATATAGTATTTTTAGAGTACTCTACCCGACTGTTTTTCGAATTGGCATTCTAGCTCCAAAACAAACGGTACGTGCTATATAATTTTTAATGAAAAACTTATTTTTTTCGAAAACGGCTCCTACGATTTTGATAAAACTTTCTGAATGGTGTTTTCTATGCAAAATCTATCTTTTAGTTTTAATAGATTTTTAGACAAAGTTTCATAACGGACCGGTTTTTTAAAATCAGACTTTCTCGTTAACTAATTGACGGATTTTCATGAAATTTTCAAAATATGTAGTGGTTTATAATTTAAATAATATTGCTTATTAGAATTTTCAAAAAACATTTTTTTTAATTGTTAATAATTTTTTTAAAAAACTTGTTTTGTTTTTTGAATATTTTGAAAACAAATCTATAGTTTTTTTTTTTAATTTTTCTCCTAGTATAAACTATAGATTTCTCTAAATTGACATACTCAAAAAAAATTAAAATATATTTTCAAAAAGAAAACTGGTTGAACGATTTTCAAATGGAAAATTCATAAAATAGAAAACAGCAAAAGAAATAAGATGGCTTACATCATTTTTTCCAAAAACGTTATGAATAGTGTTTTTTTGATTTCATAAAAATTTTATTTGTTTAATATTTTCCCCCAAATTTTGTTTTATATTTCTCGGTTGAGCCCTAGACACTAGTCTAATGAAAGCAAACTTCGTTATTTTTATTATTATGTATGTATCGTTATTTATTTTAAAGCATTTCATGATCATAACAGCATACAGCATACAGAATAAATATAATAAGGACGCCTATGATAAAGACATAAAAACACAAAAACAACTAACAAATTAAAAAATATATTGCACGACTGGATCGCACGTATTTGCTCATATGTATGGTCACTTTGTAGAATAATATTTGTATTTGTATTTGTATTTGTATTTGTATTTATTTATTAACGTAAGTATTTTAAAACAATATGTCTTTTAAATAATACTTAGAAAATTGTTGGTAATATCATTAAATTATAAATAATATAAAAAAGCTAATTTTAAATTATTATATATTAAATATTTTGAAATTAAATTAAACAAATTAAGATAATTACATTATATTTTAGTAAAATTAAATAAAAAAAACAGTAATAGAAGAGGAAAGAAACAGAAATAGAAGTGGAAAAACGTTCAGCAATTGTAAAGATTTCTAAGCAAGCCTTCAAATTTTTTATAATTATCTTGTACTCTCAGAATGGCAGGCAAGGAGTTCCAAAGGCCCACAGCATGCACAAAGAACTGTTGTTTGGAGGCTCTATATTTAAATGTTGGAACAATGAGAATATTACTTCTTTGAGATACTGGAAAAATTAGCTTTTCAAAAAGATAATTCGGATTTTTCGTATGAATAAGGTTAAACAGAAATGTCAATGTAAGAAAATCCACATACTTGTCAAGAGGCATATTGAAAACGGTATTTGCCTGAGCAGAAACATGGTCGAAACGACGAAGTCCATAGATAAAGCGGACAACGTTGTTAAAGGCAACTTGAAATTTGCGTTTACTGGCGCTATCTAAACTGCAAAAAATAGGACTACCATAGAATAGAATTGGTAGAATAACTGTTTTGGCAATTATCAATTTAGTTGAGACCGGGAGGAAACTTCCAGAAAGGTATAGAAAACGCAATGAAGTGTATACTCGTCCAATAGTACTTATCAGGTTATTGTCCCATGTTAGCGTTTGGTTAAAGATTACTCCTAGATTTTTTACTGTTTTGACATAATTTAAAGTTGTTCCATTGAGCTCGACGGTTGGAAAGCTAGTTGTATCAAGCACAGAGTTATTTATCACAATTGCCTGGCATTTGTTTGAATTGAGTTTCAAGGAATTATCTCTAGCCCACTGTCCTACACGTGTTAGATCCTCATTTATTTTGACCGTTGCATCTTCTACCATGCCAATTCTATAGCTCAAGTAAATTTGGACATCATCTGCGTACATATGAATGTTGCTATGTTTGAGTTTCGAGGGTAAGTCATTGTTGAACAGTGTGAAAAGAAGTGGGCCCAGAATTGATCCTTGAGGGACACCAGTGATATTAGGAAGAAATGTCGATAGTTTTGAGTTTGCAAAAACTGCCTGAGATCTGTGCCTAAGATATTGTTCAACCATAGATAATGCTGAAGTGTCAAAAAAGAAAAAATTCTTGAGTTTTTTCAAAAGTATTTCGTGTGAAACTGTATCGAACGCTTTTAAAAAATCAAGCAAAACTAGAGTTGTTACATGATTTTTATCAACTTCTTGACGGATATCATCAGTTATTTTAAGAAGTGCGGTTGTACAACTATGTTTTGATCTAAATCCAGACTGCGAAACAGTTATAAGTTGATGTGACTCTAAATAAGATGTAATTTGCCGACTGATAAGTTTCTCAAATGCTTTTGAAATAAAAGGAAGAATAGATATTGGTCTGTACTCTTTTTGTTTAGATGCTGTTTTTTTAGGAATCGGAATTATTTTTGAGGCCTTCCAGAGCTTTGGATAACAGGACTTAGTTATTATTGTGTTAAAAATGTGCGTTAAGAAGGGGGATATAAACGGAAGAATTATTTTTACAAATTTAGGGTTCATATTATCTAGTCCTATTGCTTCCGATTTAATAGCACAAACTGCTTTGTAAACATCAACTTCAAAAACTCTATTAAAACTGAAACTTTGGGAAAAACGAGTATCATTACTTTGAGAAATTATGCTTGCCATAGCACAGGTGCCTATGTTGGAGGCAGAACTTATGAACTGTTTATTGAGTTCATCTACATCGCAGTCATCATCAATATTCATTATTTTCCTTGAGATACCAAGTGATTTAATGTTTTTCCATAGTTTTTTTGATGACACATTGTGAAATTTTGAAGCAAAATACTTTCGTTTAGACTTTTTAATTTCAGTATTTACTTTGTTTCGTAGGTTTTTATACTGCACAAATAGTTGTGGCAATCTAAATCTTTTCCATCGTCTAAAAGCGTAGTCTCTCTTCACAATAAGTTGTTGAATTTCTGATGTTAACCAACCCGGCAGATTACTTTTAATTCGAATTGTTTTTGTTGGTACAAATCTTTCAAAAAGCGAATTAATTTTCGAGGTAAAGTATTCAACCTGTTCATCAATATCTGTGAGATCATAGATATTTTCAAAATTAGTTTCAAAAATACCAGCTACTAGCGATGGCATGTCAATAGATTTAAAATCTCGAAACGAAATATTTTCATCTACTAAAGTTGGATGTAATATTAAATCATAGAAGGCGACAATCAAGTCGTGTCTGGAGAAGCCAGGGACATCTAGTTGACTGTAGAAGTTAACATTGTCGGGTTGGTTGACCAGAAAAACGTCAAGTAAGGTAGAGCTGGAAGACGAGAAATGTGTAGGAGAGTCACTGTTTATTGGAAATATATTAATAGACTTCAAATTGTCACAAAAAGTCTTAACCCGTCCATTTTCGCTATCTAAAAGATCTATATTTAAATCCCCTGCTATTAAAATGTGATTATAGTTAGGTGATAATTGTTCTAGAATGTCTGAAATAGAAGTTGAGTCTATAATGTTTGGTGGTTTGTATATTACGCCTATCAGACACTTCTCAACTGCACTTGCAACTTCGATGAATAAGTATTGAACACTTTCATTTCTTTCAGAAACCTTAACAATTTTACTTTTGAAACCCGTCTTTATAAATATGGCCACGCCTCCACCCCTTGATAATACCCGGTCAGATCGATATATTCTATATTTATCCATACTTAGAAACCCACTGTCTATCTTATCTGTCAACCATGTTTCTGATACGCAAATAATGTCCATTGCTGAATTATTAAAAGTGTTTTTGAACTCATCAAGATGTTTTGTTAAGCTTTGAGCATTTATATGACAAATAGATAATCCATTGTATCTCTTCCGAAAAATATTCAACATTGTTCTTGTTTTGTTAAAGTTAGTAAAACTGCTAGCCTGTGAAACTCTACTATTATCAACTGCACTCATTACAATTCAGAAAAATTATATTGCCTCTGAGTAGGAAAAGACAACGGCTTTGTAAAAGAAAAGCTAATTTAACAGATAACATTACTGAAGGTATTTCCAATTCAGAACAATTGTAGCTAAGAAAAAGGTAACGAAATAAAAACTTAATGTTAAAAAAGGTAGAAATAAGATATAAATTATTTAAATAATAAAGAGAGGTATGACTTTTAAGCAATAAATATGATTTAGAAAGATTAAAGATATTCAATATAAGTAAGAAAAATAAAAATAAATTAGTTACTGCAGTAGAAAAAAGAAAAGTACTAAAGTAAATTAAAGTAAACATCAAAGCCTTTATTCGATTTTTGATTGTTATAATAAAGTAGGTTAAATTGTTTTGGGTGAAATAATTTAAACGCCATTTTATTTCTTTAGGAAATGTAAGAAAGTGTGATTTTTTTTCAAAATCGTTAGAGCCGTTTTTAAATAAAAAAAAAAAAAAACAAATCAAGAATACAAACTTAAGCACAAAAATAATATACATTTAAAAACAAAAATTTAAAAAAAATTCACCCGTTTTCAAAATATTGATTTTTCAATTTTTTTTTAAATTATTAAAAATACAAAAAATAAAGTTTTTGAAACAAAAAAAATCAATGCAAAATTACTCAGGCTACCTACATCTTCTTGAATATCAATTTTGACTGTAATCGGATCACCAGTTTTCGAAAAAATCGAAAAAACGGTCCTATGGGAGGTACCGTTTTTAGCCCACCATATTCATTTTTTTTCACCAAAATATAATGCATACCCTGTACTCATTTTTTTTTATAAAAATTCTTGGAGCCGTTTTCGAGAAAACGTTTATATGACTGCAACCGTTAATTTTTGAGCTAAAAAATATGTAGAATGTCAAAATAACCTTAAGTTCAAAATTTGAAGACGATTGGCGCAACCGTTTATGCTGCAGCCTAAAAAAAAATCCGTACAGACAGACAGAATTTTGCCAGTAACTCAAATATGTTTCTCTATCATCGTAATGTCATGTTTGATTGTTATCTCAAAATTTTTAATCTGCATGATTGCATAACTTGCATTATAGTACCTAATCGCAAGTAAAATTACTTACTGAATGCAAAAATTTCAATCAAGAAAACAAAATTGTACACCTGCATACAAACAACCACTGTGTTAAGTTTTAATATTGTCTATACCCCTCGCTTCACAGTGGTTAGAATAGGTATCTTAATTTTAGTACCTGCCTTCCTTCCAACTTTATAGGTAGGTACATAATATCCTAAATAAATTCCATGAATAACCCTAACATGAGTTTATCGATCCACCAAACAAAATTAAGCTACCTATTTTAATGATTTTTATTTCAAAAAGTAAATTATTGTTAAATGTACCTTATAGCTTATATATAGGTATACCTATACCTAGCCTTGTTTCCCTACTGCTGATTTCTAAAAATCTTTAAGCCAGCTGTTCAAATTTTTTATTCGAATTTCTTGAGAACTGGTTAGCTGATTACAACCAAAATTGACATTCAGTAAGATGTGAATTTTTTTTTGTGTTTTTAAAATAAAAGTTGTTTTTGGGCTGAAGTTTGCATTTTTTAATATTTTGAAAAAAAAATCAATTTTTTAAAGATTAACCAAATAAAATGGCGTTTAAATTTTTCCGCTGAAAACATTTTTACATACTTTTTTCGAACAATTAAAAGTCAGAAAATTTTAATTAAAACTTTGAAGCTCTTCTAATATTTATCAAATTTTATTCAACGATGTGACCGCGCATAGGAGCAAGTACGTGCGATCCAGTCGTGCAATTTATGTAAAGAACTTAAAGTTGACACCACTATTTTAACTGACGGTGTTTTTGACTGCTGTTACTCGATTTAAGCGGGGTTCACATGGGACAATGCAGAGGCCAAGACAATCATTGTTAAAATGCAAAATATTCGACAGTTCTCAGGTTTTTCCATCAATAACTTTTTTCCTTATGCGGTGTAAGCGATTCTGTCCTTGTTAAATAGCCACTGGGCATGGTGTGCGTTCACAGTTTTTGTGAACAAAAAGAATTGTTTGTTGATGTATGCTCAGAGAAATCTGAACAACATATGGATTATGGACAATGGACTCCCAAACCGAGTGGTGAGGAACAACATGGACATTGGGAAACTACGTGCATGGTTCACTGTGCATTCTCCATTCCTTCACATCCAAGCGATAGTTTCTCTGAGCACAGGAATCATTGATCAAGCAGAAGGGAACTGTTGGTTAGCACGAGAGATACGCATATCATACATGAAGAAAGTGGAGGAGAGGATGAATTTTGAAGAATCCAAACTGAAACAGAGGTGGAATCGGCTAAGGTGATATGTGAAAGTCACATTTCTGATAGTCACAGTGATCATATTAAATTTCCAGTCTGCATAAAGTGATAACCACGAAAATTACAAATTCTGGCATCACCTAACGCTGACTGAATTTTTTGATTGTAACAATCACTTATCATAATCACCTTAGCCGATTCCACCCCAGAAAGACTTTCGCTTCCGTTTCCTGCTCGGTAAAAATTGTTGATAAAAAATTCATTGTCGATCCTCTCACTCTCTTTCAGAGTGTCTGCATTGCCACGTAGTACATGCTCTTTTGTGCCTAATCACATTCGAAGGCAAGATCTTTTGATAGAAACAAGTAACATTAACGTACAAAAATCACACGTTCTAAACCTATAAAAAGTGTCAAAACCGCAACACGTATCGGTTTTTTAGTAAAAATGAAGTACCTACGCCATTACATGTCCTAAATAACAAAGAATTTATGAAGAAAAAGTATTTCAAAAATTATGTCGGATTTTTATAAAATCCTGTTTTTTATTTTTACTTTTTTAAAAACATTTTTTTTAGGTTTTGGAATGCAGTTTCTTAGTTTTTTTTTTTAATATCTATGTATAAATCTGATCATAAAATTAATTTTTTTTTGTATTAAAGTTAGTTTTTTTTAATGATAGCCAATACCTACAACAAAAAAATCTCAAAAATGTTTATCAAAATCGTTGGAGCCATTTTCAAGCCATTTTCCTTAACGGTTATTTGGCAGGAACCGTTATTTGTAAGCTTAAAAAAAAGAATCGCACAAATTTGAAGGTAATCGCTTAACGGCGAGTAGGTATAGAGACAATATTAAAAGTTAACACAGTGGTTTTGTTCATTTATAGGAAGGTGTAAACTTTTGTTTTCTCGATTGAAATTTTTGCATTCAGTAGTAATCGAATAGTTTTTTTTTACTTGTTAGTTGTTTTTGTGTGTTTATCGTAGGCTCCTTATTTATTTTGTGTGCTTTTATGATGATGGAATGCTTTAAGATACGTAAGTATGTATGTAGGTTGTCACCTTCTTTTATTTGACTAATGGCTTAGCCGAGCAATATGAAATAAAATTTTGCGAAAAAAATTTTATGAAATCAAAAAAACACTATTCATAACGTTTTTTGGAAGAAATGTTGTAAGCCATCTTTTTTCTTTTGGTGTTTTCTATTTTATATTTTTTTCATTTCAAAATCGTTCGACCAGTTTTTTCAAAAAAAATGTTTTTTTTGAAAAACTTTTCGAAAACATATTTTAAAATTTTTTTGAGTATGTCAATTTAAGGAAATCTATAGTTTATACTAGGAGAAAAATAAAAAAAAATCTATAGATCCGTTTTCAAAATATTCAAAAAACAAAATATTTTCTTTAAGAAAATATAAAAATAAAAAAAAATGTTTTTGAAAATTTTAATAAGCAATATTATTTAAATCATAAAACACTACATATTTTGAAAATTTCATCAAAATCCGTCAATTAGTTAACGAGAAAGTCTGATTTAAAAAAAACTGGTCATATGGTAGGTACCGTTATAAAACTTTCTGAAAAATCCATTAAAACTAAAAGATAGAAAACATCATTCTGAAAGTTTTATCAAAATCGTAGTAGCCGTTTTCGAGAAAAATAAGTTTTTCATTAAAAGTTATATGGCATGTACCGTTAGTTTTGCAGCTATAATGCCAATTCCAAAAATTGTCAAGTCGAGCACTCCAAAAATACTATACACCAAGTTTGAATCAAATCGGTCCAACCGTTTAGCGTGGAGAAATCGAAACGGACAGACAGACAGACAGAGGGACGGAATTTCCGGACCCACTTTTTTTGACTTCTCTATCATCGTAATGTTATGTTTGACATTATATATATAAATCGCAAGTAAAAATGTGTATAGCATTTTCTTTCTCAAACGAGAAAAATCAAAGCTCAACCCTACAAAATCTTAGTTTTTACAGTTTTTACGATTTATAGGGACTATAAGGCAAGTTATGCATTTGTAAAAAAAAAATTCTAACAATCAAACATGACATTACGATGATAGAGAAGTCAAAAAAGCAGTTCATATACAATGAAAAAAGAATGAAAAAACAATTGAAAATAGGAATCATGTTAGCAAGGTCTAAGACAAATCCAAAAGTTAAGTTTGGCATATTTTAGTTTTGTTTAGTGTGCTTTTTTTAGGATCAGAACAGCACAGACCAGAATAGAACAGCGCAGAAGTAGTGAGAAATGTCAGAACAGTTTAGAACAGGCGGCTGATGACATGTATAGCTAATTTTATTATATTCCGTTGTTTTCGTATTTTTTTTTTAACGTGATAACGTCTTATGCTGATAAGACTCTTGCTGATAATGCCGATAAGACTCATGCTGATAATGCCGATGAGAAAAGTGACGCACGCTGCAATACTGCGGTTCTTTCAACCAAAATCGACCGCAAGCACCAGGCGAACATGAAAAAGAACAGGCGCAAATTCCCAAAATAATTTCACTCAAATTCAAAAACTATAAGAAGAGAAAAAGAAATACAACACAGGCGGAGTTTTGTTAAAGTAGAAAGTAGATGTAGATATTGGGGGGTATGTGTGTGGATTTAACGAGAAGGTTTGTGGGTGTGAGTTAATGGGCTGCCGTTGGCTGTTGGTGTTGCTGCCGTCAATTTTTTCTTATGACGTCATCACGTAAAATTATCGTCCGTAAACCGATTTTACAGACAACCAACTATTTTTTTTTCAAGATTTGCCATCTGTGTCAATGTTGTTTACAAAAAGAGAAAAGCAAGGGATTTGTAAGCCCTTGAAATCTTTTTAAGAAATTATTTATTAATTTTTTTTAATAAATAATTATATAAATACAATATAAATGAAAAAATAAATGAAACTTTTCCTCAAAAATCAAAATTACACTTCTTTCAAAAAAAATTTACAAAATGTATCAGCTGACTTTGACAGTTTTCACTAATCTGGTCTCATTCAAAAGGTGTAGAATATGAGAATAAGACAACCTCATTGAACACAAACAAAAGATTAGAAAATAACACTGTCGGTTTTTTTTGCAGTATGGTGCTCCTGAATATCACTAACCTGTGTAAAGTTGGTAGGAATGGAACAGCAACAGAAAATTTAGGACTTTTGTCTAACGACGCTTTTGACGTTGCTGTTGCTGGTCTATTCTAGCTTGAGCAATTGAAACACATAGGTTCTAAAATAATGGCGGCCGCTGTTGCTGGTGCTGTTGCTGGTTGATGGTTCAATCTGTTTCACACATAACTTTGGAGTTTTCTGATGTTTCTAGTGTTGCTACACTCAACCAGGCACCTTCGAAAAGGGACAAATTTCAAACATATATGTATAAAACTCTTTGCTTAAAAAAAATAAATAAATTGCACGACTGGATCGCACGTAATTGTAATATGTGCGGTTACAGCTTCGAATAAAATTTTAAAAATATTAAAGGAATTTCAAAGTTTTTATTCGATTTTTCTGACTTTTGATTGTTTGAAAAAAATAGATACATACGTAAAATAGTTTTTAGCGCAAAAATTTAAACGCCATTTTATTTTTTTAGAAAATGTTAAATATGTAATTTTTTTTTAAATCGTAAGAACGGTTTTTATTTAACAACTATTTTTTTTAAAAATCTATATACATCTTCCAGAATATCAAATTTGATTGGAATCAGTTAAGCAGTTCTCGAGAAAGTCGGTCCTATGGGGAGTATTGTTATAGAATACATCTCGAAAAATTCATGTATATTCATGTATATTGTTGTAAAAAATAGCACCCTGAAAGTTTTTGAAAAAATCAAACTTTGTGTTGAGGATTGTATGGCAAGTACCGTAATTTTTGACCTAGAGCAAAAATGAAAAACACCCTCGAGATACTACCAAATAAATACTTAATACCAAGTTTGAAGCAAATCGGCTCATTCGTAAAGGCTGTAAAGGTGCGAACAGACAGACAGACAGACGGACGGAATTTCCGGACCCACTTTTTTCGACTTCTTTATCATCGTAATGTCATGTTTGATTGTTAGAATTTTTTTTGCACTTATAGTACCTATAATTGCAAATAAAAAAAACTCGTTGCCAATGTCAATTTTCTTTCTTTTCGAAAATATAAAACTTGAATACAATTATTCAGTGTTTTTTGCCTTTTGGGAATTTTACGAGAAGCATTTTTAAAACATTTTTTTGTTTAAAAGAAAAACCCTGAGAATTTCATTCAAATCGTTGGAGCCGTTTCTGAGAAATAGAGATTGAAGAAAAGTGGGCGTGTCAGTGGGCGGATTTTACAAAATAATTTTTTTTTATATTTTCCTTGCTTATAAGAACGAAAAAAGAAAAATGTATCCAAATTGTTAAAAGCGTTTCCAAAAAGTGCAAATGTCCACGCTTCTGCAAGGGGTAGGTGGTCGCCATTTGGGATTTAAGTTCACTACTTATACCGGAAACGACTTGCAAAATTTCAGGCTGCCTCTATTTTTTCCCATTTGCATTTCTTATTTTACTGTGCTAAGTGTGTCGGACTGCTAAGCGAATGAGCAGGGGTTCGAGTCCCGCTCATAACCTCCTTTTTCGGGGTACTGCCCCTTGCGAGGGACTGACCAAGCCTATAAGAGTAAAATTTGTCTCGAAAAAGTACATCCCATGCACCCGTTTGGGCTCGGCGTTAAATTGTAGCTCCCTTCCATTCTTGCAGTTTAACAACACACACAGGAATGGTTGAGAGTATAAGTCACTAGGCCTTGGCTCCTTAAGGAGCTGTCGCGCCTATAATTTTTTATTTATTTATTAGAGACACTTTGGGAGGAATTGTACTTGATGGATACCACACTAACGCCGCACCAAAGCCGCAGAACGCGCCTCCGTTCTGTATTGCAATTAGAAACCAAAATCATATTTTTCTCGTCCTCATCCCTGGTAATAATAACACAAGAAAAGTTCTTGGCAAACTATCACAAAGCGTATCCATTTTGATATTGATGAAACGAATGGCAGTAGTGGCTAGCATCGAAGTGAAAGTAAGAAAGTAAGCAGTAAGGCATTGACGACGTAATATACCATTCCCTCTACATTTACCGGCAAGTATCTACAGCCTTGGTAATGCAATCAACTTTTCCCATCAGTTTAAGGATGAAGCCTAATCATGCGAGGGATACTACCAACACTACGCACAACAAGGTTTCCTGAAAAAACACCCCTGCAATGTATTGGGCGAGGGGGTTATATAAGTATAGTTTTTCCATATTCTCAGCATCGACTGTGATTCTACTATATTCCCTCGATCGTCTTTGCAAGGTTCAGTTCGAGCTCTTTAGCTTTGACAGATTTTTTTTGTACCTCTTGGTAAAACTTTACAACTTCATTCCAGGAGTAACAGCTCTCAATTTCCTCAATTTTGCGCTTCTCATATTTTTTTGTTTTAGAAGCCGGTGTTCCCATTTCCTCTTTTGCTCGTAGAGTCCACGAGCAGTTCTAGTCCTTCTCTGCAGAGTGGGCTGCACAGTATGCTTCCTGTGCTTGCCGGCGCTCATCGTCAAACCAAAGATTTCCATGTAATACTCATCACTTCCGAAGACGCCTCCCGATGGTATTTTGGCAATGCTAACACTGCTTCTCAATACTTGATGCTGGTGGTAAAGAATTCCTTTCGAGTTTAATAGAGACTCGATCGGAAAAGGACCTGGCGATATTTTGCGATTGCAAGGAACGTCAAATTTCCTCACGGCATTACCTCTTTTTGGCGTTGGTCAGTATTTAGGATATCCACAGCCGTACCTTGGCTACAAGGAGGTAGTGGTTCGGACATCCATGATACTATGGAGCAGTGCCTTGCGTCGACCTGCATTTTTTGTTCTGCTCACGTTTGTTGTTATTTCAAGGTTTTTAACACGAAAAATTGCCAGTTTTTTGTTAACTGTCCTAAGCAACCATTTTCTTTAAGAAACGTCTCAATAACCTGAAAGCAAAACAAAAGGGTTTTTATAAGTGCACATTAAAAGCCGAAGCAGGCTAACATCATTTCCAGAGCCTAGTGATAATAAATTTCTTTATTTATTGTAATGTTTTCACTGCGTCGATATATTTATTATCTTTTCGAATACTCTCGCGCCAAGTGGGCGACAAATTGACGATACCATCTTCAACTCATCAGATTTGTTAGGTTATTGTTTATAGGACCTTACCTACCGCGTTGGTGTTCGTTCCAAGTCCAAGACCAAGTCAATGCGTAGTGCATTTTATATGTGTGTTTATTAGTAACGAGAATGACAATCGAATCAAATTGTGAATTGAAAATTCCTTGCGGCATTTTCGAATTCACACTTCTTGAATGAATAAATATTTTTTGTTTATTTTTTTTTGTCTACTAAAAGGTGATTTACGTCCAGGTTATGGTTTCTTAATTAATCACGGCATCCTCATTCTGGAATATTAATATGAATGTGCGACCAGAGGCATGTAACTGACTACTTGTTGAGTTATAAGTGCAGTACAACAACGTGTAAATCGTATTAAAGCCTTGGGCAGTTGTAAAGTAGCAATCGGCATCAAAAATAAATTTCGGATTCACATACAGATTCGTCTTCTTTTGGAATTTTATTGGTAATTTTGGGTGTCGTCGGTTACCTGCCGGTTTATGAGTTTTATTATGTTTGAAGAAAATTCCTCTTACAGGTTTTTTATTTTATTAAAATTCTTGTAGTGTATGGAAGCGAAGCTACTGGTCTTGGTTTGGTAGGAAAAAATTCATGATACGAGAGGTTATTTTGTTTTAAACCTTAGTGCCAGTATACAGTTAACCTCACGACTTAGAGTTTTCGAGTTGGTCGCAGCACAGCCATCACAAAGCTTCTACAAGGAGGCCAACAGACGGCTACTACCGAGAAAAGTCGAGTAATTATTATCTTAGGCATACATGGTAACAAAGACTTAGAGTTGAAGCCTAAGAAATAACTTATATTGTATCTCTCTCTTAGCCGCAGAATAACTAGGTTTCCAAATCAAATTCAATTTTGGTGATGCTTATAGGCCTTGGTATGGCCCTCTAACGAGCAGACTAGATCCCATTTTGCACTGTAAGTAGCCTAGGAAAGGGGTCCGTGCTTCTGCAGGACCGGGAAAAAATATATAATTTTCATATCGTTCATTTCTTTGAACATTTAAACGGATTAATATGTCAATTAATTAAGTTTAAAAAAATACCTTTGGTACCAAATGGTTTTGCTTACAGATTTAAAGTATTTTTCTGAATTCAACTATTAAATGTCAAACTATAAATGCTCAGAGTTTGACTGATTCTTTCAAAAATCTAAAAATAAAAAACAGGATTGTATTAAAGTCGGTCCTACAATCTTCGAAATATGTACTTTTTTTTTTATTAATTTTATTAATTAATTATTAATTCGTTCTTTCTTACTAAAAACTATTTAAGAGTTGTGCTTTTGACGCTTGTTTACTTGCGATTATAGGGACTATAAGGTTAGTTTAGGATTCGTGAATATACAAAAAAATTGAGATAACAATTAAACATGACATTACGATCATAGAGAAGTCTAAAAAAGTTAGTGGCAAAAAATGTCTGTCTGTCTGTCAGTATGTATAATGAGCTGCAGCCTAACCGGCTTAAGCGATTATCTTCAAATTCGGGGTGTGTGATTCTTAGGGCATTCCCCAGGGGGAAAATTGAAATTTTGCTTTTAGGCAGAGAAATAACGGCGGTATCTGCCATATGAACGTTTAGGAAAAGCTTATTTTTCTCTAAAACGGTTCAAACGATTTTGATGAAAATCTTTTAGAATTTGTTTGTCGGTATTGGCTATTATTTGATCAGAACCAAATTTACGGGAAAAATTAATAAACTCTACCAAAAAAATATAAAAAAACAGGATTTTGTCAAAATCCGTTAAGACATGTGATGGCGTACTCCATTTTTACTAAAAACCGTTAGGTGTTTTGGTTTTGACACTTTTTTTAAGTTCAGATAGTGTTATTTTTTTACGTTAATGTTACTTATTTTTTAAAAAAATTATTCAACGATGTGACCGCACATATGAGCAATTACGTGCGATCCAGTCGTGCAATTTATTTGAGTAACGACTGCGATGTTTTTCTACGTAAATTTTAATTGTTTCAATCAAAGATCTTATATAGGGTGTTTTTTTAGACGTGGTTTTCAATCTGGCAATACTTTTTTCATGTCATTAGGGACTTAAAAGAAGTACGACAACGGCTTTGGCTCTGATATAGCATAGCTTCCCGATAGATCAGATAGATAGATAGTTAGATCTTAGATAGATCCATTCTTGCAGATTAACAACACACACACAGGAATGGTTGAGCGTACAAGTCACTTGGCCTTGGCTCCTTAATGAGCTTTCGCGCCAATAAATGGATGTAATGTAGATCTTACATATTCCGAACTAACTTTATGAATTAAAATACACTTTCGATAACAAAATCTATAATTTCCTAAATTTTTTCACCCTTTGCGGGTGCCTATGATACGCAGTCGTAAATGCCAACTCAACGGACGGACGGATTCTTTGGAGTGAGTGTATGCCCTTCAGTTCTTCCTATAACTGTAACTATCAGCATCAGTAAACCCAAGTATTTGTGTAGATTTATTAAAGATAGTGCCTGATGTCCAGGGCTGTATGGGTATTCCGTAGTACTTTCCTAAGCACAATTATGTCGATACACCTGTACGTTAGTGCACCACCTCTGATGGTGTCTAAGGTCTCAGTAAAATCCTTGCCTTTGCGGAGCAATGAACACTCTCCTTATCATCTCCTGAATAAGCGTTTCTCTTCCTTCTTTCGCTTAACGTACAGATTATATGATGCTCTACTTCTTTTGCGGAGCCAAGATCTATGCCTCCGTTATGGATTTCTTTACCTGACCACATTCGTGGTCGAACCGGAGGTTTCTCAGAGCTCAGACGTGGCTGTGATAAGCCTCTGATGCTGCGTTTCTTATGGCTTGTTCACATATGTACATGCCATTGGCCTTTGGAGTTCATATTGGGATTTCTCGCTAACTCAAGGGATACGCGATCAGCATAGGCTGTGACGATTGTTTCCGATTTGAGTCGTCCAAAATTTAATTTCCTTCACGTGATTGTTGATCGGCTAGTAGCTTCCATGGATATGATATCCTTACATGCAGTTTAGTACCAACTAGATAGTGATCCGAGTCCAAGTTTATTCGTCGGAACGTACGGAGGTTCAGAATGGAATGAAGGAAAGGAATTGGTTGCAAGTTAGACCATCTGGTGCAGATGTCAAGATGAGGGAATTCCGTGCTACTTAAAACAATGTTTTTTCCTGCTGCAAAATCGATGAGCCTGAGTTAGTTTCCGGACGTGGTTTCGTGTATGCTTTCCGATTGTATTATCATTACCAAAGATGTTCTCTCTTCCATTTTTGCGATAAAATCCCGCGCTTTGCTTTTTAATGTACGTACGCTCCATGTGCACAAGCTTTAATCGTTGTCAGTTTTTCATTGGGACGGGGAGTGGTCAACTTTATTGGTTTATTCATCCAAAGTTTATCTATGTTTTCGTCAAAATAATTTCGTACATGAGCAAGGTGGTGCCGTTGTATATTATCACGACACTGAATTTAGAAAACTTCTACTGAAGAAAGATACAAAGCCGCTGACTAACGGTCATGACTTGTGTGTATCTATTTAAAAAAATCTCATACACTCCACCGTTACCGATCTTCATTACGTTGATGGATAATGGAATAAGGATAATGATCGTTTACTCACTTCTACCTACCCTCTCTGTAAAACGTTTTCCACCAACAGAAGCCGTGTTTTATTGGTAATCTATATAAGTAGCTAGCGCAGTATTGGAAGTCCATAATTCACTTTTAATTTAAGGGGCCAGTTAAAGCTATGATTGAAATGCATCATTGAAAAACTTTAAACCGATTGTTACATGTTTTCCTCTGATTAGTAACAGAAATTATGTTTATACCAATCTATAGAAAATGATACGAATAATTTTTTTTCGACAAGAAAAAACCAATTTGCACAAATATTTTTTTACTAAAAATGTATTTATCTGTTTTACTGTCCTTTCACTGATTTGAATTCCAATTTCGTTCAGTTCCAATGACAGATTTGTATCATTGTATATACATTGCCTATAGTACTATCATGAGACGAGAAAAAATCTTTTTCCCTAGAGCCGCTTGGAGTGCTAGTGTAGGACATTTTATTTGAGTGAGAGAGAATTAAGAGCATGGTTTTTAGTGTTATGCTTTGTGCTTAGTTTCCTGCGCATGTGCAATGTGACAATGTGAGGCAAGAAAAAACCGAAGGAGAACATGAAATAATTCAGTATCTTGTTTTGTTCATTGTATATAAGTATGTGTATAAACTGCTGGCAGTTTTGAAGTTAATATATAATGGTTTCGCTTAGCTGAGGCTTAGTTTTTTTGTAAGGATTTATACAAGATCCAACATTTTCATTGTTTACGTTTTTTTATATGGAATATGTAATATGAGAACTGGTTTTTACATAAGTATTTATACATGCGTACGTCATTGACGAGACTTTTGATTTGAGTTTTTTAGGATTTTCAAGTTTTGTATGAGCACTACCTACATACATATTTGTCATATTTGTACATATATACATCATTGACCAGACTTTTGATTCGAATTCTTTAGGATTTTCAATTTTTTTACTATTCTATTATGAAGGTTGTCGTCTTCAAATAGTGTACACATTCATTCTTGAAATTTAAACACAAACTTACTTCTTGCTGTATTTATACAAAGATACAAAGGCCCTTGCAATGGATGGATTTTTGTTTTGAATTTTACTTTCCATTCAGATAGGTACCAACATATACATATAGGTACATAGATATGTATGTGTAGGTATCTATCTGAATGAACTATGTGCAGAAATTCAATCAAAAATTGTTTGTAAATTGATTTATATTATTATTGATTGATTATATATTATTGATTTATAGTAACAAAGATCTTTTGTTTGTTTGAGGTTTATATAATAGGAACTAGTTGACCCACCCAGCTTAGCTCGCGGGAAAGAAATTTATAGTTAAACCAAAATATTTTGGTTTTTTACATTTGTAACACCTAATTGTTTAATTTTTACTTGCAATTATTATAGGTAGGTACTAAGTACAAGATATGCATTCATGCAGAAAAAAAATTTGAGATAACAATCAAATACCTATAACATTACGATGATAGAGACACATATTTGGCAAAATTCTGTCCGTCTACTAAACGGTTTGGCCAGTTGTCTTTAAATTTGGAATATAAGTTTATTTTGACATTCGACATAGGATATTTTTAATTTCTTTTTTAGCTGATACTTGCGATATAACCGTCAAGTAAAAGCTTATTTTTGTCAAAAACAGCTCCAAGAATTTTTTATGTAAAAAATCAATGTGCATTCAATTATGGTTAAAAAAAATATGACGGTGGGCTAAAACTGGCACCACCCATAGGAGTTTTTTTTTGGCATCGACTTTTCTGAGAACTGGTTAGGTAACCGATTACAACCAAAATTGATATTAAGGAAAATGTAAGTAGCCTAAGTAATCTTACACTAAAATATATTTATATAGGTATATTTAAAAATAACGGCAACATTTAAAATAATGTGCTATCCTTTTTTTAAAGCAAAAAGTCTGTTCAATCATATTATTTTTTAAATAAGGAATTTCAGAAAAAAATAAATATACATATAAAAGGCACGACTGGGTAGCACGTACTTGCTCCTGTGTGCTAATTTGTCTATTTAGGGGCAGGTGTAAGCTTTCGTTTTCTCGATTGAAATTTTTGCATTCAGTAGTAATCGAATAGTTTTTTACTTGCAATTTATAGGGACTATAAGGCAAGTTATGCATTCGTAAAAAAAACTTTTAACAATCAAACATGACATTACGATGATAGAGAAGTTAAAAAAGTGGGTCCGGAAATTCCGTCCGTCTGTCTGTTTGTCTGTCAGTCTGTTCGTATCGATATCTACAGCCTAAACAGTTAGGCCGATTTGATTCAAACTTGGTACATAGTATTTTTAGAGTGCTCTACTCGACAGTTTTTGGAATTGGCATTCTAGCTCCAAAACTAACGGTACCTGCCATATAACTTTTAATGAAAAACTTATTTTTCTCGAAAACGGCTCCTACGATTTTGATAAAACTTTTAGAATGCAAAATCTATCTTTTAGTTTAAATGGATTTTTGAGAAAAAGTTTTATAACGGTACCTCCCATATGACCGGTTTTTTTCAAATTAGACTTTCTCGTTAACTAATCGACGGATTTTGATAAAATTTTCAAAATATGTAGTTTTTTATGATTTAAATAATATTGCTTATTAAAATTTTCAAAAACATTTTTTTCTTAATTTTTAATTTTTTTTTTAAACTTATTTTGTTTTTTGAATATTTTGACAAAGATTTTTTTAATTTTTTCTCCTAGTATAAACTATAGATTTCTTTAAATTGACATACTCAAAAAAAATGTATATATATGTTTTCGAAAGTTTTTTCAAAAAACTGGTCGAACGATTTTGAAATGAAAAATTTATAAAATAGAAAACAGCAAGATAAATAAGATGGCTTACAACATTTTTTTCCAAAAAACGTTATGAATAGTTTTTTTTTGATTTCATTAAACAAATAATATTTTCCCCCAAATTTTGTTTTATATTGCTCGGTTGAGCCCTAGCCACTAGTCTAATGAAAGCAAATTTCGTTATTTATATTATTATTTATTTATCGTTATTTATTTAAAAGCATTTTATGATCGTAACAGCATACAGCATACAGAATAAATAATAAGGACGCCTATGATAAACACATAAACATGCAAAAACAACTAACAAATAAAAAAAATACTCGATTACCTACTGAATGCAAAAATTTCAATCAAGAAAGCAACGCAACTCAACGGTCATATGGCACTTCCTTTACTTTTAGGCCTACAATTTAAATTTCAATGTCCCCTCTGGGGAATGCCAAAATAATCAAACACATCAAGTTTAAAGATAATCGCTTAAGCCATTTAGGCTGCAGCTCGTTATACATACCTACTGACAGACAGACAGTCATTTTTTGTCGATCACTTTTTTAGACTTCTCTATGATCGTTATGTCATGTTTCATTGTTATCTAAATTTTTTTTTATATTCACAAATTCTAAACTTTACCTTATAGTCCCTATAATCGCAAGTAAAATTTAAAAAAACTGTGTAAAATGTCAAAATAACCTTAAGTTCTAAATTTGAAGTCGATTGGCTCATCGGTTTAGGCTATAGTCCAAAATACATCCGTACAGACAGACCTACAGACAGACGGACAGAATTTTGCCAGCAACTCAAATATGTTTCTCTATCATCGTAATGTAATGTTTGATTATTATCACAATTTTTTTATGTTCACGAATCCTAAACTTGACTCATAGTCCCTATAATCACAAAGCTACTTGTGCATAAAATTCAACATCAACGATAACGAAGCCAATGAAATGAAAATTCAAAAAATAAAATCATTGTCGATCCTCTTCGTTGTTCACCGTCACCGAGAACAGGATATACAAAATACACATACACATGTGCTTATTAAGTTTTCTTTTTTAGTATCTCCCTCACCCTCGCTCACACCGTCTACCACACCGACAACCGACCGATCGACCTGAATTTAGCTGAACATTTTATCAAAGATAATATAACAAGTATACCTACGTAAATACACACATTATGTAGGGATGTATGTAGGTACATACCTAAGTATCTACCTACCCTCGAATGTTTTATATGAAAAAAATATAAAACTCAAAATAAACTTATCAACCAGCTTAAACATATACCCACCCCCCAGCCACCATTCATTTACAAAAGTCGTTTTTCTTCTTTTTTGTCAATCCTTTTAACTAGCCATCTCGTCGCCCTGCTTGTGTGAAGCAATCCAGTTGTGCAAAAAAAAACTATACTCGCATCATTGTATATATGTAAACTGCAAACTGCAAAGAGTAAAGTACATGTTCACAGAGTTTCTCTTAGAATTCTCTTTGTTCGACTCGTTCGCCTCTTTCAATTTACCAAGTTAATTTTCCCTAGAGCCGCTTGGAACGCCACCGTCCACCGGTCGTCATGATAGTACTATAGCAGTCTATATACAATGATTTGTATCCGAAAAAAATGTTCCTGTGTATTTCAATTTCAACCAGGAAAATTTTTCCAGTGACAGAAAATTTCAATGATTGCTATAACTGATCTCTCAAAAAAATTCCAATGATTTGTTTCAATGATGCATTTCAATGAGAGAGAGAGAGAGAGACCAAAATGCAGCGATGAGGAAAAATAAAGAAAGACGCGCAAAAGAGCAGGACCAATATATGTCTATATTATAAGAGAAAGAGAGGGACACATTGAAAGCAGTATTGTTCGTAGTGTTACACCGGTTAGGTATATAAATATATATATGTATATATATAAATTTTAATCTTGATTTAGCAGGTTGACTAAGCCTAAGACTAAGCCGTGTTGGCTCTCGATAGTTCGGTTAGCTAGTTCAGGATCAATTAGATATCCTAGTATTCCAATGTGTCTTAACTCGTCAAGTAATATGAGAACAGCGATGAGTAAGCTTGATTTAAATACTTTATTTGAAACGTATAACTTAGTTACTAATACATTAGACAATTTCTTTAATAATAAGAAAGGCTTAGAGGTATTTGTCGCGACTGAACCAAAGTGTAGTACGATATGCGTGACTGTAGCGGAGTTATAAGAATGCTCCGCTGGAAGTTTATCCAGTGGTATTTATACTGTGCGTGTACATGACTTCTTGTTATCTTCTGGAAGTGGCGTACGTGATATATTGGTAGTTTTTGTGATGTTTGATCTACTGATTATGTTTTATGGTTATGTTATTGATTCTTATATTTTTTATCTTTTTTTGCAGAAGTCGACATGCAGACTACTGTAAAGCATCTTATTCGAAGAGTCGAAATCTCTTCTGCATAGGCTTAGAGCCGAATTTGACAATTGCGAAAATTTCAACTTCAATTCAATTCAGTTCTTGGACAGAGACATCTGGATAGAATACTCAACCATGACCTCATCAGTGACATTTGATGACAGTTAAATTCGGTTTTAGGAAAAAAAAACTGCAGTAATTTAAGTTTCAATTGATGCAGGTTTTATCTAATGTCTTATCGGATTGATTTAATATACATTTAAAGTCAACTAACCCTCGGATGCTTTCCAAAAATGGTATTTAATTTAGTCAATTTGGATCGCTGATGACCTCAAAATGCGGGAAGGCGCAGTCTTGTAATTTTGTATCATGATACTCAACGAACATATCCTTAAATAATAAAATCTTGCCAACCTTCAAGTACATTTTTTTCTACATTCCAGTTAGTTGACATTTCTTTGCAAGCTTTATATCAACTTATTATATTCTCTAATTTCACTAACCTAATTATCGACACTTATTTTTTGTTGTTGTTTGCCGTATAAAATTTTACTGCGCTGGGTATACACTTACCAATAAAACACGGCTAGAATTACCTCTGCCAATTGAAAACAGTACTATTTCGCTTTTTCATTGGTTTTTATCATAGTGCTTTCGGTTTTGAAGCTTTTGAGAGCTATTTTTTGGTGTGTGAGGGAAGGTGTTGTCGTTTTTGTGTATTAATAGTTGGAAAATCGTTAAAGTACAGTTAAATTTTGTTTGCTTTTGGTATTTTAGTAGAAAGAAGTTATTTTTTTCGAAGTTTGCAAGTGCATTACGTGATCATATTAATTCGGGAAAGTGTTTTTACGTGATATTGTCTTTAAATAAGAGTAATGTGGTATTGTGATTAATAAATTTAAATACTTATAGTATTAATAAATAGAGTGAACTGAAACTGCAGCCTAAGCGGGTTAAGCGATTGCCTTCAAATTTGGTATGTATTTATCTTTTGGCATTCCTCAGAGGGGAAATTGAAATTTTATTTTTAGGGCTAAAAATAACGGTACTTGCCATACGACCGTTTAGGAAAAGCTTATTTTTTCTCGAAAACGGCTCCAACTATTTTGATGAAAATTTTTGAGAATTTTTTTGTTGGTATTGGCTATCATTTGATTGATATACGGGAAAAGTTTATTAACAGGACCTTCCATATAAGTTTTTTTAATTTTTGGCTTGCTCGGTAACGGCTTTTTGGATTTCTGTCAAATTTTATATTTGAGAAGATCTAGATAGCCAAATTAATTCTGCATATCACAACTTTGAAAAACTTTTTTTTTCTAATAAAAATTAATTTTTGATTTTTTTTTTGAAAAATCAATATTTTTATAAATAATCAAAAAAATGATTTTTAATTTTATAATCACATGTATATTAATTAACATGTGATGGCGTACTTCATTTTTAATAAAAACCGTTAAGTTTTGTGGTTTTGATAGTTTTTATAAGTTCAAACTGTGTTATTTTCAACGTAAATGTTATTTGTTTTTGTCAAAAGTCTTGCCATCCAATGTGATTAGCCAGGTAAGAGCAAGTACGTGCGACCCAGTCGTGCCCATTTTTTATAATAAGTTTAATAAACGCCTAAAGAAGCTCGAAAAACCCGGAGAAACGTCGGAAGAAAAGAATGAATTAGTTGTTTTGAATTATTTTTTTCATTTTCTACAGATCTTTAAGCCCAAATTTTCCGTCATCGAAATATGTAGGATGTAGGTGTCATTACTGCACAATGTCTTAAAAATAAGCACACCACCAGACTCGACACTGAGAACTCCCCCTACCCTAAGTTTTTGGAATTTCTAAAATACATAGTTTTTTGACAACCTACCTATACTAAGGATTTTAATAGGTTTTATGCATTATTTGGTCATTTGACAGAACGGAAGTAAATTTTCGTTCAGTTTTGACGTGAGCTTCCGTTGGCCTTCAACTTTACCTAACATTATACCTATTGAACTTGAAGCATTTGTACAAATATTTCCTGTGCAATAAAATATTCATCCCAATCCCTGTTAACCATTTAGCTAACGACTTAATATTACCAACCATAAACATGGCCAAGTGTCGATAATCATAATTTGTTTGTTACACTTGTTAAAAATAATAAATGCGAATACAAATCAAAATGAGCACGGAATATGGCACGGTGTGGATATCGGAGCACTTCCTCGCATGTATCGCGTCGGTCGGCCGGCTGGCCTGACCATTTCGGATCGTTGTCGTCCGCGTCGTTATATTGGAAGCACAATTACGGCCAAACGCTGAGCTGTCTAATTTGTTGTCTTAAATAAGTTTAACAGCGATGCAACATAAGCCCAAACACGATAGCCTGCCTACCTACTGAACGACACCACGATATGGCGATGATGTGGCCGCACTCTCTTCTGCTCCCGCTTCCGTCCGTTCGTCTGTCCATCCAATCATCCGTTCAATCCAAATGCAATATATATACGACTATGACTATGAGAGAGGATGACGATGACGATGATGTTCTCTACTGGTTGCCCGATCTGGATCTGAATCTGAATCTTGAACGTTGCGTGTGCAGTTGGTGCAACCGTTTATATAAAATGAATTAAAAAATCATAAATTAACCCTTCTCGCTGTTGTAGGTTTATCTGTTCCATATCTCCAGGTGAGATCTCTTCCAGAGTGCTGTATCACCACCACCTTGCCAAAGAAAACAACAAAAAGATGAAAACAAAATAACAACAACAACAACAACTCCAAAACGAATGACGATTCTTCTTAAGGAGAAAAACATTTGATCCAACTGCTGTCATCACTTCTGTTGGTCAATGTTGAACAAGGTTTTGAACAGAAGATTTTCTGTGGAAAATCGCACTGATCCTGATGCAACATACTACAGGGCTAGATTAGGTTGTAGAATAAAATAAAAAAACAAATAGGCGGCTTATGTTCTGTTTAACAAAGAGGTAAACTTTTCTTATAAGTCTGCTTAGGGCTACAAATGAACGGAATGGAATGATGAACGGCACATGAATATATAATTTCCAGTTTCAAACAAGTAAACTTTCGCCTTAAACACCTTATTTTTTTCTCAATTACAAATCCGTCCCTGGACACACAAACATACCGTGCGGACTAGTGTATTTGGATTTGGATGATATAGCTTTTAAACGGTTAGACGCGCCAGGTGAGGAAGGAGCCCATCAAGTTCCTCAATCCGTGGGTATTTAAGAGGAACTTGATTACAGAAATAAGCCTTGTCCTGGTCCACCAGGATAGGAACGTAGTTAAGTTCGTTTGTAGGTACACAATCAGACATTGGCTACTTAAAAATAAATAACCAAATGCAATCACAGGAATTGGTGGTGTAGTGTTTCTTCCGATTTCCTTGCACAAATTCAAAGATGCTGCTGCTTGGTCACCACCATGTCCCAGGTCCCTCAGATCGTGATTCCCAAGTTTCCATGCCGCCGCCAACTATGGGTACCCTCACATTTGTACGTCGACATTCACATAATTCAAATAGCGAGGGCGCATACAAATTAGTCGTATGCAAAAATATTTTATTATTTGTTCCGCTGAGGCCTAAGTTTAGGTTTTTATACCTTCGGGTCTATACGTGTGTTCAAAGTTGTAACATGAAACCCATCATGATCTTTGTTGCCAATGTTTCGGTGTTTTGTTTAATTTTTTTTTTGATTTTTGTGTCCATTTGGTTTTTATGGATTCCGCCCTTTTTGGTCGACCAAAACACACATTTAAAAGCACAATGTCGGCTTTTTGGCTTTTTTTCTTTTTTGGTTTGAAGCTTCAAACGATTTGACCGCCAAATGCACTGTTGAATACTAAAGGCTAAAACACAATTCTGTGAATTCGGTCGTTTTAAAGTTTTTGGCAAATCCGCAATAATGTGCATGGTATTGTTTCGTGTAATTCAGTTTGGCTTTTGAATTTATAATTAGGAGGAATTTTGTTGTTGCTGGTGTCTGGTTAACTTTATATGGAGAAAGTCTTGATCGACTAGGGTGATAGGTTACTTAATTAGCTGGTTGTGACTGTTAACCAAGGGTTTTATTTGATTCGAATTGGTTGAATAGCTTGTATTATGTCAATACTTGCAGTTTTGATGAACAGTCGCGTACAAATTAACAATTTTTGCTGAAAGAGAATGCTGATAGACAATTTTGGTAACTTGTTGCAGGAGTTACGAAACAGCGCTTATCTTTCTTAAAATCAATAGTTAAACGAATGACTATAACTTTAACTAGTCTTAGAAGTCTATTTAAATAGGTGTTCTAGTTCAGTTAGATTTTTTAAGAACATTCAATTTAATGAGTAGAGTAAGTGCGGCAAATATGGCCCACCCTTAACATTTTTTAAATAAAACTAGGATTTAATCCGAGTTCATGTTTTTAATATTTTTACAGCCTTACAAATTATTTAAGCTTCAGTCTTTATAATCTTTAATAATAAAAACACACAAAGTTAAACAGATATATTAATATCTGTACGTGCGACTAGATCGCACGTACTTGCTCATATGTGCGGTCACAATGTAGAATAAAATTTAAGAAAATTAAAGTTAATATCAAAGCATTTAATTGATTTTTGTGACTTTTTATTGATCGAATAAAGGACGTTAATTTGTATTGAGTGAAATAATTTAAACGCCATTTTATTTCTGTTAAAAATGCTAAGTGTGCATTTTTTCAAAATCGTAGCAAAAGTTTTTTTTAACAAATTTTTATAAAAAAAATTAAAAAATAATTTAAGAATACAAACTTAAGCCCAAAACCAACATACATTTAAAAACAAAAATTTAAAAAAATTCAACTACCCGTTTTTAAAATATTGACTTTTCAAAAGAAATATTTTAAATAATTATTAAAAATACAAAACAAAAAAAGTTTTCGAAAAAAATAATGCAAAATTACTTAGGCTAGCTATATCTTCTTGAATATTAATTTTGATAGTAATCGGATCAACAGTTTTCGAGAAAGTCGAAGAATCATTCCTACTGTTTTCGAAATACTTTTTCATCAACCTATATATGTTCTCTTTAAAACTATGCGTTCGATTGCCAAGGCAAAACTAGTTCATCCTAATACACTTAGGTTATACTAGTTTCGCCGAAATAGATCATTTAATATTTCAGGCCGAATTAGTTTTGCCTAGGTAAAACTAGTTTATCATAGACCAAACTAGATTTGCCTAGTACGAACTGATTTCGGTGCCGTGAATATGAATGAATCAACGACAAAAGTAGTTTTGCCTCAAAAACATTTTGATGAGATTTTTAATGGCACAAAGCTGAATTTCTGAGAATTAACTAAGGCTATTTAAATTACCGTTAGGATCACTTTTTTTTCGAAATTGTGATGGATGGATGGATTTATTTTAAAATCACACCATACAATCTATACACATAAATAAAAATTAAGTGTCTGTTTTTAAAATCAAAATAACAGTTATGTACTTGAAGTATACGAAAGGATATACAATACTTATAACAAAAACCCCATTTAAAAAATATTTGTCTGTCTGCCTGTCTGTCTGTCTGTCTGTCTGTCTGCATGTCTTTCTGTCCGTTTGTTCCGGGTAATCTCGGGAACGGCTGTACCGATTTTGACGGGACTTTCACTGGCAGGTAGCTGATATCCTAAGGAGTAACTTAGGCTATGTTGGCGGCTGGTGCCGTTTTTTGTTCGAAAATTCTTATTAATGGACAGATTTTGAAAGGAATAACTAAAGCTATTGGAATACCCGTAGGTGGCGCTGGGTTGTCTGATTTTTCGAAAATTATTATCTTAGAATGATTTGTTTCAGGCGGACGAAGTTGCGGTTAACAGCTAGTATTTAATAATCGTACTTATATTATAAATGTGAATGTTAACGGATTTGGATGAAATTTGGTGTGTAGATGGATATTGTTTTGAATTGAGACATAAGTTACTTTATATCCCGTAAAAATATTCGGTTCCTTTGGGAGAGGCTTATATGTGAAATTATGTATGGCTGAAGATTTGTTTGTTATGCTTTCGTGTCGTGTTAGGTAGATGGAAGGTTGCAGGATTCACTTTATTTCGACATAGTCTCCTGCGCGATAAATCGAAATATTTTCTTTAACGAATTTTGATTTAAATAATACAATATTTTTTTAATATATGGCGGACAATTAAAGTGTAACAGAAAAACAACATTACATTACATTTCCAATTGAAGTAGAGGACTGGCAACTGAGACCATAAGCTTTTACCTCTTACAACACAAGACAATAAGATAGAGAGACAAATAAAACAGAAGAAAGAAAGAACATTAAGAACACGTCAACAGCATGCGGTTGTTTTTCGGACGGTCCCCATCCGACTAATAGATAACCAAGCGCAATGATACTTGATTTCGCTGATCTAACGGAAAGCGATCAATTTATTATCAAATCTAAGATCGTTGACAGCAATATAGAAAATTAAAAATGAAAATGCAGTATTATTACACGGGTATATCTATAAGAAACATTTTCGCTTCAAATAATGCCCTTCATAATAAATATTTTTTTAAAAAGCTAGTTTTTAATTACTTAAATCTTTCTTGAATATCTTTCGCAATTTTGGTCCAACGAGCGAGGTCCGCACCAGACGCGGAAGTTCTACCAATCCGTCAGAAACATGTCGCGATACACACCACGCTGTACATATTGTAAAGACGGAGAGGGTAATCTGATCACCGATCCTGAAGGCATTCTGGAGCGATGGGAAGTGTACTTCAATGAACTTTTGAACGGTCAGCTCACGGAAGAAATGGAGACTCCAACATTTCAAGAAGAATATCTCATGCTGCAGCCACCAAGCATTGAGGAGATAAAACAGGCGATTAATCGGCTCAAAAATAATAAGGCCTCAGGAGCCGATGGCATACCTGCCGAGCTGATCAAACATGGAGGGCCAACACTACATTAAGCAATTCATGAAATCATAGTACACGTATGGGAACACGAAGAGATGCCAAAAGACTGGCGAAAAGGTATTATATGTCCCATACATAAGAAGGGAGATATCACAAAATGCAGCAACTATAGGGGTATAACATTGTTGAGTACATCCTATAAGATATTCTCCTCTATCCTGCAAGAACGGATAGCCCTTTCTTGCAGGATAGAGGAGGTTTTATACCAGGCAAATCAACAATTGATCAGATCTTTACCCTTAGGCAGGTGATGGAAAAAAGTCTAGATATTAATATCCCAACATACCATCTTTTTATAGACTTTAAAGCCGCCTACAATAGCATAGCCAGGGTAAAACTTTATAAGGCCATGAGAGAATTCGGCATCCCAAATAAATTGACACGACTATGTAGGCTGACCATGACTAACATCACAAGCCAAGTAAAAGTAGCATGTTTGCTATCCAGACCAATCAACATCTTTAATGGACTCCGACAAGGGGATGGTCTGGCTTGCATCCTCTTCAACCTGGCGTTGGAGAAAGCAATCCGTGACTCTAGCACGCCAACAAGAGGGACTATCGTCACCAAGTCCAGCCAGATAATAGCTTACGCAGACGACATCGACATCATCGGCAGAAGCCAACAAGCTGTACAAGACTCCTTTACCCAGGTCGAGCAAGCGGCAAAATACCTGGGGCTGCACATAAATGAAGGGAAGACTAAGTACATGGCGGCAACGTCTGCGGGAAATGTTGGTACAACCATTAGGGTAGCGGAGCACGAACTTGAAGTAGTGCAGTCCTTTAACTATCTTGGGTCAAAAGTAGCAGCCGATAACAATATGGAGGAAGAAATACGCGGGCGGCTGCTGAAATCCAACAAAACCAACTATAGTCTGTCAAGGCTCATTAAATCCAGAAACCTTACCATAAAAACTAAACTGCTGCTGTACAAGACTATGGTCTTACCAGTACTCACATACGGATCCGAGACTTGGGTGTTTACAAAATGGCACTCTAATCTCTTATCCGCGTTCGAGAGAAAAGTCTTACGGAGAATTGTTGGCCCCGTGTGTGAGGAAGGACGATTCCGGAGAAGATACAATCATGAATTGTATGAAATCTATCTCGAAGCAGATGTTGTTGAAAAAATAAAGCTCGGTAGACTCCGGTGGGCTGGACACCTAGCTCGCATGAGCGAAGAGTCTTTTGCGGTACTTTTTTATGGTAGAAGACAACGTGGCAGACCTTTGCTTACGTTGGTAGGATGGCGTGGACCAGGACGCCCGAAGCCTTAGTGTGCGCAATTAGATGGCGTCGGCCAGCAATCGGGATGTATGGAAGAATTTGTTGAAGGAGGCCCGGACCGGATCCCGGTTGTTGCGCCGATGATGATGATGATGATGCCCGCAACGGGATACAAATTGAATGCTAAATTCTTTTTCGTCTTGCATTTCTGTTTTAAAAATTCTGTATGTATCGTAAAAAAATAAATTGCACGACTGGATCGCACGTACTTGCTTCTATGCGCGGTCATATCGTTGAATAAAATTTGAATAATATTAGAAGAACTTCAAAGTTTTTATTTAATTTTTCTGAAAATAGTACGTAAAAATGTTTTCAGCGGAAAAATTTAAACGCCATTTTATTTGGTTAAAAAATCTGGAAAAATTTGATTTTTTTCAAAATCGTAGAAACGGTTTTTAAATAAAACTATTCTTTTAAATAAAAAATTAAAAAAAATTTTACGACTGGGTCGAACATACTTGCTCTTGTGTGCCTAACTACATTGGAAAGCAAGATAATAGCACAGTTTGAACTTATAAAAAGTATCAAAACGACAATACTTAACGGTTTTTAGTAAAAATGAAGTACGCCATCATACGTCTTAAATAACAAAGAATTTATGAAAAATTTATTTCGAGAATTGTAGGACCGGTTTTGATAAAATCATGTTTTTTATTTTTTATTTTTTGAAATTTTTTTTATTTAAAATTTTGGTATGCAGTTTTTTAGACTTTATTAATATACATATGATTATAAAATTTAAAATAGTTATTTTTGATTTGTTTTAAAAACATTGATTTTTCAAAAAAAAAAATTAAAAAATAATTTTTATTAGAAAAAAAAGTTATTCAAAATTTTTATATGCAGAATTAATAAAGCCACCTAGATCTTTTTAAATATGAAATTTGACAGAAATCCAAAAAACCGTTACCGAGAAAGCACAAAATTAAAAAAACCGTTATATGAAAGGTATATATATATATATATATAATCAAATGATTAACAATACCAACAAAAAAATTCTCAAAACTTTTCATCAAATAGTTGGAGTCGTTTTCGAGGAAAATAAACTTTTCCTAAACGGTCATATGGCAGGTACCGTTATTTTTAGGCCTAAAAATAAAATTTCAATTTCCCCTCTGGGGAATGCCCAAATAATCACACAAACCAAGTTTGAAGATAATCGCTTAAGCCGTTTATACTGCAGCTCGTTATACATACAGTCAGACACAGACAGACAGACAGACAGACAGACAGACATTTTTTTCTCGATCACGTTTTTAGACTTCTCTATGGTCGTAATGTCATGTTTCATTGTTATCTCAATTTTTACTTTCGATTATAGGGACTATAAGGCAAGTTTAGGATTCGTGAATGTATAAAAAAAATTGAGATAACAATCAAACATAACATTACGATGATAGAGAAGTCAAAAGAAAGTAGGTCTGGAAATTACGTCCGTCTGTCTGTCTGTTCGCACCTCTACAGCGTAAACGGATGGGCCGATTTACTTCAAACTTGGTATTTAGTATTTATTTGGTAGTATCTCGGGGGTGTCGAAAAATAACTGTACCTGCCATACCATCTTTAACAAAAAGTTTGATTTTCTCGAAAACGGCTCTAACGATTTTGAAAAAAACTTTCAGGGTGCTATTTTTTTACAACAATACTTCTTCCAGTTAGAATGAATAGGACGGTTTTTTTTTCTTCGACTTTCTCGAGAACTGCTTAACCGATTACAATCAAATTTGATATTCAGGAATATGTAGATAGCCAAACCAATTTGGCATTTTTAAATACTTTTTTTGAATAATCGATATTTTGAAAACGGGTATTTTAATTTTTTCTTAGTTTTGTTTTTAAATATAAGTAATTTTTGTGTTTAAGTTTGCGTTCTTGAATCATTTTTTTTTTAATTTAAAAAAAAGTTGTTAAATAAAAACCGTTTTATTTAAATACCGTTCCTACGATAAAAAAATACACTTTTTCACATTTTATAAATAAAATAAAATGACTTTTAAATTTATCAGCCGAAAACTATTTTACGTACTTTTTCAAGCAATCAAAAGTCAGAAAAATCGAATAAAAATTGTGATTGCACATAAGAACAAGTACGTGCGATCCAGTCGTGCAGTTTATTTAATCTGGAAAAATGAATAATTTGCCTTGTAGTAACTAAAATCGTAAGTAAAAAGAAAAATATAAACATTTTTTAAACATTTTTTTAAATAAATAAATTAAAACTGCAAAACAGATTTAAATTAAAAATCAAAAAAAAAAACAAGGAAATTCGTTTCCTTAAAGTGGTTTTAAGTCAAAGTCCCACGTTAGGCGCCATATTTAAAAAAACGGAATCCTGGACCGAACCAGAATATATTTTGTGAAAATAAGATTTTAATCCGTGCGACACTACTTACACGTGCGGTCCGAATGGTTAACAAATGCGATGGATGAATCGATGACGGTTCGGGCAAAACTCTGACAAAAGTTTTTTAAATATCAAGTTTCTGGAAAACGATGTTAAGTTTTATTCTAACTTGAGAATCATCAGTGGAGTTAATACTGACCACAAGAAGCTTTCGTTCTTAAAGATGTCTCTTAAGCTACCAGCCTTTCCATGACTTTGAAAAGAAGGGTCTTAAAAGGTTCATCTTTGGAAAACAGATTGGAAAAATGTTATCTTCCATTCATTCGAAAGGAGAGCATCGAAGGATTATGGTTAAATGGAAAAGCTTATGCAGCGGATTTGTCGAGGATACCTTTCAGTATTTCATGGTATTGCAACACTCTTATGGGACTGAACTAGTGCGCGGACGAATACCGAATACTATTCGTATAAAATCATTTGTGATCTAGGAGAACTTTTTATTTTGTTTTTCTTATTAGTACCGTATACATATGACCAAAGAGCTCTTAAGATACCGCCCTTTGAAAGACTTTTCTCTCCAGATTTTGTTTAAATTGCAAGTAATTTAGCAGCTTTTTTCCCAAAAAAAAGGCAAAACCCATAAAAGACTATGATGACAGAAAATATAAAAAGTGACATCGCACATGCCAAGAAATTAATGTTACTACGTTTGTTTTTATAATTTTTTGTGAACAGAATGAGCAATTCCCGGGTCAAACGCTGCGACTCGAGACTGTGCCGCGTGCGCACTCTTCAAATTCAAAAAACCCTCAAAAGTGCCGCAAATTTACGACCTTACCTCAATTTGGACATGGCTCAACGGGGCAGATGACACAAGGACCGGCATTAAATTTTAATTATATATGTTCTGCTTGTTGTTGTTGCTTCTGCTGGTTTTTTGGCCAGAAATGTGTGTTCTACATCTCCAGAAAGCTTTTCATCTTTTTTCAGATTTTTTGTTTTTGGTATGTTTTATGTCTTAACTGTCTTTTCTGCTGTTTTTTTTATATTATTTGAATACGGAGCGCAGTAATTTTAAAACAAATTCTTTCCGTGCACGGAATATTAAACGATGTTTCTGAGAGTTCGGAGCGGCGGCGGCGGTGGTGCGCCGGTGTGGTTACCGTGCGATGGTTTTCGGCTCGTAAACATTTTGCTGTCGCGCAGATTTGTTACTACGGGAAGAGCTCTGTAGATTCAACCAGATGTGCCGCACTGATCTTGGCTGAGAGGCATTAGTGATCGTGTTCTACAAACCAACACGTTTTCTATTAACTTTTTTTTGTTGTTTTTGAACTTTTATTTGTACCTTTTTCAAGCTAGGATTTGTGGCTTGTGGACGACACCTGAGATTTATATCTCAGAATGTTTATGTCAAATTTGACTTTGGCTTGCAAAAATAGTCCCAACCAAGGTGGGAACCTGCCGCTCTGCACTTTCGATTTGATAGTGTCAAATGAATTAATGCACCAGGAGTTGGTGTGCGTAACATTGATATGATCATTTTGATTCCAAATGCAAAACAAGACACCATGATGCGAGTGGGAAAAGTCATTAAATCAATGTCCTGTCGCATTTTGTTTAGAAGCCACCCAGGAGCATTAGTTTTCTATGCATTCCTGGTACCTGAATACGTTGTTCACTCAGGTGACAGTTTACATGTTTACACTAATAAATTCACTTGGATTGAGTAATGTGTTCAATCAGAAGTACGATTTTGCTGTGCGGCAGCCTTATTATTAATTCCACTCAAATGCAGCCTTCCTAGAATAGTAGCAACACTACGGGTGTATTTGATGGCCCGGATGAAGAGGTTTTGTCAGTAAAATATTTGATGCGCATTTGTGTGTGCATACCTACCTTAAAGAGTTTCGATTTTTTTGTATAATTTTAAATGATTAATGATCTCCCAAAATATTTTCCAATATAAAATAGATAAACGCTTAAACTCCACCTAGGCTGTGATAACGTTTTCCTGCTTTTAGGCAATATTTCTGATTATATTATGAAATTCAAATATTCAATTGAAAGTCATGAATGACAATAAATTGAAAATTGTAAGGTATCCTCATAATTTATACCGGTAGGAGCTGAAAGAGATCCTATATAGATATTAAATAAGGGTTACCCCCTTAAGGTAAAAAAAAGTCTTATTAAGATACTTCGGAGAACCAAAAAAAAAAACTAAATAATAAGGCACAGATTGCTTACATAGTAAAGTTTGCAGACTATAATGAGGTTGAGGGATAGCCTCTGTGAGTGTCAAATATGTTCGCTCCAATAAGCCCTTTTGCTACTGCAATCCGGAGCTCCTCCAAAGACAAGGATTTATCGGTCTCAATTATCTGTCTTTGAAAATAATGAAAGATATAGGACTTCAACATATCCTTGCTGCGAATCCGACTTAATCAGTTGGCAGATTTAGAATAATAATATTTAAAATAAATTAAAACAAATGTATTAGTGTACACATGTTATCCTTTACCCACTAAGTTTTACGTAAGATATTTGACTACACCATCATCATCGGCGCAACATGTTTTTTGATACATCCCGATTGCTGGCCGACCCGACGCCATATCCAATTCCAATGGGTATTGCAAACAACATATATAAAATACACGAAAACCATACAAAACTGCATTTCAGAATATTAATACATGAAACACATAAAATTATAAAGTACTAGCTGGCTCACCCGACGTTGCTCTGGTTAACCATGCATTTTCCAGATCCCGACGAAAACGCCACATATTGGGTCCAATTGTAGCTAAAAATCGTTATTTCGTAACTGTATTAATACATACACATTTTTTTTCAAAATTGTTCAAGCGATTCATGTTGTTGGTATGGATAATACATGGAAAACTACATTTTCTAAATATCTCCACCCTAGCGCCATCTATCGCATCCGAACCTTTAAGGATCACCAACTGGCCTACTAACGGGTAACACCCATTTATCTTATAGCCACAAATTCTGGTGGATATATGGGTTGGTCATGTGAAGAAACTCGAGTATAATTCCCATATTTTGGCGACCGAACAATAACAGAAACATTTATATCTCTTGAGCACCGCCGTAATGTCTCGTGCCTTTCGTTATTTTATCGTCATTTTTACAAACAATGCTCTAGTTAAAATAGCCAGCTGCATTCCTCCCCTGAAACAATTCAACCGTAATACTCAAACTGCTAGGAGTGCCCATCAGTTTACCCTTAAGCCTAACTTCGGACGTACTGTTAAGTATAGAGATTCTTTCTTTAGTCGCAACACACGAATGTAGAATGCTTTGCCAGGCTCTGTTTTTCCCTCCCATTTTGATATGCAGAACTTTAAAACTAATGTGCGCATCGGTGTCTCCTCTTTTATATAATATTTTAAACATTTTAAGGGTACACACAGAACCCTTTCGTGCGTGTTAATTATAAAAAAAGAAGTAGGCGCAAATATCGATAGGTAGAAATAGTGCCTTTCTACGCATATGAAAAATATGGAGTGTAAATGTAAGAAAAAAATGGGCACGACTGGGTTGCACGTACTTGGCTCTTATGTTATATTAACTATTTCGAAAATTGTAGGACCGGTTTTGATAAAATCCTGTTTTTTTATTTTGACATTTTGGTACACAGTTTTTTTTAGAATTTATTATTATAGTTACAGCTGATTTTAAAATTAAAAACATTTGTTTTAAAAATATTAAATTTTCAAAAAAAAACTTAAAATCAAAAATTAATTGTAAATAGAAACAAATAATTATTTAAAATGATGGTATACAGAATTAATTTGTATACTTACCTACATCTTTTTAAATATAAAATTTGACAGAAATCTAATTAGCCGTTATCGAGAAAGTGAAAATTAAAAAAACCTCTATACGAAAGTTTTGAATTTGATAAGAGGATAGTCCATACCTACAGAACTGTTCTCAAAATTGTTCAGCAAAATCGTTGGATCCGTTTTCGAGAAAAATAAGCTTTTCCTGAACGTTTCCATAACGGTTACTCCAAGGTAAAAGGAAATCGCCTGAAATTTCAACACAACTGGTCACGACGCCGACGCGACGTTTTGGAGTCCATAAAAAACATAATTTTTAAAACATACTTGACATACCTTTCATTAAAAAAAAAAAAACAAATATAAGTACGTATGTTCTGTCATTTTTTCGTTGTTAATTTATTTGTAAAAAATATGCCCTATATGTTTCTGGAGTAAATATCCAATTAAGTAAAAAGAGATTTTTTCAAATTCGTTTTGTCGTTCTCATGTGATGCGCTGTCAGGCGCGAAACTGCTTCAATTTTATTATACGTATATAACTATGTATGTATAGTGAATAGCGATAGTGCAAAATCGACAACTCAAAATGACTCCAGCCGATTTAACTTGCGAATTTTATGAAAAAAGAAGAAAATATGAAATCTCGCCGTTTTACTAATATTTCAGCGGGATTTTCCTATAATCTTTTTGGTTCTCAGTATACCACGATGTAAATAAATATCAGAAAAAGTAATTCTATAGTGGGCCTATGGTTCGGGGGGTTGCAGGTGGGCAACATGCCGCCGATACTTATCTTACTGGTTATTCCAACACAAATTTTAATTTAGAGAAATTCAGAAATTTTCCTTAAATCTTGTTGATTTTCATGATTAAGTATACCAACAAAAAAATGGGAAATATCGAAGATTTTCTTGTATTATTCCAGATTCAATTTTTTTGTATGCCCAAATACGTATGATTGACGACAACAGAATCATTTCTTTGACGTGACGTTATAATTCAAATATTGGAAGTCCCTCAATTCTGTATAAGGACATTAAGTCGATTAACAGTTAATTTTAAACTAAATAATAAATTTCGAATAAAATCGTACATATATAATATTAATTGCTTATTACACCGGAAATACTCAACAAAAATGAAAAATACATTCTGCAAATCTGCGCGAGATTACCTTTCATTTGATATAGAGTGTAACACGGATATAAGAAAGTCTGAAAATGCAAACAAAAAATCTTTCTTATATTCGAGTTTTTCTTATATGAAAACCTATATAACCTAAGAAAAAAAAATGTCTTATGTAAATACAAAAATGCATACAAAAAAAAATATTCTCCTCAAAAATACATACTTCCCAAAGTAGAAAAAACTAAGAGTTAAATAAAAACTGTTTTCAATATTTTATAAAACTCGAACTTTAATTAACAAAAATAACGAAAAAATAAAATCTTTCATCAACAACCAATAAAATTAAAGGATATTAAATGAAAGATATTAATGTCATCTATTTTCACAAAAATTATCACATTTGTTTTTTTTTAAGATAAGTTACATTTTTGGTATTTGTTTTTTATAATTAACGCGCGCACAAGGGACTATTTGTTTCCCTTTTAATGTAGAACACACTGCGTGGTTAGCAGATCAAAATGGCCGGGTAAACTATTCCAAATTCGTGTTGTTCGGCTAAAAAAAGAATCCCTATATTTCACGGTACGTCCGAAATTGGGCTCAAGGGTGAACTGATGAGCATTCCTTGCGAGACGAGTATTACGGGAGAAACTTTTAAGGGGAGGAATGCAACTGGCTACTTCGAATGAAGATTTTTTGTAAAAGAAACGATAAAATAAGGAAAGACATGAAACATTGCGTCGTTGTTTCAGTGGCAGTTCTATTTCCTATCAATCTTAACGCTCGATATTGTATTTTATCAAGAAGGTGAAGCGATGTTTGTGAAGCACCTGCCCAGAGGTGGGAGTTATACTCGAGTTTATGGCGAATAAACGCTTTATAAATTGTAGCCAGATCAAATGGGGAAAATACTTTTTACACCGATACAGAAAACCTAAGCACTTAGCAGCATTTTTGGTGATCTCAAATATATTATCGTTCCAACGGAGGTCGTCGTTAACACATATACCGAGCACTGAGAGCTTTTCGGTTCCTTCGATGTAAGTGCCATTGATGAACAATGGCATGGGAAGTATGTTAAGCTTTAACGACAGAAGACAGCATTGAGTTTTCGAAGCATTTGAAAAATAATCATCAATATGTTTCTGGATGCATTGCTTATCAATGTTTTTGAAGAGTAGTTCTTCAATTGGTTCTAAATGCTGTTCTTCGTCAGGTTCAAGAAACCGCTTTAATATAAAATATGCTCTAACGGCTTCGGTTCTTGTTGGTGGTTGTAAAGATTCAAACGCTTCTTCTCCATTAAGTACAACTACATACATCAATGATTTCTGTATCTTTGTCTCCTTGTTTAACCACTTGTATTTCATTCAAGAGTTCACACTCATCAATTTCTCCAAAACAATCATCGTTTTCGGTAACTTCAAGATTACGGAAGATTTCTTCAAATTCATTCTCCTTATCGAAACCGATAACATCAGAATCTGATTCCAGTTGTATTGGCTGGAAGGAACACAATTTCAATGTTAATGGGCGTGTAAGCATTTAGCTTATGATAAGCTGCATTGTCCACAATTAGCTAGATTTTTTTCTTTTTCTTGGACATACTATCATCCATTTCTTTGATGATTTCCGTCTACAGTGAGCTTGTCATCCAAGCTTTTTTATTCTACTTATAAGCAACTGAAATTTGTTTTCCCGGAAGCAACGGGGTTGTTTAAAATTGCCAATAGAAAATAAAAGTTTTTCTGATCCAGTCGCATTACAAATGTTAGCCTGTCCCTTGGAATTTTTTGTCCGCTTACCGGTTGGTTCTCGGAAACATAAGTTCCTGCAGGCAGTGCTTTGTACAGCAAACCGGTCTCGGTGAAAACAGAATGAGGCGCATAAAAAATTTGATAAAAAAAGTCGGTTTTATGAACATAATTTCTTATAGGTATGCGTATTATGTTTTTTATAAAATTTTTAAGTGGTGCATACAAATCAATTTCTTCTAACCGAGTTTTTGTTTTAAACGAGTTTCTTTTATACGTTCAAATATAAAGAGGAATGCCAGGAAAAGACACGGTGCTTTCGATTGCCTTTCTTATAAGCGAGTGTTTCTTATATCCGTAAAATACTGCACATATAATGTATATATATTGCGAAGTTCCGTTAAGTACGCACGGAGAAAAGCGTACGAAAAAATTCATTTTCACGCAGTAATAAATAAAAATAAATTGCACGACTGGATCGCAATTACTTGCTCATATGCGCTGTCACATCGTCGAATAAAATTTTAAAAATATTAAGCGAACATCAAAGTATTTATTCGATGTTATGTGACTTTTGATTGTTTAAAAAAAAGTATGTATTATGTACGTACAATTGTATTGAGCGAAATAATTTAAATGCCATTTTATTTCTTAAAAAAAATTAAAATTATTAAAAATACAAAAAAAAGTTTTCGAAAATATATTAAGGTGAAATAACTAAGGCTACCTAAATCTTCCTGAATATCAATTTTGATTAAATTCGGACAATCACTTTTCGAGAAAATAAAAAAAAAACGGTCCTATGGGAGGTACCCTTTCTAACCCACCACCTTAAATTTTTTTCACCAAAACTTGATCCAAAACTACAATGGTACACTGATTTTTTTTTTGGGATAGCAAAGATTTTTGCTGTTTTTCCACTTTTTAGGGAAATAGAAGTTGTTGATGTTATTGTTAATAATGATTGCTGTTTGAGGAAGCTTTTTAATGACGTATAGGAGTTGGAGACTACACCTGGGCCAGTAGATTTTTTTGGTTTGGAATTGGTGAAGATTTCGAAAACCTCCTCCGTATTGCAGAATTTAATGTTGTTCGTTGGAGTACTTGCTAAAAATGTGTCATCAAACTGTACTGTATACTTCTTCTCCTTTCAATATGTAAGCTGTTGAATGGAACATGGATGCCTCGATTTTATCTTAGAATGCCGGATACGTTGATGTGATGGATTGGAATTTCCTTTCCAAATGGTCGGCTTTAACTTTGTCAACCGTGGATATAACATCGAAGTTATCCGGTTAATTTCCTTGAATGCGTTTGGTCCTGTTTTGATGCTCTGTAACTTTTTTGGTAAATTTGATGTAGTTACGGAATTACGGTGCTGGATGGAATTTAGAAACATAATGTTTACCCATTAAAGTTCAGTTGTAACTTACTGAGTTAAGCTCTCTATGGTCGATTCATTGCAGTCATTTCCTCAGCCTTTTCACATAAATTCTGCACAAGACTTGGGTACCTCTAGCGCATTGGAAACGGACGATTCCAGGCATTCGATGGCACTATCGATTTTATCATTACATAGATTTCTGTTACAGTGTGACAAGACAATGCTTTATTCAGCGTCTCTTTGTAGTATTGCAATATCTTGTTTTCTGTTATTAATGAAATTCTTTTCTGGTACTCTTACTACTAGAATATGTTGGTTAAGATTTATTGAAAGTTATACTGCTTCATGGTCCGAGTTCCTGGATATAATTGGGCAGGTATAGTTGCTAATTTCTGGAAGTATTAAACCAAATTAGAGGTTAAAAGAAAGAATTTTTAAGAAATTATAGCCCAAATTGAACCATATGGGCCCTTCAAATAAAAAAAAAGAATTTTGATAAGACCTCACAAATAGTTTTGTTTCATTCCATTTCAATCCTTATTTTTCCCAGGGCGAATTGATTTCATTATTTCTTTATTTTATTTATTTATTTATTATAATAGTTTAAACACTTCCCTCATAGTCAAATATTCTTTTAATTACTTTTTGCATTTCACTCTTTCAGAACACGGTTTGAAAAACGATTTTTTGAAAGCCAATTATAAAATCGACATTTTTTTTTAAATACCAATTAAATTCAAACCATGTCCAAACTTTTTTCATTTCTAAACTGAAAATCGCTGAGCAAAACTTCAATACGGTAAGCCCTTGCTATACTATACTATACGTCTATACTATACTATAACGTCTTATAAATCAGTTGACAAGCACCAGGCGAACATGTAAAAGAACAGGCGCAAATTCCCAAAAAAAAAAAAAATAATTACACTCAAATTCAAAAAGAACAAGAAGAGAAAAATAAATATAAAATAGGCGGAGTTTTGTTAAAGTAGAAAGTAGACATAGATGTTGGGGTGTGTGCATGTGGATTTAACGAGTGAGTTTGTGGGTGTGAGTTAACGGGCTGTATGTTGGTGTTGCTGCCATCAATGTTTCCTTATGACGTTATCACGTAAAATTATCGTCCGTAAACCGACTTTACAGACAACCAACTCTTTTTTTTATTCAGAGTTCATTCTCTCTCTGAAACAGTTCTGGGCGCTCTGAATGGGGCTCACAATGCGGCACGTCATCTTCATTTGTCATGACTGTCATTTGTAAGAATATGGTTGACAAAATACTTTAGATTCAAGCTAACCAAAAAAGTAGAACTAAAAATTGTTAACTTTATTATCATAAAAGAGTCTCTTTCGCAATTTTCATCGCCTTATTGTAATCGCATTATGTTTACGAACGTTCTTTCAAATTCCTTCTTTCAAATCACAAGTCTCTTGTGTTGTGCTCAACTTTGACCCAAATACGCAGTTACTTTATAATAACTTCATAGATGGTGCTCTCGCCAGTCTCTAAAAGTAAACTTAAAAAAATTAAAAATGTATGTATTTTGATTATTATTTTGCCGACGGCTTTGCACCTGAAAGCCTTAACAGCGCCTTAAGAAATGTATTGCAAAAACTGCCGTGTAAAGTCTGTGGCTTATTATTATGTTTAAGAAGCTTATTTTTCATTCAGTTAAATAAAGCTTTCCCTTCAAAGATTCTTCAAAACGAGAGGATACAATTACTTTGACCCGCAAAAATTAATGTTGGGAAAAAAACAAAACAATTTGTAGGCTCATTTATTTAATACCAATAACGCTAGATGAAATAATTGAAAGAAAATACTTCTCCTTCACAAACAATAACAAAAGAATTCAAACGAAATACACACACAAATATCTTGGATTCCCCTTAAAGGATGTTTAAATGGTGTCCAGTTAATTGGCTCTAAAAGGACTTGGGATTTAAATTAAAATCTACCAAGAATCCAAATGCCAAGACACGAGGATGCGTGGACAAAGTTTTAACAGCTACGGTTGACCAAAAAAAATCTCTTTCACGAACCCCAAAGCATGAAGCATAAGAACCAACTGCAGGACAGATGGGGAGGGGTGGTATCTCTAAAAGTCAACACCGTTTTGTCGCCAAATGCAAATGAATGCGCTTAAAGGCTACATTGAACATTTATACCAAAAACATCGATATGTTAGCCGGATTGGTTGCACCAGCCATCTCAAAGCCAGCTAAATGGGCAAATAGCACGTTCGCTGATCGCACATATTATCATCATCGACTTGTGGTGGTTGTGGAGCACCACACGTGATTTATCGGAACCGAAAACTTAGAGATGCTATACTCTCGTCCAGAGATCTTAAATTATCTGTCGATCGCAGCTCACAAGGACTCGTCGAGTCGAGAGCAGAATTCCGTTGAATTGCATGCTAACGACACGGCCAGCTACATAATGGCCAGGAAGAGATTTTCACCTTTTGCGCGCGCGATTCCATCGAGGCTTTCTAGACTCTAAGAGCTAATTCCTATAAGCAACAGGTAACCACCACCAAAATGTATACACACATCGCGATCCGTCTTATGGGAGTGTGCCCGGTTAAGGTCTGAGATCTTATTGCAGCAGTTCAGTCTTTATTTTGTTTTATTAGCCAAGATCGACGCTACATATTGATTTCTCGCACCTCCGCGTGTATCTCAGCCCGTTTGAGGTGATGTCTCGCACCAAAACTCAATCTCGTTGCGTACCTCCTCAATTTATACGGATATACCTATGCGGAGCGGATAGATTGGTGTTGCTTAACATGGTCAGGGGGCTGGACGCACACGAGTCTTACGATCGATGTTACGAATCGAATCGACTGCTCTGGCTCTGTCGCTGTCCGTTCTCCGGGACAGACCAGGCCAGGCCACTAATAAAGATCTCAGGTGTGAACATTTTATTTCGCATTTAATTGATGACATTGGTGAGGAATTTTTCGGTGGTATTTTTGGTTTTCAGTTAACAACGATGGTGTCAAGCTGTTGTTTAAGTTTTTTTTTGTTTTTAATTTTGCGTTTGCATCTTGTCGATCCGTAGTCGTCCAGCATTACGGGTATTTCAAGTCGAACGATCTAAATCGCTTAATTTTGTGCCGTTTGGGTCTTCCAAAGACATCTGGCTTAAGAGTTCGTTTTGGCGTGAATGTCGGTTGCAGTGCTTGTTTTGTATGACAAAACGATAACAAGACTTTTATTTTGTGAAACATTGCATTTATGTATATGCGATATAGAATGATGGTGTGGATGTGGTAAGAGTTTTGGAATGCATGTTACAGATTCTTTTGGGGTTAGGTAGTCCAGATTTGAGAACATAGAATTCCTTATTAAACATTTTTCAAATGTTGTTTTGCAATTTCCTTTAATTTGATAAACAATTACGAAGAACTGATGGAATTCAGGGAATTTAATGTTATATGTGTTCAAATACATTATTTGACATTTAAAAAATATAAAATATAAAATATAGATAAGCTTTTAAGGAAAGCTTCAAATAACAGTCATTAAAAGAGTCACAGCAATATCTTAATGATTCAAAAAAAAATTGGTAGAAATCACATGCTTTTTACGAATTTTTTTAAAAAATTAAAAAATAAATTGCAAGACTTGATCGCATGTATACTTACTCTTATGTGCGGCCATAGCGTAGAAAAAATATTAAGGGAATCAAACTTTTTATTCGATTTTTCTAACTTGTTGATTGTTTAAAAAAAGGACGTAAAAGAGTTTTCGACGGAAAAAATTAAACGCCGTTTTATTTCTTTAAAAATGGATAAAAGCGTGATTTTTTTTTCAAAATCGTAGGAATAGTTTTTATTTAATAACTTTTTTCAGAAATAAAAAGAAATATTTCCAAAATGCAAACTTAAGCACAAAAATAATCTACATTTAAAAACCAAATTTAAAAAAAAATTACTAACGCGTTTTCAAAAAAAAATTTTACAAAAAATAAATTCGAAAATTTTTTAAATAAAAATTACTAAAGCTACCCACATCATCCTGAATAATAATTTTGGTTGTAATCGGTTAACCAGTTCTCGAGAAAGTCGAAGAAAAAAGAAAATGGTCCTACGGGGGTAACGTTTTTAGCCTTCCAACTTAAACTGATTTTTTTCATAGAAATTCTCGAGAAAGTCGAAGAAAAAAGAAAATGGTCCTACGGGGGTAACGTTTTTAGCCTTCCAACTTAAACTGATTTTTTTCATAGAAATTCTTTGAGCCGTTTTCAATAAAAATGAGCTCAAACTTAACGGTTATGTGACAGATACCGTTAATATTTGAGCTAAGAAAAAAATTTAAAAAGTCCTTTGTATAATGTCAAAATAAACCGGTGTACTAGATTTGAAGATGATTGGCCAAACCGTTTACGCTGTAGTCCAAAATACATACGAACAGACAGATAGACAGAATTTCGCCAGTAACGCAAATATGTTTCTCTATCATCGTAATGTAATGTTTGATTGATATCTCAAAATTTTTAACCATTATAGTACCTATAATCGCAAGTAAAAATTAATAATATAATAATAGCAAACATTGGCATTAATAATGGCTTTAACAGAAAAAGGATAAAAAGTGCAATGGCGTTAAAGTCTTTAAATAAAGGTTTTTTCAGGAAAACCTATTAAAAAAATCCAATATTAGACCAACTTTTTTCAACGATTTTACGCTTAGTAACGCTTTTGGATCTCATGTGGACTGGTGTCGTCCCAAATTAGATAATTTTGTTTGTTCGGGTACCCATTCATCTAGAAATGGGCCTCATCGCATCGAAAATTTGGGCCATTTTCCAACTGCTCCAGAGCCCATACAGCGAACACACAATTTTTAATTAGGGCGGGTTTATGTTAAAAAGGAATAACCAAAGCTATGTGTGAGGTATTTCAGTAATCGATACAGCTGAATTTAAACGATGGCCAAACCCTCAAATCGTTTATCCACATTCCATAATGTCAATCCTGTCGGCACTCGAAAGGTTAGAACTATATTGTTCACAAATGTTGTTTTCGAAAAAGTAAGGATCAATGATGCTGTCCACAATATACACCAAACGGTTCCTTTTTGTCTTTTTAAGAATACATTGTCAGCTGGTGTGCCTATTTATTTGCATTTGAAGTCAGCTACTAATGATCATCCACGTACAGAAGTACCTTAATGAGTATTAAGCAGCCTTTAAATCGACGAAGCCTTGCAATGTCTTATTGTTTTCAATAAATTTTCTGGCTATGCAAGTAGGAGCAAAATGTAATCTTCTGTAAAGAATCCAGGGCGAAAAACTAATCCCAGCAAAAATCTTTTGTTATACTGTTTTAATATTATCAGTACAGGCTTTATAAGAGAGCTTTCAAACACGCTGGTGCCTGCTGGTGTTTGCATCGCACTCAACTTAAGAAATTGTCACTGCTGTGAGGAGACTGATCACCAATTTGCATCTCTCAACAAAATCCAAATGAAATGCAAACTTCGGTGATATTTGGGAAATGTCATATATTTTAGTGCAAATTGGTGTAAATTTAGCCAAAAACCAAGAATTCCAAAGTGATCTAGATAAAAAATATTGTTCTTCTTTTTGAAGTGAAACTTCTTTACGCGCATGAGGGTAAATTTCTTACTGATGAAACGGAAGTAGTGACACGGAAATGTGCATCGTTTTTGTCTAAGAATAGGTAGAGAGCGATTGAGACCGATTGAGGGAGAGTGAGAAAGGGCGAACGTAGCATGAAGCACATAGCCATGGATCAAGCGAGTGTGTAAACGCAGATCTGTTTTATTTATTTGCATTATTATTAGTATGTATACAGCGTGTAGATTGAGTTAAATTTATAAATAAATAATTTGTGATTAATTTGAAAATCGTCCTATACTAAGCAGTTATTCAGAGTAAGTAATATAATTGTTATCTTTTTGTTCATATACAATTTCTTATATTACCTAATTCGTTTTAAAGTTAGGCAATTTTACTATTTACAAAAAAACACGTGGCATTTTTATTTATGTATTTCATATAATCTTCATGCATTATTCGTTGCCGCAACGGACACATTGGATTCTATGGGTCGGGCCCATCAGACTTACCACAATGGATCGTTAAGGTCGAATCAGAATAATATGTATGTACATATTAAAATAAAAAAAAATATTTTTTTTCGAAAATTCTTTTTTTAGTTTAAGAGATTTCTCGGAGAAAGTAAGTATGCAATAAAATTTGAAAACTAAAGGTTTATCGAGGAAAACAAACCAGTTTTTTTTAAAGTGTTTTTTTTTTTGAAAAACTTTTCGAAAAAATACTTTTAATTTTTTTAGTATGTCATTATAAAAAAAATCTGTAGTTTTCATTTGGGAAAATTATTAAAAAAAAATTCAATCAACCCATTTTCAAAATTATTCAAAAACCAATTTTTTATTCTTATTCTTATATTTATATTTATATAAAATCGAAAAAAAAGGTTTTGAAAATTTTAAAATGCAATATTAATTGAATTATAACTGACTTCCTGTGCGCAAAATTTTATTGAAATCGGGATATTGGTTTACGATAACACCGCATTTGAAAAAACCTGTTCTATTAAAGGTACAGTTATAACGGGTGATTTTTTTGAGGTTAGGATTTTCATGCATTAGTATTTGACAGATCACGCGGGATTTCAGACATGATGTCAAAGAGAAAGATGCTCAGTATGCTTTGACATTTCATCATGAATAGACTTACAACGTCGAATTTTCAGTGAATGGGCCCTAGAAAAGTTGGCAGAAAATCCGCTTTTTTATCGACAAATTTTGTTCAGCGATGAGGCTCATTTCTGGTTGAATGGCTAAGTAAATTAGCAAAATTGCCGCATTTGGAGTGAAGAGCAACCAGAAGCCGTTCAAGAACTGCCCATGCATCCCGAAAAATGCACTGTTTGGTGTGGTTTGTACGCTGGTGGAATCATTGGACCGTATTTTTTCAAAGATGCTGTTGGACGCAACGTTACGGTGAATGGCGATCGCTATCGTTCGATGCTAACAAACTTTTTGTTGCCAAAAATGGAAGAACTGAACTTGGTTGACATGTGGTTTCAACAAGATGGCGCTACATGCCACACAGCTCGCGATTCTATGGCCATATTGAGGGAAAACTTCGGAGAACAATTCATCTCAAGAAATGGACCGGTAAGTTGGCCACCAAGATCATGCGATTTGACGCCTTTAGACTATTTTTTGTGGGGCTACGTTAAGTCTAAAGTCTACAGAAATAAGCCAGCAACTATTCCAGCTTTGGAAGACAACATTTCCGAAGAAATTCGGGCTATTCCGGCCGAAATGCTCGAAAAAGTTGCCCAAAATTGGACTTTCCGAATGGACCACCTAAGACGCAGCCGCGGTCAACATTTAAATGAAATTATCTTTAAAAAGTAAATGTCATGGACCAATCTAACGTTTCAAATAAAGAACCGATGAGATTTTGCAAATTTTATGGGTTTTTTTTTCAAAAAAAGTTCTAACATCAAAAAAATCACCCGTTAGAAGAAATTCCGAAAAATTCATTCTTATTAAAAGATGTATTGTTAAAAAAAAATAGCATTTTTAGATTGTATGGCAGGTACCGTTATTTTTGGACCTAGAGCAAAAATGAAAAACACCCCCCGAGATACTATCAAATAAATACTAAATACCAAGCTTGTCACAAATCGGCCCATTATGTAGATTATAATTTCTTCATTAGGTAATTAAATTATACAAATTCGCTGTCCCCTGCTTTTCTGGCTGTACAAAATTCAAAATGGGACTGATTTTCATGATTCTTTTTTAAAATGTTCGTGTTTACGACGGCTTCTCGATAAAAAAGTTTTTTAAATTATAGACAACACAAAGATCAAGCGATACACTGAAAGATCCTTTAAAATCAGTTTAAAATTAATTTACCTAGGTAGGTACTTTGAATCCCTCAAAACAAAACAAAATCACTTGTTTTGTGGTTTTGTTTTTGATTCACACTTACTTTTCATTCATAAAAAAGCATTTGGAAAAAGCAAGCATCGTAGACCGTACAAACTTGATTTTAGATTTTTTAAAAAAATCCCGTCTTATGTTTTTTTTTTCTAAGCTACAAAGCTTATATTTTTAATATTGTTTTTATTTTTTTTTTTTGAAAAATCAATATTTTGAAAACGGGTAGGTGATTTTTTTTAAATTGTGTTTTTTAAATGTATGTTATTTTTGTGCTTAAGTTTGTATTCTTAAATTATTTTTTTTAATTTAAAAAAAAAAGTTGTTAAAAAAAACTGTTATTTAAAAACCGCTAATACGATTTAAAAAAAATCACACTTATTAACATTTCCTAAAGAAATAAATTATTTCACTCAATACAATTTAACGTACTTTATTCGAACAATCAAAAGTCACAAATATCGAATAAATGCTGTCATGTTCACTTTAATTTTCTTAAACTTTGTTTTACAATGTGACCGCACATATGAGCAAGTACGTGCGATCCAGTCGTGTAATTTATTTAATATGGCAATAAGACATCTGTATATTATATTGTCTGTGGTCGAAGTGCATTAAACAAAACCCCAGTTTAATCTACCATTCGCCCGTTGATGGAAATTGTAATACCTTTTTCTTTGGTTTTTGCTATGGTGCTTTATGAATTGAAGCTTTCTTAAAGCTTTGGGAAACATACATTTTAAGTTTAAGGAAAAGGTGTTGCTGCATGTTTTTCGTGTATAATATTTAAAATAGCGCAGTGCAATAGAAATTATTTTTACGTTTAAAGAGATTAGGCCTTCTAGAAAACTCTTAAAAAACGCGGATACTATCTTACCTATTGGTGGTGTCGAAATGATAGTTTTAATTAAATTTAGATTTTTACTTGCGATTATAGGGACTATAAGGCAAGTTATGCATTCGTAAAAAAAAAAAAAAAAATTCTAACAATCAAACATGATATTACGATGATAGAGAAGTCAAAAAAAGTGGGTCCGGAAATTCCGTCTGTCTGTCTGTCTGTCTGTCTGTCTGTCTGTCTGTCTGTCTGTCTGTCCGTATCGATATATACAGCCTAAACGGTTGGGCCGATTTGATTCAAACTTGGTATATAGTATTTTTAGAGTGCTCTACCCGACAGTTTTTCGAATTGGCATTCTAGCTCCAAAACTAACGGTACCTGCCATATAACTTTTATTAAAAAACTTATTTTTCTCGAAAACGGCTCCTACGATTTTGATTAAACTTTCAGAATGATGTTTTCTGTGCAAAATCTATCTTTTAATTTTAATGGATTTTTCAGAAAAAGTTTTATAACGGTACCTCCCATATGACCGGTTTTTTAAAATCAGACTTTCTCGTTAACTAATTGACGGATTTTGATGAAATTTTCAAAATATGTAGTGTTTTATGATTTAAATAATATTGCTTATCAAAATTTTCAAAAACATTTTTTTTTAAATTTTAATAATTTTTTTAAAAAAATATTTTGTTTTTTGAATATTTTGAAAACGGATCTATAGATTTTTTTTTAAATTTTTCTCCTAGTATAAACTAAAGATTTCTTAAAATTGACATACTAAAAAAAATTTTAAAATATGTTTTCGAAAAGTTTTTCAAAAAAAACATTTTTTTGAAAAAACTGGTCGAACGATTTTGAAATGAAAAATTCATAAAATAGAAAACAGCAAAAGAAATAAGATGGTTTACAACATTTTTTCCAAAAAACGTTATGAGTAGTGTTTTTTTGAATTCATAAATTTTTTTCCCCAACATTTTATTTCATATTGCTCGGCTAAGCCCTAGCCAAGCCATTAGTCAAATAAAAGAAAGTGACAACCTACATTACATACATACTTACGTATTTTAAAGTATTTTTCATCATCATAAAAGCACAGAATAAATAAGGAAGCCTTTGATAAACACACAAAAACAACTAACAAATAAAAAAAACTATTCGATTACTACTGAATGCAAAAATTTCAATCGAGAAAACAAAAGCTTACACCTTCCTATAAATAAACAAAACCACTGTGTTAACTTTTAATATTGTCTCTCTACCTACTGGCTTAACAGTAGTTGGAACACGTATCTTAATTTTAGTACCTACCTTCCTTCCAACCTTATTATAGGTACCTAAATCCTTTATAAATTCCATTGGTCCCATATTGGGACGTATAAAGGTCCCTTTACCTAGCATTATTGCCATACTGCTGATTCCGACGAATCTTTATGCCAGTTGTTCAAATTTTTCCATACCAAAATGAAAATTTAACTGAAAAAAAGTCCTTTGTATCTTTCTATTAGCAAATTATATTATAAACAGTAAGCAGCAAGTGGAAAGATAATACTACACTAAAAAACTGCAAAAGCTAACAATCCTATATATTTATGTGTTTATCCCTTTGTTGTGACGCATGTTCGTTCGAGCTTCACCCTAAAACGATTCTAAGGAAGTTGCACGTCATACAAAAAATATTAAAATAAAATCTTTGTCAAAAAGACGCCTGCACTTAAAAAGGATTAGCACATAAGAGCAAGTACGTGCGACCCAGTCTTGCCTTTTATTTTAGTTAAAGTTTACCGTCTACATGTTTCTGTTCATGAAATCTTAATAAACAGTTGGTAATGCCACCGATATTTGTGTGAGAATTATGCCAATTGCTATGCTATATATGCTCACTACTGCAACCTTGTGAGAGCTTTAAAATGGAGATAATTTTTTTAAATACCTACATAAAAGTGAGGCAAACACGCAGTTCGCAGTGTCAGAATTTTTATTAAAAAAATTCGATATGTAGGTTTTGAGTTAGTCATTGATTTTTGGAAAACTTGAGTTATTTGAGTGTCCAATTCAGAAATGTGAAAGTTCTCTAATGCGTAACTGTAGGTATGAAGACTCTCTTCGGCCGACAATAGAGTCTTAAAATGTACAGTAAAAGTTTCAGCTTCGAGAGAAGTCTTCATACCTCGGGACCATCCACCCAGATCATGAAAGTTTGACCAATGAACAATGAACACTAGTTGGTATGTATGGCTTGAATAAAAGCTATTTAGTATTTTTTTCAATATTTAAGGCTTCAACTAAGAGCACGATGGTTGATGTCGATCAACACACAAACCCCAGCTAACTTGACTCTTTCTTTGCAGTCAAAATGCTTAGACAAATTGTCAGTTAACAAACTGTTTAAAAAAACGTCATCTTTATAAATTTATACACATAAATAAAAATGAAATGTCTGTTTTTAATATCATATACCAGCTTTTTACAAGATGCATATGAAAGTACATATGTATATTCAGTACTTATAAGAAAAACACAATTTATAAAATGTTTGTCTGTCTGTCTGTCTTTCTGTCTGTTTATTCCCGCTAATCTCGGGAATGGCTGCACCGATTTTGATGAGACTTTCTTTGGCAGATTACTGATATTCTAGAGTAGCCCTTGCATTTAAGAAACGGCCAACTCTCATTTCTCGGTATGTGCTTCACAGAACACAGACCACCTTCTGTGGATTGACTTTATCCCGCCTCATCTTACTACAATCTACCAAGCATAATATTCGGCCAATCGTTGAGTATAATTTTTCTATTCAGGCGGGTTCTCCATTTACATTGCTCCGCTAAAAGAATTTTACTGTAACACTCGCACGGCTAGGAATGCGCGAGTTTACCATTTGGCCCAATTTTGGACGTAATGCAAAATACAGAGATTCTTTCTTGAGCGAGGTATTTATTAGTACTTACTCGTATCCATTTATAATTGAACTTAAATATGTAATTTCGCTGAAGAGATGATCAGCAGTTTGCTATGTAAAAGTATTTCTAAAAATTTAGATATTTCTTTATTCTCAACGGGAGAATGACCAGAAACACTGCAAATAAACTAGGGAAGCAACCTTTAAAATTTTTATTCCAATCCCGATTAACCTAAGGCATGCCGCAATATCTCTCCTTATCTATCTATATATCTAAATAATGTTTTCAATATTTTCTGGTGTTTTCTATCGAAAGTATTGGCGATCTTTTAGATATTTTTCCATTTGCCTTTTTTCAAACAGAATAACAGAAAAGCAATTAACTAATAAAATGTCCATTTTTTAAAAAGAAAATGTCCAACTCATCATTCCTTTCTAAGCTAATAGATTTCATTGAATTACAATTCGACTTATCCTTTTTTAATGCATTAAAAGTAACAAATGCATCCCTTACTGCATCGAAGGCAATTAAATTCACCCATAGCAATACACCCAATTTTCGTATTCCCTTAATTGCAATTAAAATAGCAAAAAACGCATTAACTAAAACAAAACTAAAAAAAAAATAAAAAACAAACTACAAAAATAAACAAACATCAGATAAAATGTATCGAATTATCCATAAGGCAAACTTACTGCATGCACATCGCGTATCTCTAGAATTATCACTTTCCAACTGATTCCCCGCGCGACTGTCAAGATTTCTTATCACTTTGATTGACGACTCACCACAGCTGAAGTATGGAAGAGGTACCTACACTGCACACTGCACTGGCTATTGCCAAAGCGCGGAGGTAGTCAACTCAGCTTTGCGCAAAATACCTACATACGCGAGTATAAACGAATTCTTCAGCCCATTAATGGAGGACTACATTACAGAGCTGCTTCCCTTGCCTTTGGGTCTCCCCGAAACCAAGGGTTCCTTGTTCCTTCCCCAAAGCATGTGCATAGGTATCCCACAGTTTTGATTTATTCATAGAGCACGCAGATACACTGCCAAACAACAGCACAGGAGCCAATAAGTAGGTGTTTGAGCGTTCGACTTCTGCAACAACATTGCGTGAGAACTCGGCTCTGTGTTCGCAGATGGGAATGAAGAAAAAACCAAAACCAAGACCAGGAGCGCCCCCATTAAAATCCCGATTCGGGCATTCAAGACGAAGAAGGATTCCCGCCAGCGAGGAGTAATAAAATGCAATTTCCTTCAAATTTATATAAATTGACAACAATTGAATCGATGTGGGATGGGAAGATCGGTGGGACAGGAGAGAAGACTGACTACTGGTCCACAATTTAAATACAGAAAATTGGATAATTTCCCGTGACAATCAGAATTCTCGTTCCCTTTTGGATTGACTACGATTGATATATGTTTACGCGGACTTCTGGTGGCCACCGCCGCGCCGTGCCGCTCCGTGCCGCTTCGCGTCGCCTTACCCAAGATCGATTCGGTTCTTATGGGTTTGCTTTGCGTTCCGGCGAAAATCGTGTGTAGCCTGGTGTATCTGCAACAACTAACATCCACCGCAGATATACTCCTCCGCTTTGACTGTGGATTTAAGATACAAAGTGGCTACAAAAAACTGTTTCACTTCTGAGCTGTTGGCTGGACTGGTCCTCGGGCATGTTTTACATATGTCTGCACCTTTGGGCCAAGAGGACAATAACTTAAATAATTCCAACAGCATATCTGCTTGTCGCTCCTTGCGGTCGTTGTCGTCTTCGTTTCTGGATTGTGTCGTGTATTAAAGAAGCCTCCTCCAGGGCTGTTGTTGGGGATGGGGATTCTTCTTCGATGATCGCCATGATCGCCGAAAACGTGATAGGACCACACTGGTTCAATTACGAAAACAAAAGAAGTGTCGCCCTGATCGCTGTCAGCTTTTGTCTTTTGTTCGCCATCGAAAAACTATTCGAAGATTCGTATTATTATTGTAATTTGCATACTCCTGCGGGACGCGCAATATAAATAAATGTAGCGCGTTGCGCTTCTGGATGATTTTGGTTTTGGTTGTTGTGATCCTGCAATCTTGCTGCTGCTGCTGTTCTTGGGTTATTTTCTGAGTCACATTGGGATCCTCGTTTTTGAAGATTCTGTTTACGTTTATAGAACCGCAACGTACCTAGAGTATTGGTAGTGCACGAGAGGTTCCAATTCCATCTAAGCAGAATTTTCTGGGCGCCTACTTCAGCCTTTCCCAGGGAGCTGGCATACATTTTGTTTTGGAAGCCTTATATATGTTTGTGTATGTGGATCAGCTAAACAAATGAGGCTAACGAAAATATACTACAGGGCTATCCTTAGTTGGAGGTTCGTGATTCTTGGTAATCGCGTATGAAAAGGGAAAAAGTTTCCTTAATTGATTGGGGATTGGAATATGGGGGTCCTTTTTTCCAACGAACAGGCGGATTGCCGGAGGTTGGTTAGTTTTATTGTGGGACTTTGATTTACATAAATTGTGGTTTTTGTTTAAATTTTAATTAGTTTAACATTTAGGTTTTGTTGTTCTTGATGTCGTGGGTGAACAATGAGTCCATTCGAATGTTGCAAATGTTAGAATCTGAACCTTCTGTTAAAATATCTGAGGCTTTAGGTCATAAAAAAACTAAAAGTACATCTTGTGGGGTTTCGGCTTGTGGTACTAATCTTGAAAGATATATCTTTCAAAGTTGTAGAAGAAAAAAAAACGATCCAAAACAGTTTTTAATAAAAATCAATGAGTCATCACACGTCTTAGATTATGTTCGCACCCCCATTCAGGCTTAAGCACTTGCTCGTAGATAAGCAGTCTGTGTTTTTCAATATGCCAGGTCTATTCTCGTTATTTAATATCTAGTTCCTCTAGTTTCTTTTATTCTAGCTTAGCTTAACTTTGTTAATAAACGGCATTTGTACCGAGTTAATAAAGATGGAAATTCTTGTAACAATGAACCATCTCTTTGTGTAGTTCGGTTACCTATAAAGCGTTTTCTATAGGTTTTCGTTTGTTATCGTAAGTATTGACGTATCATCAGCACTAAGGGGTGTTTCTTTAGAAGCACAGAACTTTTTAAAAAATAAAACACAATAAATTCAATGGAATAACCAAAATGAGATTTACATATTAGCTCACAAATTTCGTGGAATTTAATGTGTTATTTCCTTAAAAGTACGGCGAATGTGGGTTTCTAAATGATAAATCCTTGCTGGTAACATATACGAGAAACTGGACGCACACACACAAAAAGGAGTCCAAAGGTGTCAAATCACACAAACGAGGTGGTCAATTTACAGGTCCATTCCTCAGTCACCAAACGTCTGGCTTAACAAAGTGATTTCCAAATGATTTCCAATGACATGAGGAATAAAATAATCACCAACAGGGTTCGAACATCAGAAGAAAAAATTCGGATCAAAATTCTTTAATAGCTTTGTAAAGCGCATCGCACTTTCCACAGTGTTTAGTGGGATATTAGTCTCACACAATTTTGTGGGTGTGGGTTATAAAATCCAAATTAAATTTTGGCACTTATGTCCATCAAGGTGGGATATAAGTCCCAAAACATAAAACATAAAAAGATATTTTTTAAGTCGTAAACGGGAGCTTTTTCAGTTTTTGGCAGTTTTCATCAGGTGTCCATTGAATAGGGTTCGCTCAACAGCTACGGTCCGTCAAAGAGCTTGAAAGCTTTCCTGGAGATTCTCAGCTTTGTCTATCTCTTTAAGCCCATCTTCCAATTCACTGATTGTAACTTAAGCTTTTTTAAAACCTAAAAAAATTACGATTTTTTAAGCCTTACATTATTTTTTTTAGTTTGAGGGAGAAGTGATTACAAACATTGCTTTAAATTTGAAAATAAAGAATAAAAAGATTTAACAAAAACAAGTATTGAAAAATATCGTTATTCAGAACCTTGACATTATCCCGTTTCCGGAGATGCCCCCGTAACAACGCTACAAGATGTATTTTGGATAAGTTGTAAGGCTCTCAGTAAAATCCATTCTAGAAATAAAGTCGATTCCGGAATGTATGGAAAAGCTTTATGCATGGGTTTATTTTTCATATTTTTTTTTATTTTTTTTTTTTCATTAAATAATATTGTCAACGACACTAACGTAACTTCTCACGGTCTGAACCTATAAAATGTGCAAAAACCACAACTCTTAATATGGTTTTCAGTAAAAATGGAGTACGCCATAGTATGTCTTAAATATTAATTGAATCAAAGGTACTGTTAATAGACTTTTCCCGTATATTTGTTTTTGATAAAATGAGAGCCAATATCTACCAAAAATACTCTTAAAAATGTTTATCACAATCCTTGGAGCCGTTTTCGAAAATAAGCTTTCCCTAAACGGTTATATGGCAGGTTATTTTAGCCCTTATTTCGAAAATCCCTCTGAGGAATACCAAAAGAATTACATATGTATGCTATAAATATAAGATAATATCGCTTAGACTGCAAATCGTTATAAAACCATACAGACAGAAGACAGGCAGACAGACAAAGAGACATTTTATGCCACTAACGTTTTTAGCCTGTTCTATGAACGCAACGTCATATTTGATTTTTATTTAATTTTTTTATATTCACGAATCCTAAATTTGCTATATAAATAGTAGATACCCACCTAATAACCGCAAGTAAAATCAAGAACAACAAAACAGCTAACTGAAAACTGTTACAGGGGAAAAATTTATTAAATAATAAGTTAACTTACTTACAATTTTGAGGGTGGATTGTCTCATTGCTCGGACCTAAAGCACTGTTCTTACTCGCTGGTTTAAAAAAATGTATTACTCATTTTACTCGTATGTGTTGAGAATAACTTCGAATTGGGAATGATAATAAAACTACCGGTATAGCACACAAATAAAGAAAATTTAATTAAATGAAAAGAAAACTTTACCGACTTTCACGAAGGCAGAAAAAAATGAGTTCTTTTGATTAACAGTACGGTGACATAAAACATTCAATATGGCCAACTTTGTTTATTTCATTTAATTAACTTATATCCATTGTATATACATACATATCTATAAGACATTGTATATAAACTGCTATATTACTATCATGGCGACGTGTGGACCGTGGCGCTCCAAGCGGCTCTTGGAGAAATAACTCGTTAAGTTGAAAGAGACGAACAAAGAGAAGAGAAACTCTCTGAATGGTACTGTCTGTATTTATAAGTAATGTATAAAAGAGGTAGGTTAAGCAAAGGAAAAGGAAAAGGAAAAAATGTGATGAGGTAAATTAACCTGATTTTGGAGACAAGAGGCGTTTTTCTTTTTAAGCTCAGAGCAGGGCACTGACCAGTAAAAATAAATCTGTGTTTCTTTTTTTCAATCGGAGCTAGCTCGGAGCGCACTCTATGAGCTCAGAATAAAATGACCGAGCACATGGAGTAAAAGGCTGAGCGCGGCCAACTTCATATACTTTGTGTGTTTTGACAAAAAAAATGTTGGATCGTTCTAACAAAAAACTATTCGCCTCAACTGAGCCAAGCAGGATACTCAATTATTTCATGTTCTCCTTCTGTTTTTTCTTGCCTCACATTGCACATACGCAGTAAACTAAGCACAAAGCATAACCAGTGTTGCCCCCCAACTGATTGAAAGCGTAGTGTTTATCAAAAAAAGTGTTGTAAAAAATGTAGTAAAAAAACATCAAAATAATTTTACAAATATTTGTGGATATATATAAATAATAAACTATTTGCATACACATTTTATGAACAAAATCTAATATAATAATAAATAAACTATATTTACATTTGAACAAACCAAAAAAATTAATTTTTAAATAAATTTTTGTTATAATGACTAGCATTGTAGTAGTTAAATTTGTGTGCAAAATTTATTAATTTTGCGGGGGGCTCATAAATTCTCTCTATGTCCTTAATAATTGCATCAGCTGTTGAAATACTTAAATTATTTCTTAAATCATCCTTTATAATATTTAAATTTGAGAAAAACCTGTCTGCAGTTGCACTGCTATGAGGCAAGCTACACAAAGTAAGCATGTAACGGCATACATTTTCAAAAGCTGACTTTCCAAGAAAATTTTTGGGATTCAATAAATTGACCCAACATTTAACAATTATTTAACGCTTCTTGTGAACCTATGATTGAACGAATTTATATAACGTATTTATATGTTTGTATATGAAATGGGAATTTTTTTTAAAGGGGCATTATAGCCGAAATGTCTTCTTTTGAAATGTCTATGGGGCCAAGAAGAGTTAAATTGACTTTTTTTTCATCGTCAATAAAATGAAATCTGAACACAATTTTTTGCAACTTCACCTTCACATTTCAATTTCAAAACGGTACTTTGTGACTGAAGAAATATTGAGAAGAATATACATACATTTATTTTAGAAAAAGAAAACCAATCTGATCTGTCAAACTGTGGATTCCATACTGGAAATGGATTGTGATCATTGAGAATGTTGGATATTTTGGGCTAACACAGAAAGTATTGTTTAAGTTAAGATATAAAGCTACAAACACACTATTAATTTTTTAAGAATAAAATTATTTTTGATGTCAAAAAAAGTGTAGTTTGCTTTTGAAAAAAGTGCAGGAAAAACACTTCTATTGTAGTAGGGGGGCAACGCTGAGCATAACACTAAAAACCATGCTCTTTAATCTCTCTCTGTCAAATAAAATGTACCTACACTAGCGAATTTTGAGAGATATTGAATTCGTATAAATAAAACAACTTTATTTATACGAATTCAATATTTCGTTTTATCTTTATAATTTATATTACCTATCCTATATGCAAGTACCGAAAATATTAAACTATGGTAAGTGTACTTAGTTTTCAGAGAAAATAGATGAACTATTGTTTTTCCATGATAAGAAAGTGACAGTGTTTTTACTTTTAGAAAATGGATCCTCATTACCTAGCGCTAGCCTCCTGGTCCATTGATACTTCGCTTAGCAAAGTTGTAATGATACTTGGTGGGTTTCGCCTGCTAATATCTTTTGAGGGTGTGGGGTCACACAGTGGATGCTAAATGGTAATAGGTTTAAAGACCTATGAAAAGATGATCAAATATGTTTACTGTCTTTGGGAAATTTTTGCCATGGTTCTATCAATAACGGAGCTGCATTCCCATCTTTGATTTTTTTCGAATTTTAAGAAAAACTTGCATATATTTTTCGGAAAAGCCTGACCTTTCAAACAAAAACAAAAAACAGTTATTTCCAATTTTTCACACAGCTTTTTTATACATTTCATTTACTATACGACACATTTTCTGAAGCTAACTTATTGGGCACTTCAAGGCTTTCAAGTCTCGAAAATATAAAAAAAATACCCAAGATTTCCCGTATACGACACATTTTCTGAAACTAACTTATTGAGCCCTTCAAGGTTTTCGAGTCTCGAAAAATATAAAACAAAAAAAATATCCAAGATTTCCCGTTTATCATTTTTTAAAGGTAATGGAAAAAATCCGCGATTATGAACAAAAGCGCGCTAAGAAAATATTTCAACCCCAAGAACTGCCAACACAAAACATTCTTAGGAATTTTTTTAGTTGATTATTTAGCAGCATCTTGTAAATATTTTTTGTATGTGTAACATTTTTGTTAAGCATATGGAAACAATTTTTTTTATATATATATATATATACGGGTGTCAAAGCAATTTATTCAGATTTGCGAGAGCACAAATTTACAGCGATTCATTTTTCAAGATAAATCTGTAACGATTCTCCACCCTTCCTTATTATAGCCCTGCGGAACTCATATACCGTCAAGCTGCCTGGCGCGGCGTGGCGCATGGACGAACTATCTTATTATCAATATATGCCCATTGTTGTTCCATCGATATTTACCTTAAAGTAAATTTGCTCGCACATTGCCAAGGTCCCAACCCGGCCGGCGCGCAAAGGAACCTTCTTATCTGCATCCAGATTAAATCAGATATATACACACTGGAAATTAGCCGTGAGTATTGAGTATCTTCAGACCATATAATGCTTTGCAATCAAAGTGGTGCAACAGAGCATCGCCTTAGCCAATATGTGCATCCATGCCACGCACCGAAAAGCGCTTCCGGAGATCACAGTTTTCCGTTCGATTTTTTCGCTGCTTTAATTGCAATCGATTTGCGAACGAAAATTGTTAATCTTATGGATCGCTGAGGCTATGTACTTCCTTGGTCTTGTGATATTGGATGGCATTAAGCGGCCCATTTTTAATAAGAATAAAAGGTAATGAAACTTAACGGCTGATCGCCCAAATATTTAATCAGTCTGACCTCCGGGGAACCGTTCTCCAAATGGTTGTATGCGGTCTGGACATGGCTGAGGTAATGGAATCGTAAGAACAGTAATTAACTACGTATAATGGTGGCCAATTTTTGTGTATGATCTTTTAAAGCGTTATGAAGGGTGTTTCTTGCTTAATCGACAATATTTTACGAAGTAATGAAACTAAGGAATGTTTGGAGAGTAAAATCACTTAAAAGACATAATTTAAGCTCCATTATCAATGTAAACCAAGTTTTGAGGACAATTTAGGGAGAGGCATTATTTTGTAAGCCTTACTTGGCTTGCCATTTACTGTTTAGCGATGAAATAATTCCATTCAAGGGTAGCTGCACCTGTATACCCCTCTGGCATACTGCAACTTCATAAAATCCGAGTCGGTAGAAAACTGTAATTTCCTTCTTACTTTTAAAAAGAAGTTAGAAAATAAGTAGCTTATGATAAATAGAAATTGTGTAAATTGATTAAGTTGCAAAAGAAAGAAACATTCAACATCAGAATTCCCAAGACGACATTGAATCTGCAAAGATAGAATGGAAATATTGCAGTAGATTACTGTAACCAGTTGTTGATTTTTTTTATTTATATATATATATCGCGCAGTGTCGAGCATTGGACGTAAGGGAAGGAGGGTCAGAAGGTGTCGATTAACATGGGTATTTAATGCATTCAAATTGTAAATGAAAGGAAAAACCTCGCCGGGTAAACCATCCCAAATTCGTGTTGTTCGGCTAAAAAAAGAATCTCTATACTTCACGGTACGTCCGAAATTGGGCTCAATGGTGAACTGATGAACATTCCTTGCGATACGAGTTTTACGGGAGAAACTTTTTAAGGGGAGGAACGCAGCTGGCTAATTCGAGTGCACATTTTTATAAAAGAACCGATAAAATATGGAAAGACATTAAACATTGCGTTGGTGCCCGAGAGGAGCAATTGTTTTTGAGACAGTTATAATTCCTATCAATCTAAGCGCTCTATTTTGCATTCTATCGAGCATGTGTAGTGTGTAGTGATGCTTGCGAAGCACCTACCCAGAGGTGGCAGTTATACTCGAGTTTTGGGCATATAAACGCTTTGTAAATTGTAGCCAGATCAAAAGGGGAACAAAATTTCTTGCATCGATACAGAAAATCTAAGCACTTAGCAGCATTTTTGGCGATCTCAAATTTATATGGTCGTTCCAACGAAGGTCGTCGTACATACCGAGTACTGAGAGCTTTTCGGTTTCTTCGATGTAAGTGCATTCATGGACAATGGCATTAGGGGTATGTATAGCTTTAACTACAAAATACCGCATTGTGTTTTCGAAACATTGAACTCCACAAGATTTCTGTTACCCCATTTGACAATGCTCTTATGTGCCTAATTACATTGGAAGGCAAGATCTTATAAAACTTATAAAAACTATCGAAACCACAATACTTAACGGTTTTTTAGTAAAAATGAAGTACGCTTTCACACGTCTTAAATAACAAGGAATTTATTATTGAAATCCAGTTTTTTATTTTTATTTTTGTTTTTTTATTTTGGTTTGTAGTTTTTTAGAGTTTATTAATATACATTTGATTCTATAATTTAAAATGTTGTTTTTGGATTAGTTTTAAAAATATTGATTTTTCAAAAAAAAAAAAAAAATCAAAAAATTTATTTTAATTAGAAAAAAAAGTTATTCAAAATTTTGATATGCAAAATTAATTAGGCTATCTTTATTTTTTTAAATATAAAATTTGACAGAAATCCAAGGAGCCGTTACCGATAAAGCCAACAATTAAAAAAATCCGTTATATGAAAGGGCCCGTTATTAGACTTTTCCCGTATAGCTATGTGGTTCTGATCAAATGATAGCCAATACCAACAAAAAAATTCTCAAAAAATTTCATCAAAATCGTTCGAGCCGTTTTTGAGAAAAATAAGCTTTTCCTAAACGGTCGTATGGTAAGTGCCGTTAATTTAAATAAAATTTCAATTTCCCCTCTGAGAAATGCCAAAAGAATCACACATACCAAATTTGAAGGCAATCGCTTAACCCCTTTAGGCTGCAGATCGATATACACCCGGACGGAAAGACAGACAGACAGAAAGACAGACAGATAGACAGACAGACAGACGGATATTTTTTGTCAATGACTTTTTTAGACTTCTCGATGATCGTAATGTCATGTTTGATTGTTATCTCAATTTTTTTATATTCACGAATCCTAAACTTGCCTTATAGTCCCTATAATCGCAAGTAAAAATGAGGACAAGAGTTGGAGACAGATCGGAGCCCTGGGGCATATCAGCATATATTTTGTGGGAATCAGACTTGAAACCGTCTAATACAACTTGTATTGAACGGTTCAGAAGATAGCTTTCAATCCAACGAACAAAGGTGACATCGATCCCAAAAGCACGCATTTTCGATAAGAGAGCTTCATGCCAAATTCCATCAAATGCTTTGGAGATATCGAGAGCAATAATCTTACTTTCAGCAAAGCGATGTAAAGATTTCTTCCACTGTTTGAGAACATATGCCATCAGATCACCAGCAGAACGATTGCGGCGGAAATCATATTGACGGTCATGGAGAAGCTTTCAATCTTCGAGATAATCCTTAAGCTGACTGTTAATCAGCTTTTACATGACCTTAGAAAGAAGGCATGTTAGTGTTCTGGGTCGGTAGGAGGAAATGTATGTGTACCGGTCCCTGTACCCGTGTACACTTCTTACGGGAGTACTAATACGTTTGCATTTATGTGGGCACGAAATGTATGGCTGATTAACAGCTGATTGGCTGCTTTTCACACGAATCTCACACGTTTTCACATACACAAAATACAATTTCAGGGTTTGCAGGGCATGGTCACTACGAGTCGCAGTTCTTTTTTCTTTTTTCTATGCCCTCAACCAATTTTTTATACGCCTGCCATAAGGTAGAAAATGATATTTCGGACTTCACAGGTCGCAGCGCTAATGGTTAGGGTTGCCAGAATTTTGAGCAAATTCTTTCTGTTTGGGTAAAGTTCTTCGTCGTTATGTTCAATAGTAGAAACGGCTCCAGGAAATAACCCCCCAACGAAATAACCCCCAAAATAAAAATAAAATAATCCCCCAAAATTTGTATGGAGGTGGGGATTTCTTTCATATGAAATAAAACACTAAAATTGGGGATTTATTTCATGAGTTTTTGAGGTCTTATTTCATCCTTCAAATTAGGAGTTTTTTCTTGATGAAACAGGTTCCCAAATTCATCAATGAAAGAAGTCCCAAATTTGGGGTATAAACAGTCAGATAGATATTAGAGGGCATGCTGCTCCCTGTGCCAGGGGTCACAGTGAGTCCTAGCAGGGGGGTTGCAGGGGGGCAGCCAACCCCCCCATACCTACCTCATACTGATTGTTTGATAAAATCTCAAGAAATGCCTAGAAATGCTTTTATCCCCAACAAAAATTATTATTTATCTTAGTATTTTATTTATTTTTGTATGTTAGGTTATGTTCATCATAAAATAATAGTAAAAATGCTAGGTGCCCCCGTCCTCATTGTAGAGCAAGTCAAGAATGTGAAAAAAATCCTGAACGTCGCTAGGCTTGCACTTATGTTGATAGTATACCTACAATATTATAGGTATCATTAGTTGATATTATTAAGTACCTCATCAACTTGGTATAGCGAAATATACTCCAAACACTTCATATAACATCTGTTCCTCATTCCCACAGTCCCCAAAACAATATAGTAACTTCAGATGCAGATAGTTTAACATGGGAGTGTTGCAAGTAGGTAATAAAAGTTTAATACTCATAACTAGCATGCAACGAAATCACTCACTGCCAACGGCTTCCTACCACTTGCACTCTTGTAGGTGTAGGTGTGCACTGGCTATCAACATCCATCCGAAGGTTGCCAGCAGCGGAGCCCCCTGATTGGTCAAGGCGGAGCATCTCACCGTTTTTCATCTTCCAAATAAATTATAATTCCTACCTGTCTGGCATTGGCTTGGAGTTGTTGGTGCAAACACGAACGCGAAGTGCAACAGCAACGATATCGCGCAGTCTCTGCGGTTGATTTCTTCCATCCGCTCACGCTGATCCATGTTGGATCTTGGTTTTTTGGTTCTTGGATCAAGTCGAGCCCAAAAGAGATGCTGGATGGATGCTGTGAGCACCTCTCTTAGTGGTAGATTCAAAGTGCTGCCTTCCACACCACAGCTGCACACACATTCATGACGTGACGTTGCGATGGCCCCATATCGCCGCATAACCACAGCCGCACACACATATCGCAACATCGCAATCCAGAAACAAAATGAGGCATTTCTTCCGCCTATACCTTGATGCCATCCCATCTGTTGCGATGCTGATGATGCACATCCTTCCCTCTGGAATTGGATGATACACCACCATCATCGTCCGGAATCGAGATGTAAAGTTGTTCGATGATCCTAAGAGCAGCAAGAAGATTCCAAAGTTCATGTCGCATGCATTGTAAAGTGGTGGTTACGATTGGCTCTGGCTTGCTGTCCCCCCTTTTCCGTTTTACAAGGAAGGCGTGTAAAGAAGTTGTGAGCCAAGTTGAATTCCTTTTGGCTGTCGTCGTCGTTGTCTTCTCCTCTAACTCTACCACTACCTATAGTCTTAGCTATGCATATCTGCTCCTTAACTAGGGGCTACATTTGGGCTCTCTCGGCTTTCGAATAAGATGTGGAAAATGGAATTATGCGATTTGGATTTTCGATACGCGGAGGGTCCATACTCCATATGCCATAGCATCAGCAGGCCGGGGCAATAGTTTGGGATACTTGTTCACATGGCTGCTCGAGATATTATAATGTAACTGTGTACCAAAGTTGCATGTGGACGCGAGGTAGTGTAGCGTTAGAGCTTTTCCTTCTTGCATCTTGCTGCATCACAGATGGATTTTTTGGTAAAACAAAAATCAGGCGAAACACACAACAGCTGCAACCAATATCATTGATGGAAATTTGCTCTTGGTGTTGGAGGCATTGGCGTAGGAAGTGTTTTTTTTTTGATAAAGGGTTAACAAAAAAAAAAATACTTCTAAGAAAATATGGTTCTAGGAAGACTGCAGAAGCTATAATTATTAAGAAATTTGTTGGAGGAAAAAGTTAGTTCGTTAATTAAGAAGCTAATAGTAGTTACGTTATGTTATACGTGGCCTGATTCTTGAGTATACTTAATCTTTTAATGGAGTAGGCCAATATTCTTTTTCTATTTTGTGTTCCGGAAACCATATTGCATTCACAGCACAAAGTGTTTACTTCTGAAGCATAATGCTCCATCTCTCTCTATTAGCAGGAAATGTCTAAGCTATGACCACTACCGCTGGTTCTAGGACTGAGCTTCCATCAAAACTATTTATTTCTGTGTTGTTCTTGCTCAACACACCATGCACCTGCTTTTCTTGGTGTGTAGCCAATCCAGAGCCATTTTCGCAACTTGATGTCAACATCAACTTGTGTTTGTCCAGCCCAAATTCGCATTTAATAGGTGGAAATTGGCCACCGGACATTTGGGATGTAACACAGGCTGGCACTTTGGTACCAAGTGTTTTGTTTGGGCTTACAGTGGCAGTTATTACATCGTCAATAGACAGTAATAACAAATTTGGCGACGAAACATCTGATTTCCTCTTTCCCTGGCGATAATTTTTTGAGGTACCTATGCCTGGTATAACCAACAATTCAGAAGGCGTCTAGATCAACGCGATCGAAGCCTTTTTTAAAAGTCGACGACCATCAGGTACAGTGGTGTGGTGATTCGAATGCAGTCAATTTTTCCAGTACGAGTCGTTAGGATTCAAACGCGCAGAAATAGTCTTGATGCCTCTAGGATCAAGACATGATTCTACAGTCTAGACCCAAATCGCTGGAGTATATATACCTCAAGCAAGATGGGCAAACCCGTGAAATCCCGTCAGTTAATGCAGTTCTTGAGATCACCTTTCGTACGTAGCTTAACGAGAACACCTTCCTTCCACTCATTTGGGAAGGTTTCGGGGTTTTCCCAAATAGTCTGTTTCGAGATCTGGTCTCAGGAACTCGGCCAGATTTACCATCAAGACCAACTGCCTTGTTGTTTCTTAGAAGAAGGATTACGGTTATTATCTCTGCACTAACTTGTTGAGGAACCCTGGAAGACCTACGTATATCTCTAAGTTGGTGATTTTAATTTGAATACTGGCCACCAATACGTTTAGTTCGTCTTCGAACTTGGTCGCCTAATTTCACAAGTAGGGTTTCGCATATAATACAAGATGGTTGGTGCATTTTTTCTTACCAACGATATCCTTCGTAATTTGTGTACAGCTCTTTTGTATTCCTCCATAAAACAGCTTCTTCCGCACCTTCCATCATGCTGAATAATCTGCATCACCTATTTCGTCTCACACCTCGTTGCATGTTTTATGATTTGCTTTTTTACTATCATAAGTTTTAGTGTTATTTTGTCCAAGTTATCTTGGGATATCCAAAGATCTTTAGTCCTTAATTGTCCCGTTAACATTTGGAATCCCAGGCTCTATAAAAACATTCTGAACTTTGTCCCATATCACCTTGATAGTTTTTTTTACAGAAACTTCTTTCAGAGTTGGTGTTTTGTGGTTAAGGGTATCAGCAAAATTACGGTTAACCTTATGGTCCTCAAGCGCGTAGGTATTACATTTAGGGCTGCTTGATGCATCATCTGAATGTCACCGGAAAGCAGCTACTCGTAGCTTAAGTGTAGTCGTTTTGGGTTTGATCAGGAGAAACCCATGTGATTTATGGTAGGTTTTATGTGTGGAGACAAACTCGGTGCAGGGAAATAAGTCCCGGGAACTAAATCCAGCTCGTTCCATCATTGCTGTTTCTCCAGACATGGTTAGTAACCCCATTAGTCTTACACTCGACGGGCGCACTGAACCTTTGGATGGTCAAGTACATACTGTAGGGGTAAGCGGATACACTTTTGCACAAATCGGTATATTCCAACGTTTTCCAAAAATGATTATAAAATTAAATCTAATAATTCAATTTCGAATTCTAATAAAGATAAATCGCTTTCGTAAATATGCACTTTAAAATCAGGTAATAAAGCCGCGACATATAAGCTACATTCGAGTAGTTTCGAAACGCGACCAGAAATAACTTCACACATCCCTGAAGTTATAACTTCTTGTTTCTGCCATTTTATGATTTCATTTCGTTCGACTCATAACCACCACGTGTGCCACATTAACATCAATAAATTTTCTTACCTCAAAGCTTATAAATTAAAGTAGATTAAAATAAATCTTTTAATAAGACGTCAAATAGAAGTAACGCACTTTTATTAGCCTTGCCAAAGTCTATAATACCAATTCAGCCCGCTTCTATAGGAAAACAGACGCCTTTAACAACCGCTCACTATAGATATTGAAGTTATTTGAAAGTATTTCCAAGCGACAACAAAATGGAAAGGGTATGAGAAGAGCTGAAAAGTGGGATTTTAACAATCGGAAATGCAACCTTGCTTTTCCGCTGTCAGAGGAAAACTTCGGCGAAGGGTCCTAAGCTTCGGCCAAGTCAATTATTTAAGCGCTCCTTGCTAAAACGAACAGTGCCCCAGAAGAAAGGATTAGAAACACGTACTGAGCAGAAAGAAAAAAGATAACCAGCCACGTGCAGAAGTGTTTTAAACAGGAAAGGGGTGTGACACTTCTACAGAATACTGAAACAGGATTTTCGAAAGAGTGCACTTTATTAAACCCATTTGGATTAGGTCATAAAATGTAGAACCCTTCTTTTTCTGCAGTGTAAAGTACCATTATACTTTTGACTTTTTAAGGAACTGTCACGCAAAATAAGTTCATATATCTCAAAGACAAACAAAATTACAAAACCACAATCGGGGACAACAACAATAAGCTTAAGGTGTAGGAAAGCCCCTTTAATAAATCACATTCGCCGCCCATGTGCTATGCTAGGCCAAGCTGTTGAAGATGGCAATGACGATGATGAAGTTTTGCTTTTGGAAAAACAAGAGGGAACATCGCATTCGACCAACGATGGCGATGACTGGCTTGGTGGTGCGGCGACCGCGCAATTTTTACAAGTACAGTCCTTGTCAGGCATAGATGAAGCTGCAGAGATCACAATAATTTCTCTGGAAATCAAAGATCGTGCACAATTACTCTGTGGTCTTTGGGGCCTCGTAATAAAATGCCATCATATAATCAGTATGGAGCTGTGCGCAATGATGCTGTATGCTGAGCACAGAGCTTCGGAAAAGGTGACTTAGCTATGTGCGATTCTTATTTTTTTCGTCTCGTTTCGTCAGTTTGTCCAAGGGACATATTTATTGGTGGTCCGGGAAATAAACACATCAGAAATTCAATTAAAATTGACAGCTGGTCAAGATTGATGTGTTTTGGGTTGTTTGAATAAATTGCTGACGACATTTGGCTAAATGCATCCAAGTCAAAGTATATAGGATCAACAGTCAGCGGATCAATATTAGTTTGGTGATGCTATATTTGTTGTTCAATTCGTCTAGATTAGAGTGCGTATAATGGCTGAATGTTAATGTGAATATATGTCTTTGTTTGAATGCAGAAGAAAGCGATCATTAAGTTTCAATTGAAGTTAGCTTACACTTTTACAGAAAATTACTGTAATTTTGAAAAAAAAATGAATTACCAGTATTTTACAATTTTAGAAAAAATCTGTACAAAAAACTAAGGCGCACTCTTGTTGAAATGTATGATATGGCTTGCGTTGCAAAGTTCAGAATTTAATTCTTGTTTAATTTTTTTTAGGAATAATTGAATTTAATGAATATTAAAATAAATGTTTGAACACCGTATAAGCATTAGGGAAATTAGGAAGTATAGGTATAAGAGGTAGGTACATTAGTTTTAAAGCTCTTCATAACAAAACTGTAGAAAAAAAACACAATCAAAGCACATTCGTGTGGTGCGAATAATGAAAGAATCTATTTACTTAACATAACGTCTGGATCTTTGAATATAGTTTTGTGTGGTTTCATGTAATAAAGTCTTATGCAAAAAGACCCAAAACGTAATTCTAAGCTTTATTATTATTATTATATTATTAAGTGTCTTTTGGACTTTATTGCCAAATCAAAAGTGCAATAAAATCCTTTGACATTATTGCATTCAGTTATTTAAAAGAAAAAGATGAATTGTGAAAAAAGTGTGCAGTTACTGTACATAAAAAAAACCTCGCACCCACTTAAAATTCAAAAGTGAACCCAGCCCCCCCCCCCCCAGGATGCGGTATGCATGTAAGTACTATCTTCGACTTTCTCGAAAACTGGTGATCCGATTACAATCAAAATTTATATTCAGGAAGATGTAGGTAGCCTAAGTAATTTAATTTTTTTTTTTGAAAAATCAATATTTTGAAAACGGGTTTTTTAAATTTTGTTATTTTTGTGCTTAAGTTTGTATTCTTGAATTATTTTTTTTTATTTTTTTAATAAAGTTGTTAAAAAAACCGTTTTATTTAAAAACCGCTCCTACGATTTTGAAAAAAATTCACACTTTTTTACATTTCCTAAAGAAATAAAGTGACGTTTAAATTATTTCACCCAATACAATTTAACGTACTTTAATCGAACAATCAAAAGCCACAAAAATCGAATAAATGCTTTGATGTTCACTTTAATTTTCTTAAATTTTATTCTTCAATGTGACCGCACATATGAGCAAGTACGTGCGATTCAGTCGTGCAATTTATTAATACAAATTTTTGGATTTTATTTCCATTTCGATTCGGACTCTATTGCACTTTTGAAAATCAAAGAAAGTGCAAGACTCATTTCGGATTTTATTGTAATTTAAAAAGTGCAATAAAGTCCGAAATTACTTGTAGGACCTTTTTGCATAAGACTTTATTTCATTGGACCGTTTTGTGTGCTTATTTTGAATAGTTCAATTTATGGGGTAAATCTTGTAAGACGAAAAGATCTACCAAAGATGATTCAATCATTATAAAGAATCTATCCGTTTAATACAAATTGACCACATCGCGATTCACGAAAGACTCGGTTTCAGGAATTCAGGGTTACCTATATGCAGATGTCTGAATTTATAGATGGACAGCATTGACTCGGCCTACTACCTCATAAAATGAAAAATATTTCTGACTCAGACAATTACACTCTCATGGATGCTTGCAACATCATAACATAGAAAAATTTATGCACTTCCACCGGGAAGAGCTTAAAAGAACTCCGGATCCAAAGGGATGGAAGTGTCTTTATCAAGCTTATAGTTCACCTGGAGGAACACGATTTAAAATGCTCTTCGGAGGTAACGAGGGAGATCTCGCACTGTGTATATCCGAAACCATCCCAGCTAAGGAATGAAGCCGATCGGAGGATCAGTCTTCACCCATGCTGGCTGTCAAATGGCATACAAATATACCAAAAACAGCAACACACCTTCATACAGCCAAACTCTCAGTATTATTAAGCTGTTGTCTCGATGGATTTGGTTAGATAACCTCTTTCAACCGAGCAAAGGGCTCAGTTTAAGTACGCTGTCATGGAAGTATCAATTGATCCTAAAGTTGGACCTCAACTCTCGGGTTCACAATTTAGGAATTGCTTCAACAGTTTCTCTGATGCGGAGTGGGTTAGCAACTATTTCAAAAAAATCAGCATGAGAAAAATCAAAATGAGGTTCCTAAAACCAAACATCGTCTGAGGATTCTTTCCATGTTAAATGCTACAACGAGAAGGCGCTTGCCATGATAAGGTCACAAAACCTAAACCTTATTTCGACTCCGAGGAAGATCATTCAAAGAGATGTATAAGGTATGCTTATGCATCTCGCTGTCGCAGTTGATGATGTGTCCATCCTCCATTAATTGTTCCCCAATTTGGCAAGGTCAAGCCGTACCGGATAAACTCGCTTGACCGACAGGAGCACTTCAAAGAACAGTGAGGTTCCAAAAGAAAAAGAGAACCCAAAGAAAAATGTTGAGGAAATTCAAAAAGTCCTTACACACCCGCTAGAATTTGCAAGACCAGTAGGTCAAATCGCAGAGGTTGTAGATGCTGAATTTCAGTATTAATGGGAACTAGTCCCACAGATTTTCAAGCTGAACTCCATATCATTAGAATCTGTAGAGATTAGCAACATCTGTAAAAGCATCAAAGAGGTTCTGTCATCCGTCTGAGACAATCCAATCAATGCTGTCTTCTGTCGTTAAAGCTTAACATACCCCCAATGTCATTGTCCATGAATGGCACTTGCATCGAAGAAACCGAATAGCTTTCAGTACTCGGTATGTGTTTCAACGACGACCTCCATTGGAACGATTATATATTTGAGACCGCCAAAAATAGCTGCTAAGTGCTTAGGTTTTCTGTATCGATGCAAGAAGTTTTTTTACCCTTCTGATGTGGCTAAAATTTACAAAACGTTTATACGCCCTAAACTCGAGTATAACTCCCACCTCTGGGCAGGTGTTTCGCACACATCGCTTCATCTGCTTCATAGAATACAAAAAAAAATCGTTAAGATTAATAGGAAATAGAAATGTCTCTAAAACGATTGACCCTCTAGAACATCGACGCAATTTTTCATGTCTTTCTTTATTTTATCGTTTTTTTTTTTTAATAAAAAAATGTTCACTCGAAGTAGCTAGCTGTATTCCTCCCCTTAAAAGTTTCTCCCGTAATACTCGTCTCGCAAGGAATCAGTTCACCCTTGAGGCCAATTTCGGACGTACCGTGAAATATAGGGATTCTGTTTTTTTTTGCCGAACTACACGAATTTGGAATAGTTTACCCAGCAAGATTTTCCCTTGCCATATTGATCTGCAAGCATTCAAAACCAGAGTTAATCGACACCTATTATCCTTCCCCTCCCTATCTTCCTAATGCCCGCGCCAGTGTGCTTTACATTAAAAGGGAAACAAATAGTTGCTTGTGCGCACGTTAATTATAAAAAAAATCCAAAAGATTAACCAGACCATAATTAAAAGGACATATTAAACCTTGATAAGAAAATTAAAAAAAGTAGTTAGATTTCATGTAGGCCATTATGGTCTGCTCTACCATTTGAACAAAATGAAGCTTAACACAAACATAGAGTGCAGGTTCTGCATTGAAGATGTCGAAAACTTAATTTACATACTTTATGAATATCCACCTTCAAAAGACTACTTCACTACGGATGAAATCAAAGACACCTCTCCTAAGTCTTATCTCCTTCATTGCAGAGGGCGCAACAGTCAAGTATAGACCAGAGCTTTGTTTTAAAGCATTGCCATCCTTTCGTGTATTCTTTTTGGCATATGCGGGGGATAGTTTTTATTAAACTTGACCGGGATTGTACTTTTTTTACACTTTACACGTTTACACTATTTGCCTGCTAGTTTTTCCTTATTACTAAGTCTTAGACTCTGTTTACTCGATTCATCTTCTTCGTTTGGTACGTTTTTGTTTTTTTTTTTGACACGCACGCGTAACGTTTTTGTTACATATTTCGTTTAGTATTTTATTCGTCCTTTTAATTATTTTGTTGAAGAAAATAACTAAATAAATAGTTTATAAAACCAGATAATATCTATCTATGTTCACTAAAACAAAAATATATCCATTCATTTTTAACTTCATAAATACACTTTTTTATGGTGCTCAAAATGTTTGCGCCAAACTGTTGTTTTACGTCAACAGAGGGGAAATAAAAATGCAGAGCACCTTGACAAATCAAAATTATAGAAAACCAAGATGATTATGGTGAAGACGAACAAGTTCATTTTAGTTCTGTTCCAAATCAGCGAATGCGTACGAATTTTTTTTGTTCCTGTTCCCGTACACCAAAAATTCGTAGAAATATGCAGAAGAGAGAGAGCTCGTGAGAGAGAAAATAAATTCCCCACCCTGCGAATTTCTGCTCAAGAAATGTTTGTTAATATACATATATTAAAATAAAAAATTATTTTTTTCCGAAAATTCTTTAATTTTTCTTATTAGTTTAAGAGTTTCCTCTAAAAAAACTAAGTATGCAATAAAAAATAAAAATAAGACTAAATGTCTATCGAGGAAAAAAATATTAAAAATCTTTCGACCAGTTTTTTTTTTTAAATCGTTTTTTTTTTTGGGAAAAACTTTACGAAAAAATATTTTAAATTTTGTTTTAGTAAGTCATTATAAGAAAATCTGTAGTTTTTATCCTGGAAAATTATTTAAACAAATTTCAATCAAGGCGTTTTCAATATATTTCAAGAACCAATTTGTTTTTGGAAAATTTTAAAAAATCGAAAAAAAAATGTTTGAACATTTTGAAATGCAATATTAATTGAATTATAAATGCCTTCCTGTGTGCAAATTTCATTCAAATCGGGATAATGGTTTACGATAAGACCGCATTTGAAAAACCGGTTCTATGAGAGGTACCGTTATTTTTATTGCTGGAACACTACTTTTTATTAAAGCATTTCGTCTGCATAATGGATTGAGTTGTTCGGGTCACTCGTTTTTTTGGTTCATTTAGTCAATTCTGAATTTCGGTTTGTTTTCCCTTTAAAATACGGCACACATTATTAATTTTATTTACCTAATGTTTGTGTTCGCAAAACACTTGTTTTTTTTTTCGTACTTGCACATAACATAACTAGTATTTTTACTTGCGATTAATAGGGATTATAAGGCAAGTTATGCATTCGTAAAAAAAATTAATTCTAACAATCAGGCATGAAATTCGATGATAGAGAAACATATTTGAGTTACTGGCAAAATTCTGTGTGTCTGTCTGTCTGTCCGTCTGTACGGATGTATATTGAACTGCAGCTTAAATTCAATCGTCAATTTGGAACATAAGGTTATTTTGATATTCTACAGAGGATTTAAAAAAAAAAATTGTTTAAATATTAACGGTAACTGTCATATAACCGTTAAGTAAAAGTTTATTTTTCTCGGAAACGACTGTAAGAATTTTTATGAAAAAAAAATATTGTAAGTGTACGGTACCGGTAACTCCCATAGAACCGTTTTCTACTTTGACTTTATCGAAAATTGGTCATCCGATTTCAATCAAAATTGATATTCAGGAAGATATTGGTAGCCTAAGTAATTTTATTTTAAAATATTTTCGAAAACTTTTTTTGTATATTTAATAAGTTTCTTATTTTTTTTTTAAAAATCAATATGTTGAAACGGGTAGATGGATTTTTTTAAAATTTTGTTCTTAAATGTAAGTATTTTTTGTGTTTAAGTTTGCATTCTTGAATAATTGTTTTTTTTTAGTTTAAAAAAAAAGTTGTTAAATAAAAACCGCTCCTAAAAATTCACATTTTCTAGGAAAATAAAATGGCGTTTAAATTTTTCCGCTGAAAACTATTTTAATTTTGAAGTTCCTTTAATATTTTTCAAATTTAATTCGGAGCTGTGACCGCACATAAGAGCAAGTACGTGCGATCCAGTCATGCAATTTATTTTCAACCAGAAATGAAACAAGGATTTCTGATTTACTAATTCTGGTAGAGTTAATTGCAAACGCCCCTAATTTATATAAACAAATATGTATATCAAGAAAATTGCTGTCTATGACAAACAACTTGCTGAACAGAATTTACTTCTTATATTAATTAATTAAGAAGAACTCCACTTACTCCACAATAATTATCACCTACTTAGAACTTAGCTGATGCTCACATCTGTTGCACCCTTATTAATTCATTCCAAGGCATAAATGGGGCAGAACTATGTTTTTGTTCTCAAAATATTCTTAAATCGGGATCGCCCTCCTTATCTTACATAATCTGGAACTGTGCTTTTCTGCCCAGGCACACAACAAGCTAAAGAGTCTGCTTCGCCCCGGACACCCCGTGGGACTAAAAAATGTAAATTTTATGAATATGTAACAAAACTACGATCTGTATCTTCGAGGTATTTTGTTCGCTTCGTTAATAATCGTTTTGTGCCTTTTGCTCTTTTATTGTTGTTGTTTTTTTTTCATTTGGTAGGTCGTCTTGACCAGCTATTTATGGTCACTAAAAGATGATTGCGCGAAATTACCAAAAAGTTAACATATTTTTTGTTCCAAAGAAATAGATGCCGATACTCAGAGTTTTGTCGGCAAAATAAAGACGGACTTCTCTAGGTTTTGAGTTATAATGGTATGCAAAGTAGTCGGCAAGAGTTCCGCTGGCGGGTTTGAATTTTTGAGGGTACACTTGAGTAAGCTTTAAAGCTAATTCGGGGGCATTCATCTCTCTATTGTTTGTTTGAATTTGTGTCTTTTGTTGGTATTTTTTGTTGCATAATTGTTTTACTGCTGTGAATCTATTTGTTCTACTAAGCGAAATTGTCTCAACCGTTAAATTAAGGTTCCTATATAGAAGTTTGGCTGAGTATGGGGAATGGTTAATGTGATTTAAGGCTTTAAAGCGGAAACTTATTTGGAGGGTAATTACGTATTTAGAACAGGTAGTCAAATGGGTAAAAGCGTATTTTAATGCAACATTTGCGCTCTAACTACCAACTACGCCTCTCTCCACAGGCGGGTGGAGTAATTTAACGCGTATGCTATTAGTTTAATTGCGTTTATTATATTTCAATTTGAAATGTATCTGAGAGATTAGATCGGATTTTGTTTTAGAAACGTTTATAAAACAATGAACATTAAAGAGCTTAGTCACCTACAGAAGCATTATTTATAAAAAAGCCTGACAAAGTCTTAGTGTTTATGTAATGCTTTTTAACGGCAACAACAGATGGCCGTTATGCTTTGTTGTCATAAGCAGTTACTATTTTTGAAACATAAAAAATACTTTTTACAAAATAAAAAAAAACCTACTTTCCTAGCAGAGCATGGTTTCGATCCACGGACCTCTGGGTTATGGGCCCAGCACGCTTCCACTGCGCCACTCTGCTTGATGTAAGACAATTTCTTGTGGATGTTAAGGTGTCGTGGTTGTTAATATAAATTCGATATCCTTATTAGGATACAACAAATTCTATGAAGATACATTGGTTAGATGTATGTTTAGGTCCCAAATCTCTATTTTTTGAGGAATAATATATCATTGCCTGTATGTTTTATAAATAAAGCTGCCTTGGGTAGAACTTTATAAGGCCAGGAGAAAATCCGGGTCCCCAAATAAATTGACATGACCTTGTAGGCTGACCATGGCTAACATTACAAACGAAGTAAAAGTAGCCGGTTTGCTGTCCGCACCAACAAAGATCTTTAATGCACTCCGATAAGGGAATGGTCTGGCTTGCATCCTCTTCAACCTGGCGTTGGAGAAAGCAATCAATGATTTTGGCAGATCAACAAGAGGAACTATCGTCTCCAAGTCCAGCCAGATAAATATTGGTTTACGCAGACGATTCCGGTTGGCCGGGCACCTAGCTCGTATATAAGGTATGACGTATAAGCGAAGAGGAACCAGCTCAGAAAGTGTTTTGCAGTTCATTTTTATGATAGAAAGCAACGTGGCAGACCTACATTGTAAAGATCAAGGAAAACATCGAAGAGGACACCCGAAGCGTTGGGGTGGCGTCGGGCAGCAATGGGAAGTATGGTAAAACTTGTTGGAAGTGGCAAGAAACGTTTTTCGTCAATTTTTTCTTAAAAAACTAAACCTAACTGAATTTTTGGAATATCTGACGACATTATACACCGATGAATTTTATAGTGACACAACTAACGCAGTCATTGAATTGAAATTGACACTGAATATTGCAGTCAGTCAAGCACAATCCGCCAGAAATCTACCAGGAGTCCGGCGAAAAGTACATTTTGAGTACAGTTCTGAACTGGAAAATATTTGAAAAGACTTAAAACATAAAGTTGTCGTGGGCTGGAATGCCTTGAAACTAGTGTCAAATGCTTCTGACAAGGCATTCTGCCATTTGGTATTTAATCATAACTTCTTACTGTTGTTGAAACTTTCCTAGAAGATGGAAAACAGAATTCGTTAACATTTATCCTTTCTCTCTTCTTACCGACCAATTGCACTTACGTCAAGATTTTGGGAACGATGATCAAGGTTCAGCTTAAGAAATATCTCGCAAATTGAAAGCATTGTAATGACCATCAATTTTACCGAAATTCTTACATTGATGATCTGTGGTATATCTTACCGAAGAAATAAGTAAACTCTCGGGAGTAGCATTTTCGAGATCTATGCTCGCAAATAGCTTTGTACTTTCACAACACGAACATTATTTGAATCATGCGAAATGATCTTCGAGAGTTTGACAGCATTTGTCTACTTGCAGGCAACTCATTAAAAGTTTGAAAGTTGAGAATAGTAAACCATATTTCTGCGAGTTACTTCCCTTGACCTTGTCTAAGAATTAGCTCTTGGGAGTCTCTTGAAAGCCAATTTAGACAATAACTTTTGGACCGTTGAATACAACTTCTGTTGAACGGTTTTAAGTCTGTTTTGTATAAAATAAATGCTGGTGTGATTCAGGGCTCCGTTTTGTCTCCGACACTTTTTCTCATTTGAAAAAAAACTGATCTATCTTCACTTAAAATATTCCCGTTCAGGTTTACCTCTGATATTATTTTGAAGCAGTCAAAAAAAAGAGTCCCATATAAACTATAAGAAAAACATCCATCATTAGATACCAACAATTATATTTTGATTAATTTTATAAACATAAAACAAGAAGATAAATTATAAATAAATAAACGTAAAAACTTTAAATATTTCAGTTTCTTTACATATGTATGTATGTATAACAAAAAAGTAATCAACAAAATAAACAAATAAATAAAAGTGTATAAATATTAGTTGTTTGGAGCATTTTGACTATACCAAAATTATGTCAGCAACCCATCTTCGAGCTGCTTATCTTTTAAAACATTTAGGACAGAAAACATTGATTGGTAAGAATCTACTTTTCGTCGGTTTATTGTACATAAGTAAATTTATTTTTTTTCAACGTTAGTTTTGAAAACATACTTTTAGCGCAATCGCTACGTCTGGGTCGCACGTACTTGCTATTATGTGCCTAATTACATTGGAAAACAAGATATTTGACAGAAACAAGTAACATTTACGTTAGAAATAACACAGTTTGAACTTATGAAAAGTATCAAAACCCACAATATTTAACGGTTTTTAGTAAAACTGAAGTACGCCATCACACGTCTTTCATAACAAAGAATTTATGAAAAATGTATTTAGAAAATTGTAGAACCGGTTTTGATAAAATCCTGTTTTTTATATTTAGTTTAAAAAAAAAAAAAACATTTTTTTTACTTTTTTCCTAAACTTGCCTTATAGTCCCTATAATCGCAAGTAAAAAGGGCATAATTCAGAGTAGAATGCAAGCAAATGCAGAAGAAGAAGTATTTAATTTAGTATTTGTGTACAATACCAAAATTATTTAAATTCTTAAAAAGTGTCCTGAATTTGTAAAAGGATTATTTTAGAAAAGTGGCCTCCTGGAGTCCAGGCTTGAAAAAGGAGTCAAAATGACGCAAAAGAGTCCCAAAGGTAACCCTGATCCCATTATCATTGTCTATAAAAGGCACATTCATCGATGAAACTGAAAAGCTCTCAGTCCTCGTTATGTGCGTCAATGACGATTTTTGTTGGAACTATGGCATTTTTCTCCCCTGCTGATATTTTAATAATTTATAAGACTCTTATATATTCTTAACTTGTTTTTAATTCACATTTTAAGATAGGTGCATCTTACTTGCTTTATAGAATTCAAATTAAAAACTGATTGGAAATTAAAGATCAGGGAATCATTCCCATCTTAAATCAGGGGTATTGCTCTAGGGTGTGTAGGCGGTTGCCCTTTACCTATTTTACTCTTTATTGATAGTGAACCACGGTGGTAAGCAGAACCAGTGTCAGGGTAGAACGAAACTACATCGTCATTGGCGAGTTTTATGATGATTTCGTCCAGAGTTTCTATCACACTTAGGTTCTTCGGTTGTGGATCGGATTATTGACTCTCCTTATCATTAGCTGATATGGGTTGTTGAGGATTATTCCTTGCAGAAAGCAATGGGAATTTGTCGAGCAGAATTATCTTGGATTCTTTATATAAAGTCTCATCCTGTGGTACTTTTTCACTATCGGAGCAGATCCTTATGATTTTGCTTTCGAATTTAATAATCCATTCATGGCTGTCTTCGGTATGGACAGCCAAACTGCGAACTTATAGCTGATAAGTGGACGTTAAAGTTTCTTCTATGTTAGCGTCTTAATGCGAAGAGAAATACTGTTCTTATTTTCATCAGTGGTCTTAATTCATGAATAAACTTGGCTTTCCTTAATACAATTCATGAATCCGGATTGAACGTTAGTAGCCCATTAAAGTGGACCCCCAAAACCTTAGTGTCACTATGGTCGATACTGCAGAGCGGATCCCTCTGCGAGTTTCCAGAACCAGGCTTCAACAAATAGTTGCCGTTCAATTTCTGAAGCACTAGAGCTCTGATTTGGATTTGGAGATTAAAATTAAAATATACTGCTTCTTGTGGTAACCGATTAATCGTAATCCTAATGTGCTTTAAGAAACATCACTTCATTCATCGTTTCATGCCTCTGCGCTGGGGACATTTTGCCGTTTTCCTTTTAAGTTGATGAAAATAACCATTACTTTATGTTTATAGACAATGAAGATCGTTTCTGAGGCATATTGAACGCTATTTCTTCACTCCTTTGCATTAACTAGATTTAAGCAATACGCAGTTTCAGCGGGTGTAACAAACAACTTGTGGAGAACTCAATTCCTTAAATGTGTTATATAAAGGTTTTTTAATAAGAGCGCTACAAAAGTTTTTTTTTAAATAAAAAAAAAACGGTTTTGGATATCAATGAAATTCTTTATTCCAGTGAAAGTACGATGCCATTATGTATTGAACTCGATTTCTTTTGCATGGCCACAACGGGCAGAAGTCCAGACGCTGAACCCAATTTTCGACAGTTTTCAAGCATAAATCGGCTGATACTGCTGCAATTTCACGTTCGATATTCGTACGAAGTTCATCAATCGTCGCTGACTTGTTGGCATAGACCATAGACTTGACGTAGCCCCACAGGAAATAGTCTAACGGCGTCAAATCGCACGACCGAGGCGGCCAAGCGACTGGACCATTTCGTGAGATAATACGTTCTCCAAACTTGGTTTCAAATAAATTGACAGGCGCCGTCCTGTTGGAACCACATGTCATGATCCCCATTCACAGTAAAGTGCCGGTCATAAACTACACCAGAGAAATGTCAAAAGAGCGGCAAGAAATATGGCGTCGTTTGCTATCGCTGTCGCGTATTTTTCAACTGTTGGTCCGAGATGTGACTATAAAAGCAGCCACGTGCTACTCAGCCGTTTAGTTTATTTTCTCTTGTTTCGTTTACATAAAATCTTGAACTGCGAATTGCGAATTTTTACTTTTCTTATTCCTTACCATCTGTATCAGGAGCAGGGCCTACCTTTAGCCTTAATCGAAATGAAAGGTATCATTCCCACATGCACCTAAGCCTTTAAAATCACTTTAGCTATTTTAATCATGATGTCATTGAATGAACAATTATTTCCACCATTATTGCTTTAGTCCCTCGACAACGAAACATTATTTTATAACGATCCTCAAAACCAAACGCAATATTGTCACAATAATTGGTTGGGAAGAACTGCAGGGACAGGAAGTGACAAAATTGCACTAATACCTACATTTTTACAAAAAAAAAAAAACTTAAACGTGTCGTTGTTGCATGTTCCTATAGTGTCGGTACATAATATTCTAAAATAAAATCCTCACAAAGCTATTCCATTGCCAGCTGAATCGAGAGCTCTGAAATTCACTCTCTCCCCGTGTCGTTGGCCTATTAAGATACACTCTCGTCAGTTTCCGAGGTACACAAACCACACAATATAGCATGTCCGTCCGTCCACGACACCAAAAACGACTCCGATTCGAGTCTTGGGGTACACGACTTATTATTTATTTGCGCCCTTTGGTTGCAGTGTTCGAATTTTGAAAATGTCTGTATTTAACACATGCAACGACACAACCAGTGGGACAGACAACAGCATTCTATCGAGAGGCTTATCTAAATCTTTATACTTGGCTACTCGCGGCGCGGCGTTTTAATTGCTAGCTGAACCGTCCGTCCGTCGCGACGTCGTCGTTGTCGCTGGTCGCAGTAGCTGTATTATAGTTATTGTCGTCTCACTTGCCATGGTGGACAAAATGCTGCCGACTTGGCCGCTAACATGCGGTTGCTCCTTATTCTGATGTCATTTGCGCTTATGCACCAAAAGGTTGAAATTTCCTGAACAAAATTCGTCACAATCGTCGCCCTTGCTATTGCAGGGCGCATAATGCAACCTTTGTTGTTGTTGGGGTGGAAGAGAATTTTCCTGGATACATTGGACAATAAAAACGCATACCAAGTTCCTTAAAAAAAACTACGAAATTACAACTTCTTCGCGGCGCAGAAGTCAATTATATCGCAGAATGTAATATGTGTAATTAAAATGAGTTGAAAAATGTTCACAGAAGATAGAGATAGAGATCGGTAGAGCGAGAGGGGAATTTGGGGAGTTTCGGATCTTTTATGTTAGAAGATTCAATTAGTGATCCACTGTGTGATTTCACATTTGCCTGTAGTAGATTGATAGATATCAAATCCTCAAGAAATAAAAGCAGTGTTCGTTGGATTAGAAGCTATCTTCTGGACCGTTCAATACAAGTCGTTTTGGACGGATTCAAATCTGATTCCAACAAAATAAATGCTGGTGTGCCACAGGGCTCCGTTCTGTCTCCGACTTTTTTCCTCATTTTACTTGCGATTATAGGGACTATAAGGCAAGTTTAGGATTCGTGAATATAAAAAAAATTGAGAAAACAATGAAAAATGACATCACGATCATAGAGAAGTCTAAAAAAGTAAAAAAAAAATCTCTGTCTGTCTGTCTGTCAGTATGTATAACGAGCTGCAGCCTAAACGGCTTAAGCGATTATCTTCAAATTTGGTGTGTGTGATTCTTTTGGCATTCCCCAGAGGGGAAATTGAAATTTTTTTTGAGGCCTAAAAATGACGGTACCTGAAAAGTTTATTTTTCTCGACAACGGCTCCAACGATTTTAATGAAATTTTTTGAGAATTTTTTTGTTGGAATTGGCTATCATTTGTATAATACCAATATTACGGGAAAAGTCTATTAACGGTACCTTTCATATAAGGTTTTTTTAATTTTGAGCTTTCTGTCAAATTTTATATTTGAGGAATTCTAGGTAGCCAAATTAATTCTGCATATCAAACATTTTATTAGCTTATTTTTCCTAATAAAAATTAATTTTTGAATTTTTTTTTTTGAAAAATCAATATTTTTAAAACTAATCAAACAAAAGTATTTTAAATTTTATAGTCACATGTATATTAATAAACTCTAAAAAATTGCATACAAAAATTAAAAAAAAATTTTTTTTCAAAAAACTAAAAATAAATAACAGGATTTTATCAAAACCGGTCCTACAATTTTCGAAATACTTTTTTTATATTTTTTTTGTTATTTAAGAGGTATGATGGCGTACTTCATTTTTACCAAAAACCGTTAAGTATTGTGGTTTTGATAGTTTTTATAAGATCAAACTGTGTTATTTTCAATGTAAATGTTATTTGTTTTTGTCAAAGATCTTTCCATCCAATGTAATTAGGCACATAAGAGCAACTACGTGCGACCCAGTCCTGTCCATTTTTTATCAATGATCTTCTGTCTATCTGTCTGTTACTTCTAATCCACTTAAGTGTTTTGGTGACGACTCTACCCTCAGCTTTTCATATTCTTTCGACGTTTCACGTTCTTCGCTTTCGGACGTGCAATCGCAACGGTGACGTATGATAAGCTCATTAAACTCCGATTTACACAGCATTGTCAGAAATGCTTCGAAAACTCAATGCTGTCTCCTGTCGTTAAAACTAAACATACCACCCATGCCATTCATGCAGGCACTTTCATCGAAGAAACCGAAAAGCTCTCAGTACTCGGTATGTACTCGACCTCCGTTCGAATGACCATATATTTGAACCCGCCAAAAATGCTGCTAAGTGCTTAGGTTTTCTGTCTATCGATGTAAGAAGTTTTTTCCCCTTCTGATCTGGCTACAATTTATAAAGCGTCTATACGCCCTAAACTCGAGTAGAACTCCCACCTCTGGGCAGGTGCTTCACCTGCTTGATAGAATACAAAATCGATGGTTGAGATTGATAGAAAATAGAACTGCCGCTGAAACAATTACCCCTCTCGAACTCCGACGCAATGTTTCATGTCTTTCTTTATTTTATCGTTTCTTTTACAAAAAATGTTCACTCGAAGTAGCCTCCTCCTCCCCTTCAAAATTTCTGCCGCAATACCCTTCTCGCAATGAATGCTCATCAGTTCACCCTTGAACCCAATTTCGGACGTACCGTGAAATATAAGGATTCTTTTTTTAGCCGAACAACACGAATTTGGAACAGTTTACCCGGCGAGATTTTCCCTTACCAATGTTAATCGACACCTCCTATCCTTCCCCTCCCTATCTTCATAATGCGCGCGCAGTGTACTCTACATTAAAAGGGAAACAAATAGTCATTTGTGCGCGCGCTAAATATAAAAAAAAAGAATTGATCTCGACTTCATCGACGTCAAGCCTCATTCCACGGTTAGAGCCAGGTGGGGGCTACGAAGACTACCGTTCTTCATAGTTTAGTTGTAGTACAGAAGCAAACCTTTGCAATTGGACCTCTATGACTCTTAGTATAACGAAGTGAATTGTGCATCTGCTTACCTCGAGGACACACAAGGGAACCCTTTGTTTTGGGGCACATATTTTGCAGCATAACTTTAACGTAAATTTGACTTCATTTAGACTACATTTCCAGAGATCCCTAATTCGCGGTCTTAAACTCAACACTGACCAGTCTCGACACACAAACAAAATTCAGTAGCCCTTTTACAACTTACAACAATGCCACAAAAAGTTGTAAAATTTAAATACAGTTCACTGCCTACACCCCCAAAAATTTAATTTCAACATTGTGTGGCATCCTACGTTACCTTTCCAGGCATAGCGAGGGAGAAGAGTTTCTCGTTTGCATTTTATTGCGTCGAAGGACCCAAAAACCTTTCGTGTGGTCAGTAGAACAGAATGTTAGCTCTGTCCGTGGAACATTTCGCACCTGCCTCGAACACGACGATGCGACGTGTCTCCCACATCATTATTTTCTGTGTTAATATCATTCAAAAAAAAAAAAAATAACTAAATTCTGTTCAGAAAGTGGACCAAGGGGAATTATTTTTCATTTAAATGGAAATTTCATTTGAAGGCCATTTTGTATGTGATTAATACAATCGTAATTCATAGCACACACACAGACAAAAAATAAGGTGTATCTGTGTATAGAAACGAACCAGCCAGCGGTTTTTATCTGATAACTTTAGTCTAATGTTGTTTTAATTAGTTTCACGTTTTCGTAATCGAGAACAAAATATAGTTTTAGGGTCAACGCCAGATATGCAATTTAACATGAATTTTTTAAGGAAATTGTTGACATAAGGAGCACTGTTATGCAAATTAGTTTTTTTTATTCTAACCGTTACATTGTCTGATTAAGTGCGGCCGTGGCCAAGAATAAAAAGCACACGTTCTAAGAAATAATTCCATTACGGATTTTTGTTGATGAACTTTTAATGGCTTTTGTTATATTTCTGTATCTAAGTAAATGTTATTAATATTTGAACTACATAATATGTATCTATTTTGTAAATTACTTTCAATTTGTTTATTAACCAAAGTTAATCGAGAAATTTAATTATATATCCATACCATCTGATTTATGGTTTTATATATTCAAGGATTTGTTTTATATACCAACATTAACTCTACTTGAATTTTTATAAACTATTAAAAAAATGTTTCTTAAAATTCTGTTGAATCGTTATTCCCATCATTATCTGTATGTTTGAATGCATATAATATTCAACTTTGGTTTTTTTTTTGAAGTTGCGAAAAGGCTTCTCCAATTGAGACTCAAATTATCTTCTTCTCCACCCGCAGTTTAAGAAATTTCTGAAGAATATAACTAATTTCATTGTAAAATCATCATCATGAGCATTTTTTGCTAAAAGCTTTCGTCAGCAAACGTCATTATTTGGCATTGATTTTATTGGGCTTCATTTCAACATTCACAAGTTAAAAATAATATGTGCTTCAAAAAGACGGTGCCATACAGCGTTTATCATCATCAGGTCCTGAAACCTCGCTCGGGGCATAGGGCGCCAACAAATCGTCTTCATCCTTCACAGCTAGATAACTCAACTGTAGCCACGTCTTTTTCTGGGAATTACCTTCTGCTAGGACTGTTGATTTCCATGTTGTTCTTGGTCTGCCAATCCGCCGTGAACCCTGAAGATTCCAATCAAAAGCCTGCTTCGCAATATCATCGTTTGGTTTCCTTAATTGTTGTAGGATGCCCAAATGCCCATATATGGAATTCCTCTACGGAGAAATGATCTCCAATTTAAATTCACGGTTAATTCTGTAAAAGGCCTTCTCAAAATCTACGAACATGAGGTACAGCTGTGACTGAAATTCCGCAGGCTGTTCAATAACGATGCGCAGGGTGTTGATATGGTCAACGCACGAATGACCGCTGCGGAAGCCAGTTTGATGTCTCTTGAGTGTAGTCTCGATCCTAACCTTTATCCATTCGAGGATTAAAGTTGCCATTAGCTTTGGAAAAAACGGACAAAACTTTAATACCGCGCCAATTGTGCAGTTCTTAATAATACTCCGTCAACCCCGGCGGCTTTGTTATTTTTTAGGAGATTTATCGAAGTTTGGATTTCCGCTACTGAGTGGGTTTCGATGTCAATACCCCTACAGGATCTGCGCATCTAATTTAGTTGGGGCACTTCAGCACTCTGTTCAACGGAATCTTCATTAAACAGGGCACAAAAGTAATCCTTATACCTGCCTTGTTGATCTACAATTGATACCAAAAATGCCCCATCCACATCCATTACAAGATGATTGGTGTTGCTTTTTCCCCGATAACTTCCTTGGATATTTTATACAATTATCGGATATCTCCTCTTTTTGCAGCGTTTTACGCATTATCAGCAAGCCCGTGTAGCCTCACCTTCCTGTCACGTCGCACACAGCGATATACTATCTTGTATGTTATCCGATATTCGCTTCGCAATTCAGCATTTCTTCTCGGCGTTTATTTGCATCTTCAACGATTTACGAAGCCCGATTTTTTCCAGGTGTCTTGGGATATCGAAGGGTCTCTAACTCTCATGCGCCCGGGCGCAGTTTCGGATCCAGCTTCCATAAAAACACTCGTCAACTTCTGAATGTCTAAATCCGTTTAATGACGAGGCTCTGTCGTTAAGGGTGTTGATATAGTTACGACATATGTTGGGAGCACTTAAAGTATTCGAATTGAATTTTGGACTCCTTGCTCCATCATGCGATTGTAGTAGTACAGCCGGGGTTCGTATTTTGAGACTCATAACAACCAAGTGGTGGTCGCTTCCCACATCGGCAATTCTTATACTTCGGACATCACACATTGACTTTCTCCATCTCTGTTGAATCATGATATTATCAATTTGCTTTTCGGTTTGACCATCTAGATGCACCCAGGTGAGTTTGTTGCACGTCTTATGTTTCAATACAGTCCCACCCAGTACTAGACGATTTGCGTTACAAAAGTCGACAAGCATGTCGCCATTTTCATTTCGTAGCCCCAAGCCATTTTTTCCCATCACTCGTTGCAGACCCATGATGAATACAGCGTACCAATCGTTAATGTTTTTATCCCTAGGCCGCCTAGGTCTTATTATTTAGAACCTACATTTCCGTCGTTATAAGAAGAGCTTAGAACCAAATATAAAATCGGTAATTACCGGCCGTTTCTATAAAAATTGGGGCTCAGTTATCCAAAAAAGACTGTCTTATTGTTAAATGTTCCAATCTAAGTATCTAAGTGCTTATCGACAAGCAAGTGCTTAAACTTGGATGTGCAGAATTTCACTTTGGAATAGACAAATACTGTAAACTTATCGAAAATAATTTCTCAGAGCAACCATTAAAACTCTATGACAAAGACTTGTGGGTAGTAACTATCGAATAAGTTATAAGAATATTAAAAAAACAACTTTCCGCTCGTAAATGTGGTACCATTTAGTTCAGTCAAAGTCAGTCGTCGTTGGCACACATGCCGAGTACTTAGAGCTTTTCGGTTTCTTAGATGTAAGTCCCATTCATGGACAATGGCATTTGGGGTATGTTTAGCGTTAACGACAGTAGACGGCATTGTTTTCGAAGCATTAAACTCCACACGATTCCTATTACTCCATTTGAGCTATAAATTAGAGTTTAATGAGCTTGACATACGGTACCGTTGCAATTGAACGTCCGTGAATTATCGAACAAATACGAAAAGCTGAGGTAAGAGTCGTCAGCAACACACAGACACAACAGACAGAAGATCATTTATAAAAATGAGGAAAAGAGTCGGAGACAGAACAGAGCCCTAGGGCACACCATCATTTACTTTGTGGGAATCAGACTTAAATCCGTCTCATACAAATTGTATTAAACGGTCCAGAAGGTAGCTTCTAATCCAACAAACAAGGGTATCATCGATCCCAAAAGCACGCATTTTGGATAAGAAAGCTTTATGCCAAACTCTATCAAATGCCTTGGAGATATCAAGAGCAATAATCTTACTTTCACCAAAGCGATGTAAAAATTTGTTCCACTGTTCGGTGAAATATGCCATCAGATCACAAGTGGAACGATTGCTGCGGAAGCCATACTGACGGGCATGGAGAAGATTTCGATCTTCGAGATATTCCTTACTATGACCTTAGAAAGGAGGGGTGTTAGTGCTATGGGTCGGTAAGATGAGGAGGAGGATGGGAGTAGGCCATTGGCTATAGACCAATGATTCATATGGCTAAGATTCTCTTTCATCGAATGTTTATCAAACCTTGCCAGGAGAAACTTTACATCGCCTGCATATTAGTGAAATGAAGCATTTGAATTGAACAACACGAAAAGGATGAACATACAAAAGAGTACTGGACCGAGAATCGATCCCTGAGAAACTCCTTGTACAAATTTCTTGAATCAAAGTATTTCCCAGCAGAAAAAAACTCGAATAGGCAAGGGAGATCCATAACCCTTGTTACATTTAACTCTGATTTTATCTTCGAAAAGATAAGTCATTTTTGCTCAAAATGCCGAATATTTTTTTCAAATAACAAATATCGGTGTGATAATTTTCTTAAAATTTGCTACTCAAGAGTTAAGATAGGCTAGGCAAGATGCCTATTGGTCTGAAATCTGTAAGAGAAGCGAAGCCCCATGGTACTGAAGGACAGACGAGAGATCGGGACTATTATCAGATCCCGAAAAATAGGATTTAGATCAGGAGCAAAGCGTGTTGAAATTTACCAGATTCTTTTAGCATTTTCCTTCATTGAGCGAAAATTTTGAAAAAGTTATAGCCTTGATCATATTGGCATGGCATAGCTCCTGAAAAGCCTGAATTGCATCAGCAGTCGCTGCAAATATTTCTTTTGCAATTTTCTTGCAAACTCTGTAACTAACTCCTTGACGTGTTTTTTTCATCAATAGGGGTGTTTTTTGGCAAAGCTATCCGTAGCGAAGTTAGATTTTACACACATTACAAACACAACAACCACTTGCCGATAAAAAATATTTAGTTGACGATAAAAGTAGATGTAGATGTTCAATTTGGTTTCGGATAGGTTTTCGAATTCGAAGTTCCTTCTCCTCTTTATATTTCATTCAAAGAGTAGATTATGTGATTATATGTAGGTACTAAATCTATTTAGATTATAGGAAGTAGCATAAATCATGATGAAGTTCTTTTTGATTAAATTGCATTTCGTCTGCTTGATATAGTTTGATTCGTGCTGGTGAATTGTCTTCTGAGTTTAGTCAATTCTGATTATTTTACTAACAGTATTGTATGACTGTAAATAACTATTATCGCATTTGAATCACTTAAGTCCATTGTTGTTATGATGTATCGTCATCCAGTACTGAGGTTTAACAAAGCTCACAGCATTTTAACCTCTTTAAATGAAATGGTACATGTGTGTGTAAACGGCATCTAAACTGGTTGAATCCTTCTAAAAAAAATTATTCACATTTCTTAATTTCGTAAGGAAATACATGTCTTTCGATATTTCAAAATGTCTTTTGTAACGCCACCTGTAGAGAATTATTTGAACCAGAGTATGAACATTCCTTATGGTGTGAGATAGATTCATGTTTTCCCTTTTCTTTAAGTTATTCATTAATTTGTAATTTCTAATCCAGAATGCGCACCATCTACTGGACATTTATTTTACTATACCTTTAACCTTCCCATAAGTGTAGGCAATAACATTTCAGAAACATTTAAAAAAACATTTTGAGAAATGTTTCTGGCGTGGACACACTAGATGTTCAATATTGATTGACAAAACTGAAAACCGTGTCAAGACTGAATTAAACAATTCTGCAGATGAAATGTTATAATGCAGATGAATATAATTGCAATTAATATAATCTGCAGCCTTCATGACTTGTATTTCCTACTATTTCCTACAATCTTGCAGATTTCTCCCTCTCTATCGAACAAGTATTGCAACAACAACAACTATTGCTAGTTGTTTGTTTATGTTTTTTTGTGCAGTTTTTGTGGAATAAAATTGAATTCAAAGGTTTTAGTGTCGTTTACTCCAAAATGTGCGCTTCGCCCAAGCATGAACGGTGAACCCAAATTTAGGTGCCTAACTTTAACCAAAGTTCGACCTATTTTGTGCGTCTTAAAAGAGCATGAACGGTCTAACTGATGAGCCAATCGTTCATGCTTGGGCGAAACACACATTTTGGAGTAAAGGACATTAAACTTTTGGATCAATAAAAAGTTTTGTAAGAATTTAAAAGTTAAATATTTAAGACAGAGTAAAATAGTAAATAAAAGCATATTCGTATCTTTTTCACAACCACGAAGAAATGCCCAACGAAAACAACAAAACAAAATGAAATGAATAAAAAGTTTTTTTTTTATAAAACTAAATTACACACACACACGTACACTACTTTTGCAAAAAAGGCAGAAGTGAAACTTTTGTGTTCTTAAACTTAAAAATTGAAGCATTGCAATTTCCAAATAAACAATTCTGCTGACGTTCTCTTAGCAAAGCAATTTTGAAATTATTTAATTAAAATGAAGAGTACGTTTTAAAATATATTTTAAATATTATTTACTATTTACTGTTGCAATTTTGAAGCTTCTAGCGTACATAGTTGCGTTATTAAAATGGATTTTTATAAAAAATCCCAACCACCAAGCACAATTTGTATTTCACGTTTATGGCAAATACCAGATTCTACTAACAAAACCCCGTTGTCTTAAGTAGTCGAGATGTCAATTTTGACATAAAATAACAGGCGGTTGCCGATACGTTTTTTTGGAATATCCAATTTCACTGCCCATAGCCTTCTCCAAAAAAACAAGGCTAATATTTGTTAGAGCGTCATATTGACCAAGTTTTCAAATGACAATTTTTTTTACTATTTAATAGGTATATTATCTTGGCTTCAATGTTTCGCCACTACATTTCTATGTTGCTTTAGTAGTTTCCTTAATAGTTCCAGTGATTTCGCTCAACAGAGTGGACACATTTAGTGGCGCATTTAGCAGAAACAATGATCCACAATAATCGTTTCTTTTTACCATTTTCTAAAATAGTTTTATGAATATTTTGGTGTTAAAAAAACATTCAATAAGCCCGATGAACTTCGTTGTATCTTCTTTAAAAAATGCGCTTCTGCCTACTGAAAACAATGCTGGCCCTGAGGCATTACCTTCTGGGAACATCGGGTTTAATTTTTCGAATCACACACACTCAGTCTATTAATTTCAATTCCTATTGTCGAATTTTGGCAGGGAATCCTGCCATATCTGGAAATATGGCCAAAGCCAAACAGATTTTTAGTTTTCTTTTAGCATCTATACGATTCCAAAAAGTTGCAGATTTTTGGATTATTTTTTGAAATTTGCAAGAAGTTTTGTTCAAAAGAACACTTTTAAGCGGCCTTATCATCTAAAAATTTGGTAGCAGCCATATATTAATTCAATTATGGTTGGCTTGATAATAATAATGAAACCTAATGCTGTGCGTTGTATCGCCAAATAGTATGTTTCTCCGCGATAAGATGTTATAGCTGAGTCCTGCAGTTTATTTTCTACTGTCCCATAGCCAATCAATTTTACGGCGCATTATATCAAAATTGGTCACCTTCCAAATCCATTATATGTGTCCATTTTTTTTCCAAACTTTCTTGCCTTGTTAAGCCCTGAAGCCTTCACCGTGCGTTATCCACTTTTAATGCGTTCGATTTATTTTTTTATTTTTTTCTTTCTCTCTTAGCAAGGATCACAAATAATCCTTTCAGATTTTACTCCTTTTTTCCGTAAGTCCACTCATTTCACACTAGATTTGACAATTACGATTAAAACGACACACACACCCACCCACCCATCTTATCCTGTTTCTTATTTTATTCCATCGTTGTCCTTCAAGGGATAAATATAAGCAAATCTGTATTGTCCGATACAGATGGGCCAGTAAAAAGGACATACAAGCCAAGTGAAGTGGACGAATTGTCATTCTAAACTTCGCACTATCTTCTTCGCATGCTAGTTGCAGTCGATTTATGTTCAAATCAAATCCTTCCAAGTCCTTCGAATAGGGCGCAAGGAAAGGGTTGAATTTTGCCAGAAGAGCGACTTTATAGCCTGAAGGCCCAAGTACCAGCTAGCTGCTTGGTGGAGGTGGATGACATTTTATTGAACTGGATTAAGGAGAGATTTATAAAACGGAATGTCCAGTTTTCTTGCGTCCCAAAGATAGTCCGAGAAGATGAAGAGTTTCCAATAAATCCAATACACTCAATCCGTGCCGCATGGAAGGGACATTTTTTTATAAACCTCTGTTTATCCTTAATTGAATTTCTTTCACCCGCCCAAGAAGATAAGTAAGAGTCCTTTACATCCACAATAAAAGATTGAATTGTGCCTACCCGAGTGTTTGGCAATGCATTGGGACAGATAGTGAAGAAATGTCCTTGCGATTGGTGTGGCGCACATTAAATTGTGTAAGAAAACTCTGCTGTCAATCGAAAGTGATGTGGGATGATTTAACTGTGGTAGCACGTCATCGTCGATGGCCAAAGGTGCATCATCCTTGAAAGAGGATAATGATGGTTATTATTATGACATTCGATTCGTCTGCTCGATTCACTTCTTATTTTCATTTTTGTTTTATTTTTATGGGGTAACTAACGAATTGTTTGTAACTGACACGGTGTGGGGTGCCACCAGCGAATCACCTGTCGATGACCGTGCGCCTCGAATGGCATCGGCACCTCATATGCAAGGTGCTAGCTCAGTGCGTCGGGAATATCTTCCTTAATAGAGGAAATACAAAACAAAGTACTAGACACGTGTACAGTGATCGTTTCACAAAAAAAAAATGTTGGTGTTGGATTAAGGCTTTTCTAAACGGTGTGGAAAGTCCTTTTGCAGGTGTTGCAACAATTCGAATTCGGGGGTGTCTTAAGGATGATTAAACAAGTCATATGGAACTAATTTTAATAAAAAAAAACTCAAAATTGACCCTGGCTTTGGAATTATAAAGGAATAAGCAAACTGGGAATTTCTGATCTTTACCGTTATATAATTCAATTTTTGCAAGGACATTATTAAATGTTGCTGTTGTTGACCATTCAGGTGATATAAGTTAAAAAAGCATAATTAATTTAAATTAGGTTAAAAACCTTGAGGGTAAAGCAATGATTGCTATAAATACTTAAATTCGATTCGGTAGAATTTAAAGTACTCGAAAGGAATAGCTTGATTTTCAAATCATTTCTGTATCTTGTCCATTTGATTTTATACGTAGTTAGCAGATTTACTTAGTTTTGCCTTATAAGGACCATTCTATGCCATATGGAGTACTACATGCTCGTAGGGCCGCCGAAAGAATATTCGGGCCCGTTGGAAACCTATGTTTTAATAAAAATGTAAGTAATTATAGTAGTTTTCGTGTCCTTTCGAAAAACTTTGGGGTCTCGAGGAACTACGGGCCCGGGTGTAATTCACCCGTTACTCCCCTCTCTCGGCTGCCCTGCTTGCACGTGATGCCAAAAACGTACATACTCATTCTATGACAGAATCACTATTTTTGTGTACAAAATACTCACAATTTCCAACGATGTCCCATTGAAAGAATATAAAGCTGATACTGTATCAGGCATGAGGTTCCAAAGTTAGTGTTAGAGATAAATGGTAAAAAGTAAAAGAACAAAAAGAAAGAAGTACACATTTTAATAATTTTTAAATTTCCAAGTTCCTTAACATTTTTAAATTCTTATTTTGCTGAGTCTTGTAGATATGAAGAATCAGGGCCCAGAATGATCCCGAAATGCCGAAAAGTTCGTATTTGCCAATTTTCTTCCAGAAAAAACTATTCATACAATATTGGACTGTGCCCGTGTGACGTTTCCCGGCTGATTTTTCATTCTCAATTAGTTAGCGCGGAATTGCGATCCCGCTCCAGCACTTTCTCAAATATAGGTTCTCTTCGAAACAACAATATTTTTTGTTAAATATTCTGTAACTTGGCAATTTTCTGAATGGATTTTTGTAATTTTTTTGTTTTCAATATTTTAATGAAAATCTTTAAAAAACGACAATTTAAGTTATCAAAACAGAAAAAAATCGCCCAATAAAACTGCTTAAGTATTTTTGTTCAGACGACGATTTTCCGTTTTGTTAGTTCTCCGTTATTTTCAGATAGATAAGAACATTTCGATTTTTATGTTCATGTTCCATATCATTCATCTTTTAAAAAAAAACTTTCCATTTTCATATACCCATCTTCCTACCTGCTTCAATTTCTATACTGAGCCCCGGCAGCGGGGTTGCAGAGGCAGTAAGCGCCACCATAAAAAACTGTACTGTTTGGTGGCGGTGGGACTAGACTTTGAATATGGAGTTTAAATTCTGTACAATTTAGAATAAAATGTACGTATATATAATATTTAATAGAATTTTATATGGCTTAATGAATTTTTGGTTGTTCTGAAAAGGACTGGGGTTAAAGTGGTTTGAATAACCAATTTTTTTTTGTTTAATATTAATGCACATCATACATTGCAAAAATAAATATTTAAATAAAAAAAAATCTATTCTGCCAACAAACGACCAAATCACTATTCCTTTGGGTGTGAGTAATCGAAATAAAACAAGACTTTAACTACTTCAAAATGATTTCTTCTCGGTGATTCTCATCCAATAGTGTTACCAATTAAAATAGTAGTACGGCGCTGTGTTCTAAAATTGAAGTAATGGGAAACTGAGTTCTTGATGATTATTATCAAATTGATTGACTAATTCCATGTGAAGCACAATTAACTAATGTAATTTCCCTTTGACAGAAAAAGCAGGAATCGGCGGGAAAACGTTACAACGAGCCACGGGATACTTATTTTCGGCGAAGCTTGTTTCGGGAAACGTGAATTGGGTAAAAATACCCAAACCTTTTGGATTTTTGTACAAAAAACTTCAGCTGATAGGCTCAAAAACATTTACCCCCAGTTTCACAGTAAGGGTTTAAACTCTTGTTTTTTCCGACGTTTAAGGTTTCGTTTATCCTCTAAGAACACAGAGCCACCAACCCTTTTGAGTTTTAAGTTACCTACACCTATTTTTGCAGAAGTCATTTCATACGGTGGCAATAGCCAAGCTAATGACGATTAAACAATTGCAAATTATCTTGAAATAAAAAATCCGCCTTTTATAATGTTGTTGTTTTTCTTGTCGCAACATTTTAATTAATACTTTACTTAATTTTTTTTTTAACTTCAGATCTAAGATTCCTATAATTAAAAAAATCGCATTACGATTTCACAGAAAGTGAAAAACTTGTAAAAGAACCGAACAAGATAAACCAAAAATTTAAACTCTCGTTCAGGTTTAGTAAAACGTTGGTTTAAACTCTCACTGAGAAACTGGTAGTTCGCAGTTTACTTGCAACTTTCGAAACAAAACCTTGGTTTAATCATTCGTGAAGATATTTTGTGCTTATTTATTCCTATTAAAGATCTTACTAGGAAATAAATAAATTTAATTTAATATAATTTAATTTAATAAATATTTTATCTCGATATCTTAGAATCTTCCGGATTCACTTTTTTTTTTGGAACATATTATTGCACGAGAGCATTTGAGAGTCGATAATTATATTGAGCCTGTTGTCCGAAAGAGTTATCCATTCGAGCTCTAGTCTAATTGTGCTGCTTCCAGCTGCGTTCATCAATAAAGAACGCAAATTTCCAGGTAAAATATAAAATTCCGAAGAGAAAACATTTACAAAATCGTGAACAAAATCAGCGAAGAATTACACATTAAATTCCGGGAGCTATAGCTATGGCGTCGAACAGTGCAAACTGAATTAGTCTACACTCTATGTAATATATTGTCGTCGGCAAAACAATTTATTGGATCAGTTTACTAGTTCCACCCAAGAGATAGTTAAAACTTGATAATTATAAGAAAAATAGTAGGAGACAAAACGGAGCCCTGGGGCACACCAGCATTTTGTTTATTTTGAGAATATCAGACTTGAATCCATACAATAGAGTTTCTGGTTACCGGTTCAAAAGAAAATTATTATGTTCCAGCGAAGAAGTTTATTTAAGTCTAAAAGAATTCAATTTCGATAATAAGGCCTGGTGCCAAACTCTATCAAATATACATACCAAATATCAAATTATTTCTAAGGCTGAAATTTTATCGCGATAGTGTGAGTATGAGAGGAATTCGCTTTTTTGTAGGTAAGCATGACAAATTCTGGAAAAGCTAACATGAGCGATAAAGAACACATCTTCATAATTCATATTTTCCGGGCCAGAAGTTTTGTAAATATTAAGACCTTTTAAAACTCTTACGAATGAGGGATTGCGAAAGAAGATTGGTCTCATATACCCATAATCATTAACGCTTTCGGGTAAAGGAGTAGTGATAACGTCTGCAAGAAGCGTTGAGTTTGCCGCAAATTCGTCTGCAGCTTGATCTGTTTTTTCTTCAGAATTTACTGCAGCAATATCATTAGACGAGCGTAGGAACTGCTGAAGACGAAGAATTCCGCACGTTTTTTACAAGTTTGATACTTTTCGACCAATTGGGGACGAAATTTTTCACTCCTAAAGAATAATAACCATTATTATCATAACTGCAATACTGTCTGTCATTTTTACTTGCGTTTATAGGTACTATATAAGGAAAGTTATGGATTCGTGCAAAAAAATCTACGATCAAACATGACATTACGATGATAGAGAAGTCGAAAAAAGTGGGTCCGGAAAATTCGTCCGTCTGTCTGTCTGTCTGTCTGTCTGTCTGTCTGTCTGCCTGTTCGCACCTCTACAGCCTAAATGGATGGGCCGATTTGCTTTAAACTTGGTATTTAGTATTCATTTTGTAGTATTTAGGAGGGTGTTTTTCATTTTTGATTTTCTCGAAAACGGCTATAACGATTTTGATAAAACTTCCAGGGTGCTATTTTTTACAATAATACATCTTTCAGTTAGAATTAATTTTTCGAAATTTGTTCTTTAACGGCACCTCTCCTGGAACCGTTTTTTTCGAATGCGGTTTTATCGTAAACCATTACCCCTATTTGAATAAAATTTTGCACACAGGAAGTTATATTTCAATTTAGTAATATTGCATTTCAAAATTTTCAAAAACTTTTTTTTTGATTTTTTTAATTAAAAAAAAACGGGGTTAATTGCATTTTTACTTGCGATTATAGGGACTATAAGGCAAGTTATGCATTCGTAAAAAAAAAAAAAAAATTCTAACAATCAAACATGATATTACGATGATAGAGAAGTCAAAAAAAGTGGGTCCGGAAATTCCGTCCGTCTGTCTGTCTGTCTGTCTGTCTGTCTGTCTGTCTGTCTGTCTGTCTGTCCGTATCGATATCTACAGCCTAAACGGTTGGGTCGATTTGATTCAAACTTGGTATATAGTATTTTTAGAGTGCTCTACCCGACAGTTTTTGGAATTGGCATTCTAGCTCCAAAACTAACGGTACCTGCCATATAACTTTTATTAAAAAACTTATTTTTCTCGAAAACGGCTCCTACGATTTTGATTAAACTTTCAGAATGATGTTTTCTGTGCAAAATCTTTCTTTTAATTTTAATGGATTTTTCAGAAAAAGTTTTATAACGGTACCTCCCATATGACCGGTTTTTTAAAATCAGACTTTCTCGTTAACTAATTGACGGATTTTGATGAAATTTTCAAAATATGTAGTGTTTTATGATTTAAATAATATTGTTTATCAAAATTTTCAAAAACATTTTTTTTTAAATTTTAATAATTTTTTTAAAAAAATATTTTGTTTTTTGAATATTTTGAAAACGGATCTATAGATTTTTTTTAAAATTTTTCCCCTAGTATAAACTATAGATTTCTTAAAATTGACATACTAAAAAAAATTTTAAAATATGTTTTCGAAAAGTTTTTCAAAAAAAACATTTTTTTGAAAAAACTGGTCGAACGATTTTGAAATGAAAAATTCATAAAATAGAAAACAGCAAAAGAAATAAGATGGCTTACAACATTTTTTCCAAAAAACGTTATGAGTAGTGTTTTTTTGAATTCATAAATTTTTTTCCCCAACATTTTATTTCATATTGCTCGGCTAAGCCCTAGCCAAGCCATTAGTCAAATAAAAGAAAGTGACAACCTACATTACATACATACTTACGTATTTTAAAGTATTTTTCATCATCATAAAAGCACAGAATAAATAAGGAAGCCTATGATAAACACACAAAAACAACTAACAAATAAAAAAAAAAACTAATCGATTACTACTGAATGCAAAAATTTCAATCGAGAAAACAAAAGTTTACACCTTCCTATAAACAAACAAAACCACTCTGTTAACTTTTAATATTATCTCTATACCTACTCGCTTAACAGTAGTTGGAACGCGTATCTTAATTTTAGTATCTACCTTCCTTCCAACCTTATTATAGGTACCTAAATCCTTTATAAATTCCATTGGTCCCATATTGGGACGTATAAAGGTCCCTTTACCTAGCATTATTGCCATACTGCTGATTCCGACGAATCTTTATGCCAGTTGTTCAAATTTTTCCGTACCAAAATGAAAATTTAACTGAAAAAAGTCCTTTATATCTTTCTATTAGCAAATTATATTATAAACAGTAAGCAGAAAGTGGAAAGATAATACTACACTAAAAAACTGCAAAAGCTAACAATCCTATATATTTATGTGTTTATCCCTTTGTCGTGACGCATGTTCGTTCGAGCTTCACCCCAAAACGATTCTAAGGAAGTTGCACGTCATACAAAAAATATTAAAATAAAATCTTTGTCAAAAAGACGCCTGCACTTAAAAAGGATTAGCACATAAGAGCAAGTACGTGCGACCCAGTCGTGCCTTTTATTTTTTAATAATTTTTCTAGATGAAAACTACAGATTTTTTATAATGACATACTAAAAAAAATTTAAATATTTTTTCGAAAAGTTTTTCAAAAAAAAACACTTTTTTAAAAAAACTGTTTAATTTTCAATATTTGTTTTTCCTCGATAGACATTTAGTTTTCAAATTTGATTGCATATTTAAATTTTCCGAGAAAACTCTTAAACTACACAATTAAAATAAATTGCAGAACTGGATCGCACGTACTTGCTCATATGTGCGTTCCATTGTTGAATAAAATTTAAGAAAATTAAAGTTAACATCAAAGCATTTATTCGATTTTTGTAACTTTTAATTGTTCGAAAAAATAACGTTAAATTGTATTGAGTGAAATAATTTAAACGCCATTTTATTTCTTTAAGAAATGTTAAAAAGTGTGATATTTTTTCAAAATTGTAAAAGCGGTTTTTAAATAAAACGGTTTATTTTTAACAACTTTTTAAAAAAAAATTAAATAAAATAATTTAAGACTACAAACTTAAGCATAAAATTAATATCATTTAAAAACAAAATTTAAAAAAAATCATAACCACTTTTCAAAATATTGATTTTTCAAAAAAAATTGAAAAAAAATTATTAAAAATACAAAAAAAAAGTTTTCGAAAAAAGTTAATGCAAAATTACACAGGCTACCTACATCTTCTTGAATATTAATTTTGATTGAAATCGGATCATCAGTTTTCGAGAGAGTCGAAGAAAAAAAACCGGTCCTATGATGGGAGGTACCGTTTTTAGACCTCCATATTAATTTTTTTTAGTAAACTGATTTTTTACATACAAAAAAAAAGAAGCTTTTACATAACGGTTATATGACAGGTACCGTTAATTTTTGAGCTAAAAAAAATTGAAAAAAAAACTCTGTAGAATTTCAAAATTACTTTAAGTTCTAAATTTACAGACAGACGGATAGAATTTTGCCAGTAACTCAAATATGTTTCTCTATCATCTTAATGTCATGTTTGATTGTTATCTCAAATTTTTTAATGTTCACGAATGCATAACTTGCACTATAATGCACCTTTAATCGCAAGAAAAAGATTTGTTTGAGTTTTTTTTAATTTTTGTTTTTTTCAAAAACGGTAGGTTAAAGATTTAAAAAAAATTGATTTTTTTAAAAAAAACTTCAAGCTGCTGTTGGCATACTAAAAAAAAAAAATGGAATGTTTTCAAAAAGTTTTTAAAAAATAAACGTTTTCTAAAAAAAACTGGTAAAACGATTTTGAAAAAATGTTTCCTTAAAATTCGAAACTGTAAAATAAATTATATGGCTTACTTCGTTTTTTTACAAAAAACGTTTTAACTAGTTATTTTTAAGTGCGATTAATAAAATTTCAAATGATTTTTTACCTGTTTTTTTTTATAATCTCAAGCCCCTCATTAGAGCAAGTTCGTGCGGCCCAGTCGTGCACTTTATTTTGTTAGAGAGCATAGATAGTAAAAGGTACTGAAGAATATTGAGAGCATCACAGTTTCTCCTGTTACCAAACTGCTACCCTAGGGTTTGTTTCCTATATCTAGGTTTGGTACAATTTTATGTTAGGAAGTCGGGTTCGGGTAAGAAGAAACTATATTAAAAAATGTGTTGATAAATAATTACTCGTCATATTTTAATAAAGCAAAAAAAAAATATATATAAATAAGACAAAAGCCATCCATAAATTTGTACACATGTAACGCATATGTTCATGAAACAGATCTTAGAATAAAAATACATCTCGATCTCGACTTGTTGAAATAAGTCAGTACAATAAGTCCAACATCAGGAACGTCATAGGTAACTCCATCACTGTTTAAAGAGGTTACTCGAAACGCATGCATTCATTCAATTGGCTTCCGAGTGTATCTTCAATAATTTTTTTTTTTGTTCAACATAATCCGAGGGTAACCAGATTAGCTGGATTAATGAATTGCATTTCGATCTAAGCCTGACCGTGATTTATTGGCGGGCCGTCGCACATTGAATACGGTTGACGATTGTGGCCGCTTGAATTATTGCCTTTTGTTGTGGCAGTTTTGTGCGATTGCTTAACGTCGGATCGGATTCATCCCTGCGAGCGGAAGTATCCGTATCCATTGTAGCAGAATAATCTTTCGTTTGTATATTTATTTGCCTTTTTTTTTTGGATAATACTTCGAAACTATATTTATTTTTTTTTTTTATTTCAATTCAAAAATGACATTGCACATCATTGAGCTAAGCTGTTAATTTTTTGTTTTCATATACCGTTGATGCGATTTCAAGGACTTGCATTGACAATTATTTAATTAAATGATGAGCAAAGGGATCGTTTTCATGTGATGTTTGAGAGTGTTTTCATTATCATTTGAAGCGGAACATTAACAATATTGAAACATCTTTTAAATCCAATTTCAAAACAGAAGTTATTTTTTAGTTTCTGTTGTTTTTTGAAAGAAGGAGCACTTTTTAGGTGAATTATGTCGTTTTGCGATACATAACTAAGGATTTCAAATGTCTGGAACTTGATCGCAATTGATCTCTTATGCCAGATTCATAACATAGCCGTGTTTTATTGGTAAGTGTATACCCAGTGCAGTAAAATTTTATACGGCAAACAACAACAAACAATAAGTGTCGATAATTAGGTTAGTGAAATTAGTGAATATAATAAGTTGAGATAAATCTTGGAAAGAAATGTCCAACTGGAATGTAGAAAAAATATGTACTTGAAGGTTGGTAAGATTTTATTATTTAAGGATATGTTCGTTATATATCATGATACAAGATTACAAGACAGCGTCTTCCTGTATTTTGACGTCATCAGTGACCCAAATTGACTAAATTAAATTAAATTTTTGGAAAGGATCCATAGTGTTAGTTGACTTAAAATGTATATTGAATCAATCAAATAAGACATTAGACAAAACCTGCATCAATTGAAACTTAAATTACTGCAGTTTTTTTTATCTAAAACCGAATTTAATTCTGTCATCAAGGGTGACTGATGACGTCATGGTTGGATATTCTATCCGGATGTCTCTGTCTAAGAACTGAGTTGAATTTGGAACACACCCTTTTAAATTTATTCAACAAGGCTTCAGTTGTCACTTCGGGGGTTAAATTAAAAGTGAATTATGGAGTGAATATAGCGTTTTATTGGGACTTCCAATACTGCGATAGCTATAGATTACCAATAAAACACGGCTCATAGAACAATTATCCAATGGGAGAATTAATAAATCAATTTTTAAACAGCAGAACCAAAACTCAACTTTTCTAGAATTTTCGGAAAAAAGATCTGTTCACCGGAAGGTGGTGTCCTAATCCCTCTTCTAGAAAACATAGTTACAAGTGAGCTCTTGATCAAATTTGTTTTATACTATAAGGGCGCGCACAGAACATATAGTTCATAAGCGTGACTTGAACAGCTTTTTTTGGTAGCGGAGTACTACGGGTGAAATTTTTGAGTTGAGAAATGCAGCTGGCTACGTTGAGTGAGTATTTTTTTATAAAAGAAACGATAAAATAAAGAAAGGCATGAAATATTGCGCCGGTGTACGAGGTGAACAAATGTTTCAATATTTCCTATCAGCTTTATCGCTAGATTTTGTATTCTATGGATGAAGCAGTCAAGTTGTATTGAACGGTTCAGGAAATAGTTTCTAACCCAACGAACTAAATTATGATCGATCATATAAGCACGCATTTTCGATAGGAGAGCTTCATGCCAAACTCTATCAAATGCCTTGGAAAGGTCATGCGCAATAAACTTACTTTCACCAAAGAGATATAAGGTGAAAAGACTTTTTCCACTGTTCGGCAATCGTTCCACTGGCAGATGGCATATCAGATCACCAGTGGAACGATTGCTGCGAAAGCTATACCGTCGGTCATGAAGAAGCTTTCGGTCTTCAAGATATTTCTTAAGCTGACAGTTAATCAGCGTTTCCATGACCTTAGAAAGAAGGGACATATATGCTATGAGTCGATAGGAGGTGGGTGGAGGGGAGGAGAGAAAGATAGGAGGAGGGGAGAAGGGCCACCTTCTTAGGGACAGGCTGGACAAATGCTGTTTTCCATCTTCTAGGAAAGAATCCAGAAGAGTAGGAGCGATGGAAAAGCTTACGCAGTGGCTTTGCAAGTGTGAAAGAACACCACTTCAGATGAATCGGGGTGTACCATCCGGGCCAGCGGATTTGTGTATATCGAGATCTTTGAGAACTCTTGCTACTGTGCGGAAAGATCTATCCCATGGTAAAATTTACATTCTCAAGTAGAGAAGGGGCAACGTTGCTGTGAATATGAAGTAACGTAGAGCTATAGCAGTGAAATAGGCTGCGAGCAAATTTGCCTTCCCTAAAGAGTAAACAATTGGTTTGTTTTTTAAAAATGACCATATGACCAAACATTTGCAAAATGTTGTTCTATCAATAACGGAGTTGCATAAGTTCCTGACTTGTTTGTAGTTTTTCCGATTTTCATCTGTAGAAACATCGGAAACGTATTGCTTCAACCCTGGATAGCTTCTTTTCACTCCGAATTAAACCAAGATTTTTCTTTGGGTTTGATAATTTTTACCCTGTTAGGAATAAAATCACGCATCGGTAGAAAAATCACATATCACATCATATCATTTCAGCACTGGCATCAAAGTCTCTATCGACTTTATCGAGGAAGAAGAATAGTGAGTTAAAATTACGGAAGAAATTATTCAGATTGTCGCAGTTTCTTGTATTGCGAAAGGGTCCTTGTATAACAAGTTTTCTTTAACTGGACGAGATAAGGACGAACAATTTTCTGAAATGATCCGGAGTGATAGAATGGGAGAGGAAATTTTTTGAACTCCAACTCCAAGATTAGAATTTATTTGTTACATCTAGTCCAAAGTTCAATATTTAGCTAATGTATGTAAGAGCATATTAAAACTAATGATGGTTGCTTCATATACGATATTAAAAGTAAATGTGACGAAATTTTGATTTAGCCTTTTTACGTCAAAACATGAAGACCAACTAAAGTGTCTCTTATAGGGAAGTGCTTTCGCAAGCTTGGTCTTAGAAACTTGTGTGTAATATTCGATACAAATCATAAAATACGTCTAGCTTAAGATGCTTTGATGACAAGGTTGGTTACGTTGTGGTAGAAGCTATCGAATTTCAATGGTTAACCATGATCACTGGCCGTGGTTGATTAATTTTGTAACAAGAGGGACATGAAGTTTAAACTGATTTACAATATTCAGGTTTAAGAAATGGACTTGCTCCAAATCCATGATCTCCTGTCAATATGATTGAAATTTATGTCATCAAAATGTTTAGACACTTGATTTTGCCATATATCTCATCCCAAAGTCACAATTAACGCCGGTATCTTCTTTTAACATAATATGTTTCTTAAATAAAATTAAAAACGTTTTCCAAAATAGCCCATTTCAGATAACAATTGCCTGGTTAACAATTAAGTAGGTACCCTTCAACGACAGTTAACCAATTACAAGACTTATAAATGCCATCTTATCGCCTAAAATCATACATTTTGTACCTGCTGTCAGGACTTTGTTGAAATCGTCGAAGTACATCCACCCAGTAGAAACTACACTTCGCAAATTAAAAGGTGCAATCAATTTTTTTTTCTTTATGAAAAGCATAAGGATGCCCATATTTATCTGCCGAACTAGCATTTACGATCGCATGCATCTGACCAGTATGTCCAATGCCCATTGCCCATCGCCTATCCAACCATCCAGGAGGCATGTGTATGCCTCCAATTCAAGCAAAATGCAATTCTATTCTGCGTGTAGGTATACATATATAAACAAATGAGGTTCATTTAAATTGAAAAGAGGAAGCAATCGACTTTGACTTCGGCCTGGGCTTCGGTTTCAGCTCCAGCATCAGCCATGAACATTTACGGAATAATGATATTCTTCTAATATTTCTTAGCAGTTTATCTAATTTTACGATCGATCTGTCATGGTTTCGTTCCTTTAACTAATATTGTTACTCCCGAGAGTGCAATTTGCGCATTTATGTACATTATTCCTATTGAAAGGCAAATGAATTTTTCTTTTTATATTTCGTCGAATGGAAATGTGTTTTTTTATTTTAAGTTGGTTTTCTGATTGTACTTTGCAGTTTCGCAGTGTCTTTTTGATTTCTTGAGACTCTTGGACAACCAGGAATGCTAATATGTATAAGTTTAAAGGATATGATAAAATTATATTGCTTTTCATATTTCGGAATTTCTAAGAACATCTAACAATAAATTGATGAAAGAAAATTGAACTTGATTAACGTCCCCTCGAAGAATAAGATTACAAATCGCTTAGTAAAATATTATGGGTTATCGAAATTTTGGAAACACTGAAATTTTCAAATTGTTAAAATATGCGCAGCAAGAAGAATATTAGAAAACAATTTTGTAAATCCTTTTAGAAAGTAACGGACCTCTTGACATAGAAGACATTATGGAGAAGAACTTTAAAAGAGCTGTTTTCTTACATACTTAATTACTTACCTACTTACTTAATGTGCTGTTTCCGATTTTTAAGCTTGGATTAAGCGAAGTGTTATGTTTATCTTATTTAAAAAAAATATTCAATGGATAAATTGTGCATTTTTCGCACTCGGTTTTTCAAAATGTATGAAAATGTCTTAAAAGCCTCAAATATCTGAAACGTCATTGGAGTAGCAATTATAAAAAAGTACTTCACGTTATAGCAGAGCATGGTTTCGATCCACGGACCTCTGGGTTATGGGCCCAGCACGCTTCCACTGCGCCACTCTGCTCGATGTAAATCTTTGGAGTTATGATGTCAAACACAGTTTTATAATTTGACCAATATTAAAGTTAACATTGGTTTTATTGAGATACGTTTAAATTTGTTACAAAAGTCAGTAAGGAATTGCAATTAAGATTGATTCTCTCAAACAATTAATAGCAAAATTAAAGAAATAAAATTTAGTTTATGTGATTTATTTATGCAATTGAAACCAAAAACTAATGTAAAAAAAAAATATTCGGCTTCCATATTCCAAAAGTAATTTGAGAGTTCAAATATGCTCCAAAGTCCCAATTGGGTTCCCGTAAGGCATATAGGCATTGAATAAACTAATCGATTGACAATTTTAGCGGGGGGGGGGGGGGGGTTCTATAAAATAAAATTTCGGCGGTGACATCAGTATTTTACAATATTTTGTATACATCCCTGTTCTCGGAATCATTTTCTCTTTCGAAGATAAATTATGGCGCACATTTACGTGCGACATAATTTGAAATTTCGATTATGGACTTATGTATGTCCCAACCAAGTGCAATTTGCTGAATTACTTTGTACAAGTAGACTTGGGGAAGGTTATTTTCCCCCCTCTTTAGAGGCGTTTGACAGCCGCTGATAATTTTGTTTATTCATGAGAATAATGATCGACTTCTTCGTGGACAAAGATCTATTGGAGAAGGAAGAAAGAGAAACAACCTCTTTTCAGCAAGCGTTTAAAGTGAATGACAGATTCGGCGGAATCACGACTTGGAGAACAAAACTTTGCTGAATCACTTTGTACATTCGAAAAAGCTCCACGCAATGTTAATATAAATCTTTGTTCTTACCACGTGCAATGAGAAAAACTTGCCAAAAACACCATTATCGCCTACCAAACGTGTGCAAGATCCCTGCTCATTTCTGCTCCAAAAACATTCTCAATTTACTAATGAACTCTACCTGTGGATGCAGTAGACATAATACAAAATATTGATTGAAAAGGCGCTGAATAATAATATATATGCATAATATTATGCATTATCCAAAAAGTAAGAACCAAAGATAATATAACTTGTTATCTTTGTTAGAACCCTCTCCGCAAGAAGGAAAAGGATAATTCCAATCCGGTGAATCTCCTGTCGATTAGTATTCTTCTGAAGAATCAATAAAACGATAGGGTGGATTAGGTTACCTCTCAAGATTACCTACCTATGTAAGTTAGGAAAAAGTATTTGTTTGTAATTAGCAGAGCGTGGTTTCGATCCACGGACCTCTGGGTTATGGGCCTAGCACGCTTCCACTGCGCCACTCTGCTTCTTAATATTAATATAAACAAAATTACCTGTCTATTTGTAATATCAATATAACAAAAAAAATATTTTTCTTTGTCTGTCTGTCGGTCTGTACCGCTTAATCTCAGAAATGGCTGTTCCGATTTTGATGGAACTTTCACTGGCAGATAGCTGATATTTTAAAGACTAAGCTATTTTAATTACCCAGTAGATGGGGATTTAACTCAAAATTACCCACCATATAGTGTTTAAATAAAAAAGAAAGCTTTTAAGCAAAACTTTGAACTGATGAAAATTATTTTCGCTTCTTATATTATTTTCATGTCAGTAATATTACATTTAGATGCCTTGTCCGAATGTAAAGTCATTTTCTTCGTGTATTGGCATGATAAGCTTGGTAATTGGTAGTTTTTAGCTTTTTTTTGAACCCTTGGGGTGAAGCAAACTTATAGTATACACGAGCAAAGCTGGGTGGGTCAGCTAGTTTTTTTTAATAAATGCAGCTGGTCAAAAATTTAACAACTCAAATGATTGTATGATAAATGTAAGTGTAAATAAAGTGTAATTTACCATTGTTTTACTGAAAATTATTTTTATAATTGAACGTTTGTATACGACTTTCCATGAGCAGCACTTGCATTAAAAATTAAGCACGACTGGATTGCACGTACTTGTTTTTATGTGCGGTCACAGCGTCGAATAAAATTTGATAAATATAAGAAGAACTTCAAAGTTTTTATTCGATTTTTTTGACTTTTAATTGTTGGAAAAAAGTACCTACGTAAAGCAGCGGAAAAATTTAAAAGCCATTCTATTTCTATAAAAAATGTGAAACAATGATATTATTTGCGATAAAAAATAAAAAAAAATGCATAAAGAATGCAAATCTTAGCACTTAAATAACTTTCATTGAAAAACAAAATTTAAAACACATTTACTTACGCGATTTCCAAATATCGATTTTAGATTTTTTTTTGTTTTTTAAATGATTAAAAATACAAAAAAAAAATCGAAAATATTTTAAATTGAAATTAGGTACTTAAACTACCTACATCTTTCTCAACATCAATTTTCATTGTAATCGGTTAACCAGTTCACGTGATAGTCAAATAAAAAAAAACGGTTCTGTGGAAGGTACCGTGTTTAGCCCACGATTTTAATTTTTTTTCATAAAAATATAACGCTTATCAATGAAATCACACCGATTTTTTTTAATAAAAATTCTTGGCACCGTTTTCGAGAAAAATAAGTATTTACATAACATTTATATGACAGGTACCGTTAATATTTGAGAATTTTGCCATTAATTCAAACAATGTTTCTCTCTCATCGTAATGTCATGTTTGATTGTTATCTCAAATTTTTTTTGCACGAATTCATAACTCGCAAGTAAAAACGAACAAAACTTCAGTTCTCGGTATGTGCATCCTAGACCAATTTCTATAAAGTGAACACAGAATGTTAAGACATAAGATATTTTTTATTTCGTTTCAAGTTTCACAAATGGTAGTTACCGCATATTTTACAATACAGAAATTTGATATAGAAATTTTTACCATTAGAACATTTAATACGTTGAGTAAGTTTCATTTGAACATTTCTAAACATATTTGAGTTGCAGAAAAAATGATAAATACCTTCATTTGAGAAAAGAATATAACTTAAAAACTAATGATTAGAGAGATAAAATTTGTAAATAAATACTGCTTAGTATTTAATAATATTAAAAACGAAATCAATAAATAGAAACATTAATAAATAAATAAATACATGAATAAAAAAAATACATAATTATATTTACGTACAAAAATCACACGCTCGAAACTTATAAATATTGTCAAAATCAAAACCACAACCATTAACTGTAGTTACTAAAAAAACGTCTAAAATAACAAAGAATTTATGGCAAAAGTATTGTAAAACGGATTTTGATAAAATTCTGTTTTTAACTTTTAGTTTTTTTAATTTTTTTTTTCTTAATTTTAAGATAATATACAGCTGATCATACAATTAAAAATATTTTTTTTTAAAGTTTTAAAAATATTGAATTAAAACAAAAAACAAAATTAAAATTTTTTTATAAATAGAAAAAAATATTCGAAATTTTGGTACGCAGAATTAATTTGGCTACCTAGATCTTTTCAAATATAAAATTTTATAGAAATGTAATAAGCCGTTAAAGAAAAAGAAGGTAAGTAGGTACATTAAAAAATATTGTTGATAGTTTTTGTATAGTCTGCTCTAGAATTTCAACATTCGTTATTTCACTTGAACCTGCCATGAAATCGCTTTTCGTGAAAATTATGGCTTACATCTTGTCAGCATTAAGCTTGGGTTTTAATCGGTTATAATACTGTTCTAATACTCTCAACACATTATTCAGGCTCGTCTCAATATTAAGACCAAACACCAAACTGATGCATAAAAAGTATTGCTCTGGTCGTCAGCGAAATTAGCTGCTTCACAGTCTGGCCCTTTAGAAAAGTCGGAAGTAAAGGGTATTTTGTTAAGTGCTTTCTAAATTTATATTATAATAAAACAAAGTGTGTATAAGATATTATCTTAATTTCTTATTTGTTTGAAAGATATATCAATGCCATTATGTATGAAATATAACATTGATACAATTTTTGCCACCGCTTCTTTTGGTAGCGCACATCCCAAGTGTTCAATTTTCCATGACTCTAGCGAATAAATCAGTCTGAATTTGACCGATGGAATTGGTTATGTTGGCTTTCAGGGCCACTGTGGTTTGTGGCCTATTCGCTTAAGCCTGTGACTTAAGAAAACACCCACAAGAAAAACTCTAATGGGGCCAAATAACACGATCTCGGTGGCCAGTTCACATCATTTCCACGTGAGGTGACCATGCCTTTAAATCGCTCAAAGAAATATGGACCGATGCCAGCCCAAAATTCACACCAAAAAGTGACTTTATCGCGATGCATTGGACACTCTTGCTTCTCATGTGGATTAATATCGTCCCAAATTCGACAATTTTGTTTATTCACGTACCCGCATTCATCCAGAAATGGGTCTCATTGCTGGAGATGATTTTTCGATGAAAATTAGGGTCAGTGGCGCGGAACGTTGCACGAAGAGAACACCCATTTCCCATTTTGATAAAATAATTTTATCATTTGGTTGTTGAACGCTATATCCAACATCAAAACATATCACTTCCGAAAATTCCAGAACACCACTACTGAATGAATTCTTAACATCTATTATCAATTTTCCACGCAGAAGGAAAATATTGCATTTTCAGACAGAAATTTGTTCTTAACACTTACACTTTCTACTTGCTTTCCGAACTTTTCTTCTAAGCTTTCTATTCTGGCTTCAAATTTCTGATCTACTATTTGAATTCTGTCGCTTAGTTGTTTATGGAGAGTTTCTAATGAATTCTTTTGTTCATCGAATTTACAAGAACGTTCCTTTGTTCTTCTAGAACGTTCTTTTGTTTGCTTAGTTGCTTCTGCAGCATTTCTGACGAATTATTTTGTTCTTCGAGGAAGTTCTTTTGTTCTTTCGAGGAACTTTCCAGAGCATCGAATTTCAACAGAAGCAACTTCATGAAAGCAGGTATTTCATCAGCAATACTTACTGTGCTCTCTATCTCCCTTGTTCTTCAACATCGATCAACATGGTATCGGGGTCTCCACCATCCTGAGTGATAGCATTCTAAAGTCGGAGCAATAGTTCCGTTTTCAGCCACGAAGTCTGAAGATTTCTTTTTCTTAATTCTTCTTTCAACTCATTTGTTATTTGTTATTTTTGCTACCCATTTTATGTAACTGAAACACAATTTTCGCGAAAAAGTCAAATTTATTTTTGTATCTCTTCAAGAACAATTTTTTCAAACACCATTTTTATCAAACAATATCCGCTATTCAAAATTTTATAGCAGAATCAGTTAAATAGTTTCTGGAAAATTCCACTCTATAAGTCGCCGAAACTGTTAACACACAATATCTCTGGAAGTTTTCACTTTAATAACTGTTTGAAACACAAAACACTTTTTTTAGAAAATGGCACTATGGAATTTTCTAGCACTTTACTGAGTTTTATTCCCAATTTCTGACACCAATGTGAAGTTTTTGCCTGGTTCCACAAATAAAATTCAATCAAAATTCCAAAATAATACAACAAATTTGCTGTTACTTAAACTGAAAAACGTTTTGTTTCATAAAATAAAGAGGTTTGTTGTATTATTTTGGACTTTTGATTGAGTTTTATTTGTAGAACCCCAGGCGAAAACTTCACAATACTTTCCCTATTCCCTTAGGCTCATACGTTGTTACACAACAATTCTCAGAAAGTCTTGCCAGAACATGTAAGACATAATTTCTGATTCCAAATACTGCATCACTGAAACACTCAGAAATGGTTGTAAGGAGGTGCTCACATGCACTTGGCTCCGAATTCTTTCCTTTCCTACACATTTTATTTCTTAAAGTTAACTAAATGATAAAACACAGAGTAAAACTCAGGAAAAAACAATGATCACAGACGTTTTGCAAGACATCCAGGAGACTACAGTTAAAACAAAACAAAAATAAAATAAAAAAAAAATAAACTCCACCGAGTCAAGTTGGCGTTTTGCGCATACCTGATGTGGCTATAATGTCCATCTGGCTGCAAGCAACTGCTACAACCTCCCAGCCAGGTTCCTTGTTCCATCAAGCGGACAGAGAGACACGAAAAGCTACCCAATGAGGATGTGCACAAGGTCCTCTCTCTGCGCGAAATTCCTTTTTTTAAGACAAAAATTATTATACACTCATGGAACGAAGAAGCTACTCCAAAAATATGGCACAGGTATCCATTGCATGGTCCGTGTTTTGTTGTAACGCCTGTCCAATGACCACGCAAAGTCAATAATTCGGTTCTTCAGCTTTTGTCTTTGTCATATTTCATTTTTTCACATGCGTTCCGGCGATTCTCGGGAATCGGCTCCGGAGTGCGCGAACTTTATTGGTGACTCCCGCAAGCGCGCCGCGCTCTATCCTCGCCACAGGGTGGCGTGCTTGGTAAAAATCAACAGATGTCTTTGGCTCAAGTGTCATCACATTGGGCACCCTGTGCCAAGTGGAAAAACGCTCTTCTGTCCTTGTGGTGGCTGATGGCAGTCACGATTTTTTCGGCTTCCAAAATGGTATGTGTGCGATCATAATGTGTGCCCTGGCTGCTGTGCCGACCAAGTTGGGGTTCCCAATTTAGGACTGAGCTGCCGAAACCCTGCAATTCCGATTAATAGAATTTTAATGATTTTCATTCTTTTTAGTACATTCGCCTGGCCAAACACAGGTTGTCTTTTGACAATTTCGAATTCAGATTCCTCAATGCATATAAGCTCTTTGGAACATCGTGGACCATTGTTAGCTGCACGCCTGCCTCCTGTGTGCGCTGGATGGTGTTCGGATGCTGAAAGCTGTGACTGTGCACAGTTGTCATAAAACTCTCATAGCACGAGATTGCAGCTCACACAGCGCACACATAATGCTCGACAAAGAACAAATGACTGTTGAACACTATCTGTCGTGTTAATCGCGAATTTCAAATGAATTGCTCCATGAGTCTGCCATGGAGTTCTTTGGTCGTGGTCCTGGATGCTGGACGCTGGTGCGGTTGTGCCGGAGTTGTCTTAGCTGAAATAACTAGAAGAGAATAGGCCACAAGGCTGGTGCTCGATGGTATTTTGTTTTTTTTTCCCAGGGCTGGACTTGGTCATTGTGGATCATATCAACCTGTAGGATAGAATTTTGGATTTGGTCCGACGTTATCCATCTTTTCAGCACCTAAAAAACTTCATTTTCTCACCAGCGCCGAAGCTAAATTATGTTACAAAGAAAAAAATTAGAATAAAAGAAGCATTTAACCTGAATGGAGTGATCCATTTTCATAACCTGCTTCCAAGAAGTTCCTAATGACTCCGCTGCGGTAATAATGAGAAAGCAAAACAAATCATTTAAATTTTGAAAAAATAGTTTTTGTCGTTTTCAACAATCTCAATGCCTTGATCCATTGGATAGCGCGCCTTAAGCTAGTCCAGGCCTGGGTTCGGTCTATCGCACGTGCAATTTGGTCTCGAGAGAAGCCTCTTTATCTGCCAAGCACCCATCGATAGATGCAGAATGCAGAATACAAAATGCAGAATGACTATTTGCCGAGACCGTTTGGCATAATAGGATACTTGCGAGTGCATATGGCTCGGCGATGGCGGACTGCATCAGGAATCTCCTGGGCTAATCTGTGATAGCTTGTTGATTTCTCTTCACGGTTTTTTTTTTGTTACTTTTAAATATATTATTTGTATCTTTTTTTCTTGCGAAATTTTTGTGAACTTTTTCTTTTTGTAATTCTTGAAATTTAAGTGCTCGACGGACCCCAAGCAGTCTGCTGGGGTTTCGTGTCTCCTTTGGATACTTTGGGGGAGATTCCGCATCCGTCCACATACAAGTCAGATACTCCTTCGTTTGTGTTGTATAAGAATTTGAATTCATAATCCCGCAGTGCAACTTAGCTTGTATACGTGTATGCAAACTTTTAAACGAAGTCTCTTGGCTGAATGATAATTCTTTCTTTTCCTCGCCAGGAATGGAATGGCACTTGAAGTTTATCGCGTTCCAGGCACATGTTTGTAGTTTCTGGTGTTTTTTTTTTAATCTGCGCGTTCGCGACTTGTGAACAAGTTGGAAAGAGTGAAAATATATTGAGCTAAGGGCTGGCATAACTCATAGAGTTCCTATACTATATACATATTCAGGACACCGGGTTAGCAGGTCGGGAAGCTTTCCTTTGTCTTTGGGATTTTTCGCACGCGGCATATTACTGTTTGTTCTGTGCGCTTGTGTCTGGGCATAAAGATATAAATTTCTTTTCTGCATGCAAAGGTGTGAGAATTTATTGACTCCATGGTCATATGGTATGGGAGGAATTCCTGGAGGACAGGCACAGCATTCCACTCTCACAAACGATTTGAAATTTATGCAGTCAACTAGGATGAAGGATAATTTTGTTGGACGATTGGAAAACGGGAGATGGGGGTTGAGTAGGGTTACTATACTAAGGCACTACTACTGGCATACACTCGGCATCGAAAGAATTCTTTATGGATGGAATTAACTGTGCGTCTAGTGAAAATTTTAAATGGGTTACTACGAAGTTTTCGTAGCTCTGGCTTGTAAGTAGTGGTTTATCCGGCTCCTGGCCCTTGGAGCTTTGTTAAGGATTTGGTACTGCAGATTGGTGGTCGTGCAATCGGGTAACTTCCCGACCATGTTAAGAACATTGTTGTTGCGAAATAACCACAGGCCTGATACGGATATGGACTGTTTCACTAATAAAAAACTCTAGTGCAACGATTTGTGCCTGATTCACTGATGACGAACCCTGATGCAAACGAAATAAAGAAAACGAGTTTTGGATCTGTAGGTGGAATGTTAGGTCCCTGAATAGAAAACGTGCAGCTGAACTTCTAGCGAACTTCTAGACATAACCGCCATCCAAGAAATGCGATGTGATGGGCCGAGCAAAAAAAGATGAAAAAGTGCGATTTTTACTTTACTTTATTTGGATGTTGGTTCTTCGTTAGATGCAGACTCTGGCTGCAATCGCAAGAAATCGATTGGTATTTTTTCAATCGAGTTTCTGCAGTAATTTTCGAAGGAATCCTTTACCGCCAGCATCAAGTATTGAGAACTAGAGGCCATCAGGGAGGCCGCCTTTGAAATGAAGTTTTCAATTTGGCCACCACGACGCAACCCCTGGTTTAAATGAGATAAACGCAGGTTTATTAGAAAGAAGAAAGAGAATATGTGAAGCGCGCTATTTAGGAAGTGGAGAACTGTTACTGCAGAAATGTATTTCAAGGGCTTTACCAAGAAGTAAAATCAGAGTGGCAAAACTACAAAGCTCGGACTGAAGCTTGCAAAAATGATCAATGGAACATCGTAGTAGAAGGACAGTCGAATGTCAATGCTTCATCATCCTGTATAACGAAGATGACGAACGGAATTTCGCAGTTGGCATAATTACCCATTTCATCTGAGAGAAGTAGAAAAACAATTCAGCTCACCCGATCTGGATGAAGTAGTAAAACAAAGCTATATATAATCTTAAGACCAACAAGGCCAAAGCTAATGGCCTTAGCTGCCGAACTCTTCAAAGCTATAAGTGATGACTTGGTTTGAAGTATGCACAGACTCATAAGCAAGATATGGTCAGAAGAAAGCATATCAGATAAATGAAATCTCAGCATTGTTTGCGCGATCCTTAAGAAAAGAGACCCTCTGAACTGTACCCACCACAAAGGTGTCAGTCTTCTCACAATTAACAACAATTAGTCAACTAGCTGATTGGTTTCTATCAGTGCGGTTTTAGGCAGGAAAGTTCATCATCAGATCAGGCAAATGTTCACATTACGGCAGATCTAGGAAAAAACCAAAATCGATTTTTATCGATTTCAAACCCGCACATTTATGTAGACCAGTTATATAGAGTAATGAACAGTTTTGACGTCTTTGTTAAACTCGTCCTCCTGTGCAAAATGACGATGGAAACCGCACGAGGTTCCATCACAGACCTCACCGATAAAGACCTCATCAACAGCTTTGATGTCAAAAAAAAAATTAGACAAGGCGACACGCTGTCAAGCGACATCTTTATCATCGAAAGAATAGTTCAAAACTTTGCCAACACCAGAGGTACGATCTTTCAAAAGTCCATCCAATTACTCGCATATAGTGACGAAACTGACTGAATCGGAAGGATACAGCGTGAAGCACTTTGTGAGTATTGAGATGAAACCAACGAAGATGAGTTAAACAATCAAAACCATGGCAGAGGAGGTAACGGGTGGACTACCCCCGGGCCCGTAGTTCTTAGAGGGCCCGAAGTTCTTTCAAAGAACACGAAAATTACTATAAATACTTTTTTTTCTTAAAAAAGGGGGGCCAGACTTGGTTTCCAACGGGCACGAATATTCGCTCGGCGGTCATGATCAAAACCAAGTATATGCTGCAATCAAGAAGAGACACCAAACATCGACGTCTTGGACAAGCTATAACTTTAAGGTAGTTGGGGTCTATGTCTACCTGAGAACTCAGAGAACAATACCAGTGCTGAGACCAAACGAAGAATAACTCTTTCCAATTGCTGCTTCTTCGGGCTAAGAACAAAACTAACCAGCAATCAAGAAATTTTTTTTTTATACATACAATGTTTTTAAGAATACAACTAGATGTTGCACGACACTAGTTAGAAGAACTACAGAGATAGGAAAGATTTTTTTTCAACGCAGTAGATTGAGAATTAGGTGACTATTTTCTCACTTAAAATCCACGGACGGTTCTGGCTTCCACTAGGAGTTAGAAAAATTGCTTCCAAAACTGAGTGTCGCAGTAAGGATCTCTCGCTTAACAAGCAAGCATCTTATCTCCTACACCACTGCCGCCGACTTTCATCTTTCCAGTTTTATTGTACGGTGCAGAGACGTGGACATTATCAAAGGCGGATGAGCATTGTGTCCATTGTGTGTGTCAAAATCGGCAGTTAAAACTTTCTTTTTATCGATGCATAGCCCACTGTTTAGCTCCGAGTTGGAATTTTCCTTAAACATAAATCCACCGCTTTAGACTGCTCAACCTCACTCAAAGTGTTTTTAAGATCTTAGCTCTTATTATAACCCTAAAGTGCGTCATAATAGATGAAATTTATTAGAAATGGCTTCTTCTATCGATCAACAAAAACTTTAACCAATCTTTCAACAAAGGCAATCGAGTAATTAATAGGAAACACAAAGAAATAGACTTAAAAAATTATACAAATCTTTTCCCTCTAAAACCTATCTATAAATCTAAGCCATCTATTCGAAAAATATTTAAATCATCTCCCAAATAAGAAGTCACCACACAGCTTCCTTAACCATTTTTTCAATTCGATTTCAGCCATTTGATTAAAGAACGTAATAACGAATAAACTACTTGAATTTTCCCCCTAAATCTTGACATTCCTAAATGTCGCCAACATAACTTATTTCGTTTTTTTCTTATTCCAAAAAAAATAACGAAAAAGGATATCTTTTGATAAATTTCATTATCATCAGACAAAAACAAAATATTATACAGATTAGTTGAGAAGAATTCCCATTCCCATTCCTATATATTCATAATCAAAATATTATCTTCCATAAAATTCCAGAGAAAACAAAAACAAATTCTTCTGCAATGGAAAAACAGTAGGAATTCTTTAACCAAAACCAAAAGATACATCTTGCGTCATACAAAGATACATAAACTAATTAGGAGGAATACATTCAGTTTTTTGTATCTCAGATGAAGATCCTATCGCCCATTCACGCATAAGCCATTATTTGGTTGGTTGTCGCGACCAGGGACTTGCAACGCTACCTGAAATTAGCTATGCCATTGCAGCAATGATGTGTGGTAACTGGCTACTTTTGTTTCAATAGGGAATTGTTAAGGACTAGTGCAAGGAATTCTATAAAAAAAAATCCATCAATACTAATTTCTCATTCGGTGAACCGTAAGTTCCATAAATTGCATTAATTAAATCAAATATTGATGTGGCGCCTTATCTTTGCATCACATTGGGCTACTGCTTTAATTGAAAATAATATTTTATCCTTAGCACCATGGGGAGGCATGGTCGATTATTAACGGCAAATGTTAGGTGTATCTAGATGCCATCAACAACAACAACTGGTACAATCCTTTTGGTGTGTATGGGGCTCTGTCTACCCGGTTCTACATGACAACTCCACATTTTGGAGTAAATTAATTTGGGGATAGGACATGTAGTTGTTGCACGAGTGTGTTACATGCGGGAGGGCGATTTGTTTAATCGAATTATGCTAATCTAATTAATGATTGCTATCGATATGAACAAGCTTAACATTATGAACAAATTAATTGCGACACTATGTTTGCATTTGAATAGTTTTTTTTTGTGTTTTTAGATTAGATAGTTCATAACATATTTAGATTCAAAATGAACATTATAAAATTAATTTCATTTAAAAATAAAATTTTGATGGTTTAATTGCAACTTTGCAACATTCCATATGCATGGCTATCAAAAGAAGCTGAAAGTCATGCTTTCCAATCCTTACGTTTGTTTAACTTGTTGGCGCTACTATCCGGTGTGGACGTGGGCCTCAACCAACAAGCTTCTTCAGTCAGCTAAGTCTCTAGCTCCCTGCCCCCAGTTTTGCACTTGAAATTGTTCGAGCTGACGAGATTCGAGGTGCTATTCCACTTGCGTACGCTACCTATGTCTTCGTCTTTCTCTACTCTACTTGTATACTGTACCGTCCCTACGTGTTGGAATGAGATCGAAGTTTTCCGGCCCGGAGCATTGTTGTCCATCCTCTCTATATGTTCCAGGCATCTAAGACTTTGAACTTTTACTCTTTTGGCTAGGTGTGTGTCGCTATACAACCCGTAAGATTTGACGTTGTATCTTCTTCACCACCTCGAAATTAATGCACTCTTCCCCAAAATGCATCCGAAAAATTTTTCCTCGAAACAATCTAAGGCGTCATCCACTGGTTGACAATGTACGTGACTCTGCACAGTACATAAGGACTGAAATGATGAGGGTCTAATTAAGCGGCAATTTAGTTGCTCGAGAGAGGGCTTTGCCTTCTTAGCTTCAAGAAGAGGTGATTTTGCAAGTTATTCTTCGTTTGATCTCAGTGCTAGTGTTGTTCTCTGAGTTGATAAAGGACCCCATCTAAACAAAATTCTTAACAACCTTAAAGTTACAGCTGTCTATCGTGCTATTTTGTACAAGATGTCGATTTTGGTTGTCTTTTTGTCCTCACTGACTGCTTAACCCATCATTGCGCTGCTTCAGTCTCGTCAAGGGTCATACTCAGCCTTGAAATAGTTAAAGAGGTAGTGGGTATCTCTCAAGGTTATATTTTAGCGCCTCTGTTATTTTCATTGTATATTAATGAAATTGACTCTGCGATTCCTGATACATCAAAACATTTTTATGCAGATGAAATACAAATTTATAGAAGCTGCCATCTTGGCCTAATTGAAAACTGTGTCTTCACTATCAATCAAGACCTTGAACGGATCTCCAAATGGGCAGCAAATAACGGTTTGTCACTGAATCCATCCAACTGCAAATGCTTGGTTATCTCTAAAAAAGTGATGTATGTATTGATGTATCATATTTCCCAGTTGTTTTTCTTAATGGAACAGCATTACAGTTTGTCAATACCGTACAAAATCTAGGTGTCATCTTCAATAGGATCCTAACGTAGAACGGCCATATAAATTCAATAATAGGAAAACCTATGGTACACTAAGGACACTGTGGACTGCTCAAAATTTTACGTCTTTTAAAACAAGGATGATGCTAGAAAAAACTCTGGTTATACAAACACTTAACTACGGATGTGAAATCTATTATAATTGTGACTCTGTCAGCAAAAATAAATTAGGAGTGGCCTTCAATAGCACCATTATCCATGGATTAAAAAGATATGACAATATTTCTCATTTGAGTAATAGTTTATTAAAAATGTCCTTTGAAAATTTCATCAAATTCCGTACACTTATGCTGCTCTTCAAGATTTTAATTACACATCAATCAACATATCTATTTGAAAAAAATCGATTTCCATTATCGAACAGATCTAAAGACTTAATTCTCCTTCCATTTAGGTGTCTTACTTCAGAACGACAATTTTTTATAGCTGTCTGCGCCCTGCGGCCACTGGAATTCGCTTCAAAATTACCTGCGATAAATCAACAGCATGAAAATATTTCAACAAGCCATTCTTCTTTCTTTTTTTCTCTTATTTATTACTTATTTTACTATTTCAATTTTTCTATTTTTTTGTTTTATTATTATTTTTTTGTCTATTAAAATGTGAATTTCAATGAATATATTTTTTTTTACTTCGACTTGAATTTAAAATTTTATTTTGTATTTATAAACTCTCACTACATTTATAAGATTTATCTTAAAGTGTTTGTACTATAAAGAATTACAAATTATTGGCTGTCATTTAATTTGAACCAAATTTACGGAAAAAGTCTATTAACGGCACCTTTCATATTTTTGTTGTATTTTTGGCTTTCTCGGTGACGGCTATTTAGATTTCTGTCAAATTTTATATTTCAGAAGATCTAGGTAGCCAAATTAATTTTACATAGGTATTATAATTTTGAAAAACTTTCTTATAACTAAAATTTATTTTTGAAATTTTTTTTTTGAAAAATCAATATTTTTAAAACTAATCAAAAAAAAATTATTTAAAATTTTATAATCACATGTATATTAATAAACTCTACGAAACTGCATACCAAAATAAAAAAAAAAAACTAAAAATAAAAACCAGGATTTTATCAAAATCCGTCCTACAATTTTCGAAATACGTTTTTCATAAATTCGTTATTATACAAGACGTGTGATGACATACTTCATTTTTACTAAAAACCCTTAAGTTTTGACACTTTTTTAAGTTCAGATAGTCTTATATTTTACGTTAATTTTATTTTGCATTGCAGTATTTTTGCCGATCATTTTGTTCGTGTAAGAAAATGATTTTGAGAATATGAGCGTTACAGATCGGAAACTTACATCTACTCACTTTGGTTAAACGCTTTTTATTTCAAATTGAACCTTTCATAAGGTTCATAAGGCAAAATTACTCATTTCTATCTGCGCTGTAGTTTACCTCACACAAATCTTAAAATATGCACTTTCCTTCTGGTGTTGTCTCATCAGAAAAGCGCTGCCAACACTAGATAAATTACTCTTAGTTAAAAAAACAAGTAAGATAACATTTTTAAAAGCTGTTTCTTCAGACTCTGGCGTCTCTACATGTAGCACTTAGGGCGCACTTTTATTTTGAAAACTTTTAATAGCTTTTTTTATTAAAAGAAAGGATTTTTCAAAAGGAACACAATATCTTTTTTTTTTTTTTTTTTTCAAATCCAAAACCCGCAGGCTTGTTGACTTTTTCGGAATTCAACCTGAACTAGCATGAAGTGGAAAGGTTGTTATCTTTAATGATTCAGACAAAAACAATATTTGTCTTGATTAGTATTAAAGCTCTAATTGTAGGTTTAATATTTTTAGTCTGTTATTAAAGCTGCTTTCTGGTCAGAGAAATTAATACATAAATTGATTTTTTTTTCTAGTAAAGAAAAACCTTTTCATTTGCTTAGAAAGAAAATTCTATAAATGTATAATAATCACCGTCATAGTTAGGAAGGGTCACGCTCGGTTGTTTGATGTCGGAGTCAAATTGCGTTGACTCAATCAACTTACAAGTATCCCATTGAACAGCACTGTTTCTTAACACCTTTTGTTATCATATCTGAACACCTAATGGGTCACCTATGATGGGTTCCATAACCGATATGGAACAAAGCAGTTCACCAGTTCCGCCAAATCATGCTCTATCAATTAATCATCACATTGGACTGTTTTTTTTTTCTTTCTATATTATTATTAAATATTTGATCCAACAATAATTGTCTTCTCAATTTTTACGAACCATGTCGATTCTTCGAATTCTATCCAAATTTGAATCCATTGTCTGGGGAACTCGCCTCTTCAGGCAGAAAACACCTTTGTATGGTTTTTGGTATTTGAATGCTCCATCAAGGTGGAGCGTGCGGAGGCGGTGGAATAGGGCATTGTTAGAGAATTTGAACGCGCAGCATCTCCTGGAATTGGCTTAATAGAGCTGCCATTTCAATCAATAGAACTTGAATTAGCTGAAAGTGGCTAATGGGCAGACTGTATTGAAGTGTTTAAGCCTGGCTATATAGCTGCGTCTTCTTGTAAATATGCGCATAGAATTGTGTTGTTTTGGCTGAGATTTCAAGCTCGAGGTCGAGATTTCAATCAGTTTTTTGACAAAATGATGTTATAAATAGGATATGGACACATACACAATTCTTTTTTGTTTATGGTTTAGAGGAACAGAGCAAAAAATAAATTAGGGCGTTTGGATTTGTGAATGAATTCCATTGATGGATGACTAATAGTTTCTTAAGGTAAGAATGACAAGGGTTTCCGCTGTCCATAACGAGAGTAATTTGCTATCAACAACGACAGTTCCACAATGATTCAAGACCTATTTCTACGTGTGGGTTTTGAATCTGCAGTAGTGGAGGAGACCTTCAAATTTTGCCGTCTCCGAATGGCTACATGAGATGCTTCCCACCTCCTTCTAGAATTACCAACTGTATTATTACTTTCATTTGCATATTAACCATTAACATTGGTTTAATTAAAAAATAACATTCAATCCATCATGTTGATTAGATTTTTACCAGAAACTGCGAAGTGTTGACAATTTAACGAATGGTTCTGCCATTTAACCAGTTTTTAATGTATTCCAAACCATTTGTCACCACCAAACGCTGACATAAATATTCTTAATCAATAATTAAAAAAAAATGGGTAAACTATTTATAATAATTTTGCAGAAAATTTCTTTTTTCCAATCTAAATGCCGTGGGTTAAGATATTATCGCCCAATGATAGAATATTTAAAAATAATTTGTGGCAATTTAATCAGTTCGATCGTATAAAATGTTGCAATAAGTTCTCATTGACTAACTGCATAAGCATCTGACTGTACACCGGTCAGTGATTGCAAAGTCTATAAAGTATAAACACCGATCAAAACTGGCTAAAGGTTTGACATGTGATTTTAGATTAATTAAATATATTCATTGCAAAGTGTTGGTTATTTGCAACAAAAAAATATTAAATTAAATAGAAAGATTGACTCTAGCTTGGCGACAGGTGACTTTCGTGCAGCTAATTGATGAATTCATTATTAGGGCCATTGCAAAAGCAAACACTAATTTCAGCTAAACATGGAGGCAGATGCAGAGCCACCTACCCCATCATGGTAGTTTTCTAAAATTATAGGGTATATCCAGCCAGACCCGAATGGGCTTTTCAAACACCCAAGTACCTATATTGTGTTGTAATGGTCCACCTTCCAGAACTGATGGATATGCCAATTAATCGGAGTTTTAATGTGTGTGAGCGTGGCTTAAACGCTTTAACGGAAACGGATATGACTTTTTCCTATGCGACAGACTTTTTTTATTCTATTTTGTATTTGGAACTTAAAAACTAAAACCCTCCTCGAGCGGGAAAAATATTAATTCTGTCGTGTTCTTCTAATTAGTCAATATAGTGATATTAATTACAAAGAACACGCTTGCAAACTTAATTGGCCGTAAAATAAAAAATTAGAAAAACAAAAAAAAAAAATAAAAGATGAAAGGGCAGGTTGCAAGCTATTCATAGATGCAAGTAGGTAGAAACCTTTGGACATGTTAGTTACACTAGAATCACAATTTAATGACATTAATTTTAAATTTAATAGTTGAAAAAATAAAACAATAAGTAGTTATCTATAGAACATGGTGCGCAACATCGAAGAATCCTCGTGCTATATTGTTCGATGTCACTTCTGCACGCATCAGGTGGTGTGCTTTTTCATGCCAAAGGTAATATAGATACTCTTAATTAAGAATGCGTTTAAGTTTGCAGAATTTAATAAACAGCCTTGGTAAGCATTGTTCTATAAAATCGAAGGATTATCGTAGTTGGGTGGCTTGGGTGGTTCAGTGCAATTAGCAGCTTTTAAGATACTAAATAACATTTCTTGCAATTTGAGATTTATATTACTTCTTCTAGAAATCTAGAACCAACAAAGTGATTCATGATTCTTAATCAAGAACTGAAATTTGAATTCCAAGTCTACGATATAACCCGACTAACCTAACCCTTAAAAATATTGCAACTCAAAAGATTTCGTTTGATTTCCCTTCATAGTTCGAAAAAAAGGTTTGAATTTGTTGAATGTTAAAAGTCCATATAGATCCGCTGTGTGCGAAAAAATGTATTCAAGGTCAAAGTTCCCAGAAATGACCTTTTTTGGATTTTTATTGAAACAGTAAGTTTTGTGATAAGAGTAGCTGACACAAAAATGTAGATCATGCGATCATCTATAAAAAAAGTGTTCACATACGTTCAAATGCATTTTACTTGCGATTATAGGGACTCTAAGGTGCTAGTTATAGCGATCAAGAAAATGTATCAGGAAAAAAAATCAAATGCATATTTAATTATGTTTTCATATGATTTTAAACACAATTACTATACTAATCGAAGGGAAAACACTTAGAGATTTTTTTGCCAAAAAAGTTTTCAATTGAACAAATATATAATTTTTTGTAAAAAATGTATTAATTTATTTTCCTGATGATATTGATGGATTCGTTTTCGTATTAGCACAAAGAAGAAATTTTTTTGAGGAAAATCCTGGAAAATTTTCCATCAGAATTGTAAATTCCGAAGGATCCAAATTTTTAGTACAATTGTTCAAAAACAGAGGCGATGCACATTTGTTCATGAATTGAAAACCCATCAGGTGGCGCGGTATTGCCATTGCGCAATACGACACGTGTGGTCTTCGTTTCGTCATTTCAATTGAATTTAACTAAATTTTATTCCCAATTTTCATTGTTTGAACTACTCTAAGGCAATTGTTGGTGATGGGCAACGAGGTGACTTCGGAAGAATTTTCTCGCGAATTTCGCTCTGAATTATGTTCATCATGAACTGCAGAGGTTATGAGTGACTTTGGCTGCAAAATGCAAGAAGGTAGAAGTAGATCATTAAATATTTCGTTTCAATCTTAAAAATCCGTCGACTCCGTGACGAAAACGAAGCAAAAGCGATTAGCTTAAAATTTGGTTTGTGTAATTCTTTTGGAGGGGAAATTGAAATTTTATTTGTTTAAGCCAACAATAGATTAATTAGATTAATATATTATTTGTAAACCAATAATAGATTAATATATTTTATTCAGAACTCCCTATTCAAACTAAGAACATCCTATTGCTAATAAAATACACATTCCATTCCCAATTTATTATTCCCACCAAATTGCAATATTCGCACTTTATTCAGGTGCACTACTATCCTATTACAAATATTTTCCCACAAAATCGAAGTATTATTTAGTTATTATGCTGACTTGCATTTATGTAATTATGTATAAATAGCCATAGAATTTAAGAATAAAAGCACTTTGTATTCAGAAGTCAATACTTGAGTTTCATTAGCTTTGCTTCCCCCTACCCAAGGTAAGGAGCACTAATTTCAACATCAAGTCGTAACCAAAAGAGGTTTCGACTACAAATATATGGTGTATTGCTACCCCCCACCCGAGGTAACGGGTAACGGTATACTTTTCATATTAAGGGTTTTTTTGAATTTTTAGATTTCTCGTTAACGGTTCCTTTTATTTCTGCCAAATCTTATATTTGAGAAGATCTAGTTAGCCAAATTAATTCTGCATATCAAAATTGTGAATAACTTTTTTTTCTAATTAAAATTAATTTTAGATTTTTTTTTTTTGGAAAAATCAATATTTTTAATAATAATCAAAAAAATATTTTAAATTTTATAATCACATGTATTTTAATAAATTCTAAAAAATAGCAAACCCAAATTTCTAAAAACTAAAGATTAAAAACAGGATTTTATCAAAACCGGTCGTACAATTTTTGAAATCCATTTTTCATAAATTCTTTGTTATTTAAGACGTGCAATGGCGTACTTCATTTTTACTAAAAGCCGTTTAGTATTGTGGTTTTGATACTTTTTATGAGTTCGACTCTTTGTTATTTTCAACGTAAATGTTACTTGTTTCTGTCGAAGATCTTGCTTTTCAATGTAATTAGACACATAAGAGCAAGTACGTGCGACCCAGTCGTGTCCATTTTTTTAAATTTTGTAGCTTATCGAAGACAAGGGAATTTACCGAAACTTGGGCAGAGCTAACTTTTATTGGCTAGTACTACACTAGCCCACTTCTTTCGCTTAAATCTCCTCATGTGGAATTTGCATTTGCAAATTGATACTACATTTTTAGTATCTAGTTTATGTAAAGAATTTTTTTCCAATTTTTTGGAACAATGATTAACAATATTGTGATATAATTGTCCCTAAAAGCTCGAGAAGAGAAAAATGTACAAACTGTACAAAGGTGTCAGTAATCTGAACAAAGTCGAATATGGTAAAACACTGTTAATTAAAGTTATTGAAAATTAGTTAGTTCGAAAATGCTTGCTACAGAAATTTAAATTTTAAACATGTTTTGCAAACCCCCTCCTTAAAATTAGTACATTACATTACATTATGAACATTTTTTTTTTGTATTTGAAAAACCAATGTATGCAATTATGTTTGAAATATGACAACGTTCAAATGCCCACCTCAACTTTTTGCGGTAGTAAGGATCAGAGTGATCCATTTTTCAATGGCTTTTCCGCATTTATCCGGCAGAACATGAATTGTGTTTGGTTCACATTAAGAAAATCGATTATAGTTTATTCAAATAGACCTGCGACTTCAGTAAACCCCACAAGAAGAAGTCTAGCGCGGGGGTTATTAAGTCACGTCAACTCTGCGAGAGAACCTAAACTTCAAATCTTTCATGTATAATGTCAATCGTGGCGTCCGCTGTGTGTTTCGGAACGTCGCGTCGTCCTGCTGGAACCACATGGCCCCTAGAGCCATTTGGTTGAATTTTGGTCATAAGAAATTGGTTATCCAATGTGGTTTTCGAAAATGCACCGACTGCAGCCTGAACGGTTGCGCCAATCGTCTTCAAATTTTGAACTTAAGGTTATTTTGACATTCTACAGGGGAGTTTTTTCAATTTTGTTTTAGCTAAAAAGTTTACGGTATCTGTCGTATCTAACTTTTTTTCTAATTAATTTTCTAATTTTCTAATTTTCTAAGAACGATCATAGAGAAGTCTAATAAAGTTAGTGGCAAAAAATGTCTGTCTGTCTGTCAGTATGTATAACGAACTGCATCCTAAACCGTTTAGCGATTTTCTTCAAATTTGGTAAGTTGATTCTTTTGACATTCCCCGGAGAGGAAATTGAAATTTTATTTTTAAGCCTTAAAATAACGGTACCTGTCATAGACTATTTAAGAAAAGCTTATTTTTCTCGAAAACGTCTTGAACGATTTTAATGAAATTTTTTGAGACATTATTTGTTACTATTGGCTGGCTATCATTTAATTTGAACCAAATTTACGGAAAAAGTTAGTTAACGGTACCTGTCATACATTTTTAATTATTGGCTTTCTCGGTGACGGCTCTTTAGATTTCTGTCAAATTTTATATTTAAGAAGATCTAGGTAGCCAAATAAATTTTACATAGGTATCATAACTTTTAATAACGTTTTTTTATAACTAAAATTTATTTTTGATTTTTTTTTTTTTTGAAAAACCAATATTTTTTAAACTAATAAAAAAAATTATTTTAAATTTTATATTCCAATGTATATTAATAAATTCTAAAAAACTGCATACCAAAATTTAAAAATATCAAAATCCGTCCTACAATTTTCGAAATAATTTTTTCATTAATTCTTTGGTATTTAAGACGTATGGTGGCGTACTTCATTTTTACTAAAAAACCGTTAAGTATTGTGGTTTTGATACTTTTTATAAGTTCAAACTATGTTACTTTCAACGTTAATGTTATTTATTTTTGTCCAAGATCTTGCCTTCCAATGTCATTAGGCACATAAAAGCAAGAACGTGCGACACAGTCGTGCCCATTTTTTTTATTTAGCCCGCACTATAGGGATTATGTCTCTAAAGAATCTCTTACGGTACGCCCGAAGTTGGGTTCAAGGGTAAATTGATGGGCATTCCTTTCAGTGCGAATATTACGGTTGAATTGTTTCAGGAGAGGAATGCAACTGGCTATTTCACTAGAGCGTTGTTTAGAAATAGTGATAAAAAGCGAAAAGCAAGAAATGTAAACGCTATAATGCTGTTTCCATTAAAGATTGTAAAAATGTGTCAGGCTTCCTCTTATGGCTATTTCAAGAACTTTTCTCTTTTAACGAATTCAAGTTAATTCAAATAAATTAAACAAAAAATAATTTTTTTCAATAATTTTTTATTTTTATTTTTGTTCTTTATTTTCATTATTTTTATATATATATATTTTTTGTGTGATGTTGTTGCCATTGTTGTTTCATTTTAAAAAGTCAATATGGCCAATTACATTGTTTTTCATTTATTTTATTTTTTTTTCTTTCAATAGCAATAATAAGAATAATAATACAATATATATAATAATAATGTAATAATACTAATATTAACACATCAAGACATCTTTTCTAATTTACAATTTATTTTTTTTTATTTCCACAATGGTTTTTGTTTTTTTTTTTTTATTTAAATTATTCTTAAAAGTAATTTTTCCTTATATCAGTATATTTTTTTTTATTAAATTATTCTTTACTATTTTAACCTCTTTTCTTCACATTTTGCGCGGTACTTATCGCTTGATGACTAACTCTGTACAAACACAAAATATTTTTTTTTTTTTTTTTTGATAAATTCTCTCTTTTTTACTGTTTTTTTTTTTTTGTTAATATTATCACGGTATGTTTTTTAACTTACAATTTCTTATATAATTTTATAAACTTTGCAAAGAGGAAAAATTTACATGATAAATTGGCTGCAAAAAAGGACGATTGTAAGTTAACAATTTTCCTCAAAGTCCTCTCCCCAGGATTCCACATTAATATGTGCACTATAATTTTATTTATAATTTTAAATATTTACAAAAATCGTTTATTTTTTTAATTTTCGGTGACAAATTTAGTTCTAAATTTATTACTAACTATACAAGATAAAAATCAAAAAACGAAAAAATTAATTTTCAATTATTCTATCATTACACTGTACAGTTATGGCAGATTTGTGGTCTACAGCTATAATATTTCTATATAGTTCCCCGCATTTCAGCCAAAATAAAATTATCAAAATAAAGACAAAAAACTATGCAACTCTTTACCATAAATTAAAAAAAAAACTGTATACTTAATGTAATTTCTGCTACTTAATGAATAAACTTTTATACACAAAATTATAAAATAAATGTAAATGTATGTGTAGGGTCCTTAAATAATAGGAATTGCACGCAATTTATTTCGTAGCTGAATTTCATTACTAAAATAAATTAAGGTTACGCCTGTATAAATCAAAGTAAAAACGCACGGTGGCGCTTCCACTCATTCCTCCTATTAATGCCACACAGTTAAAACCAAATTATAGAAAAACAGCCTGCAGATTGTTGTTGGGTGGGGTGGTTATGGCAAACTGACCACCGACTGACCATCGACTCTTTGATGTTGTGTCCGACGACTGACGAGTAGTGCTACCACTAATTGCATGATTTTGAGGCAAGGCGACTATAGGCGATGTAAATAGAATGTCGAAGCTCATAAATTAACTTTAGCTGACTTTTTAGACGTGCGGACGAGGATGACGACGGATACAATAAGGAGGTCATAACTGATTTATGTTTCGCCAGGATATGACGTCAGGATGTCGCCCGGTGGTTGTGGCAGATATAAGAATAGTAGTTGGTGGTACAAACTCATCCTGGATGGAGATTGTGCGGCATTTTTGGCGAAAATCATGGTTTCTATATTTTAATCGGTCTAGGTTGCATTTGAAGTAAGTTTTAATTGAAAATATTGCTGTTCAGGTTGTTCCCGCTCCATCACGTGTAGTCAGGCCTCCATGTTCCCTAAAATGGAAAAAAAAAACAAAAAAAACAAAATGTTAACTCTTGGCTGGTTGCATGTTTCTAATATTAAAATATTTTTTTTTGTTTTTTTATATAAAAAGATAAGTGAAAATAAATTTTTATTCTGAGGCTTACCATCGAGCTGAGTCCTAAGTGGTATGACTGTGAATGGGGCACAACACCTCCTCCTAATGAGCCGGCTGTAGAAAAGCCTCCTTGTAATCCACTGGACGCACTCAGCGCCCCCATTCCACTTGCATACCATCCGCCATGCATATGGGCATGAGCTGGATGCAAGCCGCCCGATAGGTGCCCATGTTGTCCTGTTGATTATAAAAATAAAACAAATTTTAGCATATTTTTTTTTTGTGTAAAACGTAATTAAAATTATTTAATTTAATATTTTTTATGGAAAACAAAGTGAATTAAACTTAATTAGATTGAAGTTAGTTTCGGATTGGTTAAATAGAGTTTTTCAATTCGAGCGGGTAGATTATAACGGCCTATGAACGCCATGTTGTTTAAGTGACATCTGTCAAATCTGATGTTTGTTATACAGTTACTGATGCCAAATCATCATGGCAAGTTACACTATTGAACAGTACGTCTAAATGATAAAACTTTATTATCAAAATGAGTGTAAAGTTTGCATTAACGAAACGTTACGTTACCTGGTGGCCCTTCACAATCGACTCTGCAACGTTTAGTGGCCAAATTTGTGCAACCACTTTGATCGTCAATTAGCCAACAACCGTACGTCAAAGGAACGCAAGATCGGTCGAGAACGTTGCCACGGTCTGTGAAAGTGTACATCATAACCGATTCCTCGCCGAGCACAACAACTCGGCCTTTCGTAGACTTCAAGTTGGCGAATTTTGCTTTGGGGCCTACACGCTACACTTGTACAAAATCTTAACTGACCTATAGGGAGCTTATAGTTCATGACCATAGGCAACAATGTTCGTTCGCTGACTGGGCTACGGAGCGTTTCGAAGACGACCCCAATTTTGACCGAAAAATCATCCTTATTGATGAGCGGTTTTTCTTTTTTGGATGGATGGCTGTGTTAACTAAACTATTTTCTATAAAATGACACCAGCCCACACGAGGATCATTAGGTGATAATGCATTCTCAAAAGAGCTACCAATTTAGTGTCGATTTTTGACTGCCAGCGTCATTGGTCAATATGATGGCCTTCATTTCGTTATTTCGAGTGATTCTTGCCTTACCACATAGGTATTGAAATCATCTATCCAACAACGTTATAAAAAGTCGACAAAAAATTGTATTGCGCTTCCAGGAACGGAATGAGGTGTTGTATGTTAAAAATAACCTCATTAACTCACGCTTTCACACTCTTATATCTCGTCATTTAGAAATCCTAGCTGAGTGATTTTGGCACTGCCAGATAGGTATTTAAATTATCTACTCAACAAAAAATCGACAAAAAAAGTGATTGCGCCTCCAGTAGCGGGATGGGGTGTTGCATGTCAAAAAGTACCTCATTAACTCATGCCATCACACGCCTATATCTCGTATTTTAGAGGTCCTATCTGAGTTATTCTTGCCTTACCACATAGGTATTGAAATCATCTATCCAACAACGTTATAAAAAGTCGACAAAAAATTGTATTGCGCTTCCAGGAACGGAATGAGGTGTTGTATGTTAAGAATAACCTCATTAACTCACGCTTTCACACTCTTATATCTCGTCATTTAGAAATCCTAGCTGAGTGATTTTGGCACTGCCAGATAGGTATTTAAATTATCTACTCAACAAAAAATCGACAAAAAAAGTGATTGCGCCTCCAGTAGCGGGATGGGGTGTTGCATGTCAAAAAGTACCTCATTAACTCATGCCATCACACGCCTATATCTCGTATTTTAGAGGTCCTATCTGAGTTATTCTTGCATTGCCAGATAGGTGTTGACATTAGTTCTCTGGTCCACCAACACAAATTTTACCAAGATATGTGGTTACTGCAGGAAGGCGCTAGACTTTTTTCTTTTGGGATTTTCTAAAGTCGATGGTCTATGCGAATGAATCACAATCGATCGATGCCCTCAAGGTGGGCAGTACACTGGCCATCGGTCAAATTCAGCCGGATTTATGCGGAAGGGTAATTGAAAATTAGACTACTCGGATCCGTACCACCGTAAGGAGCCAAGGCAGACATTTTCATTTTACCGATGTTATGTTAAATGGGCATGGGCCTTTGAAAAAAAAATGTATTACCAATGCACCAAATGTAAGAAGAGTGATGTAGAAGTGGATTCAAGTTTCGTTAATAAATAAAAGGGGCCCTAAGTGGCTTCACTTAGGAACATCATTGGTGAGACTATTTTGCCTCAAAGACTTATGTAAGTCAAAGTAGCTTGACCATTGTTGCGCAGATTCAGTGTAAAGATATTAAATAAACAATCTTACCATTAGTGAGGGCTAGCTAAGTGTCTAAAACACCTTAGATAAAAAAAAATAAATAAAAACAAGTATTTTTTTGAAAAAAATATCGATCAATCTAAAATACTTGCTAAGCTCACAAATATTTTCACTAGAAGTATGATTCATACACATCTTCATGAATAACAATAAATATTATGAAAACTTACCCATTGACGCAGAGAATCCACCGCCGAAGCCTTTAGAATCCAATGGTTTCATTAAATCACTCATACCCAAATGACTACCAATAGGAAGGCAGGCACCACCAAGCCCCTTCTTCTTCTTCGACTTTGACGATAGCTTTCGATTTCTCGTCTGAATGCCTTCCTTCTTCATTGTCAAAGGACGATTAACCTGGAAATACAGACAAAAATAAAAATAAATACAAATTCCGAAAGTATCATTTAAAATAGACAAAAATTCAACATTCGAGAGATCGAGCATCTCAACTCTCAAGATGAACAATAGAGCTTAATGCCTCAGCAACCTTACAACAACAATAACAAAACATTTGCAACAAAAACCTCACTCTAACAATCTACTTCAGCGATAAGTCCCGCGCGTAGATACTTTATCGTTCAACCAAATCTAGCGCAACGATATTGAGTTTCAACCGAACCACGAAGTGCTTCATCCTCTAGTCGTCGTCGTCATTGTCGTCATCATCATCATCAGTGTCAGACATTTCGGGGCGTGAATATACCATCATGGAATGCATTTATTTCGTCCAAAATAAGGGGAACAAAAGGCGGCCCGGCCCGCTGATCTTTACGTTATTTAAAGCATAAGTAGGTACCCCGGGAATATATTTGTAGAACACAGCAGCCTAACAACAAACGTGCGACAATTGTAGCAACAATATTGTTACGTTACCCTCATCCGATACCATTGAGCTAAGAAACGGCGGCGCAGGACCGCTCTTTATATTGTTGCATCACATCATTGATGCTGAGAGAGAAAAGTTCCATGGGCTACAGCGGGAACATCCCGAACCTTAATTCAGTCAAAAAACCCGACCCGATTTTCACCACGCCAATGCAATAGGGAAAACCTAAAGACCGGATCGCTTACGTTCGCGCGACTAGGTTTGCAAAAGGGCTTCCGCCTAGGTATATAAATAATTGTCGGGTAATTGATACTTTTCCACAGTTCCATTGTTGGAAAATCGTTCTCAGTTGTTGTTGGTGATGTTTTGTTGTTGTTTAGGGATCATCAGCTATTTTTCAATGCGGGAAATCTTTTTGAGTGTTACTTTTTTTTGAGAATAGTGATTTGGAAGAGGAAACGGATAAAGCAGAGATCAAGTGGGGTATTAAGTGGTTTTAAAAGGAATGCATTAAAGTCATTGAATTTATTTTTGCGACATTTTTTTTAGAAAATTTGATTACATCAGGAGTCAGGAGGGATGGACAGATGCTCATTAGTTATTGAAACTCTGGATGGGGGATTTTGACCCAGTCCTAGGGTCTGGATTTCAGCGCCGAACTTTTGGTTCCAAGAAAATTTGTGAAAGTGATAATAGTGAAAAAGTCTTCTAATAGTGAGTCTTTGTTAAAAAGATCGAATTTGGATTATTAAGGCTGATGCAGATAAGATATTTCAAGTTATCCAAGGAAACAGCATCAAGTTGAGTGCAACCATCCTCGAAAGAGACGCTTAGAGACAAAGAATAGAAACTTAGTTATCTTTGCTGGTGATGAATTCATTCTCAGAGAATTCATTCATTGACGAGTGAAATTCTGTGACGAGTGAAGAACTTGACGAATGGGCACACACTTTGGAGGGAAATGGGTATCTTAATAGCCCGTTTTTTGATCCACTCTTGGTCGATTTAAGGCATTTATTTATTTGAAAGAGTGCGTCGCAAGTGTGGACAAATTTAATTCCTAGGATCTTTGATCAATATAGCAAAGTAAGTTGTGATGACAATTTCCCTGTTATCAAAAAAATTCCTCTAAGACTGGGATTTGAACCTGCGGTTTGCCCGAACGCTCTAAGAAAGATAATATAATTTTGAGAAGAGGAAGAGATCAAACTTCCCTATTATAAAAACATTCATAGGGTGTACCTACACAGCCATCATTGGGCTGAACTTGACGTAGATATGCATATTTAGTTTGGTGGTCACTTTTAAAAAAGGCAGGATTCCCAATTTCAAAACATGCACCTTATGCTCAAAGGCTAGCCTGTTTTGGTAAGACAAGTGCATATACGGTCTACTGCAACTACAACCCTAGATACTTTCCTTGCACTATTCCTAGTCCTATTCAAAAAGATTAGATGGTGAACTGCTCAAGTAAGGTATAACAAGAGGATTAAGAGGCAAAGTCAAAAATACAGAATGAACTTTGTCGATATTGAACTCAAACTGACTTTAACTTACCCCACTTTGATATTAGTCCAACAACAATGAGAGACATTCCAGCGGAATACTGGAAGGAGAATCAGGTCATAAACGAAAATCATATCTCGGTGTACAAAAATGGTTCCAAGACGGAAGCAAGGGTAGGGTTTTATGTAATCTGGTTAATAGGAATATTAATATTTTAATACCAAGCTAGATAGTCAGGTGGGAATGAAGGTCAAATCGCCAAGTCCAAACTGGTTGATCGCTGTCAAAACGATCTTTGACTGATAAGCGAAAAAATCCTATAACGAAATAGCAGACAAGCTGGCGAAAAACGGTTCATCCCTTGAGCCGAGCCAAATCTTACTTTGGGCACTTGTGCTATTGGAAAAAAAAGATCAGAATTCGCCAACATTTTCTCAAAACCGCAAAAGAATTGTCAACTATTGACACTTATCTGATTTCGGGCTCAGGTCTAAACAGCCTCTCTTCGTTAGAACTTATTAGGACACTACCAAATAAACAAAAAGGGCATTAGCATAACACATCCCACTTTTCTGCATAGAGGATGATAAAGACGTTGATGGAAAAGAAGGTTTATATAACTTAGTTTGTGAATGCTCCAGTTTATTCCAGATCAGAACAACAGCACTCGAAGAATACTTTTTTCGAGGAATTTGGTAATAGGTTAAAAAATCACTAAAAAAAACGTCCACGTTAGTTTAAGATGGTTTAAGAGGCCCCTCGCCCCAATTTTTCACTTCGTTTTTCTAACCGTAGCCCCTTCACTGCCGAAGCTTTTAGATTTAGTTGGCCTCAGACATTAAACAACACACAACTCTCTGGCGATTTTCGAGGTCAACCCGGTAAATGCCACACAAAAATCATAGCAAAATGAAGCATCAAAGTGCTTATTCTATCTTTTATTCTAATCAAAGCCTAGATGATCTTCTTCTTTAACCGTTTATTGGTATGATCTTGCATTGGCAACAAATGATTCACTCCTCTGCTTCGCCCTACGGCTCGAGTTCTTATGCCATCTTCTTTCAAAATGACACTACGAGCTTAGTTGTGGTCCTACTGCATTTTGTCCAAGATAGTATTCATAATGCGAGGGATTCCTCGAATTTTCTTGCTCCTTATTCGATCAAGCTTTGCCATTCATGTTGTTTTGCAAAGCATCCTCATTTTATTTGTGAAATGTATGTAAGTTCTGCAAAAAAAAACTGCCGTGAATATTGAATCTTCCCGCCACTTAATTCATCCTAAACTTAGGCGATGCACGATGCTTAGTTTCGTCATCACAAGATCCTTCGTTTTTCATCAAAGATCTTCCTTTGCAAACGTTGGAAAAACTGTTCCATTTTAATATAGTACCTACATCTGTCCGGTATAGGCCTGCGTCGATCAGAAAAGTGACTATACTGTATACGTTTTCTCCAGAACATATTCTTATACATCATATATGAAGTGCTCGTTGCTTACTTATGGTCAGGGCCGCCGAGAGAAACCATGTACGGGCCCCCCTTTTTAAGTAAGTATTATAGTAATTTTCATGTCCCTTCAAAGAATTTTGGGTGTAATCCTACCGTTACCCCACCCCCCTCGGTCATTGCTGCCCTGCTTATGATGGCTCTACCATCAGCAAAGAATAATTGATTTATTAGAGGATTCGTATCCTTACTCTCTAGCAGAAAGTCAAGGACTTAAAACCCTTCTATAATGCACAACAACAAGGCACAATCCATATCAAATGTAGTGGCTGTCTATCACATGGCTTTTTTTTAAATCAAAACAAATTCTTGAGGAATTTTTTCTACCCTGGACCTGGCGGTTGATTTATCGGATAGTCGTCGTATTATTTTTATTATTTTTGTTTTTTAAACGGCCATTCTATGGTGCGTGACATTAGCTTGATTCAACAGTAGCTTTCGTGTATCGCTCTTTCTCTTGTAGACTTAGATAAGAAGACTCAAGCTTTACAAATATAGTTAAATTCTAAGTTCACAAGTCTTAACTCAATCCATTCTTTTCATAATTTCCTGATGCAAACTAATAACCTCTACCCTTAAGTTCTGAACATTTCAATCATAACTACATACATCCATAATTACATTACCGCACCATACGAATGTAAGGTTCTGGGTGTCGAAATCAACTTTGAAAAAAATCAAGTCGCATTTTTTCACTATCATCGCTGTCGTGATCTATCTTGGCGCTTAGTTTTGAACTTATATCGTATTTTCCGCCACACAGCACGAATGTAAAATAAAATTCAATTGCATAGTCTAACTTAATCTCTTCAATTAATTGTTCGATCTGACTCCAAATGGCTCGCAAACTCAACCTTGATGAATATTAAACGATAGGAATTTGTAACCAATTTTACATTTCCTTGTCACTCGTTACTTATTGTTAGCCTTGTCCAAACCACACGCAGGGTGCCCCCGAATATTGTGTCAAGCCATCAAGTAAAATTTCACTTGTCCAAAGTCCCTATAAGCATTTATCTGGCCAATCATCGATAAACTTTGTTATTTTGATCCGAAACTTTCATCACATTTAATTAAGTATTGGACTCAGCGCAGTGGTTGTCGAACATGCATTCAACGTCAAAACGTCAAACGACAAAATAATTTGATTTTCTCATTCAAATTAACCCTCCCATGTCCCATCTAGAGATGTGATGCCAAAATAATCCAATTCAAGCGCCCGCAACCTGCACGCATACGTCTTTCCTCCGCCATCCAACAAACAAACAATTCGCAACTAAATTCGTTCACTGATGATGGCTTATCGAGATCGGCCAATGTCCAGAATTGTGACGGAAATAGAAACTGTTTTTTGGTTGGCAATTCCAATCCGTTCGGGCAGCCGGGGGACACAAATATACCACACAAATGTGCTCGCGATTTGTGCATCTGATAGCGCAGCAGAGTTGCATGCATTTCGACACTCGCCATCACGTACTGCATAGATACATTAGCTCTGCGAACAACTACGACTGGTACACAGCCCGTTTCAAGGCGTTTGCCCATATTGAAATGCCTTCAACATATGGGCTCGAATATGCGGTGTAGTATGGCGATTTAACTGTGCAAAATCCACCCAAAAACGGAGAGCGGTCGGTATGGCAGTGTGTGGGGCATATGGAAACATTTTGTGTATAATTTATTTAATTTTGCTACATTTCAATTTTTCGTTGAATATTGTTGGCGCTGAAGGGGTTACCAGTACCCGGTATCGTCTGGCTATCTCTATGTTGTGCCAGATTCGTATCTCTCTAATTAGTCTGACAGAAAATATAATGTTCTCGCGCTCGAGAGATGTTCTGATGAGGAGGGATTTGTGTTTTTTTTGTATGGTTGGAAGGTGAAGGTATTTTTTGCTGCATCCTGGCAGCAAGTTTTGTCGCCAATCTGTGTGCTGCGCCCCGATTTATCTTGCTTTTGCGATCGGAAGCTAGCAACCGCATCCCAGCAGTGCGTCAGTTGGAATACTGGCTTATCGTAAATCGTACATATGAAGAGAATTTATCATCTCGCACTTACGGGGGATTGTGGTGTTACCAGGTAAAGTTTTTTTTTAATTATGAAAAAAATGAGAAACTGTTTTTGTGTCATCTTAACGGGTGATTTTTTTGAGGTTAGGAATTTCATGCATTAGTATTTGACAGATCACGCGGGATTTCAGACATGGTGTCAAAGAGAATGATGCTCAGTATGCTTTGACATTTCATCGTGAATAGACTTACTAACGAGCAACGCTTGCAAATCATTGAATTTTATTACCAAAATCAGTGCCCTAGAAAAGTTGGCAGAAAATCCGCTTTTTTATCGACAAATTTTGTTCAGCGATGAGGCTCATTTCTGGTTGAATGGCTACGTAAATAAGCAAAATTGCCGCATTTGGAGTGAAGAGCAACCAGAAGCCGTTCAAGAACTGCCATGCATCCCGAAAAATGCACTATTTGGTGTGGTTTGTACGCTGGTGGAATCATTGGACCGTATTTTTTCAAAGATGCTGTTGGACGCAACGTTACGGTGAATGGCGATCGCTATCGTTCGATGCTAACAAACTTTTTGTTGCCACAAATGGAAGAACTGAACTTGGTTGACATGTGGTTTCAACAAGATGGCGCTACATGCCACACAGCTCGCGATTCTATGGCCATTTTGAGGGAAAACTTCGGAGAACAATTCATCCCAAGAAATGGACCGGTAAGTTGGCCACCAAGATCATGCGATTTGACGCCTTTAGATTATTTTTTGTGGAACTACGTCAAGTCTAAAGTCTACAGAAATAAGCCAGCAACTATTCCAGCTTTGGAAGACAACATTTCCGAAGAAATTCGGGCTATTCCGGCCGAAATGCTCGAAAAAGTTGCCCAAAATTGGACTTTCTGAATGGACCACCTAAGACGCAGCCGCGGTCAACATTTAAATGAAATTATCTTCAAAAAGTAAATGTCATGGACCAATCTAACGTTTCAAATAAAGAACCGATAAGATTTTGCAAATTTTATGCGTTTGTTTTAAAAAAAAAGTTTTCAAGCTCTTAAAAAATCACCCGTTATAATAGCTTAAGGATCTTTGATAGGGAAATATCTATAATTAGCCGGATTTTGGTTTCTAGTGGATCAAAATATTAGGAGTTAAATTAAATAAGGTCTATAAAAAGATACTGGTAAGCATTTCGGTGTATAAATGGAATGATAGCGTTTGTCTGACCTCATGACCTGTCGAACAGAGCTCTGCTGAATAATTTTTTCCTTCGAAATATAACATCGATGGCTATTTTAGAATTTTGATTTTATCGGGTTCAATGATGAAAACTTTGCAAACGCCATTATCGCTGAGCAGAATGGGCCAAATTCCCTGCACGTTTCGAAAGTGGAACTAAAAATGATTTTCGAATCACTAAAGAAAAATAAATCAGAAGGAGTCGATGGCATATTATCCAGCTAGTTGAAAAATAGCAGTTGTGCATCCCCTCCCGCAAAAGGGAAGGGAAGTTCCAATCCGGAAAATCTCATGTATGGATATGTCTTTTTCCGAGTATCAGCAAGGTATTTGAAAAAGCTCTCAATAGAGTTCTATTCAAGTGAATGGAGGACAAATTTATAATTTCAGCCACAGAGTCTGACTAAAGTTGGACATGATATAATTCACGATGCGTCTAAGTAAGTTTTATATGACAAATGGACCAATGGTAAGATTCAATGCATGGGTGCCTGTTGAGTAGGCTTTTGACTTCTTGCAACCCCTTTGTCTAGTACCTCTAGGGCTACGAGAATGAACTGTCCAAGCCAGTGATCGTTGGGCCACATGTATCCGTTGGCGAGTAAAAATGTAGTAAGGTACCTTGGCACATAGATGGATCAGTGTCTAAATATATTTTAACCAATATTAAGGTGCTTCCCTGGGTAGGAGAGCTTTTAGTCTGGAAAGACGGTTGTTTTCTAGCAGCCGCCTTTATAGCAGAATAAAAATATTTTTCCCACATTAGGCCGATTATTGACTATGGATGCTTTTTGTAGATCAACATTGCATCATCACTAATGAATTTCGGTTGTTTGACAGATAGTGTCTTTGTACCTGTATTGAACTTCACGGAACATCAGAGACTGGATGGATTACTTTTTAACTAAGCTGATTACAGTTAGTTCATTGGAAAAGCGATGAACTCGACTAATATGCAATTTTCGGAGCTAACAGCCTGAGCACGCTTTTCATCAAATTCATCCCGCCCAGACAGTCGAGGACTGATACAGGATAGATCGGCAATTCTTTTGATCTGCCACGTTAACAGCAAAACTGTGTCATAATCGCAGGGGGCGAAAAAAAGTGCCACCGGTTCAGTATTGACCAGTGCCAATACGGCACCATAGGTAGTTTTTGATCAGGTCTAACAGTTTTAGTGGCTCTATGCTAGCCGATTTTTGCAGTCGACCTTATAATTTCCTATGCTCGATTAACATAGTTTTAAAACAGTTAAGGCTAAGACCAGACCTTAACCCACAGTAGAGTTAAGGTCATTTTGTTTTGCGCGCTACGCATAACGAAATCTTTCTTGATTGAATCACTCCCTCGAACTCTTGAATAGATTTTAGGAATCTTCGGGAAGACCAATGTTGTCCATACATTCTGTATGGCCCTTTTATCTTAAAGTTCCGAAAAAATATTTTTTTTTATTTTTATTATGTCTATGTCGTTATATCAATCTCTCCAATGCAGACATTTCCCAAAGGTGTCTTTAACTGCTTTAAGAGCTGTTCAGGCTTTTGTTTAGAGTTTTTCGTTTTCTTTTTTCAATAAGTGTTTTGCTACTTTATAAACTTCTTAGTCCTAGGAAACAGGGATTGGCAAGTGCAGTTCTTTGCTTGATTTCTAACGAGGAGATGGTATTGGATATTATATGTGATTCCAGAAAAACAAAGTTCTTAACAATCTCCAAATTGTCTCTGCCAATAGTTATGTTTTCGGCAATTCCTTGATATAGTTTCCCCTTCGTTTTTTCCAGAAATGCATCGTTGAATGCGCAACCCTTATTAGCGGATCAAGAAACAGTTCCCTGAGCTCTGACACTGCTAGTAATTTTCATGACGTATTGGTTTATGCTTGCAGTTACAACAGACTTGAAAATTTTGCCTCTAGAATTAATATTTGGGTTTCTAACATACTTAATATTAAAGGACCCTTTTCAACCTTTTTTGAATTAAATTTAAACATCGAAAACTTCTGTACATAATATTTTATCGATTGAAGTCTTCTCTGTCCTTTTTTAACTTTTAACAAAAGGTTTCAGATATTCACATAATATGGCAGGGAATGTATTGTAGGTGTTTTTTGGAGGACAGTTAGGAGGAATTTTGTACTACAGAAAAAGGATGCTTGAGTTCCAATCTTAAGGCATACTTTCTTCCGATCAAATATACAAAATGAATTTGTAGGCTCACCTAATCCAGCTCCTTTGATCGATCTATATATAGTTCATTGAGGCCAGCAGTTTTATTGTCTTCAGCTTTGGGTCTTAGTATAGTTTACTTTGGTTATGTCAGATTTAAGGAGGCTTTATTTTTTCATACGATACAGCAAATTTTTTCGAAATTTTTAGTTATAGGTATGTATATTAAAATTCCTCAATTTTAGCAATTTGCAGAAAATAAGAATTTTATTAAATTAACTCGTTAATTTCTTCCTCATAGGTATTTTCAATGACCAAGCTAACTCAATTTCTCTTAATTCAATGCTTCAATAAAAAAAATATATGAAAACATTTTCTCTTCCATTAAAAACATTTCTGGCAATACCTTTCATTATCTTCTCTTCTACTAAACATCTTCTTTCTTTTTCTATCATTTGTGCTGCAATTTTCCATCTACCATACGAAATGTCGCGAATTGCGAGAATTGCAACAAATGACGGCGGCTTGTTTGATTTGCCTCACAAAAGACAATTGTCTTATTGAAATTCCTCAAGCATCTGTGCAACAACGCTTGCAACCTAGAGCTGGCTATTTGCATATTATATCAACACACTCAACAACAACAGATACACCTCACTATGTGTCGAACGAGTAAAGTATCTATCGATGGAAAATCAAATTGAATGCCCCTTCCCATCAGAGCAGCAGCAGCAACGTTATGGGATTCCAAGTTCTAAGCTATTGTATATTGTTGATGTCATCAGGTGATGAATTAATTACAAATTAATAGCAGCGGGTGGTTAAATAAATACCAGGGAGGCAGGGCCACCTCCCACAGAGTTACTAAGTATTTAATTCCATCACGAAGAAAGTGTCTGTATAGCAATGTGAGGGTAGATTTGGACAAACCACTTTATTTCCTGCTGTGATTAGGCAAGGACATATCTTTAACCGTTTTCCTTCTACCTCTACCTGCTTTATAATATGCCATGTCCATGTACAGGAGACCGTGGTCATTCGTCCTGGCATGGCGTCAGGATCAGGATGACAAATGACAAGGTGTTTTATTATATTTGCTTTCTTTTTGTGTCTGGCATTGGACTTTAGTTTTTCCGTGAAGGAAGATACTTTCTTTTGTACTTTGTGTGTGGGATAATGACCATGGCATTGTGTCATCTGAAGGAATCCGATTTGGACTGGCGCCTGCTCTAACGATCCGGAGGGATTTGGTGTGCGCACATGCAATTTTTTTTTTTTTTGCTGGGCAATTCTCATTCAAGTGAGGATTGTGTATTGAAATTTTATGATGCGATTCATTTTTAGTTTAAGGTGAGGGTGATCGACCGATGAAATAACCCAGAAGCGTTCTTCTATCTGTCGGAATTGAATATTTTGGCAAAGCTGTCCATGGAATAAGATGTTATGAGACACACGCGTCAGGCGTTACGGTCAATTAGATCGGCTTTGCTTGGGGAAGCGTATGTTAAATGAGATGGGCGTGAGTTGATGTGAAATATTCGAAAAAATTACAAAATTTTGAAAAAAGACATAGTTTTTGTTTGATGAACCCATTGGAAAATATTGTGAAGAAGCGCAAATCCGTTGCACTATGAGAACGTTTTTTTTCTGAGAAGCTAGTAGCTTTAATTCAATACTACCTGTTTGTTGAGGGATCTCTAGATAAGAACATTGTCTTTGTCGGAGAAAAGAGTGTTATCCTCAAGGCGCCCCAGAACTGGGCCTTCAATTTGGCTCATCTTGTATTGGAACATGAAGCAGCTACTCAAAAGGGTCCAACTGATAGAAAAGATTTCGCAAACGATTAAGTCTGAACTGTTGAAGTCTAACAAAAATAGGTCTGAGTTCATTGGCCCAACAGATACCTGGTAAGTCTTCGGCTAAGCCAGATGGGAAAAAGGAGTCGTTTAGGCATGAACTCTAATTCATCATTACCATCGGTGTGGTATTGAAGATCTCAGAATTTGTGTTCGAAAGTTAGCCCATTAATGAGATATCAGAAAATAAAGAAGGAATAGTGGGAATTCCATTGAAAGTTTAACTTTTTTCTTGCAATATCTGAAGATGTCCGTCACAGGCTATATCAAGCGCTTGGGCAGGGCTTTGAAGTTTAAGCAGAGCTGTGACTCATAAAAGTGAAATGAAATACGATTTAAAATTTCATTCACGTTGAAAAGCGTAAGTGGAACCGGAAAGAAAATTCTGAATCGAAATATCTTTCTTCCAAAAGTCTCTTCGCGGGGCCAAACCTAAAGGCTTAGACTATGCAGATTTTTGTAAGGAGATTGAGGCTAGCGCCTATTTAGAAATTATAATCGATGGAATTGACAATTGCTACTATTTTGTTAAATATATTTACGGAATCGACTATCTCATTAGTTCCCCAATTTGAACCGGGGATAGAGTAGGCCAAAGGTCTTGGTGTGATTGCAGTAAAAGGCTTCTAGAGCAACAGGTAGCCTTAACCACAGACAAAGCCGTTTCTCGGATTAAGGTTTCCATTATGTGCACTAAGCAAATTATTTTTTTTTTATTTTTATTATTTAAAAAATTTAAACTTTATTTTAAGTTTTTTTTTTTAATTTTCGAAGTTTTGTATTTTCACCAGAAAAATTATTTATTTTACCTACAAACTGCACGAATGGCATATTTTGATATTTGCATTTGGGCAGGGAGATTGTAGAGGGGCTCATGCTTTCGCGTACCTTCAGTGGCGTGGCGTCCATATAACCTACCAAGTTACCTTTTGATATTAAACTTTCCAACAATGTTTATTGGAACTACGAATAACATGAATTCTTACAAATCATAATTATTATGTTTTTACGAATTACACCTGCAAATGCAACATTCTACCCGAGTTGTATAATATAGAATGGCGTTCGACAAAATGGTCCTTCTACTTGAAGTATTTGAAAGCATCTCATCTTTCGTGGAAGTGACGAAATTTGACCACACAGATCTCGTGATTTGGGCCGGTTTGACTTCGTCTTGCAGTCTTTTCTAGAGTCGCAGATCTATCCAGGCCTAAAACAGGCTATCGCTTTATTAAGGTCGATAAATGGGGCAATATTGAAATATTGAACCTCTTGAATCCCGGGCAAATAATTTCATAAAGGTTGTTTTTTTACACGTGTGGTTTTTAAGAAGAAATAAAACGCATATAATTTAATGCAATAGCCAATAATTTAAGCTTTATTATAAAGAAAAGGGTTTGTCATTATGTTTAAAAATGATTTTGGACAAATGGCGGCTGGATCGAATAAATTCCAGCCAAGAGGCCCAATTTTCGACCACTTTTTGCAGCAATTGGAGCCGTATGTCAGCAATAACGCGGGAATGTTGTCAGTCTATTTGTTAAAATGCCAAACAAAACTAAGCATAAATCAAGTGACAGCTGTCAAAACGACCGCCAGTTAAAATAGTGTTGCCAACTTAAGGTTCTATACCTGTAAAAAAACAAAAAAAAAACTAAAAAAATGTTAAATTTGCCATATATTGGCAATGACGCGGCGAATGTTGTCAGTCTATTCATGTTGAAAACGCAAACCAAACTGAACATAAATCAAGTGACAGCTGTCAAAAAGACCAAATCCGAAAAAAGTATTGCCAGATTGAAAACCACACGTCTAAAAAACACTTTTTGTAAACCTCTTTCAAGTGAATAAAAAAGAGAATTTTCTTTGTAATACCATACGCACAGCTTGGTTTTTTTATTAGAAAATCTATTTCTAGATATGGCTTTTATTTTGTAGTTTCTTCACATAGACCTGCGACTTCAAGACACTCCACAAGAAAAAGCCTAGTGAGGTCAAAGAACATGACCTTGGTGGCCAATTCACGTCACTTCTTCGAGAAATAACCTTACCTTCAAAATTACTATTTACTATTCTTTAATTCCATCTTTATAGACATAAATGCAAAAATAGTTACCCTCAGTACTTTTAAACTTCCCAAAAAAACCCATTACCCTAAACAAATGTTCCTAATAAATATCCCAAAAAAAAAAAACAAGATCCCTTAAGGCACATAACACAGTCATCTAATGAAGTCCCACAAAAACTTATCCAATAAATAATGTAACTGTCCATGAAAAAGAAAACAATTTCAGGTCTCAAAATTGCGTAGGATACGGTAACTTTTTTCGTCCATTCATTACCTTTAACTTCTATACACACTGACATGTAAATTTGACTTTTTGCCCCAAAAAAAAAAAATATTGAATAAAAACTTCGCCCCAGCATTAAGTGCTAAAAAGTCCCAAAACCAAACCTTCCCTCAAGGTTTAAAAATGAAAAAAGCCCATCATTGTATCACCAAAGGACATTAAATAATTTCATTATCCATGCATCCCCCTGGAAATAAAAAAAAACACCCAAAACGAGATAAAAATTACCCACTTAATTCATATTTAAAGTGTGAGCTGATGGCGGCTTTTGGCTTTTCACAAGAAGTGTCAACTAATTCATCAATCCCCCGCACGCTTTTCCAAGATCCGGTGATGTAATGCAACCATCATAAGAACAACAACAAAATTACAATCTAAAAGCGGAAAAGGGATGAAATTGAATTTACCTTCCATGCCAGTGAACCGTGTATACATATAACTTTCTATTCTAACTTTTCATACACCAACCCTCCCATAGCCCCTTCTCGATTTATGATATTCATATGCGGAGTTCGAAATCTGGCAAATCTCATTTATTTAATCTACCGTCGATGTCGACGTCGTCGTCGTGTGTTTATCGCGTATCGGCAGACTGCATCCGTCCACAATGTGTATGTGAATGGATGACTTTATACTCTATGGAGCTGGCAGGATTATGTCGAACCTATAAACCTCCTTTCCCAAGCATTATTTCCCAATCAGCGACAACAAAAGATGTGAAAATAACACAGCAGCAGTATAGAGATAGATTGAGGTCCTGGCAGGATAAAGTGGGTATAATTTCATTTCAAGAGTCACCGAAGATATCACCCAGTTCGGGATGCGAGGGAGAGAAATGGTGTGTAAAATCGCTTAAGTATTTAACGAGGGCTGAAAATCTTCGATTCCGCTTAGATAGTTGGTTTTCCCTTTTTTTTTGCTTAAATTTGTAAGGACTTTGATGTGCGGGGGAAGACCAGTCGTCCAGGATGATGAGCTTGTAATATTTCCTTTCGTTTATTAGCCTGCTAGTGTGACATCGTATATCTTGTTCTACATAAGTCGGTGGGTGGTGGACTGGACACACATACATAGTTCACTCTGTGTGATGCCGGAAATCCGAGGATCATTAAGAATCCCCTTTTACAACAAATTTCGTCTTATCTTACGAATTCTGTTTTATTTATTTGAAAGTTTATGCATCCCCCTTCCCGTTATTAGGTGTTAGAATCAAAGGATTTAGACTTATAGATATAGATACTTACATTATGGAGTTTGTAGTAAAGACCGCAGGCGTTGCATACTGGTTCACCGCTAGCGTTCCGCCGCCAAAGAGTTGTTGTTGTGGTTTTGCAATTCGCACACGATGTCCCCGCTCGCTTGGCCGCGCTCTGCAATGACTGCAAAGTCAAAAATTGAAATTGGAAATTAGTATGATAAAAGTTCCAGGGGGTTCTTAAAAAAAAAAAACAAAACGATAAAAAAGATTGAGTGTTGTTTGGTGGAAAGCACCATTTTTTTTTTATTTGTGAGGGAAGTTACAGAGAGGAAGGAAGAAAATGATGAACATAAGTTTGGAGAAAGATGAATTGAAAAAAAAACAAAGAAACAGAAACACTCGAAGTCGGAGATAGTATGCTTTAGAATTGGTCAATGAGACGAGCTTTTAAGTTCGAGCTTTTAAGTGTTAATTAGATTTTAAAATTAGAAAGTTTAAAAAACCTTTAATAAATGGAAAGTTGGAACCTGATTTCGGAGATCTCTCTAATGAAGATCTCTTTAAGAGATCCTTGAACACTTAGCCTTTAGTTAGTATCATTTTAAGGCTAGCTGCCTCAGTGATATTTTTTATTTAATCGCAGATTTAGTTAGTATCATTTTAAGGCTAGCTGCCTCAGTGATATTTTTTTATTTAATCGCAGGAATGCAAAACAGATGCATTCCTAATTTTTCTGCGATTGAATACAAAATATCGCTGAGGCAGCTAGCCTTAAAATGATACTTACTAAAGGCTAAGTGTTCTAGGATCTCTTAAAGAGATCTCCATTAAGGAATGCATATTGAACAAAGTTTTGTAAAGCCATACTACAGAACCCTTAGAGCCTTTATTCTAACATGAAGACTTTTGAAAGACTAAAAACATCTATGTTCGCAGTGGATTAAGTCCAAGTTGTCTACCTGGGCCTCCGATATCAAATCAGGAATAAACATGCACCAGCGTTGAAATCAAACCAAGAATAACTCTAGCCAATAGCTGTTTCAAATGGCTTCGAAGGCAATTGAATCGCAAAGTGTTCGGGAAACTTAATTGTCTTTTTATGAGACACCTACCATCCCAGTCCAACAGTATTGTGCAAAAGCATGGTCATTCTCTATAGTTGTAGAGAGAAACAGACCTAGCCAAAAGAGTACAAGCCTAACTCCTCTGAATAGAAGCGAAATAATACCATCATGCTTCATCCATAGGACCAAAGTTCATCCAAATCCGTCAAGACATGACGGCGGAACAAACACAAAAGATACAATCTTTCACACTTAGGATCACATTAAGTATTCCCAAATCGTTCATACTGATCTTTTCTGCATTAACTGCACCGATTTGTTGGGAATCCATTTAAACTAATCAAAGGCTTCTTTATATCTTATAAAAAATGCAATGCATATTTAATATTCACACAAAAAACTTAAACTCCAGTCAAATAAAAAATTCCTCATCGAGATCCATTGATCATGCATTTTCTGTCCAAAATATAGAAAAAAAAAACCAAAAAAAACGATTGTCACTCCAAATGACAAAGATGAATGAATTAGCTGTCAAATAACCCAACAAACACCCGCAAAATGCCTGCAAGAACCAACCAACACAAAAAAAATGCAATCCCCACACGATATGTCTAAAGAGTTTGTGCTTTTGATCGATTTTAGGAAGTCCATTCTTAGGTTCCACTTATAACATTCTGTCACTGAAGTACCATTCCAACACCAAGTTCAAAATTATTGTTTTTTTTAATTTTATTTTACGAACCAAAAACCTTTTTTTTTTTAGTCCACAAGTCTGAACCATTATCATCAACAACACAGCCTTTTGCGATCATGTCTGACGTTGATTTTTAATTGATGTTTTTCCAATCGTTTTGTATAGGTGTTTGTGTATCAGGCAGCGAACTGTGGATTCCCGCAGGCGCAACGAATCCAAATCCCGAGGCAATCTCAAATTAAGGTGTAAAATGAAAAATAAAATGTTTCCATTAAATGAGAATCCCTAAGAAAGAGTTGAGACATTACACACACGATCAACCTTCGTCTGTTCCTTGATGATGTCCATCGTCCCGTGGTTGTTCCTGTTCATTTGTTGTGTTAACGATGTTGTAACATTTTGCTCATTTCATTTGGATTGCATTGGAATAAAACGATGAAATAAAAATTAATTTATACACCCACAAGCCAAAATGTATTCCCGTTTATTTGAATATGGATGAGTCCTTTTCGTTAGGATGGATAATGCTGTGGAAGTGGAGTGTGTTTTATTCCAGGTATCGCCCAGAACAAGAACACAACAACTGTAATTATTCGACCTGAAGTATAAATTAAGACGTTTACCATGACATTTCAGTTGGCACACATTTTCTGGCGTTTTTTTTCTCCAGTAATTTTGTGAGGAAGTAGGAGGGATAATAAGAGGGAAGTTGTTTAATTACATTTAAGGATTCTATATAGAAAGACTGTCCACAAGCGGTGGAGTGCGATAAACATAGTTGCCTTGTTGTTGAGTATTTAATGCCGGTTAACTAAACTGCTAAGTCAAATGAAGAAGCAAGGCGAAAGAGCAATTTAGGTCATAGTGGGACGGGCGCGCCGCCGAAGAAGCTCCTTGGGATCTTAAGCTATCAATATTAATTCACTTAGATAATTGGAATTGAATGAAAAGCCAATTTGTTCCAATTTTTGCAAGACTTCTGACTAGATGTGGGACGCGTTGCATATTCAAAAAAGCGGATCGGTTCCACACGACCTGCACTCTTAAAATTAGGACGCACTGAAGTCAATTGATCAAAGAAAATTGAAGACTGTAGGTATATTAATTTATTTTTATTCGACTAGAGAATTTCACCAGAAATTAATAAGATTTTGAGAACAAATTATTACAATAACTTTCTGCGCCTTAAAACCCAGAAAACAACAGATAACCGATCAACATGTATCAATAGATTCAAAGGAAGCCGTCTTGAATGATGACTTCCTTATAATTGAAGATCCGCTGGAGACATTGGGAGCTGATTTTCATCAAGTATACAAGGTCAATTCTAGCATTCGAACGAACTACGACCTGGAGCACAGAGTCTTATTTCAACAACTCTACCTTCTGAATGACGTTGTGCAATCGCAGTCCAAAAATTGCGGTTTCAACCTGCCAAATAAAGATTTTTTGTCAAATGCCATAATTGCCGAGCAAAAAGGGCCTAGTTCCTTTTTTATTACCCAGATAGATCTCCTAGCTTATCTTCAATTCATTGAAGAATAAGAAATCTCCAGGTACCTAGCGTTAAGAGCCATTGACATTTATGCCACACAGAGGACAACTTCGATCCAGCTTAACTTCCAGAAATTGCGGAGACAGTTCTATTTCGGAACCATTCGGTTAAAGAACTCAGATATCTTTAACAGCATGACTTCGTCAAGATTCAGAGATACTACTGCGATGAATGTAAGTTGAAATTTTAATTTCCAGAAATCGGGGAGACAGTTCTGTTACGGAACCATTCTGTTGAAGAAATCAGAATTATTTAACATCATGACTTCGACAAGATTCTACGATACTGCGATTAATGGAAGTTAGAAATCAACATACAGAAATAGCAGATACACTTCTGTTTCGGAACCATTTGGTTGAAGAACTCGGAATTCTGTAACAGCATTACCTCGACAATATTCAGTGATATTGCGATGAATTAAAGTTAAAAGTCCACTTCCAGAAATCACGGAGACAGTTCTATTGTATTTTGGACCGCTTTGGTTGAAGAACTCGGAATTCTTTAATACCATGGCTTCGACAAGATTCAGCGATACTGCGATGCATCGAATTTAAAAGTCAACATACAGAAATCGCGGAGACAGTTCTGTTTCAGACCCCTTTGGTTGAAGAACTCAGTATTCTTTAACAGCAAGACTCCGACAAGATTCAGCGATACTGATGAATAGAAGTTATAAGTCCACATCCAGAAATCGCGGAAAAAATTTAGTTTTGAACCCCTTTGGCTGGCGCCTGCAAGAATTGTTGCAAGAATGTCATCGTTTAACATCACGGAAATCAGCAATTTACGAATGAGAATTCGGATGTTCGAGACGTACAGTACGCAGTGTCCACGGTACTGTCTTGGACCTCGAAAAAAGGGCTCAGAATCAAACGAAAGGATTACTTAGTTATTAAGCTTGTTCGGCATCGCATTCTTCGCCCATTTGTAAGATTTTTTGAACGTTTTATCTGAACTATGAATATTTTGAAAGTGTATGCTTGAACAGTTTTTTTTACGCCGGAGGTATTCCTCCATCTTATGATATTTGTGGGCTTGTTCAGGATAGGTTCATGGTTGGCTTTTTACGACGTCACTTGAAAAACCATGGATCGGTAGCTTTTTTAGAGTCGTGAAATCTTCCTAGATAGAGAAGGGCTGAGTCCAAATTGGACAAAAGAAATCGGGTGGAAGAATCAGTTTTTATAGCTTCAATCTATATACTTGATGTCAATTTATGTTTTTGTAAGTTAGATGTAAGTTAGATGTAAGTTAAGCATGCTAGTTTTTATGTTGTGTTTATTTATTACATTGAATTCAATAAAAATTATTGAAAAAAAAACGAAAACAAACACAAAAACTGTCACCATAATTAACAGAAATGTAGAAGTAGATATCTTTAAGATACACAAAAATGCCAAACACTTCTATGTTCATTGCATGACTCTAGATTGAAAAGATTACGCAATACTTTACTTTTTGCTACCTAACTACCTGTAGATACATTTATTTTTAGATTCAGATAGATAAACCTATATCAAGCATTCAATATGTAAGTATCTAACTGCCGACGGAATTCTAACAAAAAAAAAATTCAAAATTTTCTAATTTCGATAACGCTATGTCAACACCATCGGGAAGTTGTCCAAATTCTACCTGTTGTCTTATCAGTTTAAAATTTTCTAACTTCGTCGCCACTTCGATAAGAATCTATAGATACTTTAAGAAGAGAGAAAAATGTCTAACTTCTTGTTGGTTTCAAATTAATTTTTTAAATATTTTTTCGGCCTCAACTTACGAAAATTCCATAAAAACAGAATGTTATCTAATGATTGATAATTCGATACCAAAGTAATCAAATTTTTTTTTGTGATAGGAAACAGAATTTTGTTTTTTAATAGTCCCGGAAAAAAATTGTAATAGTGGCGATGCGATAAGGTTATCACAAATAGCTTCTGCCAAAGTTTTTAATTTTTTTTTTATTTTTGGGACCTATTTTCTATAATTTTGTTGATTGGTGATGAAATAGCTATAACGATTTTTATTACAACGTCTTTATGGGATTCTATTGGTTCAGTATTGGTTTCCAAGAACAAATTGATAACGAGGCTTAATTAGCATAAGGCTATGAGTCGATGATGCCTATTAAGTCGGCTTCGAATTAAATTGTTTTGAAACTTCAGATTGGTTGGAGGTATTTATGGTTTTTCTTAACCAAAAAAAAAAAACATTGATTTTTATGTCCAATTGGTTGCAAAGTTTGAATAAATTAAATATTTAAAATGAAAGAAGAAAAAGTCGATTAAAAATGCAAAACTCTTGGCCAATGAGATAAATTTTGTGCCGACAAAGTAAGAAAAAATACGACAAGAACATGGAAATGAGGCTTTCAAGACACGCTCAAAGCCCAAAGATCCGATATAAACCAGCAGCAGTTAAGACAAAAAGCTAAAAAAAGAAATAACTACAAAATAAATAGAAGATACAAACACGACAACTCTATGGAACAGATAAACACAAACTTAAAGATACAGCAGCAGTATTAAAAAAAAAAGAGAAGATATGGTGTTAAACTTATGTCTTAGCCTTCTGTCCAATCAAAATGGCTGGCTCAAAGGGAATAACATGGCAAGCCAAGCAGCAGTGAGATGTGATATATGCTTTATTGGCTTTTCGGGACGCGGCGGTATCAAAAAGGAAAGATCACCGCCACCGCCGCCGCCACGCCATCAAACGTTGTCGTTCACTGCGGGACTTATTTTGGCTTAAGCTTATTTAACACATCAATATGTTTATAGTTTATTATGGATGTGTACACACCTTTGAGAGCTCATTTGGCTTTCTTCTCACGCCTTGAAAAAAATAAATAAAAATATATAAAAAAAAAGATATATATAGGTAGATACATATATATCTTCAGAGGTAATTAACAACATCATCTTAACAATGAATATTTTTTTCGTTTCTTTTTCTGTCGAGTTTTTAAAATGAATGTATCTTTCAAATACATTTTCCTTACTTTATTTGCCAGAATTTATTTGTAATATAAGAATTATTTTTCGAAGGATCTCATGTTACAAATAAATTAATGGAAGATTATTTAAATTATTTAAAGTCGATAAACTCAATTAGTTTTTTTTATCGAATAAATTGGAGTTTGGTGGTTATTCAGTGTGATATATCGACATTTAATCAATAAAATGATTTTAAATGTCTGATATGGAATAAATAAATAAAAAATATTTATTGTTTTTGCTAACTAATTGCGGTGCAATAAACAAAAAACTACGTTTTTTTTAGATTCATTTATTTTTTTAATTTTTCAACTTAATAAAGAAATATATTTAATGATTTGAAATATTAAGCACGTAATCAATTGGTAAGTCATGCGGATCCATCTTTTGAGTATCTTTCCTTTTTGGCAACTTTTTGCTGCCCATCTCAAAAAATACGAATCCATATTTTTAACTACTGGCTTCGTGCAAATGAAGGTGAATAACTAGCTATATCGTCAACTGATATTGATATTTCGAATTCAAGAAATTTTTTCCAAATGGAACGGTGAGTTAACTATTGAGAACTATTATTTTTATTATCCACAATAAAATCTTCCATTGTACAGCCAAAGACGGCAAAATCTTCTTCTAACTTAATAAATAAGTTTAACTCTTTTTGAATATGATTCACCTTAAATTTTGTGGAAAATCTTTTATAAGTTCAGCTGAATATTGCAAAAAATGCGAATTGACGAATGACAATAAGTACAAATAAGCCAGAAAGAAACGACATTTTGTTACTAGGCCAAAGGCCAATGACATCTATTTGGCCGCTTCAGTCTTGAGAACACATTAGTGGGATATTAGTAGATCCTACTGATTTCATAAAAAACACACCTTTTTAGAAATTTATGGGGTAAACCATTTGAGCCAGCCGAATGAAAAATGATGTTTTTTCTAGTTTGGAACTAGAAACTAGCTATGCGTCACTATCGAGGAAGCATAGTGACCAGTTAAAGATCTTGCTTATAAAGTTAACCTATTAAACAGTCTGTTCAAAATGCGAAAACTCAGGAAAAGAAGAGTGTTCACTGAAATTGAGAATGCGACAGATTGATACGCCTCATGATACACAGAAATACAAGGTATGCTCGTAAAGGCATACAAATCGCCATCTTGATATTTTATGACGTCACAATCCTATTTTATTATTTTTATATTTATTAAGTGAATATTATTTTTTTAAATTGAAGGTTTAAACGTTTTGTTTTATAATTATAAGAACAATAAACATAAAAAAAATAACAAAATCGGCAAATCAATACATTTATTTACAGCCTCTAAAAACAAAAATCAGAAAAATGTGACGTCACACGCAAAATCAGCCAAAGTGAGCATACCTTGTATTTCTGTGTATCATGCATACGCACATTAACGATCATAAGATTATTTATCATCTTTTTATTATAATAATATTTTAACTATGTGTCTGTAAGGCACAATGCCTTTTAGAATGCAACTGGATGTTACACGACACTAGTTAGAAGAATTAGGAATGAATAAATTATCGAGAATTAGGTGACTATTTTCTCACATAAAACCCACGGACGGCTCTAGCTTGCACTAGGAGTTAGAAAAATTGCTTCCGAAACTGAGAGTCTAACTCACTATCTCTCGCTTAGGAAGCAAACATCTTATGTTCTCCACCACTATTATATCGTTTTTAAGCCCTTAAAATGTTTGAACACCGTACGATCATTAGGGTGATGAGGAGGGATGAACGAGGAGACACCGATGCACATTAGTTTTGAAGTTCTGCATATTAAAATTGGAGGGAAAAACAGTGCATGGCAAAGCGTTCCACATTCGTGTGGTGTAACTTAAGAAAGAATCTTTATACTTAACAATACAAATGTAAACTGATGAGCATTCCTAGAGGTGCGAGTATTACGGTTTAATCGTTTCAGCCAAGGAACGCATCAGCTGTCTATTTCACTATATAAAGCAGTAATAGCTATAAAATAACGAATGGCACGAAACATTACGGGGGCGATGCTCAAGAGATGTAAGTGTTTCTATTATTGTTCGGTCGCCTATTATTTTCAAAGCTCTTTTTTAAATTTTATCTAGAAAACTCAAGTGGGTTATGGGAGCGAATAACTGCCCAAATGTGGGATTACTCGTGTTTATGCTTTATATACTTTAGCCAAATTAGACAGGGTGAAAAACTTCTTGTATCTTCGAATGAAACCTAAACACCTCGCAACATTCTTGGTGACGTCAAATACGTGATCCTTCCACAAGAGGTGGTTTGTAATGCACATACCGAAAACTGAGAGGTGATCGGTTTCTTCGATGCAAGTTCCACTCATTGTATTGCCCCGTGGCTTAGTAGTTAGTGTGTCGGGCTGCTAAGAGAATGAGCCTGGGTTCGAGTCCAGCTCATAGCCACCTTCTTTTCCAGGGTACTGCGTCTTGCGAGGAACTGACAAAACCTCCATCAAGAGTAAAATTTTTCTCGAAAAAGTGCATCTCATGTAGCCGTCGGACTCGCCTGTAGATCCTTTCCATTCTTGCAGATTAACATCACACATACAGGGATGGTTGAGAGTATAAGTCACTAGGCCTTTGCTTCTTAAGGAGCTGTCGCACCAATATATTTATTTATTTTTAAGTGGATAGTGGCATTTTATTTATTTTTTCGCTTTAACGACAAAACAAAACATTGAAATTTTGAAGCATTACATTCTAAGCCATTTCTTATTTTGTTGCGATTTCCTTTGACTAAACCCACCAATATATTAAGTGCTCGTTGCATTGATAAAGGATCTTCTCTTATGATAATTCATTTACTTTGGGGTGAGTCACCTTTCACCTAACTCTACTGGGTTCTTCCTTACATAATATAGATAATATTCTAATGTAACAATCACATTATTTTATTTTTATTTTGCAGTGCTTGCATATAGGGTATAACGTATAGGTAACCCAAAAGTCGTCCAGTTCGTTATGTTATCGGACGTAGCGTTTTCGTTGCCCTCTGATTGATCGGGATGATACAAGTATGTCCGTACCATCAGCAATTGTGGCTTTTAAACCAGGAACGATACGGGACCAAAAACACTTCCTTGTGGACCATCAGCATTTATTTCCGTAAATTCTGAATACATACTCCGTTCTTTCCGAAAAGTCTATTTTGTAAGTTGGGAGACATCAATAGGATTTTGAATTAAGTTTTTGTTCTGAATTATAAACCTAATTAGTAAACAGGGTTTCACATTTGTACTATCTTAGCTTTAATAACTTAATCTCTTCCTTTTTTCATGCGTATCTACACACACAACTAAACAAACTTATCATACCTTTCCCCATAAAAACGAACAATTACCAATCCCTGATAACATAGTCTCCAAAATGCATTTTCTAACAATGTAAGAGCTATCTGTCCACAAATAAATTGTTTAAAACACTCAACATCCTTCATACATATGTTCAATTCATTAAAAAGTAGTTCAAAGTTTTACCAGAAACCCATTCCTATCTCAAATCAAAGAAACCCCCTCTAAAAGCTGGTGTAAACTTTGTTCAAAATTCTTTTTCCGCAAATCCCGTCGGCAACCCGACACAGATTCACACACAATATCTACACAAACACACCCACAGTTTATCTCAAATATATACTATAGAAAAAAAAGGGGAAACCTTTAGATACATCTATGTTTCTATGGCATACCTTTACCCTCGTATATATCTAATATCTTTTAGTAGAATATTTATATGCCAAAAGCAAGTAGCAATGCCCTTTGCAATCTTTTTCATCTTAACTTCAAGCATCTCTTCTGTACTTTTCTTTGATTCTAATATGTTTGCCAGATAAGGCACGCAAGATAAAAGATTGTCTGCGCAAAATAGTCTCATCGTCTTGGCGGACCTGGATCTGGTGATGGCGATGGCGATGGTGCGGTGGTGAGTTTGGTGGAGTAATGGTTGTCTTTTGAGGTTTCATACAATAAGGGATGTTGACTGAGGATGGGGTTGGTGGCGATGATGGTCGTCCTTTCGACATTAGAGCATCTTTATGCGCATAACCCAAGAGTTGAGAGTGGAGCTGGGAAATATAATATAATTCCATCTCATTATAAGGACACCCCACATACAATCAACTCACAGAAATTCCGTCGTTCTATAGACGGAACTAGGATGAACGAATCTAACAACAACAAAAAACCAGAACCGAACCATATCAAAGACAAAGGCAAACCTCCTCTCAGAAGAGGATGAGTAAAGGTACAGTATATCCTTTACCAAGAGGTGCACAAAATGGGGTGGTCTATATATATATTTAAACACACAGGAGTGCGTCTTTGAAATTGTACAAACAGAGGAAAAAATTGAAAAAAAAAACAAAACAAGGACGAAAATTTCCCCAGGGCGTGGTAAATAATGTTCGTTGTCGTTGCTAAGGATGCTTACGAGCACATTCCGGCGGGTTGCTAGGGTGCCTTATTTGAGTCATATGATTGGTCGATATATTCACCCCGAATACCAACAGTACTTTCTCTACACTTACTGTGTGTGCTCCCTTCGTTGGTGTCCTGTCCTGTGTGTACAGAACGATATTTAATTTATTGTCTCTCTTTCTCCGTCATTGTTTTGTTGTTTTTTCAAGTCCTCATTGTAGGTAACGTAGTCATGTTTGTATATGAATTGGATATACATATTTCAAAGTGCAGTGCGAAATCAGGACAAACCCAACCGTATCCAGCGAACAATCTTTGGATAAATAGAAAAAAATAAGAGCCTCCAAGGGGAACCTTTTAAGTTAAAGAATTTCACACAAACTTCTGTTCACTAAGGATATGCAGAATACGAAAGGAAACAAAATCAATACACCCTCCATATGGCGCAGGGCAATAATAAAGGCTCAATTTTCTGATTACCTATTCCATCCTTAAAGAGTTAGGAGACGGGACTTCGTTTTTTAGGTTGTTATGTTAAAACTAAATAAGAATCCATCAATATTCTTCGATCGTGGGAATTTCTCAAGGAATCGTTTTTTTTGGTTAAGGATCCACCTAGTTGAAACGATATTTTCAATCTGATGCTGGAGGAAGGTTTGGTGGGTTGTAACGTGAAAATATTAGGAAGGCAAGGTTGGATCACCCTCTTCCGTGGTTACCCAAAGGCTGCGAGGAGACGATTTGAGGAACTCCGGGACAATCATCTGCATTTGCACTTTGTATCGACAACGAGGTTGAGATGCTGATGATGATGATGACGACGATGTAGAACGATGTTGATGATGACGATGTCGACGACGACGACGACGAGGATGACGACGATGAAGATGCACAAAACGTTTTTTTTTTTTTTGTTCATTGTGCGTGTGTTTGTGCTGATCAATTAAAAAGTTAACGATATCTGAAATTAGAGTTTACAAAAGATGCAACAACAACAACAAAGTATCTGTCTTTTATTTTTGTATACCTAGTCGAGCATCTCGAGAAGTTGGGCGTGCCAATAACATAATGAACAAGGCAGGATGTTTTTTTTTTGCATTGTTGTTGTTGATTTTTTTTAGTCTTGTTGGAGTATCTTTTGCTTTGGGCTTTGGAACTTGGATTTTAGTAGTTGGATTGAGGTTGAGGTTGCTCTTGCTGAGAGAGAATGCAAGCATAGTTTGCATTTTGTACAAGCAGGGTCTTTTAAAAGTGTATATCCAGTGGTATCTATACTACCTAGAGGTTGGATTTTTAATCAGTTACCGTACCGACCACTTTTTTTTTATTTAGTATTTAACAGATGTGGTTTAAACATTAGCACATCATCGTCGAACTAAATACAAAACACATGACGGAGGAATCTGGAGCTTGATAGAAGATTATCATATCGACATCCGTGGACATGATGCCAGGAATGCCGCAAGGTTGAATACTTGGGACGGTACCTTATCAGTGTTATTTTTTAAGCGATATTAGTGATGTTTATGAAAATAAGTTGGGGTTTTTTAGTAGATGCAGTTATTTAGCCCTTAAGGCATTCTAGATTTACAACACAAAGTATCGGTTTTTTCTTTTTAGTGGTTTTCCCTAGTTTATTCAACTCTCTTCTTATTCTTCTATTTGAACAGAATTATATAGGTGAATCTTCAGCAAGAATTTTTGATTTCAAGGAAGAATTCCATTAAAACCCATCCTAAACGTTTTTCATTTAATTGGATTCTTTTAATAATTTGACATAAGTTGAAACACCTATGGATCACCCCAAAAAATTATAAAAACTTCAATCTCAAAGGACAACCTCAATCAACATTACCATCAAGCGGAACCTAGAAGTACATAAAGTCAATCAATGCCGCTCATAACTTCATTCCCCGAACCAGACAAAACTAAAAGAAGGAAAGGCAATAAAAAACACGGTCTCGACTATAACTTAGTGTGTGAGCACTATACGAGCTTCCGTTAAGCATGCAAGCGCTTCGATTGTGGTCATCATCAGTCAACTTCTTTAACACCATCAACCGCACCATCATAGCCGAACAACACCCACCAAACGACCGACCGACGACGATGAAGCTACTGTTTTCTTTATATGAAATATCTTTTGGTTTGGGTTTTGAAAGAACAACCCTCTTTATTAGCATGTATCTAGGAACACATAAACTAACACATATATATATTATTCCTTTAACCAGGAGCGACCATACTCCAGCAAGCTTGTGGTCAATTGTTGTTATCGATTAAAATGCATGTTCATGTCTGCAGTAACCACAACCGATATAAAGATACTTAGATATAGATAGATAGATAGATACAACAACGCCATACCGCCCCGTACACAATAGAGCGCATGAAATATGAAAGCAAATCGATAGATACGACACTCTATTCATGAAAAGGAAGGGCAGCAAAAACATCACCAAGAACTGCCAGTTTGGATTTTTCATAAAGCCTATAGATACTTTTGTATCTACAACACTGCTGCGCGGCAAGCAACGAGCTGAGAACGTGTGTTTAGTGACAAATATTAATGACACTTTTCGTGCCTCGTCCGACTCAATTTTAATGTATGCACTCCATTACTTCAGACCTGGAATAGGCTATGGGCCTGGGCCCTACAGAAGAGCACTGTCCTTTCTATAGGTCTTCTTGCCCTTTACTTGTCAAAGTTGTTGGTGGATTTTTTTTTTTTTTTTTTTGAAGCGGCACAAACGAAATGAACATTGGAGAGATACATTAAAACTTTGAATCGTAAAATTCGAATGCGACGCTAATGAATGTAATTGCGTGGCTCCCGCACCACCAATAACCAAACTTATATGTGATATGAGCAACAATAGGCACAGGCCGATTGTTGTTGTTGGGTATTTAATTTGTTGTTGTTCTATGAATTCGATTGAATCATTAATAATTCAATTTACAATTCAATGTGTGTGAAGCCTAATAGTGCCGAAATGACACATTATTCATGCGCGCAACAGACCGGGTGTTTGTGTATATAGGTATTGATGGAAATATTGAAGTGAAGTGTCAAAATTATTTCGAATTCGAATAAACGACCTTTCTGCGTTATTAGGTGTCACAACACCTGTCATGGTTCAATGGAGAAGGAGAAGAGTTATTAGGGCAAAGGAATATGTAGAGATTTATTTTAAATCTAATGTTGTTTATAAATTTTCGAATTCGAAATGAATTTGACAGATGATGGAAGCCAGGTCTTACACATTAGTAAGCTATACTTTTAAAGCAATTTTCTTCGACTTCATTACATTTAAAAGCATAATATGCAATGTCTCAATTAATGCAGTTTGTTTTATTAATCGATTTCGAACATTCATATATTTTCGAAATCGAAATTACAATGAATGTTATCGAAAGCGAGAAAAGCCAATTGTGGCATTTCAAATTCGAACAAAATTGTATTATTAGAGTAACTTGCATTCAATTCCTTTAATGAAATAATTCATAACCTATTGAACACCAATCATTCATAGTTTTTCGAAATCGAAATCACAATCAACGTTATTAAAACCGACAGAAAAAAATAATATTCGAAATGTTATTTGTTTTTGTATTAAGACACTTTAAGCAGATTCTTAATATTAATTAATGTTTTTTGTTTTATTGATTCGGTTGCAACCATTTATATTTTTTCGAAATCAAAATTGCAATGAACGTCATTGAAAACGAGAACAAAATAAATAAAACTAGAACAAATTTCGAACTCGAAAAAAAAAATATTCTTTACAAGCTAAGATTGCTAAGACGAAGGCCCTGGAGTTTTAACTGAGGAAAAGTTTGGAAAAAACATATCAACATGAGAGCCTATAACATTTGAAGCAAGTCTTAATGTTCAGTCGAAAAATCGAAAAGAAGATTTTAGTGAAGCAAAAAACCTGGTTCGAAAAACAGATTTCTTGTTGGAAAACAATTTTTTTTGGACTCTTTAAGATAAGACTACAAACATTTCGATTCTGGTTTTGAATAAAAAAAACTATCGGCGAACTCGAATTTATAGTAATAAACAATTCTCGACAGTAACAGATACTACATTTTGCTTTTCGAGTTCGAAAAAATGAACTTTGAAAAAACAATGTTAAGACAAGGTCGTCGTTTATTTACTGTTTTCGGATATCATTTAAATGAAAACTGTAGAAAAAAATAATCAAGAATACAAAACAAAACTTTTAAATGCATAACGATCACAGAAGTTGTTAAACTAAAACTCTTTAAATGGCGCCCAACAGTAATCAAATAAGTTGATCGAAGGAAGCAAAAATCATATTTCTACCGGTGCACCCGTCACGGTCTTTCAACAATGAAGATCTTCAATGCAAAAAATGTGTCAAAAGAGAACGTCCATCGTCGCCGTTCATTGAATGCAAATAAAACTAATATTGTAGGCAATGTCACAAAACCTGAGCACACCTGCCGATTACTTGCCGATTAATTAATTTGCTGCAAACATGAATTACACAAGGCATCAGCTTTGGCGACTTTGACTGCCTCAACGAATCGATGACCGCATGAATATGCAACATGGCAATATTTATTGTGGGAAAATCACCACTAATTGCATGCATTTACCACAGTATAATGTTAAGGTAAGGTTGCAGCGAAAAGGCTATTCAAGTCTATAAGCACCGGCAGGCAATTGTAGCTGCATCGAGCCGGCCAGTTGCCACCAACAACAAACTCAGTGTTATGGGTGCCTTATTATGACATATTGTCTTGGGACGGGCTGTATTTACTGGACACAAAAGTCACGAGTTTAATTTTTTTCAGGATTGTTGTGATGTTCGTAGGTATCTTACCTAGTTGGCGACAATGAATAGATTGGCGTTTTTTGAGAAGCTTGTTCGTCGCGATCGATAACACAAAAGCGTCACCTTTTTTTGCGATTTTTTTTTCAATTTTTTTTTTCATAAAAAAATTATTTTTTTTTTAAATGCCAAGATGTGATTAATTTGACCGTCACTTGGGTGTTAGTTGAGGAGAGTTCTACTTGAACTTGCCGCTAAATTACAAGAAAAATCGCCATGAGTATGGAGATGGAGAGTTGCGTGTAAATTGACTTTGGGTCATGAAACATGCCGTGGTGACCAAAGGAGAATTGTTTTAGTGTTTTTTTTTGTACATAACACAGCATATTAACCCCGTATTTGCGGCAAAAACGCATATGACAAGTGGATTTTATTTTAATTAAATTTGAAGGGTGTGCTTGTTCTGTCTTTAAAAAAATTATTTCGTAGGAAAAAATTAAGAAAAGAAACAAACACACAAAACTTTAAGGAGATCTAAACTACAGAAAATCGTTGAACATAGTGAAATATAATATTTCAATGTGTCAAATAAAAATCTCAAATAATATAAAATTGAATAAAAATACTTGAAAGAAATGATCTTAAGTTTTAAACTTGAAATACAATTTATTTATTTGAACTTGAGCAAGGCATTTCGACTTCGTACTCTGGCATCTGCTTCACAACTGTCGCTTGTTTGTTTTGTAAATGTCTTTTCTCGTTAAAACAATCAATCTGATTGGATGATAGAACGAGTCATCTCATTGGTGGATTTTTTCTTTTCTCACCTCGAAACTATCGTGCAATATAATTGAATGTGTAACTGAGCCATTACATGGGTAATAATTTAAATTTTACATTTTAACGTGAGTCTTAAATTTTATTAAATTTTAGTAATCCAAAAAAAACATCATCTTATGCCTCAATTATGGTATAGAAATAAGCTTCGGCAAAAGATTTTATTATAATCGGTTCAGCTATTTCGGTTATGATTGAAAATCAACACTTCTAACTTTTTTCAGAGTTCAGATGTGGGTCTTAAAGCTGCTTATTTCGTTTTATTTTTGTTTTTTTTTTCGCACAATGTTAACACAAACTTCAAATCATTACTAAGAAAAAGAACAAAGGAACCGTAAGTCTCACAATAAAATGTCAAATCATCGTTATTAATTCTGTATTCTTATTTTATTTTGTATTTTTTACGAGCACTTCTTTTTGTTTCTTCCTCCCCAAACATCCGCGGTTACTTCATTCATTTAAAAGCAATATTTGTACCTTCACAGCGGCTTCCTACGACATTGACAACATAAGGCATTAAACACAATATGTACCGCAAGGCGCAAAGTTACTTTGCATGTGAAACATGCGGCAAAAACATATTCATGTGGAACCACCCACTACAAAGTGCACCATGCAGAAACCTCGTAGATGTGGCCCACCACCTCCGGCCAAAGGTATGGAAGTTTAAAGAAAAAGAAACACTCAACTATACAATACAGTTCGTTCGTTTGTTATAAGCCGAGGAACCCTAACCAAGTGAGTCAAGGTGAGAGAACCACCATAAACCAAACGGCCAACCTTTATTGTTGTTTTGTTGGTGTTATTGGTTGCTCCATGGTGATTGTTTTAACTTTAATTACAGGTGCCTCTGGCGGAATTTCACAGAACAATATATATATATGTAGGTACGTACCAGAGAAAGAGAGGGGCAAACAAACAAAAAAAGAGTGAATGGGATGCCCCCCGCAGCTACTTTTGGCCATCAAAGTGTCACATAAAAGATACTTTATTAGTGTTTATCGACTTCGCTTAAAGAAATCCAAAGGAATCCCGCAAATTCGCACAAAAGGATCAATGTCACCACCATCAATGAGCGCGCGGCACGAACACAGGCTCCCATCAGCTCAATAGCGTGGCGCGGCCACCAAGCCGACCACAAAATTATATATTTAAAGTGAGCTATAAATTATCATTGAATAAGAAATAAGTCAACGAAATGGCCTTCCCTGATGGCAACCAGGGCAAACTTGAAAGAACCGAGGCCCTGGCACATCACACAGCCGCACACCAGAGTTGCAGCAGTAGTTTGTATGGCAGCAACCAGCTGCCGAACAATGGCGATACGCGTCAACATCGCAGAAAAAAAGAACCAACCAAACCGAAATATGCCATGTAACCTTAAATCAATTCAATTGCCACCCAGTGTTTGTGTCCAAAGACCCGATCATACCCAGGCCAAAGAAACAAACGAAGAGAAAAAGACTTCCGTTCAGGCGATGGATGGTTGGTCCTTGCAATAGTTGCTCGAATGGTAATTAGGAGGGCATAGTCAATTTAAATGTGTCTCTTTGCTGTCCAGCCGTGCAAAAGTTTTTTGCTCTTCCAATATTCTGCACTGACCGCATCAGTGCAACGGAACTTTCTTCCACCTTTACGTTCAGGTTACCAAAAGACAAAAAATAAAAGATGGCTGCACATCATTCAAATTGTTCGTTTTTTGTCTTCGTCTACTTGGGTATGGTGAAACCCTCGTTAATTAATTTAAATATTTATGTTCACCGTTTAACACTCAATCCGAAGGTTTTAGATAGGAAATTTATGGAAATCACCAACCAGCAGCAGCAGCAGAAGCACTAGATAGGAGGGGCCCCATATCATCATCAAGCATTTACAGGTAAAGAATAGAGATGCAGATGCCCAGATACAGGCAGTCAGCATAGGCGCACCATAATCTTTCGTGTCAATTTGGGGAACTCAACTCGATTATGTTGACTTCGTTATGTTGATATGGAAGTGATGGCGCCATGCATCCCAAAAAAGCTATCACATGTGATACTTTCATCTGGGAAATCTTTTCTTTTTTTTTTTGTCCCAATTCGTTTGGTCATTTTTCGGGGCACTCTTGGAATTTTTCTTGGAAATGTAACCAAAAAAAAAAAAAAAAAAACACATTCGATGAAACCAAAACGATGTAGACGACGAGACAGACGACACTATTATGACATTTGAGATGCCCAATTCAATGAATGTCTCTCCGAAAACCCACCCTGGAGATGGAAAATTTACATAAGACTCACGCGTGCAAGCAATCGATTTTAAATAGTTGATCTGGACAAAACATTGGGAAGCCTTTAGTATGCGATACTAATCGTTATAGGGTTTTCTCAGACTCTGTTGGTTTTTTCTTCTTCTGGGGGACTCTCTTCTTCTAATGATTTGTTTTGTGTAATTAAGAAGGCTCCTTTCGATGCTTGGTTCTCATCTTTCTTTCACAAACTCAATAAAACATTCAAATTGGATAAAAAATAGTGGTCCGATATTTTTTAATCGACGAATATGGCTATACACGCCCTTTTGGTAGTTTTGGCAAGGAATTTTTGACTAACGCAAGATGGTATCCTTACAGAGAGCTGAATAGTGAGCAGACATTTAGGGTTGTCACAGGGAAGGTTGTTCACCTTTAGTGAAGAAGTCTTTTTTTTCTTGAATTTTTTGGACAATGACCTAAGGGTGGATGTTCTCCTTTATAAGGTGTTCCAAGTTTCTATTATTTTTTTTTTTTAATTATTGGCAGATCGTTATATATACTTACCAGTCTTCGCTTTGGCTTTATCAGTGGTCGATTTTGTCCATTCATTTTATAATACAAACCGCATGCGTTACAGAGATAATGTCCAGTGCCGTCTCTTCGCCATAATGGCGTTGATGTGGCGCCACAATTTACACATTCTCGGCCTTCTGTGAAGTGAGAAGAAAAATAAGGAAACAAAATATAGAATCAGAAGTTGCATTAGGAATCTGTATGTTATAGAGTTTAATATGATTTCAACATGTATTAATTTCAATAAGTTAAATGTATCACTATTTTGAGATTATTTTCAAATTTGTATAATTATTTAACAGACTTTGGACCAAAAACTTTATTCTGTACTACTGCTACTGAATTTCAAAGCTATTTGCTGATTAGAGAAGTCTTGATATTTAGTTAAGAATTAGTGCACAATAAGAACGGTAATCCTAACTTTTACGCCTCGACTAAATTTTCAAAGAAAAAATAATTGCAAGTTGAATTGAGTTCAATATCCCAAAATGCAAGCTTGTGAAATGAAAAAATAAATTAAATTCGAAAATCCTGAAATTTTAAATTTTTAATTGTTAAAGCATTAAATCTTTATTCTAATTGCACGAAAATGTACGAATGTGGAGCTAGCAGAAAGTAAATAGTTTATAATTCGTTTTTGCTTTGAATTTTTTCTTGGTGATTCTCATGATTACAAGAACGAAATACATTTGATGATTCCTTCTAAGTTGAATAGATTTATAATGCGAATTTATTGAATTCTATTCTATAACACCAACCGAAAAAGCAGAAGCTCTCGCTAAGCATTTTGAAGAGACCTTCAAGGATCACCCGCCAAATCACCGTCCTGAATTCATCGACGAAGTTAAAAATAAGTTTGAAGAAGTTGCAGCCTCTAATACTTCAGTCACCAACTTTAATGAGGACAATCCTGCACTCGGACCAACTGAAGATGCTTTTACTTCCATCGAGGAAGTAACTGACATAATCCAAGGAGGAAATTCTAAAAAGTCAGCAGGAAATGATGGGATTTCTAACTTTGTGCTTAAGAAGCTACTAAATCTCGCCATCCTACTACTGACGATCATCTTTAATAACTGCCTGAATAACAGGTACTTCCCCGAAACATGGAAAACAGCAAAAGTAGTGCCCGTTCCGAAGAAACCCAACAGGACTATCGTCGAGGGATATCGGCCGATTTCGCTTCTATGCTGTGTCAGCAAAATCCTGGAGGGACTTATCCTGAGAAAGCTTCATCATTTCTTCAGGGAAACGGAAATCATACCTGAATGTCAGTATGGTTTCCGAGCACGACACTCCACCATCCATCCGCTTCTTGGACTGCACTCCGACGTGCCACACGGACTCAACAAGAAAGAGACGACAGTTGCTTGGTTAATGGACATCGAATAGGCCCTCGACACAGTTTGGATAAAAGGACTAATATTCAAACTGTCAAGTCTAGAACTACCTGAATACTTGGTAAGATTAATCAAAAATTTTCTAACCCATAGATCCTTTTATTTACTGGTAAACAAAGAATATTCACGAAGAAAGACGTTCAGCGCTGGAGTTCCACAAGGCTCCAAGTTGGGCCCATACTTTTCAACCCTAATACAGATGACCAGCCAACCAACATCCCAGGGACGAAAACATAGCTATATGCCGATGACTCCTTAACATATGCAACATCCATTTCACCAGAAATCGCAGACAGGAGAGTTGATTTATGCTTCATTTATGCTTAAGAGAGCCAACTTCTCCGTAGATCTGGTCCACCCTCTTCTTAGAAGAAGAAACGGACTAGGCACTAATACTAAGCTCCTCTTCTAAAAACAGCTGCTCCGTCCATTTCTGACGTACACTTGTCTTATTTGGTTCACCATATCACCAACATATATGAAGAAGATCGAAGTTTTTGAAAAGAAGATACTCCGCAGCTGTACAGGTCTACACCGAAACCCCATTACAAGGAAATATGTCCCAAACAAGAAGCTATATGAAGACACCAAACTGATCCAATAAATCAGTTTATGACACAGATCTCCAAAATTATTTTCAGGAACTTGGAGGACTAATAAATTGAAATTAAATCTAATTTACGACATTTTTTTATTTATTTGAGATATTCACCTTGAAGAACTTAGACGCTGGCTAAAAGGTTTGGATAAATTAAATGATCCATTTGTTAGGTGTTGACTAGAGATAAAATGTAGAACATGGATCCTTGACTTACTTCCTATAGTGACGAAATTTTGTCAAGTGTGAAACAAGAACTCATTTACAGAATTCAGTTAAAAATTAGAAAACAACAATCCTTAAGAAACCAATCGAAAAATATCTTTTGCAAATATTTTTTTTTTTTTTTTAAGTATGAAGGAAATTTAGTAACAAAGGTCTCTTTTAAAAAACCCAGAAATTTTTGAAAAGTTCAGCCTGTTCTGTGGCACCGAGGCATAGGCCATAAAATAAATGATATAACGATTAGACTGAGTGCATCAAAAACTTCCTTATAGAACGTTTAAGATGGCTAGTTCAGCAAAGCGAATGGTCATCAACCTTAATTTCCGTTCCAGAAGAAGTGTGTAGATAGGAAGACTTCGCCTTCAGTAGCATGAAACCACCAAGTTACAGACCTAGCTAGCCTTAGCTTACGATTTCTCAATCGTTCAATCGAAGGAGTCATTTGGAATCAAACAATCGCTTGTTTTCAATTTGAACTTTCGCCACAGACTTTTTATTTCCGGTCCCAAGGATTTTTTTTTGTTGAATTTATTGACATGAAAAAATTAGGTTTCCTTGTTCATCAAAAACCTTTTTATCAAACCTTCCAAAGAGATGGAAATTAATAACGGGTTTGTTGAAAATATTAAAAATGTTCAATAGCTGCTAAAGTGATGAAGAAATTTCCTGAGACTATAAAAAAACCCAAGCTAGGTGAAACGAATTTGTGTTCCAATAAGAATTTGAGATTTGGAGGTCTTTAATAAATTAATGTTTTTGATTCATTTATTCAAAATTTTCGAATTTTATTCGAATTTCGAGCTATGGTTATACATATTTGCAAAATTACTGGTTTAAGTATTACTATTCTAAGACTTATTTGCCTCTTTTTCTCCCACAACAACCATTAACTGCACTGCAAACTAGTTTTATTAATTAATCTATTTTTAGTTTGAGGTTCCGAAATTCTTATGCAAGAGTAATTTCTTTGACTTTACAACTTCTTGAATGTGATTGTTTATACTATTTCGCTTACTCGTTAACATATATTAAGCAAACCCAAGAACATTGCAATATTTTTTTTCTTCTTTTTAGTGTTTATGGTAGTTAAAAGAAGACTTTATACGAGTCGTAGTAACTAGTAGGTGGTTTTCATTCATTTCCTTTTATTTAGTTTTTTTTTGTATTTATTTCTTCAAAGTTATTAAAATGAGAGAATGTATCCATCATTTCCGCTTCCATGGTTTTTTCTTCTTCTCATCAAGAAACCTTAGTCACCCATCGCACAACCAAGAAATGGAGAAAAAAAAACAACAACAAAACGATTCAAGAGTGCGTTGAACAACAGCTAACAATTTTGGCTCAAAAACGACTTGTTCCCGCAGCATGACCGCGAGCTAAAGTCGAATGCAAATTAGCATTTAGGGTCATTAGTTTTGATAGTCTACGTTTGAAACAGCTTTGCTGCTGCAGCTTCTATATGTGCATGTTTTGTTGGATAAGTGTCTTAGAAAGTGTTTTTTTTTTTCTTAACTGACTTAGGTTGAAATGGTAATTTGGTTCACCCTTCTTGTATGGAATAATTCAATTTAAGGATGACTTTTGGCATTAGTTACGGAAGAGCTAATTAAGAGTCGGAAGTCCTTTTTTGTGTCAGATTTAGATAAATTAGAATTAGAAAAATTTAAACGCCATTTTATTTCCTTAGAACATGTAAAAATTGTAATTTTTTTATCGTAGGAACGGTTTTTAAATAAAACGGTTCTTACTTAACAACTTTTTTTAAAAATAAAAAAAAATATTCAACAATGCAAACTTAAACACAAAAAATATTTAAATTTAAAAACACGATTAAAAAAAAATCCGAAGAAGAAAAAAAGTGGTTCAATGCGAAATACCGTTTAGCCCACCAACTTGATTTTTTTTCACCATAACCTACACCTACAATAGAGCACTGATTTTTTTCATAAAAAAATTTACGGCCGTTTCCGAGAAAAATAAGTTTTCACTTAATGGTTATATGACAGTTACCGTTAATAATTGAGCCAAAAAAAAAAACAAATTTAAAAAAGTCCCCTGTAGAATGTCAAAATAACGAACGAATTTGAAGACGATTGGCCAAACCGTTTAGGCTGTACTTCAATATACATCCGTACAGACGGACATGCAGACAGACAGAATTTTTCGAGTAACTCAAATCATCTATCATCGTTATGACATGTCTGATTGTTATTTTTTTTATGAATGCATAACTTGCCTTATAGTCCCTATAAATCGCAGGTTAAAAACTTAACTAAAATTGAAAATAATGTTAAGTTAGTTCTTAAATCGTAATGGCATTCCATTTAACATACTAAAAATTACAGTTAAATTCACACTTTTATAGATCAAAAATTTCAAGATCATTTGTTGACTTCAGTTCAGTTAAAGTTCTGTTATAGTATAGCCGAATCTGAAGTCGAAGCCGAAACCGAAATCGAAATCGAAATAGAAGTCGAAGCCGAAACCGAAACCAAAGCGAATGGAAACCGGTTCAAACTGACAGTTTAATTTTCTCTATGTTTATGAATTTCTTAAATGGGTCTTTAAAATTTTGACTGAGTTATTAAAAAAAAAAAAATAGTGAAATCTTTTTTAAAAATAATTGCAAGTTTTTAGTAATTTCCCGAAACAGTTTATTACACTCAGTTCATAGTTCGTGAAATAATTCCGACATTTTGAGAACAAATCTTTAAGAACCTTAAAAATTCCAAGCAATTCTGTACACGACGCATTTTCGAAACAAAATTGAATATGTTATATATTTCAATTTAAAATTTTGCACAAAACACATAATAATATGTCGCTTTTGAGAAACTTTTTTAAAAACCCAAAAATGATCTTTTACGCCGACAACACTTTGGCTGGTTTGTTGCATGAATCAGAGAATATTGAAACTAATATCATACATTCTCTTCATATATGTAAGACTTCTCACCTCAAACGAAAATATAAATTCCAACAAACATGAAACGTCCTCACTCCGATGAAGCATTCTGACATATCCTTTCGGTCACAACCATTAATAACTCGCGATGAGTTTTGCTTTCTTCTGCCTGTGGGCTTTTAGCGGGATAAGCTTCATAATATTCTTATTCCCAAAAAAAAAAAACTGTCACAAAAAAGCGTTTGTTTTTTATTGATCTGTCCACGAGGACATGCATGCAACAGCAGCTTTATGTAGTATGGAATGTGTTTTTTTTTCTTATTTCTGTTCATTATGGATGGCTTCCGTCCATGGTGTCTTCCCTGACCAAATGTCATTAAACATTTTCTGTTTAGTTTTTTTTTGTTGTTGTTTCATTTTTGCCATTCCTACAGTATGTTTGTGTGTGTGTTTAGTGCTATAGTGTTATGACACAATTCAGACACGATGTCCTTTATATAAGTCGAACCCCTACCGAGGCTTCTTCTTCCTCGTTCGTTTTTACTGAATTCAATTTCGTGGAAATCCCAACCTGAGCATTCTATTTTATTTTTTTTTCTTACTCAACCAACCTGATTCCGAATGTCAGTCTTGGCTATGTATAGACCTATAGCATGTGAAGAAGACCCCCAGACTATGACGACAAATAAATCTTAAATACGCGCAACAAACGATGTTTTGTAGATACAAAAAAAAAATACATAAACTACCACCGGGAATTTTAAGGATTGCCATAAACAGCTCATTGTGAGCGTTATAACAGTATATGAGTAGTTTTTTCACTAATTATTCACCGACTTAATCATTGAGTTAGTTCCTCATTTGTTATCTAAAAATAAATAAATAAAAAAAAACTAACTCACTGTCAGATACTCAGTGGAATGTCAAACGATTTCAATTACAAGTTGTTTTATCGCGGGCATCACATTTTTGTATCGTGCTGACGGTCGGTCATGTAGGGTGTGTGTTGCTGTTTAATATCGTTTTGCATAATGAGTATTTTTTTTTCTTTTTTTAACAACTAATTAGTCGATGCTCAGTCGATTCCTCGCTAGTCGCATATTAATGTCTGTCGCCATCATAAACGCCACCAATTAAGTATTTATTAAACAAACAAACAAAAAAAAAAGGACGCCTTAGCAGCATTAAAAAAAACTTACGTTTGTCTGGGCATCTTTTAAAATCCATAATTCTCGATATTTTATGCTTTATTGCTTTCGGTTCGGTAGCAGTTAAATAAATTAATTTTTTATTAATTTACAAGTCAAATAAGAACAAGATAAGAAAACCCAGAGCAGAGATTAGAGGACCGGGATGATCCAGTCCAGACAAAATCGCGTATACGCGGATGTATGGAGACACGCAGCACCAGATGTGGACAGAAATAAGGGGTAACGCATTGCCAACTGAGGCGAATCAATATTTTAAGGAAATATTTTGACGTGAGAAGAGTTTGAAGCTTTATCTTTGATGTACACCGTTCGCTCTAAATGGCAAAAAAGTAACTTTTAACAGAATTAGTTGTATAAACAAAAAAAAAAAAAAAAAAAAACAATTTAAACTTAGAAAGGGATTGGGTCGCAAAGCAAAATCATTTCAACCTAGATTGAATCATAAAATGAGTTTGCACCCCGAATTCATGAAAATCGACAAGAACAAAAATAAAACATAAACGAAATTTAAACTATTTACTTTCTGCTGATTAGTACATTTAAGTGTTTCATGATTTGAAATTTTCAAATTCTGAATTTTTATTTTGAATTCTTTTTTTTGTTTTACGTGGTTACATTTTGGGATGTTGAACTCAAGTCAACTTGCAATTACTTTTCTTTTCAAATCACAGTTAGCATTGTCGAGGTTTTTAAGTTTACTTTGATGCTCACGAAACTGTACTTTTAAATATTTGTTTGATCAATCCAGATAAGTTAAGTGTAGCTTAAGAAAGAATGTCTGCTTTGTATTCTGTACAGTAGAAGTCTTGCTTGCAAATTTTATGGTTTGAGGCTTTAAATGACTAAGAAGCTATGAAACTGTCATTTTAAATATATTTTTTCCAATGAAAGCCCATAGTGCAACTGAAGAAGTTTCTAGTTTCAGATTCTTCAAACTTGTTGCAAGCATTTCACATTCATTAGGTGCGTTTAATCATGTTTTGATGATTTTGCAGCAAAACAAAAATTTTCCTTATGCCTCTTCCATTTCATAATAATTACACAGTCATTTTTTTCTAACGCGGCTGACAATTTTTTTTCTCTCTTACCTCAGTTGGCAACACGAAAAAGTAATGACTACTTCGAGGAATTCCGGTGAAATAATAATAACGATGATGACCACTGGCTATTCAGCGGATTTTTATTTTTTTTGTTTATCATGCTGTTGGGAATCTCTTGGGGCTTCTACTGTTTGTTTTTTTTTTTTTTTTTGGTTGATACTAAAAAGATGCAGATGCTGCTGGGTGTGCTTATGGTCCATATAAATATCCAAGAGCCATGCTGCACCACCGTGCGACATAACACTGTGACAACACGACACGCGGACGACAGATAAATTTGAAATCTTGTTGAAATGTCTCATGGAACGCAGTCGGTGGTGGTTTGGCCGTGGAAAATGATTTGCCTTCCTGGCCTTCGCGCCACGTCTCTGGATTCTTAGGTTTTTCTTCAAGACCCTAGTCCAGACAGACGGCCTAAAGACATTGTGCAGATGACAAAACTCTCATACGACAAAACAGGTAAAACGGTAGATTACAAAAAATTTGATTTTCCTTTTAATTTCGTTTTTATTGTATCTTGTTTGTTTTAGGTTTTTGTATCTCAAGATACTGTGTGTATGGGATGCGCTGACTTTAACTGGGTAAAGGGAAGCAAGCTATAAGGAACACTCATTTTATTTTAAGTTGGTTTGCCTGTTGGTTTACCCGGTGACCGCTAATAAATCAGTAAGTTAATGATGTTGCCTTTAAAATAAACAAAATAACAACAAAAAAATGTAATAATAAGAATTGCTATTGTGTTGACCTTTTCTACTGTCTTTCGTTCTTTGTATTTTTTTTTTGTTTTTTTTTGTTTTTGGTTTTGTTTTACGACTTTTTGTCCCAAAGAAGATGAGACTGTTATATTGTGGGCAGTGTATCATAGTTGACATTTGGTTACAATTATTACGAAATATAACTGTAATTGAGAGTGAGAGGCAAGTGGTGGCGAGTGGAAGAGAGATGATTTCAGGGAATTTTTGAGATTTTTTTTTTTTGGTATTTGGTGGGATGTCAGGAGTTAAGATTTATGTGTGTATGAAGAGGACGACATGGTTATGGGAATGCAGTGAGTAATTATTATTACCTATAACCTTGTCTAGAGGTTTTTACGTTCGGGAAAGTGTAAATATTATGCCCCTTTGCACGTGTTTTGGACATGGGAAGCGTTTTTATTTGTTTTTTTTTAAGGATAAACTCCTTAAGGGCTCAAATGCGTTAGACTGATGATTTGAATCGATAAAAATTTATGTTTTTTTTTTTAATGACTTGATTTATGGAATATGTAGTTTATATGATAATCAAATTCTTAATGGTTTGAGTTGATCAGAAGTGTGGAAAGTAAATCACGCAATTATATTTGTTAGTGAAGAATTCTTAAGAGATTGCCCAGTGTTTATAATTTTAAAGTGCAAAGCTTGACCAGTGCAAATATTAAAAAAGAAAAAAAATGTGATTCAAATTCCAATGGATTATTTAAAAAAACCCACTTTTCTTTTATTTTTTTGTATTATCGTTCCTTCCAAGTGAGAGACATAAGGAATTTTACTAGCTTCTTCAAAACAATTCAATTTATTTGGGGTTATCGTATTTTTGTATTAACTGCTCAAAATGAGGCGCTATATTCAGTTTAAATAGAATCAGGTTCGGACCTCAGTTCTTTCGTTAAACTTTATAATTCCGTTTATATTTTAGAGTTAAGAAATGCAAAGGATATTTATTGGTAAAGTTAATTCACAGGACCTCTATTTACTAGGAACATTGGATTTGTTAGGCAGGAATTTTCGAAGTATACATTTTTTGTTTGGCTTGGTTAGAAAATCAGGTTTCAGACTTGAAAGAAATTTTAAAACTCCACTTTTTTGGTAAAATTTTGTAAAAGCCCAGTAATTTGATTAAGAGACGGATTTTTACTTTATGAAACACGTATTTCGCCATCAGAATTTCTAATAAAATTTTTAGATTTAATATTTTTTGGGTCGGTTTAAATATGATATGTGTTTTTTTTCCATTAAATTTTCATTATTAGTGTTAGACTTCACAATGCAACTAAAAAAGCAAGATTTCAAGTGCATGCACACACCACATTATTAATTTTTAATTAATTTATTGATATCAGAAGCCGAAATTAACACAAAAGCTTAGCATAAATTTCGTGTGCGTGAGCAAGACAAAGACACATGATGTGAGTAAATTTAAACAAAACAAAAAACAAAAAACATACAAAATCTAAGAGAAAAATATTCAAAAATACTCCAAACAATATATACACAGAAATATAAATTATTCACAAAAAAACAGAAATAAATTAAACCATAAATATAAATCAACATAAAATTTTATTTGAATTCTTTGCAAGTGTTTAAAACACACAAAATAGAATGCAAAGAATGTCAAATATCTGCACCTTGATAATGGTTTTGAATTTAATGTTGCACCTGACTACTCGCATACAAAAAAACAGGCGCGGTATACAGACTCTCGTATTATAACTTCAGAAGAAAACCACACAGAAAAAAAACAGTGTGTGTGTTTTTGGAGTCTTCAGGCTGAAAAGATGCGCCTAAATACAATGAAAATAACCATAAAGGTTAACTGCATCGATTGGACATATGTTTTTTCGAGCCGAGTATCTTGTGGGTACACCAGAGGATGACACAAAAGATACACTCGATACAAAATAACAACAACAAAAGACACAAGAAAGCACAAAACTGCAAGTCAAGAGGAGACCTTGTAAAATTCATTCTGCTGGCTGCGATAGTGTGGAGAGAAGACTAAACGCTTAGAGTCAGAATCAGAGGAAAAGGAGTATCGTAAACAAGGATTCTGGAGGAAAAAAAAAGAACCTCATCGTCGTCGTCGTTGTCGTAAAGACAAAAAGGCGCTGTCACCTGAAAATATATGTCCGGGCAAGCGTCAGTAAATTTTCTCATTCTGGATTTTTTTTGTTACTTATTATGAAGTTCCCTGGTTGTGCTGGTGCTTCTGTGTGTGCTGTACCAGAATTATCCTTTTCCGTTCAAGAGATTCCTGCTCATTATTACGGTTATCGTTTTTATTATTTTCGGTTTTACGAGAAGGTACGGTACGTTGCGAAAAATAATATGCGGGTGGTGTGGATAAGACGTGCAGAGCTTCCTATAAGAGAGGCAAGGGTTGGTGTGAGTAGCCAAATAAACTGGTGCTGTAAAAATGGATTTTTTGCATGCATCAGATGGGTGGGTGATTTTTATTTACATATTTTGTTTTTGAAAAGAACACTGGTGCAGATACATTTAATTCTACAAAAAATGTGTATACAAACTGAAGAGTTTAAAGTGAGAAGCGGGAAAGAATTCATGCGCTGAAATATTTATCCCATGCTAATTTATGAGTAACTTCAGATTAAAGAGGGTCAAGTGGGGGGAAGACAACACCCGCATGGGCCGCATGGGAAAACCGGCAAAAATATTTCCCGATCAAGATGTCATAGAGGTTACACCTGAATAAGGTGCGTGACTTCTTCAAAAATAAAATCGTGTTCAAGGGTATTGGGAAATATCAAGAACAATGTTTTCAAAACCATTTCAAGGAGATGAGTTACATTGTTCAAAATAAACAAATAAAGGCATTCCTGTAGTGCGTGACGAAAAGAAGCTTCTACGGTGTTGAATAATTATAAAATTATTTGAAAGGAATAGTTCGCTTTCCAATTGTGAAATGTTAAAATATCTTGGATCTATATAATCAATAGCGAAGGATCTTGTGATGGTGATATATCCAGCATTGAAATAACAATACATTTAAAAACTAATACATTGAAAAATCTCCCACAAAAATATTGTTTATATCAGCCGCTATTTTTTTTTAAGAAGAACAAAAGCTATTAAATTCATAGTGGTTAAAAATGCAAAAACTAGTGGCCCAGTGTCTCCTCCAACTAAAAAACTTTTTGACAAACGGCCTAGGCTAAGTAGAAATTATTCAAACATTGATTAGAGTTTAAATTCTTATGCCGCAAATCACAAACCAAATAAACTGCATTGAAAGCCTTAAAAGTTCTAAAAAAATATTACTTCTGCTGCTCATGTAGAAAGCATTTTGATAATTGATTTAAAAAAAAAAAACATTCTATCTGACGTTTTAGTAGTTGCTCCTTAATCAATCACAAGGTTAAGTAAGGTTTGTTCATAGTAGGCCCATTTGTGATGCTATATAATGTTAAAAGAACTTTATCACTCCTTAAACTAGTCTGAACTTTTAATAAAACAATGAAAATTCAAAATATCTACGTCTGGGTTGATCAAAGAAGAATTATCTTAAGTGCAATCAAAGGCAACTACCAGGTAAGTGCAAGGCTGAGCGCTGATAATTACCCTTAAACGGTAAATACTTTTTCAAATAAATTTCAATTTGTCCACTTTTGTCTTATTTTAAAAATGATTCCATTCTATCAACATATTTCTACACAAAAAAGTCTTAATTTTATTGTTCTTAATAAAATCAAGTTTGTAGGTCAGCCCTTTCGTTTGCCTATCAACCAATTATAACATTCTAAGCAGACTGTTGGTTATGAGGGAATATATTGATCTTTGTAATAGTTCTTTGTACTTTAAGTATTCTTTCAATTCATGTTTTTTTAAGAACCATAACATGATAGAAAACAAAGGAAAAAACTAAAACATTTGAAAAAAAAATTATAAATAAGAACAAATGAAATTAAGAAAAATCATAGATTTTTTTTCAAAAAATAATTCACCCACACCATATGTATTTAGTCTTACCGGCACTTGTGCGTGGCTTCGTCCTTTGTGGCTTGACATCTTGGCTGCTCATACCCGCTTGCCTGGCTGCAGTTTGAAACATTCCAGCCGTTGCCGCCTGATGGTGTGAGTGGTGATGATGGTGATGGTGATATGCTGCAGCATAGCTAGGCTCATAACCAACACCGCCTCCACCTACACCGCCACCTACCCCGTATGCAGCTTGTGTACTATCAAATAAGCTGCTTGCAACACCATTTAATGCTGAATTGTTGTTGTTGTTGCTGTTGTTGTTATTACTTGTTGCATGGTTGTTATTATTGTTATTGCTAGCCCCGTGCGTATTGTGATTATTGCTGCTAGTATTGTTGTTGTTATTGCTATTACTGTTACCCGCATTCGTACCTTCGCGTTGTTTGGGCGCAGGAACTTGATTTGATACTCCACCGATGCCACCACCTCCGCCGCCGCCGCTGCCGTTTCCGTTTGGTATCGTCGGTTTAATATCTAAAGCGCAGCTCGCATCGTTAAGTGAGGTAGTTTGTGCTTGGGCTTGGTGCATGAAGGCATTCACAGCAGCCTTAATGTTTTATGGAAAGAAATTTAAAGAAGAATTTGATTATTAAATTATTAACAGAAAAGAGTTCAAATACTAATCAATTTAAAGCCGGAGTGAAGGTTGTCAGATAATTTTTATAAAAAAAAGTTCAAAACGTTGCAACAAGTTGAAAATAAAAGAAGCTTACTATGCCATATTACAGTCAATTTTATAACCATGAATAAATTCAATGAACTATCAAGAAAGATATCGCGTCATGACAACCACCCACTTCCTCTTCCAAAAGCTCCCAGTATATATGTAAATATATATATTGTTAAAAAACCATACCTGATATTCGGATGGGCCTGTTTGTACTGAATCGGGCGTTGAGTCCTTTGGCGGTGTTGGAGGGAATGGAAACGAATGCTGGCCCGTTTGATGGCTTTGTAGTTGACCGCCAATTTTATCCTGCGGATCCTGTGGACACGCAAACGGACTACCCCACGGACTGCCGGGCGGAAATGATTTATGATCGCTGGTTAGCCACGAACTTAAGGGCGGATGAAAGTGTGGTCGGCATACCTGAGGCGATGTATGTGACGATGGCATTCGAGAAGCTGCAAACAACAACAACAAAAAAACAAACATAAGTAAAAAGTCATATTTAAGAAAACACAAAAAAAATAACAAAGAATCAATATAAACCACCAGAGGGTGTGTAATTTTTTGTAATAAACATTTTTTGCATTTTAATAGTTGAAATTACGCCAAAGAATAAGATCATACATCACCGCACAGTGCGCAGCAGTCATCCTTCGATTCAAGAATCGAGAGCGCTCTAGAGTGGAACTTCTTACCCAGGAGGCAAACTCACAAGATAATAGTCGTTTGTGCGCAACCAAAAGACCTGTGTGCAACTGGGTCCGTATACAATGAAAACAAGAATACAAAAATTCAGATGCAGATGCATGTTGCTGCCGTTGCGCTGCATCGCTTTCCAGGTCGTGTGTATAATTTCAAACACTTTTTTTTGCGAACTTCAAGGAGATATAGCCGGAAGCTTCTGTTTGGCAGGGCGATTGTCATAAATTGTTTAATTTGTATCATAAACAATCGCGTTAGGACTTTTTTCCCCGCAACAAGAAGTCCTACCTGTATAGACTAACTTTCAGAGGGAGAGACAACAGGCGCGAGAACCCACAAATCGCCCCAAAACCCGGTAAAGGCTTTTACGCAGCATATAATTTACCGGACACCAAGTGAGATTTATGCGCGGATTTGTGTAATACACTAGGGATCCAGAGGATTTAATATAATAGATCTTAAATCTGGAATCAGAAGCAACAGTCAAATGCGCGTGCAAAGCTATAGAGTCGTCGTCCTCATCGTTTGTGCGCTGATGGGATACCTCCAAATGTCGCACACACCTTGTGCTGCCAAGCAAACTAGTGACTAGATGCCATATCCCCCATCTTCTGTCCATCTCTGCCAGATGATCGACGGACGACGCTGATCTGCCACGATCGATCAGTTGGCACGATAATTCCCATTTGATTATCCTAATAACAGCTTTTTGCCAATATTATATGTACGTGGACCTGATTATAGATATTATGGCAGGCTGGTCGTCATCCGTCCATCGATCGTTGGATGTGGAAGATCGATGGTTGGCTATTTCGCTGCAATCGCTGTCCGTTCGTTTACCTTTTGCCACAGATTATTATTGCAGCGCTCTCGGAATATGGAGAAGCTCTCAAAGTTGCACAAAGTAAAATCAATGGATCGGACGATTTCAACAATCATCTTGAGATAATATTTAATTTGGTTGTTGTTGCTGTATTTGTTGTTGTAAGATACATCTATAGGTTTTTCATCTTTTGCAGTTGCAGACTGTCAGTAAATTTCACACTTTTTTTCTTGTGCGCCGAAGCTATAGATTGGTGCACAGATGCCCCAGAGTCTGGTTTAGTTGATCCATCGACCGACCAACGTAATAGGGAGCCAGCACCCATGTAATTTCCCAAGCTATGTGCAGAAAGTTGAAATAAAAATTTCAGGGAGCGTTATGTTGGACCAGATGAGTATACCGAAGCGGGTAAAGTTATTATGTTTTGTTGTGAAAATTATATAGATACTCCCGGTGGTAGTGATTTAATTTCTTGGCCGGAATACAATTGAATTCCACATGTTTTAGGTTGTCTGACAATCAAACACGTAGGGAAGAAGAAATTTACGCCTTACGTAGCGTATTGTAACAAATTATCGATGAAGACGTTCCGTGTGATACAAAATGACAGATGCAGGCTGTGGCAAGGTGATCATACTCTGTGGTAAGGTGATGACTGTAATTGATATTAATATTCTGAGTATAAGAGCCCCAATATAGGTTGATGAAGACAATTTCGTCGAGCCTATAATCGAAGTTATATTTAAAATTGTTTCACAAGTCTCTGATGATGAAGTAAGATTTGAGGCAGATCATTGACGTGAAGGTTAATTTTTCCATGGGTACCTATGGAATTGCAATTGACGTGGGAAGATTTTAAAAGCCTGCGGCTGCTATGCTGACATCTTTCAAATTTATTATTCAGTAACCGATGCCAAATCACCGTAGCAACTTACACCATTGAACAGTAAAGAACAAAGTTGGTGACCATAGAAAACCCCGTTGGGTTCCTATTTCAGCTTTAGCGGCCAGGTGCATTTTTGCATGAATGGCTGTATTAACAAGCGAAATTGTGGTATACAGTACGACACACAACTTACACACGATTCATCAGGTGACAATCCATCCTCCAAAAGTTGCCGTTTGGTGTGGATTTTGAGCCAGTGACACTGTCCGTTTTTATGACGCACAAATTGCACCATTAGGGCATAGACGACATTTGGTTCGTCACGATTGACATTCTGCATAAATAGTTTAAGGGTATAAGGTTACCTCTACCAGAAGTGACGTGAATTGGCCACCAAGGTCATGCGATTTGACCCCACTAGATTTTTTCTTGTAGGGTTTTCTGAAGTGAATAAACCGTAAGCAATTGATTTCCTTAATGTGAATATAACGCAGGCCATCGCTTAAATTCAACCGGATCTATTCGAAAGAGTCATTGAAAATTGGACCACACTTGGATGATGGATCCGTGTCAGCGTGTAAAAAGCCAAAACGATATTGTTATTTATCTCACACACAGGTTATTTTATTACCCTTTTTTGACAAACTTTTTTTTGATTCTTTTGACTTGAACTATCGTGTTTTTCTGTTGAAAGTTCAGCTCGTTTACATTTACATTTAGTACCTAACGCATCAGATTTTTTTTCGTTTTGCTCTAAATCTGCGGCAACACAAACTTATGTATCACTAGACGCTTTTTAAACAAAAAGTTCCCACAAAAAGTCACCCAACTGCTTTTTTTCTAGCTTGAGTTAACAAAAAACCAAAACCCTTTCGTAACATTGAATGCTCTATTAAGTCGCTCGCAAGAGTTTGCATACGTATCCACCTCAAGAAATAGAGCAATCACGCAATCTGCCATATAAAACTACTTCCAATACCATACAATTGCAACAAAAAAAAAGAAGTAAAAAAAAATCATCATAAACGGCTCCAGCACTAAGTAAACCACCATCGACGAGGTTCAGTGAACCATAAATGGAAAATATGGCAAAAAACTATTTGCATCATATCAGGTAACACCTTCGTCATGCAACAGCCGCCCATCCATTTTATTCATTTCATTCATTTATCCGTGCGCGATGACGCCGCCGACTGCTATGACTTACAAACTGACATAAGGTGTTGCACAAGCTTCTGTATCTGTACCTTCTATATAGCCATCCGGTGAAGGCCCGTCTTGTAGATACATATGCAATATCATGTCTGTCTATCTTCCTATCATAGATAATTTTTTTTTTACAAAAGAGGAGCGCGCACGCGTACTCTAAAGATCTAGTTTTCACTTTCAGCCGCACATCATATTTGGCGCCCTATATCGTGATAACAGGTAGTTCATTCGGTGGTTTCCACCAACAGCTATAGAGAGATTACAATATTGTAAAACAAAAAATGTCTCGAGAATCCCAACTCAAGCAATATAATTAAAACAAATAAACAATTAAACTGCAATATCGTGGTTGAAGTGCATTTTAAACCGTTGTTGCATAAATATACATTTTTGTTGAATATAAAAATAAGAAAATTATTTTAACCAACACGAAGAGTCGTACAAAGAAACAACTGGGGCAGGTGCATGTCGATTATTATTAAGTCGTTTGTACAAGGATGACTCGCGCCACACAAAACCGCCAAAGTCCAGTTTTTTTTTGACTTTCCTTAAGGATTACCCAGACTAACTACATAAGCAGGTGAGTTCCAAGAAGACAAAAAAAACTATTCAAGAAGCCGTCTTCCAAATCGAAAACAACAAAAACAGACAACACTCTCGACTCGCACACCCAGATGAAAAAAAAAATGCATTCTCTTCCCTTCTTTGTAAATTCCCCATTTAAAATGATTGATTATCCCCTTTTAAATGAATACGAGTATCTAACGAGGGGAGAGGAAGCAGGTGAGATTAAGAGAAAGAAAAGACAACATCGACATTCCAAAACCTCTAATAGACTCGTTAATCGACCCTTTTTCCCGAACCCAAACTCAGACTCACTTTTCCGTCAACAATAATTCCATCAACCCCTAAACGGGTTCTAAGGTTTCAATCCTTAAGTACACACCAATCACATTTTCCCAAACGCGAGATAAATATCTGAATAAAAAAAAAAAAAATTCCTTTTCTAATCCGATTGCGGAAGGATTGATCTTAAAGTGAGATACAGATACATTCGAGTCGAGTCCTTCTTTGCCTAATGGCCATGAGAATGTGATTGCAACAATATGCTTAGTGTCGTCAGTAAGCGCAGGATAAATAGACAACCCTTGAAGGGGGTAGTTCGCTCTTTCGAACTGAATTTCTATGCCCCTTAAACATAACGGTGAGTTGTGAGTTGTGAGACATTGAATAGGGCATGAGTGGATGTCGCCGAAAGTTGCAATCCTTTTTCCAGAACAAAATAACGAGTGTCGGGCGAAATTGTTTGTTACATCGGTTAACTGGAGAGAGATGCTTGGTCCTTGATAGCAAAATGGCCGGGGCTTGGGCTTTGTACATAGTCTGTGAGGCGAAATTGAGTGTCAAAAGTAATTCATTTGACTAATTGAAAAAGGTGTCGTCTTGGGAGCACTGTTTTCGGCACAAAATGGAAAAAAGATGGCGTATATCTATCGCAGGATCTGCATTCCCTTTTGTGCATTATGGTTAAAGAGATTTTGCATTAACTAATGAGGTTCTGGCTTCTTTGAGGACAAAGACAAGAGCTTAACAAAGGAGAGGGTTGCTGGTTCCATCAAGATGACACAGATTTAACAGTTATTTGAAGAAAAGTAAAAAAAGAAAACACCTATCGGAGAGGTAGCAGACTTTTCGTCGTCCATAGTCTTCATTTCGAAGGACTCATTCAGATTTCTTTGCATCTTTAAGGATTTTTTTGCGTTCATTGCATATTTATAGGATTTTTAAATGGATACAAAAGTGACAAAAAAGGGGTTAAGCAACCCCTAAGCTAGGTGTAGACGCACTCATCAGTGAGTCATGCAGAGTTTGGAAAAAAAATGGAAGTTTACCTAGACGGTAGGAGAATGTCCTTTTATGTAGAATAGACCAAAAGCCCAGATGGCTTATGCATCGTGATGTGTTATCTCTGATCACAGAATTTAACAAAAAAAAAAAAAAAAATTGAAAGAGGGTTTAACACGGGAGGGTACTTTTAATTCATGTTTAACATCACACCCATCATCATGCAGCTGCCAATTTTTTACATTCCTCTCACCACGTTTGAATAAACAAGAGTTTGACACATCCTCACGCGATTTCTAGATGACATTTATTGGTCTACATACTATCAAAGGCTATGCCTAATGGTAACCGTTACAAAATGCCTTAAATGGAAACCTACATATGACCATCATCCACCACCAGAGGGGGCAATTAATTATGTGGTTCACGTATAAGAAACCATTTGAAGCTTTGATTTTCATGCAAACAATATGGTCAAGCCAGCTCCCTGGGGAGGGAGAGGTGGTGCTATAGCGCTGAATAATGGTCAATGTAATGCGGCTGTGCATTCAACTAACTTGTCATATATGATAAGAGGCGCGCAGCACCATATACCTAGATAAAGTTATAGCTAAGCCGGTAACATAATGTTTCTGGTATAAAAAATCTATCGGCACAAGACGTTTGATCTCGTATCTCGTAGATTGTTTTTATTTTTCAATGTTAGTAGTTTATTAAGCGAAAGGCAAAAACGTTTGTCCGGCTTGTATCTATGGTTGGTGGGTAATTGTTTGCGCGCTGCAATTAACGCGACAATGTCAGCAGATGCAAATTTTGTTGAATTAAATTGGTTATGCTGCGGAATGGAATTTTATTGGTATCGCGAGGGAAAGCAGATTGCATACCAAAAAGTTAATGGCGGATTGTCAATTGTTTTTGATTTTATTTTTTATTATTTAGTCGGAACTTTGTTGGATCTCATTAGAGTATGATGTTGAGAAAAAGATTCCGAAAAAATAATTAGGTTTAACTGGGAAAAATATTTGTTTTTAAGAATAAGTGGAAATTATTGGCAATTTTGGTTGCTATAAGAAAAAATTGAAAGATTTTGATAGGGATACGGATTATACTAAGAGAAAGAATTGTAGAAAAAGTAAAGTTTTTCAATCTTAAATTGAGGAAACTAATAAATTCGTAACATTAAAAAGTCGTAAGTATGATGAAAGCTGCACAAAGAAAATATAACTTTGAAGAATGAAACTGGAAGACGCAGTTATTTATTTCTTCTCCTTTTTAACCGACGAATTTAATGATCTCCACAAGGATAACAACTCTTCTATCTCTGCTAGGCACCTAAAGACCTTTGGGGTTTGCCGGGTTCGGGTTGACTTCAGAAAACGACGCTAGGGCTCCGGTTTTGAATTGTTCTATGTCTGAAGCCAACTTAATGTAAATATCATTGCATTTGTTTCAATCAGGAGTTTTATTTCTCGTGCAATAGTGTTGGAAGTTGGCATCAAATCATCTTCTTTCTTTATTCTATACATGGAAATACCAGCTAAGTTAGTCATGTTAATTAGTATTAATATTGTTAATATTTTTGTTGTGGAGCTTCCTCAGGGTTTTGTTGTTTCTCATTCGATATTGCTTTGTACTCTTGCTGGCATGCTAAGCATCTTCATTTAACTCTCATAAGTACTCTCTTTTTTAATTACTACGATTTGTTGATTTTTTTTTTGAATGAAACTATTTGAGATATTTCGAAAATGCTATTATTGGTATGCTTTTAAGTACAATCAAACATTTTTTTATGGAACATTGTCCATATGGCTCGCTTAAATAGACTGTGATATAAAGTTTTCTGAGCTAAATCCAGTCGTTTCAATTACGATACATGTATAATTAAGCCTCTGGGTAGTGACCGTATTCCAAATGATTTTTTTAAAAACACAACAGACGATTTCTTATAAAATGTCTAACCAGAATTAAAGATAAAATATTTCAATCGGCAAACGTGAAATTGAAATTCTCAAAAAGTCAATTTTTGCCCTAAATTCAAAAAGGTATATTTGATGAATCCTTTCAACTACCCCGGTATTGGCCTTTTGAATTGCTCTTTAAAAAAAAAATTATCATGGAAATCGTGGGGTGTCGTCTGACGAAATGGATTGAAAGTGTATTCATCTCCTCCGTAAATTCTAGAAAGGTTTTAGTTAGAAGAGGATATTCTAAAAACGACTACATTTTCCGCCGCACAAACATTACAGATTTATAACTTCTTTAATTCATTTTTCGTAGATTTTCAAGCAACGTTTGATCCATCAACATAAATGCTCTCAAATGAACAAATTTATTATGAAGCAGACCATATAAAAACCATGTATAAGGGAATGCCAGTATCTGGGTTTTACTATAACAAGTAACAATAAATTAGAAAAACGCCTGGGAAGAAACTTTTAGCTTCCAAAACTGCGATTGGATCAGTTTGGTAAAGACTGTATTGGAAACAAAAACACCCTTTTCAGGTCTTAGTACAAAGGTTATGCACATTCTTTCTGAACTGCCAATTTATCATATAAATGTATAGCTATTAGCTTTCCAGAAAAAGTAGCTCGAAAAGTAGCAAGTAACAAGTTCCTGATTTGATGAATGGAAAAGAATGTAAGCTTCCTTTTGACTTATGGCTGGCTACAGGGTGGATTACTTCCTGGACCCATAGTTCTTCGAGGCTTATAAATACTTTAATTTTTCTGGGAAAACTGCACTTTTTTTACATGGTTACCAACTGGTCCATATATTCTCTCGGCGGCCCTGCATGGAAAACATTGAATGTGAAAGCTTTACCGTGATACTTTTCTTGAAAGTTTTCACAAAAAACATAAGCAAGGAAAGTGCAACCAATCTCTTCATCTTTTCTGGGAAAACAAGATTATTGCAATTGATTTGATAGAGTTTGACTCTTAACTCTTAACTCTTTTTCGTTAGATCAGTAATTGTTTGATACTTGAACCCATTGAAACGATGGCCAGGTAAAGTTGTAAGTAAAGATTTCACTCATGGGTGTTGTTGCAGGCAAAACTGCCAAAACACAATGCATTTTATTAAATTAAATATCGGAAATATCGTAAATCGATAAGTTTTTCATTTCAAACGTCAAATTTCATCATCATATACCGACCACGCGATAAATTAAATGTTTAACACAAATTTTACCTTTACTTGGCAAAATAACAACAGGATTCAATAAAATATTAAACATAATAAAACACAACACAAAAACAAACACACAAAATCAATTTTTTTTAAATTTCAAATCTTAGTTTTTTTTTTAGAATTTAAAGGGGAAAGAATCGTTTCAATTTTTAACGATACGAAAAGTTAAAAATGTCACTAGAATTCTCGTGGAAAATTAAAAAGTAGGTAAAAGTTGTGGGTAGTAGTAGTCTCGATACAAAATAAAAAAAAAATTTCGGGGGGAAAAAGTCAAAAGCATTGACTTTCGCCAAAAAAAATCTTCCTATTCGGCATTTCCCGTTTTTTGAAGCCAAAATTGACAACAAATTAGCCGTGATTTTAAAAAATTTAGTTAGAGCCGATTTTTAAGAATTCCTTGAAATAAGCAATCAGAGACTTTGTTGGAGGATTGCTGCAGAATATTGAAGTAATGAAATGATCAGTAAGCTTTATAATATCTTTCCTTAAGAAACTCTTATAGATCCATTTAAAAACCATAAATATTATGGCTTTAACTTCTTTGGAGAACCGTGTGACGTCAAATGAAAGTTCTGAACTACCAACAAACTTACTGCTACGAGCAACTTTCTCACCCTCTTCATCAGCATATCGTTCCAAGTTATATATGACAAGGTGATTAGATTCTTAACTTCCACAGTTCATCAAGACTTCCAATTGCTGGATAGAAATTTCAGGAAAAACAATCGACAGAAAAAACTTCCCCAACTCACATATTTCATAAAAATTCCTGTGACACGTCACCAAACACCACACTACAGAACTCCAACTCCGTTCAGTCAAATATAGCCGCCAATGTATGACAGAATGCATTTATTTCTGCACTCTCAGATGAATAGCCTTCCTTCATATACCCAATGTATATGTATTTCTCTCGGCTGTCCTGTCACTGCTTCACTAGCAAGAAGTCATATTTTTCTCCAATTGATAGTCCATCATTGGGAAGAGCGCGATTATAAATTCAAATGTGTCATGTTAGTCTGACAGCTTTTTTCGTGCAATTTAATTTGTTCGTCTCCTTGCCATCATTTCTCGCAAGTCCTAGCTTACTATATATGCCTCGCGTCCCTTGAGAGTGAGTGAGTAAAACCAAATATAACAACAACAACAACAAAAAATTAAATAAAACTGACAGTTGTGTGGTGGGCTTGAGAAAAAAACATTAAAGAAACTGGAAACCCTGACAGAAACAGAAGGATGCGCATTCACTCATATTTTTTTTTCAAAGAGAAAAAAAAACAAAACTCAGTTGTATCTGTTCTGGTAAAAAAAAAAAAACAATCGAAGTAGTCTCCACCAGCACCAACATCACCTTCACCACCCAACTTGTGACGTTCATTGTCGTTTGCGGTTGCGCAAGCGCACCAGCCGCCCCATCATCACGATGATAAATTGACTAGCGATGGCTATCGCCCAGGAGATGTGCTCTGCGCGCCAAGATGCCGCAGTGGCTGCTCCTGGGGCATACTGCTGTGCCCCACACCGCCCTGGCGTGTTCCTCGGTATTCGCAGAATCCCATCTTCTATCATATAGAATCGCGCGTCCTCGCAGACAATCAGGCTGCATTTATGACTGCTGTTGCGCGCCGGTGCGGTGGTGCTCGCATGGGGAATCATATAATATGGGACTATAAGCCTAATCAAATATTCAACGTTTTGGGGGCCAAATGTGTCGTCGATAGTGTCCAAAAAGCCGCCTGATCACAGATGATCACAGAGCCCACCTATATACTTTTTATACAATTTGGCGAAAAGGACCTCCATGGTTAGTCTTTGCGAGCATCCTTGTGACGACGAAGAAGATTCGGACAAAAATTGTCCGCGCACCGTGATGTGCATAATTTAATAAATAAATTATGATTGTTGTCCCTTTTTGGATGCGGACTGTGAGTGGCCCTTTTGTCCCATCGATGGATGTTCGAGCAGACCCCATCAATGCGGTCCCTCATGTATTTATGGATTTATTCCAATCGATCGCGCCCCAGCATCATCGATCCACCGTTTGTCGTCGTCGTCGACGTCGTCGTCAACACAAAAGACATCGGGCGTCGCGTGTTTTGTGATAAATGTGCCAGGATACGCGTTTATTTTATTATAACGCGCCGCATACAACACATTCCTCGTTTTGGCCCATTATACAATAAATGTCAACAGAATCAATGGTTTCGTGTGGTCCAGAGTGGAGTCAAAGGCGTCTCCTGAGGAATTCCAAAATTTGACGATCATCACGCATCTATCTTATATCGGGAACGAACGACATCCATATCCATAAGATACAAAGGATGGAGAGGCGCTTTCTGCGCTTTGTTTGCCCTGTTTGTTCTCTGTCATATAATTTTGAAAGAAAAGGACATTTTATTCGAGGGAGAGGGTGGTAATGGATGCACATACGTAAGAATCTGACATAAATGAAGCAAAAACAAGTTGTACAACCAGTCAGATACAATGTGCTTGCGATGCTTTATCTCTAAGTTAAGTGTTTGTGGATTTTGGTCTCGTCTTGGAGGTGGTTGAGATACTTTTTTCTTCAATTTTCTTCGGTTTTTTGTTGTTGTTGTAGTTGTGTTGCGAAAAGAGTGATCGCGCGCGCAAGCATCCAACTCAAATTTAGCGTGTAAACGCGATTAAAAACGCCTTGCCACAACTCGATCCAAACGACACAAGCGATCTTCGTTTTTTTTTTCAACTGATCCGGAGTGTTGGAAAGTGGGGAAGGGGCAGAAGAAGTTCGATGCCAGAACGCGAATCTCTTGCGGATTGGTTAACAAGCTGTGACGCGCAATATTTAACGCCATGAAAAATTATGATCGCGACAATCGATTACGTTTTTGAAATATGATCACGAACTGTTTCCCCCGCCAAAGTCGTCCTTTTTTTGTGTGGGTCTTGCTGTTGCAGTTGCTATTACTGGACACATCATATTGGAAGAGAAGACGTGCATTGATGACCACGACACCTTCTCCACGGAATTAGGATAAAAATATGCTCAACGCTGAAATGACCAAACGAATACATGATGTATTCGGTGTGATCTTACATCAGTCGGCCAATCCCGAGGAATCGTGGCCCGAAATGCCATACGCGTAGCTGATTAAGTATGTTCAGCAGACTATCGCGAGTGTGGAAATAGCAATAAATTGAAGAAAAAAATAAGTCATAACACAAAAAGCAATCCATAAGATACTCCTGACTGTGAGACAAGGGCGAGAGATATAAATCGGGAGTCTGATGAACCTCCGACATGTTCACATAGTGATGTTGTGTCCTCGTCCTCATCAGCGATTCCATACTGTCCCAGCTATCAAAATTGACTTCCCAAGATATAGGTGCGGGGGAGCGGGTTTCCTTTCGATATATTTGTATTCCTTGAATTTTTTTGTTCCTCCTTGTGGCATGGCTCCTTATACGTATGTCTGATGATGCGAAATCGACGATTGAATCGTTCTCATAGATTTTTGATTTCTTCGATTAAAACAATAAAGAAAAAAATCAATTTTGCAGCCCGGGATATGAATGAATACGGGTTAAGTGGAATTTTGGGCGCTGCTGATTTCAAATGAAATAAAAAAGGGAAAACACTAACACCACCTACGGACTCCATAGAGCCAAACGGAAGAACGATATAAATCAACCAGTCAGTCGGTATTTTACTTTTTTTTTTGGTTCAACCTTTTTTGGAATTTTTGCGGTCTTAGTGCAGAAAACCATCCAACCGACATGATGCCTTGCTGAAAACAATAAAAATGCAATTTCTGTTGGTTGGTGTGCGAGTGTAGAGTGCAGTGACAAAATGGAAAACCTCAAGCTCTAGAGGCTGAAAATTCGTATAAGGCTGATGACGGAGCAGAGGAAACCTGTTCCCTCTGTTTGGATGCAATTGGTATTCCTGGAGATCGTTTTTTTACTGTATAGTCAGTCTAGCTTGTTTAACTAGAATTGTTGTCTAGTTTTTGTTTTTCTTTTTTTAGGTTAAGATCTTCAATTGCACACCAGAGAGTATACTCCATTCGGATTTGGATCCCAGATAGTTGGGTATAGATTTGGTCGTATGTATCAATTTACTTGGAGGACTTTTTCGGTAAGCAAAACGATTTACTTTAAATTGGGACTGATGGTGGTATTGGATTTCCCTATGGCTTCCATATGGTAAGGGTTGTCTTAATATCTGTCGTTGGGCTTGATTAGGAGACGTCGTTATGGGGCGTTAATGATTTAGTGGTAATTTCTAGTTACGATGTTAGGATGGCGAATTATTGAGAATATCTTGAATTGAGATAACTTGGCAGCCATCTTGGAGCTCTTGGTTATTCTATTTCATCACTGGTTTGAAGCCTACCTAATATTGGGAATGTCAAATTAGGTAAGTAATCATATTCACAATTATGATGTTTTTTTTTCAGTTGACGATGAAATAATTTTAGGAGGGTTTTAAATTTAATAACCATATTCCTTCGGAGCTCATTCTGGTAACTCAAGTTACCAAAATCATGATTTTTGCTCGACCAAAGCAGACAAAACCTGATAAGAAATACAAAGGTTGGGTAAAAGTAATCACCGTATGGGAAAACGCTATAATTTTTGCAAATACCTATCAATTCTGCTTTGACATTAGTAAAATAAACAAATGAAGAATACAGGTCATATGGATCACTATACTCCTCAAGTATGGTATGGTATTGTATGCCCTGGAATTTCATCGCAGATTTCCCGGCCTTCTGCGCTAAGCTGAAACAACACATCGGCGTTGAGCAAGTCGCCTTGGACAGACTGAGAGATCAGAAGATGTTGCCAACTGTTCTGCTAAGAATATCGCTGCTGTGGCCGAATATAAACTTTGGTAGAAGACCTTAAGATGGTTCCTAACTAAGTACAACCAGTGCATCAGCTGTTGGGTGTTGTTTGATACAGGTGTAATCTACGCAGCCATCTTAGATTTCGACCAATTTTAAAGACGATTTCTCATCGCAAAAAATATCGCTTCTAGGGCTCTGAAAATCCCTGACCTAAGAACAGCCATTAAACCCGCTTTAAGTTACTGAACGAATAAATTGGGACTGGAAGATATGTTTATCTAACAGGACGGAGCAAAACCCCACACTGTACAAGCCAGAAACGATATTCTGAAGAACTAATGCATATCCGTGTCGTATGATCTCAATTTACACTGGCCGGTCAGATCACCAGCTTTAGACGCTCCACAGTTTTTTGTATGGGGTTACTTGAAAGCCCGGGTTTTGTTAAATAAGCTTTAGATTTTGAAACCCTTAAAGAAAATATCTAACAGGAATACGAGAACCTACATATATCTAAGCTGCTAAGGTTATAAACTTTATGTATAAGCCAAACTTTTAGTCTTTAATTTCTAAACTTTGATTCATTTAGATACTGAAACGTGAAATCATAACTTCTTGGAAATATTGGTAAGAAACCGAGAGAAATTGAAAAAAAAAAAACAATTCTTTACAGATCTGAAATTGTTTCTGTTGCTTCTTCAAGGATTATTCAACTGTTTCTGTAATTTTTTTGAGAACCGTTCGTTGGATGACAACCAACACCTTGGGAATAGGAACAAGCTCTGGTGTAGGTAGAATAGCAAAAACTTGCAGGACAATCGATGGCAAATGAATCCTTTTCACCGTTAAATGAAAAATATATCTTCAACCAAATAATAATTCTTTAGAACTCAAATACCATACATCCGCAATGCAAACAAGAATCGACAAAGTTCATTGAAACCAAATCAAATATAGATATTGAGTCGATAAATTGATGGAACCAGATAAGGGGTTACTACTGTAGATACTGCCATTTCAACGCCATTTTCTTCATGAGAATGATGCATTCAATTGCCTTTCATAAACATCTTCTTTTCAAAAGTAGCAATTCAAGGAAGTCAAGTCAATGTTTGCCAAATCGAAAATCGCCCGGTGACATTTTCCTAGAATTGCACAAAACAAAAGCCTCCGACTTTTCATCTCAAAGATACTTTCAGCCAGGAACTACTTGCTCACAATACACAAACCGCATTTGTAGGGGGCAAGTTCTCTTTCGAAAACACGAATACAAAATTAATTCGTTGTCTCAGGACAAAGCTAAGGACACATTAATAACACATAATGCCGCACACGGCCAATTGAACACGACTTTGTGCAACACAGAAAGAACCACATGCACCAACCACACCGTTGCTTCGCGTCGCATCAGACGAACAGGTAGATCCGAATAAAAGTTCAAAAATTACTTGACACTGTGCGTCGTCCACTGTTGTGATTTGTCATTTTAATATTACGTTCTTAATTTTATTGTAGCCCTCTTGGCATATACAGCATCACATGCTGCTGCTGCCACCACCGACCGCCACATTGCCACCGCAGGGGTACCAAACAGTTAACAATATCAAATGTGGCAGCATTCATTAATTTTGTACGCGCGTATTGCAACCAGTCAAGTTCATTCCAAAGTAGAGGCCCAACAGCAGCAGCCACAACAGCAACAACGTGGTGCGTGTGTAGAGTCTAATGAAGTCACAGTGGCACAAAGTGCACAATAAATTGACAAATCGGCGGCAATTTCTTTTCCATTCGCTGCTTGCACCCTCAAAAAGCTATTTAACGCAACCAGCACAAAATCACTTGTGTGTGCATCCCTACATTGACTCCCCACACATCCGACAGACGGACATTGTATCCTTTAGGATCCGTGAGCTGGCCGGGGCCGGCAGAAGCTAGCCAAACAAATTCTTAACAAGAAATTTGCTTAGAAATGATTTTCATTTCGATATATCAATTGGATCGGTCAATTCAATTTCATTGTCGAATTTATAAAGTTGTTGTTGTTTATGGTGCTCACTAAGTTGAATGTTGTGTTGTGGAGAAGCACCCACATTTATTAAACTGTCCAGTGTCCACCAGTATTGCAGTCTTTGGAACTCACATAGATATCCTAGGAGAGGAAGTGCAAATTTCAATTGATGGTGATTTGATATTAATTCAGTTAGCACGATGTCCATCGGTGTCGAAGAGGTAAATTGGCCAAAACAATTGGGAATCGTTGAAAATTGGAGAAGAGGAAAATTTAAGGACTATAATTGGAAGTGATGGAGATAGTGATGGAACAGAAATATTTGGTATAATTGACAATTAAGCGGATGATTTTAAAATGACAAAATTGAATAGCTTGTGATCCAATAATTTTCCAACTCACAGGGCCGATTTCAACGAGTTTTGACTATAGAATCATTCCGTTTGACATCGTCGAAATGATTCCTGCCTCTGCTTATTCTACCCCATTTTCATCCTCTAGCGAAATAGGAATGCCATCAATTCACCATTGAGTCAAATTCTCGGACGCACTGTTAAATATAGTTAACATTCTTTAGACGCACTGCACGAATGCACAACGCCAATATCTATGCATAGGAAGGAGATACAATGAATAATGTGGCCTATTATTATACCACTGATCTGAATTTCTATAGAACTTTTAAGCATATAAACTCATTCTTAAGACTCACTTAACGAATGTGGAACTCTTTCCTTCGAACTTTCCCTTCCATTATGATTTACAAACATTCAAAAACAATGTGTATCGGTACCCCCTTTTATTTACTATCTAGTTTTCCTAAACGCTCTTACTGTGTTAATTGATGATATGGATGTCAAAAACCCTTAAGTGGGCGCAGATTATAAAAAAAATGGAAAAATAGAAAAAAATTAAACCAACAATAACATAAATAAATAAAATAAAAGAAAATAATACAAAACAAAATAAAATTAAAAAAAATAAGATAATGTAAAATAAAATGAAACAGAACAAAATAAAATAAAATTGATTTACACTAAATAAAATTAAATAAAATCAAATAAAATTAAATTAAATTAAACTTAATAAAATTACATAAAATAAAATTAAAATAAATAAAATAAAATAAAGTAAAATAAAACAGGTAAAGTAAAATAAAATAAAATAAAATAAAACAAAACAAAATTTAATAAAATATAATAAAATTAAATTAAATAAAATAAAATAAAATAAAATAAAATAGATAACATAAAATAAAATAAAATAATATGAAATAAAATAAAACAAAAGAAAATTAAATAAAATAATATATAATTAAATTAAATAAAATAAAATAAAATAAAATAGGTAACATAAAATAAAATAAAATAAAATGAAATAAAAAAAAGGCAAATAAAATAAAATAAAATATAATATAATAAAATTATATTAAATAAAATAAAATTAAATTAAATTAAATAAAATTAAATTAAATTAAAAAAAAATAAATTAAATGGAATGAATTGAAATGAAATCAAGTAAAACGATAAGTGAAATGAAATGAAGTGAATGTGGAAGCGGATGTGGAAATTAATTGAATTGAAATAAAATAAAAAGATATTAAATGAAATGAAACGAAATGAATTGAAATGAAATTATATGAAATGAAATGAAATGAAATGAAATGAAGTGAAGTGAAGTGAAGTGCAGTGAAGTGAAGTGAAGTGAAGTGAAATGAAATGCAATGAAATTAAATTAAATGAAAAGAAACAAAATGAAATGCAAAAAAAATAGAAACAAATTAAAAAAAATTAAAGTACGTTTCACCACTTAAATACAGTTGTTCCTTCTATTCAATTATATGGTCTCACTTTAAACAATCAAATTCTCAATTCTTAATCGTGATTTTATTGGCACTCGTAAAGTTCCCCGAAACCTAAGTAAATATTCAAGTATGTTAATTTCCCCAAAGGAATCCAAACCAATTAATTAAATTTATTTAAATAAATCATTTCGTCTGAATTGCCCAAAAAAGAAAACCAAAAAAACGACCCAAATTGTTAACAAAAAAACCAACAACACACCTCAATCAGTACACATTACACGTCGAAAAATCATCACACTACGCTGACCGCTCCGTTTACTGACCATTATTCTGGTTTGGATCTAGGGTTTGCCAAAAAGCTTTTTTATTTATATGCTTCTGATGGTCATAACAATAAAAGGAGTTGGATAGTTATACGCGGGGACATGACTAAAAAAAATTAAATGGAAGTATAGTGGTTTTTTCGGGGGGGTAATTAAATAGAGAAAAGTATGTGTAGACAGGAGAAACAATGGTCAAGTTGGCTCAAACTGTGAGTTGGGTTTTTGTTTTTATCTTTATGACATTTTGACCATCAAACAGTGATTTTTTTTCTGATTTTTTGATTACGTATTTTATTGGTGTTTTCAATTCGTTTTTATTGCCTTAATGATGTGTTTTATTGGTATTCTACAAATGATGTTTCAGAATACAAAAATAAAACAGGAGAATGTCTGTTTTTAGGTTTTTTTTACTCTTCAGGGCATCCACATTGGGAAGGAGAAAGTCTTTCTTATATATTCCTCAAAGACAGTTCCATCGAAGAAGATATAATAAATCTTACCGCCGAAGATATACTTAAACTACTCTGGAATCGTTAAAAGCCAGACAATAAAAGTCGCGTTTATATAGATACTACGAATTAGCTTTTTAGAGGTGATCCGTTTGATACGATATAGAGTGTAATTACACTTTGATATTGTTCCCCTTGTTTGCCTTTGAAGGGGTCCGTCGGATTTATTTGTTTTTAATTGCTGGCAAACACAAATTTGACCCCCTCCGTCTGGCTGTCAGAGGGCAAGATATCATTGGTTGATAGTGCGGTGAAGCATACATTCGGGCTGCGGCGGCACCGGCACCAATTGAATTTTCCAAATCGATTTGTTGCCGACTAGATACAGCAATAGCCACCGAATTATTTTGTTACAGTTTAATCCGACGGATAGATCTTGAGGCACAACAATTAAAAATGACAACTGAGTTGTACATTCGTGTCATAAAGAGGAAAGTTGGGAGGTTAATGTGGATATGTCGATGAGCAACTTAATTGACATGTGGTGGAAGCACATTTTCCTGGAGTCTGGCTGGAAATATATATTTTTGGAGAAGGACTATGTGGATGTTTGGTAAATTTGGAATGGTTTTAACTCTTATTTAATTATGTTTCTATTTTGATTCAATAATCAAATAAAAATTATGATGATGTTCCAACATTTAAAGTAGCAAGAGCAGAACTTACCTAAAGTTTCCCAGACTTTCAGAATTAGCAAAAATTAGGGGTAAACAGAGGCTTACTCATGCAAGCAACTAAGTTTGAATAAGAATCCAAGAAACACTAACCTGCAACACAAACGACGCAATTCAATTAATCAAAACCACCATTCAAGAACTCGATGGTTTTCTAAACAAGGAAAGAGGTCGGGATTCGGGAAGATACAAAATTAATTTAAACACCTAACCTGCCCCACCCCATTTTCCTGATCGTAAGACACTCAAAGAAAAGTGTCACCCTAAAACAGCACTTGGCCAAACCGCAAGTTGTACAACAACAGCATCGATACAACAGTGGAAATGAACGAGTTAATAACACGCATCCATGGACACATGGTCAAGGGACTGCGGTGCTGGTGGATTGGAAGAGGGTAGAGAACACATACCTGAAGGACGACCCTCTGCGTTATGTTCATGTACCATGCAACGGAACTGATTTTGCATTCTCGAAACTAAAAAAAAAACACAAAACAATCTGTATTTACCATAGAAAGGTACATTGTTAAAGAGTGTTCCTTGTTCCATGGCCTGGTCATGTGAAGTTTCCATCTTCAAGTCTTACTATTTCACTCTTAAGCTTTCAACTGGCCTGACAAAAGACAACATTAGTCCCCGACGCACCATCACCACCGCAACTTTATGTGAATGTACCATCCACTTTATAGTGGGCCAAAGCCAGGTGAAGCTGGTTTATAGAGCTGCTGAAGCCTCTGGGTAATAAATTTCCATAGACGAGTGCAGCAGCAGCGAATGTGGCTTGTGGAGAGGCAACATTTCTGTGGAAAATCTCTGGCACATAGTAAATACCTACATATATTCTTGTTGCGCGCTCTTGTTGCAGGTATACATAGATATATAGATTTTTTTGTAATTTTTTTTTTATTTTGGGGTCTTGAGGAAAAATGAAATGTTTTTATTACCTGCTGTAACGTTAGACTCTGAGAAATCACTGGAAAAACAGACGTCGTCGGTCGTCGTGGTTGTCGAGACACAATAACGTATGTGTAATAGTTGGGTAATTCACGTGAAACACCACAGCCCACCACAACAACAACAACAACAACCAGAGATCGCGAACGGACGAAACGGAATGGACGCATACAAATCATGGAGGACAGCATACTTGGCCGGCTGGGGCTACAGAGGTTATGAATGCGCACACCTCGGCATAACGAGCAAGCCCATCGAAAGCCACTCGGCATGGGGTCGACGGAATTTAAAAAAAAAAAAAAAAAACTGCCCGATCCCCATCCGTCGCGACGTCGATGAGCTCCACCAATCGATGTGACAAACTGTATGCATGTGTTAAACCTCCCCAAAAAATATTTACAAAACACCTGGTCAAGAAAACAACGATTGCACTCGTTTGATTGCAATGATTGATGAAACCATTGATTTGGCAAGACAGGGTTGTCATAAAAAATAAAAAATTAAACTGCAAAAAAGGATCAGTGATGTGAATTATAACTCGGGGAAGAAATTGCAGATATTGATAGAAAAAAAATACATTTACTAGTTTTTGAATTAATCCGGGTTATTCAATCATTTTTTTTAACCAGGGTTGTTATTTTGTAGCCGCAAATCGAATAATTCATGTTTGAGAGATATGATGACAATGGGGATTGAAACAGCCATGCGTACTCTAAAGGCAAACGCCAAGTTCAGTAAGCCAACAGAACTGTTCTTACAATGCTGAAGCTTCAGGCCAAAATTGGGCCAGCAGAAACAGTAAGCAACGATAAAATAAAACAAGGTGCAAACTACTCTGGGAGGTTTAGTCATGGCAGTGGCAGTGTCCGTGCAATCTCAAGGTGACCTTGGCTGAGTGGTGCTCTGAAGGCAGTGCTTACTGTGCCAAATTGCTTTTCCAAACGGTCATGGTGCGTTTCCCCAAAATCCATTCTACCAGCTCAAACAAAAATTCCTATAACAACCCTGTTTTACTTCTTTCCGTATATGGTTGTGGTAGGCGTATTGTGCTCTGCTGCATACCAGTACCAGCAGCACATTCCAATTCATTTATCGCTGCAAGCAGCATGCTACATTAATTATGACCCAAATTCTTGGAAGAGACGATCCTCACTTTAGATTGACAAAGTGCGCGCACTGCTCTGCGATGCTGCTGATGGTATAGATTGAGCATCAGTGTCGTATAGACATAACTCGTGTCTGACGACGATCAGTGTACGCGCAATGTCGGCGGTGGCGGTGGCGGTCACTTTCAACACTTGTTTAATGTTGTTTTGTTTCAATATGAAAACTGATGGTGCCACGCCTAATTGCTGCACCATTCCATCCCCTCGCACACAATCTAATAAGCGCACACAATGCGAATCCTTTACTAACCCAACTGACGCATTGAAGACGTTTTAATTAGAATTTTTGCGCTTTAGCCCAGGGGGGCCTGATGCTGAGCTGTGCGCCACTGCAACCGCGCACAGCTGCACATGTGCGGTTAAAATTGCGGTGGTCGTGCCGGCGTTTTTTATATAGTTTCTCGCAAAAAGCCGCTCGCGCATTGTGTACTCATTGTTTCACTTAAATGACATAATTATTAGTTTGCCTCGTTCAATTTATAACCCCAAAAGGGGAATCTGTGGCGCTGTGCTGTGTGTTGAAGCTGCTGCGCGCCTACATTGTGCACGTTCTTTTTCCTTTCAACGGACGCTCATCAACATCATGCCAACCAATTAAGTCCATCTAGTGTGTACAGCTGCTATGCTATGGGACAAAATAAACTTGTCCGCAGCATGTTGTGTGAGCAGCGATACAAAAAGTCAAAACCAAACTCAGAGTCAGTGCGACTCAGTGACACGTAGAACGTTTGTTGAATTTCGCAATGACCACATCACGCATCAGGCTATCTCTCACACCACATACTATACGTCCCAGAACCAGAACCATGTAGGCAGGTTGGCTTGGGTTCTGGTGGTGTATCTATACGATAGTTGAATTCAACGACGAATAAGGTGTCACCTTAATAGCACCGACTGCGCAACAACTTGTGAATTCTAATTTGACCGCATCGATCGCAAGGCGATGGTGGCGCGGATGTGAGCAGACCGATTCGAATTCATCCGCAGGCAATCACCAGCAGTGCGGCGGCAACACCGACAACGACAATCAGTGACATCTCGCAATGGCTGCCATCAAATTCGCCGTCCTCAAGTGACACTTCTATAAATGCAAACAAATAAAAATGCCTATTCGCGAACAAAGTGGGCGGTTTTTGAGGAGTGTTTCCAGCGTGTTTTAGAACCTTTTTTTAATTCTCAAGCCCAAGCTCACTCTGGTGCGCTATCATCATCTTTGTCTCCGGCACCCTGGTTTGGAGCAAAATCACTTTGATCGTGCTGAAATCACTGTTCGAGTAGATAATGCCTGTCTGTCAACGCAGCGCTGTCTATTCTGTTGGTTGTGCGGCTTTTTAAATCAAACGTCAAACGACTCATTTGCATGACTATTTCGAGCTGAATACACTCACTCGTGTCTCATTAGAAATGCGTGCCAAATTTGATTTTTTTTTATAATATATTTAAGAAAGATAATTACCACCGGAGCATGTATGAAGCCGTGATTAATTCGTGGCGATTGAAATTCAAGAAACACAGATGGACATAGATTTTGGTAAAGAACAGTGGAGAGCCATGCCACATGAAGCTTTTGTTTTTCGTTTTAATTAACGCTGATTAATGTAATTAATAAATGTTGCTTACAAGGCGGCCTTTTCAGGGTTTTTTTTTGAATATCCAGAAGCTGTATCTTGTTGTTGCTGGAGGTGATTTGTATTTTTTTTGTCGAGTTTGACAAATTACGATTGTCAGCGACGATGAGATGGTGTAATTTGTATAATTTCTTTCACTGTGACTTGACTTTCTTGATAGACATGAGATGAGAAGATGAGGAATGAGTATATCGGATGACAATGATTTGCTTCGAAAAGCATTAATTTTGAGAGTAATATGAATACCGACAGGAAATTCTTTTTCTTATTTACTTCGAAGAGCTCTGAAACAAAATTCCGTTAATGAATAGCTACTCTTTTCTTCTTCTTCTTCTTCTTCATCTTCCGTAATCGAAATCCTTCAACGATGCACGAGCTTGTAATCGACAACTGGTGAAGTCAAAATGACAACTTGTAATATTTGCCCTTTGAAACCAATAATAAATGTAAATAAATAACTACAGCTTATACACCACAAAACCTGATGATTGAGCCCAGAATGTCTAGGTTAGCAATCAAGCACCTTATTGTCAACACTTTATTTATTATTTTAATAACAACAACAGGAGACATCTAGTAAAAATATTTCTTTCAATTGTTATGTATCAGCAGTTGACAAAATTATCAATGACATAAAGTTGTCAAAATAGTCAGTAATTGCTTGCATTTTAATCAAATGACGTTTGCCGAAATATCGAAATAAAAAAACGCAACGTCACTTGTATATTTTTTTCAGTGTAGTGCATACATGTAGAATTCGTCATTCGTCATACCTTATATCATCAGGAAGTTTGAGCGTGACTGCACTCTGTATCAAAGATCAAACAGAAAGCTTTATGAGCTTTTTGTTCAATGTTGTTGCTGTACAATCTTTTCTCTCTTTTTGATCAAAAGAAGTTCTTTTGAGTTCAGTTTGTAACTCGCTAAAGGATAGACCTTTCTATAACCAGTGAAGGTTTAAAATAAATAATTTCGTAGTGATTTTTGCGACTGATTTTCCATTTTAATTTGGTTATTTGTTCTTAATTGAATCACTTCGTTGGTTTACGAAACAGATTCCTTTACACCTTAAGCCACCAGCGAAATAAAGAAAAATAACGGTGCAGCCGTATGAGCTAGTATCAAAGAAGACCTTGTAATATCAAATTGTTTTTGACCATAAAGTCAACCCGGATTGCTTGGGGTGGAATTCTGGCTTACATCCACGTTAGTATTGACGTACGAACTGAAGGCGAAAAACTTTAGACAGCGTCGTGAGTTTGTAAATTGAAAACGGCGCTATGTGCGGCGTTCCACTTTTCAGTGTTCCAGCGTTCATAGTTTACGCAAAAAGAAAACCACTTTTAATGGGTTATAAGCCATCATTTACGATGCTATTACTGGGCATATATAACTATACCATATACGGCCAATATAAGTTTCAAATCACAGAGCGTTGTTGCAGATACCAAATAAAGTCAAACCAGCCATTGTTGCCACACATACATCTCACCAATCAAAAGCGTCGAATCACGGTACGATGAATTTTTAGAAACGTGCTTATGAGTTTTAAACCTTGCAACTTTGGCTTGCGATTCTTATCTTTGTTTCAGCTTTTCGGAGAGAAACGTATGTGGTGGCCTTGGTAGAAAGAATCGCTCGAGTAGCTCGAGCCGCGCGATTATCAGTCTTTCTTCTTTGTACTTATTCGGGAAATCATTAATTTTTGTCAATCCCTTTCATTGCTGTGTTTGCCAAAAACGAGTAATGTGATGTTTTTTGTAGCAGCTGAAAATGTTCACCCTGCAAACTTGAAATGAAAAGCAATTCAAGAAATGACATAGAGGAAGAGTTGCAAACACAATAGCTACGTTTAAAAGTATCCTCTAAGCCAAGGATAGAAAGAGAATCAACGATAGTCGCAGAGCTCTAGTTACAAGGTTTAAAAACAGTATATGCACTATTTTGAAGAAATTTGAATTCTAATTGTCATCTCATAAAACAATGTTTTAGTAGAAAAAAATTACTAGATATACCTTTTTTCGGTGGAGAATGCCTATCTTTATCAACTTTATTTTCGAAAATCTAATCCAATCATTATTTTCAATTCTCATGTGAAACCTAAGTTTTTTAATCAAAACACAAACATTTTCTGGTTCAAAATATCAAATAAATACTTACTTTGACTAACAATCAGTTTTAACGGGTAATGGCTGAATACATCACATAACTTCATTTGATTGGTCATTTATTTGACATTAATCGTAATTATACACACAAATATAGAAACGTGTGTTCTGGACGATGGACACAGAAATAGTCAGTGATGCGTGTCACGTGGTTAAGCAGAGGGACATTACCTATTATGCTCTGTTTTGTGACAAAAACACACACACAAAAAGAATAGATTTTGTATGCGTTTTACTGCCCAACAACTGTCAATGGCCGGTTAAAATGAGTTTAATGGCTCTGAAATGGTCAAGAAAAAACGTCCTGTCTTCCCTGTACTGAATTTTTTGATGAACAGGGTAATATTCAAAATTTCAAATGTTCATTTGAAAAGGCTTTTTTCAGAAAAGTAATTTAAAAAAAAACGTTTCCTTATAAAATTATAAAAACTTGTTAAGTGGCGCCCAACGTGGGCCATTAAAACCATCTTAACTAGAGAAGTTCTCATTATTTTAATGGAACATTTTATCTTATAGCCTAAAAAGTATTTATCCACATTAACTGTAGTAGAACAAATGATTAAACAACACAGTTTTTTTTTAATTCTATTAATTCAGAACCATTTACTACTTCAAAAATAGTATTTTTTTTTCAAAACTTTTTCAAATACTTTTGCGTGCCAAAATACCAAACACCACTTCACAAAAAGGACATACACTCCAGAACCACACCACCGATTAATGCTCAATTCTTGTATTTTTGACTGTCGAATTAAATTCGAATAATGACAACCACTATCCAAACTGACTGTGGTTTTGGCATGTCTTGGGGGAGGAAAAGAGCAAACTGCCAAAATCAAAATGACGAATCAACAATGGAGAAAGAAACGAAACACTGCGATTGTGCTTTTTTACTGTTTTTTTTTGCAGTCCTCCCGAACGATATAATCACAGAAAAAAGGACAATAAAAACGTACAGGTATGTACGTTCAATTCTTGTATTTGACGTCTTATATTGAATGCTTTATCCCGCATACCCGGGAAGATGTTGGGAGAAAAAAAAATGAAGGAATTGGCAATAAGTCCTCAAAAATAAAATACTTCCAGCTCTTGCAATGTCGTGGTTCTGTGTGCTGTGCATGTTTTCGACAACAATAGAGGCAGAGCCCGGATAGAATATACACAAAAAGAAAATGAGCAAGAGGAAGAAGTTTTTCTAGTAATAGATTGTGGGAAGAGGTTGTATTTATCGGATACACAATTGAATATTTTTGAATATGTTTGTATCTTTATCTTAATATTTATATATTTTAAATATTTTCGAGTATCTTCATTGATTTTCGCAATAGGGATTTGGAAATGTGCTTAAACAAATGTTGATAAGATTTTGCAAAATTTTATATAAAAACAATGAGAACCGATACCTTTCTCAGATATACTCCGATAATATCAAAACAAGTTAATAATAAAAGAGAAATGTGTTTTTTTATAAAGAATTATTTCTTAGGATAGGAGTGATAGAATTTTAAATGTTTAGGTATACCTACTTCCGATTTTAATATGGCCATCCTAATTCAATAATATTTAACATCATCATCATCATCGATGGATATACGTAAACATGTCAGCAACGCTATACCTAATCTTCTTGTTGCGTAGATCTTCGTCTAATCATTTACAAAATTCAGTTTGAGCTAGAATTGAAACCAACGAGAATGCAGGCTTAAAACTAACTGCAAGGGTAAACCACTGTCTTAGGGCAGAATTTCGTTCAGCAATGCTGTTCACATTTGGCTCAATGTATACGTACATAACAAGAAATTATAATTGATATAAATCGAAAGGAAATTTCGGAGACGTTTAAACCCACGTGTACTTTATGGGCTGGAGGAATCATCAGGCCGTTTTTGCCTTAAAAAGAACTCCGAACGGAGCGTTGCGGCCAATGGCGAACGCAATAGAGCCAAAAAAGTAATTTTTTTGTCTTTTGCCAATTGGACGGCATGGATTGGAAAGGAATTTGTGTAGTTCCAAAGAGATGGCATTACAAACTACATGCAACAAAGCAACATTACTATCATTTTACCAGAGGAAACCTTTAAAGAATGAGTTATCACATGGGTTATTCATTGACCCCAACTGGATAATTGCGTAAGATAAACGAGATTTTCGATTAAAACCTTATAATTTATCGTAAATTCGAAAAAAAAAATGTATAAGAACTGGATAACTGCCCGGATAAACTAAATTGTCTATCCAAACTCACAATATATTCAAAATTAAAATTTAAGTTTTCACATTATATACATTAATTATCATGGATAAATTAAATGTTCGATTCGCTCTCCAAATTTATCCAACATTCAAATTAAAGTGTCTATATATTATACCAGAACTGGACATTTTATATGGTTAAACTTAATATCTGATCCAAACTCATAATTGATTGAATATTGAATAAATGGTCTACATTATATTAATAACTGGATAATTTACCGGATGAATTAAACTAACAGTTTGATCAGTAAATACAGAACAGAATAATTATCGTGGATAAGCCAATTGAAGATCCAAACTCACAATATATATGAAATTCAAATTAAAGTTTCTACATTATATTAAGATTTGATAGTTGCCCGGATAAACTACATATTCGATTCAATCTCACAATTTGTATGAAATTGTAATTTAAGTTTTGTTCATTATAAAATAACCTGAATAGTTTATAGGACAAACTAAATTTTCGATCCGAACACACAATTCTTCTGAAATTCGAATTAAATTGTCTATACATTATATAAAGAACTGGATAAATGTACCGGATAAACTAGACTAAATATTCAAACTGAAAAAGTTATCCAAAATTCGAAAATTAGTATCTATCTATTTTCTACTTGAAATTGGGGACTAGATAATTGCACCGGATTAACGAGATTTTCGATTAATACTATAAATGTAGCTGAAATTCAAATTAACGTGTCTACAGTTAGTAGGTATATAAAGATCTGGATAATTTCTACATATAAATTAAATTTTCTATCAAAACACGTAATTTATCCGAATTTGATATTAAGTATCTACATTATATTAATAACTGGATAATTGCTTTGAATAAATTTAAATTTTAATCAGAACAACAAAATTTATCCGAAATTCAAATAAGTCTAAAATAACAACACTGGATTATTATCTACATGCATTCAACTATAATGCCAAATACCTAAATGAATATTAATTTCCAGATCAAACAATGGATTATTTTCCAAATGACACACTCGCGATTAGTTTTAAAAATTACAGAAATATTTTATCTGAAGCCCATCTAGCAACAATCCAAAGGCAAAAACATAACGGATAAGACTTAAAGCACTCATTGCTCCAGATACAGTTACGGACAATTGTAAAAATGTTAAGAATTTTAATTTGTTTTCCTAAGAACTCTCTTCCCTGCAACATTCTGTGAAAGCGCGTGTCAAACGTGCCCCAAATATGATACATCAACGTGTAGGTCGTCTCTAAAAGTCATAATTGTGTTTTTTTTTAATGACTTTTTCGCAGTATGGACTGCCTTAAGTTATTACTTTTCTTTACGGCCATTATTATTGTGTGCTTTGAAAATGAAAAAAACAAACTTTAACGACGAAATGACAGGTCATACAAAAAAATAAAACAACACATAATGTACCTACGCTCTACAGAGAAAAAAAGTCATAGACAAAAATAAGACTTCTCTTTAGGTTGAATGATTATTTACCCAATGGGGCGATAAGTTCCTCCCACCCAACCCCCAAAACATAATTTTGTTTCAAACCTGTAATTTAACGTGGTTAACCATTTTTTTCATTTCATTTCGAAACGCCATGGGCGATCTCATAAATCTTTGAATAGACATGAAAATTACAAATGACAAAGTGAATAGAAAATGAAAATTGTTGGAATTTTCTAGTCAGATACATATGTATATAGATACTCCACCTCCGACAATATATGTATAACGTGATCGAAGTTTTTTTCTGTTAAAGTCGGGAAAATAAGGGGCTTTTTTATATATTGGCGATGGCTTTAGGTTGCCCTTGCAGGACTCCGGAACGATATAAACAGACGCAGGACTCAATACACAAACACAAAATATTGTATCGATTTATTTACCTATTGGGAAGGTAGAAATGTATATGAAAAGGGTGCGAGCCTCCCATAAGAATACCATTAAAATCGCATTAGGCTCGAAGTCTGGAAAAAAACACAAAAAAAAAAAGGGAATCGAAAACAAATGAACGGGTTTGGTTTTGGTTTTAGTTGTGTTCTTTTCTTATGAACTTTGGGTAGGTTTTTCTTGCTTCTAAAGGATGCACACCCTTAAAGCGCACCCTTGAATGACTTATAGTCGATTCATTTTAGGTATTTGTTAGAAGGGAAATAAAAAAATTATCCGCCCTTTAAATGGTGTCTCTGGCTTTGACAGAAGAACACGATGTTTGGAATGTCTTCAGGTAAAGTTAGGTAAGTAAGTTAGGTAACGGCTTTTTTTCAAACAGTCAAAATGGCAGTTTTTTTTCGAAATTCGCCATTTTGCTTTTTAATTAATAAATTAGGATGGTGAATGCATTTATACGAAGGGGTCAACTTCTTTTTGGGGAAACAATTTGCTGTGTTTTAAAATGGGAACAATATCCTAATGTAAATGGGTGCCAAACATGATAATATTTTTGGATAAAATAACTATCCAACCTATTATATATGTATAACCATAAAGATATATCATATGTACTATCAAATAAGGCTGAAGTATCTATTGGAACATAAACCAATTCCATATAAACAAACAAACAAAAACAAAATAATCAAGCCCTCAAAAGTAACAAGACGTTTGTCATCGTTAATTTGTCTATGAAAAGAGACTTTGCTTTCGAAAAATTAGAAAAAAAATCTTAAGAAATCAATCTGTAATCCATTGTTTAAGAAATGTTAGATACAAGATACAACGCCCCTGAGGCACAGGATATCAAATTTCTACTCACACTCATGCAACATAGAAGCCCATGTTTGATCATAGGTGACCAATGACAAGCATTCAATGCTTACCTACCTACACATTGAGTTGTTCTCTATAAGGTGTCGGAGTTGATGATGTAGGTACACCTGTCTGTCTTGGATTTGATGAGTTTTTGTTTATTTGATTTCATTATTTTGATGAACCCGAATTTGAAATTGAGATAAATCAAGTCTAGTGTTTCAATTTCAATAAATCATAGAATTTTACTATTTTAGGTGGAAAGTACTATGGCGCCTTGGATACGTATGCTTTGAGGGTTTTTTAAGATTTTCAATATAAAATAAGTGGAATATGATTTTGTTTTATATGAAATAGGGTAATCTCTCGTAAGAAACAATTTAAGAAAATTGCTTGTTTTAAATATTGATTTTCCGGTATGTGAAAAGTGAATTTATTTTTGGTTTATGTTGGGTTATAAATGGATTTTTGCTGATTTTAATTTGCAGTCAAATTGTGTTTTTTAAATAGTGTAATAATAGGAGCACGTTTATAGACGCTTAGTACCAAACTATAACGAATAAAACTTGCAGCACTAACATTAAAAGTGTATTTCTTTAATTATAGCCCAATCAACAATTGGTTTTCTCTTAGTGTGAAACTAGTTTTTTAATAACAGGAATACCCTGCATTATCTTTTTAATGCGAAACTAAAAACTCTCTGAGCTGGCTCTCACAAAGCGCCATTTTGAAAATAAAAATACACACGCCTAAATCCAATACCAAACAAATTCCCTAAGGTCGTCAAACTTTCAAATTTGATTTCAACTAGTGCAGGGTTTTTTGTTTATAATTTTGAAAAACTTAGTACAGAACTAAACATTTTAGGAAGTGTGAAGTTGATGTATTAAAAATAGGTTGTCTATAATTTTGTGCCATAGACAACCTAACAAAAACGTTTCGTGCTGCAATAGCACTAAGTTTTCCTTAGTTATAAACATAAAAAGACATGCACTATTTCAAATCAAAATTTAAAAGTTTGAGAACCTTAGGGAATTTTGTTGTTACTGGATTTAGTTAGTGTTTGTGTGTAGTTTTATATACAAATTGGCATTTTTTGAGAGCGAGCTGCCATTCTCTCAGAGAATTTTTAGTTTCACATTGAAAAGATAATGCATGGGAGTCCTGTTATTAAAAATGTAGTTTCACAATAAGAGAAAATCAATTTTTGAGTCGTCTATAATTGAAGAACTGAACTTTTAATGTTAATGTTGGTTTCGTTTAGTTTAGTTTAGTATTAAAGCGTCTATAGTTTTGCGCCTCTAGCTATCTATAATTGCAAGCTCTGTAGATAAAGTAGTATAGAGATAGTAAAGAGAATAATAAGTTATTTTTCCTAAAGATAATGTGGCAAAATTACAGACAACCTATTTTTAATACATTAATTTCACACTACTTAAATTATTTAGTTTTGCACTATTTTTTTTTTTCAATTATAAACAAAAAATTCCCTGCACTAGTTAAAGTCAAATTTGAAAGTTTGACAACCATAGGTAATTTTGTTGTTATTGCATTTAGGCAGGGTATTTTTTTTTCAAAATGGCGTTTTGTGAGAGCGGGCTATCATTCTCTCAGAGAGATTTTAGTTTCACTCTAAAAATATAATGCAGGGGATTCCTGTTATTAAAAGTCTAGTTTCACACTAAGAGAAAATCAATTTTTGAGTCGTCTTGATTTGAAATTGAATTTGAATTGAAAAACTACACTTTTAATGTTAGTGCCAAATTTTATTTGTTTTAGTTTGGTATTAAAGCGTCTATAATTTTGCGATGGACATGATTACGTTATTTGCGAAATCTGTGCGTAATTGAGTTAAGAAAAGCAATACTCCAGATTCTTTTATTCTATTGGATGTAAAGAATCATTTAGAGTTAATTAAACTTTGCAACTATACTTCAAATCCAATAGTTATCCCAAGAAGGGGGTTATATACAAAAATAATTAATTATGGATCACAATCGATGGAACAGAAATTTCCAGGAACTTTTTTATGGCATTAAGACCCAGTCTATTGAATTGTGAACTTATAACCCCCCTAGAGTGAGTCAAAAGCCCATTATGAAGTTATATATTAAGAGGCAAAGAAACTTCCAAATACCATTTTGAACTGATAATAACAATCGTCGGAAGAAAGGAAAAAGAAAGGAAAGGAAAGGAAGAGGAAAAAGAAGCACTATGTGGATCCATTAAAAAATCTTTAAAAAATTGTATACAACGTTCTGGATAATTAATACCCTAAGAATGAAGGGAATCTTTAAAACTAATAATAATAAGACTCACTTCGATCGTCCTGGAAAAGATCCTTCAAAAATCAAAATAATTGCTCATTAGTAAAAATCGCGTATATATGCAGCAGACGTACTCAATTTCAAGTATCCGTTGCAAGTAGTTATTAAAAATATTTATATATTTATAATATTATATGTATGTATGCGAATTTCTTTCGATATTTCAATATTTTTTTATTTTTTTTAACCCTTAATCTATTTAGTTTCTTGCAGCACAGATAAATACATGTTTCTGTATATATAAGGAGTTTTTTCACTACCGCCTAATTATATAATGAAGTTTGAATGGAGTAAATCCCACTAATATTCGCTTAAAGTCAAATAAAAATCATATTTGTAAAATAGAGAACATTGAATGATGTTGGTTTCTGAAAATAGCACATCTTTCTTCAAGACATACAAGCTTACAACAAAAAACGGGCTCTGAAGAAAGCATCCTTATAAAACACTTCAATTTTGGTATTGAAGCATAGACGCACTGGAAACCGATTTTGTAAGACACAAGAAAAAATTTAAATTTTTAACTATGTATTTCTTCATATTTTTAAATTACATTGTGACGAAATCTGTCCCAACACATTTCGACAATGTCATGAGTGGAATACAAAATTTATCCGGCGGCAAAAAGTAATCTTTTGAAAAACCGATCTTCATATTCATTTCTCAAATCATAAGAAAAGCTGCAGAAACAGATATTTTGCTAAAGTTTTTGATTAATATTTCCAATAAGTTGGTGAATTTCTGAGCGAAAAGTGTTAATGCCTTTCCAAAAGTATCTATGTCAAATTATTTTGTTTGAAAAAGGTGAAACAGCTATAAGCAACATACTAAACAAAACCCATTGTCCTTTGAAAAACGTGTAAACCACATTTTGATAAAATCGTTATGATTATTTTTTTTGTCTATTGATAATTTCATTACGTGTTATCATATGTTATGATTTTGATGAATAATTAACATATTGTGTAAATTAATGTATACAAAAAAAAAATAGATTTCAATGGCCACATATCCATAACATATCTTTCAAAATGTACAATCACATATCGAAAAAGCTATCGAATTGGCTTGAATTGTGATCCAAATTTGTATTATGATTTATGACAGTTGAAAACTTAAGACTTTTGTCCTTAAAAATAAGTTTCAGATTTGAATTTTGTGAAGTCATTTTCTTTTGTTCAAAAAACATTGTTTGTTAATTTTTTTTGATTATCGATATCGATATATCGATATCAAATTAATTTCAAATAAAATAAAAAAAGAGAATCAATTTTTTTTTTAAATTTAACTCACCATGTGTTGGATGGTAGCCAGTTGAATAATATCTTCTATGATGACCGCTACTTTCCAATGCATAAAACGCTCCCATATCGGAGGCATCAAGACCGCCCGACGAGCCACTCGATAAACCCTGATGGCCGCTGCCGCCCGCCCCCAGCCCATTGACATTTGGTGAGCCACCAAGCCGCGGACTCTCGTACCAACTGCGAGCAGCTTCCGCTGTTGAAGTCATATCCATTTCGAGAATAATTTTGAATGTTTTTTATTAAAACCACTTGTAACACGAAAAATTTATTAAATAAATTCTATTGTCTTTAGAAAACACTAAAATGTGTTTTTTGTTCCTGTGTTAATGTGTTTTTCCTTTTTACAAATTCTTTTGCACTTCTTTTATGTTTTTCACTACCATTTGTTATGTTTTATTTTATTGTTTTGTTTTATATATAATTTATATTCCAATTGTGACCTGAAATTATAAGAAGTTTATATAAGAAGCGTTTTTTTTTAATATTTGAAATGGATTTTCTTTCAACTGTGCACAGATTTTGGAAGAATTTTTTTGTTTTCAAAAAGTGTGTATATCATTTCGCGCTTGAATTTTTAGCCTTCGAAGATCAAGTATCTACATTTTATAGTAAAAAATAAACTATCGCGCACTTGTTAAAATACCCACAAATACCAGATCCAAGGACACGTGATTGACTAAAAATATAAAATAAAACTGAGGCGTTTTTTATTATTTTTTTAAAGAGATAAAAAACAAATCAAAATATGATTTATCAGTGAAAAACAAAATATCAAATTTCTTTATCAGAATCAACAGCAATTGTTTCGTGCGGGCGATAACGCCCCGAAAAAAATGAAACTAAGTAAGTAATGACTTACTACATGCAATGTATCTGATTTCTAATGTTTTACGAAAACAAATAATTATTTTACAGATACAGTTTGTTTTTTTTAGTTCGGTCAATTGATCATTAGGTACACCTTGGAAGAAATTGATTCCCATTTCCCACACCAGACAATTGCTGATGAAATTGCTCAAGGACTCGCCAGGGAAAACTGGAAAATGAGTGATTTTATTTTGGGAATATACCTGTGGTTTTTCACACCAAAACACTGACATTTATCTTAGCAATTGTTGTTTGTGTAAAGTGTTGCAATGAGAGACATAAAGGATACTGCATGCGGTAGGTTGCGGTGTCTCGAGAATGAGATAGTTGGCGCCCGCAGAGGTGTTTCGCCCGCATTGTTCGCTTATGTGACATTGTTTTTTTTTTTATTATTGTTGGTGTTTGCTGATTGAGTTTTGATGGGCGACATGATTAATGGAATGATGATTAGTATGTTTGAGTGGGTATGTTGATACCCCAGTCTACATTGACGCCCCGACCAGACGCATTGAATATAAAAGAATCTCTGAGGTTTACCAGTGACAATTGCGAAAAAAAGAAAATTTATGAAAGACAGTTTTGAGGACTGATGCAAGCTGCAAATTGGATCTTTTGTACATGAAATTGTCTTCTGTTGACTTTGGTTTATTGAATTATTGAGGGGTTGTTTGAAGAATTCATTAAGGTGGGCACATTGATTGTCCTTTGTGTCACAACAAACATAAGCAATATTTTAATATTTAAGATTAATGGATATTCAATATGAGAAAATGGTATATGTAATGGATATATCAAAAGGATTTTTAGTTTAAAAGAAGACTTTGCAATTCTAAACACTTCTCTTATTATTTACTTATAATATCTATGTGTAAATAAACTAACAAAAAATGCTCTAAAAATGCGGTCTTAGAACGTAGAATCAATTTTAGTTCCAAACCGCGTCGAAAATAAAAAAAGGAAACGAAAATTAATTAAAAAAATAAAAATAAAAAACTAAATATCAATATTTTATTATCTTTGCACTCAATCTTATAAATCGTAGTTGGAGTTCAAGATATAAAGAACTTGCGCCAAAGCGATCTTCGTAGCGGATATTATCTATGACTGCAGGAGCATATCTGAATTTCTGAAATTGAATTCTCAGTTTGCAAAGTATATTTTGAACTACTTGAACATTTAGCATAAATCGGAACAGCTTTTGTATGTTGCAGGAGCAACAATAACTACGTTTAGTAAAGCCACCTCGATCGTAAGAAATTTAATGGAATTTAAGATACGAAGAATACCAAAAGCAAGTTCACGAATTCGGTATATACCAATTCGGTATAAACTTGAAAGCTATTTTTTTTATTTGAGTTGCATTGTCTGTTTATTAGTTTATTTTTAAAAAAGGTTGGTACTTTAAAGAACAACAATAAATTACTGCCGTGTTGAGAATGTATAAAGGGTTTTTCAACAGAGACGCTACAAAAGTAGAGCGACAGCGACAGCAAACGACGCCATATTTCTTGCCGCTCTTTTAACATTTCTCTTCAGTAAGCTTTGCCATTTTATGATGGAAAGATATGCGAGCCAACAACGAGTCGATATTATTAAAATTTACTACAGAAATTCGAAGTCAGTGGCCCCAACGTTAAGAGCGCTACGTCCAATTTATGGTCGTCATAATCGTCCTGGCAGATCAACAATTAAGCGTCTATTGGAAAAAAATTTATCCACAGGCACAGTACAAAATGTTCCCGTGCCAGTGAGACAAAGAAGTGCCCGTCATTGGGCCGTACTTCTTCCGTGATGATCAAGACGTTACTGTGAATGGGGATCGCTACCGTTCAATGACAACCGAATATTTTTGGCCCCAATTGGATGATATGAACTTGGAGGACATGTGGTTTCAACAGGACGGCGCCACAAGCCACACAGCGAATGTCACAATCAATTTATTGGAAACCAAGTTTGGAGAACGTGTTATCTCACGAAATGGTCCAGTCTCTTGGCCACCTCGGTCGTGCGATTTGACGCCGTTAGACTATTTCCTGTGGGGCTATGTCAAGTCTATGGTCTATGCCAACAAGCCAGCGACGGTTGATGAACTTCGTACGAATATCGAACGTGAAATTGCAGCAGTATCGGCGTGCCCGTGGTAACCATGTAAAAGAAATCGAGTTCCATACATAATGGCATCAAACGTAGAATTTCATTGATATCCAAAACTGTTTTTGTTTTATTTAAAAAAACTTATGTAGCGCTCTTATTGAAAAACCCGATATAAATGATTGTAATATAGAGGTTTTTTTAATTTATGCCAGTAGCTTTTGGACATGTTGTTTTATTGGCGTCTGTCAAATCTGTTGTTTATTATTCAATTACTGATGCCACATCATCATGGCAAGTGACACGATTGAAAAGTACGTCCAAATGATAAAACTTTATTATCCAAATGAGTGTTCCTTAAAGCAAACGTTACACTCTTTTTCCGGTAGGTGGACAGTTGACTCTTCTATGTTTGGTGGCCAAATATATGAGATGACCGGTTGAGTAATAAACAAGCTAATATTCGTAGGTCAATGAAACGTAAGAACATCGCCGTGATCCGTAAAATTGTATAGCAGATTCTAAGGTGGTCGATTTGTCGCCGTGCACAAGGACTCGGCTTTTCGCAGATTTCAACTTAACGAATTTCGTATTAGGACTTGGGCCTAAAGTTCATGACCATTATGTATAGGCAACGCCGTTTATTAGCCGATTGGGCTTCAAAGCGTTTAAAAGATGACTCCAATTTTGGCGAAAAATCATCTTTGGCGACGAGGCGCAATTTTGGATTAATATGACTTTGTTAAGAAGCAACCAACCCACACGAGGTTCATTTGGTAACAATGAATACTCATTTTAAATGTTATTATTCGGTGTGGATTATGGGCCGGCGGGCCGGCTTCGATGGTCCGCACTTTTTCGAAAACGACTTGACGTCTAAGAAATATTAAACGATGTGAAGAAATGCTACAGTTCTAAATATTTTTTAAAAACCAATTTCAAAGTTTTGATGATATTTACAGAAACCAATATTAAATTGAATTTACAACCCTATGATTAAATTTAGCATAAGATTTTTGCCACATCAAATTGGGATATTCTCCTGCGGTTTTAAAATAATATTTTTGATTTATTCATAAAATAATCAAAATAATTCTATAAATTAAGACATGCTCTTGGTCTCTTAGATCCACATGACTGTAATCTAACTAAACGGTATTAAAGAGGGTTCAATTTTTCGAAGACCATAAAAAATCGAACAGCCAACATTGCAAGAGAATAGCAATGACTACTTTAGAGATATTTAGCTGTCTGATTCCTGATTTCGGCCGTCCTAGGAAAACTTTAAGCGGTCGGGAATCACTTTTAAGGAAAAGTTGTTGGAAAACAGATCTACCTTAACCCAGTAGCTTATAATCTTAAAGAAATACTTCAGGCATCCCATTGCAGTATTTTCGATCGGATTCAGAAAACAGCCTTAAAAGTTTTAGGTTTAAGAAAATAAATAAATAAGACTTTGACAGTAGGTATTGTATAGGTTCCTTTGGTTTAGCCAAACCACACGAATGTGGAAAGCGATTCAGAGTTTTAATTTTCTTCTTCTCTATAAAAGCTTTTTAAGTCTTGCACTGTTTTCATTAAAAACGGTCATATATATAGGTACTGATAAATTTTCCTATTAAGATAGCTTAAAGTCTTTCTTGATAAATTTTGATATTCAATTTGATAATTGCTTAGCACTTCTGTCTTGAAGAATCTTAAAATTTTAAAACTTAATTTCTTTTGTTCCAAAAAATACCGTAAAAACTCTTCAAAAATATCATATGTACATAAAAAAGTTATCTGTTTTATTTGAATGACTCTACATTTTATACTGAATTCAAATTAATTACATACATATATACCAAGTGACAGATGGTATAAAAAATATTTCAATGAAATGTAAGTCACTCAATTCGTTTAGGTTTCCGAAATTTCCTCATTTATTTAGAAATACGAAAAGGATTTCTCAGACATTTCTCAAATTTGCTGTAAGTAAAATCAATACTGGTGGTATTCTTTTGTATTCGCTTGCTATCACAACTTCAACATTTTCAAAAATTTCTGAGAGCTCAAGAAATGTGAGTTGTCAATATGCAAATCAAAGCTATTAAGTAATCAATTTGGGTAAAAATGTTAGTTTAGTTTAACCCCAAACTACTTTCAAATTAAAATTTAGTGAACATTTGATTTTGCTTATTTTTTTAATTTTGGGTTTTTATTAAGAAAGAACCATTCTTCATAAGAAAACCATGAAAACTACAGAAATAACAATCTATAACATATAAACTTGATAATCATATCAAAAATTATTTTTTTTTAATTTAAAAATTTAATCGTGTATCGTCAATATTATAAGAAAAAAATCTTAATCATTTTCGATTTACAAAAATCAATCAGCCGAGTTGTATGCGATTAGATTAAGATAACGAAATTAATTAGTTTTAGAAAAAAAAATGATTACAAGGTTTATCAGAAACAGAATTCAATCATTGATAAGTTTAAATACTTGAAATTATCGTATAGGATGCCAAACGGCTCCACACAAACCGTTGTTAATTTACGTTTTGGTTTTTTTTCTAATATTTTTTATAAGAAAATGTTACTAAACATTGTTTGGGTATTAAAGAAGTTTTAATAGATGAAATACATTTTTTACTTTTTGTTTGTGTGCAATAAAAGGGTTATAGCGATTTGGCATAGGTATCTAATATCTATATGAATTAAATAGAATTCCACATTTGTGTGATTTCCACATATTTCTGTGGAAAATTCAAGAGTATTGTAAAAATCTATCAGCTTTAGCCGGCCATTCTTTAGATAAATAAAAATTGTATTCAAATCCGAAATGCTTGCCTTATTTTATAATAAGAAACAAATTGCAAATTGTTTGATCAAACTATTAAACAGACAAACTAAAATCAAATAATGTTTTTATTTTTCAATTATTCTTTTTAAATTGTGAAAAAATAAGTTGTTTTTCAACAGTTTTTTGTTTAATATTGGCAGAAAAAGAGATCTTTTAATTCAAATACAAAAATACTAAAAACATTAAAAAAAAACTCAATATTTCGATTAAAGCTAACGAAGCCTTCGATATTTATTATTGTATTGAGGATTATTGTTTAGATTTTAATTTTAGATTAGAAAAGAATATTTTTTATTTTTTAATAAGAAATAGACACTTAGATATGTTTTTTTCGTTTTCGAAGGAATGTTCATGGGTTTTTACACTGAAACCCATAGAATAAGTTAGGTGATATACAATTAGTGATAAGAAAATTATTTTTTTTATTGCTGCATTTAAGAGGAAATATTTTCTACAATTTTGTTTCGATGCAATGAATATTGTTTGTAAATTATTGACGACTAAATGATCGCCAATTTGACAAGCTGACCATCGAATTTGAAACATTTTATCTGAAGATATAAAATACTTCTTTTAAAAAGAACCATTTATTTTATTAACAGAATTTATGAAGCATTATAATTCCATTGTTTATAGAAACATTGTCAAAATTGTCAAATTTTGAAAAAAAGTTGAAGAAAAAAAGTTAAGATTGCACCTAGAGTGCGCAAAACAAACTATTTATTCGTCATCATCAGATAATTTTAAGAATTAAATAGTTTGATATTTTAGAACAAAATCAATATATTTTAACTGTACGCTTAAAGCTCCAATTCAGTTTACATAATTTTAAATTGATTTTAAATTATTTAATTTTTAAATTTATTTAATTTTTTTCAATTTAAATTTTAGCGGCAAAGAAGATTGTTCGCTTTAACTTGAACCCAAATAAAATTTGGAAAAAGTTCTGTTACCTATTTTGTTTATATATTAAATACAAAAAAACGATGACGCATCACCTAATAAAACTTCCTAACCACGTCTGTAAACATTTTCTAACTATCGATCATCATGTAAATACATATATCGATAGATAATTCATTTGCCATGATATTCAAATGATAAAAGAATAAATAAATTAAAGCAAAACAAATTAAAATAAATTAATTCAGAAAACAAAAAAAAAGTTTTTATGCTTTATTTTCATCAAAAGTTGTATTCCTAAATATCGAGATTTTTATTAAGTTTGTATAACGAATTAGTTTAGAAAAGGGTAATGGTACAATTAAATTTAATGAAAACCGTATTGATAGTATTTTTTAGTAGTAAAATCTTAATTAGAAAATGACTTTTGAATAATTCCATATCGATTATGTGGATTAAAAATGCTTTTAGTTATGATTTGTTTGTTTTTTCTGTATTTCAATATCAAACGATGGTAAATAGGTTAATTTATGGAAACACATATCATTTAAGTGTTTTTATTTTAGGTTTAAAGCAATTTATACAGTTAGCCGACATTTAAACATTAATATAGAGAAAGATTGTTTATGTGAAGAGATTCTGGCATCTCTAGAAAGAAGCATTGTGATATGAATAATATATGCGGCTTAGAACTCAACACCTTATTTGCTATCAATAATTATTGTATATCACAATTTTAGTTCCTATGGATGATTACAATCAATTAGTTTGCAAATGTTTCTCCGCATAAAGCGAAAGAGATTTTTAATACACAAATTAAATTATTAACGATTTTACCTATTTATTTTTGAACTATTCGATAGCCATTTTGCAATGATTTTTTCCCGATGTTGTATTGGGCATGGGCATCATTAATGATCAATTTGTTTTGTTTTCAAAAGACTTTAAATAAAGATTAAACTCTTTCAAGATGTCAACATTTAACAATAACAATTAGCCTAGAGTAAAAGCCATTAAAAAATGAGTTTTCAAAGGATTTATTTTACAAATCAAAAATATTATTTTAATATAATTTTAATATATATGTAGATTCGCTAAAAAACTAAAACAGTCTTTAGGAGAACTAAAGATAGGATTTTCTTATTTTTTATTTCACCATAAGAATTGCAACCTTTGGGTTAAGAAACAATTTTTGAAAGTTGTTTAGCCTCTGACAAAATAAGCTTTTAAATTTGAATTGTCTACATGTGCTGAGAATTGACATTTTCACATCTTAGTTTTGTTTCTGGAGTGCTTTTCCAACAAGTATAGATGAAACGTAAAGTAAATGGGTTAGTGCAATTTGTACTAGAATTTTTCAGAAGCTGCTAGTAACAAATTTTTAAATTTCATTCGTTCTTATAGTGGCATTTCGCCATATTGTATAGGTAACGCGGCCTTCAAATATACAAATACGGCACTGCTAAAATTTATTTAAAAGAATAAAAAATGGTTTCGGTACTAATGAATTGCTTATTTGAGTTTACACATTGTTTTGGGAAAAAAATGATAATATTTTATTTTCAAAGAATATTTTCGTCTCAAATTTGAAAAAAGAGTGTTGCACGTACCAACAAATGTCGAATAAGACATAAATTAGCCACGAACTAAAAAATAAAACGAAGTCTAACACTAGAATTAAAAAAAATCTGTTTTTTAAAATTATCGAAGACGTTAAAAATTTGATTTTTCTTAGTTTGGTGAATTCAAATTCGATGTTAGTTAATGCATTACTATTTTCTTTAAAATTGAGGAAAACATAGTCCAGGATAAAGGATTTAAAAAATATGCTAATGATGGTCCTTTTATCGATCAATGCGGTTGTATGCCTTTAAAAAGACTGTAATGCGTTCACGATGCACAACAACAAAGTTTTAACGCTTAGACCAGTCCTAGTCTTTAGGCTAATTATCAAGTCATTTCTTCAGATTAGTACCAAGTGATTTCTTCACTCGGTTTTAGCTAGGAACTTGAATTCGGTAAAGTAACGTCTAAAGACCTGGGTCATTGTAGGTTTTTGGTTTATGGTTTTTAAGAAGATACTTGAAATGCGTTGATAACAAACTTTTATCAAATTCTCCAAGAAAATCAACACAATTGAAGCTGAAGTCTGTTGCTTTATAATATTTTTGTAAGTTCTTGTCGGAACATCGATGCAATACGTTGAATGTTTAAAAATTATATTTATTTCAAAACAAGTGAGTTTTTTAACAAGCGTTCGAGGTAAGATAGTACAAAAAATAGGTCTAAACTCTTTTTAATGCATTCATAATAATGCCAATGGAATCGCCCTGGGAAGTTGTTAAAGACCAAGAGTCAGGATCAGATCATCAGATCGTGCGATCAGGATTGCAGGAAAACTTCACTGCAAGCAGGTAAACTATATAAATGGGAATATGTACGTAGATCGTTTGCATATATATATCACATAGAAGCAAAATGTTCGATTACTAAAATCTACTTTCAGAGAAAACCAATTCAACAGGCAATGGCCTTAGTTGCATTTTTCTTAAATAATCTCTTAACTATGTGTCTGTAAGGCACAATGCCTTTTAGAATGCAACTCGATGTTGCTTGCACGACATTAGTTAGAAGAATTAGAGAAATAGGAAAGAATTTTTTTCGGGGCAGTAGATCGAGAATTAGATTATTATTTTCTCACTTAAAACCCACGGACGACTCTAGCTTGCACTAGGACCGCTATCTATATTATCGAAAAACCAACAAATCAAAATAGCTTCATAAAAGTAATCGATAAAATTCTTCACAATTTATTTGAAATGTCAAATCTGAGCAACATTGAGATTAGACCAATTTTAGACGTATTAGTTCTTAGGACAATTTTGTTAGTTTATCACCGGTACTAGTGATGTGAAGATATGCTCAAGTACCTGCTCATTTTTCGTCAGGACTCGGTACCGAAGCTCGGACCTGCCCAAGCTTAACCTTATCCGCGGGTTATTTGTGAAGAAATCGGGGAAAACATACAAAAAAGTAAGGAATTACATTGAAATTTTAGGACTTGGTTTAAAAATACGTAAAATTCCAATTTATTGTTTAAATAAAAAAAGAAAATGCAGAAAAAAGACATACTTTAAACATTATCTCGAAAATTAAAATTTACTACCTACTGTTGATTTTAAGTTAAATACTATCTTGTTTTTGAAAAAAAAAAAATTGTTTTGTGAAGCAAGTTCATAAAACACATTATATTTTTACTTAAAGTTAGCTCTTGCCTAAAGGCTGATTCCTCCACATCAGTAGAGGGGGATAACTGGTGGATTATCTGATGGATTACCGGGCCCGTAGTTCTTCGAGGGCGCGAAATTCTTTGAAAGGACAAGAAAATTACTACAAATACTTACATTTTTTTTAAAAGGGGTGGGGGGGGTCATAGTATATTCTCTCGAATATTCTCTCGGCGGCCTTGTCAGTAGGTACTTATCCATCAATCTAGTGCGCGATCCAGCTCTTAGCACTCGGTTCTTATGAACAGTTTCAGAATTCTGTGAAGGAATTACTTTGTACCGATTTGAATGCCTACTAACAACTGGTATAAAAACCGATAATACCAAATTTTGAGGAGGTGCCTATAGGACCGAGTCGTAACTAATTCTCTATGCCGAATTGACAGGATTTGGGCTTAGTTATTTTGTGAAGAAATGAGTTCGAGTAGAAAATAGAAATTGCGTATAAGAAATAAAAACTTTTGGTATGTCTTGTATAACTCTTCAATTAAAAGAAAGAAGAGGAAACAGGAAAATAAAATAAATTGAAATATGTTACATTTATATAGGTAGCATAATGTTGTCATAAAAAGCATCTAATTGAATGGTTTTTTGTAAAACAAGATGTGATCGATGAGATGATCGAACTATTTATTTTTAAAAAGCTTCACTAAACAACATTAGGAAAACCACGTCAAACGATTATACTTATTTATGACTTTGGATATAATTGTTAGGGTATTTTTCTAGTAGATTGAAACATCGAATTTAATTCGGTGAATTGTGAACAGAACCTAATTGGTAGTTAAATATGAAACGATTCTAGGTTCTATCTAACGTTAAGCTTAACCCTTGTTGTACTAGTTGTACCAAAATTAAGTAAGCTTAACTAAACAATATTCAACTCCGTATAAATAATTTGTCCACAGAGCATTGGAATAGTTTCTTCTTTTACTTTTTTAAATTTTAAATAAGGGTCTCAAAACGATAACTACAGATATCCACATAAATTTGAAGTTGTTTTTGGGGATTTAATACTTATTCAGGGTTATTTGAAGGAGTTCATTTCTATATAACGTTTCGCCTAAATTGCAACATCAATGCATCATTGCTTCATAAAAATCCGTCGTTGAAATTAATGCTTTTCTTCTTTAATTTTATTTTCATTTTTTCTTTGTATTAAAAATTTCATTTCAACAAATGTGTTTATTTAGAAAAAAAAAATAGATACGTTTATAGAGCAAAATTGATATCCCGACGGAAGTTCTTAAAAAAAAAGTTAAATGATGTTGCATCCGTTAACCTTTCGAAAGTAACATTTCAAAGTTTTAATAATGAGTAGGTTTTTAACTTATTTTTTTATTTATTATTTTATTTTATATTCGAGTACTAGTATTTCAGAAGATGCTTGCTAACTCAGAGATGGTAAGTTCGATACTCATTTTGGGAAGTAATTTTTCTAACTTATATTACAAACTAGAGCCGGTCGTGGGCTTTGAGAAAATAGTCAACTATAACTATCGATTTTCTGCACCGAACAAATTCTTTCCTATCTTTCTAATTGTTTTAAATAATGTTGTGCAGCATTCAGTTGGCAATGTGACCTTACAGACACGTAGTTTAAATATTATTATTATTGTTATTTTTGGCTCTAAAACGTGCATTTCTAAACAAAAAAGATAAAGCTGTAGTTATCAATTGCATTTGGAACTCTAAGTGAAAATAGACTTAGTTAGTCATAGCTATGTCCTGCAAACTCTTTATTAGCCAACGGCGCGTTGCCCGTGAAGCAAACCATTTGAAATGGATACCTATGTATGTATACACATTTTAATCGGCGCGTTTCATCTTGATGTCAGATAAATATAGGTATGTAAAAATATACATATAGTTTCCTTGGAAAACTATTTTTTTAATATTCCCTGCGAATCTCTAAACAAATAGCTTCACACTTGGTTAATATAAAAATAACATTATCTTTCACACAAAAAAAAATTCTTTTATTGGAAAAATGATCCTTACTCTTGTCAGTTTATCATAGTTTACAGGTAGATAGTCATAATCCATTCGATGTCAATCACTCAAATCAACACAAGTTAATTTACAAACAAAAAGAAACAACATCCTTGGACGGTAATAAAATATTTAAAGAAACCGCATTGTATAAACAATCGTATCTTTCACCAAGCGCACCTTATCCACAACTAGAATCGAAATCGAATCAATCCAACAATCATCACACACGATCCTGTCGATCATTTTTTTCTCTAGATTCTGACAGGTAGTCGTGGTTTAAATGTTCGAGTTATGACACTGTTTTCTTATCTTTTTTCCATAGATAGGTAAAAACCCCAAAAAAAGTAATAGTAATCAAGAAATCACTCGGCAAGAGGTTTAAAATTTTAAATTAATAAAAAAAAGTAGAACGATAACGGCACTGATAAAACAAACACTTTACGGTGATATGTTTTGGGGTAAAGGTAGACAGATAAAGGTACTATATGGATCGATTGATCAGGTATACTGTTAGTGATGCGGCGAATTAATTGAATTTGAAGGCGAAATGATAAAACACACTTTTCTTCTTTTTGTCAATGTAAGTTCGAATAAAATCCATTAATCGACGGTAAAAATCGGTTGATGTCTATCATGTGATCCAATAACTTTGCACAGTTGTTGTTCGATTAATCGAATTCAAAATGGCTTACATAATTTGTTTTTCATTTGTTATTGAATGATGGACAATCGAACCAGATCGATTATGTACGATTATCGTCGGATATCGATAGCTGCTATCATTGTCGCTGATGATGATAATAAGATTGAGGAGGCGTCTCCACGCGACCAGATTAAATCAGAATCATATAATCTGATAGATGAATAGAGGAAACGTTTTGAAAAGGGCGCGCGCGAGATTAACCGCAATTAAAAGCCGAGATATACCGTAAAAACCGTGTGCCGGATCTTATTGTCAAATCAGAGTAAAGATTACACACAAAAACAACGTCGCACACGTAAGCACGTCAACGGTCGCAGACCAACTGAAGAACACATAGGAACATTGGAAAACCGCACGGTTGCGGGAACGACAACGACGACAATGACGATGGACGGCGATATTAAGAAAACAACAACAACCACCGAGCAAACGAAAACAGGGAAAACGAGTATAGCAAGCTGCCACCGCCAGCCGGTCGCTTTGGCCAATCCCACTGGGAATTGATGGTGGCAATGGTGGTGGTAGAGAACAGGCCTCTGCCCTGTTGGCTAGTACGGCCATGCGCTCCATGGGGTTGGAATGAATGAGTGTAGCGGTTATCTCTCCGAACAATGGGCGTATCAATAGCTTTCGTTCCTGCTCGAACTTACCTCCAAGAAGGAGATGGTATGAAAAGAAATTTGAACTTGGCAATGCCTGTCAACCACACACAGTAACCGTTGTCTCTCTTGCGCTCTCATTGTATTTGTTGTATGAGCGCCCATTTATATCTCACATTCCATAGTTTCCTGTTTTGATTAAAAAAAGAAGAGAGAAGGAGAATTTGCTTACAATTCTTCTTCTCACTCCTTAGGGGCATAGTTTGTTGTTTGTCATCTGGTCTCAGGAAAATGTTGGAAAAATAAAAACACATTTTTTTGCGTAAATCTGTTTTTCTTTTTTTTTAATTCTTTTGCATTTTCTGTTGGAATTTTCTTCTTGACTGTGGTGTGTCTGTGTAGTAGAAAACTTTGGGGCTTTTGGGTTGAGTAGAGAAGTTGAGATGGTCGTGGCGTGTTGTTGCTGGTGGGTTCACTTTGACGTAGGTGCTTGTTGTTCACAGTGCATCAGCGAGCGGGGATACGCGTTTTATATTTTTTTTTTATTTTGTTGTTGTACTATTGCCTGCCCCCCTTTTTGTCTAGGGATAGAGAGGAAAATACTCATTTAGAGCTCGAAGTTTTTTTTTCTTGTGGTGGACAACCCGCTGGTGGCTCGGAAGGACTCCATTAGAGGGAGTCTCTTGTGTGTTTGTGCGGTGTGGTTGCACTACGTCCGAACGACGATTTTTGTGCTGTGCTGTGCTCCCCGTTTTCCGTTTCCTTTGGTTGTGTGTTTTTTATGAGGGCTTGCGAAATTCTTGGAAAATTGGATGTCAGTTGATTGTGCATACTGGGGGTGGACATGAAGCACACACAGCATCTTGGATTTTTTTGTCTTGCCAATCTTTCGATACAAGTACCTTCCTACCTATCTATGGAATATTAAAGCTGGGTAGATTGTTGTAGAATTATTTTATTCTGTCAGATTTATCCGATTGTGGAATATGTGAAAGAGTATTGTGAACATCATTTTTCCAAATGCCATATTTGTCAATGGAGATCAATGTTTTGTGGAGATGTATCTGATTGTGATATTGTCCAACATTTTGAGAGATGTTTTAAGCTCGCGTTGAATATGCCTTCCTACATTTTTTTCATGAAGGTTGGTTAACTATATATTAGCCATAAAACACGCATCTTGTTTCCTGCTGCATTATAGCCTGCCTACCTACATGTGCAGTTTTCGGACGCATGTTCTGTGGGATGTCATTTCATCGGATTGTATCATAGATGTTTTAACTATCTTAACACGTTTCGGAAAAAAGTGCACAACGCAACGCAAGGAATTAAATCTGGCGTGCGCATAATTTCGAACAAATCCTAAAGTTGTTCATTGACCATAAAGATTAAATGTTTTGTGTACATACACCATACACAGGTGGTTATAATGTATTGTCCAATGCATTTTGAAAAAAAAAACAAATAGGTTTTCTATAAATGGTTTGATAACGTCACAATATCTATTGTAAAAGTTGGTTATTTTTGTAAGATATGGGGACCTCAATATAGATAGGAAGGTACCACTTACCTGGTATGGTATTAATCAAGTAGTTAAAAGATTTGCATCTTGGCCTGTTTTTATAATATCATGCGACAACAGGTGACAGCAATATAGCTCCTGGCAATAAGAAACGAATAGCAGTTTTGTGTCTACGTAGGTGAAGTGCCTATCTTGAACAAGTTAAACAGATTTAATGATTAGGTATTTATAGCTACAAACAGAAACAGAGGCCGCTACATTATAATGCTGATAAAAAAGTAGCAAACATAAAAGATTTTAGTCGGAGCACTCTATACCTATACGTTTAGATTACTTAGATACTTATACCTAGTATAATGATAGAATAAAGTCATATTTAGCAACCAAGCTGAATAAAATATATTAATTGTGAGGCTTTTCCTATGGAGTGTGGAAGATGGCACGATTCGAAAACAAACACAGATGTAGAACTATTTTTTGGGGCATCATTGATGCGAGAATTGGAAAATACGAAATCTAACAAATGTAAAACAAGATCCGGAATCAATTCTTATAAGTTTTCTTGTAAAGTTCGAGAAAGTTTTTTAAACCGAAAATATTTAAATCTTTCTAATTTTATTAAATAAAAATAAATAAAAAAATAATAAAATGCACCTATAACTTTTTAATCAGAAGAAAAACAAATATAACTATTATATCTAGCTGTTTCAGCATTAATGTCGAATAAGAATCAAACCAAATTTAGCCCAAATATTTGTTTAGCCAAAAAAGTAACAATGGGACACATTTTCAATATCCCCAATTTCATCTGGGACTTATATTCAGAATCGTAAGGAATTAGGAATGGCGTAGGGAATAGGGATATCGAATTAAAAAAAAAAAAAAAAGAAACAGAAAATTTTTAATGAATGTAGAATTTTTCTTAGAAGTTAGAAAGTCTTTGATCCAAAAAGTTGAAGTAAGGGCATCAGGAGGAGGACAGTACAGGTACTAAATCGAGTTAAATAGAGAATATTATATCGAAGAGATCATAACCTCCTCATACTTATGCTAAAGAGGAGAAACGACTCCAAAAAGAAATGCTTCTGCGGCAAAAAAGGTCCAAACACAGATTTTTAAAGGCTACTATCGCATATAAAAACACTTTGTCTAGTATCATTATAAAAATAGAATTAAAGACGACACCGGCATTCACAAAATTGTGAGCTAAAGTTGATGATTTTGCAGGGACAGAGACGGGGTAGAATATTCCTGCAACATACATAAATCATATTTTGATTTTGACAAGAAAAAGATAACAAGCATGGGAACCCCTACGATTTCTTTCATGGAGTTGTGCGGACCTGCTACATTTAAGAGTTGACTCGGGAGTCAGGAGAAATCATTTATAACAAAAAGCAAACAATTCCTGATACATTTCTCAACAAAATCAAAACGATTTGTTTGAAATTTGTTCTAATGCTCTGAAAAGCAAAATAATTAAGGACGTGAATCATAATCATCGTTTTAGTTTTTTTTTTGATGAGACTGCGCTATCTGGTTCTTAGTATCGAACAAGTTTTTAAAGAACTTTCGCCGGACGTATTGAACTAGAAAACGAATACTAGAGCGTATCAGCTCTGCAACAAGCGGCTGCAACTACTCCAACATACATTGTGACACTTATATTAAGTGCTGGCCATTCTTGGGCCTGGTTTTCAATCAATTGAAATAAATAAATATATATATAACGGCAATATATATTCACGTAACTAAATTGAAACAGGTGCTTACATCTCCCAGTGAATAAATCTATAGACTTTCTGGTCAAATTGCTTCCTCGAGAAGTGGCAATGCAACAGAATTCAAGATCAAATCAATCATCTAAAAAAATGTAGAAGAATTTTTTGGAATAGCTATATCATCTATCCCGTATACTAAGATTCTATTATTTGTTCGAGATTCTTCTTATGCATCATCACCAAGAAAACATGAGAAAATTAAAAAAAAAGGATTTCAAGCAAGGTCTCATGCATAATTTTGTAGCCGAGGCTGGTATGGTAAGAGATGATTAAGACATAAAACCAATATGTAATGGAAATTGATCATGTGGCATTGAATGTACTTATTTGGGGTTTTTAGTAGATTTTTCTGGTAGATTTTGGCGTCCTTTAGCTGTAGCGTTGAGTTGCTGATGCCAAAAACTCATGACAAGTTACACATTTGAATAGTAAATACGTCCAATTGCTAAAACTAAAGATTATTAAATTGAGTGTTCTTTAATGCGAACCTTGCGTGCTTTGCGTCAATTTTATGATAGACATGGTATCCCATCACAGTCTCTAGAGTTTGGTGGCCTGGCAAAATTTGAGACGACCGGTTTGATAATAAGCAATCAGCAAACAAGAGGTCCGTGAAAGAACCCAAAGAAGCAAATTCCACCAGTGCACATAAACTCGGCTTTTCGCAGACTTCAACGTAGAATATCCAACTGATCCCGGAGCTTAAAGTTCATGACCATAGACATGCTGTTTTCTACTGACAGGGTTTCAGAGCGTTTGAAAAAGGACCCCAATTTTGGCAGAAAAATCATCTTTAGCGAGAGGCACATTTCTGTATGACTGGCTGGTGTTAACAAACAATATTGTCGTATATTGGAACACCCCATTACGTTCATACTATAAAGGGAAATTAACAATGCATCCTAAAAATGTTTGGTGCGGATGTTGGGCAGGTAATGTCATTGGTAAGCCGATCACTGGCTATGGCGATCGCTATAAATTGAACCATCGTGGACCTAGACGACATGTGTTTGCAGCAAGACGGCGCTACATGAGGCTACATGAAATTTGGCCCCAATGAAAAATGACCCAAACAGAAAATGAAAAATGGCCCCATAAATGGGGCCTTTGTTCATAATGAAAATTTGCCCCAATTTTAAATGGCTCCAAAGTTTATGAAAGGAAGCCCCAAAAATGAAAAAAATAAAAGAACTGAAAATGAAAAATGGTCCTAAAAATATATACACGAAGCAACAACAACAATTTATTGTTTATTTCGACGGTTTGGTGTGGTTTTTCATATTTTGGGCCTTCTTTCCTTTTTAAGTTTGGGGTGAAATAAAGGCGAACTTCGGTTTTATTTCAGGTCGACTCTATTTCCAACAAAAACGGTAATAATGTGGATCAGAATTTCGGCGTTATTACCGAATAAGTGTGCAAAGAAATTTCTTGAGATTTTATCTCACAATCAGTATGAGGTAGGTATGGGGGGGCATGCTGCCCTCCTGCAACCCCCCTGCTTGGGCTCACTATAACATTTGGAGTATGTGCGAGATTGGGTTTATGGAAAAGTTCTTTAAATCAGAAAGAAACGTTGCACATATCCAACCTTGCACCTTCTCCTAATCCAATAGTGAGCCAAAGTAGAGTTGCAGTTGCAGACCCCATACCTTCTTCATACTAACATTTATCAAAGTGGGACATATCTTTCCACTACCCCAGTTGTTGGTGTAATTTTTCATATTTTTAAGTGTGAAAATGTGGGGCCATTTTTCATTATGAAATTTGGCCCCATAATTAGAAATGAAAAAAGGACCCAATAAATGAAAAAACACCCTAATCCCACAAAATTTTATCGATTTTTGTTTTTTTTTTGTTTCGCATACAACTTTATAGGGTCATTTTTCATTTCTTGTTTGGGGTCATTTTTCATTGGGGCCAAATTTCATGTAGCCGCTACATAGCAGACGAAATGATATACATTCTATATGGTGCATGAACGATTTGACGGTAAGATTATCTCTCGCAGATAAGACTTGAATTAGCCACAAAGGTTATGTCATTTTGCCACACTAGACTTTTAAAAAAAAATATAAATTAATTCTTTTTAATTTTTGGATATAACCTTTAGTTAGTTTTAGTGCTTGGGCTTAGTGAGAAATGGAGAAATATTATATGGTTAGACGAATCTAAAACTGCGTTACTTGCTGGCAAAAGCTGAAGACAACAATGTCCGACTGGGACTTTTTTTTCAATGTATTGAGTATGGCCGATTTGCAAAAAAAATTTGGACAAACACATTTATGGGAAAATTATGCAGGAAGTTACACTTCCAAAAAATAACTTGCACATTTGGGCTGATGCTTGGCCATCAATATCCGTAGAAAAATGCCAAAAATTGCTTCATTCTCAGCAACGTCGTACCGCTATTAACAAACAAAGATCATGCAACTTAATATTAATGTTTGAGTAAGTTATCAGTCATATATCATATCAAGTCAAATGTTTACTTCCGCCCCACGTATGTATTACTGTTACAACCGCTGCCCAACCTTAAAGTCAGCTCTATAGCTACGGCCCTGTGCCAACCATTAAAGGGCTTACTGACAATATTAATGGGCTTATTAAAATCAAATATTTTTTTTTTTGGATAATATTAAGTTTAAGTTTTAAAGTCAGTATAAGAAAATAAGTCAAAAAATTATTCTGGAGCATATAATCAATTTTGTATCGGCCCCTTCACTTATTGTTTGAAATTTTAATACAACAAAATTATATCTACTCCGACGCGAAATGAGGAACATTAAAAATAAAAATTGCTATAAGAAATAATGCCGCAGCAACAAATAACTTTTTAAATATTCATAACATATCACTTTTCAACTTAAGTATCTTTCTGTCTCAATTTGAGTGGCAAATTAACAAGTCTATAAATGTTTGTATAACTTTTCCATAAACTTTAAATATATTCCATTCAAACAGGTGTGTTAGCGCTGTCTTAAGTCATTACTCATCTCAATAAATCTCTAACAGAAAAACAAGAGCTCATAAAAGTTTTTGGCAATCCCATGTTTGGAATAAGAATATATCAAATTCAACTTCAAAGAACACACATTAAAACCTCCCAACCAGTGATTTTATTAAACCACTTCCAAGACTAAATCAAATCCTAAGCAAATGCCTGATAGGTTTAAGCTAATTAGGCTTCTCTAACTCCTCTGCTATAACTGTTAGAAGTAGGTATATGAAGCCACTAGTGATATAGCAATGTTGTTAAAGTTCTACCTATCCGCATACCGAATACGAAAATTCCAGATTCATATCGATGACACTTATAAAACATCTGATTTCCGATAAACACACAAGAGAGTCCTCATAAATTAGCAAATGGACGTGTGAGTAGCTAAAACTAACACTTTTAAAACATTATAGCCAGGCCAACATAGATATACATACGAAGCGTCGACTTTGGGGTTGAGATATTAGGTTTCGATAAGCAAAAGAAAAATAAATAATTAATCTGGTTTTAAATTGGTTTTGGTGCACTGATATCGATATCGATCATTGTGTTTAATTTATAAGAGATAGGTATATGTACTTACGTGTATATCGGATTCATTTGGAAGCCGGTGTTTCAATGCATAAGAGGTAATTATATTAATTAAATATGTTGAAAGAAACATGACAATCCGCAATACTCAAGAATGTGAGTTAATATTTAAGGTTGTCGTTACATGCATCAGTTTCAGGTACATTTTCCTCCAACTATCTTTCATATAAGTTTATCTATTAAAATAAATTGAGTTTCGTTGTTGGAACTTTTTAATATTTGTTTTAATATAAGGAATCGCTTTGGATGTACAGACAAGAAAAAGACGAACGGCTTTTCGGGCCTAAAATGCAATTTGGTAACATTAGTAGCAATCGTATTTCGATTTTTCAAGCCTTCGCATTTGGTTCTGTTTTGTGCTATGAGGATTTATTGAAAAACATGAACAAAACTTAAAATCTTAAGATATTGTCGAAAAACTGATAAACCGTCCGCATTTTTAATACTCCTCACAACTAAAGAAATCATCTTTGCGTTTGGTAATTGGAATTCTTAATTTGATATTTAGGGCTTTGAATGTTTTTTTTCGGAAACGGGTACAACAATTTTGATTATTTGTTTCGTTATTGTTTTACGGATTTTTGGGTAATTTCTGAAAATTCTTGGGACAACAAAGTTGTGCGGCTGGCTCGCATTTAAGCGTTCTTAGAAACAGTCCCATCGTGTATTAAAATTTACAACGTTTTATTACAGAAAATTTTATACTGATATCTTATTCCCACAGCATAATATGCCATCGAAATTTACAACAGTCGACATGAGCTATATAACTGTCTGTGGTATTATGATCATTTTAGGAGATTCTTATTACATTTTTTCTGAATTTTAACATCAATTGTTCCAAGAAGTTATATTGTTAAGAAAATGTAAAAAGATAAATTTCTTTTTTAAATCATAGGCACGTTTTGTTAACAATTAACGAACAAAAAAATCAAAAATAGAAAAACAATAACAGCCGACAAAAATAGTTTGATCGGACCTTTAATTTGTTTTGTCTACTGATTTTTTATAACAATTTGAAATTGTTTTCGATAAAAAGATTTTACATAAATGTTTAATGACGGGTGATTTTAAAATAAGAATTTAAAAGTCAACATTATGTTGTAAGTTTAACAACGAATGGCTCAACTGTTAAGGCTGTAGTTGAAAATCCATCATTATAGACGAGCAGACAGACATATTGGCAGAATGTTGCCGCTAACTAAAATAAATACGTTTATCTATAATAGGGATGCTATGTTTGTATTTTCTTATCTGCATGAGAAGTTTCGATGATTTTTATCTATTATTTTACAGTTGAAAATATCAAATTGTGTTAACATTTCTGTTCAATAAGGTTTGTCAATTTATCATGGATCATTCAACGCTACAATTACGTTTCCAAATTGTTGAAATTTACTTTGAAAAAAATAAATCTATTCACGAAGTTCACATAATCAGCCATCATTTCTGGTTAAATGGCATAGTCAATAAGCAAAATTGCCTTATATGGAGCGAAGACAATTCTCAATCCATTAACGAATGACCATTACATTGCATTACAATTTACTGTTTGTTGCGGTTTAAACGCTTGTGGCATCATTAGTCTTTCGAATTGAGGAAGGAGCTGCCGATGAATGGCGAACGCAATCGAGCCATGCTGACTGATTTTTTGTTTCTAAAAATTAATTAAAATTAATTAAATTAAAAATGTAATTAAAAAATTGGTCCAAAAAAGACGGCGCAACTTGCCATACAGCGTACTTAACCATCAATTTATTGTAAAAACAATTTGGTGACAACTTTATTTCCAGAACTGACCCCCTCGTTGGTGCGATTTAACGCCTCTCGATTACTTCTTTTATGGGGCTGTGTTAAGTCATTGATTTATGCCGACAAACCAGCAACCAGCATTGGAAGCTAATATTCAAGCCACCATTGACGCCATACGGCCAAATAAAAGTAGAGACAAATTAGACTGATCGAATGGACTATGTAACTAGTAGCCTCGGCTGACAGTTCCAAAAATTATGTTTAAAAAAAATGCCATACATTTATCTAGCAAATTATAATAACATAAAATTCATTCCAAAAACATTTCTGTCTTGTATTATTATATAAAATTTGTAAGCTCCTAAGAAAACACCCATTACGTACCTCTACTTATCTGAATATCGCAAATAAAAAAACATACGAGATCCATTTGACAAAACGAATAAAAGGCATGACTGGGTCGCACGTACTTGCTCCTATGTGCTAATTCTTTTTAAGTTCAGGCGTCTTTTGGACAAAAATTTAATTTTAATATTTTTTTTTGACGTGCAACTTTTTTAGAATCATTGTGGTTTGAAGCTCGAACGAACATGCGTCACGACAAAGGGATAAACACATAAATATATAGGATTGTTAGCTTTTGCAGTTTTTTAGTGTATTATCTCTCCAATTGTTGTTTACTGTTTATAATATAATTTTCTAATAGAAAGATATAAAGGACTTTTTTCTGTTTAATTTTCATTTTGGTGTGGAAAAATTTGAACAACTGGCGTAAAGATTCGTGGGAATCAGCAGTAGGGCAACAATGCTAGGTATTGGGGCCTAGGTCCCAATAATAATAATCTACTTTTTGAAATCAAATTAATTAAAATAGCTTAATTATGTTCGATGGATCGATAAACGTATGGTGTGGGTAGGTATCAATGGAATTTATTAAGGATATCAATTACCTATAATAAGGTTGGAAGGAAGGTAGGTACTAAAATTAAGATACACATTCCAACTACTGTTAAGCGAGAATTATCACAGTGGTTTTGTTTATTTATAGGCAGGTGTAAACTTTTGTTTTCTTGATTCTGGGGAAAATATTAAACAAATAAAATTTGTATGATAACAAAAAAACACTTTTCATAACGTTTTTTGGGTAAGATGTTGTTAGCCATCTTATTTCTTTTGCTGTTTTCTATTTTATGAATTTTTCATTTCAAAATCGTTCGACCATTCAAAAAAATGTATTATTTTTAAACTTTTCGAAAACATATTTTAAGTTTTTTTGAGTATTTCAATTTAAAGAAATCTATAAGAGAAATCAAAGAAAAATATTTAAAAAAAACCTTTAGATTTCGTTATCAAAATATTCAAAAAACAAAATAAGTCTCAATTAGTTAACGAGAAAGTCTGATTTAAAAAAAAAAACGGAGGTACCGTTATAAAACTTTTTTCTGAAAAATCCATTAAAACTAAAGATAGATTTTGCATAAAAAACACCATTCAGAAAGTTTTATCAAAATCGTAGAAACCGTTTTCGAGAAAAATATTTTTTCATTAAAAGTTATATGGCAGGTACCGTTAGTTTTGGAGCTAGAATGCCAATTCCAAAAACTGTCGGGTAGAGCACTCTAAAAATACTATATACCAAGTTTGAAGCAAATCGGCCCAACCGCTTAGGCTGAATGAATCGATACGTACAGACAGACAGACAGACAGACAGACAGACAGACGGACAGAATTTTCTGATCCACTTATTTCGACTTCCCTATTATCGATGTCGTGTTTGAGTCTTAGAATTTTTTTATTACGAATGCATAACTTGCCTTATAGTCCCTATAAATCGCAAGTAAAAAATCGACTGCAATGATATACAACATTTCTTTTTCTTCTTTTTTTAATCGGCAATTGCCATGATCTCGACACGACAATAACTACAATATTTACTGCAAGATTTGTAATTGTGGTTTTCAATAGGAACATAGTCAAAGGGAAGATGTAGCGGCTTTAGAGTACAAATGCGGAAAAAATCAAAAACGCTATTGAATAACACCAACACGTACTATAAAGCACTTCTATGCTTATCTGAAACAAGGTTTATTGAATGTTATTTAAGCCCTCTATTTTTTGTAGAGCTTTTCAAAGGTGTATCATTTCAATAAGCCTTGAAAAGATATCGCACAATGTCTTAAAAACCATCAACTCTATTGGTATATCAGTTTATATTGTTTCCAGCAAATGGAATACTTTTTCTTTTCAAATCGTTTCTTCATAAATCATGGTTTAACTTGAGCTGGAAAGAGGCTATCAGAGTGAAAGAAGTCAGTTTCTCAAGTTATAAAAGCCAACCGTTCTGAGGAAAACCAGAAATGTTTTAACAAGCTAGAAACGCCTGTAATTCTCTCATTCAAAGAACCAAGTTTTTACATGAAAAGAAATTTGTGGCAAGAAATTTCCCAAATGAGCGCACATTTTTTGGTCTTTTGTACATATTTTAAGCTATTCCAATAGGTACATCGGTCGCGTCGTCGATTCCGACCCTCGTCCATAATATTGGGGTCAATAAGCTGAAAAGTTTCTCATCTGTTAGTTAGTACAAGTTAGTATAGATGTAGATGAGTCTAATACGGACGAGACACCAATTTTTCTGGCCTTCTGACTCAATCAATATGGCGGCCAATTTATTTGACACGATTCTACATTTTTCTATATAACTCGGGTTTGGGTTTTTATATTGATTTATATTGATAGTGATTATTAAAAAGGAGAAAACGCAATTTACAACGGTATATTCGATAACATTATTTCGGGGCACAATTCCAGAAATTTTCAAATCCTTGCTAAAATCTTTTTTTTATTTACATAGATTTTTTGAGACATTTTGTGAAATAAATTCGAATCACTTAAATATATACATATGACATTTTATTATGTACTATTTATTAGAAAAATTCCTATTCGAAAAGTGTATATAACTGCTATTTTATCATAAACAGTTGCTAAAAATTCACCAAAACAATGTAGCCTACCAGCAAATCGTTATTGCAACGGATTCCTAAAAGTGAATGTGTAGCTTTATAGTGCAAATAAAGAGGTTTTACTCTACAAAAAGGTCGGGTGCTTCTGAATTTACGATATAATGTTTGGAATGGGCGGTAGATGCCAAAAGATACACTTCTTCAACCACGCCCCCTCCGTCCCTGCACAACAAAGAAAAAAAAATGGGCACGACTGGGTCGCACGTACTTGCTCTTATGTGCCTAATTACATTGGAAAGCCAGATCTTTGACAGAAACAAGTAACATTTACGTTGAAAACAACACAGTCTGAACTTATAAAAAGTATCAAAACCACAATACTTAACAATTTTTGGTAAAATTGAAGTACGCCATAACACGTCTTAAAAAACAAAGAACTTATGAAAAATGTATTTTGAAAATTGTAGGATCGGTTTTGATAAAATCCTGTTTTTTATTTTTAGTTTTTGGAAAAAATTTTTTTTTGATTAGTATTGATTTTTGAAAAAAAAATAAAATTATTTTTAGTAGAAAAAACATAACATTACAATTTTAATCTACTCCGTAGATAAATCTAAGAAGTAGACACACTTACGAGCACTGGCTACTGAGGCCATCGGCTCAGACAATTACAAGACAACACACAAGACGACATTGATACTGGACAGAACAGGGGATAGAAAGAGGACGGAAGAAAACAGAAAACACATAACACATGTCAACAGCACGCAGTTGGTTTTCGGATGGTCCCCCATCTTTCCACAAACCACGCGCAACGATGCTTGATTTCGCTGATCTCACGGAAAGTGATGCTTTATCGAAGCCAAGGCCGTTGACTTATTATATAAAAAAAAAGTTATTAAATTTTTTGGTATGCAGAATTAATAAAGCTACCTACATAGATCTTCTCAAATATAAAATTTGACAGAAATCCAAAGAGCCGTTACAGAGAAAGCATATATGAAGGTACCGTTCTTAGACTTTTCCCGTAAATTTGGTTCTTATCACATGATAGCCAATACCACAAAAAAAATCTCAAAAATGTTCATCAAAATCGTTGGAGCCGTTTTCGAGAAAAATAAGTATTTCCTAAAGAGTCATATGGCAGGTACCGTTATTTTTAGGCCTAAAAATAAAATTTCAATTTCCCCTCTGGTGAATGCCTAAATAATCACACAGACCAAGTTTGAAGATAATCACTTAAGCCGTTTTGGCTGCAGCTCATTATACATACTGACAGACAGACATTTTTTTTTATCACTTTTTTAGACTTCACTATGATCGTAATGTCATGTTTCACTGTTATTTAAGTTTTTTTTATATTCACAATCAGTTTATAATTCAACTTGTAGTAAACAAGATATCCTACAACTTATATAGTCCAGTCAACAGGTAGGTTTAGATTGACAAAGATTAGAACTTAATGAAACTTTAAGATAATGATTAGGAATGGTTAAGTGATATTTTCTCATGCTTTGGACTGCTGTAACTTTTTGTTGCTTACGTCCTACGTTAAGAACGTTCACGTATATTTTATAGAACATACAATTTCTTACAATATTGATTATTAAAACATGTTTGTATATGAATTCGTTATCAAGATATGGCGCTTCGAAAAAAGGTAACTTTTCAAATTTCCCTAAAAAATGCCAAAAAAGCAGATTTTTACCTCATTTTTTCTGTTATACACAAATTATGAGCAAATGTTGTTGTAATTATGATTCCTGGATAAAACCATAAGCTTTTGACACCCTAAAAATTTACCTCGCGGCCCTCTGACTAAAATTAACGAGAGCTAACTTTCTTCTTGAAAGCCAACCATATTCACATCATGTTGGCATTGTTTTTACTTACTTTCCAATCGATTTCCCCTTCCCTAACTACATAATTATCACAGGCAGTTTTGTGGGAAACATTAGTACTATTAACAATACAAAAACAAGGAAGAGGAAAAAATAACCGGATCCGGTAGACGAACCCTTTATTCGATTAATTAAAAATTACATTTCGGACAGTTCCATATTCGCGTTTTTTTCATTTTTGTGACTAATGGGACTCAAAACTCCTTTCTGTCTCCGGAATTCTACCCCATTTTTAGAAATGGTCTCTTGTTTAAGGCTTCTAAACCCACAAAATTTGTTTTCTGACGGTAGTTAACTCCTCTTCTCATATTTGTTTCCCAGATTCACAACCCTGGATGTGATAAGCTATTAGCTCATTAAATCTTGTCAGAATTATCCAAAGGGGACTTATTAACCATGCGGAATTTAATACTTCAAAAACTAAAAAAAGAAAAAGTTGAGAAATGTAAAAAGAGCCACAATGCTCTCGTTCCAATGACTAAACCAGGCGTTGTATAAAAGGCGCGAAAATGTTTGTGTTATTTGTAAAAATAGTAGAAATTACATCGCTATATCTACACATGTAAAATTCATTGATGTGATGAATATGTGCTAATAAAATTAAATCTTACTCTGCTGCCGTTAAAAAATATATGCGAACATTTTGTTTTACTAAACTTAAGTACCAACCTAACCTATTAATATTTAAGATGCAAGAATTCGGAATATTTGCTTGTTTTTCCGATCTAGAAGTAAATACCTAATTAAACAAAAAATAATGTGAGAAAGAGGTTACCGCAACAAGGTTAAGTTAACCAGTGTTAGGGCAATAACAACAACAAGCCGTCTACTTCATCACCCGCTTCTGATTTGAAAATCTCATTCAAATGAATTAAATCAATTTTAACGTGACCGAGTTAAACAACGATTTGTCTGTTTTTTATTATATTTAATGCTACTATAAAAATGCCTGCAATTATTAATTATATTAGTTACGCCAAAGACCAGACGATTATGTTTTCCCATTTCTGGTTATGGTGGGCGTTTGAGAAGCCCATTATTATAACTGTTGTCATGGATGAAAGGCGTGGCATAGAAACAACAACCACCAATTTCCGATAAAACAAAGATACAAAACTCTAAAAGACTGCCATTTTTTTAAATGTTTGCAAATCAATTAACTGAGCAACTGCGATCATGTATCTCTTCTCCTGCCCATGCCAAGACAAATTTAACTTCAAATTTTCCAGTCTTCGTCGTCGTCCACAAGTGGAAATTTGTATCTAGATGAAGTAATTGTAACGCAAACGTGATCAGAGCAAAGGCCATAACCACAAACAGAAACAGTATGAGGCTTCCTATTCTATACACAAAAAACCGTCTTCTGGTTGGGTTTTATATTTGCTTTTGCCACAAAGCACAGAGTACAGTCAGTGCTTCAACATAAAGCACTTTTTAATCAGGCCATTTGCATTCGGGGAAATCGTAAAATTATCCTGGTAGACACGTCGTAATTTTTGTAGCTATACCATACCCGTCGAGAGGGACGTAAATTGCCTTTAACCTTGACGGCGGAAGCTGAAAGCTAGGTAAACGAAAGAACAGAGAACACATTCAAGTTTCAAATAAAAAAATCCATTCACATTGGGTATAACTTTCACCCTCAGACCGAGAGGATTGCTAGCTAAGGGGTTGCCAATGGGTCTGTTTACGTGAGTATGCATACCTAGAGGGAGAAGGTTCCTTTGACTAGCTAGACTATTGGCAAACAACCCACCAGCCTCAAACAACTAACCCCAGCCTCATCCCACAGTTACTTTTACATGTCATGAGCCCAATTTTTGCTCATTCCACAGTCAAGGTTGGGAGAATTTCAAAAGATTTTTTTATTTGTTGAATCCAGGATGCAGATAGGTGCACCAATGAATATGAAATGGAATGAAATATGAACCGAAAAGAAAATGAAATTAAATGAAATGAAACAAAATGAAATGAAATGAAATTAAATGAAATGGAATGAAATAAAATGAAATGAAATGAAATGAAATGAAATGAAATGAAATGGGATGAAATGAAATGAAATGGAATGGAATGAAATGAAATGAAATGGAATGAAATGAAATGAAATAAAATGAAATGAAATGAAATGAAATGAAATGAAATGAAATGAAATGAAATGAAATGAAATGAAATGAAATGAAATGAAATGAAATGAAATGAAATGAAATGAAATGAAATTAAATGAAATGAAATGAAATGAAATTAAATGAAATGAAATGAAATGAAATGAAATGAAATTAAATAAAATTTAATGAAATGAAATAAAATGAAATGAAATGAAATAAAAGGAAATGAAATGAAATGAAATAAAATGAAATGAAATGAAATGAAATGAAATGAAATGAAATGAAATGAAATGAAATGAAATGAAATACAATAAAATGAAATGAAATGAAATAAAATGAAATAAAATGAAATGAAATGAAATAAAATGAAATGATATGAAATAAAATGAAATGAAATGAAATGAAATGAAATGAAATGAAATGAAATGAAATGAAATGAAATGAAATGAAATGAAATGAAATGAAATGAAATGAAATGAAATGAAATGAAATGAAATAAAATGAAATAAAATGAAATGAAATGAAATGAAATGAAATGAAATGAAATGAAATGAAATGAAATGAAATGAAATGCAATGAAATGAAATGAAATGAAATGAAATGAAATGAAATGAAATGATATGAAATGAAATGAAATGATATGAAATGAAATGAAATGTAATGAAATGAAATGAAATGAAATGAAATGAAATGAAATAAAATAAAATTAAATGAAATGAAATAAAATGAAATGAAATGAAATAAAATGAAATGAAATGAAATAAAATAAAATGAAATGAAATGAAATGAAATGAAATGAAATGAAATGAAATGAAATAAAATGAAATGAAATGAAATGAAATGTAATGAAATGAAATGAAATGAAATGTAATGAAATGAAATGAAATGTAATGAAATGAAATGAAATGTAATGAAATGAAATGAAATGTAATGAAATGAAATGAAATGAAATGAAATGAAATGAAATGAAATGAAATGAAATGAAATGAAATGAAATGAAATGAAATGAAATGAAATGAAATGAAATGAAATGAAATGAAATGAAATGAAATGAAATGAAATGAAATGAAATGAAATGAAATGAAATGAAATGAAATGAAATGAAATGAAATGAAATGAAATGAAATGAAATGAAATGAAATGAAATGAAATGAAATGAAATGAAATGAAATGAAATGAAATGAAATGAAATGAAATGAAATGAAATAAAATGAAATAAAATGAAATGAAATGAAATGAAATGAGATGAAATGAAATGAAATGAAATGCAATGAAATGAAATGAAATGAAATGAAATGAAATGATATGAAATGAAATGAAATGATATGAAATGAAATGAAATGAAATGATATGAAATGAAATGAAATGAAATGAAATGAAATGAAATGAAATGAAATGAAATGAAATGAAATGAAATGAAATGTAATGAAATGAAATGAAATGAAATGAAATGAAATGAAATGAAATGAAATGAAATAAAATGAAATAAAATTAAATAAAATGAAATAAAATGAAATAAAATGAAATGAAATGAAATAAAATGAAATGAAATGAAATGAAATAAAATGAAATGAAATGAAATAAAATAAAATGAAATGAAATGAAATGAAATGAAATGAAATGAAATGAAATGAAATGAAATGAAATGAAATGAAATGAAATGAAATGAAATGAAATGAAATGAAATGAAATGAAATGAAATAAAATGAAATGAAATGAAATGAAATGTAATGAAATGAAATGAAATGTAATGAAATGAAATGAAATGTAATGAAATGAAATGAAATGAAATGAAATGAATGAAATGTAATTAAATAAAATTTGAGTTATATAATTTTCATAATAAAATCAGATCTTTAAGAAAAAAATATTTCAAGCCACATATAAATTTGTTCTGAAATTCTCCTTGAACATTGTTCGGATAATCGTAGCAGAAGTCAGCAGTATACATACTTAGTTGTGCACAGTCTTGGAAAGGGTTGACGTCCCTTACGTGAGCCCTTTGTAGAAGACATCTACTGCCAAGTTTTAGACAATAAACTTTTGGGCGGAGGTGGTGTGACTTACTAAACGTATACATGCTACCATATATACATTTGCTTGTGCGTGTGCAAATCTCGTATAATACCGTAAATTTAACAACTCGACAGAACAGTCCTTCTGTTCTTAGAATGAAGGAGGAGGTGGAAGGCCATTGAAATGGCGGGTGTAGGCCATGACGACGAACTCTGCCTGCATGTCCGACATCAATTCATCGCGATGTTACTCAGCGCCATTTGCATAATTGACCCATTCAGGACTGTGCACGGATGAATTTGAGCTTAATGCCTGAACGAGCTTTCGCCTAAATTTGCATTTCCATTCGAGAGCCGAGAAGCGTCGAGCCGCATTTTTTCTTTGTGTGCGCAAGTTTTAGTTTCAAGGCTTCGTAATGGGGCGCCCGCGGTCAATGTGTTTCTCGTTTCTGCTATAATACTTGGAGACAAGTAACTTGTCAGAGAATTGGGACAAAGTAGGCATGCCGAATGAAAAGCGATTTATGGGACTTACTTAAAATAAGAAGTTATGGTCGTTCGGAGGCAGCAAATTTCGCATTGATTGGCAACGTTTTCTAACAATGAAGACTTGCAGTTGGGTATGTGTTGTGCAGAATAGTAATGATTTTCTTCGACTTGGGTGGTTATGGAAATCACCAATTCAGATACATGATATTCAAATCATTACATATGTATGTACATATGTATGCTAATGAAGATATCTTGTTAGGGATTTTTAATTGGCGATTTCTTCAGGTTTTAGGCTGGAAATTTGTTGATAATTTCTCGTTTGCCTTTTGTGTTTTAAGATTGATGAAAATTAAAAAAAAACTTTTAATTAAAGAAAATGGTGTACGCTTTTTAAGAAACTTTTGAATTTTCATAAAATTTTTTTTTAAATTTATGATGAAACATTTCAAAAAGTCATATAAGAGCTTTTGGGACAAGTAACTTGAACTTGAATGTAAATGAATGTTTGGGACAAAGTTCGGTAAGACAAGTCGACTGTTTTGGGCAGGGCCGCCAAGAGAATATTCGAGCCAGGGCGTAATTATGTTCTAATCGTAAATAAGACTCCATCTTATAATTACATTACATTCGGTCAGAAAAGTAGAAAGGGAGAGAACGGAAAAGAGAAAACACATAGCACATGCTAACAGCACGCAGTTGGAAGGTCCTCCATCCGAATACTAACCACGCGCAACGACGATTTTTCTGATCTCACGCGGGAAGCGATGCTTTATGAGAGTCAAGGCCGTGGACGTGCTTTATGTTAAATCATTCAAATCAGTAAATACAAATCTTTGTGTTTTCTGTGTTTATATCTGTGCATGTGCAATGCAAGCTTTTTTCGCTTTGGCCGAGGGAAAAACGTTGATGGCGGAATTCATATCTAATTCCGATTCAAGGCAATGTATTGCTAATCCTAGATACTCTTTTTTAGCCGGAGAAGAACGATGATAACTTTTGATCCTTACGAGTACGCTAACAGATCGCTCATCGCTGGATACTGAGATTGGTAATGTACCGAATATGCGAAATTAAAAATATTAAATATTAAAATATAAAAAAGTTTGGAAAAATTGTGCTATATTTCTTCGAAATAATGTCAATCAACAATTCAAATGGAGAATGACAAGGCATGAAATTTTCTCCATAAATGTTTTTTTTATCGCCAAAGTGCTCGCAGGAGGCAAAGCTGCAAAGCACCTTTTATCTTTTAACCTGGAGAATAAAAATAATGAAATTTTCATAGACATCCAGGCGGCAATCAAATCTCCAAACTGATTGATCGCCGTTGCAACGATCTGCGACAAATCAGCGAAACAAACCTTGTTACCCTTCGATGGGTCCCTGGACACTGTGACATTCACGGAAATGAAAGGGCTGATAAACTGTCCAAAACCAGTTCATACATGGATCCAACCCAAATTGTACCTTGAGTACTTGAGTGAAAAATAAGAAAAATAGAATTCAGGAGAATTTCCTCAAAGTCGCAAATGAGAGATGGTCAAAACTCGACAACTGTCGGATCACAAAAAGTTTTTGGCCCAACATCGCAAAGAACAATAAAGAATACATTCAAAAGCTAGGTAGACCTCAACTGTTCCTTTTGGTTGCCATTCTTACGGATCACAACTCAATGGGGGCCCACATGAGCACATCAGTCTTATGCAGAGGGTATCAAAACGTTGATACACAAGACGGCTCATATCAATTCCTTTGTGAATGTCCCAGTCTAGCCCACACCAGAAAAACAGCCCCCGGAGAATACTTCTTCGACGAACTGGGCGACGTTTCAAAAAAGTCATTTAAAAACATTCTGAAATTTATCAACATTTCAGGATTTCAACTAACAATCACCGCACCTCCTACTCATGGGTACCTCAATGGATTCTTAAGATCCGAATAAGATGAATCGGATGCCGAATCATCACCCCATCCAACCTATGAATGTTTTTACCTGAATAATTTCAGTCGATAATTTTGAGTCACGTTAACATACGGTGACCATATTTCTCGGTGCAAAACCCGGGAATGTTTTTACCTGAATAATTTCAGTCGATAATTTTTGAGTCACGTTAACATACGGTGACCATATTTCTCGGTGCAAAACCCGGGACATAAATTTGATACCTTATTGAAAAAAAAATATTTTTTATTTGATAAAAAATCAAACAAAAATCTAAAATACTGCGTTGGTCGGGTACACTATCAATTTTCAATATTTGTCATATGAGTGACATTTTTGGCCTTAACTCCGGTTCTAGACATCGCATATAGCAAACAGATTTTTTATATGCGCTCACCAAACATGTTCTTAAATCACCTACAAATGTTATCCAAATCGATTCAGCCGATAAAAACAGTTCGCGAACAAACATAATTTGGATCATAATCATAACACAAAATGCTTAGAACTAAAACAAGAACTTTAAATTTAATTTGTTTTAAATTCTGAATTTCTTGAACAAAGTCTATAAAAAAATTAACATAAACCACAACTTATCGAAGAGATCATTGTAGGTATTTTTTTGCTGAACAAATTTTATTGATGATTTGTTTGTTTGCTCTTAAAAAATATTTTTTAAATTTCTGAGATTTCAAATTATAGTTTAATTTAAGCTTCAACATAGCTCTGAGAGTTTCACATTTAATTGTGTTTTTCATTTGTCCAAATATTGTTTATTATGGAAAAAACTCTTTCGACGGGAGCATTTGAACCTGGCAGAACCATGTCGAACTCGGAAATTACTAAAAGATTTTTAAATTCTATACTTTCCTTCTAAAAAGGCTCAAAAATTTCTTTCCATTTATCGGCCACAATTTATTTTATTTTTTTTTTTTTTGTAATGTGTAAGGTTTATAATGATTTTAGTTAAACAAATTCGTCACACAATTTGCAAACATTGTTAGTTGTATCTCTCCGCTTTTGGTTGACAAAAGGTAACGAAGATTCTATATCTGGCCGTGTAAGAACGTTTCGGAGAAATTCCCAACTAAAAACTTCAAGTTTCTTGAAACATCCCACTAATTTAAGTATTCGTAATACGTAACAGGCTATGTAAAATTCATGAATATTTGCCTAACAGTCCTTTTGAAACTTACTGCGACACACCACACACAAAAATATTAAAAGCAAAATACAATTATTATAAATAAAATAAAAAAAAATTGAACGTTTTGTTATTCGAATATGTACATTATATGCAAATACGGGAGAAACCCGCGACAAAAAACTAAATACGAGACAGTTGTCCGTCCCGTGTTTTCTCAAAATTTAGCCGGGACTAGCAAGCTAAATACGGAACTGTACCGGGAAATGCATATTCCTCATCAAAACTGGTTTTGACATTCATGATATATCACCATCTTTTATCTTTGGACACCTCCACGAAGAGTAAAAATCTACAATATTTGAAACCACGGAAAATCTCTGATTGATTCCTGATATGACTAAATCAATTATCACGTAAAAAATATCTCTCTTGAATCCGATTTCTTCTCCAGAATTGTCTTTGTCGTCAATTTCGGATATAGCAGGTAACGTTTTGGATGTTTGATTTCGAAAAAGCTGCAAATCCTGGAGAACGCTGGCGAGATGTTGTACTTAAATTCCAATGTTTAAATTTGCACATGTACTTGATGCATTCATTGAGATCCCTGCGAGTTTCAGCGGTCAAATCCAGTTTTTCCAGAAAAATTAAAGTTATAATACTAATACAAAACCCTTCGAAGAACTTCGGGCCCTCCATAAGCTACGGGCCCCCCTTCTCTTCCCGCCTGGTTTTGGGTGTGGAAAAACCATTCTTTTTTCGAAAATTGATGAGCCGAAAATTAATAGGCCCTGTGGTTAAAAATGTTATATACTTTAGCTGAAGCTTTTAATAATTTATGTCAGAATGTCTTTATTTAAAACAGAAAAGCCCTTAGCCCTCACACCATATACAATTCCACTTATCAAGTCAAACAAAAATCTAGTACTAAATCCAGTACCAAAAAATACAATAGTACTCAGTACTAAAAATTTAGTACCAAAAATACTATTGTACCAACAACCTAATAGCAATCGGCACCAGTTTTATATTTAAGTAGCGGTATCCGGCGAGCGTTACTACGCCCTAGAAAAAACATGTTTTAATGTGAAATGCGAAAATATTGCTAGCAGGATATTTATATATATATATATAAATATATATTTACCCAGTAAATTTCATTAAAATCCGTTGGACGGGTTAGGAGTACATACTCGACATACATACACATACATACATCTGATGTTTGCGATCGATTTTTGTCACAATTAAGGCCCGGTGCACACTTGCGTAATTTTGATGCGGCGGCGCTACAGCGGTGACGCTTTTGCGTCTTATAGTACTCACAAATAAATAGACTGGTGCACACACTCGTCAGATGCCGCCGCGTCATTTATGAGTAATGTAAATTGCAAAAGCGTCACCGCTGCGTCAAAATGACCAAGTGTGCACCGAGCCTCAGAGTCACAGAAAAAAGAAAAAAAGAACTGCGACTCGTACCGACCATGCCCTGCAAACCCTACAATTTTATTTTGTGTATGTGAATACGTGTGATATTCGTGGGAGAAGCAGCCAATCAGCAGCCAATCAGGATCAGCCATACTTTTCGTGCCCACATAAATGCAAAGAAATTAGTAGTCCCATAAGAAATGTTCGTTCAGGGACCGGTACACATATGTTGCTGAACAGGTATTTTTCAGTTTGTGGAAGAAGAGAGAATTGTTCTCCCAGTTGTCCTTCTTGTTTATTTTTTTCTATCCTCAGAGTCACCAAAAAAAATTACCCATACCCTCTCGTTAAATCCACACAAACACAACCCAATATCTGCATCTATTTTCTGCTTTAACGAAACTCCGCCTATTTTGTATTTCTTTTTCTCTTCTTGTTCTTTTTGAATTTGAGTGGAATTATTTTGGAAATTTGCGCCTGTTCTTTTTCATATTCGCCTGGTGCTCAGAATACGTTTGCGATCGATTTTGGTTGAAAGAACCACAGTATCGCGGTTAGCATGAGTGAGTCATGAGTCTAATCAGCATGAGTCATGTTATTTCGTATGTTTAGCCTGTCATCGATTTAGAAGATGTTATCACGTCAAAAAAGTATGATAAGCGATAATAAGATTTAGGAAATGGAGAGCTGTTACTGTAGGAATGTATCTATCTATCTACATCTATCTACTATCATTTCTTTTTTACATATCTTGTACTGAAGCTTGCAAGGATGATCAAGGGAAGCGTAGTTAAGTCGCAGTCGATGCTGAGAATATTGAAAAACCACTTTTGGATACTGTATAACGGTGATCGAAAGGGAAAAGGAATTCTGCTGTCATAGGCAGGTAGAAGGAATCATTCTATTTGGGCGAAGTTAGAACTACTTGTTTTTACGGGCTATGGCTTGGTTAGAAGAAACAACTAGCAACTTACTCTCATAAGCAAGATATTCTTAGAAGAAAACCTGCCAGATCAGATCTTGGAAAAAACCTATTTGGAACTTCAAAAAAAAAATTTTTACATAAAGTGGAATAAAATTCTATACATGTATCTTCGCAAGACCATGAAATTAGGTAATAGTGACACACTCACACTTTAGGACTTCTTGGACCCACTTTGATGCTGTTCTTTGTTTATTAGATCACTGGGGTCATCGAAAAAGAATTCCCTTTTAAGTAATTTACGTCTCCTTTGGTAGAGGGCATGACATGAACAAATGGGGTGATGAATGGTTTCCAAGTCTAGTGACAGGACAGTGTCCACTGTCCAGTGATGACACCTATCATGGAGGTAATGTAATCTGCTGATAGTCAACTAACTTATAACGTATAGCTATAGAAGAAGTAACCGACTGATTTAATCGCAGTCTAGCTATTTGAAAATATGCGGATATTTAATATTTGAGCAACAGGAAAAATGTCAGCTCAATGATCTTGGAGATGGAAGAAGAGACTAAGATTTTGTTTGGTTGTGTATGCGTCGCCGCACCCACGCTGTCTTCGATTTTTGAGGTATTGGTATTGAAATATATGGACCTATCAATTGAAATTTCATCATTATCCCAAGTGGATCTAAATGGAATGATAATCTCTCTCTTGTTAGGAGAGCTCTGTATGATTAAAGTAATGTTTTGATTGAAGATATTTCCCTTACAGGCGACGCATCAACGTATGCAATAAATTTGAATCTCTCAGCTTCTAGGGTGATTAGAAGTTCATTAATTATTGTGTTTCAAAGCAGAAGAGATATGAAAGCTGCTTGCCGTGTGAGTACCTCTTATAAATAATCTTCCAGAAAAGTGTCATTGCGTTAATGATAGATTTGTTAATTATCTCAGTGAGCTACTTTCCTTCAAGTTCTATCGAAAGTCTAATAAACTCACAAAAAAGCAACTGTTAGTACAAACTTCGGTCTGGTATGTGGCATTGTTCGATACTTCTTCAAAAATCTTGAAAATGCAACACGCTTTGGTTCAAGACGTTTTTTTCTCAGCGATGGGAGTTTTTCATATTTCTCCGATGTGGATTTACATTTTCGGAATTTCTTTTTGTTGAATGAAGAAATAAATACCGAAAATTATCGAATAATTTAATATTACGTGCAAGCAGCATATATTTATTGCTATACCTATAGTGGTTCAGAATATCATATAATAGATTTTGCAGCTCCGTCGGCTAGCCTGAGGGTCCTAGCTTTGTAAATGGTAAATGTCTGCTTTCACTTTTCATAGCATAAAAAGCGCACTTACTATTTGGATAAAATTTCTTCAAGAGATTTCCAGAATGTTTAGCAAAATTTCTTCTTTTTTTCATTGAGACGTAGTCTTGCAGAAAAGAAGGCTAAGTAAGTAAATGCGTACATAATTTTTTAGGGGACAACATTAAAATAATTCAAAAAGAGCAAGGAATTAGTTTGTAAGGAGCAAATTAGAGTATAAGCTATCGAACATTTTTTAATTGCCGAAAATAAGGTCTGTTAATTTCATAAGGCAAACTAGAAAGGAATGAACATCATTAATCATTAACATCTAGTCTGCCGCCTGTTTCAAGTTATATTCATTTTATTTTATTTTTGCAGAAAATTTAACACAATTTTGCAGAAAAAATATCAACTTTGCTGTTAAAAAATGAATCCTAGTAATATAGTATAATATAGTAGACCAAACACGAAATATTTTATGTTTTAATATAGACGTATATTTATTTTAAATCGCAAGTTGTTACCTACAATTTTGTTAATAAATATCTTAATAAATATCTTAACAACTTAATTATTCCATCTATGCCACCCTCAAAATTAGAATTGGATCAACCATTTTCGCAGCCGCGGCTAGCCGGTAGATAGAAACTAACGCGAATATAAAGATTATTATATCTACCTATCAATTGACTCAGAATTAATGCTGTTTTGATTTTTAATAAAAATCTAAATGCAATCATAATTAAACCAACCGAATATGTTTGTAAAACTCCTCATTAAGATTTCCAGAAAAATATAATAAAATATTATTATCTAATATTATTGAACATTTAGAGTTCTTCTTAAAATTTATCTTTCTAATGGTTCTTATTTTCAAAGAAAAATATATTGTGTTTCATATGCTTATCGAGTTTCGAGGCAATGATTTATATCATAATTTCAGATGGATATCGTGTTTTTCAGTAGTTCTATTGAGGCCAAATTTACATGTTCAAAACAAACAAAATTGTTTAGTCATTTAATGTTTGTTTTGTTTTAATTCTTTTTGACTCAAAGTTAATTATTACCCAGTTATCATTATCTACATATTTTTTAAAGTGTTTCATGATTTCTCATCATTGATAATAAATAATACTGATTTCTTAGGAAAAAATACAAACTTCTTTGCGGCGTATACAGTCTTTTGTCAAGATTGTCTCTAAGACACCGATTACAAATAAAAAAAAAATCTGTTACAGATTGGTATGTTATTATCAAATCATCTAACCTGGCACCTGGGTCGAAATAGCAAATACCTACATAGATACTTAATAAGCGCCTATAAACCTCACCTAAGTATCCAAATTGTATCCTCACTTTAAAAACTACATATTCTTATCGGTGTTCAAATTTTTGATTTCAGGGTGAGGCCTCATAACAAAAGTGATTTTTTAATATTTTCAGTGCATTTCGTTAAGTAATTTTTAACTTGTACTATCTTAATTACCTATAGATATGTAGCAAATTCCAAATATCTATTATATACATAGGTCGTTGCATATAAGGGAAACTTATCTATTTCTATCTTGATATACATACCTACTTAATTACCTAATTTAAAAGATTCTCCCAATAATTTATTTGTGTAAGTACAATAAATCAAAATCAAGCCATATTGATATCGATTTTTCAAATTCAAACCAGCACCAGCGCCCAGAGAATTTCAAGAATTCTTTTTTATGGAAAATCAATCAATTTCCCAAAAGTTTCACTTCCTAACAATAATTATAACATCAATTGGAATGACCCACCGCCACCACCAGGCAGACCCAATACCAAATTGATGCAAATCTGAGAATAATCACAATTGGGGAGGAAAGTCCAAGTATACCAAATATCAAACCAAAACATGCTGCGTTCAGTGAACTCTGCTACTGTGTGATTATTAGTGGTGTGTTGGGTATTGTTTGCTTCAACTCACCACACGAAGGGGAAATACTCCAACACAATCAAAAACCTATAATAGACTATGGTTAATAATCGACGATTGAGTGGGGAACGAATGAATAGGTACGCAGACTCGAGGCCAACCAGATGGCGCAATTGTGTGGATAGCTCCGCCCGAAAATAAAATGGCGTGTGATGGCATGCACGAACAACCACTTAACAAGACAATGGAGTCTGAATGAGAAGGAGCGAGTTAGCTAGAGAATGTAATGAAGAGGTAAAATAAATGCAGGCAAACTCCTTGCAGTGGCGTAGAATTGCATCGATTGCAAAGGATTTTCCGGGGCTTGAGTGTTGTTTTGTTTCTTAATTTTTTTTCATTTTTTTTATTTTTGCTGCCCTAGCTGGTATCCTTTGTGAAAATTGCTATCGAACTTCAATGGAGGAATTTCCATGCAGAGATTTTCGCACAGCTTCAGATCCAGAAGCCAAAGTCGGATGCAGAGTGGTGGGTTGGTGCCTGTAGAGTTGCGAGTTCATCTGTTTTTTAGATGAACGCTATTTACTTTGACTATCAATGCGAAAACAACGACAATGGATGCGATAATTGCATTCTGTTCGATAATCGTGTTGCCCACAGCGTTCCCGCAACCCCTTCCAACACCCAATCCACATGGCACACGGATATTTAAGGCATCAGTTGGCTGATTGATTGAATTGTTTGTTGTGAAACAAAAGATTTTAATGGAAATATCGTCTATTGCTGATGCGAGAGCAAGGCCTTGGGCGGGTGGAATGGATAAATGAATGATATTGCGGTGCTCCTGGCATATTGAAAATTTCAAACCTTTCCAACCTAAATATTGTGTTGTAGGGAAAGGATGAAGAAGGAGCATGGTGATAGCGGCAGAAAGTGTATCCTATTTCTGAATCCTTGTGGTTGAGATTTTGATGTTCTTTTTTTGTTTTTGGAATGATAATTCTATCTGCGACTAGTGTGTGTGTTTTGATTAAGGTTGTATCTTTTTAGGTATACCTACCTACATTTATATGTAGGATTAGGATCTGTGAGAATACATATTTCTATAGATGAGGGTAGTTTTCTAGATTTACCTACCAAGACTTGGTTGGATAACTGCGGAATTAATCGAACGGATTATGGACGATTATTGACTGTTATAACATCGGTAAATCAAACAATTCAATTACCATATGTATTGAATAGTTGGGGATATCTTGATGACATTTGGTTTTCCGATCATGATGTTAATTAAACGAATTTGGGTGCCTATTGTAGGCGTTTAATTGAGATAGAAAACAATTAAAGAAGTTCTTGTTCTCGTGTTTTATTGCGTCTCATTCACAAACATATATACATAAAAGATTGACATGTAACAAAGTATAAAAACTCTTATCTGTGATTGTAAATAAAATATGCATAGTCTTGAAATAGATTTCAGTCCATTGAGGGGATGGAGTCAAAACTTTGAACATTATGTTGTTTTCATTTTTCGACTGAGCTTCCCAAATCTTGACTCTGCCAGTACTCGTTATTTTTATGTATAACAACCCGATAAAAAAAAATATAAAAAAAAGTTTCAAAGGCATACGATTGAGCTCCCTGTGAAGCTTCTCCTCGGTTGCTTATATTTACTTATGGTGTAAGCCACCTTGTTCCACTTCTATTCTCTCTTTGGTGTACTTTGGGAAGTCGGATTAATTATTAGAAATTCTTTAGATTGTCCGCTTGATTTTTTGTGCTAAAATAAATTAAGTCGGTCGAGTATTGAATAAGATTAATTATGTTAAGCTAACATGCTTTCAACTATGCATCCCATAATTTATTTGTCAGTTAAAACATATTTTTCAATTTTTTCAACTAAGTATATTTCACTTTAATCTTATTGCCAATGAACATTCCATTGTCTTACCTAAGGAAGCACTTGATACGACTTCATCATTAAAATCAACCATATCTACCCAGCCAGACAAACTGCTATCGCAGTTCTGATTTGTCATTCACTTGGATATTATTTCTTGAATCCTTCGCATTCATTTTTAATGCCATTTTCAGTGCATCTATATGTACTTAGTACTATATAAGAAGACAATTCTCAACCGATAGCCGGGGTTGAGGGTTGCCCACCTGCATACTTCAAGGATGACTATAAGAAGAACACCAGCACCCTGCAGCTGGAATCATTCATTCTACCCTCCTTGACTGTGAATAGCACATATGAACATGTCTTATCTGCAATCACTGTCATTGCTTGCAACCGATGACACTTGCAACATCGTCTTCGGTAGCATCTCTCATTTTATAAAGAATCAACTAAAAAAAAAAATAAGTCCAAAGTGGAACTTGCTCGCACGTAAGGTGACACATCACCAAACAGCCAACGAAGGCGACCGCGACGCGCTGCCTCCGATGAATGATGATGTACTTTATAGTAAGGGTTTCAAAGAGCGGCGGCAGATTTAGCTCAAAGCACATATTACCATCCATATACATATATATATGTAGGTACTTTGGCCTTAATATGGCCTCATCAGAGTATTCCATGTCCATGTACCACTCGAATCCAATCGATGCACTAGGTGCACTCAATGACGGGACCACTTTGTCCAAAGGCTCCTCTATGTGACTGTGCTGACGCTGATGCTGTTGCGGGGCACTCTTGTAATACTGGTATACTGGTATAGGTACTGTATGAAGCGGACGTGCCCCACGGCCTGGTCGAGTGAAAGGTGTACGTGTTAATTGGCGTTTCTTACATCTATTTCCATCAAACGTTAACTGTGTTTAATGCTCTGGCTTGAGGACCGCACTGATTGCATTTCTCATTTTAATTACCTGAGTTAGCGGATTGAACTGCCAGCCGATACTCAATGTTGATTCAAATGATGCGGAGTGCGATGAAGTATCTTTTAATGAATAAGATTGCCATTTGGTTATTATAAAGTATATATAAATGTAAAAAATATTGTTTGCTTGATATATTTTTTTCTACAGGAATTAAATTTTGTAAGTCGTTAGCTGTTTAAAGTTCATATAATGCTGATGGGTTTGTAAAGACAGAAGCATTTATATAGGGTAAACGACCGGGAATAGATCTTGCTATATGTGCTGGATATAAAAGTAGATTAAATACTTACACAGCATACTTTTTTGCCATAACTAAATAATAAGTAAATGAATAATTATAATTGTTGATTTCGCCCCGTGATATAAATAACTGCTGGATGTCTTCCTCTTTGAAAGCAGTCAATGATCCAAATCAATTCTTTTGTAGAATCCTTCTGAAAGAAATTTAAAAAATAATTATTTTATAAGTGATTTAAGGCGAAGAAAGTAGAATACATTTTTTTTTGTAAACCATTTTCGATTGCTTAACGGAATCAATTTCACAATGTCCCAGTGCAAGGGCAGTGTTGAATGTTTTGCTGCATTGCTTCCCCGCTTATTGTTGACGGTGCGACTAAAGTAGAAATCAAATTTAATAAAACGTATCAGTTAAGTAAAAATTCCAAATCTAGACATGGCCCGGTATAGTTCATCCCTGTTTACTTGCTGTAGACTATTTTGAAAATCGATGAACAGTTGGTGGGTCTAAATGTTAAATTCGTTGGGTTTCTCCAGGATTAGGCGTAATGGTCGATCGTAGCATTTCCAGGTCTTAAATTGCTTTGGTAAGGTCCTATTATCCAGCATAAAATCTTGCACAGGATCAAAGAGTCTATGTTTAAGAGGCTAGTTCCTCATATTTGTTGGTGCAGAACTGCAGATAAGTCGATGTCTTTTTATGGATCAGACAGATGGTATTGAAATTCTATTATTCTAATCATAAAGCATACTTTCCTCCGACCATATTGTGCAGGTGAGTTGGTATATGCTACTGTCCAGGTCATCTCCAGCGTGTATAAAAAGTTCCGCTCAAACAAATTTCATATGTGATGAATCAAAGTCAGCCAAATGTTTTTAAAAATTGGAAGTTTTGGTGAAAGGACTCAATTTGTAATTTCTTGACTCCAGCAAACTTGTGCGTCTACCCTTTTTATACACCGAGAACTGTTTTGATGAATCCTAAACGACAAAAAATAAAGAGTTAAACGTTAAATTTAATTTTGTATAGCATTAGGTAATTTGGACATCCATTTTTTGTTTTTAAAGAAAACAGCTTTTCTTACAACAGAAACTCAAATAGAATCGAAGTTGACAGAAAAAAGTTAAAAAATCTGTTTTGTTTTTGCAACCAATCGCGTTGTTGTTTATTGCATGTATTTTGATATCATATAAAAAACTCTTCTAACTGCGGTACGGCTATAGGCCCTATTTTTGTGATTGGGATATTCCCAAGAGTTAATAGTTAAAAGTATAAAAAAAACTCTCTGCTTTTTGTATACCTAACCATAGGCACTGTATATATTAGGTTATAAGTGTTAATATTTTTAAAATAAAATTCCAAAAAATTATGTAAATAAACAAAATAAAAAAAACTGCGATAATAACATACAAACAAAATTAAATAAAAATAATGAAAAGTTCCTTAAAAATTGGACACGACTGACATTTCTTATAATAAGTACATAAGATCACATTATTTTTTCTTTTTTTATTATTTTTTTTTAACTTAGTGTCTGTAAGGCACATTGGCTTTTAGAATGCAACATGCCGTTGCACGACACTAGTTAGAAGAATTAGAAAGATAGGAAAGAATTTTTTGTCGGCGCAGTAGATCGAGAATTAGGTGACAATTTTCTCAATTAAAACTCACGGGCGGCTCTAGCTTGCACTAGGATTTAGAAAAATTTCTTCTCAACCTGAGTATCGAACTGACGATCTCCGGGTCAGAAGCAAACATATTATTGTGTCATTTCAGCAAATTTCTCGTCCTCCACTCATCCAGTAAAAGAAAAACTTCCTACCAGGAAAGTTTGGCAATACGAAGAAGCCAAAACTGGGACGAAAATTTTTTTTAACTGGTCACTATGCTTCCTCGATAGCAACATCGATGCCAGTGCTAAGAATATTATATATGTGTTTCTACTAGGGATGCGTGCTTTTATTGCTAACAGAGTAAAAAGTATCAAACCTAAACAAAGTCGTGGTTTAACTCTAAATGTTAAGAAGCTAAAGCTATCAGGCTCAAGGAAGTAAGTTTCCGATCTTACAAAGCCAACCCTACAGAGGAAAATCGGAAAAAGCACAAACAAGCAAGGAACTCATGCAACTCCGTTATTGAAAGAACCAAATTTTTGCATGACCAAAAATTACGGCAAAAAATTCTCCAGTGTCCCAAAGGCAGTAAAAATGTTTGGTCATTTGTAAAAAATATAAAAAACTCCTCAACATCTTCGGTTCCAACGCTCATCGACAATAACGAACCAATTGTTTACTCTTCAGAGAAGGCAAACTTGCTCGCCGCCCATTTCGCTGCCAGCTCCACGCTGCCTTAAAGCAACGTTGCTCCTCCTGTACTTGAGAACGTAAATTTTTCCATGGGACAGATTTTTTTCCGCACTCGTAAGTAGCAAAGATCTCGATATACACAAATCCGCTGGCCCGGATGGTATACCCCCGCCCGATTCTTCTGAAGAGGTGTTCTTCCACACTGGCAAAGCCACTTCGTAGCTTTTCCATCGCTCCTACTCTTCTGGAATCTTTCCTAGAAGATGGAAAACAGCATTTGTCCAACCTGTCCCTAAGAAAGGTGACCCATCCTCCCCCTCCTCCTACCGACCCATAGCACTGACATCCCTTCTTTCTAAGGTCATGGAAACACTGATTAACCGTCAGCTTAAGGAATATCTCGAAGATCGTAAGCTTCTCCATGACCGTCAGTATGGCTTCCGCAGCAACCGTTCCACTGGTGATCTGATGGCATATCTCACCGAACAGTGGAACAAATCTTTACATCGCTTTGGTGAAAGTAAGATTATTGCTCTTGATATCTCCAAGGCATTTGATAGAGTTTGGCATGAAGCTCTCTTATCGAAAATGCGTGCTTTTGGGATCGATAATACTCTTGTTCGTTGGATTAGAAGCTATCTCCTGGACCGTTCAATACAAGTTGTATTGGACGGATTCAAATCTGATTCCCATAAAATAAATGCTGGTGTGCCCCAGGGCTCTGTTCTGTCTCCGACTCTTTTTCTCATTTTTATAAATGATCTTCTGTCTGTTACTTCTAATCCACTTAACTGTTTTGCTGACGACTCTACCCTCAGCTTTTCATATTCGTTCGATAATTCACGTCCTTCGCCTTCGGACGTACAATTGCAACGATACTATATGTCAAGCTCATTAAACTCCGATTTATACAGCATTGTCAAATGGGGTAATAGAAATCGTGTGGAGTTTAATGCCTCGAAAACTCAATGCTGTCTTTTGTCGTTAAACCTAAACATTCCCCCAATGCCATTGTCCATGAATGGCACTTACATCGAAGAAACCGAAAAGCTCTCAGTACTCGGTATGTGTGTCAACGACGACCTTCGTTGGAATGACCATATATTTGAGATCGCTAAGAATGCTGCAAAGTGCTTAGGTTTTCAGTATTTGTATTTTTCCCCATCTGATCTGGCTCCAATTTATAAAGCGTTTTCCCAACTCTGGGCAGGTGCTTCGCAAACATCGCTTCTCCTGCTTGATAGAATACAAAATCGAGCGTTAAGATTGATAGGAAATAGAACTGCCGCTGAAACAATTGCCCCACTCGAACAGGATTACAAAATAGTACACAATTCTGCATGTCCTTCTGAAAACTGAAATTCTGTCTAAGAAAAATAACCATTTCCGGAAAAAACATTTGTTGTGAGTGGGTTGGGGTCGAAATTCGGTATGGGTCATAATTCTGTTTTCAAAATTCTGGATTACCAAAATTCTGAGAAATCTTTTACAACATATTTACAGAATTTTTAAAAACCGAATTTTGAAAGCAGAATTTTGAACGTACAGAATTTTGAAATTCAGAATTTCGGAAACAGAATTATGACACATTCTGAATTTCGAACTTAATCTTTTGAGAGCGCTTAGGTTTTCTGTAGCGATGTAAGAAGTTTTTCCCCTTTCGATCTGGCTACAATTTATAAAAGCTTAATACGCCCAAAACTCAAGTAACTCCCACCTATGGGCAAGTGCTTCGCAAACATCGCTACACCTGCTCGAAAGAATACAAAAAAAGGGTTAGGATTAAAAAAGAAATAGAAATGTCTATGAAACAATTACCTCTCTAGAACACCGACGCAATGTTTCATTTCTTTCCTTATTTTATCGTTTCTTTTATAAAAAAATGTTCACTCGAAATAGCCAGTTGCATTCCTCCACTTAAAATTTTCTCGTGTAATACTTGTCTTGCAGGGAATGCTCATCATTTCACCCTTGAGCCCAATTTCGAACGTACCGTGAAATATAGGGATTCTTTTTTTAGCCGAACAACACGAATTTGGAATAGTTTACCCGCAAGATGTTCCCTTTCTATTTTCATTTGCAAGCTTCTAAAAACAATTTTAATCGAAAGGTTCTGTGTTAGTCTTATAAGCAAAAAATAAAAATAGGTAAAGCAGCTTCTAGAGAGCATATTAAATAAATAAAAATTAAACACAAAATTAATAAGTTATAAAAAGGAAAACAAATATTATTCTAGGTAGGTGTAATAATGCAGAATTTCTTTTGCAACGAAGGTCTGTTTTTGGTAAAATGATAGACCATAGCTAGGTACCTACTAAGATTCTTTAATTTTCTACCAAAATCGCTAGTGCTGTTTTCGAAAAAAAATAAAGCTTTCATTGAACAACTCGCAGGTACCGTTATTTTAAGCCTTAAAAAAACAAAACCACCAGCGATTTTTAAAGCACCATAACAAACAAAAGCTATAAAATTTTATATACAATAAATTCCCTCAGGTATAAATATACATATTTATTTTCAGCATTCATGTTTGACGTATCGTCATCGAGCTCAGCTGTTTAGTCATCAGTAGAACCATCTTGTCGTCGTGGCATATTTTGAACGATGGTATGTATTTTCGTCACTTTAAAGTGGAATTAACTCAAAAAATGCGGCTGGATAGTTCACATTGAAAATGATACTTGAAACAAATTTGATGGTCGAGGAGGGATATAGCAAACTCTACGGAGGAGATCCATGAAAGACATTTGCATATACAAAAGTTGACTGCGGGCCGTTGCCACAAAAACTTCATTGGGTAATATATCATAGGAGGAGGTGAAACAGTCAACGGAAATCGCAATATCGGTGACTCAGGTGGTAACTACTTTTACGAAGGCACAGTCGTTGCGCCATTCTACATTGTCAAAAATGGCAACAGTGACTTCACATATTTTTTCAGAATTGACCTCTACGGACTAGTTTTTGTGGAATTACTTGAATCCCTTTTGATGGGTTCCTCAAAGTATTCATGTGTAATGTGTATGAACATTGCACATGAATACTTTGATTTAAATTTTAAAGAAAATCGTTTATTAAAAAGCGAGATCCAACAATTTATTTCAAAATATTTCACATGGCAATATTCTGTCAGCTAGTTCAAAATTTCGACTTGTTACATTTATAAAGCTATTTATATAGTAATCATTTATTAATTCAATCCATGACATCCCTGTTCACATATCTCATCTAAGCCAAAATCTTACCCCCGTTACGTAAACCTAAATCGAACTAAGCCAATCTCCCCTTTAGCGATCAAAATCAAATTGGCTTAAGGTCAAAGCGATTAAAACACCAAAAATTAAAAGAACCCGCACAACAAATATATTCAACTACACGTATCTCAGAGTTTGGCACTATCATCGCGCAATCAATGGAATCAGTGCGGCTTTGAAACGAGATATTTAACCATCATCAGCCCACCACCACCTCCTCCTCCGTGAAAACTCCTTCATTTCCTTTATGAAGTTTTGGCGAATAAAAAGAGCATCGCACTTGCCTAAAGGGAAGCTATTTTCAAGGAAGGCAACAGCAACGGAAGGACGCACGTCAGTCAGTGCGTCATTCAGAGCTAAGCCAAAGCTAAAGGCACAAAACCTTCCTTAAAACCTCTTCCGAAAAACAAGTCGAAATATAATTCGATTAGGGCGACGACAACGACGACTATCCTTTAGCGATGGTGTGTCCTGGTGGTGGTTACAGATTAAATTGAACAAGATTGTGACATGACGTGATAGCAATCTGAATCTCTATACACCAAGTGCAAGGATCTGCTCGAAGTTTAAGCCATAAACACACGAAACGGCGGGCGGCGAGTCGGTTGCTTCTTATCTCAATTGTGCAGTTTTTACGTCTTTTGATTTAATAGAGGACAATCGCATGTGACATCCAGAGAAGAGGGTGGATTTTTATGTTTAAGGGTCGCTTCGTCATCGTGTCATCCTCGTCCTATAGTCCTTTATGGAACAATGATTTGGGGTTGTCCTGAGTCCTGCCGTCCGTGATGGTGCATGCGTCAATCAAACCGAGGGAAGAACTTAATGACAAGGTAATTATGGCTAAATAGCGGTGGCTGCACGGGGTAGAGACGGCGAATAATAAATGTATTCAAGTGCACACACATAAAACTGGACTCGGGATTTTAAGGATGAGTTTTTAGTTTCGGAAAAGAGAAATCAGGGTGGCATGTTTGTTATATAAAAGGAGCAGATTCTTTCAACGGTGTCCCTTTTCTTGGCAGAATCGCTTTCGCTTGTCTTATACATTTTATCTGTAATGTTGATTTGGAACGCTTTCTTATTGCCACCCTCGCACCGCGCCCCCTTCCCAATAGACGCCCTTGTCCCTCCGCTTCTTAGTTTCACATAAACTGTTATCTAGAAGATTTACGATCCGACTTTTCACATCCCTCGTTTTATGATAATATACGAGCTTTCTCCACAAATTGTGTATCTTACAAAATATACACACATATACAAAAGTATCTACGAAAATTTATCTCCCAAACCGAGCATAGATACAGATACTCTGAGAAAGATATATTTGAGCGCGCTTTTCTGCTAAGGGTGTGGGAGGTGGAGGCGGACAGGCAATGGATGATTGGGGAGCGTTAAAGGTTGTTATATGTGCCACAGAAGTAGCTACACTCATACACTGATGCAGTGGTGTATATAGATTGGTATAGAACAGGACATTTGTAATGCTTAATGTTTGGCTTGGATTTTTCTACTTCGCCATTTTTATTTGGATTTTACTTACCGGCACACAAAAACGAAACCGACGACGACGACACACAATTGACGTTACTAAACTTTCTTCCACGAAGCCTTTGTCATTCCTAAGTTTCTGCTAAGGGAAGGTACAAGGACTTAGCAGGGGAGTTGTTCAGAGCTCTTGGCGAAGGCAGTCGAAAATTTCGCTTTGCTCGTCCTCCATTTATTCCTATATTATGGCAATCTGGAACATTACACGTTAGATTTGGGGCCAAAGTATATTGTTGACGGTTTTTCTTTTTTTCCTTTTTTCTTATTTATTTGTTTGGCATTTTTAGTGGAGATACAAAGCGCGACGCAAGAAAAAGGAATTGGGTTTTCTCCTTGAGAGATAAATCAGACGGAGATTTATGTGTTGCTTGTGTATCTTTCTTGTTGGCTATCTTAGATCTCTGTGAGTTGTATCTATTTTGGATGAGATGTCGTTTTGAAGAGAGTACGAGATGAGACAGGGGGATGGTGTTGTAACTGGCTGAACATACAATGTTAAAATCTGGTTGAAGGATATATTTTCGGTTTTGGGATCTTTCTATATTGATTATGTTGGATCTAGATGTGCAAGAGCTTCAATTTTTGTGAATTTCTTATTTTTATTTTACCAGCAGAGCCTGGTGAACAATTTAGTTTGACATTTGTGTAACTTTGTATAAGAATTAAGGCTCCATCAATGGGGACAAAACTCCAACGATATGGTTCAATGTAAAGTAGGTTTTTTGAGACAAAACTTTCTCTTATATTTTTCTAACTCATACTGTAAGCTAGAGCCGTCCGTGGGTTTCAAGTAAGTAAGTAAGCAAATTCTAGATCTACTACGCCGACAAAAATTCTTTCCTATTTCCCTAATTCTTCTAACTAGTGTCGTGCAACATCCAGTTGCATTCTAAAAGGCAGTTTATACATTTTTGAAAATAATCAGTTTCAGTGAGTAACCTTTTAGATTGTCGGAAAAAGGCAGTCTTCAATAAGATATATATAGACTCCATAACGATGGACCGCGTTTGTTTAGTTCTGTGAAACTCTTTGATTTTATAAAAATATGATTCTGAATGATCTGATTTTTTTGTGCTTGTTAAAATAATAAAGGTACAAGAATCAAACAAGGCATTACGATAAACGAAAAATATAATGTGGATAGTGAGAAAATTCTGTCTTCCTTTATGTATTCTGTATATGTAACACTCTTTGCCTCAAAGACCGAAATCACCTTTTAGTCCAGGCAAACTAAGCTTGAAAATAATAATTAACCAACAAATCCATAGGGTGGAGTCCCCTCCACCCGCAATTAAAAAAAACCATTAATCCGGGTGCCGCGCGGGGTGGGGAGTGTGATTTAAAGGACCCTTCTCACGATTGCCCCCGCATATCTCGAAAACGGTTCGTCGTAGAAAAAAAACTCCGAAAAATGAAGCTGCTAACATTGCACATGGCACTATATTTGAAAATAAAGAACCGTTTTTGAGATATACTCTTTGAAAAATGGAAATTTTTTGTTGTTCTAACTCCTTACCAATTTTTTTATCACAAAGTTGTTGAATCTAATTTCCTACAAAAATATATGAATAAGTGTTAATTTATCTTACGGTAAATGTCAAAACTTAGTCATAAAATAACAAAACTTATTTTTTGCAATAATTCCTTTTTAGGCCAGTCGCCGTTAGACACAAAAATCACACAAATCGGAAATAATTCAGACAAAAGAATTACAGGTTGCAATATCTTTAGTGGCCCAATACGAAAATCCTAAGGTCCCCCCACCCCTCGATGGATCTGTACTAAAGCCATGGGGAGGGGGTCAAGTACACCCCCAAAAGGGGTATTTTTGTGATTTTTTGATTGTATGTTTGAAAAGGTCTAAATAAGTTGTAGAGCATTCAATTCCGCGTCAAATGAAACCATACCACTAAATTACATTATGTAAAAGTTGGACCAAATTGCAACATCTTAAATTTTTTTTCTCAAATAGCTTTGTAAATAAACTCTCTATCATAAGAGTATTGCATATACAAGTTGCAGAATTGAAGTGTGCGTCCTTAAAAATGAAAGCTAGGCAGAAAGCGCGCCGTTAGATAGCACCAACGGTTGAGGAGCTATCAGCAATTAAAAAGGAGAAATTCGGGGTTTCCACTCATTTCGCTCCTGGAGGTGCAATAATTATTTTTCACCCCTTATTTCTGGTATATGGATAGCAGGTGTGCGGCTAGCTGGATTCAATACCTTTCTGACAGTGCAAAAACCACTTACGTAGGATGTCAAAAAAAACTAGATATAGGCGCGGAGGAATGAAATGAGTGGAAGGTTCTTGATTCGCCCGACCGTCTGCCCTTAAGTTGCTATAATAACTCCTCAGCCGTTGGTGCTATCGGCACTGAGTTCGCTCCTAATGCCGCGTTTTCTGCCTAGCTTGATTTTCAAGGACGCATACTTTCAACTTTCATCAACTTTAATATTCACACCATTTTTGAAAATATTGAATATTTTCGAACATACATGCGAAAAATCACAGAATAAACCGATTTGGGGAGTATATTTTACCCAACCTCCATTAGCACTGATACTTTGATGGGAGAAACCTAGGATTTTCGTATTGGGCCACTAACAAAGTTATTGCAACATGAAATTCTTTTGTCTGAATTATTTCCGGTTTGTGTGATTAGACACAAACTAACGCTACTGGCCTAAAACGGAATTATTGCGAAAAATACCGTAACGTAACATTTCAATTCGCTGTATCTTTTAAACAGTTAAAGATATATTAACACTTATGCATATATTTTTGTAGGAAAATAGATTTTCTACAACTTATCTCTCCACAACTTTGTGATAAAAAAATTCTAAAGATTAAGAACAACAAGTTTGCCAAAATAACTTTTTTTTCTTGAAAATTTTTAAATTTTTCAAAGATTATGTCTCAAAAACGGTTCTTTATTTTCAAATATAGTGCCATAGTACATTCTAAGAAATTTTATCAGCTTTCTTTTTCTTTCAGATTTTTTTTCTACGACGAACCGTTATCGAGATATGCGGGGCAATCGTGAGAAGGTCCCTTTAAATCACCCCCCACCCCGCGGTGGTAGTATGGTCTATCATGTTAACAAAAAACAATTTAGTCAAAAAAAGTTTACTTTTTATCTTCTACAATATTTAATAGGTATCTGAAAAGACTTTGGTTGCAAAATTAATTCTGCAAACCAATATTTTTTTCCATTTTATAGCTTATTAGTTTTTTTTATTTTATTTTTATTAATTTACTTGCTTTCAAGAAGCTGCTAACCAAAAAATTATTTTTTGTCGATAAAATTAAAAAAAACATGATTTTATCAAAATCGGTGCAAGCCTTTTTGAAATATTTTTGTATACTTGTTATTAAATACTTTTTATTGGCAAACGCAGATGACATAAGCATCGTCGGTAGCTATACAAAACCCCTTCATCTAGATCGAACAGGCGAGGCGGTACAAAACCTGGGTCTGCATATACATAATGAACAATGAAGAGAAAACCAAGTACATAGTACGTTTATCACACCCACTCTAACGTTTGTAAATGGCGACAAATGTCAATTCTGGTTTTGACATTATTGAAACAAACATATGAAGAATACACGTCAATTAGCAATGGAACTCTATACTACTGAATAAAGCTTAATAATTGCTTCCATTTTTGCGCAAAAATTCTCATGTTGTACTGGCGCAGCGTGAATTTCATTATAGATTTCCATGCCGTCCGGCACCAACCGGACAAACAGTGGAACGTTTAGTCGCTCTGAAGAGACTTGGACAACATTGCCTATTGACAGACGTGCTGAAGGGAGCATTTCTACCTCATCTAATCTTTGCTTCGGCAATTTGCACTGGCCGACCAGACCACCGGATTTGACTGCTTCAGAGAATTAATTTGTAGGGTTACTATAGAACTCCCGAATTTTAATAACCAAGCCTCAGACTCTGAACACATTATAGAAAATTTCCGACAGTAATGCGAGAACCTATCGCCCGAAGTTCTGACACAAAGTGATGGAAAATACCATAAGACTCGACATGATATTTATAAAACAATATAAATACAACTTTAAAACTACAAAAGCCATTCATCTTCATTCAAAAAAGCATACAGAAACATTCAAGTAGTTTTCTCAAAAATATCGTTTTTTTCCTTCATTGGGCTTTGTTTACCAAATCGAAATGCAGGACACACAAACCTTGATCCGAAACCAACCGCCTTAAACATTTTAGCGGGTCTGCGAGGTCTTTTAATTAGCATGTCAAAATACACTTACGAAGCATTCAAATCGACTGACATGAGAGGACGCCCAATAAGCAGGCACTTGAACATCAATCTGAAGTGGTTCGGTTTTCTGGAGTTGCATTTCAACGCACTGACCGTTTGAGTGACTTGCGATATATAAGGAACCTTTCCAATCTAAAAGGCACATACAGAGGATGGACAAGTGCCTTAGTAGATGAATCGAATTGTATCGACGACGACGACGAAGAAACGGCAGCAGGCAGTCGCCACTGTTGCGTCTTGATCGAGAGTGCCTATTGAACTGATCGAGGGGCAATCAGGTAGCCATAGTCTAAGCCAGAACTTAAGCCAAAAAGAACTTTACTTTGTTATTAGATGTTGGGTAAATGGATCCATTTCAGACTCTGTAATTAGTGATATTGACCGAAAGCAGAAGTGAAATTCACGGTTATATTGAATTATAGAGTCATCACTCATCATACACATCAGCATATTCTTGAGGTTCATTACAGAGCTTCTGAATCTGTTTATATTTTTCCATGCTGCACCAATAAGACAAAAAACTAGGTGCACGCTTGACCTTCTTTAACTAAATATGCGAGGTTCATTTAAAGTTGGTGACTCAATGATTTTTTGTATCTGAAATGTATCTGAATGATATTTTACAATAGCAGAAATAATAATAAATAAATTCATTCATTTTATAAAATGTTTCTTTTACATCAACCACACCTTTAGGCTCAAGGCATTCAAACAATTTTCTCCGAATCGATTGAAATAGTTGCCCGCTCCGCGCTACCGCACAAACCACACATCTCGTTAATGCTGTGTAGGCGGATAGATGGATCAAAAATAATTGTCAAAGCCACACAGGACGTACTACAAACAAAACAAACTCCCCGGAGGTGTACATAAATGGATCTCAGATACATCGAAAACCCGCAGATACAGCCAAAAAGATTACACGCTGCTTCCGAGATCGATCGAGCTGCCTTGCCGCTGCGCACCAGTCCGTCGCATCAAACATATCGGGCCACGGCAGCGGGACGGTCACAACTCACGGGCAGAAGAGTAATTACGTTATGTCATTTGGAATTTGAAGAATTAATAAATCAAAAGCCGAGCTGTCAGGATGGTGGTCGCAATGAATTTGTCCACCAATGCGATCGCTCTCTGTTCATCGCTCAGCCCGATCATTATGAATAAAGAGTCACCAGGTTCCGAAGGGGCCTAAGGGGGGTTTTGTCCCGAAAATTATATTATTCATTTCTGTATGTGAATGAAGTCATGATGACGATGATGATGATGATGGTGGGTTGGTGTCATTGTCGTTGTCGTTGCGTCGTTGCTGGCCGATCCGAAACACGCGGCAAATGTATTTGCTTGTGCTCGCCTTCTTCTGCCACTCCCTGGCAAAAGAGATCATCACAAGCTGGAAGTCATGTCGTCTTGTTATTATTTGAAACTTCTGTTTGATGGCTGAGCTCTGAGCAGTCGTTAATTCCAAACATAAAGTAGTCTTACAATTAATTTAATCTTTTCGATCGCGTCTTATATCGGTGTTCGATGATCTGGTTTAGGATCAGCTCCGGCTTCTTGGTAAATCTGAACCTACGCGCATCCACGCTCACATTTTAGATTGTTACGTGCGGGACTTATTTGGAAGAGCTCAATAATGGTTGAGGATTTTATTTAATTTTTTTTTTAATTTAGTCTCAAGTGTGATTTATGACTTTTGCAGGTGAAACATCGTGTATTGGTTGGTTTGAATAATCGCAGATATTTTGGTAATTTATTGAGATGGTATCAAGACACTTTGGAACGCCTTTATGAACTCAATATGAGCAAGATGGTTTTATACATATAAGGGGAATCTAAAGAAAGAGGTTTTTAATATTAAACAAATTAATTAGAATTAACAACAACTAATGAGCATGCATTATTAAATGTAAAATTTAAGCGAAACTATTTTGATAGGAACTTCGATATTAGAAGTTGTAATGGAAGGTATTCATTTCTGTATTGATACAGAAAGAAAAGTTTTATAGAAAAAAAAACATCTTTTATTATAAATTAATTTCATTTTATAGTACATAAATACTAAGATGATAAATTAAAGAACACTCGTAGAAGCAGAAGGTATTGGAAACGATATCGTAAGCTTTTTTCAAAGACGAAGGATAAACATTTCAATAACTAAGTTAACTCTTTCATAGAAAAGCAAAGGCTTGCTAAATAAACACTTACTTGAATAATTATAAGAATGAAAAAAATAAAATGCGCGACTGGATCGCACGTACTTGCTCATATGTGCGGTCACATTGTAGAATAAAATTTAGGAAAATTAAAGTTAACATCAAAATTAATTCGATTTTTGTGACTTTTGATTTTTCGAATAAGGTACCTACGTTAAATTTTATTGAGTGAAATAATTTAGACGTCATTTTATTTCTTTAAGAAATGTTAAAACGTGTGATTTTTTTTTCAAAATCGTAGGAACGGTTTTTAAATAAAACGGTTTTTCTTAACAACTTAAAAAAAAAAAAGTTTTTTTTAAATAATTCAAGAACTTAAGCACACAAAATTTTGCCAAGGCGTTCGATAGGGTCGACCACCATATCTTACATCAAAAGCTTCGAAGATATGGTTTTCATTCTAATTTACTAAAATGGATTGAATCGAATCTATGTAAACGAACACAGTTTGTTAGAATTAACGATAGCATTTCAGATACCATACAGGTTACATCAGGTGTCCCACAAGGTAGTCACCTGGGTCCTTTACTGTTTCTGTTATTTGTTAACGGTATTCCTGATACATTGATTCATTCTCAATGCCTTATGTTTGCTGATGACGTTAAGCTATATTGTACCACCAAAAAACCATCTGACTGCTTAAAGCTGCAAAACGATTTGTTTAATATTTCTGTCTGCTGTTCAAATAACAACTTACATCTGAATGTATCCAAGTGTCAAAGTCTATCGTTCTGTCGCCGTCCCTATTCATTTTGATTATTCCTTAGGAGATACTAAACTTGCTAAAATATATGAAATTAAAGACTTAGGAGTAATATTCGACACTAAGTTTTGCTTAAATAGTCACATTGACTATATTGTCTCTAAATCAAGCTCTTTGTTAGGATTTATCATGAGAAACTCGAAAGAATTTAAGGATCCTTTTACTTTAAAATGTTTATTTTTCTCCTACGTAAGAACAATTCTGGAATACGCCTGTATAATATGGAACCCGTGGAACAGTTTTCCAGAAAATTATTTTAAATTTTACGGTGGAATATACCTCGTCCTTCATATCAAAGTCGATGCTTGCTTTTTGGGCTTGAAACTCTTGAAATACGACGACAATACTTTAAAATAATGTTTGTGAGAGATATTATAGCTTTTAAAGTAAATTGTCCGCATTTACTGAGTATGTTAGGATTAAACTGCCCGTCGTATGCTTTTAGAGCCTTTGATACATTTCGTAAACCATATCACAGAGTAAATTATGGATTGAATGAGCCTATCACGTGCTGCTTAAGACAGGCAAATGCAGTTTCAAATAATGAATCCATTGCTTTTTCCAAATTTTGTAAAAAAAATGTTTTTAAAATTCATTTGTTATCCGTTTTGAGCTCTGGAACTTAGATACAAAATTGTTGTTCTTTTTTTATTTTAATAATTTTATTAGATTTTAAGTTTTGTTAAGTAGTCTGTAAGAGCATTGTACTCTAATTGATGAATAAATAAATGAATAAATAATAAAAAACTTAAAAAAAATTGACTACCCGTTTTCAAAATATTGATTTTTCAAAAAAAAAAAAAAAAAAAAATAAAAAAAAAAATAAAAAAAAAATTAAAAAAAATTATTAAAAATGCAAAAAAAAAAGTTTTCGAAAAAAACTAATTTTAAATTACTTAGGCTATCTACATCTCCTTGAATATCAATTTTGATATTAATCGGATCACCAATTTTCGAGAAAGTCAAAGAAAAAAAACGGTCCTATGTGAGGTACCTACCGTTTTTTAGCCCAGCATATTAATTCTTTTTTTAATATAATGCTTACCTATAGTAAAATCTTAGAGCCGTTTTCGAGAAAAATAAGCTTTTACATAACGGTTATATCAAAGGTACCGTTAGTTTTTAATCTAAAAAAAATTAAAAATTCCTCTGTAGAATGTCAAAATAATCTTAAGTTCTACATTAATTTGAAGACGACTGGCCTAACCGTTTAGGCTCCAGTACAAAATACATCCGTACAGACAGACAGACAGACAGACAGACGGGCAGAATTTTGTCAGTAACTCAAATATGTTTCTCTATCATCTTAATATCATGTTTGATTGTTATCTCAATTATTTTTTTGCACGAATCCATAACTTGTATTAATTTAGAAATTGTCTTTCAGACCCCTTAGTGGCCCACTATGGCGTACCTCAAGGAAGCCACCTGCAGTCTTCTGCAAGCAGATATTGATAGCTTTATTATTTGGTGCAGAAAAAGTGGTATATCCCTTAACCCTGTAAAATGCCAGACGATTACCTTTTCTAGAAAACGTATCGTAAGTCCATTCGATTATCATATTTCCCAGCACAAACTCTGCCGCGTCATTAGTTTTAAGGAGTTGCGTGTCCATTTTACCTCCATCTTTGAATTTACTCAACACGTTAATTTTATTGTGAATAAAGCTAGCTCCATGTTAGGATTCATAAAACACTGGGCAAAGGAATTTAGTGATCTATATGTGATTCTTTCCTTTTACGCCCCCACCTTGAGTATCATCCTTCACATGTATGGACTCCTTATTACGTAATTCATAAGAACCGTATTGAAGCAATCCAACACAATTTCATTCGTTTTGCCCTTGAAGGTCTACCTTGGAATGATCCATTCATTCTGCCACCATACGAACAGCGAATCCAGCTTCTGCAGATGCAAACCCTTCAATAAAGGCGTGTTAATAATGATTTAATATTTTTTTCATCAAATTATTAAGGGTGCTCATTATTTATTAGCCTTTATTGGGTTAAATTACCGTGTAGGATCTTATCACCTGCGTGGATCGGAACTTCTGCATGTTGACTTTAATAGAACAAATTATGGCATACATGAAGCTCTAAGCCGTATGAGCAGACTTTTTAATCTAAACGCTTCTTCTATAGACTTTAGCTTAAGTAAAGTGGGACTAAAATCTTTATTTCGAACCAGTGCTCCAATGTCGTGATTGTTTTGTTTAATGTTTTCTTGTAGGTACATATATAACTGGTATGATTACATTTTAGTTAGTTTTTGTATTTTGTGCATGTGGGCTATCATTATTAAATTTTATTTTAGTTTTACTAACAACTAACACATGCACTTATGATGAGCCTCTGATTGTAGTAAAAAGCTTGTTCTAAGCTTACTACATCAAAGAATCTAAAATGTAAAAAGAAAATTATAGTAGCTATGTATAATCGCAAGTAAAAATTAAATTCGTTTAGTAGCTAAACTTCAATAAAAAGTTTAGTTTAAAGATACCGATTTTTTAATCATCAATTAAGTATGCACAAATAATTGCTGGTTTGCACCAGTTTTGCTAATAGTTAATCAATTTTCAAAATATTCTGTTAAAACCTCAGCTTTTAATAATTGTCTTCGAATGTGATTAACAACATTACTGTTGTTCAAACTTTTTTTTTTGCCAGGAAGGCAATCTACATCATACATACAAAGGTTTGGCCGCAATAGCTATATAGTTAGTATGTTAAAGCATCTATTCCTTGATTGGCTTGTGGTTCGGAAAGGTCAATTGTGTCTTGTAGTCGATCGTCGTATAAAGAGTTTCTTCACCGATTTTTGTTCAGCCATTTATAGAAGGAGCTAATCGACTCATTTATTTCGATACTTTTTATACCATTGCTATTTATAGTTGGGTCCTTCGGTGTCTTCTTGGGAGTATAAAGAGTATCACCAACGAAATCTTGATGAAATTGTCATAATTGTGTATCATGGATTCTAGTGTTGCAGTCTCAAATTAGTTTCACATTCACGGGGACGAAAAATCTTGCTGCAAAAAAGTGCAATTGATGTAAATATAGATGATGAAGAGCGATTGTTCTCTGATTTTTATAAAGGTCCTGTCTAGTTCAAAGCACCATTGAAACAATTTTGTTAATACTATTTATTATCCGCAAATGCATCCTCACTAGCTCTTCTATGTGTTGATGTGCTTGATGCACAGATCCAATACAAGTCGTAATTTTCAAAGAATTCTTTGGCTATATTTGTCGGCTAAAAACGGGAACTTCTGTAGGTCTGTTTTTATCGACTCTCATTTCTCGAGGTTGATTGATTTCAATTAAAATTGCTATTAAACAAGTAGGTAGTATAAGTAATTTTGCATTATATACATATAAACAGCCAATTAAACATTCTGACACCTCCCATATCTGCGGTTTCTCAGAAACTTAAACACGATTTCTCAGAAAAATTTTTTTTTGAAGTTTCCTGTTCAGATAGATTTTCCAGCTCGATCGAAGTTGACTGCGAGAATTTCTTGAGATTTCTTAAATCTTAATTTAATATAATAATCTTAATTAATTTAAATTTTTTTTTTTAATTAAAATTAATTTTTGAAATATTTTTTTTTTGAAAAATCAATATTTTTAAAACTAATTAGAAACAATTATTTTAAATTGTATGATCACATGTATATTAATAAATTCTAAAAAACTGCATACCAAAAATAAAAAAAAAAATTTCAAAAAACTACAAATAAAAAAACAGGATTTTATCAAAACCGGTCCTACAATTTTCGAAATACATTTTTAATAAATTCTTTGTTTTATTTAAGACGTGTGATGGCGTACTTCATTTTAACTAAAAACCGTTATTATTGTGGTTTTGATACTTTTTATCAGTTCAAAATGTTATTTGTTTCTGTCAAAGACGTTGTCTTCCAATGTAATTAGGCACATAAGAGCAAGTACATGCGACCAAATCGTGCCCATTTTTTTTATTTTTAAACAATATTTTTAAAAAAGGAAAGGATTTTTTTTTAATGTTGCGAAATTATTTTATGTAGGACGTTTGTTTTTCTCGCATTCCTCAGAGATTCTCACGATAGGCTTATTTTTTTTACTTAAATTAAATCTCATTACCACAGTTTTAATAATTCTCGAATTCCAGAGGGGGAAGACGGAATGTTACTTTAAGTTGTTTTCTGTTTATTAGTAAAATAAAAATGTGTTAATTTCTGGGATCTCTCAAAATCTAGGTGATTAAGAAGAGGAGTATATGTAAATGATAGCCCAATTTAAAAAAAAGAAAAACTTTCAATTTGGGCCCATGAGACATGCAAGTTTCATAATTTCAATTAAAGCCACAATTAGGTAAGGTGACCATGTTTTATATAGGTTGTGCTCAAAAATAATCCAGGCTTTCTCTTTGGAAAGCACTCCAAAGAAAGAGTCCATATATGTTGTTAGTCATGCCAATCTTCGATGTCCTTTCCTTATTGATGGTAAAATCTGCAAGCTTATTTTGTTGCTAGTCCAACGTTCAGACAGCAACATTTACCCCTCCTGTTTTGGGGAACATTAACGATTTTATGAGACAGATTTATTTCGTATTCGATCAGTTGTAAGAGCCCTTTAAGATCACTATATAAGCAAATCCGCAGGTCTTAATTTTAAGCCCTATGCTTTTGAATAGGAATTAGCCTTAACGGTTTGGTCAATCGTCTTCAAATTTTGAACATAAGGTTATTTTCACATTCTACAGAGGACTTTTTATTTTTTTTAAGCTCAAATATTAACGGTACCTGCCATATAACCGGTAAGTAAAAGTTTATTTTTCTAAGAAACGGCTCCAAGATTTTTGTATGAAAAAAAATCAGTGTAGATACTATTGCAAGTGTAGGTTATGTTTTGGTGAAAAAAAAAATTCAAGATAATGGGCTAAGAACGGTTTTTTCTTCCACTTTCTCGAAAACTGGTCATCCTATTTCAATCAAAATTGATATTCAGGAAGATGTTGATAGCCTAAGTAATTTTATTTTAAAATATTTTGGAAAACTTTTTTTTTGTATTTTTAATAATTTTCTTAAATTTTTGATTTCAAAAATCAATATTTTGAAAACGGGTTAATGGATTTTTTAAATTTGTTTTTAAATGTTGATTATTTGTTTGCTTAAGTTTGCATTCTTAAATTATTTTGTTTTAATTTTTGAAAAAAAGTTGTTAAAAAAAACCGTTTCCACGATTTTGGAAAAAAAACTCACACTCTTTAACATTTTTTTAACGAAATAAAATAACGCTTATTTTTTTCTACTAAAAACTATTTTACGTACTTTTTCAAACAATCAAAAGTCAGAAAATCGAAAAAAATTGAAGTTCCTTTAATAATTTTCAATTTTTATTGGAATCTGTGACAATTTATTTAATTTAATTTAATTAAAATAAAAATAAAAAAGCAACGCGTGGCCGGCTCTGCTGATAATTTATAAAAGTATTTTTTTTTAATTTATTGGAAGAAGGATCTGTAGGTAAATTTTCAAAACGTAAGGTGAGAAACCAAACACGGAAATATTGGTCAAAATACAAAATAAAATTGGGGAAGAAATACCTCCGAAACACACAATCTTCAAAGCATTTAACACATTTTTAATATTTGAATTTGAAAGGTCCTTACTAGACAGATTGTCAATAATACTAAAAAAATCGAATGCAAAGGAAGAGATATTTCTCCACTCTTTGATCTCACCCCGAAAAATCGACGACATGGAAAAATTCCCAGCAATAAAATTATTAGCTGCCGTGTATAGTGCAGCAGCAAACAACCATCCTTTAGCGGCGTAACAAATTAATTATATTTTTATTACCCGCAACAATGATTCCATCACATTGCAACACCAAACGCCCAAGCAATTAGGGGTTGTTCAGCACACCACATCAACTTTTCCACACTGGCGCTCCAGACACTTTGTTTTGATTTGTTTTGACAGCTTTGATTGTGAGAACTGGTCCTAATTGCGACATGGCAAATTTCATTCAGCCATTAATATCCTCCGGATGTTATGCAAAAAATGTACCGGCGTAAATTTTATTGCACTTTTATGTTCGTGGCGCAAGTCCGAAAGTAAGGTTGCAACTACAATTCGCCTCTCGATTCCCACACAATTATTCCTCTTCCAAATTAGAAGCAAAAAACTGGAGTAGAACTTTCCATAAGGCACCAAATTGCCCTCAATAAATATGTATATAGATATACCACGAGGAAAAATGTATTATCCTGGCATCTTCAAAAGGATTTCAATCTGCGATATGAATAAAAATAATTAAATAATTCAAAATCGGATTATCTGGCTGCGATTCGGAACAATGAACAAAACGATTGTCATCCATGTCACTGTGTAGTCACTTACAGGCGAGGACGACTCTATGTGGCGCTGCTGTTGCTGTCACTTAAAAAGGACCCAAAACGGACCAAACAATTCAAAAAATTATAGAGAGTTAGTTTTTTTTTTGTTGCTTATATAATATTCAAGAGAAAGAGTATAAATGATGAATTTCCACCCATTTGAATTTGAATGGAAATCCATTTCGTCATATGCGACAGCGTGGTATGCGAAATAAAAGCAAGAGTTTTCCTATTGTCCTGGCGAGATCATGGGAGATGGATCAAACGAAACAATGCAAAATCTGTGGAATAAGAATTAAAATATAAAAATTGGGACGATGGCATCCTTTTGTGTTGCATAGAAGATGAGATCTGGAAAAGAGGGATTTGGCTTTGGTTGAAGGACACATATATAACGAGGGAGTGTAAAAAGGAACAGAGAATACCTGTGACAATAATTATGACAACTTTTGGTGAAAGAAGCGGATCCGATGATACACTCCATACAAATAAATAGAGCATCAGGTTGATGGAAAATTTGGGTGGATTTCACAATGGGCATTTCGATGTAGGTACCTATGTGCTTACAAATCATTGACGCTTTTGATGTATAACTTTAGTTCAAATTTTTATTTGATATTATAATATTTATAACATTTTAAATAACTTTAATTTAATTAATTTAATTTTTATTTAAGAATTATAAGTTTTTATATTATTTAAGTCTGATTTTCAAGAGACAAATTCGAGTATATTTCTAACTAGATGAAATTATGAGAATTAGGAAGATATACAAAATAATATTTTATCTATTAAAATATGTCTTTCTTAATTTGCAATTCAATTCTGTTATGATTAGAAAAGAAAGTTGTTAAAATTTTTTTATTTATTTATGTGACTTACTCTTTTCGTATTTTTTTATATAAGGTAGGGAATAAGAACCATTTGAATAGCCTTCCATTTTTTTTCAGAATGCTTGCTGCATTTTTTTGCTCTTTTGTTTAAATTTATTAAAATAATTTAACAATCAAATTAAGGGCAGTTTTTTAGATAGAATGTGAAAAATAGCGTTGCGATGGTGCTGTGGATCTTAACTTATTTTCAGTTACATTAAGTTAGGCGCTTACCAAAACTTTCTATGATTTTTGGCAATATTTCTGAAAGTAAAATAAAATAATAAATAAATTATTAATAAATAAGGAACAAAAAAAATCTAAAAATAACCGGAATATTTTTAGATTTTTTTTGTATTTATTTCTCTGGATTATAATGGCCATAAATAAAAATAAATTTTCCAGAAGAGTCTAAGGAAAACACGATTAACAAGATATCCTGCAACCTGAGAGGACACGGAAGGAAACATAAAAAATCTGAACAAAATTATTTCAACCAGGTGCTGCAATGTATGTAAAAGATGGCAATGATCGCCAGTGAGCGGAACCATCAGGTCGATTTGGTTGATGACTTGGCTTTTCACCCACCGACCTAAATGAGATCACGGTTCACGGGTATAATCGAACCAATCAGCTGTTGGCAATGATCTACAGACTATTGCCGAGATTTAAAAATACACCAGGTAATAAAGTAGTGTAAGATAGAATGTTATAACTCGGAGTAAAGCATGTCTAACGATTGGAAACTTAACACCATCTGACTGATCGACAAATAAGACCATCGTTTTCTATGCACTAGAGATATTTGTCTTTTAAGCGTCAGATGCAAAATCCTATCAAGCGTATTAAGTGAACCTCTGAAGCAATTTATAAAGTCACGATCTGATTGTGGTTTCAGACCTGAAAAACAAGATAATCTTAAGAAGTATCCACATTGAGAATACCATCTTTGACAAAATTCAGTTAGGTAGTACTGTCATGTAGAAAGAAATGTTCTGAGAACCCTCTTCAAGAATCCGGTTGGGTTAGGTTGGATGGGGTGATGATTTTGTAGCCGAATCATCTCCCTCGGATCTCAAGAATCCATTGCGGTCTCCAGATGTAAACCATCCTGAGATTTTTATGAATTTCATAATGTTTTCAAGTGGCTTCATTCACAACGTATGTGATATGAGCCATCTTCTGCATCAACGTCTTGACACCCTCTGCATAAATCCGATGTGCTAATGCCCATTCTATTCATGTGGCCCCCATTGAGTTGTGACCCGTAAGTACGCCAACCAAAAGGGACAATTGAGAGGTCTACCTAGCTTTTAAATGTATTCTGTATTTTTCTTTGAGATGTTTTGCCAAAGACTTTTTGAAACCCGACAATTGTCGAGCTTTGAACATCTCGCGTTTGCAGCTTTGAGGAAATTCTCTTTTTTTCTTATTTTTCAGTGGCTCAAGTACCAAAGGACGGTTTGGCTTTGTTCCATGGATGATTCGTTTTTGCCAGTTCATCAGCCCCTTTCATTTCCGTTAATGTCACAGTGTCCGGGGACCCATCGGAGGGTAATAAGGTTTGTTTCACTTATTTGCCGTTTCACGATTGACGATATGGACTTGATTGCCACCTCACCTGTCTGTCTATGAATATATCAATATATTTGTTTTCCAGGTTAAAAGATAAAAGGTGCTTTGCAGCTTGGCCTACTGCTTGCATGCACTTCTGCAGATCTATTTTTGGTGGGTTTATCGAGAACATACCAGACCCGACACCCTACCCCTGTTTCCGTTTTTGAACCGTCTGTATAGACTGAGATATGATTTTCGCTATGACCCTGTTTTCCTTCCAGCAGCGTTGTCTTGTAAAAAAGTGTGTTAGTGCGAACGTGTTAAAATCTACAGGCCACATCTAAAGTCCTAGAGATTTGAAAATCTATATGTAGGTATACGTTTTATGAGTTCCTTTAACGATAAAAAAAGAAAAAAAAACGCTATCTATTTTTTCCATTTCAGCATTTTTGTTTGTATATTCCATTAGGATTAGACAAATATACGATAGTAAATATAATCCTATTTTCCGGATTAACTCGTAAAATATCAATCGGAGACAAAAATTTATTAAGAAGTAGAAAATTAAATTCTGAACAACTTTTGTCACGTATGTAAATTTGTCGTTGAAAATAAGCGAAAAAAAAATGATCTTAATTTTAAGATGGCGGCCAACAAGTTACCGTTTAATTTTGATGTATCCCATAGCCATACTTTTCCAAAACAATGTTTGGTAATGAGGTCACCGCCTATCTCGAGCACTACAGAATGATGATTACCAATTCCATATGGACCAAGACGACATGAGGATCCAGCAGGATGGAATTACGTGCCACACAGCGGACGCAAACACGGTTTTGGGTTTAGTTCTTGCAGAAGTGACGTGAATTATGGCTACCAAAGATATGCGATTTGATCCCGCTAAACTAATATTTAATAGTTAAGCTTATTAAGCTTAAATATTTATATAAGATGAAAAATTAAATATTTTGTTTTTTGTTTTCCTTTTAATGCAACACACTATGCGCGGGCATTAGGAAGATAGGGAGGGGAGAGATAGGAGATGTCGATTAACATTGGTTTTGAATGTTTGCAGATCAAAATGGCAAGGGAAAATACCGCATTTAGAGATCTGGAGGCCTCCTTGCCCCTTATTATTTCCCAAGTAAAACGAACAATTTTTGTCAGTCGGTTGTTTGAAGAAAGCAAGATAATTATTTTAACCATGGACCTAATAGATATAGACTGCCAGGAGCCAACTTCACGTTGGTTTCTTATAGTGCTTAAAAGAAACCGATTGTCAATTATAGAAACAAAATTTAAAATGAAGAGGCGTTACATTGGTAGGAAGCAGAAGGGCAACTAATCCCTGTTAAACACAAAAGTCTATACCAACGAAATTAAAATAATAAGTGATAACTAAAACTACACGAGCGAGCAACGTTTTCAAATTATAAAAATGTTCTACCGAAATTCGGAGTCGGTGACCTCAACTTTGTTTGAGAGCGTTTAATTTCATCATGTTTGGCTCAATGGGTTCGTCACTAAGCAAAATATGCGTTAAAGATATTTCGGGTGAAAATCCACATTTGCTTCATGAATCACCATCATCATGGAAGAGTTCCATTCAAAAATGTTTTGATTGTACTTTAAGCCGATATAAAAGTTTTTGAAATATCTCAAATGGTTTGCGTTTTATTAAAGAAAAGTTGTTCTAAAACCCTTTATTATTCAATTTAAAAAAGTTTAAAAAAAACTCAATTCATAGTGAACTTCAGCTACACCTCCTTGCTCATATTCTAGAGACGCTTATTGAAAATGAATTCTCTTGTAACTAAATATTTCACGACTGGTTTCCTCCAGCTGTTAGTGTCGATCTTTCCTTGTGGGTGCGGGTATGAAAGAATAGGCCCACGGTATGGATATGCCTGCAGTAAGAGTCTGCTAAAATATCCTCTTCTTTAGGTACGGGGCAGAATAGGCCTAAGGAAAGGGTAGCGACAGCAGTAAAAGCCTACTTACAGCTCCTCCTCTATAGGTTCGGGGATGATAGAATTGGCCTATGGTTGTGCGTGCCTGAGGTGAGAGCCCTCTAATCTCACCGCCCTATAGAATGGGTGTAAGATTATTGATTACACGAGCCTAGCTCGGCCCCCTTGTAGATTTTCATGGGGTCTGTGGTTATTCCAAACGCGGAAGGGAAAAGGTATCTTTGGTTTCTGGGAGGATGGCACGGCTTGGAAAGAAGTTTTACCATAATAAATTGATTATTTGCAAGTAGAGTGGTTTGGCAGGCCACTCTAGTAATAAAGTGGTTTGACCAACCACGCTAGGGATTTTTTTGCGCCCTCAAAGTGACTCCAAAGTGGGTAAGCCCACCGTGAGATTAAGCCATAATCGGCAGGTGCTTACGTAAGGCCTTTCCATTACTTGCTAGTGTCGAGCGACCCATGTTTGTATGATATTGTATGGAAATGACAACCAACCATACTTAATAGGGACATGATTTTAACAAACATACTTGCATATAAATATAGTGAAAATAAGAATTTTCTGAAATTAAATTAAAGTGTTCAAGAATGGAACCTTGATAGTATTTTTTTTTTTGGAAAAAAAAATCATTGACGGTTTCTGTGAAATCCAGTTCAAGGAAAGTTACATAGATAGATAGTACATGTCGATAAAAATTACAAATTGAACGATTTTATTACTAAAGCAAGGTTCCAAATCATCTTTGTAAACTTTAACCCCTCTGCAGCGTGCAGCATGACGTCTTTTTGTTTTTTATCAGAAGATTTATGCTGGAAGCTTGAGAAAATCAAAGAGTATTGGAGTATCGCCCACGGTTTTTCTAAACGTCATTATTTATCTGTCAGAATTCTCTCGTAAAGAAAAATGCTGAAGAATTAAATTTTTATTAAGAATAACGTTTAAAATCAAAAGTTTTCTATTCTTATGACGGTATGGTACAAGTGTTGTCACTAATTTAATTTGTCACTAATTTTCCCCTAAAATTTTTATTAAACCCTTTGCTATGGCCTCGCCACTGGCATCAGTTTGTCGAAAATAGTGAGATGTCTTTCTTTTGATTGATCTTTCAAAATATCGAACAACTACTAGTTGGTTGATCGATATGAGATTCATCGGGAGTATAGTCCACTGACAAAAAATTTCCAGGAAATTGCCATTTCTCGGTGAATCATTAATTTCTTTGTTATACCATTAGAGCCTTAATTTCGTTTAGCAGTAAATTTGATAGCACGATAACGATAATTCTGAGGATTTTTTGCTAATACCGGATTTTGTATAATAAAAATAATAATTTCTTACAAAAATAAAATAATGTATAAACATTCAAGTGAAATTCCTCTACCAATTGGATTAGTTAAGCCTTCGGTTTCTTTCTTATATTAAAAGATCCTTCGCCGTTATCAATAAAAGGTGATTCATACATTTACCCAATGAAATAAGAGTCGACTTCTCCTCACTCCTGAGGCGACTGTAAGAAAACTCTTTCAGACCTTAGCATTTTATTCGAAAGAATGACATTCAAGTGGTTGTCCCGAGAAAAACTGTCACATCACTCCGCACTTTCTGCGCAGGTAAGTTCTCCTATTTCAAAACACTAGGACCTTTTTCAAAAAAGAAAACGAATGTGTTCAAGTGAAGATGTTTGTTTTGTTGTTTAGGATAAAAGCACTCGACACAGTTTATAAGAATTGCAGCTATTTCCAAGTCCTTTGCATTTGGTTGCATCACGATGTGAAAAAATTGTTTGTTTTTCTTAACTATGTGAAAATGTTGTTTTCCGATTGTTATCTCTTTAGAACAATCATTTTGATGAAAATTCGGTCGACATGCGTTTGTAAACAGGTCCTTTTTGTGAAGTGGCTGCACTTAAGACTTTGCAACGTTTATAGTGACGATTATTGTCCGAAAACTCTTGAGATGGGAATTGCCTTACATTCCGTTGGATCTTAAGGCCAATTAATCTATTAACAAGTTAACTGAATGATTTGCGGGGCAGATTAGAAGTTAACATTTGAATTGGTATAATGAATTCCAGGAGCTGTTCAAGTCTCGTTTTTTTTGTGTATTTAGTAGTGAAGAGGGTTTCTTAGAGTGTATTTAATACATTTTTGGGATACAAAATTTCTACTATTATTTTAACTTATTTAGTATTCAAAATCTATCCATTCTATCAGATTCTAATAAAGATCCAGATAATCTTTGTAAAAAAAAAATTGACATCTTGAGGCGTACCATTTGCAATTAACTCATTAGTGATGCAATCAATAAATACCCCCGCACCTAAATATAGGCCTATATCTTAGTAACCAACTTCAACCTCCTTCGGTATGCGTTCCAGGTTTGTTTCTTTTTTTATTTTTTTCTTAAAAAAGCTCTCTGGGTCTCGTTCTGCTCTGATGGCAATTTATTACATCCCACTTGAAGATCTAAAGATACTCAGGAAAAAATCAATCTTGGACCGGTTACAGTAGCTGGATGCTGTCTGCACGCACACGTCACACTGGCCGGGCAATATGAAGTGAATTGAAATTGATGTTGAGTGTCATGCCAACGGACCACCTACAGGAGCTCCGGATCTCTGGAGTCCTCCTGTGCGAAGTCATTTGTTAAATTCCTTGCTCTTCATGTTTTGTTTTAATGTTCTGGTTGATTGATAAGCGAATTCTTTTATTGTTTTGTTGGCAAGGGGATTGTTTGTTGTAGATATTGTTGTTGCAATATTGTTGAGGGGAGGGTTAAATTTAATGATAACAAAAAAGTTTTGGCTCTTATTCAAACTTTTAGATGGCCCGAAAAAATCAATAATCCAAACTTTTAATTAAAACAATTTGTGTGAAATATAAACGAATTTCTAGTTTTAATTGAAATGCTTATGTCATTCATACCACATTTTTGAAATACAACATCGTTTAGATGGCTACACTAATGGGTTTCATGAAAGGAATAATTTTATGTTGATTTAGAGGGCACCAGTAGCTAGCGGTTCCTTGCAACACTGTGATGAAAGTGCTATTGTTAATTTTCGGAAAGAAGTATGGGCTGTTGCTATTAGGCACCGGTCTGTTTTTGTGTTCCGGAAATTGCATTTACAGCAACATTTCAACTCCTTCTGGAGCATGGGGCCATAACCAGATTTCTTCAATTCTCTCGCTGCAGATGGTAAGCTGTGGGCGAAACTCAAATTCTGAGACCAAGATTCCGTCAAAACGGTTGATATGCGTGTTATACTTGCGGACTTCTAACTTGCCTTACATTGTAAGGATTCCACTGATAGATCTGCTTTTGAAAGTCGTCGTCTGGTTTCCTCAGTGCCCAATCCAGTGACATTTTCGCAGCTTGAAGTGAACATCCATTTTAGTTTGTGCAATCCTACTCCATAGTTAATAGTATGAAATTGACTATGGCCACCGGATTTTTAAAATATAACGCAGACAAAAAATTAGAGAGTGGTTTGATCCGTTCGAGATGTTTGCGGTGGATTTGAACGTTTTACACTTGCGTAAATCAACACGGATTCCACATCGGATTGAACAAAAATTACTTTGGTGCGAAAATGCACTGGGCGATTTTGTTACTATCCACGTCTAAGTTTGAGTTTCAACCATCAGAAGATACCCAAGTGACTTTGTGGCAAGTCTTTCACAACAAGTGAACTGCTCGGGCACATGCATCAAGATAAGTACGTGCGACCCAGTTATGATCTCCACTGCTCATCGCAAGTATATTTCGCTTTAACTACAAAAATACAACATTGGGTTTTTGAAGAATTTCTAATTCTTATTATTGACAATGCTGGCAATATCAGAATTTAATGAAATTATTCGCTGCCGCTGCAGTTCCACATCCGAAAGCATAGATAAGAGCCTGCAAAATAAAATGAAAATCTGTACTGTCTTCAACAAAACAATTTAATGGATATGGATAAGTACATAAATATATTTTTAAACAAAAAGTCGGAGACAAAACAGATGTGGTATACCAGTAACTCCAGCATTTATTTTTGTGAGTTGAGATTTGATCTTTCAATATATTTGCCGAAGTTTTTTTCACGAAGAGGTAGTGCCCCGTGGCTAAGTGGTCAGTGTGGCGGACTGCTAAGCGAATGAGCCTGGGTTCGTATCCCGCTCATAGCCACCTTCTTTTCAGGGGCAAGGCACTGACAAAACCCCCAAGAGTAAAATTTGTCTCGAAAAAGTGAATCTCATGTAGCCGTTCGGACTCGGCGGTAAACTGTAGGCCCCTTCTTGCAGATTAACAACACACACACAGGAATGGTTTAGAGTATAAGTCACTAGGTTATTCGGATTTCATCACTCTACGAAAAATATTAACCGTTTAATTCAAACAAATTATAGTAGCTTAAGTTTCTTTGGACTACAAATGCATTTGCATAAAGCCTCTATCTTTTTTAAAAATATTTTTTTTTTAAATAGCTTTAGTAACAACGTAAGTCATAATGGCTTTTGAAATTTAAGAAAATGAATCGCTTAGAACAATTTAAGCTATTTTCAACTAATGCTCTATTGAATTAATTTTTAAATATTTCTTTTTAAATAGCTTAAGTTGACTCAAGTTATAAAAAATCTTTAAAGAAAATTGTATAAAACATCTTATGTCACTTTAGCTACTACATGCATTAAAAAAAATGGGGAGAGTACGATAACTCCGGCGCCAAGATTTAATAACGGTTTCTTTTAGAGGGGTTAAATACAAGTATTTCTTACTATGGGGGAGGGGCGATTTTCAAAAAAAAATTCTTTAATGGAAAAATAAATATTTAAAACCATCGGAATCAATTTAAAACCATTACTATAACGGTTTTAACAGTCAGAAATCTGTGCTTTAATCCTACATTTAAATTAAATTATTTGTGTCAATAGTTTTCAAAAAATTCGCATTCAAACTCGATTTTTTTATTAAAAAAAGTAAAAAAAACATCTTTGCCTCAATTTTGTTCAAAATTGTGAAATGGAAAACAAAATTTTCTTTCTCTGATCAATGCTAATATCAATTCTAAATGAAACGCCAAAAACCGAAAGCTTTTTTTCTAGTTTTCTAGTTCTTGGGAAAATTGAAAATTACTAAAACTACTTTTTTATGAAATTTTTGATTTTTGGCATTTATTGTGATTTCATTAGAGGATTAATGCTTATGAAAGGTTTATCTTTGAAAGTAAAGTACAGCAATTCATTAAGCGTTACCCAGAATGCACCACAAGGAGATAGAATTGCGTTGCATTCCACGTCCTAGTCATTCAGTTTGTGAGTAAGTTAGGAGTCAGGTTTATTAAAAGGGTATGTCAGTCAGTTTAGCACACACCCAAATTATCACATACCCCAAATTCTATAGTGAGACCAAGCAGGGCCGTTGCTTATCTCGTTACATATCTCGCTTTTTAAACGCCGCCGTAATGCGCAAATTGAAAAAAATCTGAAAAAGTACTTTCGGTACTTGACGCAAATAATTTCATTTAAATGTAGGATTAAAACACACATTTCTGGCTGTTAAAAACGTTATAGTAATGGTTTTAAAGTGTTGCCGTAGGTTTTTAATATTTATTTTTCCATTATAGAATTTTTTTAATCGCCTCTACCTTCTAAACGGGGGGAGATAGACCCCCTCTCATAGTAAAAAAAATACTTATATTTAACCCCTCTACAAGAAACCGTTATTAAATCTTGGCGCCGGAGTTATCGTACTCGTGCCAAAAAAATTTTTAAAACAGCTTAAGTTCCTTAAAAATATCTTTTTACCATCTTTGTTATACTCTTTTTACAAAAACAAAGAAGAAGTTAATTGGGTATTGCAAACATCTATTACAGGAAATTAATTTCATAAAATTGATTTCAGTACTTTTTTTAAGAAATAAAAATGTCTTGAAAATATATTCAAAACTTCATTCGTTTTATATTCATATTAAAAAATAATAAAATTATAAATAAGTTGTTTTAACTTATTACCACAGATGTAACCCTATAGTATTTGGATTCACTTATTAATAAACTGAGAAAGATAGTTTAACTCAGCAAACATTTATTCAGATACCTTGCCGATCAGAAAAGCCAAACTAGGCGAGAATAATGGTGAGTTACACCGACCGGTCTAAATTTTGACCGCACGCCTCACAGTTACTCTGTGCAATTTATGATAAGTCATTTACGTCAATTCTTTGGGACGAAAAGTTTTGATGACGTGCTTTTTAAACTAATCAAACCGATTATGTAATTGATTACATTTTATGTCAAGATATCCATGAAAAATCTGGTATCGTATTTTTCCATAAGATATTCTTACTCTTATTTCATCACATAATTCTTCCAAACATTTCTTGATTTTCTTGATCCTTCACTTCCCGTTCCCAATCAGCACTTAGGAAAACAACCTGTGCTTTGGCTCTCAATTCGTAACTATGGTAGTTCTTTCTTTATAAGTTTGCTTGAGTAAAACCTTTGCTTCAGAAACGTAGCCGTCTGGCTACTAAAGAGCTCTTGTTTCACTTTCGGACAACCCTAATACTTGGGGGCCTGCACTGTAACTGGTCAGTGGTGACACCGTTTGTAGTTACACCACTGCTGATGGTTGTATTTATGATATAGATTTTTTAGAGCTACCTAAAAAAAGGATACACAAAACTTCAATTAACCGTTTGCATCCAAAATGAGAGAAATTATGGTAAAAGTAAAATTAAGGAAAAAGAATACCTGACGTCGTCGACTAGAATTAAAAATAAATACTGAAACTCCTTATTGTAACAATAATTTTTTCCAAACAACCTGAATTCTTCTTGTTCAAAGGATGATTGAAAAAAAAATATTGTATTTGTAAATATGCAACTGTAAAACGCCCATAATATGCATAAAAGAAGTAGCAGTAGTCATAAATTCCCTAGCGCGGCCTAAACCTAAAGGCGAGCAATAAACCTTTCCTTCCCATCAGGATCAGCTGGATTACGTCAAGCCAACCAAAAAAAAAAAGGAAACACACTCTGTTGCTTCAGATCGAAAAATACTTTAATTCATTGTTTCGAAGAAGTCGTTAGTGTTGCAGAACCTAAGTCCTGTCTGGCGCCAGCATTAGACAATATGTCCACTCCTTCATGTCGTCCTTAATACACAAAATATATGAAATATACGTCACCAAAAACCACTGTAATCCATTCACTGGAGAATCAATATTATTTGTTTTAAGGACCATACCTGTCCAATCTAAGAACGAACAGGTAAACAGTTTTAGCAAACCTACAAACGGGACAATAAAACCAGAAGACTTGTGTCCCTAAAACAAACTAGAACAACTATACGACACACAGCAGGAGCCACAGCATCCTTTTCCAAATCATATGCGCCCTCTTTCATTTTTAATGTTTTGACAGGACCTTCTATAATTTATAACGTAATAAATTTTATATTTTATTACCCCAGTGCCTTCCACAATTCGAATCACACACAGCAAGAGTTCAATTTTCCTGCAGATGGGGTTGACTGTCTTTTTATGTCCTTTTTTCGCAGGACACCCTAAAACATTAGATTCAAACATGAGTCCATATGTACGTGACGGTAAAAAGAAGGAAACCTGCTCTAATTTTTCTGTTCCTGTGATTCAAAGTTGCCCCTACCTGACTCGTCCAATCGCCCACTGATAATCCTGGCGCAAACTATTTTGTTAGCATTGTTCTAAATACAATGTCCACAAAGGACATGTTTGCACTGATTATCAGATTAGACATTGTGCATACAAATTGATATTGTCAGTTCTCAAGTACCTTCTCTAATACTATCCTGTGTGATGTCCTGCAGGACATTGTCGGTGATTCGGCTTTTGTCTCAATCCATTGGAACGGATTAGGACAGGGATTTGTAGATTAGTCGCTTGGAACAAAGGTCACTTTAAGGATTTTCGATATTTAGGCTGAGAGCGAAACATTATCGTTTGGTCTAGTTTTGCAATAAGAGAAAGGATCAGTGCGATGGAGGATTTAGTTTTGGTTGTGCTGATCCTTCAACGATATGGATTTCTTCGAACGAAATCACGATTTCGATCAAAACTTTCTTTCGACAGAGAGATGAATATCAAATGCGAATCCTTAATCCTTCGAAAAGGAAATTCTTCTGAAATGCATATGAAAGGACATTCCACAATTCTGTGCCTCGTATACAAATATATACGTTTGGAATGCAACCCTCGTATTGGGATTGTAAAACATAATATGCGGGGCATGTAGCAAGCACAGCACTTGAGTTGAGAGTATAAAGCCCTTGATGAGAGGGGTTAGTATCGTTATTATGGTGACTTTAGTTCGACACTGAATTGAGTTGTGAACATGTGGTCTTATGTCACAATTATTGTGGTGCTATTTGATGTTTATTCCTTGTTTAATTGCCCATTTAGGATGTGGAAGTTTTGTTTTTAATTCAAAGGAAATTATTCTGTGCATCAGCAGAAGCAGGGCTGTACATATAAATAAAATTGAAGAGTAATTGCTACAATAGAATTAATGTGACAAGTGTTGTTGCGAAACAATTGATATCAAAGATTTGTGGTTTTGTCGCCCTCGTTTTGTGAAACAAGTTGTTCCGAGATTTTGGGTAAACCAGTCTGATTATAAGAGGGTTATGCAATAACACTTTAATTTTGTTGCAGGACAACATCTGTGAAATATTTAACTTACATTTGGTTTGAAAAGTGAAGTAAAAACTGCCTTTTAATGGTGTGGTAGTTGATGCGGTAACAAGGAGGCAGTAGAATAGGAAAGAAATTATTGATTTATAAAAATAAGAAACTTCAGTAAATTAATGATTTTGAATCTGTTGGAGTTGGTTTTTTACTTGAAATATTTATTTATGTGAAACTAGTTGTTTTATTTTAAAAAATTGCGCGATTTTTTAAAATAGAACAACTAATTTTGATTGCAAAAGCGAGATAATAAGAAACAGGATTATAAAAAACCGGATCATAAGAGACGATTTTAACAAGCGGGATTTTAAGAAACGGGATTATAAAAAGCGGGATATCGAACACCAACCCAAATTAAATTCTTACTAAATTTATTCAAAATAGATTTTGATTTCCAAGCAAATTTTTATTATTTATTTTAGCAAAAGTGAAATCATTTAAACTTTGAGAATTAAAATTAATAGAAAAACTTGAACACGCACATTTTTGTACAAAATCAGTCGATACTAGCAATACAATTAAAGTTACAAATTAAAAACAATTATTTTATTACATACTTTAAGGTACGTGTCTACTTAAGAGTATAAAGGTTGCGAGAGCAAACTTGTAAGTGGAAAGAGTCTTGAGAGAAGCTCGCGGAGAGTTAACTTTTAACTCTCGACATTCCAACGTTTTGGGAGTCACTAACCAATAAACACGCGTTTTGTTCACTTTTGGAGATTAGCTCGCACAAATCCAAAAGGGTTGGTATTTTGTGAGTAGCTATCGAGAGTAAATACAGTATACAAAATTTTAAAATCACAACTCTTAACATATTTTATTAAATGAAGTACATCGAAAATTGTAGGGCCGATTTTGATAAAATCTTGTCTTTTACTTTTAGTATTTTTTGAAAATTTGCTACGCAGTTTTTTATTGATTATTAATATACATCTGATCATAAAATTAAAAATAAAATGTATTAATTGGTTTTGAAAATATTGAACTTTCCAAAAAAAAAAAAAATTAATAATAAATAGAATAAAAATTATTCAATATTTTGATATGCAAAAAGGTACCTACCGTTAATAAATTTGGTTATGATAAAATGATTGCCAATTCTTTCAAAAAAAAAATCCCTCTGGTGTTCTGAAAACGAATTAAAAAGAAAGTTGCATAATTTGAGAAACCATGTACAAATAATTTTTATTAGTGATATTAAATATATTATTAATAATCGTAAAAAATTATGTCCAACGGCTTCTATTATACATTCTTCTTCACTACTTGTAAATCGGAAAAAATCCCTAAATTGCTGACCATCGCATCGTTGAATTTACCACACTTGTTATAGTAGAAATAGTAAAGATTAGATGATCTTTCGCTGATATCTCATGTAAAATAAGAGAAGAGAAATTTTGAGAAGAGCATAGCAATACCGTGCATTAACAATTGAGTCTGCTTACTATATTAATATTCAGCTTTAGCCCCATAGTACAAATCATGCTCCAAGCACATGACAGTTCCTTGCCTGGATATGATATTCAAACTGTTAGACTCGTTGATATATCGATGTAATGAGGAACAAATAATTTCCATGCTGAACAATAGAAGAATTAGAATTATATTTGGTAGTAAAACTCGATTAAACACGTGAGCAGACGAACACCTCAGGGTGGTGTTAGTTAGCAACTGGGCTGCGAGCTATGGATAAAGTGTTAATAAAAAAAGATGTGAAATTAAATAAAGTAAACCTAAACATAAACATGTTTAGGTTTACACTTATCGAACATTTCAAAACGATGGGCTTAAAAGATGCATCAGACTTTAATCCATTCAATACAACTTATATATGGAGTGGTCCGAAAGATAATTTCTACTCAATCGAAGGAGGGAAACATAGATTTCGAAAGCACGCAAAGAGAGCCTATTGCCATGCTCTATCAAATGCTTTAGAAATGTCAAGAGCCATAGTCTTACTTTCTCCGAATGTATGGATTTATTCAACTCTTCGATGATATTAACCATCACCAATGGACTTACTTTTACGAAAACCAAACTATGATTGAGAAGCTGTCGTTCCTCAAAATATTTCTTGAAGTTATAATTTTTTGTTGGGTATAGGCTGGACATCTATTTCCCATCTGCTCGGAACAAGGAAAACAATTGTTATTAAACCTTACGCAGTAGTTTTGCCAGAACACCTCTTCAGAAGAATAGCAGGGATACTATCTGGACCAGCAGATTTATGTTCGTCAATGTCCTAAAGAATCATGTATACTCTCAAGTACGGGCGTGACCTTGACATTATGGCAGTATAGAATTAGCAGGGAACTGCCAAGCAAAAATAAATGTGAAATAAATTACCACTTCCATCAAGAAGAAGTAAAACAACAATTCAATTATTTTGCATTTTAATGATGAAATGAAAATACATTTTTGTTTGGGAAAGCGTGGGACAAAACTCAATATTTAATCATTTATATGTAAACTAATACCATATGTTGTATTAAGATTTACGGTGTATAAAAAGTGAGATAGGTATGGGGGGCATGCTGCTCCTTGCAATCCCCCTGTCATGGGTCACTATAGGATTTGGAATAGGTGCGAGATTGGGTATTTGCAAAGTTTCTCTATATCCAAAAGATTCCTTTATTACAAAAGTAATTTTGCACACCCAACCTCATTTCTACTCTAAATCCAATAGTGACCTCAATCAGGGGGTTGCAACGGGGACAGCATGCCCAGTTTACAAGATTCGGAAAATAATCAAAGCAAATCGCCGCGATTCAAGATCAAGAAGCCTGACAAGTAACTGTAGTTTACAGGTCTTCGTGTAACTATTGTTATTGGAAGATAGTTCCCTCTTCACTAAGTGAGAACTAAGTACCTCGGCGGAGTTAGTTCCCAGGGACTTATTTCTCTGCACGACGGAAACACACCTATTTGACTCTGATAATCTCCTAAAAGATCGAATGTTCATTGGGTCTCATACTTTTGGTTCTATTTTGAATTAAAGTTCTCATTCCAGTAAGAATAGGGTTTGTATCCACCGTTCCAGTCTGCTTTCTCATACTTCCAAACTGTTCACCTATGAGCTCTTTCTTAAACTGGGATATTTTGGCATGAGAAATTAGCAGATATGATACAATAGTCAGATTTATTTTTAGGGCAATAATGCATTAGTAATGCATATACGAATTCTAGATTTAAGATTAAATCTCATTAACTTATATTGAAAACAATAGTGCCCAAGTGTGGAACCTTGAGGAACGCCGGTTACTCAACGTTGAAAATCAAATAATTTTAATTAGGTTTTATTTTTTTTTTTTTTGTTTTTAAGAAATCCCAGAAGTGTGTATTTATAATCCTATGATTAGACAGACATGCTATACCTTCTAACCGCTACATCTAAGCACGAAGAAGTCCCGATATCATAGAAGACGTAATATCCTAAGTTCTTAAAAAAATTTATCTTGAGTAATCGATAACTTAACAACTTTGATAAAAAGACTAATTAGTGAATGGATTCTTCACCCAATATACATTGTGAAATTGTAATATAGCTACCTTTCAAACAACCTGATGTACCACACCATTTTAATCGTTTTAGCGGCTTTTTGGCGATCAGAGTCTTTGTTTCGCGTAAATCAATCGTAGATGCCAACCATAGTATGAGAATCAAATCAAAAAAATAATGGAAATCTAATATGGGCTGCAAAAAGAGCGTGATTGAAACCAAAGAAGCATCCACATTAAAAATATTATCCTGACAACCCAGTTCATGGGAAATAGCATGCTACGTTACAATACTATTACGGAACAAAGACATGTTCGTATGGATTAAATAAATGCAAGGACCCTTGAATTTTGCTAGCCTCAAATATGGAAAGATTTAATACTGAAAGAATCTAACAACTATTTACAAAGTTAAGAATATTTCTGGGCAAAATGTTAATATGAAAGCCCTACTATCAATTCGTTCAAATCTTTCTTTCTTTCAAATAAATATCTTATAAATTAACAACCACCTGGGACTTCCAAGAACTGTTGTTAAAATGACGAAAAATAATATATTTCCAGTATCGCTAAGCAACAAATTCAAAGACCAAATTTATAATCACAGACAATTGGTGGTTCATCGAAGATAATAACCAAATAAATTAACCTCTTGCTTGAGTGTCTATGGTTTCAAGGAAATCCATCAGACCAAGTCGCGATCCCACATAAATGGATAACTAACCCTATTTATACTTCAAGGTAACCAAGGTAATCTCTACATTCGATTTTATTAATGTTGGTGACAGATTGAGGACCGATTGTCACTTTGACGAATGTCATCTTCAGTCCTAAACTAACCAAGAAATGCTGGTGACTTCCGTTGCAATTTGATTGTATCTTCTAGAAAACTAATAAAACATGACACGAATCTTTAGTGTGATAAAAGTCATTAATCAATTCCCCATCAAATAATTGGCCTGCCCATCCTCTATCAACCTCTTGGACTTTTTGTCATATAAGGACTCAGCATTATTTTTCATGAGCCTTTTTAATTTTTTTTTTTCAATTTTAAGATCTTCGACTCTATAGCTTCTGATTGTGATTAAAAAAACATGCTGGTTTCAGCTTTTGTTTTTTGAATTCGACTTGAAAAAAAAAACGTAACCCGATACAATACTCACTTCAAGCCCTGCTGACAGAATAACGTGTGCGAGGACTTTTTAACAATGCCACAGTATTCAGTGGGGCGGCGCGCATGATTTTCCTCATAACTATAGAAATTGCACAACTGGTGCATTATTTTTGCATCTTGTGTGGCACTCTGGAGGCATTCCACTTGAGATGCGATTTGAAGAGGTTTAGCGCGTGCCTACAATCTGTTTCGGAATTCCGATGAATGAGAGTACCAGTGCACTTGTAAATGTTTTGGTTTTGTGTTCAAGAAGGGCACACTCAAGGGTGTGGAACGCACTTTTGATCACAACGTATGTGGTTAAAAGTTCGTGGGTATATTGGAAGAGGTCCTGACTCGCTAAAGGAACAATGTATAGCACGCGGGTGTTCCGCGTTTTGGTTATTATTCTCAAAGGTTAATTGCTGGCAATGTTTTATTATTACTGGAGTAGTTATTCTTAGTCTGAAAAGCGTTAGAGGGGTAGAAACAAAAACAATGAAAGGAAACTTCGATGTAGGGATATTCGTCGCCTCATTTAATATACTGGTATATGGATGCTATAGACATAGCTGTACTCATAGTTCATAGAAGTTCAAGAAAGTTAAGTAATAGAGGAATTCAGTGGCAGTCATATTAAAAAACGTTGATGATGTCTTTCAACCTTATTATTATTATCACTAAAAAAAACTTTTTTTTTAAAAAGAAACGAAATTGCGAAAAAATATATTATGTAAACAATCCGAAATTGGAGCTTGCCGATTTTTGTTGAACTTACCTCTCATAATACCAGTTATTGAAACGATGAAAAAAATATTCTTCAACTCTGAAAGAAACATAATACAATCACTTATCGGCTTACATGACTCTTTTTTTAATTTTTACTTGCGATTTAGGTACTAAAATGCAAGTTATGTATTCGTGCAAAAAAATCTAACAATCAAACATGACATTACGATAATAGAGAATTTGAAAAAAGTGGGTCCGGAAATTCCGTCCGTCTGTCTGTATGTCTGTTCACGCCTCTACAGCCTAAACGGATGGGCCGATTTGCTTCAAACTTGGTATTTAATATTTATTAGATAGTGTCTGGGGGGTTGTTTTTCATTTTTGCTCTAGGTCGAAAAATAACGGTACCTGTCATACATTTTTTAACAAAAAGTTAAATTTTCTCAAAAACGGCCCTAACGATTTTGATAAAACTTTCAGTGTGCTATTTTTTTACAACAATACATATTTGATTTAAAACGATTTTTTTGAAATTTGTTTTATAACGGTACTTCTCATATAACCGGTTTTTTCAAATGCGGTTTTATCGTAAACTATTATCCTGATTTCAATAAAATTTTGCACACAGGAAGTCATTTATAAATTAATATTGCATTTCGAAATTTTCAAAAACTTTTTTTTCGATTTTTTTAAATTTTCTAAAAATTTGGTTTTCGAAATATTTTGAAAATGGGTTGATTGAATTTTTTTAAATAATTTTCCCAGATGAAAAGAATACCTAATAATGACATACTATGTAGAAAAAAATTAAAAATATTTTTTCAAAAAGTTAAAAAAAAATGGTCGAACGATTTTTAATATTTGTTTTCCTCGATAGACATTTATTTTTCAAATTTTGTTGCATACTTAGTTTTTCCGAGAAAGCTTTTAAGATAATTAAAAAAATGAAAGAATTTTCTAAAAAAAATATTTTCTTATTTTAATAGACGCGTGGTTTTCAATCTAGCAATATTTCTTTCTTTATGCTCAGTTTGGTTTGCCATATCATAATGAATAGACTTACTTCCGAACAAGTTTGCAAATTGTGCAAATTTATTACCAAAACAATGGTTCGTTTCGGTGGAGCAGAGCATCGAAGAAGACCTGAATGAGTCCATCCGCCATCGCGCTCAACAATTTGAGATGTGCGCATCCACTTTATGGAAGATTTTGCGGAAGGATCTTGGTTTGCAGGCTTACAAAATTAAACTCGTGCAAGAATTCAACCCGAACGACCATTAATTGCGTCACAAGTTCGGTGAATGGGCCCAAAACGAGATGGCCACCGATCCCGATTTTCACAAATTTGGGCCCCGGCTGGAATTCATTCGAGCCAGCCGCGGCGGCCACTTCCCTGAAATCATTTTAAAAACATAATGCAAACCCTTATCTTCATAATCAAGCTAAATTCTTGGCCATAACCTTAAACTATATGCGTTTTATTTCTTCTTGAAAACCACACGTCTAAAAAAACACCCTTTTATACATATGCAGCCACTAAGCAATTATCGAACAGAAGAACAAGTTCGTGGGACCCAGTCGTGTATTTTTTTTTTTAATTTATTCGACGATGTGACCGCACATATGAGCAAGTACGTGCGATCCAGTCGTGCAATTTATTTTGACTTACATATCTCTGATAAAGATTTGTTAACGATTTTAAACTTCTTTCTTGATGATTCTAATAAACCATAACCCGCGATGAATAAAGGACGTCTTCAGTAAGCCATCCACCATTTCTATTGGCGACAGGAAACCATTCCAAACAATGTCGGGTCATATAATATAACTCATATTTACAATGATTAATAATGATTTGCTATACATCTCCATGGAATTCATAGCAGAAACGTGATCTTCTACCTGACAGATAGTAGGACTATTAATCAGATATTAACCCGCTTGTTTAATTCATATTAGGTCTCTTCTATTCAAGCCGAACTAGTTCTCATAAGTGAAGGATGAGCAAGGGGAGGAAGTTACTGGGCTGGGAATTGGATATCAGCGAATAAGACATGCGAAGCTTTATAAGCTACGCTAAATTAATTAATAAATTTTATGCGAAGGATAAGCCGTGTGTGAATGGAAAAAGCGGCGATAAAACAGCAATAATAAATAAATAAATAAATAAATAATTAAATAAATAAATAAACAAATAAAAAAATAAATAAATGAATAAATAGTTTAAATGGAAAAACCTAAAAAGGATTTATCTATTAAGCATTTGGTGAACAAGAGGATTGTCAGAGTTGTCAGGGTTATTAAATTATGTAAAGAAAGTTTGTTTCCAGTTTATTTATTCGTTCAGAAATCAATTCAACATTAGTTTCTCGGTGAAAATCACTAGTCGTGTAACGAAGTGGGAGGCTTAGCATCATTTTTAATAATTCGTTTTGTGACTCCTGAAGTTTTTTAATGTGACAAAAAACAGCCCTTCCGCAAATAGGGCTTCCATACAGCCATATTGCCTGAAATATAACCTTTAAAATGATTACTTTATGTTGTGTTCTAAATCAAATAAAAAATTATATACTTTGAGTATTTAATTAGGTTTTTTTATTTCGATTTATTAAACAATGTCGCGGGACAGCTCTGACTCGTGCTTGCTTGTTTCTTAACCTCTTTCTTTTTTTTTCCTCTCCACGTTTTCTCCTGACAGGTGTCAGTGTCGTTCGTCTTAAGTCTGCTGCCATGTCTGTCTTGACAGGGTGACTCAAAACACTACACTTTATTTTCAATAGTCAATGAAGATCTTCGATTTATAAAAGGGTAAAGCAGTTTAATAGCTAAGTACATGTATTAATTTTCTTTATAGTATTATTAATATGATGGTTGAATGTAAGTTTGGTGTCAATATGTATCCCAAGATATTTTTCAGAATTTTCCCAAGCTATGGTTTTACAATTTATTATAATGGATTGGGAAGATAACAACTTTCTTTTTCTTGAAAAAAAAAATAGTTTGGAATTTGTCAGCGTTAAACTTTATTTTCCATTTGTTGAAATAATTTTGTAATATTTCAGTAGACTGCACTAAATTACCGTCGATGTTGAGAGCAAGTTCATTTGAAGAATATATTGCTGTGTCATCAGCGAAAATAGTGAGTTCACAGTGAGGGATGGCTGGGAAATCTGAAGTGTATAAATTATATAAAAGAGGGCTAAGTACAGAGCCTTGAGGGACACCAAAATTGAACCTAACTATTGACGAAATACTGTTATTGAAAACACTAAAACATCTGTTGGAAAGAAAACTCTGGACAATTTTGTACAAATACAACGGAATTTTAAAATTAATCATTTTATAAATTATTTCCTTGTGCCATACGGAATCAAAAGTTTTTTTAAATATCTAAAAGAATCATGGCCAAAACACATAAACGCTTTAGGACCGACTTCGTCCCGTTACGTATATAAAGCTTAAGAGCGCTGTTGTTTCATAGTGAATATGAAAATATTGAGAACCTACTGTAAAAATAAAAAAAAATCAATTTGAACGTAAGCGTATTCATTGAGTAAAATGTCAGAAGGCGAGCAAAAGTTGGGTGTCGTATTAAGTCCCCAAAAAAAAGCCCCACGGGATAATATCCCCAAACAAATTTAATCCAATTTGATAATATCTCCAGAGAAATAAGACAAATGGACAAAATCCCCAATTAAATAATTTATTTTGCCAAAATCCCCACAAAATCCCCAGTATCGGTGCACACATGCATTTATGCATGTAGTTTAAAAAAAAATAGAAGTACTTTCTTTTGTGTACATAAGACATTTAGAAAAGTATCTGTTACTTTTCTTTCATTTTTCCTTTTCGTTTTATGTAAAACAATACGAGAAACCTTATTTTGTTCGCATTATGACAATTTGTTTCATGTCCAACTTTGAAAAAAACAAATATTTCAATAAACTCTACAAGCATATGTATGGTATATTAAATCTTTGGATTGCATTTCATGCAATATAAATGAAATCTAATATATCCAAAACAGTTATGTTGAAGTAGTGAATCATGCGATTAAATCGCGCGCGCGATGTTTTGGGGATATTCAGTTGGAGATTTTCGCCCAGGGTATTCTCTCTTTGGGGATTTTGCTGCTGGGGATTTCACTTTGCGGATTATGGATTTGGGGGTTTTCCTTTGGGGATTACATGTTGGGGGAAATTATCACCAAGCCGCAAAAGTTCAGTCAATTCGAACTTTTTTCATATTTCATTCGCTTTGTTACGTAAAGCCTTTGTAGAAAAAGCAGTATTGGGATAAACTTTAAACATTTCCGTATATTTAAACTTTTTCAAGTCGCGTGATTGTGTTTCTATTTACATGTCAGTTGATTTTTCTTGGGTGCGTCTACTTTTGACATGTTGACATATTCTTTTAACCTGATGATAAGTAAGGTGAAATCTGCTGTACCCGAACTGCTGATCAAGGAAATTTTTTCATCAGAAATGATTTTTAGCATTTTTTTTTAATTTTCTCGTAAATTTTACTTAAACTACTCAGCAAGCTAATTGGTCTATATCCACTAGCTATATGTGGAGACTTCCCGGCCTTTAATATTGGCCCAACTTTCGCCGTTTTGCACTCCTTTGGAAAGTATTGCATTTTCAAACACGCTTTTATCAAAAAAGTGAGGAATTTAATACCTTCTTTTGATATGTGTTTTAAATAAATGTTTCTAATGTGATCTAACCAATCGGTTTTTTTTTAACTTTTAGATCTTTATTAACCATTTTTGTATCTTTTATGGAAGCAAATGTATTAGAAGGTGTAGAACAATTTAAAGAATTCAGTTTTTCGATTTCTGTATTAACAATTGTATTTGTTTCTCTGTCACCTAAATGTTCCGAAACCCTATGATTTGTTAAAAAGTTGCCAGCAACCAAATTGGCTTTTTCTCATTTGTATATTATGATTTCATTATTTTGTCTAAAAAAGGGATTTTTCTATAAAGCCAGGCAGTATCTTTGCCAATTTCTTCGATGAATATTTCTCAGTTTAATAAGATCCAAAACATGAACAGGAAGAGTTAAGTTACAAAAAAAATTTCGTTTTAATTTTTTGGGGATGCTCTTTTCTGTGGATGATAAAATATTTTTCGTGAAGCTTTCTACAATGCAGTCAACATCATAAAAGGAAGAGATATTATTCAGATCCATTGATACATTTTAAAGATCTGTATTAATGGAAGTTTGAAAAAAAATTCCAATTCGTTTTATGAAATTGTTGAATATATTGCACTTTCTTTTCACCTGACCAAGGGAGAGAACAAAAAACAGGGCTGTGATCAGATCAAGGACGGACGGAGATCCACGAGAACCAGCCGGAAAATATGTACGACTAGGAGGAAAAAGTACATTGATGTGAAAGAACAGTGGAAACAGTGCAACCCCAGTCCTTGTGTCGACAATTGAGATCACCACCGAATAGGTGGAAAAGAGTTGCCTTAAATCGATGATAGAGAAACATATTTGAGTTACTGGGAAAATTCTGTCCTTTTGTCTGTCTGTCTGTACGGATGTATTTTGGACTGTAGCCTAAACGGTTGGCCCATCGTCTTCAAGTTTAGAACTTAAGATTACTTTGACATTCTACAAAGGAGTTTTTTTTCAACTCAAATATTAAGGGTACCTGTCATATAACCGTTATGTAAAAGCTTATTTTTCTAAAACGGCTCCAAGAATTTGTATGAACAAAAATCAGTGTAGGTACTACTTTAGGTAAGCATTATATTTTGGTGAAAAATAAAATGTAATATGATGGGCTAAAAACGGTACCTCCCATAGGACCAATTTTTTTTCTTCGATTTTCTTGAAAACTGGTGATCCGATTATTATCAAAATTGATATAGATAGCTTAAGTAATTTCGTATTGATTTTTTTTCGAAAACATTTTTTTTGTATTTTTTATAATTAAAAAAATTTTTTTTTTGAAAAATCAATATTTTGAAAACGGGTTAGTAATTTTATTTTTAAATGTGTTATTTTTTTTATTTTTTTTTTTAAAGTTGTTGAAAAAAGCGTTTTATTAACCGCTCATACAATTTTGAAAAAAATCACACTTTTTTACATTTCTTAAAGAAATAAAATGGCGTTTAAAGTTTCAGTTACAAATGCAACGTCAAATTTTTGGCCATATAAGAAATTTTAAAAATTGTCATTTTTGTTTCTTATTGACTTGGAATACCAAGTTATAATATTTAAGTGATTATAAAAAATGTTACTTATCTTTCGAATAATGAAATTTAAAAGCTAAATGTTCGATTACATTAAATTGTTCTTTTTTGTTCTTACAGACAGATAAAGTGGTGATCATCTCCATGCAAAGGGCGTTGAGTTCGTCAATCGAAAATAAAGATGGCTTGTTGTTGTTGTTTTGTATATTAACGTATACAAATGATTTACGTGTTGCAACAGTGTTTGTGATTGACATTTCTTTCCAAGCATTCCAGACTTTATCTCAACTTTTTATATTCACTGTTTTCACTAACTTAATCATCGATACTTTTGAGTTGTTGTTGTTTGCGGTTTAAAATTTTACTGTGCTGATTATGCACTTACCAATAAAACACGCTTATTGAAAGCTATTGCTGGGGAAACAAATTATACGTTTAATTCGTTTTGCAGAGTTCCAAACTTAAGTTGTTGTTGTTAAAACTTCGTTACAATACAAACTTCATTTCCAAAGTGGATATCTTGATACATATTCCCGGTAATCCTGGTTGAAAGCCTTTTCAAAATCTTCATTGATAAGGAAAAGGAGTTAAACACACTGCTGCCGAATTATACCCAAGGCGCTGACATGACATGAACTGATAGAGCACTCTGAAAGCTCACTTTAAGTTTCGATTCAATTTCTTAATCATCGAAACTGATAGAAACCATTTATAAATAAATTGCACGACAAGATCGCAAGTACTTACTCATATGTGCGGTCAAATTGTAGAATAAAATTTAAGAAAATTAAAGCATTTATTTCATTTTAGTGACTTTTGATTGTTCGAATAAATTACGTTAATTACGTTACGTATTGATTTAAATAATTTAAACGCCATTTTATGTCTTTAATAAATGTAAAATATGTTTCTCAATCATAGTATTGATTGTTATCTCAAAATTTTTAATCTGCATGAATGCATAACTTGCATTATAGTACCTATAATCGCAAGTAAAAAATTACAGAAAAGTCGGTAAAATTAAAATTAGTTTTCTCAAAGTAATATTATCAGCGGACATAAAACACAATCAGCTGTGGCGGTGTCTGCTTTGAAAACCTCAGTTGCAGCTGCTTTGTTGTTTTGTGAAGAACGAATTTCTATTAGCGCTGAAAGTTCGTTGTCAATTCCCCTGAAGACCTGCGATTTTGTTTATTTAGGGAACTATATTTCAATCTTAACGAATCAGGGTAAAGAAATGTTCTGGTCTCTATATGATCTATGATGCCAAAAGTTGAAAAGTGTGACAATTTTCGAGATCGATTTAGAAATCAAATTCTCTTGGAACTCCGCTTTTACAACATTTTCCGCATTTTTATGAGGCCTTTATGTAACCATTACCATTTTTCTCATAAAACATTCCGTGACAATAATATTCACTATTTTATTTTCTCCTCAATACAGTATTTTCTTTGTCTCGTATCAAATCTATATTGCGGTCTTTTAACCCCTCTTCTCTTTAGTTCCACTTCTAGTATATTGATATTAAAGTCTGAGAACTTGGACCTTACGTCAGTACGCTGATAAACTTTTTACATTAGTTTTTTATTAAATAATTATTTTAATAAATTTCCCTACAAAATTAAAAAACTTATCAATTCAAAGAATAAAACCCAATTATCTTAATAAACCCCAAAACATATCTAAAATTCGGATAAAATTTGTTCACACCTTTTTGATAACATTGTATCTTTAACATAATTCTTATCTCATGGATAGTTCTTCGTAGTCTCCATCAGCACCTGATTACTGATTGAAATTCGTGGGAAATAATCAATTGAGACTTCCAGACAAATGACCATCGTTGTGGCAGGAAAGCCTCAGGAGCTGCAACGTCAATTTGAATAACTTATCCGTGATTTTAGAACCTAGATAAACTGTCAGCTTCAAGTTGAACTACTATATGCAACACACACAAGTGCTGCCGAACTCAACTGCCGATCTTGATTAAATGATAATAAAATCATCGTTTTTATTGAAGCTGCAAGATGCGCTGCCGTGTTTATTATTATTTGTTGATGAATTGGATAAGCGCCATCCAAACAAGATGAACTGATAACCGAAGCGTTTAGAGGTATATTTTCGTTGGCAACATAGTTGCTGCCAGATTCACTTGATGCACTGATAGACACAAATATGTGAATGGGAATCAAGGTAGCAAACGAGAAGTGTTTACTATTTTCTATGTGAGATACTTAGTGATAGGAATAGGAATGCCATCGGAACGAAGTTTAACCTTTTTTGGAAGCACGATGTAAACATGACAGCATGACCGACCCTTGTTGTGATGCAAATGGTGTTTTGGGGTAAGATAATGACGGTGTTAAGGGAAGCGTTTGGGTTGCGTATGTAATTGCTCAATTATTGAGTTATGCTGCAAGTCATTATGTTCGGGGAAAATGTTTTTCCTTTCGGAGGTGTAATTTGTTAGCTTTCTTTGCACAAGTGCAAGTTTTCTCAGTGTTCTCAGTTGCCCCACAAAGAATTCTCTTTGGGATTTGGAATACTGAAATTATGTGGGTTCGCTTCTAATAGAAAATTGTGCGAATTAAGGCACTTGTTATCTTTTATCACCCGAAATGAATAAAAGTATTCAAACAGTCTGTTTTAGCATTTTTGTTTTTGAGAACTTGTCCTTCAATTATTAATGACTAGGTAGCTATAATTATAATAACACTTCACGACACGTTTAAACTCAAATAGAATCTATAACTTTTTGAACTTAAGATATTAATGAGACCAATGGGTCGCAATAGGTTTTTCGTTTATTTCAAAGCGACCCAGAAAGTAGCTTTAACACCTGAAAAAAGTCCCACATTAATTAATTAATTCCTGGTTAAAATAAGCTACTTTCAACATCCCGCTCAGGAAACTTACATTCGATAAACAGTTCCTGCGTGGGTTGAGTGAAGTGATAGCCAACAATGCTTGCCAAACAAGGTACAGTACAACGTATAACAATGAGTAATTTATTGCTGCCTTTGCAAGTTGTGAATATGATACATCCAAAGCTCCTTCTCCTGTACTTAAACCGGGTGGCCACAAGATGCGAAATTCGACTTCATCAAGGACTTCTATTTTTTTATGTGGAAGCCATTACTGATGCCAATTTTCCATTAAACTGCTGATTTAGGAAGACAGTTTATCGCATAGCAAAACTGTGAAAGGTCGTCTTCAAATGAAATATTCGGACCAAATCATCTTTTCAGAATCACGGAAGGTGTATTGTCAGCCTGAAGAGGATCTGTGAAAAAATTCTGTACGATAACTGGATGTAAGGAAAGGAGACGCAGAATCATCGAGGACATCAGCCCCAGAGTGTGCAATACAGTTGAGTTTATTCCGATTTTAATTTAATTTGTTTAATTTTAATTTGTTGGCCAGTGCTGCTTCTTCTACTCCACATCGTGATTTTGAACAACAAACGGTCATTCTTGGACTCTTGGAAAAAATAAATACCCGCTCTAGCTCGTGCAATCATGATTGCAATGCGTCCCAATTCTTTTCTATCCTCCATTATGACTGCTGTATCTTCCATGGGCTTTTCATTATCTTACGAAGAAACTACCTATAGCTATAGCTAGAAGGGTTGCACGTGCTGCTGAAAGTATCAAAATTGTGCAGCCGGCCGGGAAATTAAGTCAATTCACATTTTTGGCAATTCGGATTTCAATGCTAATACTTTGGATGGGCAAAACCCTAACCAGGTGGGGGGTACTACCAATGATGAAAGATGGATGTCATCTTTCTTACTAGCCCAGCAAAAACTTCAGCACTGGAGCTTGCAGCTGCAAGAAAGCAGGTCTCCGGTGCTAAACATTTTGCAAGCACTGTCCCTGCAAATTTTTTAAACGAGAGTGATTCACCAGACATACAGACTGACCGGTCAAGAGGACCAAAAGTAATTGGCAAAAATCTGCTGATTTCGGAAGACCCCACAAGAAATATCTAACGAACTTAAACCGTATTATCTTGGTCGCCATTCACATCAACGCTAAGAGAGATATCCTCAAAGCTCAACATAACCATTTACACTAACCAGATCGTTCAAGTCAGGCCAAAAGAAATGATCAACCGCTGTTAATATTAATTAGACTTATACCGTAACCAACGTCGTTTTCGAAGTTGTGAATCTCGTATTTAGGTCCAATATCAATATAGCCATTCTTCAAAAGTTCGCCTAGTCGCTAAAGACCCTGAGTCCGCTCCTAAACGTTCTGAAAAGCAGTCAGCGAACAAATATGGTGTTGTTAATTGTCATTAGCTTTTACCTCCTGAATCAGTTGGTTCTTCTACGACTTCAAGCAAAAATTCCTACGGTATTTGCCGAGTGAAATTCCACAAAAGACAAAGTTCTTTCGCACAGCGAAAAATCGATAGCTTCGAGTACTCTTGACCATTACGACGGTTATTGGCGAAGTCAGCTCTAAATTAGGCCAAAAAGTCAATGTGCCACAAAAACCTAAGTCTTATACAAATTGTTGTTTTAATATTCTGATTTGTTTTTTTTTTCTTAAGATTTATATGAGATCAGTGAAGAGTGAAGACCTCTTAAAAGAAACAACTTAAAAAATATAAAAAATTATTTAAAAAGGCACCAAGGAAACAATAAAAGTATACACCAGACATAACGCAAAATAAACAACACAAATCCCACTTCACTCTTAAAGGGTTGCATTTGCGTGATTTAATGACCGACAATTAAACTGATTCCATTTGTATTATAAAGGACCTCCATCAGATAAAATAAATTATTTTTTTAGGCCCTAAAGATAATAACTGATTTGATAATTTTGTTTCTCCAGTTATATGCTTCCATTGTTCTATGTTCCGTGAACTCATAAAATCTCCATAGCATCTCTGTTTCCATCACTGTCCTCCTGGTTGAACTGTGTATAAATTTATATATCCTTTTGGTCTATAGTAATTTTGTGGACAACCTTTCTCTAGACTCTAGAGTATAAGACATTAGATTGTGAATGTTAGTCCAGTCTGTTTGGAGAAAAAAACCCAGAGCACTTTATGAATGTTTTTTATGTTCTTTTCTTCCAACCTCCCTTAGCGAAGAAAAGGGCACACAAAGTCAAGGATTAATAGCTGAAAGACCAATGTGAGTGAGAGTGGCACAGTAATGGCAAACCACCGCATCATAAAAAATTCTCCAGTTAAAAAATATAATCGGGTAACATTTTTTTTGTCTTCTATTATAATAGTTGTACCCTCTATCTAAGGAGTATATTGCTCCTGAGTACGATGGTCATATTTTATTACCTTTTGCGGTCACCGTACCTGGGCAATGTAGTCACCAGCTATATAAGTGTGTAATTATGGTCCTCTGTCTTAATTGCTTTTTCGTTAAACAAAAAATGTCATTCTTATGTAGTTAGAGCCTTAAAAGGTTTTACTTATAACAAGTGGACAGAATATATAGTTGCATAGTTTTAAATAGACCTTTCTGATAGAAAAGTTTTAGTTCAGTTAGTTTCATGACCTAAGAGATAACTCATGAGTTAAGAGTTAATGCAATATTTAAAACTTTTACATTCAATATTTATGGAAAGATAGATAAGACAAAAATATTAAATATATTACGAAGGTTCAGATCAAAGTGTTTATTGGAAAATGGATAAGATGATTTACTGCTTATTGGTTAAAAGAGTTAATAATATAAGTAGAATAAGTCTTATTTAGCGAACCCGAGCAAATACATTACAAAACAAACAACAGCAAACGAAGCCTTTTTAGCGACGTTTTTCTTATTTGTAAAACACAATCTACTCCAGGAAATGAACTTTTACCAAAGAAAGTTGTTCTAAGTTATATTCCGCAGAGAGCAAAACCCACAGTCATTAACCTAGTATTTTGTAAAAAAATGCTAGAAAATAGTTTAATTTTGAATATTAATACATATGATAATAAATTATTTTTTTAAACAAAAAAATATCTGTCGCAAAATTTTTTGAGACAGGTTATTGGATCACGTTTTAATGAATTTCGAGCCAAAACATCAGTTCTTATATTAAAACCAGGTAACTTATACTTATAGCTATATAACCAAAATTAAGACAGTTATGGAGACGTAGCTTCAGGTTCAAAGAATATTTAACGTTCGAGTTTAAACTCCTCACCGTACATGAAAGAGGTTCCTTGGAGCCACAGGAGGAACGTTGGGAGGGCAGATAGAACAGACTGGAATTTCCAAGAATGCGGAGATTACCATTGAAAAAAAACGAACGGTATTAATCTTCCTGTTTACGATCCAGGAAATAACGAATGGCAAAGAAGATATAACAACGAGTTGTATACGTTCTGTGCAGCGAAATAAGCCTAGTCAAAGAAAGACGTATCATCACGCAGAGCAGATTAACATTGTCCTTTCCACCGCGCAAAGTCTTCCCGTACCCATACCTCATCTTCGATAGAGCAACCAGGTAGAGGGAGGCATCCGACAGTTTGAGTGCGAAATTGGAAACATCTGGCAAGACATCGAGCCGGCTGATGGGGGCTATTAAGCCAGGCCCAGAAATACAGGGCTATGTAATTGCACAAAAAAGAAGAACAAAGTAGCGTTGACAAAAATGAAATTTTAAAGGGAAGGGTTTAGTCAGTAGAATCGGAATGAATTTGGTGAATAAAAGGATATTGGATACAACTTCTTTAAAGCAGATATACGACAAATATCTGAACATATCCTCAAAACGAATTTCCAAAAATCTCTCCGCCTTTTCTTCGTTTCTTCATTCTAAAAGAATTTCCTAATTTTATCGCTCCTAACACTTTCTCTCCCCAACCCCTCTACAATTACCACCCTCTTTCCCTTTATTACCAAAATGTAAGAGGTCTTCGCTCTAAAACATACTCTGTGTATTCACAGTCACAAGCCCTATCCTATGACGTTTTTTCGCTTACTGAAACAAATCTTTCTAAAGACAATAAAAGTCAAGAGCAGTTTCCTTCGTTTTTTAATGTTTTTCGCGACGATGAAGAGTCTCTTCTTAAATCTCCGTGCAGAGGCGTCCTTATTGCTGTCCATAACAAGTTCGATTCGACCATGGTTTCTACTTCCTCCTCAAACATGCTCGACTACATATCCATTAAACCATCACTCCCAAATCAGTCCATATACCTTGTGTTTCTACATTCTTCCTGGCCAACCCGTTCAATCTTACAAGCTTGCTGTTGATGCCATTGATGAAGTGCTAGCTATTTCTGAAGCACAAAACGAAGTTCTAATCTTTGGAGACTTCAATCTTCCCCAACTTCAGTGGAACATATCTGATGATGTACCATCCTTCGCTGCCAATCCCGTTTCATCCAAGGTATCTGTTTTTGTTGACGATCTTTCTGTTTCCGCCCTTTACCAAGTGAGTGGAATTCAGAATTACATGGGCCGGCAACTCGACCTTATCTTCACCTCTGACCCGATTAACTAATCTGTTTCAGAAAGCACCATCCCATTATCTGTAGTTGATCAATTTCACCCCCTTCTCATTCTCTCTTTTTTCATTTACTCTCCATCAACTCTCCCTAATATTGCTAACTATTCATTAAACTATCATAAGGCTAATTTCAAAAAAATAAATGACTACCTCATCCATACCTCATTCGATTTTACAAATCTGTTACTTAATGAAGCAACTAATCTTTTTTATGAAAAAGTGCAGTTTTGCATAAATCTTTATGTTCCCCTTTCGCGTAACAGGTCCTTTTCAACTTCTCCCCCGTGGTACAGTCATAAACTTCGCGAGCTGCAAAACAGGAGAAATTAGCTTTGAGTTAAATGTCTTCGCTCTCGTTCAATTCTCGATTACTCCGACTACTTGGGGAATTTTATAAATTTTGGAATCTACATGAAACGCTCTAAAATGACTTTGCTTCCAACACCCAAACAAATTTAATAACGAATCCTAAATCGTTTTATAAGTTTATTAACTTTAAAAAGAAAAATGATGGTTTCCCTCCCTCTCTTCTCTACAACAACCAATCATCCAATGATCCATCTACCATCGCCAATTTCTTCGCCAGTTACTTCAAACAGTCATTTGCACCAAAAACCTTAGATCCTGACAAATCTTATTTTTCCTACCTTCCTCATTTTAATACTGGCCCCTTAAATACGAATTATATGGATACTTCATTAGTCCTAAATGGCATCCTTGAACTTAAAGACGAGTATACTTCCGGTCCCGATAGTATACCTGCAATTTTACTTAAAAAATGTTGCTCGAGTTTGGTCCTTCCTATTACTAACTTGTTTCACCTGTCCCTTTCAACCGGATCTTTCCCCGATTTATGGAAAATATCCACTATCACACCACTATCATAAAAAAGGTCCCCAAACTCTTCGAAAGCATTCTGTATGATTCACTCTCTTTCCAATGCAAACCTCTAATATGCTCAACTCAACATGGTTTTTGTAAGGGAAGATCTACCACAACAAATTTTGTTGAGATCCTTACATTTTCACTCTCTGCCATGGAAAAGGGTTACGAAGTAGACGTCATCACTAGCTTTCCTTTCTTGGATTCAGTCCTAACCTTCTTAAATGAATATCCTCGTATCTTGACAACCGCCAATACAGAGTCCGTTTTCGTTCTGCTCTTTCAGTTCCTTTTTTGGCCACCTCTGGGGTACCCCAAGGTACCCATCTTGGACCTCTCTTGTTTATCCTTGCCATTAATGATGTTGAAAAGATAATCCAATCATCTTCTATCTCCTTTATGCTGATGATACTAAAATTTTCAAGGTAATCTCTTCTGGTCGTGATTCTCTCCTGCTTCAAAATGACCTAAATTCATTTGTCAATTGAGCTCTTCAAGAGCTTTCAAATTTATGAGTTTGAGAAGGTACTGCTTGATTTGAGAGAGACTTAACGGAGATATTCGTCATTTTCTCTTAACTTCGCTTGGGAAAATTCAAAAGAACGAATTGAAGTATTCGAGTTTTGGTTATATACATAGTCCAGGAAAATAAGACATTCACTTCGAAAAAATTCTGACAAAGGAGAGTTATAGAGAGCTTCATTTTTACGCCCTAAACATTTCTTAAAAAACCCTACATATGCATTTTTTTTTTAATTTCTGGCGTTCTGGGTGGCGGCTCATTGGATTTCAATCAAATTTTATATTTGAAAAGATATAAGTAGCCATATATATTCTGCATATCAATATATTGAATAATTTAATTTTTGTATTTAAAATTAATTTTTGAAAATGCATATCAAAATCTCAAAAAAAATTATTTTTCAAAAAACTAAAAATAAAAAAACACGATTTTATCAAAATCTAGCCTACAGTTTTCGAAATAGTTTTTTTTCATAAATTCTACAATATCTAAGAGGTGTGATGCCGTACTCTATTTTTAATAGAAACCGTTGAATATTCTAGTTTTGGCACTTCTTATAGGTTCAGACCGTGCGATTTTCAATGTAGGTAAATGTTACTTGTTTCTGTTAAATATCTTGCCCTCCAATGTGAACGTGCGACTCAGTCGTGCCGATTGTTTTGTCTAATTTTCCTGGACATTAGGACAATCTTAGTCCATACGTTCTAAGTGACACAATAGAATGACTTCGCAGAGGCGTTCAATCAAGACACAAAACTACTGTTTGCATCACTCCCACCAATCCATCTTTATCATCATTAGAAAAACTGGTAAGTTTCGGGAATACGAGACTCATGATACTGAATTCAAAGGCATGAGTCATGAAGAAATAACTGTCAGGAATAAATAAAAATACAAAAATATAAATAAAGTATCAAAAATACAAAAATTAATTTGAATTCTATACTGCCATTTGCTTGGCAAAAGATATTCCAAAGATGAAATATTTGATCCTGCAAATCTAATGAACCTTTCATACAAGAATACATGTATGTATACCTCCCCTTACAACAAATTCCAAAAACATAACTAACCAACGTGACAACTTATTATTTCTTCCAACTTTTTGTTGACAGCACAATTCCTTCCCAAAACATCAACTGCACATAAAATACAATCAGACATCCACAACCTAAAGCCTTAAAAAGAACAATATCGTTGTTCTTCCATCTTGACAAGGGTACCTAACGACTATACATCCCGCCAAACTACCAAACTAGGTAACAATCAATCCGCACACGAATCATATCTCCCATCAAATCCATAAGTAGAAAATCTCTCAATCAAGATAAACTTGAACAATGTGTTCAAGATAAATACTAACATCGTCCTTGTCGATTCAGATGGCTGTGCCGATGCACACAGTAAAACGGTATTCCATTCCATACCCAATAGTCCATCCAAAGGTATATACCTCTTCTAATGCCAAAACCTGGTCGGACGAAAGGTGACCCGCCGCCGCGCCGATTAAAATCTTAATCTCACCTCTATCTATCTTTGCCAGGAGCTCACACAAGGTCCTTCTTATAGTTTCTTATGTCTTTGTGGTGTGCTTTCTCTCGAAAAAGGCGGAAAGATACATTTTTTTTTTGCAAAATGGAAAAAAAGATAGATTTAAATAAAAACGTTTGATCTGAGATAAAAAATCAGCAACAACAGAAATCCTGATTTAACATCAGGCGGGCGCATTAACACCTCTAAACAACATTGTCATTGGGAGATTGGGACTCTAGGATTAAAATATGTGGAGTACCAATGCCAAAATGTTGAGACAAGATGGAATTCACTATCAAGATCTATTGGAATTGAAGAATTCCAAAAATCATAGTCATTGTGGTTTATTGACGGTCAACCTATATCTTTTCGTTTTATGTCTTTATGCATCTCTCTGTTCCAAGTATCTAAACAAATGCGAATCGAATCAGTTGATCTGAGATTTAATCAGAAGGACATAAAAATGTATGGATGCAATTGTGGACTGATGCCCTTGAAACTTGATGTGAACATAATTGTTGCAGGGATTGTCAATACGGGTGATGCGGAGTGATATATAGGAGAAGAAGAATTCTATCTGAGCCGGATATCGGAAGCCGGAACAAGAACATCCAAGTGATTGGTGTCTCCGTTGCAAATTTATTGGTTTATTGGCATGTGTTGCATGCAGCTGTGTTGTCAACAAAACATTTGCAATTAATTGATCAATTGATAAACATAAACATAAAGAGGGGGTGACTTTTCATGATTTCGTAGAAGTAACCTTCCGTCCGAAACAGACAAATTGTGCTGAATAGAAAAAGAAGAGAGACATCTGCATCTGCACTTATTAGCAAATTCGTTTAACCTAAAATTAATAAAGCTTTACATTTAGAAAATGCAGGCGAATGAAATAAGTTTCATCATTGGCAGTTATCTAAAGAAAATATCATTTTTTGCGTTCCGTCTCCTGTTGTGCGGGTTTAAACTAAAATTGATTTTTGAAAAAAGCAAATGGTTGTCTGAAAAGTCGGTTTACGGACGATAACGCCATAAGAAAACATTGATGGCAGCAACACCAACATACAGCCCGTTAACTCACACCCACAAACCATCTCGTTATATCCACACACACATACCAATATCTACATCTCCTTTCTACTTTAACAAAACTCCGCCTATTTTGTATTTCTTTTTCTCTTCTTGTTCTTTTTGAATTTGAGTGGAATTATTTTGGGAATTTGCGCCTGTTCTTTTCCATATTCGACTGGTGCTTGCGATCGAGTTTGGTTGAAAGAACCACAATATCGCAGTTATGAGTCTTATCAGTCATGTTATTTCGCACCGGTAGCCTGCATCGATTTATAAGACGTTATCACGTCAAAAAATATTTTTTATAAATTTTTATTTTTGATAAATTTTTTTAAAAGTATAAAATGAATAAATTAATTATTATTTACATCCCGTTTCAGAATAAATTCCATCATAAGGTTACCAATGACGAATACTTGAAATGTACTGAGGGAGAAGCACTGACAAGTACAACTCAGTTAGTCCGCAGTAGCAAGGGCGTACGCAGGATTTTAATCAGAGGGGGCAAACTCATTCAAAAACTAATAGAAATTTACTTCATAATAAAAATCTTACCTTAGTTTGAAACATATTTAGTTAATTTGAAAATGTATTTAATAAATAATAAAGTAATTTTTAATTTCAATTCAATGCTTGGGGGCTATATCCATTTTGAGAAAAGAAAAAATAAATTGCACGACTGGATCGCACGTACTTGTTCTTATGCGCGGTGAGAGCTTCGAATAAAATTTTAAAAATATTAAAGTCCCCTTTTATACACATCGGCATATGCCGCCGCGTGACTTAGGGCCGTTTTGTTCACTCGCTGTAATTCCAAAGTTAGCCAACTTGGGAGTTGACCTCAACTCGAGAGTTAAACGGCAAATCGAAAATTGGTTTTGTTCACTATTTGAACTCCTCAGTTGGCCTCAAGTTGGCCAACTTGCAGTTTCGAAAAATTCCCTGCGATATTTGTAACATGTGACAAATGATATTTCAAAATTAACTTTTGGATTAGTTTTTTGTTGGGCCTTGTTTACATGATTCCTATTTTTAATTATTTTTTTGACAAAAAGGAGAAGGGGTGTAGAAAAGTAAGATTTTTAAGAGTTTCTTAGGTTTGAATTTTGACGTTTCTCGTTTGAGATAGAAAATGATGAAAAAGAACTTTTTTTAAAATTGAAAACAATTCCTAGTCATGTTTTATTTGAATTCAATTCAACATAAAATTAATAAAAAAACTTTATTTTCCGAAGATTCGAGCTGCTTCTGCTAATGCTTAAATCTTACTGTTCAGGAATATTTAATTTAATTTTAATTTCACATTAATAACTTAATATATGAACTGCAACTTGATTGCTTTATAAAAATACTTATATTTTGAGATCTTATTTTATGGCCAAAACTTCCGCTTCAAAGTCTACATTTATGTATAATAAGTTCTTAAATTTTAAGGCCAAAGCAATAACAAACAAAAATGTTAGATAAGAACATGTGTTGATCAAAAACCTTGTTTACATGACTATTCTATTCGGCTGCTTCTTCATTTTCCTTTTGGGACAGACACGAACGTTGGTATTTACACTGATTTGAATTATCGCGAATATTTCCAATACTTTCATGTTAATTGTGTTTTATTAGAATGAAAACAACTATTTATTCATTACTATTAAAAAACATGGTTGGGAATTGTTTTCAATTTGAAAGTTCTTATATTTTTAATCTGTGAATAGCATTTTGTTTTCAAACGAGGAACGTCAAAATTCAACCTAAACAATCTTAAATTTTTCATTCCTCCTACTTTTCTATACCCCTTACCACTTTTGTAAAAATAAAAGGCACGACTGGGTCGCACGTACTTGCTCTTATGTGCTAATCCTTTTTAAGTGCAGGCGTCTTTTTGACAAAGATTTTATTTTAATATTTTTTGTATGACGTGCAACTTCCTTAGAATCGTTTTGGGGTGAAGCTCGAACGAACATGCGTCACGACAAAGGGTAAACACATAAATATATAGGATCGTTAGCTTTTGCAGTTCTTTAGTGTAGTATTATCTTTCCACTTGCTGCTTACTGTTTATAATATAATTTGCTAATAGAAAGATACAAAGGATTTTTTTCAGTTAAATTTTCATTTTGGTATGGAAAAATTTGAACAACTGGCATAAAGATTCGTCGGAATCAGCAGTATGGCAATAATGCTAGGTAAAGGGACCTTTATACGTCCCAATATGGGACCAATGGAATTTATAATGGATTTAGGTACCTATAATAAGGTTGGAAGGAAGGTAGGTACTAAAATTAAGATACGTGTTCCAACTACTGTTAAGCCAGTAGGTATAGAGACAATATTAAAAGTTAACACAGTGGTTTTGTTTATTTATAGGAAGGTGTAAACTTTTGTTTTCTCGATAGAAATGTTTGCATTCAGTAGTAATCGAATAGTTTTTTTTATTTGTTAGTTGTTTTTGTGTGTTTATCAAAGGCTTCCTTATTTATTCTGTGCTTTTATGATGATGAATATTTGACTAATGGCTTGGCTAGGGCTTAGCCGAGCAATATGAAATAAAATGTTGGGGAAAAAAATTTATGAATTCAAAAAAACACTACTCATAACGTTTTTTGGAAAAAATGTTGTAAGCCATCTTATTTCTTTTGCTGTTTTCTATTTTATGAATTTTTCATTTCAAAATCGTTCGACCAGTTTTTTCAAAAAAATGTTTTTTTTGAAAAACTTTTCGAAAACTTATTTTAAAATTTTTTTTAGTATGTCAATTTTAAGAAATCTATAGTTTATACTAGGAGAAAAATTTAAAAAAAAATCTATAGATACGTTTTCAAAATATTCAAAAAACAAAATATTTTTTTAAAAAAATTATTAAAATTTAAAAAAAAATGTTTTTGAAAATTTTGATAAGCAATATTATTTAAATCATAAAATACTACATATTTTGAAAATTTCATCAAAATCCGTCAATTAGTTAACGAGAAAGTCTGATTTTAAAAAACCGGTCATATGGGAGGTACCGTTATAAAACTTTTTCTGAAAAATTTATTAAAATTAAAAGATAGATTTTGCACAGAAAACATCATTCTGAAAGTTTAATCAAAATCGTAGGAGCCGTTTTCGAGAAAAATAAGTTTTTTAATAAAAGTTATATGGCAGCTACCGTTAGTTTTGGAGCTAGAATGCCAATTCCAAAAACTGTCGGGTAGAGCAGTCTAAAAATACTATATACCAAGTTTGAATCAAATCGGCCCAACCGTTTAGGCTGTAGATATCGATACGGACAGACAGACAGACAGACAGACAGACAGACAGACAGACAGACAGACAGACAGACGGACGGAATTTCCGGACCCATTTTTTTTGACTTCTCTATCATCGTAATATCATGTTTGATTGTTAGAATTTTTTTTTTTTTTTTTACGAATGCATAACTTGCCTTATAGTCCCTATAATCGCAAGTAAAAAAGTTTGGCATCTGTGTAATTTTTACATATGCGAATCCATGCCTAATTCCTTTGTATATACATACACTGGCGCGCTGAAATCGCCAATTGGTAAGGATATAGAATAATAACAAATAGCAAAAGCGTGAGAAATACTGGTAAAATATCGGGAAATGTTCTAGTCTCCACTATTTAGAGTAAGTTCCGAATCAACCAGGAAGATGGCCAGACGAAAAATGACACCATGAGAGTACTATAGAGAATGTATATACATCCTTAGCAAAAAGAAATTTGTTTACGATCATTAATTTTTTTTTGGGAAGGGCTACTGCCCCCCCCCCCCTTCCAACCCCTGGGTACGCCCTTGGCCAGTAGCAACCTGATGATGAAATTAATTCCTTAACTCGTTGTAAATTAATAATCATATTAAAAAAATTGTTTATTTTTTGTGTTTAAAATTTATAAAATAATGTTTTAATACAATATTTTTATTTTGTTTTTAAAATTAAAAATTCATTTTGGATAAGAAAGAAATCGAAAAATCTAACACTATTGAGAACAGCTACAAAAAATTCTCATTTAGAACAATCAAAACCAATGTAGGTCTACGTAAGCCGAAAGTAACATTTAATTTGGAACAAGAGCCATGGGTTTCAATCGGCTATCTGTTACAATTTTTTTACTTGCGATTATAGGTACTATAATACAAATTATGCATTCGTGAAGATTAAAAATTTTGAGATAACAATCAAACATGACATTACGATGATAGAGAAACATATTTGAGTTACTGGCAAAATTCTGTCCGTCTGTCTGTCTGTTTGTACGGATGTATATTGGACTGCAGCCTAAACGGTTGGGCCAATCGTCTTCAAATTTTGAATTTAAGGGTATTTTGACATTCTACAGAGGAGGTTTTAAAATTTTTTTTTAGCTCAAAAATTAACGGTACCTGTCATATTACCGTTATGTAAAAGCTTATTTTTCTCGAAAACGGCTCCAAGAATTTTTTATAAAAAAAAAAAAATCAGTGTACTACTGTAGGTATGCATTATATTTTAGTAAAAACAAAAATTAATATGGTGGGCTAAAAACGGTACCTCCCATAGGTCCGGTTTTTTTTTTCTTCGACTTTCTCGAAAACTGGAGATCCGATTACAATCAAAATTGATATTTAAGAAGATGTAGGTAGCCTGTGTGATTTTACATAAATTTTTTTTCGAAAACATTTTTTTTGTATTTTTAATAATTTTTTTTATTTTTTTTTTTTTAAATCAATATTTTGAAAACGGGTAAATGAATTTTGTTTTAAATTTTGTTTTTAAATATACTTTATTTTAGTGCATAAGTTTGTATTCTTGAATTATTTTTTTTAATTTTTTAAAAAAAGTTGTTAAGAAAAAACCGTTTTATTTAAAAACGGCTCCTACAATTTTGAAAAAAAAATTCACACTTTTTTACATTTCCTAAAGAAATAAAATGGCGTTTAAATCATTTCACCCAATACATTTAAACGTACGTTATTCGAACAATCAAATTCACAAAAATCGAATAAATGCTTTGGTGTTCACATTAATTTTTTTTAATTTTATTCTACAATGTGACCGCACATATGAGCAAGTACGTGCGAACCAGTCGTGCAATTTATTTTTTATCTTTTGACACAATTTATAGAAAACTATCATTTCACACGATCGTATTTATAACTTTGACGAAAAAGTATCAAAAGTTTTGGCTAAAAGGTAAACCGCAAGTAGATAGATAGATAGATAGATTTTTATTTTCGGTATTTAAATGTACCGCACAGTTTACACACAGAGATTTGATATATTAAACACATAATATCTTTCAGCTGAATAAGTGTTTTAATTTACATTGAGTTTAGAATTGGTTTGGATATTTATTTTTGAAGGAAAATACAAACAAAACCTTCAATTTGAAAATGGTAAGGGCAGGTTAATTTTGACTAAAAATAACAATAAGACTTCAAAACGCAAGTTATGAAGTAGGTTAGTAAATTTTAAATTAGTAAATTATAGTAAATAAATATTTTAAATTTAAAAGTTAGTATATTGTTCGATAAGATAAATAAATAATTACTTAGGTAACAAATAAATAAATAAATATATAAATAAATAAATAAGTAAATAAATAAATAATCAAAAAAAAAAAATAAATAAACAAATAGTAATAAACAAAAAATAAATAAATAAATAAATAAATAAATATAATTAAATAAATAAATAATTCAATATATAAATAAATAACAAATAAACATATAAATAAATTAACATATAAATAAATGACATAAACATATAAATAGATACAGTGATTGAATAAATTAATTTACATAAAATAACATTTTTTTTTTTCAGATTTATGGTTAGGGAATGAGTTTGTTAATTAAGGGACACGACCCAAAAACATCCTGACATAATTCGTCGGAAGACCAAATGGTTTGTAATATCGCCTAAAAATACTTTAAATTCGAGAAAATCCATCTAAAAAGGTCATAACACCCAACAATATTCCTGTATTTTAATTTGGCTACTGTGACGTACAATTTGGGTGTTATGATGTTTTAAATGAAATTGTTTAGGCGTTGTGACATTTTTCTTAAATTTGTACAATCTTCTTTAACAATTTTTTTTGTCTTAATATTAATTCCATCGACTGCAAAGCCGTTCCAACAAAAACACAAGAATTACTTCAAAAAATGTACGAAGATAAACTTACTGCATTTTGGGATCAAAAATGGAATCTAATTGGTTTGTACCCGCAAAGAGCCATTACGGACATTCCAATGTGATGCAAAATCCAGGCTATGATAAGGTTTCTTCTATCGTCTCGCTTTAGATTCGGTGAACCTTAAGCCACCTTCAGAATTCTTGCCATTTCTTTCAGATAGAACAATAGCTGTCGGATCAGCCAGATGTTTCATAATATATAAAAAAAAAACAATAAATGTTCCATTAACTGGTTTAACAATGCTATTAATTTTATTTCACTTCAAGTTGGAGCATCAAAATGCGTTCCAAACACAAACATTTTTATTGGTAAATATAACCAAATAAAATTATCCTCTGCATACGTTTTCCAGTTAAAAAACCCTTACAAAACTTACAAAATTCAAGAAGCTCAGTAGAAAATCCATTTGATTCTTTACTCAAAGTTCGAGTATCTAATATTTTCAAAATAAAATCAATAGAAAAACATGAATGTTTTTATAATGGTTGAGTTTGATGTGAACTATCAATTAAAAACTCACCCCTTCCGTCGATTAAATGAAGATACAGCATCAGCGCAGTATCTTCAGACGGCTGACAAAATATTTAGAGTAATGGTTTCAAAACCCAAACTAAATGTTAAAATTTCACAAAAATGTCTACATCTTAACAAACACCTAACATGGCTTTATGTTTCTTAACTCTTTTTTGGTATCTTCAGTTTGGTTTTTGCATGTGATGAGGTCTTGAATCTGATGGTGGACCTTATCTGCACCCTCGAATTCCCCAATGCGTTTGGATTTTCTCAGTTTTGGTCGTTTCCGCTCGTGCCCCGCCATACGTTCGCCCCACAAGGGAACCTGTAACCCAACCAGACACCTTTTGCCAGTCTGTCTAATTAAACAATTCGTAGAATTTCATGTTAATTGAAAAAGGAGAAGCCCACAAAATTCCATGCAACCGCAAAAGTTGTAGGATGTGCTCTCTTAACTCTTTTGAAAGGGACAATCGTTATAGCCATAGAGTAAACGTGGTATTGCCCTATGGGTATACTTTTATACTTATGCGGTTGACATTATTTTTTTTGTTGTTTCGTTTCGACCAGAAAATTCGTATTAATTATTCCGCAGCCAAAGTGGGGGCGAAGCTTGAAGCAGCCAGAGTTCAGTTTGTTGCAATGTGGCTTAAAGTCGGTGGGTATAGATACATCTACAAATATATATCCGATGGAACGTGGATATAAGGTGAGCGTAAAATGTTCGTGCAAATCTCATGAAGTGGGACCGGACAACGGTTTTCCAGGTAACTTGGCTGATACTAGTATCAGATAAAATTAAATGGTTTTAAGTTGCAGGTTACATTTATTGTGTATGTGTGTTGATATTTTGGTTAATGACATAGAAGGTATTTTCGTGTTTGCCTCAAAAACCTAAATGCATACAATTTTGCGTTAAGAGTCTGAAAATATTTCTTATCCAGGAACTGAATTTCTATATCGAGTAGTAACAGCACAACATGTGAATTTGCGTTGACCTCTTTTTTAAGTTTGAGACTGCTTTTTTCGAATCAGAATCAGACATTTGTTTTTGATTGACTTTCGATACAACTGGCTTTTATTACAAAAGGTCCAACACCGTTTTCTAGAAACTAAATTTACCGTACTTAGGTATTAATTCTAACTCTTAGCCCATAAGGGGTGTGTTCGGTCATACAACAATAACTACAAGAAGCATACAAATAACATACATAGTTACATTATCTATCATTTCATTAAACCTTTATATATCTTACTATCTTTACTCAATTTATTCTTTTTTTTTATTAATAACTAAATTTAAATTTACCGCCCAAAAAACCTATGTCGCCATATTTAATCAATTTGAACTTATCGCCCAAAAACCAATGTACGCCATATTTAATGAATTTAAAATCATGTACTAAAAGCTAATTTTAATCTTGTTGTATACTAAAACATACTTTACTTAGAATCAAACTGGAAAATAAAATCATTCTTCTCGTTGTTACATTCAATCGAACACGACTTCATTTTTTCGCTCTTTTCCGTTGTCGCTACAATTTCCACATTTTTTACATTTTTTCGTTGTGTTAACTAAAGAATTACTAGAAATCTAAGATTCCGAGATAAGAAAACAATTAATAAAGTAAATTTTCCCAAAGAACGGCCGAAAAACCATTCGACCCGTACAGGGTGCGTCTTTTCACTAAAAAGTTAAGACGATTCCATAAATTTTTGGTTTTAACCAACCAGTGACAAACCTCAATTCCAGCTTTCCTACATCTAGGTCCAAAAATTTCCCAATTGTTATCAATATTCGATGCCAGCCTGATGTCCACCACCGAAATTCCAACATTTTATTCATTTACTTAGAATCATTGGGAGCGTTCGACACCAGTTACGGGCATCATCGAACTCCGAGTTTCTGCTATCAACAAAATTGTTTTCATCATAAGGCAGATACCAGTCACCGGCATTAAACATAGAATCATACAATGAATTCAAACCGGTATCAACCGGTAATAAGGCTATAGTCAAAACTACCAAAGGCCATCATCTGAATTTACCAACGAAACCCAGGTATCATCATTTATCATTAACACCATTGATGAGCTCGAAAATTCCGCAACTTTCACCAGAAGATGTTAAAACACAGCCAAAAAAACACTTTTATTTGGCCTGGTTCCCTAAAATGCGGATCAACCTTTCCAGGTTTTTTTTTTGCCGAAAGACCTTACAAACAATAAGTCCATTCAACGGACATAGGCTTAGCAGAGCTGACCATGAAAGATTTGTTCGTTACTAGTACAGCCTCCCAGCTCTTACAGACTTTGTTTTATGCTTAATGAAAGGAAATTAAATTTTATACAGCTTCGTTCGTAGTGAAATTGTTATGGGATGAACGGTTTTGCCAATATTTAGAACCGGATGGCAGCAAAAATTAAAAAAATTGTCAATTTTCGGTAAAAATGGACCATTTTCAAAGAGCCATAGCTTGGTCTGCTCTAACGACCTAAATAGAGCTGCGGTTAGGCTTAAATTGTTGGAAATTTAATGGACTTAAATAGTATTCTTGATTTTAATTGTCGAAAAACGCAAAGTTTAGGACTTCTACAGCAAAAAAAAAATCAGAACCACATCAAGATTTGCGATTTTAGCCATTTTTAGTGTCGATTTCTACTAGGCTATAACCTGATACCTGGCATTATTATCCTAGAACTGTTCCTATCAATTTTTAATATTTTTGGACTTGACGATCAAACACGTCTTACGATGACTTCCCATGCGGAGCCCTTCTTCTAGCTGTTATCAACACATTTTACTATTCTTTATCGAATCTTGATCGGAGTCTTGAGCAAAATGTGTGTCAAATGAATTAATATCCTAACTGAGTTTCCTTTAATTTTGGAATCGTAATGTAATTTGTTTCCCTTTCCATCTTAAAAATCTTCATGAAACCCTCTTTTAATACCCACTTTCACAAAAAGTTCCAAAGTGTGATGTTAAAAATGTTTGTCTCATAGCCAAACTATCGCACATAATCCTTAGCACTTTCGAAGCTATATCCGGCATCCCCAAGGCAGCCATTTAGGTCCCCTTTTTTCATTCTTACTATAAGAGTCATTCACTGTTAATTGGTTTTTAAAAACTCTTGTATTTAACTGAACTTAGATATGATAATAAGTTATGCAAGACCATTTCTTTAACTGATGACTCTTTCAATTTCCAATCAGATCTGAACAATTTTTCTGTCTGGTGCTGTTTGGAACTTAGCATTACCTTGTCATGTAAATGTACCGAATCAACTCTCCGTCACTATCTTCTCCACAATCAATGCATTTCTCCCGTTCAAGCAATTTATAAATTTTGAATAATATGCAGTCTGTAGCTGAATTTTCTCCCCCATATTGACAAATAAATTCTTAAATTCTTAAGTATCTTTATTTCGGTACATATATTGTTCACCCGTGCTTTTTGAATACGCCTTTCAAGTGTATTCCCCTTACCAATAAATCCTCATTTCTAGAATATAGAATTATAGAGTATTGAAAACCGTTTCTTCGAATTTTTCTTCGAGCCCTGTCATTTGATCGTTATTCCCTATCAGGACTACCTTAATTTATTCAATATGAAGATCCTAGAAGCCCGAAAAGAAAAATCTTACATTCTCCTTATTAATCGACTCTTTACTAGTTCCACTGAATGTATAACCCTCAGCAGCTCTATCCTTCTCAGCGCTAACCATGGAAATATACGAATTCGTCGTTTCTTCTATCTTACCACCCACCGTACTGCTACTCTACTACTACACCTGGCGAATGCGGCGGATTCTCAACTCCAATATTGAATGTTTCGAACTTAATCTTAGTATTTCTGGCCTTAAACTTCATCTTCTAAGTCATTTAACAAGTTGCGCCTTAAGTTTTTCAATTTTTAAGGTTAGATTAGGAAATAGCTTGTTATAAGGCCGAATAAGAACAGCATCAGCTCGGCGAAAATTTAAAAAAGGAAGGTACGAATAAGAAATACTATAGATCTGTGCATAAAAACTCTAGTTTAATAAACTTAAATGACCAATAATGTTCTCCTTAAATAGTATGTATTCCTATTCTAATCAGTACTTTCAAGGACTTTAGAGGAACAAAAATATACTGTTGTCTGTCTAATTAACCGGAAACGTATCCGGAAATTATACAAGATCACATCGTGCCTCCTGCATAACAAGGATCACCGAAGACGATACGATCTCTAAATATTGTGCACAAAACTTAAAAGCAATGCTGCTGGTCGCATTAACTTGACGAAAAAAATGCAAATGCATTATACTTATGTTTCCACCATAAAGGACGACCGACTGTGACATTCACAATTACATATATAAAAATTCTATTAAGGCCAACGGAAAAAGAATCAAAAAGCCTTATCAAGATCGACAGATGTTCTATACAAATTTCTACGGACTACAACGTTCCTGAGGGTTAAAATCTCTTCAATGTCACATGTGTAAGCCTGCTTGTCTTTTTCAATACCTCATTGCGACCGACATTACAAAAAAGGACCAACAATGCGTATGTGCAAAGTATATGACGAAAATGATGATGGCCTCCTATTTATGTGTGTCCCAATCCCAATCCCAATGCCAATGAGTAATAGCACCGAAGGAAGCTTCACACGATTAACAAACAACAACCGCTCAAACAAAACAAAAGTAAAACAACCCAACACAACACTCTCGACTCTCATGGAAATCCTTGGAATCCATCCGAACCGAACCGAACTGAATATATGCCAACGGCCGAACGAAACGTAAAAAATTACACATCCCGATGTTTAAATCATTGCGTGCTATCAAAAAGATGAATCTACCAGATTGCTGATAACATTCAGCACCATCGAAACTGAAAGGATCAAACAATGGAACTCGGTGAGCATAAGTGGGCACCACTATGGTTAGGTTAGGGCTACATAACATTATAATCATCATCACATGCGATGATGAATTCGTTTGTTTTGGACAATCTGCAGGATTTGAAGTGCATGAGACAGGCCAACAAATGTAAAAGCAGCTACTATGCCAGCTCCTGGCTTTCTCCGGGTCTCTGGCTCGCTCTGCGTGTACTGCCACTGAGTTCGACTTTGCTTCCCTGCATACTGCTGCTGAGTTGAGTAGGTTAGGTGTACTAAACCTCGGAGATGGTGGTTACATAATTTATCGATTGAAATCTAACATACAAAACACTCCATTGACCATTTATTTTCGAAAGCAAACAATTCCTGGTGCATATATTATCAAGTATTTATGGAAATTGAAGGGATTCTAAATATTAAATTATTGCTATGAATAAAACAGGAACAATTTCTGTTTTTGAAAATTAGGTCTAACATAATACACGACTAGTAGTCTCGGTTAAGGATCATTGAGTTTTTTAATAGTTTCATTCTGAATACGACATTTTATTGCTTTTGCAATTCATATTTGAACAAATGTCATAACTCAAATTGGCGCAAGAGATGATCTTTAAAAACTGAATACTTATAAGTACTGTATAGCCCGGTAGAAATCGACACTAAAAAGGCTAATATCGCAAAGCATGATGTAGTTCTGATGTTTTGGTATAGATCAGTTAGGGTAGTAATTTGCAACTTCGAAAAACTTATGCTCGCTGTGCAGCAAGCGAAAAACTGAAAATGTTGTGTTTTTCACTTTTTGCTATTAAAATCATAAACTATGCGTTTTTCGAGAAAAAGTCCATTAAATTTGCAACAATTTAAGCCTTACCGCAGCTCTATAAACCCTATATAGACCAAGTTATGGCTCTTCTTACCGAAAATTAACAATTTTTGGTTTTGCTGTGAGACGTCTGTCACATACATTTTCGCACTCGGGGAAGCAAGAGCTTTCGGATGATTCGACTAATTTTAAGTGGTTTTCCAAAAGTCTAAAAACATAAAAAACGGGTTTTCGGCGGCGTCTGTCAGGGGTTTGGCACCTGTTAGACGTCTGTCACAAACATTTTCGCACTTAGTGTTTCGAGGGCGTTGGGATGCGATGCATTTGAAATGGTTTTCTTCACTAGGTACATTACTCGGTAATGCTGCTTTAGCGGGCTCGCAGACGAATGATGGCGTTATCACATTGAGGAGGACTGTTTGTAACATCAATATCATCTGGTTTCCTCTCACGCAAGAAATCAGTTGCGGGCTCTCGGTCTAATTAGATCTGTGTCCTGTTTACCCACTTTATGGCAAATTTTGCAGGAAGATCTTGGTTTGCTGTAGGCTTACAAAATTCAACCTGTGCAAGTATTTTAGACGCATGACCCCCGGACACCGCGAACATTCGTTGAATGGGTTCGAAACGAGATTAATAGTTGACCCCGATTTAGAAAAAAAAATTTATTCATCGATTGAGCTCATTTTTGGTTGAATAGCTACGTCGATAAGCAAAATTGCCACATTTGGAGTAGATAAACCTTAAGCCATTGGTAAGACATCATTACATCCAGGAAAACTGATATTTTGGTGTGCTTTATGAGCTGATGGAGATATTGGTTCTTACTTCTTTAAAAACAATGCCCGCCAGAGGGTTACAATCAATAGAGACCGTTATAGTCATGAATCATGGCTTTTTCGTTCCTGCATTGAATTGCCTTGATGTGAGGGAGCTATTGTTTCAACAAGACTTGCTGAAGGAAACGTTGGGTAAACACATAAATTCGTGTTTTAAACCTTGAGTTGGCTTCCTAGATCTTGGAATTTAACAATGCTAGACTATTTTCTGTGGGGTATGGGTATGTGAAATCGTTAATCTACACCGATAAGCCAGAGACAATTGACGAACTGGTGGGAGAAAATTTTTAGTTAAATTGCAAAGTGATACGTCTACTGTACATAATATTAAAATGGAATTCCTCAAGGTACAGTACTTGGGCCCACCCTCTTTAATAATTTTGTCTCCGATTTACCAAAACTTGGAAGCAATGTAAGTATTGCAATGTTTGCTGATGACACGGCTATTTTAACGCCGGGCACTTATTTCCTGGACGTCTGTCAACGTTGCAAATGAGTCTTTCTTCAATAGAAAAATACTTTTTTAAATGGAAGTTTAAAGTAAACCCTTTAAAAACACAAGCATTTTGGTTTACAAGGCGTCGAAAATCTTGTTTTCTCCCAAACAACGTACAACTTCGAATGGGCTCTGTAAACATAGACTGGTCTGAACATTGCCGATATCTTGGAATTATGATAGACAAAAAATTAAATTTTCAAAAACATATATCTACAACTATTGACAAGATAAATAAATAAAAAATAATTCTATATTCTTTTATATGTAGAAGTTCTAAGCTAAGTAAAGAAAATAAAATTTTATTATACAAATCAATTTTCCAATCTATCCTCCTGTACGGTGCTCCTGTTTGGTACAATTGTGCCAAAACTCACAAATTTAAGCTCCAAATATGTCAACATAATAATCTTAAAATGATACTTGATTTACCATGGTGCTATTCAACTAACAGGCTTCATGAACAAAGCAAAGTCAATCTTTTAAACTCGCTTATTGAAAACTTAACAGAAAAATTTTATGTAAATTTTTCTTTTAATTTTCAGAGGAAAATGAACTAATTAAAAGTCTATCTCCACCATTAATTTGTATACAATATACCATATTATATGCTTTTGTTAGAAGCTGTGAATTTGGGATGAAGCAATTTGTCAAGTGGATTTATTTTTGTTTTGTCTATAATAAATCCTTTTGACAGTATTTTGTTTTTTTTTTTTTTTGTATTTGCCAAACCACAGCTCTAGTCATAAACTTAACGTGGGAGTTTTGTAATATTAGTTTTAAGAGTTGAATAAGGGTTTTACTTGTAGCTTTCCCTTGAATAATTAATAGCCGTGTTTTATTGGTAATCTATAGCTAGCGCAGTATTGGAAGTCCCAATAAAACGCTATATTCACTCCATAATTCACTTTTAATTTAACCCCCGAAGTGACAACTGACGTCTGGTAGAATAAATTTAGTAGGGTGTGTTCCAAATTCAACTCAGTTCTTGGACAGAGACATCCGCGGATAGAATATCCAACCATGACGTCATCAGTGACCCTTGATGACAGAATTAAATTCGGATTTAGAAAAAAACTGCAGTAATTTAAGTTTCAATTGATGCAGGTTTTGTCTAATGTCTTATATCATTGATTCAATATACATTTAAAGTCAACTAAAAACTTTGGATCCTTTCTAAAAATTTTATTTAAATTAGTCAATTTGGGTCACTGATGACGTCAAAATACAGGAAGGCGCTGTTTTGTAATCTTGTATCATGATACTCATTTCTACATTCCAGTTGGTTGACGTTTCTTTCCAAGATTTATCTCAACTTATTATATTCACTAATTTAACTAACCTAATCGACACATATTGTTTGTTGTTGTTTGCCGTATAAAATTTTACTGCACTGGGTATACCAATAAAACACGGCTAATATTGATATTCATTATACAACTTATTATTTGTATATGTTAGTTTAAATTTATAGTTGAAAAGGAAAATGTTTATCCTAAATCTCTAAAAATAGCATGTTCTTACCAATTGTAAAAGAAATAATGTACATCGCTACTTAAATAAATAAATAATACATAATAATAAAAACTGACGAACTGAAAAACAACATTGGTCGCGTTATTGTCGAGGTACGACCCAATACCCAACTGTTGCAAAGAGTATTTGAAAATCGAAAATCAATCAAAATTGGACTACATCCGGCCCAGCCGCGTTTGCCATAGGTATGTTAGAAATCACATTCAAATCAAAATGGCAAAGACTTCTTTCAAATAATATTAATTTTATCGTAATTAATAAAATTTATCTGCCTATTATTTCAGTTTATACTTCTGTAAGTCTAAGACAACACTCCTTAAATATGTATCTGCTCTTTCACAAAAACAAAGACTTAAAAAACTGGTACCTACTAACTACCTACTATTTGCACATACTGAGTTGAGTAGGTAGGCTTATCTAAGCCCTAAACGCAAATCAAATAATGTTCTTAAATATCACAAACATTAGCATTCGTTAAAAAGATGCTGAGCCGCAGATTATACGAGATTCCAGATAGATTCTCATGCCAACCACAATTAAATCATCAAACCGACTCACAGGCAATTGTTCAAAATTGAGTGCTAATAGCAGAGCTTAATACCCACCAGAAACAAACTCCCAAACTGTTGCGATTGCTATCTGGACAGAAACACAAAACCTCCAGAGGGCAAAGCCACACCGAAACATCTGCAGATAAAGTCCAAAACATCGCACTATCGGTGACCATCTCATTTTTCCCGTCGGATTCTGATATAGTCGATCCATGGATGTGGACTAAATAATCTTTTATCTGCGATTGAATTATTAAAAAGACGCTACACGCTTATACGCACTTCAAGCTGCTCTCTGGATTCATATCAAATGCAAGTTTAAACGGATTCCATAAATATAGATTGTCTATCAGCATTGAGCGATGTCAGGACAAATCTTAAGCAACCATCAGCGTGCGTCGCAAGAGTTGGCTCTGTCAGGATGTCATCTTGTTTAGATCCGACGGACCGAGCTTAATTGAGAACATAATTATTTCAATTACTTCGATTTATCTAAGATCTGGCAAATTGTTGTTTTTCATTTGGAGTTTTTTCTTTATCCTTTCGGTTGCTATTGGGTGACATTATAAAGGAATCTGTGACCGCAGATTCATAAATACATGCAAACAATGTAAACATGGAATATGCTTGCTTATAGAAATGAAAGGAGTTCAAAAGGATATCACAAAAAGAACAAATTTCTATGGAAATTTCAATTATTTTTTCGAGAAGAAAAGGATAAAAACAGAATGCGTGCTTCGCTTCTGCTATGGACTTAGTTGGTATGTACCGTTATGTTATTTTCCTTGGGGTGTTTTTGGAGAAATATTTTATGTTTGCTGTGTGGTTTTGCATAGCAGCAAGGCTGAAGTCTGTTTCGGATGTGGTGTCCTTTTTACTTGCGATTATAGGGACTATAAGGCAAGTTATGCATTCGTAAAAAAAAAAAAAAAATTCTAACAATCAAACATGATATTACGATGATAGAGAAGTCAAAAAAAGTGGGTCCGGAAATTCCGTCCGTCTGTCTGTCTGTCGGTCTGTCTGTCTGTCTGTCTGTCTGTCTGTCTGTCTGTCCGTATCGATATCTACAGCCTAAACGGTTGGGTCGATTTGATTCAAACTTGGTATATAGTATTTTTAGAGTGCTCTACCCGACAGTTTTTGAAATTGGCATTCTAGCTCCAAAACTAACGGTACCTGCCATATAACTTTTATTAAAAAACTTATTTTTCTCGAAAACGGCTCCTACGATTTTGATTAAACTTTCAGAATGATGTTTTCTGTGCAAAATCTTTCTTTTAATTTTAATGGATTTTTCAGAAAAAGTTTTATAACGGTACCTCCCATATGACCGGTTTTTTAAAATCAGACTTTCTCGTTAACTAATTGACGGATTTTGATGAAATTTTCAAAATATGTAGTGTTTTATGATTTAAATAATATTGTTTATCAAAATTTTCAAAAACATTTTTTTTTAAATTTTAATAATTTTTTTAAAAAAATATTTTGTTTTTTGAATATTTTGAAAACGGATCTATAGATTTTTTTTTAAATTTTTCTCCTAGTATAAACTATAGATTTCTTAAAATTGACATACTAAAAAAAATTTTAAAATATGTTTTCGAAAAGTTTTTCAAAAAAAACATTTTTTTGAAAAAACTGGTCGAACGATTTTGAAATGAAAAATTCATAAAATAGAAAACAGCAAAAGAAATAAGATGGCTTACAACATTTTTTCCAAAAAACGTTATGAGTAGTGTTTTTTTGAATTCATAAATTTTTTTCCCCAACATTTTATTTCATATTGCTCGGCTAAGCCCTAGCCAAGCCATTAGTCAAATAAAAGAAAGTGACAACCTACATTACATACATACTTACGTATTTTAAAGTATTTTTCATCATCATAAAAGCACAGAATAAATAAGGAAGCCTATGATAAACACACAAAAACAACTAACAAATAAAAAAAAAAACTAATCGATTACTACTGAATGCAAAAATTTCAATCGAGAAAACAAAAGTTTACACCTTCCTATAAACAAACAAAACCACTCTGTTAACTTTTAATATTGTCCCTATACCTACTCGCTTAACAGTAGTTGGAACGCGTATCTTAATTTTAGTATCTACCTTCCTTCCAACCTTATTATAGGTACCTAAATCCTTTATAAATTCCATTGGTCCCATATTGGGACGTATAAAGGTCCCTTTACCTAGCATTATTGCCATACTGCTGATTCCGACGAATCTTTATGCCAGTTGTTCAAATTTTTCCATACCAAAATGAAAATTTAACTGAAAAAAATCCTTTGTATCTTTCTATTAGCAAATTATATTATAAACAGTAAGCAGCAAGTGGAAAGATAATACTACACTAAAAAACTGCAAAAGCTAACAATCCTATATATTTATGTGTTTATCCCTTTGTCGTGACGCATGTTCGTTCGAGCTTCACCCCAAAACGATTCTAAGGAAGTTGCACGTCATACAAAAAATATTAAAATAAAATCTTTGTCAAAAAGACGCCTGCACTTAAAAAGGATTAGCACATAAGAGCAAGTACGTGCGACCCAGTCGTGCCTTTTTTTAAATAGGTTTTAATGTTTTACCATGTTTGTTTATATCCTTCTTAGCGAAGTTGGCTCAAGTTGGTTCTTTGTTCTTTGACTTGAAGATGATGGCATTTTTAAAACGTTTGAGAATACTTACCCCCTTTTTTGGTGGAGAAGAAATAGGTAATATGTTGATTTGTTCTTGTTCGTTCACCTCGATTATACGAACGTTAGAAAGAATTTTTACGCAAATCAGTGAAAAGATAAGTAAATCAGCAATTATCCTCAAATAACCAATGTCAGCTTCATAAGTTCGAAGGCTCCTCTAGAGCAAGGATATTTATTGAAAAACGCTATTAGAAGGAGAATAAGATTTAGATTAGATCACATTAGATTAGAGTTTATTATCAGTTTCACAAAAAATATAATATACATTTTTATAAATGGCATGGCTTATGCCGTCTGCTCGATTGACAGTTATGTTATGTTATTATAAATATTATATTACAAAAATTCACAACATAGATAACGTAAATAAATAGTGATTCATTATTTTTGCAATTTTTTTTAAATTTATTGTTAGGTAATTTACTATTTTAAATAGTAAAAAATTGTAAAAAAAAAATTGTTTTGGTTTGCTTTAAAAGGCTTCATTCAAAATTTGATATCTATATGATATGGCTTTTCTATAATAGTTGTAAGTTTGTCTTACATCATTTTCACAGTTAAGGATTTCTAGTGCTTGTTCTCCACTTAAGAAGTTACTTCCAAGGAAGGATCTTTTTATTTCTTTTAAAACAGGACATGAACCTATGAAATGCACAACGTCTTCTCTCACGGAAAGATTGCAAAGACTGTAAATGATTAGTTGGTCTTCCTGGTGTGGAATGAAATTCAATTGAATTAGCTCGCCTCTTATTTTGAATATAGCTGATATTATCTTTTGGCTATTGTCAGACCGAAAATATTTTTTTTCCAACAGATTGTGTTGCAGTACACTGTAGATTGCCCTACGGAAGCAATCGCCTGGTGAATGCAGTCCAACCTGTGTTACTCATCTGCTTTTGATATCAGGTCGTATAGTACCTATATCCTCAACTTCTCTCCCGACAATGCCTTGTACACTCAGGTTAAAGGCCAGACCACAGTAATCTGCAAGCTCCCTCAGTTTCCCAAAAAACAGACTCCCTCTTCCGATTATATACAGACTTATTATTTTTGGAAGTCTTTCGTCTGGCATTTTTAAGACTGTTTTAATAAACAGCGCTGGCAATCCGGTTTCAATAGTCAGCATGTAGTTTAGCGTATTTCTCGGCATCAGAAAACACATTTTTTTTAGGAAAAATCTTAACAGTTTTTTCTACCATTTCATACTTCTCAAAACCCCAAGCTTGCGCAACATACATCATCACAGTTTCAGCAACTGATGTTAAGACGTAATGAGAAATAAGTTTATTTGCAAAGCATTTCTTCCATGTAGCAAGTTTTTACAAGTTTATGTTTTAACTGTGTTTCCATATTCAGATTGCTTTTAATTATAACATCAAGATAATTGTAGGCTTTTACAACTTGGACTGGTTCGTTGTTCAAATGCCATTTCTCGTTCGTAGCGACTCTGCCAGAGCCATTTTTAAACACCATCGCCTTAGATTTGCTTAAGTTCACCGTCAAATTCCACAACCTGCAGTACGGTTGATCATAAGTTGCAGTGTTTGAGGTTAGGAAGCAATAAGTACATCATCGGCAAATAGTAAGGCTTTAATCGAAACTCCGGCAAACTGTGTTCCACCTGAAAGGCAGTCAGTAAGGTCATTGATGAAAAGAACAAAAAGGTTAGGACTCAGGGGGCAACCTTGTTTAACGCCCATTGTTGTATCAAACCGATCAGACATGACCTCTCCGTTCCACACCACTGCCTTGTTTCCTTCGTACAGGTTTTCTATGACCTTTCCAAATATTGAAGACATTCCCGATTTGTAAAGCTTGTAAAACAAAGCCCTCCTATCAATTGTGTCGAAACAGCCTTGAAGTCAACGAAAAAAACGTATAGTTTTTTATTTTGTTCACGTTTATTTAAAAGAGATACAAATAATTTGTAGAAGGTATTAAGAAAGGAAATTCCTCGATAGTTGTTTGGATCGGATATGTCTCCTTTTTTATGATTTGGGAAAATGATCGCTTCCTTAAACTGATGTGGTATTCTTCCAGTTCTCAATATATAATTAAATGCCTTAGTAAGTTTCATAGTAAGGTCCACCGTTCCATATTTCAGCAGTTCTACAGTTATTCTATCAATTCCTGGAGCCTTACCATCTTTGAGTTTGCTTGATGTGAAATAAACTTCTTCATACGCAAATGGGGAATCCAGAAGTTCGTTAAAATAAGAGGGGTTTGCATACATAATATTTGACGCGATGATAGCAGGGATTAACAGTTGTTGGAAGTGCTCCTTCAATAAAGCAGCAGAAAGTTTGTCACTGATTTTAAGGTTTCTGCCGTTAATGATTATCGCTTTCCAACTTGACTTTGCAGAAAGTCAGTTTCATAGCCTCATCTTCGTAGAACCTTATTTTTTTCTCTCTACAGATTTTCCAAAAAAATGTGTTCTCTTCGATATAGCGTCTTTGAAATATGGGTTGTTGTGCTTCCTGAAAAATATAAGCCAACCGAAGGATCTTCTCCTAGCCGCTTCAGAATCAGCATCAAACCACTTCTCCTTTGCGTTAGGTTTGTTCTTATTTCGTTGTGAGATTAACAGATAAGACGTTTTTATAACTAATTCGATATCGCCCAAAACTTAGTTCTCCTTCCGTTTGCAGGTTTCTTTCTAAATGTTATCGATATTCTGATGCCTTTATTTCCTTACATAACAGTTTTGGGGGCAGTTTAAGATTCCTGGTTTCCTCGAGTTAGATTAGATTAGATTAGATAGTTTATTTGAGCTGTTATTGGCATGTGGTCAGAAAATGGTAAACTCAACACCTTAAAATCGTGGATTAGTGTCACCCATTCCCCTCTTGCTAGGCAGAAATCAACCACTGACGAACCTTGTTGACCCAAAAAAGTATATTCGCCACTTTTGTCAGACCTACTCACACCATTCATAACATAAAAACCAAATGAATCACATAAATCCAATAGTTGTTTCCCTCTTCCATTAATAATTGTATCTTTGGAATGTCTGACTTTTAACGCAAACATATTTTGCGTTCTAGAAATTCTTGCAAGATTCCGAAATATAAGTAGAAACAGTAAAAGAAGAGAAAAGCATAAAAAAAGAAGAAGTTTCTCCATTTCTAGTGAAATGGTCATAAATCTTAGCAATAATGTTCGATAAAATTCAGCTTTTAGTATACCAGATGTCCTATTCATATGATGAATTAAAAGATGATGTTATCAAGTCATATTTTTAACACATTGCCAAAATTTCGGAATAGAAGATCGGCGGTACTTATTTAAAGTTATAGCAGATTTATTTTACAAAAAATATGTATAGGTACCTATATTTTAACTTGCGATTATAGGTACTATAATAACAATCAAACATGACATTACGATACCTGTGTGATCTCACAGATATTGATGAGCAGGTTGAATACTTTACCTAGAAAATTAATTCGCTTTTTGAAAGATTTGTACCAACAAAAACAATTCGAATTAAAAGTAATCAGCTGGGTTGGTTATCAACAGAAATTCAACAACTTATTGTGAAGAGAGACTACTCTTTTAGACGATGGAAAAGATTTAGATTGCCAATACCCCAAGTTTTAAAAATAATACTTCCGTTTATATCCCCCTTCATTGAAGAAACTTATCAGTCGGCAAATTACATCTTATTTAGATTCACATCAACTTATAACTGTTTCGCAGTCTGGATTTAGATCAGAACATAGTTGTACAACCGCACTTCTTAAAATAACTGATGATATCCGTCAAGAAGTTGATAAAAATTATATAACAACTCTAGTTTTGCTTGATTTTTCAAAAGCGTTCGATACAGTTTCACACGAAATACTTTTGAAAAAACTCAAGAATTTTTTATTTTTTGACACTTCAAAATTGTCTATGGTTGAACAATATCTAAGGCACAGATCTCAGGCAATTTTGGCAAAACTCAAAACTATCGACATTATTTCTTCCTAATATCACTGGTGTCACTCAAGGATCAATTCTGGGCCCACTTCTATTCACACTGACTTACCTTCGATACTCAAACATAGCAAAATTCATATGTACGCATATGATGTCCAAATTTACTTGAGCTATAGAATTGACATGGTAGAAGATGCAACGTTCTCAACTAAATTGATAATTGCCAAAACAGTTTTTTTACCAATTCTATCCTATTTTTTGCAGTTTAGATAGCGCCAGTAAACGCAAACTTCAAGCAGCCTTTAATAACGTTGTCCACTTTATCTACGGACTGTGTCGTTTAGACCATGGTTCTGCTCAGGCAAATAACGTTTTCAATATGCTCTTGACAAGTATGTGGATTTTCTTACATTGACATTTCTGTTTAACCTTATTCATATGAAAAATCCGAATTTTAATTTTTGAAAAGCTCATTTTTCTAATATCTCAAAGAAGTAATATTCTCATTGTTACAACATTTAAATATAGAGCCTCCAAAAAACAGTTCTTTGTGCATGCTGTGGGCCTTTGGAACTCCTTGCCTGCCAATCTGAGAGTACAAGATAACTATAAAAAAATTGAAGGCTTGTTTAGAAATCTTTACAATTGCTGAACGTTTTTCCACTTCTAATTCTGTTTCTTCTATTTCTGTTTCTTTCTTCTTCTATTTCTGTTTCTTTTATCTAATTTTATTGAAATATAATGTAAAATTATCTTTAATTTCTTTAATTTGTTTAATTTTATTTCAAAATATTTAATATATAATAATTTAAAATTTGCTCTGTTTAAACTATTTATAATTTAATGATATTACCTACAACATTCTAAGTATTATTTAAAAGATATATTGTTTTAAAATACTAACGTAAATAAATAAATACAAATACAAATACAAATACGATGATAGAGAAACATAACTGAGTTGCGGCAAAATTCTGTCCGTCTGTCTGTCAACGTCTGTCTTTCAATGTTTTTACAAAAGCTTGTCTTTAAAACGGTGCGAAAGCACACTAAAATAGAAACGGGTAGATCATTCCACCATTTAGGCCAATCATCAATTTCGGTTAACGTATTCTATGTACTGAAATAACTCGATACACATAATTGAGTGCTAATATAAATTGTATGCGAATTATTAGTTCATAAATAAATGCACAAAAACTTTATTATTATTATTATTTTTATTATAATAATTAATATGGAAAAGATAAATATTAAATTTAGGTTAATCGAAACTCCATGCTTCTTCTGCTTTTGTTGTATTTGTATGGATGCACTGTTAATGGTACATTAGAAACCATCTTTCTTTGTTTAATCGCTATTTTTACAAACAGTGTTCCAGGGAAATATCGAGCTGCATTCCTCCCTGAACCAATTTTATCGTACTAATCGCACTGCTAGGGCCTAGGAATGCCCATCAGTTTACCTTTGAGCCAATTTTCAGACCGCACCACACGAATGTGGAACGCTTTACCTGGCTCTGTTTTTGCCTCCCATATTGATATGCAAGATTACTTCAAAAGTAATGTGCACCGGCATATCTTATTTTCCTATAATGCTCGCACATTTTAAGGGTAGACAAATTACCCCCTTCTCGCTTGCTTATTATTATTAAAAAAAAAAACAATAATTCAAGATGGCGGTGTTTGTTGATAGCATGCGAACCTACTCGGAACATTGAAACTCTCGTCTCCCGGATATGTTTGGAAGGCAATGTTCTGAACATTATCCCTTATAGTTTAGCTTTTAAAAACCAGAATTTTCAGCTTTGGAATTAATTTATTCCAATCAACGAATATGTTTGATCAAAGAATTATCAAAAGTTTTTCATCTATTTAGCAGTAAATCAGCACAACATCAAAATAAATGTTTAAACCTAGTCTACAAGCTAAGCTTGTTCATCGGTTATGCCACATGCCTCATCCGCACTATTGGCTGCACTCCGTCAATTTAATTGCCGCAAACTGTCTGCCTGAACTGAAAAGTTGACCACGATTTATATCTCGTGCAACATTCGTATGCGAGCATATGAGTACTGTATATGCAAATGAAATCAATTTAAGGATAACGAAACGCTGTTATGTACATATGTGTATACAGAATTCCGGGAGTGCATTTCCTTGAAATCTGATCGAAACGAACAAGTCGTATTTCATTTTGTTCACTCGAAAGCTGAAGCCAAATCATCCGAATGTATCTCGTTTAAGCTGTACCTGTGCCTCTTTTGCATAACACTAAAGCTTTGAAATATACGAATTAATCGGCCTTAGAACGACCTACCAAACAGTGTTTGCCTATACAAATATGTTGCATTTATAAAATTTACATATTTTAATACCAACACACATTATGCATTATGTGTATGAACTGGGTGTAGTTTTAGGATGTTTCAGCAACGTTTCGTGCAGCAGAGAAGAGTTTGTGTCTTTTTGGCGAGCGTTGGCACTTGGTGGACACACCAACCAACGCCAGCTGGATTGGTAATCTAGTGTTTACAAAGCCTTAAACTATGCATCAGATTAGGGTGCTCATCCCTTATAATGACAGGGGCCACCATCACTATTGGACTTGAAAATTGTTCAATTTTTGATTCGACTTTGGGCGTTGGTTGGGGCGTTAACGTCGTCGTCGTCGTCGTAATCGGGTGCTGGTGGAAACGTACGCATTGCCTTTAACTTCGACTCCGAGCAGTGTTATGTTAGTCAACGTTTGGCAACCAATTTGCATAAATGCATATTAAGTAGTTTGCCACATACTAACAAGTTGATATTTTGATTCTGATGCTGAAGCTTGTTGGTGGATCGAGTGATGATTAAGGGATACAGATTGAATGACGACGAAGAAAAATGTTATCATTTCTAAGTTTGTTGATGTAACTTGTTCCATTTGTTTTAACAGATGAATTGAAATATTAAGACATAAACAAAATATGACGGTTGATCCAAAACTTTTTTCAATTGCATTGTTTTTACAGTTATTATTTCTCAATTGTTATGGAGGTCTTCGGCCACATTTAACTCGGCTTAATCGTTCAACTGAACCCACTATTTTACACTATTAGACATTCATCTAATAACCAGAGTGCGAAGAAGGCGTAATGAGAATATTGCTGGAGTAGCAAAGAGTATACGTTAAGGGTTAAGACCGTGATCAATCAATTCTTCGCTGTTCTCAAGGTCTGGTTTCTTATACATATAACGTTGTGGCTTTTTTTTGAAGCGTGATCTTGGTTTGGGCTGGCAAACATTGTTTTATGTTTTAATATATGTAGGTTTGCGTCACTTTTTAGATCTTCAAATTAATTCATTTTTTTTAGAGAAAATTGTTTATAGCGACCAAGCTCAATTTTGTTTAAACGGTTACGTTAATTAGCAAAATTGACGTATTTAGGTCGATGAACACTCAGAAGCAATCTTAAAGCTCTACCAATGCAACACGAAAAATGCGCTGGACCGTATTTCTTTAAAAATTCGGAAAGACCGAGTGTTACTGTCAATGAAAAGCACTACACAGCCATGATCAATAAATTCAAGATATTGATGCAGCTAACTTGTGGTTTCAACAGGATGGCGCTACATTCTACATGCCATATAGCTAACGAATCAATCGCTTTATTGAGGGAAACGTTCGATGAAAAAATCATGTCAAGAAATGGTCCTGTCAGTTGGCCATCATCAGTATGTTGTAATTTGACCCTATTGGATTGGTTTCTATTCTACAGGGATATGTGAAATTTCTTATTTATGTCGAAAACTCGAAACGGTTGAAGCTTTGGAAGCCATCATAAAGGTCATGAACCAAGCAAATACAACCAATAATATAAAGATTTTCTATTATAGATTGATTTGTATATAGCATTCGCACATTTAATTAACACAATAGCAAATAAATTTAATATAAACTCAAATATTATTTACCCTAAACGCAAATGAATTTAACCTTTTAACATATATATTTAAACCAATAGTAAATTTTCTTCGAAAAATTCTTTTAAAATACTCGTTACTTTTTTCAAAGTCCACAATACGAAATACCGGCAAAACTATTTTAACTTATGGGCGTTCGTTTGAAATATGTATTTAATTTAAAAATTTCAGAAATTAGATGAATTTTGCGTCTAACAATAATTGGTGTTTAAGAGCTATTAAAAATATCAGATATCTTAAAAGCAATCAAGAAATGCGTCTATTCATACAAAAACCAAGGTTTCTTATCAATTAATCAGAAGAATGAAAATATCTGCTTGGTGTAATGAGCCACCAATGGCTCTGGGCCTGCGGCCTCTGAAATGGATCGAAAATTCGCGCCGGTGGTGTATTGTTTTTTATTTCCTCTACATGACCAAACTAAAGGGTTTTTCAATAAGAGCGCTAGTTTTTTTTAAATAAAACAAAAACGGTTTTGGATATCAATGATTTCTTTTGCATGGCCACCACGGGCACGCTTGCAAAAGTCCAGACGCTGAACCCAATTTTCGATGGTTTTCAAGCATAAATCGGCCGATACTGCTGCAATTTCACGTTTGATATTCGTACGAAGTTCATCACTCGTCGCTGGCTTGTTGGCATAGACCATAGACAGGAAATAGTCTAACGGCGTCAAATCGCACGACCGAGGCGGCCAAGCGATTGGACCATTTCGTGAGATAACACGTTATCCAAACTTGGTTTCCAATAAATTGATTGTGACATTCGCTGTGTGTCTTGTGGCGCCGTCCTGTTGGAACCACATGTCCTCCAAGTCTATATCATCCAATTGGGGCTAAAAATATTCGGTTATCATTGAACGGCAGCGATCCCCATTCACAGTAACGTGCCGGTCTTGATCATCACCGAAGAAGTACGGCCCAATGACGCCGCCGGCCCATAAACCACACCAAACCGTTTTTTTTCAGGATGCAATGATGACTCATGGAGTACGTGTGGATTGCTGCCTGACCAATACCGCATATTTTGTTTATTTACGAAGCCATTCAGCCAGAAATGAGCCTCATCGCTGAAGATGATTTTTTGATGAATCATTTTCAAGTTGTTGCTCAGACCAATTCACGACGACATACGACGCTTCAGTTCTTGCGTCAATTTAACCTTGTTAGGATGTAGGCCAAGATCTTTTCGCAAAATTCGCCACAACGACGTCACAGAGATGCCCAACGCTTGAGAACGACGTGTGAGAGACACATTTGGGCTTTCTGCAACTGAAGCCTCAGCGGCAGCAATATTCTCGACACTACGGGCACTTCTTTGTCTCACTGGCACGGGAACATTTTGTACTGTGCCTGTGGATAAATTTTTTCCAATAGACGCTCAATTGTTGATCTGCTAGGACGATTATGACGACCATAAATTGGACGTAGCGCTCTTAACGTTGAGGCCACTGACTCCGAATTTCGGTAGTAAATTTTAATAATTTCGACTCGTTGGCTCGTATACCTTTCCATCATGAAATGGCAAACCTTACTGAAGAGAAATGTCAAAAGAGCGGCAAGAAATATGGCGTCGTTTGCTGTCCCTGTCGCTCTACTTTTGTAGCGTTCTTGTTGAAAAGCCCGATATTTATATCATTATTTATGACTAGGTCTATGTCGCTGTGTAGTGCCCCGTGGCTTAGTGGTTAGTGTGTCGGACTGCTAAGCGAAAGAACCTGGGTTCAAATCCAGCTCATAGCCACCTTTTTTTCTGGGGTACTGCCTCTTGCGAGGAACTGACAAAACCTCCAAGAGTAAAATTTGTCTCGAAAAAGTGCATCTCATGTAGCCGTTCGGACTCGGCGGTAAACTGTAGGTCCCTTCCATTCTTGCAGAGTAACAACACACACACAGGAATGGTTGAGAGTATAAGTCACTAGGCCTTGGCTCCTTAAGGAGCTGTCGCGCCAATAAATTTATTTATTTATTTATTCTATGTCGCTGTAAAGTTTGTATAGTTCGTTGTTGAACTTTTGTCTCCAAAAAAGAGTAGATAAAACTGATGATCTTACTTAGCTCAAAACTTGCAATGATATCTCCATTTGCTTTAGATATATGTACATAGAATCTATTTCTCAACGCATGCTATAGAGAACAACTGGATTGTACATAGTAATTTTAAACCTTTGAAGCTTACTTCGTTTTTAAAAGAAGGTTTACTAACTACGTAATCATGTTTTTTGGTCAAAGAAATACGAGACGTTGAAAGCTTTAATATTTCAAAGTAGTACCTATCTATGATACAGTAGTTCACATTATCAAAAGGATCTTTTAAACAATAGTAAATAAAGTGCACGACTGGATCGCACGTACTAGCTCATTTGTGCGGTCACATTGTAGAATAAAATTCGATTTTTGTGACTTTTGATTGTTCGAATAAAGAACGTTAAATTGTATTGAGTAAAATAGTTTAAACGCCATTTTATGTCTTTAAAAATGTAAAAAAAGTTCTAATACTTTGTTTAAAATCGTAGCAGCGGTTTTTAAATAAAAGGGTTTTTTTACCAACTTTAAAAAAAATAAAAAAAACTAATTCAAGAATACAAACTGAAGCACAAAAATAACTTTCATTTAAAAACAAAATTTAAAAATATATGTACTTACCAGTTTTCAAAATATTGATTTTTCAAAAAAAAAAAAAATACTAAAAATACAAAAAAAAATGTTAGAAAAGAATTAATGTGAAATTACTTAAGCTACCTACATCTTCTTGAATATCAATTTTGATAGAAATCGGATCACCATTTTTAGAGAAAGTCGAAAAAAAAGCCGGTCCTATGGGAGGTACCTACCCTTTTTAGCCAACCTTATTCAATTTTTGTTCACCAAAATATAATGCTTACCTACAGTGGGACACTGATTTTTTTTCCTAAAAATTCTTGGAGCCCTTTTTGAGAAAAATAAGCTTTTACATAACCGGTATTTAACAGGTACCCTTCATTTTTGAGCTAAAAAAAATGAAAAAAAAATCCTTTGTAGATTGTCAAAATAACCTTAAGTTCTAAATTTGAACACTGTAAATTAGTAGCCAACTGTTAAGGCTACCGTCCAAAATACATCCGGACAGATTTTTGCCAGTGACTTAAATGTTTCTCTATCATCGTAATGTCATGTTTCATTGTTATCTCAAAATTTTTAATCTGTACGAATGCATAACTTGCATTATAGTACTTTCTTCTTCTACTTCTGGCAAACGATCAAATCTTCAAAATGAGTTGGTTTATAAATTCTGTCAGCTTATCTCCTACATTTTTTGCACTTTTAAACAGCCAACAGCACACCAGGATCAGTTAACCTCAACCGAAGACGGACAGCTTGATGGAAAGGAACAAATCCCCCCAAAACACCAATGAATGTGATTATCCCAAGATTCTTATCAAGTATCCCCAAAGGTCATTATGGTAAAGAAACAGTCATCAGCGTTGAAAATATGAACAATGAACAACCTACACATTATGAACAGGATCTTAAAGCTCACAAATTAAAGACTCATCAGCGGTGTCTTTAATTCAAAAATCATGAACTGTAGGTACCTGCCTAGCTGTACCCAGTAACTGGAGCCATAAAACTTTCCATCAGCTTAAACCCATCTGTGTCACAAGAGAATTTCATATATTATTCAGAAGACAGGATATTGATAAAGACTAAAAAGGAACATTGAAGAAACCCTTGCCTTACTAGCCTCGAACAGAAATCTAGAGAGAATGACAGTGCCATAGAATTCGATGCTTGAACTTGATGTTTCAGAATTCTATCCAGCACCGCAACAACATTCAATTCAAGATGAGGCTTACATCAGGGTAACATGCCACATTCAATTAAATGAACCGTCTTAAAGGGAAAACCGTCACCTGGTACCTTTTTCTGAATAATATCTGCAAGATTCCTAAAGAAATCGTTCTCAGGATACTATAAGGATATACTCGACGCTCTGATCTGTAACTGAGACTCCAGCTGTCATATCCATAGATCTCAAAACTCAACTTGAAACCGTTGGGTGCTTCCTTCATGTGGAAAAAGCATTTCACAGCGTATGTATAGAAGCCCTTATCCATAAGCAAATAATTTTCTTCCAGGAAAATATTTGTTCAGCTCGAAAACTACAAGTTGTCAATTAAACGCACCGAAGTTGGAGTCGCCCAAGGCTCTAAACTGAGACCCTTACTTCTTAACCTGATAATATTCGCTCAACATAGGCTGATAGATTGTGCTTATTGCGGATGATTCGCCAATATACGCCTCCTCAATATTGGCAACTATGTAAGCATCCGGAAAATTTGAATACAACATTTCTAGACTCTTCTAGTACTTACAACAACTCGGAACCTAGGTTTACTCAACCATGTCAGAACCTGTCATAGGTAGCCAAAAGGAATGCTAAGTACTAAGTAAGCTTCAAAGTTATTTAAATCCATTGTGTACATCCTTTACTGGGAAAAAACGATGAACAAGCTCAATTTCCATGGCGAGGAGAATTTTTAGGATATACACTGGACATCGCTTTTTTGGTTTCCAGAATTTCGAAAACATCTTATCTGCGAATACTCCATCCAAAACAACCAAGCTGTAAGGAGGCAGCCAGAGTTAAGGCCCTCCAGACGGCAGAGCAGCAACAGCAGCAAATTCAACAACAGCAGCAAGCACAACTGCAGAAACAACAACCACAGCAGCAGCGGAAGCAACAGTCTGCTAAGCAACAACAGCCACAGCAGCAAAAAGAACAGCCACAACAACCATCGACGTCCAAGAACGCCCAACAGCAGCAGCAAAACGAACAGCAGCAGCAGAAACAACAGCAGCAGCAAAACCAACAGCAGCAGAGACAACAGCAGCTGAGACAACAGCAGCAGAGTCAACAGCAGCAGATAGAACAGCAGATGCAGCAGCAACAGTCATCGCAGCCAATACAAAAAAAAAGGTAAGGTGCCGCCAATAAATACATTTAAAATAAACCTAAAAGAAACCATAGATATTTGTAAGGACGCCATAGGCGATAACTTTTTAATAAAAAGACTGAGCAATGATAGGCATGCTATCCACTGCTTCTCAGCAGTGTGGATCAGCACAAAAAAGTAAAAAAGATCCTCCAAAAAACGGCCACTGAACACTACAGTTTCACGCCGAAAGAGGAAAAAATCCAAACGGTCCTCTTAAAGGGCCTTGACAGCTCCACTGATACGGTGGAGCTTTTAAACGAACTCCGTCGTGTAGCGACGAACGATCTCGAGTTCGTGGGGGTCAAGTCTTTCACGACTGCCAGAGCCACACGGGAGCAACGGAAATTACCGTTCTTCCTGGTTCAGCTGTCGCCCAAAAGCAAACTGGATAGTCTACGGAAAATTACCAACGTAGACTACCAGGTTGTAACCTGGGACAAATTAAAGAGACGCGGCGACATGCTTCAATGCATGCGCTGCCAAAGGTTCGGGCATGCCGCGGCGATCTGCGGTATGCAGTCTCGCTGCGTGAAATGCAGTGAGAACCACAATTTAGGTGAGTGTAAACTCGGACAGGAAAGGGTCGAAGATAAGACTCAACTTAAATGTGTGCTTTGCGGAGGCGAGGGGCACCCTGCTAGTTATCGGGGCTGTCCTAAGTTTCAGCAGATTAAGCAAACAAAACCTCCGAAGGTGGTGGAGAGGCGACCTATTTTTGCTCCTGCACCGACAGCCGTTGTGCCACAAATCTCTTACGCCCAAATGGCGGCAGGGAGGGCAACAACAACGGTACAGCCACAACCAAAGGTTGCCAAACAGGCCCCTGTGCCTACGGCACCTGCGGGACAGGCCGATATAATGACTGTGTTGCTGGCCATGCAGGCCCAGTTAACCAGCCTACAACAACAGCTCGGAAAGCAGGAGGAAAGACTAGACCGTGTCTACGCTTACCTTCCCAGCTTAGGACAATTTAAACCATAATGGGCGCGCTGTACGAGAACCCCTTTAAAATCCTGGCTGTGAATGTAAATTCACTAATCAGGACCGAACGTAGAGCAAATTTGTTTGAATTGTTGCATGATCACAGTCCAGATGTCTTTTTGGCTAGCGAAACCAAGCTAAACCAGAAACACAAACTGACTCATAAGAATTACAATATCGTAAGAAGGGACCGGCCCAACTTCACTCGTGGGGGCGGGGTCGCTATCTTTTTACGAAAAGGTATTGATCATAAGGTCATATATAATAGTAAGGTGCGAAGATTCGAGTTGTTAGAAGCTTGCATCATATGCATTCCTCTCCAACATGGGAAGCGAATGTATGTGATCGCAGTGTGCGCACAAGAAGCACCTCAACCTGCAAACTTTATTGCAGAGCTTGAAAAACTTTTCGAGTGTCTTGGTCTGCACTCGGAAGAAAATTACTATATTATCGCCGGAGATTTTAATGCCAAACATGAAGATTGGGCAAATCAAATCCAAAATCCAAGGGGATACCATATTTTTCATTGGATGGGTCGACACCATATTGAGTGTAAAATCGACCTTCTTGCTACAGATAGACCATCGTTCCCAAGGAGCGGTGCTTTTCTAGATCTACTACTGTTAGACTCAAGACTGATAGTAACGGACTCAGTGAACCAACAGACAAGAAACTGTTTACAAACGGTAGAATACGACAGTGACCACTGCAGACTTTCCGCCGTCATACAGCTACCAAATGAGCTTGTGGTGTTGGATGAATTTGTGCCTGCGCGCTCTTACAATTTTAGTAAGGCACGCTGGCCACGTTTCGCCAACACCCTGACAAGAGAACTCCTCTCTAACGACATAGTGCCTCCAAACGACAGGAATCTATGGAACGTAGAGATCGATGGATACCTGCCTCAGATGGATGGTGTCATAAAACAAACGATGGAAAGAACAATCCCACGATACAAAGAACAAAACGCAACTGAAATGTACAAGAACGCGACAATAGACGCACTACACAGACAAAAAAGTGGCCTTCTGACAAGATTAAAACTCTTATACAGGCGGTTTACTAATAGAAATGATCTGGAGATTAGGACACTGAAGTCGTCAATCAAAAATGTCAACTCGCTCATAAAGCAAAATTACAGATTGTCGATTAACTCGTATTGGGATAACAGAATTCGAGCCGTTAACTCTAGCGACCCGAGATGTTTCCCGAGATTTATAAAATCTTCAGGAAAAACAATCAAAACGATCTTCCGTGTCTTAAGGTCCAAAGAATGGCAAAGAATGGCAAAGAATGGCAGACAACGAAAACATACTCCTGACCGCAGGAGTAGATCTAGTGGACGCCGTCTTGGACGACGACTTCTTTGTGATCGAAAATCCATTGGATAAAGTTGAGACAGTGGGTTCTGTTTTTCAGCAAGTGTATAAGGTGAATGATTCCATGGCACAATTCATGCAGCGCCTAAGCTAGTATCTGCTGTCCAATGGAACAATGCTAAGAATCAATGCACGGGTGCCTGTCTGGTTGATTTGGAGAAGGCTTTCGACACCGTATGGTTAGAAGGTCTGTATCTGAAGCTAACCAGATGGAGCATAAGTAAACCACTGCTATATATGCTTTACGACATGCTTAATGGCAGAAAGTTTGTTGTCAAGAGTGGCAATGTAACATCTACCACAGCGTTTGATATTAAAAACGGTCTGCAACAGGGAGCAGTGAACTCGCCGATTCTCTTTAGTATTTACACCAGCGATCTCATTGGGAGTCTACCTCATGCAATTGCGTATGCCGACTATTTAATTGCGTACAGAACAGGTCCAAAAGTTGAAGTCATCAGAATTCTCTTGCAACGTGATTTCGATATAATTCAAAAGTACTGTAATGATTGGAAGCTGAAAATTAACTTCCAGAAATGTGAAACTATCCTGTTTAGAACCCCTTTGTGAGGGGCCTCTAGGGATACGAGAAAGAACTGGCGCAAGCTAGTGATCGCTGGGCCACATGGACATCCACTGGCGAGTAAAAGTGTAGTAAAGTACCTTGGCATCTGGTTGGATCAGTATCTATATTTCAATCGACATGTAGAGGCTGCTCTGGCCAGGGCTAGGGGAGCTTTTGCCCTGACAAGACGGTTGTTTTATAGCAGCCGCCTTGATAGCAGTGATTTGCTACATGGCCCTAATCAGGCCGATGATTGCCTATGGATGCCCTGTGTGGTTCAACGTTGCACCATCTCTAATGGAAAACATTCGGGTGTTCGAGAGACAGTGCCTTCGCACTTGTCTCGAACTTTATAGAACACCAGAGTCGGAGTACAAACATTATTATTCCAACGAGGTTCTATACAACGGGGCCAATACAAACAGGATAGATAATTTTTTTAATTAAGCTCATTCGCGGACACATTGCAAGGGCGATGACCTCAACTAATGGACAAATCTTCGGGGCTTACTACCCCCTAGATGAATATTTTGAAACACACGGTAGAGTGGTTTTATCCCACCCGAGGCTTTCCTATACCTTGATAGTCGAGGGCTGATTCAGGACAGATCGGCGGTTCCGTTGATCTAACACGTCAGCCGCAGAACAGTCGATAGGCGGCTCCTCTACGACCGGGAGTCGCTGGGAGCGAAGCAGAGCGCCTCCGTTTCAGTAGGGCCGTGCCCGACCGAGGTCCACCAATTCTGGTGGCTTAATTAGAACTCGATATTTCCAGTCGACATAGATAGACGAAATATCGCCTATGGCCGATTTACATATATCTATAGTATCTAAGTTAGGTAGGGCAGTTGCAACGGCACCAAAAAAAAAAAAAAAAAAAAAAAAAGCTTGCTGTTCTAGATTTAAATATTTTATGTTTATTTTAAGTAATTTTAAGTTTATCTTTAGTTTATTTTAAGTTAGTTATTAAGTAGTTTAAGATAAATTAAGAAAGCGATAAGATACCCAGTTTTTTCTCATTTTCTGGGTGAAAAATAAAACCCTTTATATATAAGATAAACTTAAGCTATTTTTAGGCCAAAAGGCAATTAAAATTAAGTTAGAGAATAATTTAGAGCGCCCGCATAGGGCCAGTAAGTTAATTAAGTTGATAGTTTTAGCTAGATTTAAGATTTTTGTCTAGCCTGTAAGTATAGTTATAAGTAAATATGAAAAAAATAAAAATCAATAAAAAGTAAAAAAAGTACAACCAAGCCTTGGACTGGTTCTAATCTATCAAATGGTCGAGGGCTAGTACGACTGCCACTTAAAGTAGCGAAGTCTGTTCCAGTGGATCTTAAATCCTTTAAAAACATGGCTTAAACAGGAGACATCCTCTGACGCTATTCCTAAATAAATAGAATTCAAATATTCTCTTTCGTTTTCTTCTCCTTCGAACTACATAATGCCCGACTTTTAATGGTTATCAGATTTTCCTTCCCAACTTGGAAATAAAATACGAAAAAAGATATAAAATAAAAAGAAGAGTTGAAGGAGGGCATAAAAAATGTATTCCAGATAAGGAATTCATCTTGGGGATGGACATCACGAAACGTTACAATCGGCCATACTTGTTTTACGGACGGTATTGTGTATATGTTTCATAAAACCTCTAAGCTTGTACATATAGACGTTAAGCCAACAAACCAAACCAAAAATGCGCCGCCATTCCGATGGATGGTTGCAAGGACTTTTTGAGTTGTGGGTGGTTTTCTCTTGGAGTATCCCTTTTCCTTGGTTTACATTTTTACGATTCCTTCAGTTCAATTTGGTTTTTTTTTGTCTACTACTCTTGATTTTATTTCTCTGTGAAAAGGATCCCAAAGGAGGATTCAAGATTTATGACTTATTTTACTATTTAAATGTTTATTAGGATATCTGTTGGGAATCCTACACACCCACATAGCCCACACCATTGCCATAAAGGGGGCAAAGTATATGTTTGCGAATCTGAAGGGATTTGCAGGTTGGTCCTGACTTTGGGGATGCGAATTGGTGTGTTGTATTTAAGGGAATAAAAATGAGGCTGTTGTATACTTAAGCAGTTTGAGTAGATGGATTACATGGCGAAGAGATAACAAGTCCTTTCTAAATGAAGAATTTATGTATACGCACTCACCTTTTGGGAAGGGGTTTTTGCCATAAAGATGGTTGCTATTAGGTTTTATGGCATTGAAAGTCCGTTCTTTGGAACATCAATTTATGAAAGTGGATTGGATACCCTTGGGAGTTTTATGTGAGGACTTGTGTATTTAAAGAATGACCAACCAAAGGACTCTGGTATTTACTTTGCAGTCAGTGGGTTTGATGCAATGATGCGAATACATTGCCATGAAAGAAGTTGAAAAGGATAAAATGTCTTAGGAAGGATTTAGTGCACATACTCCGAGAATGGGGATAAAAGTGGATATGTTGCAATTAAGGAGATAAACTGTTTTGTTTTAAGGATGACGATATTAGTTTTTTGTTGCCATTTTTCATTTGGAATCAGCAAAAACTTTACTCTGTCCTTTTTTCAGGTTTAGTATGGAAATGCTAGAAATGCTGTTTCCACGTCTTTTGTTTCATGTGTATTGTTAAATGAAGTTTTAATAACCAATTAATCCACTAGAAAGGTTGGAAAATTTAAGAAGATGTGTGAGAGGAAGGCAATGGGTGATTTCCAAATTGAATTTGGCTTGAAGCGAGGATGTACCAATATCAGCATATAGTTATCGCAGGACCAATTTTTGACGTATCCAAAAGTGACCGAAAATATCGATTGATTTTTGGATATTAATGGAACAAAATAAGAAACAGCGCCTCTATTATAGTTATCTAAACGATGATTATTTGCTGAAGATATGAATGAAAGTGCACACCATTGACATCTAACCCGTTTTTTTGGTCCATCAAAGAAATGTTTGTCCAGCTCTTGGACGAAACGTATTAGCAGTGTTCTAGTTATGACATTAAAATTGTCCTTAGGGATCGGGTATCTTTGGTGGTTACAGTCTGAAAACACAACCCCACATCCGATTAAGGATTCAGCCTAATTGGTTCTCCTGCGGGCTGAAATATTGTAATAGCTAATTAGCACTTTCCACACCTCAACATTCACGTCAAAGGAGGCATGAAGATCTCCTGATCAATCAACTATCACCCAGATTGACCACATTGTAAAGCCGATCAAGGAAACTTCACAGTAGAATCACAGTCAATGGTGGGAATATAAGAAACCACCTCTGAAGAACAGCAATGACGAAACAAATTCCACTGTGAGGCAGAATTAACCATTATATCTTGGCGACTTTAAACAACAATTCTTCCCACTCAATATAGATGAAGTAAAGCTCTCCAAAGTTGCAGGAGGCGATGACTTGGTTAGAAGAATGCACCAAGTCATAAGCAAGATATGGTTATAGAACAAAGCATACCCCACGAATGAAATCTCAGAACTGATTGTCTGATCTTAAAGAAAGGAGAGCCTTGCGCCAAATTACAAAGGTATCATTCTCCTCAACATCGGCTACAAGACATTTTCTGGAGCATAAAGCAATTCGTCAACAACCTGATAACTTTATATCAGTGCGGTTGTAAACCAGGAAACATTATTACGGCAGATGTTGAAAATAAAACCATTGTATATACATTTTCTATAGTACTCTCATGGTAGTAATTTTTCGTCTGGCTATCTTCCTGGTTAATTCAGAACTAACTCTAAATAGTGGAGACGAGAACCTTTACCGATATTTTACCAGTATTTAATAAACTTTTGTTCTCTGTACTTATTCTATATTCACACCAATTGGCAATTTCAGCACGCCTCATTGCGACTTGATTCAGAACTAAAAAATGATGCTCCATGATAGTACTATATGCAGTGTATATAACGGGTGATTTTCTTGAGGTTAGGATTTTCATGCATTAGTATTTGACAGATCACGCGGGATTTCAGACATGGTGTCAAAGAAAAAGATGCTCAGTATGCTTTGACATTTCATCATGAATAGACTTACTAACGAGCAACGCTTTCAAATCATTGAATTTCATTACCAAAATCAGTGTTCGGTTCATTCACCGTAACGTTGCGTCCAACAGCATCTTTGAAAAAATACGGTCCAATGATTCCACCAGCGTACAAACCACACCAAACAGTGCATTTTTCAGGATGCATGGGCAGTTCTTGAACGGCTTCTGGTTGCTCTTCACTCCAAATGCGGCAGTTTTGCTTATTTACGTAGCCATTCAACCAGAAATGAGCCTCATCGCTGAACAAAATTTGTCCATAAAAAAGCGGATTTTCTGCCAACTTTTCTAGGGCACTGATACAGAGGACATCTGTATATGTTCTTTCATTGTATATACACTGCCTATAGTACTATCATGAAGCGTCATTTTTTAGTTCTGAATCAAGTCGCAATGAGGCGTGCTGAAATTACCAATTGGTGTGAATATAGAATAAGTACAGACAACAAAAGTGTATTAAATACTGGTGAAATATCGGTTAAGGTTCTCGTCTTCACTATTTAGAGTTAGTTTCGAATCAACCAGGAAAAATGACCACCTTGAGAATACTATAGAAAATGTATCGTATTATATATATTATTATTATTATTTATTTTATTTCTTTTTTGTTTTATTTTTTCAATTTTGTGGGTAATAAATAATGTGGAAATAGATTTTGATTTTAGGAAAAATGGATCCATTTTAATTTAATTGGATCCATGGACTCAACTGAAATAAATTGCACGACGGGATCACAAGTACCTGCTCATATGTGCGGTGGCGGTCATATCGTTGAATAAAATTTAAAAATATTAAGGAAACATGAAAGTATTTATTCGATTTTTGCGACTTTTGATTGTTTGAAAAATGTACGTAAGATTGTATTGAGCGAAATAATTTAAACGCTATTTTATTTCTTTAAGAAATGTAAAACAGTGTGTTTTTTTCAAAATCGTAGGAATGGTTTTTAAATAAAACGGGTTTTAAATAACATTTTTTTTAAATAATTAAAAAAACGTAATTCAAGAATGCAAACTTAAGCACAAAAATATCCTGTACCTAAAACAAAATTAAAAAAAAAATTACGTACCCGTTTTCAAAATATTGATTTTTCAAAAAAAAAAATTAATCACGAACCTTTTTTTTACCTTCACTTGTCTACATTTTAAATATTGATTTTTTTGTGTAGACGTTGCTTTAACATACACATTCTTACATTCGGCCCTATCTGCGTTAACGGGCTTTGGAGGAGAAGGTTCAACCGCGAACTATACGAGCTGTACAGCGACATTGACCTGGTCAAAAATATACGTGTATCACGTATAAGATGGTTGTAGCATGTAGAACGAATGTATATTTTATATATATTTTATATTTTATATTTTAAAGTTTATATTTTATATTTTATATTTTATATTTTATATTTTATATTTTATATTTTATATTTTATATTTTATATTTTATATTTTATATTTTATATTTTATATTTTATATTTTATATTTTATATTTTATATTTTATATTTTATATTTTATATTTTATATTTTATATTTTATATTTTATATTTTATATTTTATATTTTATATTTTATATTTTATATTTTATATTTTATATTTTATATTTTATATTTTATATTTTATATTTTATATTTTATATTTTATATTTTATATTTTATATTTTATATTTTATATTTTATATTTTATATTTTATATTTTATATTTTATATTTTATATTTTATATTTTATATTTTATATTTTATATTTTATATTTTATATTTTATTTCCTTGGTTTGAGTTTACTTGCGTTTTTTGTAAAAAATAGCTCTATTCTCTTTTTATAAAGATTTTTGGAGCTACGCACAAAAAGTTTGTGAAAATATTTTAAAATAAAATTACTAAGGCTACCTACATCTTCTTAAATATCAATTTTTGTTGTAATTGGATAAACAGTTTTTAAAAAAGTCGAAGAAAAAAACCAGTCCTAATCCAGTTTTAAATTTTTGTTCACCAAAATATGACCCACACCTACAATAATACACAGATTTTTTTTTTTCTATATAATATATATCGCTATAATTTTTTTCGAAAACTTTTTTTTTATTTTTAATAATTAAAATTTTGTTTTATTTAAAACCCGTTCCTACCATATAAAAAAAATCACACTTTAATATTTTTAAAAGAAATAAAATGGCGTTTAAATTATTTCACTCAATACAATTTAACGTCCTTATTCGAAAAATCAAAATTCTGTTTCACACGCAAGATATAGCCTAAAATTATCGTTGGGCCTTACACAACGAATATTGAGATTATTGTTCTGCATAGTTCAACGTTTCCCCATCTCAGATGGAAAAGATGGTGTACGAGAAGCGCAGTGTCTTCGGCGTGAACTGGAAGCCGTGACCACTTATTACAACGAGATCCAATACAACGAGGCCACTTCACCATACTGTTCGCAATCAACTTGCAGGGCAATGACTTCGACCTATATAGTTTCATTTTTGATGCGTTTAATCCAAATTGAATTTTTCGAGTTGTGCGCTTGACGCTTAAGCGGATTTAGGCGAAGAATCGTGAACCGGCCGTTCATTTTTCTTATAAAATTGGTTTTGAAAAAATTATAAATTTTACTAACCTTGACACTTTAAAAATTGTCATCTAAATCTAAGCGTTATGAATCAAATGAACTTTTCGTTTACGAACTTATGGCAGGAATTATTCCACTAATTGTATTTTATTTGTTCGCACGTATACTGAGCCATAAATTACCTAAATCATAAGTTAAAATCATAAGGTAATCTCTCTCAGTAGTTTATCATAAAACTTAAGAATAACTAAATTTGAAAAAAACATTGATTTTTCATTTTATATTGAATTTTTCCTTTCCCAATAAGCAGCATACTAGGCTAAAGCTACATATATACAGAAGTTTAACTATTAAAAACCAATCATTCTACGGAATAAATAAACAAATCAAACACAGCTGACTCATTTATGCCTCTTAGCCCAGAGTCTAAATTTCTTCACCTCCGAACGATTCCATAGAATTAATGTTTCACTGATAATTGCGAAACTGTTTGTGGCCCTGACATTGACTTCAGGGTGTGTTATTGTTTAACATCCAAGACAAATCTGCGTTTTCTAAAAATGTATTTCTGTGTATGTTATCAGAGATTTAAAAAGCTCGCTCCTAGTCTCTCTCTTAATCAACATCAACAATATCAGCTGTATTCAACTAGGTACTTTTCTTATCTCTAGAAGTCTTGTGCACCATTAACAGTTAGCTTGTGAAAGCACAGATAGTCGGTTGTTTATTTCTTTAAATCTCCAAAGCAATCCGCAAATGTTTCTACAATCGTCGTCGTTGTCCTCGGTAGTTTACTTACTTCTCCTTGTTGTACTCGCAGTGCCTGAGAAAATCAACCTCCGCCAAAGATGTGATTTAAATAGTCTAACTTGCATTCTTTCGAACTGCAATAATGACACAGAAATCGTCACTGATTCCGAAAACAAGCTGCCCTTTACCGAAATGGTCCTAAAACACTGTCATTTTCAATCAATTCCATCGGCATTGTTTTCGAGTGTCCCCAAGCTAAAACGTCTTCTGATGTACAAGTGCGACTTGAGAAGCTTTACTCAGATAACCTTTTTGGCAGCGACCAACTTGCAATTTATATTTTTGCCCAACAATCGTTTGACAGAGTTGCCAGAGAGGACATTTGCCAGCATCAGTTCGATTGAAGAAATACGTCTCAGCAACAATCATATCTCCCACATACACCCCAAGGCTTTTAGAGGTCTTCAGAAAATTCGTCTTCTAGACCTTAACAACAACAAAATCCACGAGCTAGCAACTGGAGTTTTTGACAACCTCACCACCCTTGAATATATCGATCTCAGTTACAATCACCTCGAAAGCTTCGGTAGAAAGGTCTTTGAGAAAATCCCACATCTCAAGACCATTCTGCTGAACAACAACAATTTCACCGTTTTCGCATATGACAGCTTGGCTTACTTTCCACGCCTCACTATGCTTGACATTTCTAGCAACAGTATCAATTCGATTTATCTGCAGTCGGTAGATACGTTGCGTGCTCAGAATGCAAAGTTGCAAGACTGCGTCATCAGTGGAAGCGTTATCAGGGCACGAGTCAGTAGCAATCAGCTAAAGAGCATCAGTATCGGCGATAAGGGCTCGGTGAAGGAAATCGATGTTCATAACAATCTGTTCGAAACGCTGTCAGACTTCGTGGGAATGATGAATTTGCAAAAGCTTGACGTTTCAAAAAATGCGATTAAAAGCTTGAATTCCACAAATACATCGGCAGTGTTGGACTTGCCGGGCTTGCAGCACTTGAACGTTGCTTTTGGCCAGTTGCAAGAGTTGACTTTGGAAAACTTCGTGCTTTTGGATAAACTGACGCATCTAGATCTAACCTATAACCACTTACAGAATCTGGATGCTAGTGTCTTTGAATCTTTGGTGGGACTGGAGAAGTTCTATTTGGAGGGAAATCGTTTGCATTGGTTTGACTATGAAGTCTTTCTTCAAAACCAGGTTAATGTTAAGGAGATGAGCATAGTGGGTAACGACTGGTCTCAGTCGTTGTTTAAGAAAATGACAGGAGCCTTGAAGGCTAATGAAATAAAGCTGATAGTGCGATCGAATCCAAATGAAGCTGGTGAACTGTTGTCGCATCAGACTACCAGTCATCCCCATCACACAGTTCATGCGAAAACTTTGGAGCATGAAACTAGTGCTGTGGAAACTCACTCGCACGTGAACAACCGTGATGTCTTGATTGTTGTCACCCTGTGTCTGGTGTTTGTGATTTTGATTTTGCAGTTATTAATGGTTGTCAAGGAAGAGAATTGGTTAACTCTGTTTCAGCAAGGTGCCCGAAGGGATATTGCATCCACCCGTTTAAACGAAGAAGAATCGGGACCGTTTTAGAGATTTAAGAAGCAAATTGTGGTCGTTTTGGGTAAGGTTATTAAATATACAAATGATTAATTAAATTTGTGGAATTTAAAAATAAAACTTTTGATGCGTTTTAATTATTTGACAAAAAACAAATTTTATACAAAATCTTTTGCTGGAAGAAGGATAAAGAAAATAAAACACTGGGCTGCAATTATATCACTTTGTGTTTAGGTAACCAAAACTTATGGAACTGATCAAAAAATTCTTTTCGGTGCAGATCGGGTGCTGCCCTGCTGAACCGACGGCGCTCTGTTCCGCTTCCCGCAACAATGTCTCGGTGGAACTGACTGTTTCAAGGCCAACCGACGTGGTAAATCAACGGGACCCTGTATCAGGTAACGACTGTCCTAATTTAGGAATGAATCGGTTGAGATGAAACTGCTCGAACGCGTATACCAGAAGTATTCATCTTGAGGTGATGGTTAGGCCCTTATATTTATTTAGAAGTTATTATTGATAAGTTAAGTATTGATATTAGCTTCTTTGCTTAGGACCTCGTTGGTATAGGAGTGTACTCCGAAACACCCGAATCTGTTTCATAAGAGATAATGCATGGGCGTAATTTGAAGATCGCAAAATTTGAAGAGCAAAATGTCCTTTGGAAATTTAAATAAATTGCACGACTGATTGGCACGTACTTGTTCTTATGTGCGGTCACAGCTTCGGATAAAATTTGGAAAATATTAAAGAAATTTCAAAGTTTTTTATTCGATTGTCTGACTTTTGATTGTTTACCAAACAGGGCCTCGCCGTTTACATAAGGAATGATGTTGCATATCAACCTCAACCACAATTCGGTCTGTGCGTAAACACGGAATTCAATTTCATGTGGTTAAAATTAACGATTTAAGCGCATCATTCATATATGTTTGCTTTATAGAAGCCCAAATTTAGACAGAGTTTCAACTTCTAACGAATTTGATGCTTTGTCTGACTCCATTTAAGGAATTGTTTCCCGTTACCCTCACACTGAAATCGTTATAACTGGCAATTTCCATGTACGCAATTCCCGTAGGCTTCGCTTTTCTGGCCAGACAACACCTGAAGGAAGGTATGATGAGATTTTCGCTGAGTTTAACCATCTTACTCAGCTCGTTGATGAGCCAACCCGAATTTCTGACACTGTAGGTCAAACCGCCAACACTCTAGACTTGTTTCTCGCCTCTAGGCACATCAGACCATTGTGTCATCTCTGCAAATTTCTCGTGCCAACTCAATTCAGTTAAAGAAAAAAACGCCAGGAGAAAGCCCACTGGGACGGTTTCAATAAATGAGAAATTTTATACCAAATAGGTAGAATAGTATCAAACCTAAAGAAAACTCATGGTTTTATTCGAGCTGTAGAGAGGTTATCAGGTTATGAAATGTAAGTTTCCGTTGTTACAAAGCCAACATCACTGAGGAAAACCGGAAAAAGTTTCAGCACGCTAGAAAGGCCTGCAATGTCCATATTCGAAAAACCAAATTTTTACAAGAGCAAAAAATTCGGGAAAAAATACTGCAATGTCCCAAAGGCAGTAAAAAAATTTGGTCATTTGTAAAAAAAGTAAAGAATTCTTCGTCATCATCAGTTCCTACGCTCGTCTTCAACAATACTTCTGCTGTCAGTTCTCAAGAAAAAGCAGATCTGCTTGCTGACCAATTCGCGGCAAACTCGACACTGGTCACAGGTGTCAGAACTCCTTTTACTCTCAGCTTTTCATATTCGTTTCCAGATTCACATCCATGTTCTTCGGATGTTGAACTGCAACAGCAGCGTATGATAAGTTCATTAAATTCTCATCTTGACAGCATTGTACAATAGGGAATAAGAAATCGTGTGGAATTTAATGCTTCAAAAACTCAATGTTGTCTTCTGTCGTTAAAGCGAAATATTCCCTCAATGCCACTGTCCATGAGTGGCACTTACCTCGAAGGAACTGATCTCAGTTCTCGGTATGTGCATTACAGACCACCTTTTGTGGAACGATCACATATTTGACATCGCCAAGAATGCTGCGAGGTGTTTAGGTTTATTTCGAAGATGCAAGAAGTTCTTCACCCCGTCTGATCAGGCTAAAATATATAAATTCGACCGAAACTCGAGTATAATTCCCATATTTGGGCAGGTGCTCCTATAACCCACTTGAGTTTTCTAGATGGAATTAAAAAAGAGCTTTGAAAATGATAGGCGACCGAACAATAACAGAAACATTTACATCTATTGAGAACCGCCGTAATGTTTCATGCCTTTCGTTATTTTGTCGTTATTTTTACAAACAATGCTCTACCGAAATAGCGAGCTGCATTCCTCCTCTGAAACGATTTAACCGTAATACTCGAACTGCTAGGAATGCCCATCAGTTTACCCTTGAGCCTAACTTCGGACGTACTGTTACGTCCACGAATGTGGAATGCTTTGCCAGGCTCTGTGTTTCCCTCCCATTTTGATATGCAGAACTTTAAGACTAATGTGCATCGGTATCTCCTCTTATATCCCTCCTTATTTCCCTAATGCTCTTGCGGTGTTTAAACATTTTAAGGGTACACACAAACCCTTTCGCACGTGCAAATTATATAAAAAAGTACGTAAAATTGTTTTCAACGGAAACCATTTTATTACTTTAGAAAATTTGAAAAGTGCAATTTTTTTTTAATCGTAGGAACAGTTTTTAAATAAATATATTTAACAACTTTTTTTTAAACTAAAACAAAAATAATTCAAGAATGCAAACTTAAACACAAAAATAACTTACATTTAAAAATAAAAGTAAGAAAAAAATTCAAATACTCGTTTTCAAAATATCGATTTTTCAAAAAAAATAAAAAAAAATATTAAAAATACAAAAAAAAAGTTATTCGAAAATATTTGTATGCCGAATTGATTTGGCTATTTACATGGGTTAGGAAGTTCTCAAAAAAGTCGAAGGAAAAAAAACGGGCCTGTGGGGGGTACCGTTATAGAACAAATTTCGAAAAATAATTCTAACTGAAAGATCGTTAAATCAATTTTTTTGTTTAAGATTGTATGGCAGGTAGCGTTATTTTTCGACTTAGAGCAAAAATGAAAAACACCGTATCTCGGGAACTACCAAATAAATACTAAATACCAAGTTCGAAGCAAATCGGCTCATCTGTTTAGGCTTAAGAGATGCAAACAGACAGACAGGCGGACGGAATTTCCGGTCCCACTTTTTTCGACTTCTCTATCATCGTAATGTCATGTTTGATTGTTAGAATTTTTTTGAAAATGTATGAAAATAGGGTTTAGCTTATGAAAAGTGCTATTCGAATAAATAGTCGAGGTTTCATGTAGGATCCGTCATAGGTGACTGTTCCATTCAAAGAAGTAGCAGTAAATGTACTTAGTTCACTTCCTTGCATTTACCGTAGAAATCACTGCATCAGGGGTTTCATGGATTATTTTTAAAGTTCCTTTAAACCAATGGTTTATTGTTAGCAAGACTGGAAACTTTGTTTTTCCTTAGCTACAGGGTTAGGTGAGGGGTTCGGGGTCGGAATTTCAAATCGGAAGTTTTCACAAAAATTATAAAATCGCGAATTACTCCCTATCATCCACAATCGAAAGCTATTATAGCTGAGCGTTTCAATAGAAAGCTTTTGTAAAACTTATCAAATGTTCACAAAAAATCTACTGGATTGGGACGAGCACTTGCCATTTGCATTATAGCCATATAGGTCTCAGATTCTCCAAGATAAATTGGAGAGGTTGTATGAGATAACACGTTGTATCCTGCACGGAAAATAATGTGTACAACTTTAATCGATGATTTAAATGGACATGTTATAAGGAAGGTCTGACATGGACTATAAGGACTAGCACGGTGGTTTGGAATACGGAACTAGAAAAGAACTAGAAAAAAAATCGGGTTTCAAACCGACCATATGGCCCTCTCATAATATAACTGGAAGAGCGCGCCTCGGAATGGTTTATGTTTGCAAGATATTGCAAGAAAAAAGAAAAGAAATGTGCCCACTTAAAGCAGAGAGTACGAAAATCATGTATTGGGAGCTGGAAAAAATATTTACAGTGTATGATGTTCAGAAACTGCGAAATCCTAATATCAACAAGGACGCATCAATTTTCAAAACTGCCGCTCAAAAAAGATAAAGTTCTCAGGATCAGGAGATTTGTTCTTCAAAATTCATTAACAATCGGGAAAAGTTACCATCTCCAATCAACAACGGGAAGGGTGATGTCACACACCATGAAAATCGTAGGTATTTGATGGCTATTTGTTAAAAATAATAATTTGTTTTTGAGTAAATCAACCCCAGATGCAATTCGGAGTATAAATTTCAAAATGGAAAAATTCGCGATATTTTTCTCAAGAGTTTGAAATAGTATTCGATACACAGCCACGAGATCTGGGCGGGGTGGAATAGTGTAAGGTGAAAGTTAGTTGTCGCTTTTTTACTTGCGATTATAAAGACTATAAGCAGGTTATCCTGTTATCCTGTTGTCCGTCTGCACGGATGTATATTAAACTACAGCCTAAACGGTTTGGCCAATCGTCTTCAAATTTGGAACATAAGGTTATTTTGATACTCTACAGAGGACTTTTTTTTAATTTTTTTTTAGCTCAAATATTAACTGCACCTACCTGTTATGAAAAATAATAACGAAAAACTCTATTAATTAAAACAAATGTTTACTTTTTAATATAATTTAAGTTAAAGTATTTACTTAAACATTTAAATTACAACATTTATTTTTAATTATTAATATTAAAGTCGCGACGCGCGTTTCGGACTTGCGTCCATCATCGGGCTAATAAATACTTTTTTGCCATTGTTTTAATTTTCTTTGTTTACTTATTTGTTGTTGTTCGCTATAATGTTATATAGTGTTGTCTTCTTTTATCTTGTGTTTTAATTGGTATGTATGCGTAACTTTTAATTGTTAGTTTGTCGTTAAGCACTTTGTCTTGTTCCATCTTATATGACTTGTAAATGCAAAATTCTTCTTTGTGTCCATAGTTTTCCCTTTTTTGCATATGTGTAAAGGTATTAGGTTATTTTCAAAGTTGCTATAGTTATGGTTTTCATTAATTAAATGTAAAGCGACATTTGATTTTGTGTTTATTTTAGGTTTATGTTCTTTGAATCTCTCGTCAAATGTTCTGCCTGTTTGTCCTATGTAGTATTTGTCGCAGTCATTGCAGATTATTTTCTATACTCCAGAGCATGATTCAATATTTTTGTTATGTTTTGGTCTTAATATTTGTCGAATGTTATTTTTTGTTTTATATGAAATATTTATGTTAAGTTTTTTGAACTCATTTTTTATTGTCTGTGGTATTATATTCGTATATTCTATTGAGATATATTTGTTGTCCTTTTTTGTAGCATGCATTATGTCGTTGTTTACGTTTTGAAGTTTTTTCTTTTTCTTTTTGTAAATTAATTTATCTATTGTTTCTGCATTGTAACCATTTGCAAGTGCTATTTGTTTTATTATATCAATTTCTTGTTTATAATCTTCGTCATCCATATGTACGTTTAGTAATCTATTTATGAATGCATTAAATGATGACATTTTTTGTGAATGTGGGTAGTGGGAGTTTTTGTGTATAACGTCAGTAGTAGTAGGTTTTCTATAAATTTTATATTTTAGTTTTTGGTTTTTGTCTTTGCTTATATTTAAGTCTAAGAAGTTTATATTATTATTTTGTTCAATTTCTGTTGTGAATTTAATTTTATTGTTTAAGTTGTTAATATATTTTTTAATATGTCAATTTGTCTGCATGTACCATTAAAGATGAGGAAGGTGTCCTCAACATATCTTGCGTAGAAGATAATTTTGTTGTGTAGAGGGTTATGAGTTGATAAAATGTATTTGTTTTCGTAATAAACAAAATAATAATATAAACTTTTTTTAGTTTTGTTTTTAAATGTAGATTATTTAAACTTTCAGCTTGCAATTTTCTTACAACAGTACATCTTTCAGTTTGAATGAATTTTTCGAAATTGGTTCTATAACGGTACCTCTTTTTTCGTTTTTTTTAAATGCGCTTTTATCGTAAAGTATTATCCCGATTTCAATAAAATTTTGCACACAGGAAGTCATTTATAAATCAATTAATATTTCATTTAAATATTTTCAAATACTTTTTTCGATTTTTTTAAATTTTCTAAAAAAAAACAATTGGTTCCAAATATTTTGAAAACGTGTTTTTTTATTGAATTTTTTTTAATAACTTTCCCAGATGAAAACTACAGAATTTCTTATAACATACCCACTAGAAAAGTTTAAAAAAAAAACGACTTTAAAAAAAAATTGGTTTAATATTTTTTTTCTTCGATAGACATTTTGTTTTCAAATATTATTGCATACTTGGTTTTTCCGAGAAAACTCTTAAGCTAATTAAAAAAATGAAAGAATTTTCGAAAAAAAATTATTTTTTTTTATACTACATACATTTGCAACCACTAAGCAATTATCTAGCATAAGAACAAGTTCGTGCGACCCAGTCGTTCATTTTTTTAAATTTTATTCGACGATGACCAAGTACGTACTATCTAGTCGTTATTTATTTTTGAACATTTCAGACACATTTAAAAAACATTTTAGAAATGTTTCTTTTTTTCTGAAATGTTTATTTAGGTCTAGACGCTTCGCAAAACATTTCTGAAATGTTTCTCTGCTTCCCCTTGCCAACGAAAAACTTTATTTATTTTTCAAGCATTTTAGTCTAGTTGACAAATTTTCTGTTTTTATTTGGTTGTATTTTGTTCATAAAGGAACTTTTTTACAATCCATCTTAAAGTACAAAACTGGATACATAAGAAACAAATAAACATTTCAGAAATATTTCTGAAAGAAAAAAGCATTTCATAAACATTTTTGTTCTTTGGTGTGGACACACCATTAGTGGAACAATCTTCTTAATGATTTGGATAAAAAAATATTTGCACCTGAAAGATAACAGTGTTTTTTCTAAGGTATAGTTCTGAAACTGCTGTAACATAAAAAGTTGAAAAATTCTCTTATTTTTGCAGTTTTATTTTAGAAATCTTATTTATTATTAACGATTCTCCTTTAAACATTACATTCATTTCTTTCTCCACTACACTTATTCCCATACACATTTTTTTTCAGTTAATCCTTCGAACTAATTCATCCCAAAGACGCTGCTGGTTTAACCTCAGATTATTTCCATTTGACATAAACAAAGATATCGGTAATCTCAAGTCCTTGGAGCACAGTAAATTGCAGCATCTGAACCACAAAATCGTATCTTTCGACCTTCGACCATCATCAGTACAATCATTGATCTATCAAGCGAACACAGAAGACAATCTTCCACATTAACTGCTCGCACATCTCCTGCCTCACTATCAAATGGAATATAATTCAAAGGACCTAGAAGTCAGTTATAAATGAATTTATTTCCAATACAATAGATCCGACTTCATAAAAATTACTTCCACACCAGTTACGGCAGACGCCGGCTGTCCCATCACCGCGTCATTAATGAAAGCCCAAAGAAATGTCACAAGCCTTCCTTTTATAAAGAAAAAAAATTCTATTAAACTACAAAAAGAAGGACAGTTTTTGAAAACTCCTTTTAATTTTTTTTTCAAAAATTCAATCTTTAATCCTTTAATGTTGCAAACCTGACCAGTGCACCTTTTTCCCGTGGGGCTGAGAAAAATATGTGTGTAAATAACCAACTTGAATAGGTAGCCCGAAAACGCTAAAGATGATTTATGGATGTTGCGTTGCGCTGGTTCTGGGTTCATCCCCATACTTTGTGCTAATCATATTATTTACACCATCCAGGATTAAGTGGATGACTTTATGACTCAGTTCGGGGTGAGAATAGTTTTCCATGTTACATCCCTTAACAGCGATTCAAACACAGGGTGTATAGTGCACCCCTGGTGTGATGCCCGGGCATGATGCACTCCCACGGGGATATCAATGACATATGTAAAATGCTAAACTTCAAACGGGTGCTAAGACCTTAAATAACTGTGGACGCGTGTACGCGCTTCCGTTTGGTATATTTAACACCCCTGCCGCTGCCTGTGTTGCCATCATTTGTAAGGGCTTGCTGCACCCTGCGTGCTATGAGATGGACTTTTGTTGCGGTAATACTGATGAGATGCTCGTTTTTTTTTTTTGAAAATGTTATATCGCTTTGAATAGCTAATCGTTTATGTTTGGTTTCAGTTGAATGGCTTCAACCTGCTTGCTGCTTGCTTCCTTGACTGGCAAAGGCGCACACACTCGAGGGGAGGACATTGATATTTACCCGGTTGAAGGTCGGTAGTTGTGATTGCCACAATATGAGACTTGATGGCAAAGTAGGCAATTCTGGATGATTGACTGACTGAGGATTGTTTTTTGGAACGTTGTTGAGGGAGTTTTGAGAATGTTGTTCGTTTTTATCCTTCGAAAGGGATTAGAGAAACATCCATTTTGGTTGGGTAACATGTATAACTGGCTTAAGATTTTTTTTCCACGTTTTGTCAATGAAACTGTATTTAAGCTTAGGTCATCTATTATACTCTTAGGATTCATGAGTGTTGGATAAATGCTGATTAATGGCCGAGTGATGCCTTGATTTGCAAGCCACGTGCGAAAAGATTTTTTGGAAAAAAAATAATTACAAGTGCAGTTCGGTAAGAAAAAAAAACTAAATAAAAAAATAAGAACAACGATTTGGACATCTTTTCATTTGTTTGCTTCATGGTGCGAGTATTAAGGTGGAATAATCTTGAAATAATTCTTCTTTTTTAAATTATCATTTTTTTTGTATCAAAATGGTTTGAAAAATAAAAAAACAAAAACAAATCTAAATCTAGATCTTTGGACAGTCAAGCGGAGGTGTAAGGATGTAATTTCTTTTTTTCTTTTTTTAACTTACTGTAATATTAATGTGAGTGCCCCGTGGCTTAGTGGTTAGTGTGTCGGACTGCTAAGCGAATGAGCCTGGGTGCAAATCCAGCTCATAGCCACCTCTTTTTCTGGGTACTGCCTCTTGCGAGGAACTGACAAAACCTCCAAGAATAAAATTTTTCTCAAAAAAGTGCATCTCATGTAGCCGTCCAGACTCGGCGGTAAACTGTAGGTCCCTTCCATTCTTGCAGATTAACAACACACACACAGGAATGGTTGAGATTAGAAGTCACTAGGCCTTGGCTCCTTAAGGAGCTGTCGCACCAATAAATTTATTTATTTTTAATATTAATGTGAGTGTTAAATAAATGGAAATATGTTTAACACTTTTCATAAAATGTAGTCAGATCAGAAGGGGAAAAATACTTCTTACATCGATACGGAAAACCTAAACACTTAGCAACATTCTTAGCGATCTCAAATATATGGTCGTTCCAACGGAGGTCGTCGTTGACACACATGCCGAGTACTGAGAGCTTTTCGGTTTCTTCGTTGTAAGTGCCATTCATGGACAATGGCATTGGGGGTATGTTTAGCTTTAACGACAGAAGACAGAATTGAGTTTTCGAAGTATTAAACTCCACACGATTCCTATTACCCCATTTGACAATGCTGTATAAATCGGAGTTTAATGAGCTTGACATACGGTAGCGTTGCAATTGTACATCCAAAGGTGAAGGACGTGTATTACCGAACTAATATGAAAAGCTGAGGGTAGAGTCGTCAGCAATACATTAGAAGTAACAGACAGAAGATCATTTATAAAAATGAGGAAATGAGTCGGAGATAGAACAGAGCCCTGGGGCACACCAGCATTTATTTTGTGGGAATCAGACTTGAATCCGTTCAATACAACTTGTATTGAACGGTCCAGAAATAGCTTCTATTCTAACGAACAAGATCCCAAAAGCACGCATTTTCGATAAGAGAGCTTAATCTTACTTTCGCCAAAGCGATGTACAGATTTGTTCCACTGTTCGGTGAGATATGCCATCAGATCACCAGTGGAACGGTTGCTGCGGAAGCCATACAGCTTTTCCATGACCTTAGAAAGAAGGGACATAAGTGCTATGGGCCGGTAGGATGGATCACCTTTCTTAGGGACAGGCTGGAAAAATTCTATTTTCTTCTGATTACAGAAGAGTAGGAGCGATGGAAAAGCTTACGCAGTGGCTTTGCCAGTGTTGAAGAACACCTCTTCAGAAGAATTCGGGCCAGCGGATTTGTGTATATCGAGATCTTAGAGAACTCTTGCTACTATACGAGTGCTGAAAAAAATCTGTGCCATGGAAAAATTTACATTCTAAAGTACAGGAGGGGCAACGTTGCTGTTAGGCAGCGTGGAGCTGGTAGCGAAATAGGCGGCGAGCAAGTTTGCCTTCTCTGAAAAGTAAACAATTGGTTTGTTATTGTCGATGAGCGTTGGAACCGAAGATATTGAGGAGTTTTTAATATTTTTTTACAAATGACCAAACATTTTTACTGCCTTTGGGACACTGCAGAATTTTTTGCCGTAATTTTTGGTCATGCAAAAATTTGGTTCTTTCAATAACGGAGTTCCATGAATTCCTTGCTTGTTTGTGTTTTTTCCGATTTTCCTCTCTATGTTTGGCTTTGTAAGATCGGAAACTTGCTTCTTTGAGCCTGGTAGCTTCTTTACACTCAGAATTAAACCAGGACTTTTCTTTAGGCTTGATGCCTAACAATTTTCAAAAAAAAACGACCTCAGCGCCACCTGGTGTTTAATTTAAATTGCCTAAGAAAGTCCCGTCAAAATCGGTGTAGCCGTTCCCGAGATTACCCGGATCAAATAGACATAAAGACAGATAGACAGACAAAACAGACAAAAAATTCAAAAATGTTGTTTTTGTTATAAGTACTGTGTATACTTTCATATGAATCTAATAAAAACTTGTTATTTGTAAATTAAACACAGTAATCTTTGATTATTACCAGTTTGAATTTTTAAAGGTGAATGAATGCAAAAGATTAAGAGAGAATTTGAAGATCTCTATAGCTCAAAAGCTTTGTTTTGCTCTATTTGTACCTTAGTATAATTTTGTTATTCGGAACCCTGATTTAAATTATCTAAGCAGATGTCTTTCGCTCGGAATGCAAAGTCTTGAGTCGAAGCGAAGTTTATTCTTGAAATTCCTTGTAATGATATCGACTGTGCGTATTTATTGTTTATTCGTTTCAAGTCGACAACTAAGAACAAGACAGTTATTTACCTCATACTACTAATTATGGCCAGCGTGAACCGATTTCCCATTATACTGAACTGATTGAAGCTTTCTTTCTTTTTCCAGAGAGTATTTCACCTGATCCAAAAGTTTTTCCATATTTTGAGTTTTTCACCGCAATATCTATTATCTTCAACTATTATTTCGGAAAAATCTACTTTGTACTTATCTGTAAAAATTTGTTCATTCAAAATGTCCATGGTTTTGGTGAACAGATCTCCCAAGTTCCCCTGGAGTGAGTGTTGCGCACTTCCCTATTAATAACAATATTGATGCAGTTACTAGAAACGGCACCACCATGTGGTACAGTTCTGTTGTGGTTTAAAAGGTTCCAATTTCGACAGTAAAAATTGACGTAGTGTAAGTATCAATGGCAAACTTTCCAGGCCTGAAACCACAGTGACCATTATGTGACAGTTTATGTATTGTTGTACAGTACTCACCATTATGTCACTCTTCATTAATTTATGAACTAAAAAACGATGTGCGAGTGTAAATATTAATCAAATATTAAATTTACTCAAATCGGTTTACTCGTTTGGGTAATATTCCATCGATTCTGAGAAAAATACCTTTTTTTTCTTTTCCTTCATAAAATATTTATTTCAGAACATTTTCACACCACAAAATTACTATCCTCAAACATTTCTTATGGGACTGTTTAAGAACCACTGCAACCGCCTGTCCAAATTACTCAAACTTTCGTTATCCAAAACTCTTTAATTCATGTGAAAAATCGAAAACGGTGTGCAGCCATATTCATATCTGCAATTGAAACAATAGGCATAAATGCCCATGTGCTATGGCAAACATAAAGGAACTTCAAAAATCTCGTTAAGTTCCATCTTAATGGCCATATTATCAAATCGTTAAAAGCATATTATATCTGGACGCCAATGGAGATCTCTGGGCAGAAAAAGAGTTTGCTCGACTAATAGTATATAAAATGTTTGGACAGAGGAAAGTATTGGACACATTTTTTTTGGTGTGGATATGGAACTTAATGTCCTCCCTGGGACACACTCAAAGCGATTGTTTTTTATGATTGCATGGGTTATCTTTGTGTTATCACAGGGATAATTACTGTTCTGCGGTTCAAGGGTCCCTTGACTCATTTCGGTTTGGGTTGATTTAGATGACCAACGAAAATAATAATATAATCTCTGGTTTTATTAAGTGTCTGGAAATGGGAGGAAGAGTGTTTAAAGGGATTTGTTTTTTAAACCTTGTTGGATAAATTACTTCTAGTTTCATTAGATTAAAGGTGAACTTGTTAAGCAAGATATAGTAATAGTGCATGTTCTTAAAAGTCTGTTACTCGGCGAGTATTCCGAGGGTAAACTCGTAACTTCATATGCAAATACAAAATGTTCCTAATAAAATTTATTGAATTCTGCAGAACATACATACATTATACATACAAAGCTACTTTTTGCTTAAGATAATATAGATTAGACTAATTGCGTACCCCCAGAGTGCAACTAATGAAATCGTGTTCCCTTTCTGAGTTTTTTACTTGCGATTATAGGTACTATAATGCAACTTATGCATTCGTGCAAAAAGAAATTTAGATAACAATCGAACATGACATTACGGTGATAGAGAAACATATTTGAGTTACTGGCAAAATTCTGTCTGTCTGTCTGTCTGTCGGTCTGTACGGATGTATTTTGGCCTGTAGCCTAAACGGTTGGGCCAATCGTCTTCAAATTTAGAACTTAAAATTATTTTTCTATTCTGCAGACCAGTTTTTCCAATTTTTTTTAGCTCAAAAATTAACGGTAGCTGTCATATAACCGTTATGAAACTTATTTTTATCGAAAACGCTCCAAGAATTTTTATAATATTTTGGCGAAAAAACAATTTAAAACTGTGGGCTTAACACTGTACCTCCCATAGCACCCGTTTTTTCATCAACTTTCTCGAAAACTGGTGATCCGATTACTATCAAAATTGATATACAAGGAGACGTAGTTAGCTTAAGTAATTTCGAATTAATTTTAATAATAACTAAAATATATTTTAATAATATAAAAAAATTTTTTTTTTTTTTGAAAAATCATTTTTTTATAAATTTTGTTTGAAAATGTATGTTATTTTTTGATTAGGTTTGTGTTCTTGAATTATTTTTTTAAGTTGTTAAAAAAAGTTTATTTAAAAACCGTTTCTATGATTTTGAAAAAAATTCACACCTTTTTAGATTTCTTAAGGAAATAAAATGACTTATAAATTATTTCACTCAATACAATTTAACGTACTTTATTCAAACAATCAAAAGTCAATTTTGTATAGTACAATGTGACCGCACATAATAGCAAGTACGTGCGATCCAGTCGTGCAATTTATTTTGTTTTAAATCGTTCTTTTAAACTTTTCTCTTAATCTTTCAAAATTCTTGTTGCGTGTGCTCTGGAAATTTAGAATTAGATTTTGAACCGATTGCCTCAGTAGCCAGAGCTCGTAAGTGTCTAAATTAAAATGTAATATAATGTAGAATTAGATTACATTTTTTTATGTTCTTATAAATCTATACATGTAAATAAAAATGAAGTGTCTGTTTTTAATATCAAATTAACAGCTTTTTACTAGATGCATATTAATGTATATACAGTTTTAATAACAAAAACAAAATATTTAAAATTTTGGTCTGTCTGTGTTTCTTTCTATCGGTTTGTTCCAGGTAATCTCGGGAACGGCTATACCAATTTGGACCGACTATCACAGGCATATAGCTAATGCGTAAAGGTGTAACTAAGGCCATTTTAATCATCTATTGGGCCGTTGGGGTCGTTTCACAAGCAGATAGCTTTTTTTGTAAGAAATAACTAAGCCAGTTTTTTCGAAACGCCGGGTGGGTAAGCTAGTATTTAATAATAATACAACTAGTAATGCCAAATCGTGGGTAATTACCCATTTTGTGGGCATTTCAAGTCTCAAAAATAGCTAAAAGCACAAAAAAGGGATATTTTAATTCCCTTTAAAATGTGTTTTTCATTTTTGTATCAAAATTATATATACAACGTTGACAAAAAAATCAAAACTTTAAACGAATTCATGAATGCGCTCATTTTTACTTTTCTGAATGAAATATGCAATTTAAAAAATTTCAATGATGAAATGTTGTTTCCGAGGTGGAACACAAGTGTGTTATAAGTCCCAAATCGTAAGAATAAGACTTATGTCCCGAGGACTTATATGTCCTTGCGCCAAAAAAAAAACACCTTCATTTATTCATTCGACTACAACTAAACTAAGTTGCCTTATCAAGTAGTTTAATCTTCATTTTTATTATTCACGTTTGGCAGGGAGCTCTCCATCGAGGGGACCTGGAATATTATATTATCACACGTTTATATTCCTGGCTACGCTAGATCGAATGGTCTCGTTCTCCGAATACGGCGTACAAGATTTGTCTCTTCAAGGGCCCGCTGTATGCTTTTATTACAATGGCCTTGCAAACGTGTTTTAAACTGAATGGCAATTTTTTTAATTTCTTCGTTGACAGTTTCCATACACATGTATGTACCATGGAGCACCAACAATTGCTCTGAGGGCTTTGTTTTCTAATGTTTACAGTGTTTGTATATGGCTTGGTTTGGCACAACTTCAAAGTTGTATTCCGTAAGTCCACACAGGTTTTAGCACTTGCTTGTAAATAAGCAGTTTGTTATAAGTACTTAGATTGGAGTATTTTCTTTCCAATAAGACAGTTTAGTTCTCGTAACTCAATACCAAGTTCGTCTTGTTTCTTTTTAACGTGCGTCTTCCATTTAAGCTTAGCATCAAGAGTTATGCCTTAATACTTTGCTTCGTTAGCATACTGTACTTGAACCAAGTTAAGTATTACGTTTACGGTATTTAAACGGGAAAAGCCTATTAACAAGACCTTTCATATAACGGTTTTTTTTTAATTTTTGGCTTTCTCGGTTCCGGCTCTTTGGATTTTAAATTAAATTAACTCTGCATATCAAAATTTTGAAAAACTTTATTTTTCTAAATAAAATTAATTTTTTTTTTTTTAATAATTTGAAAACTTATCAAAAAAATATTTTAAATTTTATAATCACATGTATTTTAATAAATTCTAAAAAACTGCATACCAAAATTTAAAAAATATTTTTTTTTTCAAAAAACTAAAAATAAAACCAGGATTTTATCAAACCGATCCTACAATTTTCGAAATACATTTTTCATAAATTCCTTGTTATTAAGACGTGTGATGGCATACTTCAGTTTTACTAAAAGCCGTTAAGTATTTTGATTTTTAATACTTTTTATAAGTTCAAACTGTGTTATTTTCAACGCAAATGTTACTGCCAAAGATCCTGCTTTCCAATGTAATTAGGCACATAAGAGCAAGTACGTTCGACCCAGTCGTGCCCATTTTTTTCACTCAGTCTAGTTTCTAGATAGGATTCAAGAATATAATATATTTGTTTCGGAAAACCCTGTCTTATTTTAAATCTTAAGCCGGCGTGCCACACCTTATTCTGTATACTTGATCAATTGTTGAGTGGTTATTTCTAAAACCGAATTGGTATTCGGAAACAAGCTGATTCCCTTCTACAATTGGAAGTAGGCGCATAAGTAATAATCTCACGAATATCTTAGAGATTATTGGTAATAACGATATTGGTCTGTAATACTTCTTTTCATTAAGAGTTTTCCCTGGTTTTGGGACCATACTGACTTCGGCCACTTTCCATTGACGTGGAACGTATGCAAGCCTTAATGTGGCATTAATCAGATGTTGGATTTTGGTGATCGCTTTTTTCGGCAATTCTTTAAAAATGGGTGCATTTATCAAGTCATATCCGGGAGCTTTTTTGTTTTTTGCTTTCTTATAGCGTCGAACAGTTCTGAAAATGTGACATCTTGAATTCGGTAGTTTTCAAAAGGTCTAATGACTATCACCGGGTTCATTCAACAACTCCTCAAAGTTTGAAAGTTTCCTCAAAGTGATCGGCAAACAGCTCTGCCATTTCTTTGTCTGTTTTAGCCCAACCTCCATTGTTTGTTCGAGTTGGTGCTGATTGTAACTTGGGTTTCTTAACACCTTTAATAGCCTTCTACAGAGAGTAAATCGTACTTTTTTCTGCTGCTAGACCTTCGAGAAAAGTAGAAATCTCATGGTTTTTTGAATCTCTGGTTGCATTTTTCAGTTTACTGGAGAGGTGATTAAAAATAGAAACATTTTGCTTGTTAGTAATTGAATTTCTGCTATTTTGCGGAGGGTTTTTCCAGGCAGCGTCTTGGACGACTTTAATAAATCTGTCGACTTCTTCTTCTAATTCAAACGTAGTTTGCAATGAGATTGCAAGTGTATTAGTCTCTTCGCAATCTGCACGAAACTTTTCCCAATTCGTTTGGTTATTAAAAATGAGGCACTTTCCTTCATTAGTAGGCTTCCGCTTACTGTCAACATGACTGGTGAGTGATCAGTAGGAAGATTATAGTTATCCTCGATATTGGTATAGTTTTTATTTAAACCCCTTGCGATAAAGAAGTCAAGTAGATCTGGAGTTTTGGCCACGTCCGTAGGCCAGTAAGTTGGTTTTCCGGTCTATAAAAAGTCAGCACTAGTTTCCATGTAAAAGTTGTCTCCCTCTGGTTAATATGCATCTTGATTCCCATATCGTAAGTTTTAAATTATTATCTTCAAAAAGATTTATGAATTCTGTTTACTTTCTATCTTGCATGTAGGAGGAAAATATGTAATATAATGTAGAGTTAGATTACATTTTTTATTTTCTTATAAATTCATTATAATTTTTCGATAAATATTTAAAAATAATACAACAAATAGAAGTTTCAAATGCTATGTTCGATTGAATATCCACACACTAGTGCGCAGACTGTTAAGCTTGGTCTTAGCAATACAGAAAGCCCAGCCGACTAGCATTCAATTAAATCAAAAAATCTTGGAAATTGGTAAGACTAATTATCAAAGGGGTACTCCAACCAGCCCACAGACGGACAATTAAAACCAACTCCAACATGGTAGGAAGGTACTCGAACAAAGTTTAATCGTACAATTTTCGATTGTTTAAATTCCTTTCTTCTCCCATCCCAATCATCTTACACAGTTGATCTGCTTAAACACTGCATGTATTAGGAGAAATTTATTTATTTCTATGCAGCATACGTCCACACTGCGAAATACAGGCCAGCTGTTTTGGCACTGAGTGAAACCCAAATAGGTTAAAAATTCTGAGCCTGTGGAATTCATCCTACATGGGTACAGTTTAGTGCCATTATTCTTTCCCTACCACGGTTTAGCCGTATACGTCAGGAATGATGTTGCTTACCAGCTTCTTCCACAATATGGTCAATGTTTAAACACAGACTTTTATTTCAAGTGGTTTAAATTCAACCTCCACACGCACATCATTCACACATGTTTTATTTATAGAAGTCCGAATCTGGACACTAACTCGACCTCTGACGAGTTCGATGCGCTGTCTGGATCCATCCAAAGAATTGTTTCTAAAATCTCCGCACACTGAAATCGTTATTACGGGTGATTTCAATGTTTATAATTCTACGTGGCTTCGCTATTCTGGCCAGACAACACCCGAAGAAGGTTTACCGAGATCTTCGCAGAACAACTGAAACACTTGACGCAGCTTGTTGATGAGCCAACAAGAATACCTGACATTGCAGGTCATTCCGCATACACCTCGGACATGTTTCTTACATCTCATCCTGACAAGTATAGCATCAATGTACTATCGCCTCTAGGAACGTCGGATCACTGTATCATTTCGGCAAATTTCTCGTGCTCCATCTTAAAAGTTAAAGAAAACATCCCAAAAAGAACCGTATGGCGTTACGAGAAAGCCAACTGGGAAGGTTTAAACAATTTCTTTAATAAATTTAATTGGTCACTATGCTTCCTCCGTAGTGACGTATATTGTAGTGCCGATATGATTACAAATATTATTCTACTTGGTATGAGAAAATTTATTCCAAATAGGCTAAAAACTATCAAACCAAAAGTTTGGTTGACTCAAACTGTAAAGAGGCTATCAGGGTGAGAGAAGTAAGTTTCCGATATTTTAAAGACAACCCTTCTGAGGAAAATCGGAAGAAGTTTAAACAAGCCAGAAAGACCTGCAATGCTCTTATTCAAAGAACAACATTTCTACACGAGCAAAATTTAAGGCAAAAAATATTAACATGTCCTAAAGGAAGTAAAAATGTTTGGTTCTTCGTAAAAAACATACATAACTCCACTTCGTCTTCGGTTCCGACGCTTGTCCATAATGACAATTCTGATTTGGTCAAGCGAAAGCTGATTTATTTGCAACATTGTTTGCAGCTAATTCAACGTTGCCTCAGTGTGATATGGCTCCTCCTGTATTTGATAACGTAAATGGTTTTATGGGACAAATCTTTTTTCGCGCTCGTTCAGTTGCAAGAGTTCTTAAAGATCTCGATATTCACAAATCCGCTGGCCCGGATAGTATTTCCCCTATAGTTCTGAAGAGGTGTGCTTCCACGCTGGCAAAACCACTGTGTAAGCTTTTCCATCTGTCGTATTCAACAGGCCTCTATCCAAGAGGATGGAAAACTGCATTTGTCCAGCCCATACCTAAAAAAGGCGTATCTTCATCTCCCTTTAACTACCGACAAATTGCACTTACATCCCTTTTTTCCAAAGTCATGGAAACGCTATCAAATTAAGAAATATCTTGAGACACGGAAACTTCTAAATGACCGGCAATACGGTTTTCATAGCAATAGGTCCACTGGTGATATGATGGTATATCTCACCGAACAGTAGAATCAATCTTTACACCGTTTTGGAGAAAGTAAGATTATTACACTTGATATTTCAAAAGCATTTGATAGAGTTTGGCATCAAGCTCTTTTGTCGAAAATGCGTGCATTTGGAATCGGCGAACATCTTAGTCGATGGATTAGAAATTACGTTCAATTCGCGTTGTTTTGGATGGCTTCCTGTCTGATAGTCACAAAATAAATGCTGGTGTGCCCCAAGGCTCCGTTCTGTCTCCGACACTCTTCCTTATTTTTATCAATGATCTCTTGTCTAAGACTTCTAATCCATTAAATTGTTTAGCTGCACATTCACTTCCCTGTTCTTCGGATGTGGAACTGCAACGGCAACGTATGATTATTTCATTAAATTCTGATCTGGCCAGCATTGTTCAATGGGGAAATATTAATCGTGTGGATTTAATGCTTCAAAAACTCAATGCTGCCTGCTGTCGTTAAAGCATAACCTACCCCCCATGCCACTATCCATGAGTGGTACTTGCATCGAGGAAACTGAACAGCTTTGCGTTCTAGGTATATGTATCACAAACCACCTTCTGTGGAATGAACACATATATGACATGGCCAAAAATGCTGCGAAATGTTAAGGTTTTCTTACACGATGCAAGAAATACTTTTCCCCGTTAGATCTGGCTACTGTTTATAAGGCGTATTCTACCAAAGCTTGAGTACAATTCTCATATTTGGGCAGATGCCCCTTTTACTCACTTGCGATTCCTACATAGAATCCAGAAAATGCTTTGAAAATGATAGGGAATAAGGATATAACAGAAACATTTGATTCACTAGAACATCGTCGAAATGTTTCCTGTCTCTCCTTATTCTATCGATTCTTCTATAAACAATGCTCCAGCGAAATAGCCAGTTGCATTCCTCCCCTTAAAAGTTTTACCCGTAATACTCGTACCGCTAGGAATGCTCATAAATTTACCCTTGAGCCTAATTTCGGACGAAAGAATCTGGATTGCTTTCCATATCAGTAAACATCTTCAACGAACCCCGAGAAGGGGATGATCTGGCTTAAATCCCCTTCAATATGGCTTTGGAGAAAGCAAGCCATGACTCTGGTATGTCAACAAGAAGGATACTGGCTTACGCAGACAACATCGACATTATCGATAGAAGCCAATAAGCTGTACAAGATTGCTTCATTAGGTCTAGCAGGCATCACAAAATCACATTAATGAAGGGAAAAAATAAACTAATCACAATTAAAAAAATGTAAACATAATTTCTGCGGCTCTTAAAACCTCTGATAAAATTTCAACTATTTGAGTATTGACAATGTGCATTGCTTTGAAAAAATGCTGCAATTCATCAACAAAAAACATGCTAACACACACAATCGCTGAATCTAAAGTCACAAGCACTTCAAATCAGCTCATAAGTCACCACAGAGAATTCCATTGGAACCGAAGCATCCATTCCTGCCCCAATATAAAACATAGGTACAGAACTTCGAAACAACATTGATGTGGGCACCCGGTCGTTTTGCACTTTAATAATATGTTACACCGTTGTTGCTCAGTCCATAAAGTGAACGTGAACTTCTTCCACCAAAAGGTGTAGAAGAGGCAGATTAAAATCACACGACTATAAATTTACACTTGCACCAGCCTCCAGAAACTCCTCCGATCTGAAGGCAAGAGACCCATCCATGAAGCATCTATGAGAAATTCCCGAATGCCAGGAATACTCTGCAATATATATATTCATCGGATTTTAAGGCAAGTGTCTTGCTTTTTGTATGTCCATCGGCATATTGCTATTTGAGGAATGTGATTTTAGGTGAAACATTGCTCATCGAAGAAGTGGAACTGCTGCGGCAGGAATTAAACACTTTCGGGTTCGCCCGCTTTTTCCACTACGATGATATAGGCTTTGGAAGAAGATGGGATGCTTTGGTGAAGGTGTGAAGTTCTTTAATTATAGACATCGACCGACTGGACTGTGGACTGTGTTGTTGGTAGTTCCTCTGGTGCTGGTGGTGATCAATGTGTCCAAGCTCCAAGGTGCCCAGGTGGAGTTTGTGCGTGTAAATGAGCAATGCGTGCTGTATTGGGATGTCCGAACGTAAGGGTACATGATGTTGTTTCTGGTTTTGTTTATTTCTTGATCTTTTGGCATGTTTTGATTAATCACTGGCGTGCTGCAAACATACTGAGTGAGAATTAATAGCTCCAAGTAATCAAAAACATCGATGCAACGTTTCGAATTCGATATCATGTTGAAGATTTGACAATTTCCTAGAAATAAATGTAACTAATAGCTAGTTTAGATATTTTGTTTATTTGTAAGCAGTTTATATTTATTTAATACTTTTCCATAAAGATGTGCTTACCTTATAAGCCTTATAGGGGCTGAAGCATTTTATATGACTTGCTACAGAAACTATTGTAATAAATTGATCACTTCGGTTGTTGATGTTTTTTTTTAAGGTACGCAAGGACTTGTTCGTTGATATCTGAGCCACATACAAAAAGGCACGACTGGGTCGCACGTACTTGCTCCTGTGTGCTAATCTTTTTTAGGTACAGGCGGCTTTTTGACAAAGATTTAATGTTAATGTTTTTTTGACGTGCAACTTCTTTAGAATCGTTGTGGTTTGAAGCTCGAACGAACATGCGTCACGATAAAGGGATAAACACATAAATATATAGGATTGTTAGCTTTTGCAGTTTTTTAGTGTATCGTCTTTCCACTTGTTGTTTACTGTTTATAATATAATTTGCTAATAGAAAGATATTAAGGACTTTTTTTAGTTTAATTTTCATTTTGATATGGAAAATATTGAACAACTGGCATAAAGATTCGTGGGAATCAGCAGCAGGGCAATAATGCTAGGTATAGGGGCCTATATAGGTACATAGGTCCCAATAACTATAATTTACTTTTTGAAATCAAATTAATTAAAATAGCTTCATTATGTTTGATGGATCGATAAACGTATGGTGTGGGTAGGTATTAATGAAATTTATTAAGGATATTAGGTACCCACCTATAAAAAGGTTGGAAGGGAGGTAGGTAATAATTTATCATAGGCTTCCTAATTTATTCTGTGTGCTTTTATGATGATGAAATGCTTTAAAATTCGTAGGTATGTATGTAGGTTGTCACCTTCTTTTATTTGACTAATGTCTAAGGCTTAGCCCAGCAATATGAAATAAAATTTTGGGGAAAATATTAAACAAATACAATTTTTATGAAATCAAAAAAACACAATTCATAACGTTTTTTGGCAAAAATGTTTTAAGCCATCTTATTTCTTTTGCTGTATTTTATGAATTTTTCATTTCAAAATCGTTCAACCAGTTTTTTCAAAACAATGTTTTTTTTTTTGAAAAACTTTTCGAAAACATTTTAAATTTTTTTTTGAGTATGTCAATTTAAAGAAATCTATATTTTATACTAGGAGAAAAAAATTTAAAAAATCTATAGATCCGTTTTCAAAATATTCAAAAAACAAAATATTTTTTTTTAATATTAAAAAATAAAAAAAATGATTTTGAAAATTTTAATAAACAATATTTTTAAAATCATAAAACACTATACCCTTTGAAAATTTCATCGAAATCCGTATTAGTTAACGAGAAAGTCTGATTTTAAAAAACCGGTCACATGGGAGGTACCGTTATAAAACTTTTTTCTGAAAAATCCATTAATACTAGAAGATAGATTTTGGATAGAAAACACCATTCAGAAAGTTTTATCAAAATCGTAGGACCCTATAAATCGCAATTAAAAATGGGCACGATTGGGTCGGACGTATTTGCTCTTATGTGCATAATCCCACACACACACGGTCTGAAACTATAAAAAATGCCAAAACTACAACAATTAACGGTTTCTAGTACAAATGGGGTACGCTATATATATTATAAATATTATTAAATTTATGAAAAAAGTATTTCGAAAATTGTAGGACGGATTGCTTTTGTTTTTAGTTTTTTTGAATAACATTTTGTTTTTTTTTGTTTGACATTTATGCGGTGTGCAGTTTTTAAGAGTTTAATAATATACAGCTGATGATTTTAATTTAAAATATTTTTTGAAATAGTTTAAAAAATTTTGAATTTTCAAAAAAAAAAATCTAAAATTAATTTTAAATACAAAATTTAAATTATTCAAAGTATTGGTATGCAGAATCGATTTGGCTACTTAGATCTTTACAAATATAAAATTTTATTGAAATCCGTTACCGAGAACGTTATATAAAAGGTACCGTCGATAGACTTTTCCCGTTAATTTGGATTTAATAAAATTATAAAAAATTCAAAAATTTTCATCAAAATCGTTGGAGCCGTTTTCGCTGTAGATCAATAAACATACAGACGGACGGAAAGACTGACAGACAGACAGAATCCTGATCGCAAAGGCCGATTTGATACCAAAGCTTTGGGCCCGAGTAGAGGTTGACGATTCATCAACATGTTGGGAATTTGGGTTCGTGTGACTCCATCAGATGATACCCAGGTGGCTTTAAACAGGCGGTGCAGGAACATAAGTATCCGGGATATTGTTTCCAAAACGTAAAACTGGGACTTATGTCCTTGAAACCGGTTTTACTTGTAAATATTAATTTTATCGTACAACTTATTGAAATAATTAGCCATATGTTACGTATAACAATATATATATGATCTACTCATTCGACTTCTACTCTAGCAAGAATACCTTCAAAACTTCATCCCACCGTCTTAATATACCTTAATTCTCTTAACCTTAACCCATAATTTAATTCTTAGATTTGAATGTTAGTTTTTAAAAGTCTGTTTGTATTAAGAAAATAATTAAATAAATAAATTTTCTTAAGGATCAAACAATGTTTATTTATCGACAATCCAATGCAAAATGATTTTTTTATGAAAGAAAGTATAACTGCAATTTATGAAAAATGATAATATATCGACAAGTCAAACGATTAAGGTGTCATCACACTGAGAAAGGAAAGTTTTCTGAAGGGGAACTTTCACAGTGTGATGACATTAAAAGTACTTTCCTGAAAATGTTTTCTGAAAGCGATTTACATTCAACGCTTTTCGCTTTCAGAAAATGTTTGTGAAAGTGTTTTGCTTTCTTGAAAGCCAACGTATGTTTTCATCCTTAGTAGGCCCTCATGTCCTCTAGAAGTCGAACGTAAGCCGTGTGCGTAGAATAAGGGCGACCCAAAACAAACTTGTCAAAAATGCGGCACTTAAAGACAACACTAGCGAAAAGCTTGGAGATTTACGCATAACTATTTGCAAAACTAAATAAATAGGTAAGCTAAGAGTATAAGTGAAGCATTGAACCAACTGAAGTTCGAGTTCTTAAACGCAGTGCTTTTTATAGCCGGGGTAGTAAGAACTTGCGGCAAATATATTATTCTTATACAGGGTGGGCCAAATACAAGTTTCTTTTTAAAAATGTAATAAAATCAACAAAATTAAATTTTGTCGATTTATTATGGCCTTATTAGTAAGAGCAGACATTCTTATTAATTATGGAATACAACGTTGTTCAAGTGGCTACCTCGGCTGGTTTCGCTGTAGCGCATTCTGTCACTCCAATTTTCCAAGACGTTGTTGATGGTTTCGGGCTGTAGCTCACGGTTTACTTGGATGATATTGGCCTTAAGTGCTTGATTCGTTTTCGGATAATTGGCATAACATCGGTCCTTCACGGTTCCCCACAAAAAAAAGTCCGAGGCGGCCAATTGACATCACGAAGACAGCTTCTAACACCATTTGAGAATTTGGTACTCAAAAGATCTATTGTTGCATGGGCTTTGTGGCATGGCACATCATTCTGCATGAACCATAGGTCGTCGTCCAAATCCATGTATTTAATAAATTGCACGACTGGATCGCACCTGTTTTCAAAATATTGATTTTTCAAAACAAAAAATTTTTTAATTTTTAAAAATACAAAAAAAAAGTTTTCGAAAAAAAGTTAAGCAATCAGAGCAATCACGTTCTGTCGTCATGAACATAATACAAACAAATAAAAACAAAAAAACCTGTCAACTAGATTATAATACTTGAAAAGAAAGTTTTCCGTTCGGAAGGGGAAACAAAGAAACATTTCAGAAATGTTTCGCGAAGCGTCCAGACCTAAATAAACATTTCAGAAACATTTAGAAAACATTTCAGAAACAAACAAACATTTCTAAAATGTTCTTTAAATGTTCTGAAATTAAAAAAAAACATTAATAACGCGACAGCTCCTTAAGGAGCCAAGGCCTGTTGACGTATACTCTCAACCATTCCTGTGTGTGTGTTGTTAATCCGCAAGAATGGAAGGGGCCTACAATTTATCGCCGAGTCCGAACGGGTACATGAGATGCACTTTTTCGAGACAAATTTTTACTCTTGGAGATTTTGTCAGTTCCTCGCAAGAGGCTAAGCTCTTCGTTGGCTGCAAGAATAATTCATTAAATGTAGCTGCAGACACACAATCGAATTTGACGGAAACAATTCTACGATCTCAATCTAATGATATATGTACATACGTTAATTCACCGATTGTCCACTAACTTATTTAACACCTACTTGTAACAAAACCTTATAAGGACTCAATGTTACATATGTTCTCCGAATGCACCGAATAAATTAACATGAATTAGTGATTAAAACACATTTGTTACACTTCTAAAACCAGTTCTAATGATAATGTTCATTGTTAGTTAACCTTTATATCTAAATTCGATTTTAATTTTAATTAAACAACAAACAAAAGAGAAAACTTACTTATAAAAATAATGAAAAACGTCAAATCGTACGTGTATTTATGTTTTGCGAAATTACACTAGAGGCCGCTGAAAGCAATTTGCACATAGCCAAGTTTATTTTAATTTTTTTATAGAATAGGATAGAATATTTGACATAAAAAGATTTTATTCACAATAGATCATTTCTGTCATGATTTATAAGACTTGTATAAAACATTTCTGTGTATCTGAAATACGTAAATGCAAACTTTGCAAAGAAATATAATTACACGTTCGTCTTATACGAAAGAAAAATGTATTATTAACGTAACTGTAGTAAGATATACTAAGTAATTCTAATGTTTATTACAGCAATTAAAGGCAATTGAAAATTATTTGTTGTGTGCCTTTAATTTGCTTAACCCATATCAATTTTTGTATATAATTAACGCGCGCACAAGGGACTATTTGTTTCCCTTTTAATGTAACACACTGCGCGGGCATTAGGAAGATAGGGAGAAGGTGTCGATTAACATTGGTTTTGAATGCTTGCAAATTGAAATGGCAAGGGAAAATCTCGTCGGGTAAACCATTCCAAAGTCGTGTTGTGATATGGGAAATAGGGGCCCCAAAAGCCAAGTGTCTAGGGGCCCAGGCCTTGTAAGTCCAGCCCTGCCCGTGGGTGAACGAATTCAAAGGCGAACTTGCTTTTGCTGGCCATACTTTTAGAAATTTTTTTTCGTTACAGAGTTTTTATAATTTTTGTTGTATGTAAATAAAATTTAATTTTTTGAATTAAACCTCTGGCGTTTTCCTAACGAAGAAGTTGGAAATAACTGAGGCACTCTCTCAACACCCATGGTGTTAAATCCACCATCGATATTTGAATTGCATGGTATTTGACATTTGAGTATATATGTGTATGTTTAATGTCCTTTACTTTTTGAGTTACCGAACTAAATAGGGAAAGAGTGCTTTCGAAAGTTTAAAAGCGGATGTTATATCAAATGTTGAAGATTCCTGCCCGGAATTTTCACAATAAAAAAAACTACAAAACCAAAAACCTTTTCCAAAGATATTCCCATTTTATTCCTTCAGGAAAGGAAATGAGTACCTTTCCGCAATCGTGATAAGTATTATTTATTTACTATCCTGCTCACGGTAAAACACCTACAAAACAAAAACAACCACTATTAATAAATTTGAATAATTCGCGACCTTTTTCGTAAAAAACAAAAGACAAAAAGGACCACAACAACAAAAATTGTATACAAAAAATCTGGCAATAAATAGGATAAAATAGGAAAAGAGTTGAGTTGTGGTATTGTGGACTATGAGCTGTATATACATACTAAGTTATACAGAATGATGGTTATGGTGCTTTGGAATTGTCCTGGGGGAAATGGCGACCATCTCCGCACCAACAACCACACATAAGGAAAAAGTAATACTTTTGCGCATAAATAACCACCATAAATCGAGAATGGCTAAAAATTCTGTATTTATAGCCGAATGATAAAAATAAGATTTATTAACTTTGAACGGCCGTCGCCGTCGCCCTACTGGGAGGGCAGGGATGCATACATGTGGTGGTTTATTTTTGCCTTTTTGTCCTGACCAAAAGGACCTTTTCATTGCAAACCTTCGAATCCGAAAAAACGAGAAAGAACGCAAAGAAAATCAAATATGGAAAAAAGAAAACGAATTAGCACGATTTTCGTTTTCTTTTTAAAATGAATGGAAATTGTCTTGTTTAATGCCTGGGAAATTTATAACATTCCCGGATAAATGGGACTTCTCTCATATGCAAAGTGTACACCAAGGGCAGGCAAGACAATGATTAGGGAGCGCAGTTTATATGGTAATTTTCTCTCACAGGTGCTTACACTGTCAACCGATTTGAATTCATTGCAGAAAATTGTTAGAAATGGGATATGGTTTAGGATTTCGATTGCAGTAAGGTTCCTGGATTGGATTATGGTTCCGGCGCGTCATCATCGCCCTTCTCTTGACTTGAAGTTAAATCGATTTGTGAGTCCTAACGCGGTTTTCCGGCGTATGTTTCCGGTTGCGGGATGATATCCTTTTATGTGTAAGAGTAATTCATATCTTTTAATATAAAAAGTATCATATTTCTCTTGATAGGTCTTTCTAGAATTATGAAGTAAGAATCGGTTGTAAGTGACACATCTCAAACACTCGGGGCACGTGGCTACAAGATACCTAATTTCGTGCATTGTTCGTTTTAAATGTCTGGATTTATAGCCTGTTAGCTTTACCTTGAACATTTTTTTCGAATCTTTTAATTTTTAATTTGCAAAGGAAGAGATTAACAGCTTCATTGATAACCCTTTGGAGAAAAATCAGAGTTTAATTTTAAAGGCCAAATTTCATCATTTAAGCCTTATTAACGCAAATGCCATTACAGGAGAGAAATTACGTTTATGAAATTTCCGAAGCTACCAACCAAAGTCTCTACGAACTTCTTGCCAAAATGTACGAGCAGTGCACAAACATGACAATAAATTTTTTTTGGTGGATTTTAACGCAAAAATTGGGAGGAAGAACATCTTTGCAACAGCAATCCAGGAAGCACAACTTACAAAAAACCAACTCCGGAAATGGGATCAAGCTAATCGATCGATTGCAGCGGGAAAAATATTGTCTTAAGCAGCACGGTCGTCTTAACATATACCAGGGCATATTGAGGTCATATATTGCGACTGACGGAAGACATTATCCTGTAGTATTCTAGTCCGTACTTTTCGAGGAGAAAACATCGACTATATTGTTGGTGCCAATTGTGTTCGGATATCTATGGAGGATATTAGGCGATCAGCAACCACGCAGAGGAAATACAGTGTTGGATGATTTAAATCGGAAGCGACTGTGAAATTAAAAACATGAACCCCGAAGACCAATGGCAAGAATATCTACAAGCCATTACAAGCGCAGCGTCATAGGCGCTGAGCTTCTCACAACCACCTCTGAAAAACCCCTGGCTCGACTCTCCGAATATTATCAGGTAAACAAGGCTAAAGAACTAGAGCATCTTATAATCTCTACGGATGGAAACACTGCAATCGATGTTAACCATCTGAAGAGACTACATAAACCAGTTGTTGAATGGCGATGACGTCCAATATCCTGCCAATGATCATTCTGGACCAGTCAACCTAGATGATGACCCAGAGCTACACCCGCCCGACCAAAATGAGATCAAAGAAGCCATTGCCAGACTAAAAAGAACAAAGCAGCTCGTGCCGATTGGCTAAAAGCGGAACTTCTTAGACACGCTGGAGATGACCTGGTCAGGTGCATATACCAACTTATCTGCATCTGAGAATTACTACTCTGCACCAACTATCAGGATGACGATAAAGATTGCTCGCTGCTCCGTCAAAATTGGCAGAGATACTACTAAGACTTTCGACACCACCAGAACGTTAAGACAAGGTGACGCACTGACGTGCAGCAAATTCAACATTGTGCTTAAAAGGATAGTACGTAACAGTGCCATGAAATAACGCGCAAGCAGGAGGGTTGCATTGGAGGGGGCTGTATGACCCCACACTTATATTCTTCTTTTTAAACGACGTAAACTAAAAAAATCGTTGCATTTTTGGGGTGATTTTTCATTTTTTTAAGTCTTTATCTGATTGTCTTTTTAAATTAGCAAAGACCAAACCTGTTAGTTGTGAAGTGAAATAACGAAGAATTTCGGAATTCGGCGTTATATCACGCCACCCAGGCCAGCACATCAGGCACTATCTCTAAAAATTCAACAAAGTTACATACTTGCATGGGTTTGCTGACGACATTGATGTGATTGGAACCGGTGCTTTCACTTCCATGGAATCAGCAGTTAGCATAAAGGGACTGGTTATAAACGAGGACAAAACGAAGTATATGCTTTCCTCAACAAAAGTCAAATTCCACCACTGACTTGGTTAGAGTGACGATTGATGGGTATAACTTCGCGGTAGTCAGTAAATTTATATACCCGGACTCTGCTGTGAACACAGGCAACGCAGAAATCAAGCGTAGAATTACTCTTGCTAATCGCTGTTACATTGGGCTGAGTAAGCAATTTAGCGATTTATGGTTCTATTTAAGATCTAGTTACAAACGAGTGGCGAAAAAGATACAACAACGAGTTGTTAGTGCGTTAAAGCAACATAAGCCTAGCCAAAAAAATCCATACCTTGCGGCTGAGATGGCTCTTCGCCGCCGCCCCCTACCTAGGGGAGTCAGAAGCCAAGGTAGACCTCATTTCAGATGGAACGGCCAGGTAGAAGTAGACCTCCGACAGCAAAACTGAAAATGTCAGACTAGAAATCGAGCTAGCTGTAGGGGCATATTGAAGGCCCAGGAGCTATGTAGTGCGAGGAAAAGTAAAAGAAAGAATATAAGAAGAGGCCCGGACCGAATCCTGGTTGTTGCACAGATGATGATGATGTCGAAGACAAAGAAAAAAAGTTGTTTTCCAAATTCCTCAACCACATTATTCAACAGTGGAATGCTTTGTCTAAGTCGTGTTTTTTTCTTTCCAAACTTTTATTCAGAACTCAAAATTGAATGGGAATCGACATTTTTTTACCCACATCTCCTTTTCAACCGACCACTTTCTATATTCTCAAACGTCTTGTACGGGTGAATCATCCAAATAAAAAACGTTTTTCAATACTTGCAATGTGAAACAGTCCTTGTGAATAATAGAATATGACAAATCCTTCAATAATTGTATTAAGTGTTACATCGGTATATGTGACATACACATACACACCTAAATCCGAACTTAGAAATCACAAGTTATTTCAATTTCAATTTCAAAGCCTCATCCACATGCCGTTAATTAATTTTAGCAACTCCGAGTGACAATCAGCAGTCTTCCTGTAAATTTAATTCGCAAAGTCTAATCAAACCTTCGGTTTTCCACTAAACACCATCGATTAATCAAGATTTCAATTTCTGATACGATATTGTAATTACGAGTATCTATCAAAATCTCCTTGACTTGTGGTGACATTCATTCGAAAATACTTTTCACCAGAAATGATTTACATAGAACTGCATGAATTCAATCGAGAAACCCACCCCAACTGTATAGCTGCTCTAGAATGCATCACTACCATGTGCCATGCACAATTAAGTTCAACAAACGTTTCCACCACCATAATTGGACCGCACACGGATATTCCCGAGAATCCCCAACAGCCTATAACTAATTAGCAAAATACTGTCAACACCGCGAATTGGGGTCTCCCAACCCCAATTCCACTCTAAAATTGTGTAATTATTTCGTTGCATAGAGAAGCGAACGAGTTGCCAGACATCCACACCGACGATTCTGCCACATCAGGAATCCGAACAACGATGTGCACGTAAAAGTCTCTCCACCTTAATGACGCATCCCTATGCCAAGAAGTAATCCCGGGCAAAGGGAATCCAGATAGGGCGAGTTGAGTACACCGCACTGCAAGGTGTAAAACAAAGAAATTATTCGCGCCCTCTTTTGCTAAGCATATGAAACCACTTGCCAAATTTAATGAGCCCCGAAAATAATCGATTAGCCAAACCGTCGAACCGCAAGGATATCCTCCGCATTGAAGCAGAAGGAGGTGATGCACAAGATACGAAACCCAGATATGTAGGTATGTTGAGTGCAATGTGGCTCATATGGTTTGGTCGTGGTAGTTTGGCTCTTCGTCGCACAAAATTTGCTTGGAGTGCACGTTTGCAAACATATCCCGCATTCGAGAGAATGAATCCCCCCCACAAAAAAAAAAACACTCCGATTCGCTGGTATTGAATTTTAATTAAAAGATGTTTTCCTGGCAGATAAATCTAGAGCGCGATTCTTCAGGACAACGACTTTGTTTGGCTCCAGAGTTTGGGGAAGATTTCTTTTATTTTCCAAAGAAAAGGAGCAATCGGTTAATGGTTTGTGAGTGTGTTAAGCTTATGCTTCACAGGAATACGGAACATAAGGAGACTGCTCGCTCACCTGTTTCCATTTGGAGCATAAGCATGGAAACTTGGCGGCGACGAGAAAAAAAATCTTGTGAATCAGTCAAGGAGTATTATATCGATAAACGCCCAGCACCGAAGGCAAATCGTTAACATACGAATTATTAATCCGTGATCAACGAGCTTGAAACTTGAGGGACGATTCTGTAACAACACACAAGACAATAAAGTTATGGAGTCCTTGCGATCGACCAGTAATGAATATTCTTAAAGGTTTTCCTGTGCAGAGTTTTATCTTCGCAAGCGCCCGGTTCTTGAGACGCCCCTTAATCAGGAGGAATAACATTTTTGATCCATTCACGTTTTAAAAGTATCTTCTATCGATTGATCGTGTTCAAAATCCTTTTTCGATTATTCGGGGCTTTGTTGTATTTACCTACTTTTGAGTTTTAGTATTCTATAGATGCGTAGAACACCTCCGGCATCAGCTGGAATTTTAATTATAAGTTACTGATGAATACTCATGAGGTATTTGGTTTTGGGATATTTGCCAAAAAGGTCAACAAAGGTTATAAGATTTTTTTTATAATTAATGTTAAATATTAGACAAAAAGTTAAGATATATTCTTTTTTTTCATTAGGTATTCACGTAGCGATATCTTTCTTTTAACTTCATTTGAATCCATTTTCCATTTTTACTTGCGATTATAGGGACTATAAGGCAAGTTTAGGATTCGTGAATATTAAAAAAAATTGAGATAACTATCAAACATGACATTACGATCATAGAGAAGTCTAAAAATGTGATCGAGAAAAAATGTCTGTCTGTCTGTCTGTATGTCTACCTGCCTGTCTGTCTGTCTGTCAGTATGTATAGCAGCCTAAACGGTTTATGTGATTATCTTCAAACTTGGTGTGTGTGATTCTTTTGGCATTCCCCAGAATGGAAATTGAAATTCTATTTTTAGCCCTAAGAATAACGGTACCTGCCATATGACCGTGTAGGAAAATCTTATTTTTCTCGAAAACGGCTCCAACGATTTTAATCAAAATTTTTGAAAATTTTTTTGTTGGTATTAGCTATCATTCGATTAGTACCACACATACGGAAAAAGTCTATTAACGGGACCTTTCATATAACGGTTTTTTTAAATTTTTGGCTTTCTCGGTTACGGCTGTTTGGATTTCTGTCAAATTTTATATTTGAGAAGACCTAGGTAGCCGAATTAATTCTGCATATCAAAATTTTGAATAACTTTTTTTTTCTAATTAAAATTAATTTTTGAATTTTTTTTTCAAAAATCAATATTTTGAAAACTTTAAAAAAAATTATTTTAAATTTTGTAATCACATTTATTTTAATAAATTCTAAAAAACTGCATATCAAAATTTAAAAAATAATTTTTTTTCAAAAGACTAAAAATAAAAAACAGGATTTTATCAAAACCGGTCCTACAATTTTCGAAATACATTTTCCATAAATTCCTTGTTATTTAAGACGTGTGATGGGTTACTTTATTTTTACTAAAAACCGTTTAGTATTGTGGTTTTTAATACTTTTTATAAGTTCAAACTGTGTTATTTTCAATGCAAATGTTACTTGAATCTGCCAAAGATCTTGCTTTCCAATGTATTTAGGCACATAAGAGCAAGTACGTGCGACCCAGCCGTGCCTATTTTTTTTGACAACTTAAATCGAAAACAGATGTGATATGTAATGTGCGATGTGTAGACAGATGCCTGAGCCTCTGCTAAATGTTCTTGCATTGATAATGAGCTTTAAGCATCATGCTTATAATCACATGTGAGTTATTGTCTGCGAAGTAGTCCGTATATTTTAGATTAAAGTATTTGTCATGGATCAGTTGAGATCTGTTCCAACCAGTGCTTTTCTGCAAAATTTATGCAGGCTATATTGTGCAATAGAATCCAATCAGACTTCGTGGACCAACTAAAATCCAATCCAATTTCATCGAAAAGATTTGACCATCAATTGGCCCGATAAATCTGTTTCCTCGCAATTATATCCGACAGTTTCCGGGGTAGTCTGTTTTTAGGAAGGTATTTTATGATGGATGTAGTTAAAATGCAGTTGAATAGTTGTTATGAAGGCTCATGCATATGTCATTTTTCTGAGTGCAGAATACTTTTGTTTTTAATGAAAGTTTTATGGTAGTTTTTATCCGAAAACAATTTTTTTTTAAATTTTTATAATAAACCGTTTTTAAGAAAACCGAAATTAATTAAAACTCAAAAAAAAAATTTAAGAGTTTTCCCGGAAAAAAACTAAGTTTGCGATAAAAATTGAAAACTAAGTGTATCGAGGAAAAAAAATATTGAAAATCGTTTGACCAGTTTTTTTAAAAAGTCGTTTTTTTAACTTTTCGAAAAAATATTTAAATTTTTTTTTTAGTATGTCATTATAAGGAAATCTGTAGTTTTCATTTGGGAAAATTAATTATAAAAAATTCAATCAACCCGCTTTCAAAATATTTCGAAAACCAATTTTTTTTAGAAAATTTTAAAAAATTGAAAAAAAAAATTCAAAATTCTGAATAGCAATATTTATTGAATTATAAATGACTTCGTGTGCAAAATTTATTGAAATCGGGGTAATGGCTTACGATAAAACAAAATCCCGAGCCACTTTTTCGACTTCTCTATCATCGTAATGTCGTGTTTGATTGTTGGAATTATTTTTTTGCTCAAATCCATAACTTGCATTGAGTACCTATAACTGCAAGTAAAAATTTAAACGAAAATAATTGAATGAAAATTAAACCTAGGTTGGTTACATACATAGGTACATCTTTTTGAAAATCCACTTTGGTTGAAATCGGCTAACCGCAAAAATTTTGTAGATCGTACGATTCTCGAGAACGGTGGCTTGTAGGAAAAAAAAAGTAATAAAAAGATTTTTGTAGAGAATTGCACGATCTACAAATTTTCTCTCAATTTTTTTTCCAAAAGCTCCCACCGTTTTAGAGAAAAATCATACATCTTGTAATATTGATTACATTTATTTTTTTTTTTAATACGTCGAAATAAATATTTTTTTTTTCATTTTTAAATTCGTTCTTATCATGTTTGTACTTTTAAACATAGGTACCCATTGAATCTATGATTCTCCCTCTCTTTGCATGGTGAATTCATCTAAACTTTCAGCCTAAAAATGGAATGACATCCGAGATCTGGTATCTTTATATTGATTGTCTTTGGCTTGTCTTACCATGGAAAGATTTTTCTTCAGATAAGAAAGGAAAACGCTTTCGAATGAATATCATTGAATGTCGATGTCGATTTTTCAATATTTAAAAATGTCCAACGACTTTCTTTGAGGTACAGCTCTTAGAAGACCAACGCGTATTACCAATAAGGTTCAGCTTCAACTGTGGATTTTAAGGAAATTAATAAGTAATTTTTTTATATACAACGTTTTTATATAAGAAGCAACGAAGATTTATTAATAATTGGCGCGTCAGCTCCTTAAGGAGCCAAGGCCTAGTGACTTATACTCTCAACCATTCCTGTGTGTGTTGATAATCTGCAAGAATGGAAGGGACCTACAATTTACTGCCGAGTCCGAACGGCTACATGAGATGCACTTTTTCAAGACAAATTTTACTCTTGGAGGTTTCGTCAGTTCCTCGCAAGAGGCAATACCCCGAGAGACTCGAACCCAGGCTCTTCGCTTAGCAGTCCGACACACTAACCACTAAGCTACGGGGCACTACAAAAATTTGAGATTACCAATTTTAATTTTATTTTTCTGCAAAATTATTATGGCTATTGAAAAGCGTTTCATACAACATAAAGATTTTTATGGAAACGGTGAATGTTTGTGAATGTTTATAAAAATTGCCGAAAATGGACAGCTTTCGGAAGATGTAGTGGAAACGCATCAAACAAATTCAAAAGGCCTGTGTTTCTGTGAAATCTTAAGCGTCAGAGAAAAATAATTTAACTTAAACGAACATTTCGTCTTAAACGAGCACTGTGAAAAAGAAAAATTGTTAAATACGGAAGCTTAAACCCCCAGGGGGTTAAACATGCAGGTTTTTAAGAAAAAATTATTGAAATCGTGCCAAACACTCACTTTAAAATGAAACGAGAAGAATTCAATATTAAATAACAAGAATTAAACTGGCTTAATGGAAAATACTCCGATCTAAGTACTTATTACAAACTGCTTATCTACAAGCAACTAATTAAGCCGGTATGGATGTACGAAATATAGCTTTGGGGTTGTATATATATATTAATCTTTTAATATTAAGCGTTTGGACGGAGCTTAAAAATTGATTTTAACCCAACATCGTGTCAAACGCCAAAAAAAATTATCAGAAACTGTTTTTCCTATCGGATTAAAACCTGAACAAAGGTCACTCCACATAATTTCTAAGCTCGTACTCGTTGGTAGCCAATAGCACATTGGCTGACTTTCATTCGTCGACAAGCCTTAGCCTAAGGACCCTTATTAAAAAATAAATATAACCATTTTAAACTTCATAAGCACGCAGATTCTTGGACTCTTCAAATGAACTGCCAACCACTTTTGTTCATCGATAACAATCATAAGAAAGTTAATTTTCACATTAGCACTTAACAGCCTTTCAAAGAACGGCCTTTTACGGTCTTTTCCTTCAAACCTGTGGGTGTAAACTACACCTAAAAACTTTTTAATAATAGGCATTTGATCTTATTATACTTATGCCCCAGTAATAAGGCAGCTTGTTAGTGTTAAAGCGTCCTTGTGCAATCAACCATTCTTTGTAAGACGAAACAGCAACCACAAACTCCACCAACCTAATATGGATCAACTTACCGTCTTTCGTGGGCTATATAATCGGCCAATCGGGCCTTCTCCCATTTATTGCCTCGCTAATGTGTGTATTAAAAGTTCCTGGGCATTTCTTTAGCTATTCAATGGTTTAATGGTGCAGTGTTGCAAAATTCCAGTAAGCTAGGATTTTCCAGGGCTGTATTTGTATGGAATCTTTATGTGGGCGCAATTGGTATTTGCAACATTTGCAGAAACTTGACGAGGAACAATCTTTTTTATGTAATTTTATTATTTGTTTTATTTTTTCCCGGAAGAAGTTCATGATCAGAAATTAAGGAATAAATCTTAATATTATGAATTAATTATCTGTTTTTTATTTATTTACTTGCAATAGTCATGTTTCCCTCAATATTTTTCATTAACTTTCTAACTTCTCTGATATGTGTGGGGTTGGTTTTTCTCGAATTCCTTAGGACGCCTTGTCATGATTGCTGGCGCTTTGGAGCCTCATACAATAAGATATGTTCTTAATGCCATGTGTAAATATTATGTGTAAATATTATATTAGATATTGTTATGGTTTCTGAATCTTGGCTCAATTCTAATGTTCAATCGAACTTTGTCGCTATTCCAGGCTTTTATTGCATAGCAATGATCGTAGGGACAGTGTTGGAGGTGGTGTTTGTATGTATGTCAGAAGCAATTTACTTACCAAAAACGTATATTCGTCTTCACTGTCCCCAATTGAGTTTTTGGTGTCGAAGTTAAGCACGAGGTTGAAAAGTATCTGTTGGTGACAGTGTATTGCCCTCCGCGTATTTTCAAGGAAGAGAATTTGAAAGAATTAGAAGAGACCCTAACCGGTTTAAGTAGGTTCTATAACAGATTTTAATGTGAATATTTTGGAAAACAATAGCTCTATTAAGTTATTTCCATATTTTTGTCACAAAGTTGGCCTGTAAGTGGTTAACAACAGATGGCCAACCTGCCATCAATCAGCCAGTAATCCATCGGTAATTGACATATTTCTAACTAACTCAGCTAACCAAGTAACTGCGAATGACCAACTGAGACTTCCATCAGATTTTAATCGTGATCTTATCTATTGATCATTAAAGTTTAAATTACGTATTAATTCTATAAAAACATTAAATTATAAAGCGATAAGTCGATCTGATTTATTCAATTTGACACAAAATTTATCTGCCTTTTGCCGAAAGTTTCCATCTTAACAAATGTTACAAATGAACTTTACGAAGCATAATATGTTCCTGTTGTAACAAAAATTGTGAAACCTTGTAGTTGCCCATGGTTCACTCAGCAAATCAAAGTGTTTATTAATGAAAGAGAACATTTTTACAAATGTTTTAAAAGAAACCCGTCGGAGTTTAATCGACGTCAGTTTGTATTCGCTCGTAATAGAGTAACTAATTTGATCTGTAGTACAAAACGTTCCTTTTTTATAAAACGACTTGATCCCCAGCTTAATCCAAATATCCAAATGGAAAAATCTGAAAAATGTTAAAGTGAAAGACCTAAATGCCCTTTTGATCCCGCTGAAATGGCCACGGTTCTTGTACCTAACACGTGTAGCACTTTTTCGTTCAATTTTAATGTAAGTTATTCTACTCTTATTAACGAACGTGATGTTGTGATGGCAATTCGCTCGGTCAAATATAATACGATTGGTCCAGATGAAATGAATTTAACTCTTAGTTTGTTAAATTAATTCTTCCAGTTCTTCTGCCTTTACTGGTGCACATTTTTAACTACTGTATTTACAGCGGCCAATTCCCTAGAAAATGGAAGAATGCCAAAGTAGTTCCTGTCCCCAAAAACTCAAAACCAACCAGTCTATCTGAGTTTAGGCCGATCAGTTTGCTATCGTTCTTTTCCAAAGTTTTCGAAAACATACTGGCAGAGCAGATTCAAGAAAATTAGGACATGCACAATAAGTTGTCCGTATGGCAATCAGGATTTAGGAAAAAGCATAGCGGTGAAACGATCACTTAATACTTTTGGAAAAGCTTAAATCTGTATTTCAATTTTCGCCTTCAGCCCTTGAACTTATTTCAAACTATTTGAGAAATCGGTTATTAACGAGGGAAACCGATAATGGTGTATCTAGGTTATTACTTGTCAACAAAGGTGTTCCCCAAGGATCTGTTTTGGGACCGCTACTATTTTGTGCTTATATAAATAATTTACCAGATGTAATTTCCAGTAGTAATGTACATATCTACGCAGATGATGTTACTTTATATCTGACCGGTAAACCTGGTTTGCTCGAAGATTGCATTGCTAGAGTCAATGAAGATTTATCTCTAGTTGTTTCTTGGGCTGAGTCAAACAAAATTTTCCAAAAAAATTCGGTAAACCCAAATAAATCATTTGGTATTGTTTGTTCAAGACGAAATATATCTTTGGAGGAGTTTCCTATACTTGAGTTAAATGGAATTACTTTGCCTTACGTTGAAAAAGTTAAATAACTGGGTTTTTAAATAAATTGTAAAATGATTTGTTGTGATGCTACATCAGAAACTATTAGAAGAGTGGATTGCGTTTTTAAGAACCGCATCTAAATTATTGACTCTGAATATGAAATCACACTTGGTAAAATCTTTCTTGCTGCCTTTTTTTCCTATAATTGTTTAGTTTATCTTTGCTTAGACTATAAATGTAAGCGTAAGTTAAATGTGGCGTTCAATGACTGTTTGCGTTATATTCATGGTCTACCAAGACATGTAAGTGTCTCACGTTTTAAAACTTCCCCTTTTGGAATGAGTTTTAATGCGTTCTACGAGGACAGATCGCTCCTGAAACTTCATGACACAATCCATAATTGTTGTCCCGAGTATTTGCGCGCACATCTTCATTCTCTACGATCTCCTAGAGGACTTAAATTAGTACAACAACGTTTTACACATAGTATTGTAGAGCATTCTTATTTTATTAACGCAATTAGATTGTGGGATAATCTTCCACATCAATTGCAAAGAATTATTTCGTCGGCGGGTTTTCTTTATTAATTTTATAATCTATAAAATAAATAAATAAATTTATTGGCGCGACAGCTCCTTAAGGAGCCAAGGCCTAGTGACTTGTGACTAGTGTTGTTACTCTGCAAGAATGGAAGGGACCTACAGTTTACCGCCGAGTCCGAACGGCTACATGAGATGCACTTTTTCGAGACAAATTTTACTCTTGGAGGTTTTGTCAGTTCCTCGCAAGAGGCAGTACCCCAGAAAAAAATGTGGCTATGAGCTGGATTTGAACCCAGGTTCGTTCGCTTAGCAGTCCGACACACTAACCACTAAGCCACGGGGCACTACTTTATAATCTATAACTTCAACTAAAAATGATTTCTCATATTTTTTTTCTATTCTTCTATATATGTATTTCCATATTCGTTTTTATATACATTTGTCTAAGTTAATTTCAACTTTTCAAATGTCACTTATTGTGATGAACAACAATTGTAATAAAATTTGAATACTTAACTATAAGATTAATCTTGAAGTATAATGTTAAATTCTTAAGAAGATAATAAATAAATGAAAAATGAAATGAAATGAAATCTTAAGAGCCTCAACCCACGTTAGGGGTTTAATCGGTCAACAGTTTAGTTGTAGGTTTACTGGGTATGAAGTCATTTAGAATTGCTATTGCAAACACTAGACCAACTTTAAACAGATATATAAAAAGCCTTAAAACTATTGCTAGATCCTATAGAGTTGCCCAACTAAAGCGTTGCCGCTAAATCAATGTAGGGCTTTTGTTCCTAAAGTCGGGAAATTAGCTGATTGGCACTTGTTTTGCCCAAACTTTAGGTCAATGTTTTTTTTTAATGTTGTGTCAAGTTTATGGGATTCTTTTTGAGCGCCCTCATTATAAAATAAAATTAAATCCCACCCTGCGCAACTATAGTGTAGATGGTATGGCTGTGTGGCTTATACATTAAAAGAAAAGGAGGCGTACACCGTATAACTGGGTTTTCATTAGGAGCCATAAGTGTAATCTTTTCATAACAAGTTGCCAACTAAGGAAAATTATGCCTGACTTGATTCGCCGTAAACGTGTACAGCGTACACAGTTCTCCAATGTCCAGAGCACATTATATCCAAGTGAACAACGTCCAGCAAAATAATGGAGGAACCTGCTGCTGCTGCTGGTGTGGGGCTGGCTGGTGCTGGAACCTGCAAACTCCTTGGGCAAAGACCATTGAAGCTTGTTATCTCAGTTAGAGTTTTCTTCTTTTTTTTTCTGTGTATTATAAGCCTACTTCGGTTGGACTTTTGTTTTATCCCTAAAGAGAGGCATATTGGAAAATGGGATGGAACCCAATTTGGTGTTATTACAAGAATTTTATGGCTGCCCTTAATGAGATTCATGAGATTCACTCTGTGATGGGTAACCACTTTCTTTTAGCGCTTTTGTTTTGTTGTGTAGAATGGATTTTGGCTTGCGGATGCGGTTGTTGCGATGTGAAGATGCGAATGCCGCATGCCGTGCCATATTGGATACGCGAAATTTGTGTTCGAACGTAATAAGGTTTTGCTTTCAGGTGAATTGATTTCGATCAAAGTGCTTTGTGGGGCTGGATAGGGGGTGGAGTTGAGGTTTTTATTTAATCGAATTAACAAAGGTCTATTGATGGTTTGGTCATGAGAGTTGGTTTTTTCTTTAAGAATGTCAGTAACTACTTAGGTTAAATAGTAAGACAAAAATGATAACCAATGAGTTTTGATATAAGAAATAATTTTTTTTTTTTTTTTTATAATTAACGCGCGCACAAGGGACTATTTGTTTCCCTTTTAATGTAACACACTGCGCGGGCATTAGGAAGATAGGGAGGGGAAAGATAGGAGGTGTCGATTAACATTGGTTTTGAATGTTTGCAAATTGAAATGGCAAGGGAAAATCTCGCCGGGTAAACCATTCCAAAGTCGTGTTGTACGGCTAAAAAAAGAATCTCTATATTTCACGGTACGTCCGAAATTGGGCTCAAGGGTGAACTGATGGGCATTCCTAGCAAGACGAGTATTACGGGCGAAACTTTTAAGGGGAGGAATGCAGCTGGCTACCTCGAGTGAAAATTTTTTATAAAAGAAACGATAAAATAAGGAAAGACATGAAACATTGCGTCGGTGTTCGACAGGGGCAATTGTTTCAGCGGCAGTTCTGTTTCCTATCAATCTTAACGCTCTATTTTGTATTATATCAAGCAAGTGAAGCGATGTTATTGAAGCACCTGCCCAGAGTTGGGAGTTATACTCGAGTTTAGGGCGCATAAACGCTTTATAAATTGTAGCCAGATCAGATGGAGAAAAATACTTCTTACACCGATACGGAAAACCTAAGCACTTAGCAGCATTCTTAGCGATTTCAAATATATGGTCGTTCCAACGGAGGTCGTCGTTGACACACATACCGAGTACTGAGAGCTTTTCGGTTTCTTCGATGTAAGTGCCCTTCATGGAGCTTTAACGACAGAAGGCAGCATTGAGTTTTCGAAGCATTAAACTCCACACGATTCCTATTACCCCATTTGACAATGCTGTATAAATCGGAGTTTAATGAGCTTGACGTTGCAATTGTACGTGCGAAGGCGAAAGACGTGAATTATCGAATGAATATAAAAAGCTGAGGGTAGAGTCGTCAGCAAAACAGTTAAGTGGATTAGAAGTACCAGACAGAAGTTAATTTATAAAAATGAGGAAAAGAGTCGGAGACAGAACAGAGCCCTGGGGCACACCAGCATTTATTTTATGGGAATCAGACTTGAATCCGTCCAATACAACTTGTATTGAACGGTCCAGAAGATAGCTTCTAATCCAACGAACAAGAGTATTATCGATCCCAAAAGTACGCATTTTCGATAAGAGAGCTACATGCCAAACTCTATCAAATGCCTTGGAGATATCAAGAGCAATAATCTTATTTTCACCAAAGCGATGTAAAGATTTGTTCCACTGTTCGGTGAGATATGCCATCAGATCACCAGTGGAACGGTTGCTGCGGAAGCCATACTGACGGTCATGGAGAAGCTTACGATCTTCGAGATATTCCTTAGCTGACGGTGTTTCATGACCTTAGAAAGAAGGGATGTCAGTGCTATGGGTCGGTAGGAGGAGGGGGAGGATGGGTCACCTTTCTTAGGGACAGGCTGGACAAATGCTGTTTTCCATCTTCTAGGAAAGATTCGAGAAGAGTAGGAGCGATGGAAAAGCTTACGCAGTGGCTTTGCCAGTGTGGAAGAACACCTCTTCAGAAGAATCGGGGGTATACCATCCGGGCCAGCGGATTTGTGTATATTGTGTACGAGTGCGGAAAAAAATCTGTCCCATAAAAAAATTTACATTTTCAAGTACAGGAGGGGCAACGTTGCTATGCGGCAGCGTGGAGCTGGCAGCGAAATGGGCGGCGAGCAAGCTTGCCTTCTCTGAAGAGTAAACAATTGGTTTGTTATTGTCGATGAGCGTTGGAACTAAAGATGTTGAGGAGTTTTTAATATTTTTTACAAATGACCAAAAATTTTTACTGACTTTAGGACACTGCAGAATTTTTTGCCGTAATTTTTGGTCATGCAAAAATTTGGTTCTTTCAATAACGGAGTTGCATGAGTTTCTTGCTTGTTTGTGCTTTTTCCGATTTTCCTCTGTGGGGTTGGCTTTGTAAGAACGGAAACTTACTTCTTTGAGCCTGATAGCTTCTTTACACTCAGAATTAAACCAAGACTTTTCTTTAGGTTTGATGCTTTTTACTCTGTTAGGAAGAAAAGCACGCATCCCTAGAAGAATCACATTTGTGATCATTTCAGCACTGGCATCAATGTCACTATCGAGGAAGCATAGTGACCAGTTAAAGTTTCGGAAAAAAATATTCAGTCCGTCCCAGTTGGCTTTCTCGTATTGCCAAACGGTTCTGGTGGGAAGTTTTTCTTTAACTGGATGGGTGGAGGATGAGAAATTAGTTGAAATGACACAATGGTCTGAAGTGCCAAATGGAGAAGTTACACTAATGGTATATTTATCAGGGTGAGAAGTAAGAAACAAGTCAATAGTATGGGCGGCTTGCCCGCAACATCCGGTATACGCGTTCGCACATCGATCAGTTGGGTAAGGTGATGTAACCCGGCAAAGAGCTCGACAAACCTTCCTTCGGGTGTTGTCTGACCAGAATAGCGGAGCCAATTGGAATTGTGTACATTGAAATCGCCCGTAATAACGATTTCAGTGCGAGGACAAAGGGAAACAATTTTCGAGATGCAATCAGACAGCGCATCAAACTCGTTACAAATCGAATTACTGTCTGTTAAAGTCCGTGTTGGAACATTGCCCATATTGGGGAAGGCTCTGGCAAGCAATATCATTCCTAACATAGACCACGAGACCATGATGGGAAAAGAGTAATGGCACCAAGCTATACCCATGTAGAACAAACTCTGATAAATCAGTATTTATACCAACCTGGGTTTCACTTAATGCCTAAACAGCTGGCCTGTATTGAACAGTGTAGACGTACAGCTGAAAGAAATTCTTTCTAATACCACGAACATTGGAATACACGACACAAAAATCATTTACCATTTCAAAATATTTGCACACAAAACACAAAAAACTACTACTAGTTTTATTAAAAAACTAAGTTTCTAAAAGCAATCCTTTTCATTTTCTTATTGTTATCTTCCGATCCATAGACTCCAAACTAACACCTTCGATTTTATAAAAAGCTCTTGCAACGATGCCGTTGTATGCTAAATAAATCGTTTCAACTTTAACGAAAACATACTAGCGTTGCCATCTTCTAGGTTAAATCTTAAAATAACAACTTTATCTTTTTCCACACCATCGTGAGGTAAAATAATAGTTGCGTTTATTGTGCCCTAAAAAGATGTGCAGCCTTTTCCCATGCAGCCAAAATAAATTACTACTTTTATATTTCCTAAAAGAAAACATTGTATGTTATATGTTTTTCATTCACTTACATATAAAGGGTTTTCTAATAAGGACTTGATATTTTTTTTTAAATAAAACGCAAACCATATGAGATATTTCAAAAACTTTATTATCGGCTTGACGTACAATCAAAACTTTTATGAATGGAACTCGACTTCGTTCATATGGCCACCGCGGGAACGTTTGAAGCGGTCGATTCTTTGGACCCAATTTTCGATGACTCAGCCACACATTTCTGCCGAAACGGCCCTTGTTTCGCGTTCAATGTTGGCTCTGAGCTCTTCCAAGGTCGTCGGTTTGTTGGCATAAGCCAATGACTTAACGTAGCCCCAAAGAAAATAGTCTAGAGGCGTTAAATCACACGAAATTATCTTGAGATAACGCACGCTCGTCAAACTTACTCTTCAATAAATCGATTGTAAGGTGTGCTGTGTGGCTTGTGGCACCATCCTGTTGAAACCACATTTCGTCCAAGTCCATATATTCCAATTCGGGCCAAAAATAATCGGTAATCATGGCGCGATAACGCTGGCCGTTCACAGTAACGTGACGATCGTTATCGTCGACGAACAACCATCACGGGGCACTCCATTGCATTTAATTTCTTAAAAATAATTTCTGGCATATATCCACCTCGAGGGCACCTTATGAAAGCCATCCTATCGCATGTTGGTACAATTTTGCACCACTTTTACGATCATACCCTATCTTATTTCGTCAATAGTGCGTCGATTATTGTCTTCTAAATGATCAGTCGTTGCTGGTTTATGAGATTTGACTAAATGTGCCAAACCACACGTACGAGTTTTCCAATTCACAGGTCCATTTCTTAAGATGATTAATTGTTACTGTTTGGTTCAACAAAGTGATGTCTTCACGTGCCGTATGGCATGTTGCGCCGTTTTGTTTGAACCATTTCACTCAAATGATTTTCAATGACATGAGGAATAAAAATTCACGAATCATTTGCCTTAGGGTTGCCTAGTCAATGTATTGTTTGCAAATGTTTCAGATTTTAAAACAAATGGGCCCTGATGACGCCTTCGGAATATAAACTGCACTAAAGAGTGATTTTTTTGGGGATATAATGTAGTCTCATGAGGATCTCTCGCTAAGTCACAAATGAGCCGCATTATGATTTGACGATAAAAATCTGGTTCCACTTCAATTGGTATGAGAGCTAGTTAGACAGTTATCCCTATCGGAAGTTCTATACCTCTAAAAAACCACCCTTTTATTTTCAAAATAAGTCCTTGACTCTTGAAACTCTTTTTAAACGTGTTAATGTAGTTTTATATGAACAAATATTGGTTTTGTTTGATTCTAAAAATTCTGTAGAGGAAAATAGAAAAAGAGACTAAAAAGAGGACAAATAAAAAAGTGGACATAAAAAGAATTTTATTAAAAAAAAGTATAAAATAGATCTAAATTGAAAAAAAAGAGAACGTGTTCTCTTTCTTTTTTTTTATTTCTTTATTTCTTTTTATTTTCTTTTGAACCCTTGTCCCGTCCATCGTGCTCCCGCGGTATTACACTTAGATGTTTTTTTCAGTTTTGCATAGCGTGTTTTTGACAGCTCTCTTTCATTGTTTCTTTCTGTCCATAAAAACAATAAAAAAAAGAAGACGAGCAAAAGGAATGTCAAAAACACACGATCCAAATCCTACCCACAACTTGCCGAGTTGAGACGATTTAAAATATTTCTATTTTCACTTGCTCTCTCTTTCGCACTTATTTGCGTCTTTGCAAAAACGTCTAAGTGTAATACCGCACTTACGAGGGCATTAAATTGTTCGACTTGTTTGTTTGGCATCTCGGATCGGTACGAACGGAACGATAAAAAAAATGTCCTGCTTTGGAATGCTGTGTTTTTTTTCATTGTTTGGTAAGAATTTTATAGGTAAACACAACACAAGGATCCGACTCTTGCGTCAGCAAAATTTGAAAAATATTACAGAAATGCAACAGGTTCCATATGATGAACACCTCTATCAACTAGGTATGTATTTACATATCTACTGATCGAGCCTTAAAGAAATGCTAAGTTGTCACATATATTTCCAATCAAAATCGATCCATATCGCACGCACTTGATAGTTGACATCACCAAAACGCAAGATATGCATCAATGAACTGGACATGGAGGACATGCTTTCTACCAACATAAGTAAAGCTATCTATTTTATGGATTGCATGATTTTATTTATATGCAGAACGTGCACACATTAGGCCTCCAACTTATTCCCATAAAGCATTACCCAGTTTTGATTATGTCAGAAAGGCTTGAAGAATTGCGTTTGGCAACTCCCACTTTGGTCGGCCTGCTCCTGCCGTCGGCGGCAGTGGACAGACCGAAGAGGTAGGCGCGTTTTCCCTGCATCTGCTGCAACAGCCCGCAAGGTGAAACTATATGAACACCACGCCGTAGCTGGTGTTGTCCGGTCCGATTCAGATCACTGCCAGGACCAAACAACGATCACATTCGCCCACCATTCGATTTGGATTGGATTTGGACTTTGTAAATCGTTGTCGGAATTTTCTTCTTTTCTTTTTTATTCGTTTTCTTGTTAAAGTTTTCGCGTGCACTCCCACAAGCAGGATCCTTGGTGCGAAAGAGTCTCTCCCGAGACAGCAATTTGCACGATCGCATTAATTTAATGGGAAAACTTGGGCACCTTTTGGATTGAGGCGGTCCTAATAATTTTACCAGATAAATGGAGGTGCAAACCATTTAAGTTATTTTCGGTCTTTATTATTTGCGTTTGCCGATGGTAGAGGGAGAGTGGCAAAAGATGATCCTTGAGGTGTTGCAATAATGGTTTTCCTTTTAGTAGAAGAAGAAAAAAAAAACATAAATTGCTGTGGGAAATCGAGGAAGGTGAAGTTCAAATCGTTACTAATTTAATGAATCAACACAAGATTATTGTGCGTTGAGCCGGAGCATGATCGTTGTTAATTTAATGATCAGTCGATAGGATAGTGAACCTTTAGCCAATTTGTACACTTAAGCCAAATATCATGTAGGTACATAAGAAAGTGTACAAAAATATCTAAAAACATAATAATAACTTTGTGACAATATTTTTTTTTTTATAGGTATATTGGAATTAATTGACATAATAAAATACTCGAGTATATCGAACCTTATTAGCCATGTTTTATTATCAATTTATCGGCGTCTAGGTTAATTTTCAACACGAAATACAACAACAACTTCGGATCCTGCTTTCTATCTGAGTTAATTTTTGAAACCCAGAATTTAGTTTGCGCTTCGAAGAATAGATGGCCAGTTTCTTTTGTCCGTATCGAATTCTACACCCTAAAAGGTTGGGCCGATTTGATTCAAACTTGGTACATATATAGTATTTAGAGTACTCTACCCGACTGTTTTTCGAACTGGCACTCTAGCTCCAAAATTAACAGTACCTGCCATATAACTTTTAAAGAAAAACTTATTTTTCTCAAACACGGCTCCTACGATTTTAATAAAACTTTCTGAATGGTGTTTTCTATGCAAAATTTATCTTTAGGTTTAATGGATTTTTCAGAAAAAGTTTAATAACGCGGTACCTCCCATATGACCGGTTTTTTTTAAATCAGACTTTATCGTCAACTAAATGACGGATTTTGATGAAATTTTCAAAATATGTAGAGTTTTATGATTTAAATAATATTGGTAATTAAAATTTTCAAAAACATTTTTTGGTAAACTATTCCAAATTCGTATTGTTCGGCTAAAAAAAGAATCCCTATATTTCACGGTACGTCCAAAATTGGGCTCAAGGGTGAACTGATGGGCATTCCTTGCGAGACGAGTATTACGGGAGAAACTTTTAAGGGGAGGAATGCAGCTGGCTACTTCGAGTGAACATTTTTTTTAAAAGAAACGATAAAATAAGGAAAGACATGAAACATTGCCTCGGTGTTCGAGAGGGGCAAATGTTTCAGTGGCAGTTCTTTTTTCTATCAATCTAAACGCTCGATTTCAAGTAGGTGAAGCGATGTTTGGGCAGCACCTGTCCAGAGGTGGGAGTTATGCTCGAGTTTAGGGCGTATAAACGCTTTATAAATTGTAGCCAGATCAGAAGGAGAAAAATACTTTTCACACCGATACAGAAAACCTAAGCACTTAGCAGCATTCTTAGCAATCTCAAATATATGGTCGTTCTAACGGAGGTCGTCGTTGATACACATACCGAGTACTGAGAACTTTTCGGTTTCTTTGATGTAAGTGCCAATCATGGACAATGGCATTGGGGATATGTTTAGCTTTAACGACAGAAGACAGCATTGAGTTTTCGAAGCATTAAACTCCACACGATTCCTATTACCCCATTTGACAATGCTGTATAAATCGGAGTTTAATGAGCTTGACATACGGAAACGTTGCAATTGTACGTGCGAAGGCGAAAGACGTGAATTATCGAACGAATATAAAAAGCTGAGGGTAGAGTCGTCAGCAAAACAGTTAAGTGGATTAGAAGTACCAGACAGAAGTTAATTTATAAAAATGAGGAAAAGAGTCGGAGACAGAACAGAGCCCTGGGGCACACCAGCATTTATTTTGTGGGAATCAGATTTGAATCCGTCCGATACAACTTGTATTGAACGGTCCAGAAATAGCTTCTAATCTAACGAACAAGAGTATCATCGATCCCAAAAGCATGCATTTTCGATAAGAGAGCTTCATGCCAAACTCTATCAAATGCCTTGGAGATATCACTTTACTTTCGCCAAAGCGATGTAAAGATTTGTTCCAAAGTTCGGTGAGATATGCCATCAGATTACCAGTGGAACGGTTGCTACGGAAGCCATACTGACGTTCATGGAGAAGCTTACGATCTTCGAGATATTCCTTAGCTGACGGTTAATCAGCGTTTCCATGACCTTAGAAAGAAGGAATGTTAGTGCTATAGTTTGGTAGGAGGAGGGAGAGGATGGGTCACTTTTCTTAGGGACAAGCTGGATAAATGCACCGTCTTGTTGATACCACATGTTAATCAAGCCTAAAGCATGCAGTTGTGGCGTTAAAAACTTTTCAATCATATTACGATATCGCTCCCCATTCACAGTTACTATTATGCCGTTTTCATTTTCAAAGAAGTAAGGTCCAATGATTCCTCCTGACCAAATTGCACACCAGACTGTAACTTTTAATGGATGCAAAGGTGACTAACGAATAATTTGAGGGTTTTCCATTGCCCAGAACCGACTACTCTGTTTTTCACTTAAATGGAAACAAATGCAAATCCTTGTGCAAAATTTAGGCCAAAATTATTCTTTGAAGACCAAGCTCCTGAGCACGGCGTCGAATTGTGGTAGATGGATTGTTTTGAACACTTCCTTGAGAAGAAGTAATGTTTTCAACCGATCTTGCAGTACGATGTGGTCCATGCTTGGGCCTATCACCTATAGACCCTTTTTCTTCGAAATCATTCACTACACCATAAATAGTGCGTTTTGTTGGCACGTTGTTTCTCCCAAAAGTTTCACGTAACTTTCTCATCGTCACAATAATCGATGATTGATTTTGATTTAATTTTTTATAACGATTAAAACACGTTGGTTTTTCGAATATTTTTCAATAATAAATTTGCCACGTGTCTACTTTACGACTGCCAAATATGAACTGTCAAGACTAATGTTTATCAAAATGGCGGAAAAACAAAGTAGTTTACCTTCCCCGCGGACACCCTGTATAAACTATAGATTTGTTAAGATTGACATACTCAAAAAAATTTTAAAATATGTTCGAAAACTGGTCAAACGATTTTGAAATGAAAAATTCATAAAATAGAAAACAGCAAAAGAAATAAGATGGCTTTCAACATTTTTCCAAAAAACGTTATGAATAGTGTTTTTTGATTTCATACAAATTTTATTTGTTTAATATTTTCCCCCAAATTTTGTTTTATATTGCTCGGTTGAGCCCTAGCAACTAGTCTAATGAAAGCAAACTTCGTTATTACAGTTTTCAACAAAACATAATCCACACCTACAATAGTATACTGATTTTGCGATTATAGGTACTATAGCGCAAGTTATGCATTCGTGCAATCAAAAGTCACAAAAATCGAATAAATGCTTTAGTGTCCACTTTAATTTTCTTAAATTTTATTCTACAATGTGATCGCACATATGAGCAAGTACGTGCTATTCAATCGTGCAATTTATTTCTTGTTTACTAAAGAGCTTTTTTATCAATTAATTACCACAAACACTTTAAAATATAGCCACGAGATCTATTTTTCAGAACAAATAAACAAGCTAATGGTCTCTGGTGGCCGCCATGTTACTTTGATTTTGAGAGATGCGCTGAAGATTGCAAAAATAAAAACTCTAATGATATTTATTATCTTAGATGTGTAATGTGCATCACCAGGGGTACAGAAAATGCAACATTGCCACTTCTACCTCTAATTTCTCAATGCCTACAATACCTCCTTTTTCAACCAACTCAACATGGTCTAAGTCTAATAAAAGAGTTGAAAGAAGAATAAACTTACGCTTACGTTATTTATTAAAACCAACACATATTAAACACTTTTTTTCAAAACTTTATTATTAACATTGTGAACATTTTTATAATTTTTATTGTTAATAATATTTGTTGGTAATTTTTTTAATTAAATATCTACTTTTTGGACCCAGTAAATAAACACACATTGACACATTTTAAAAGTGATTTGCATAAGAAATAAAAAAACCTTAGGGGTATACATTAGATAAGATTGGAAAACAACATTTACTAAATAAATTTTAAATAAATTGAGGCATTATGAAGATATAAACGCGAGTTCTTCGCAGAATTTTATACAAATCATTTTGTAGTCCTTCAAGCTGGAAGTCTGAACTTCGAAGTACGTTAATTAGAACCAGGCTTAAGAAAAAACACAGTACACACATATAAACGAACAAATTTATCTAGGCTGGCTACTATGCATTTTTTCAAGGACAACTGACGCAACACTTTTGCTTTATATTATAACTAACTATAAGCATGACCTACTGTCAAGACCGTAAACCGTAACCCATACGCCATTCGGTAATATTCATTTCATTCTTAATTGCTCTGTGACAAGCAAATTTAACATTTCATAGAAGAAAAAAATATAAGAGGTTAATGTTCATTATATTAATGTTTTTAGAATCGACACTAAATAGTTCATTTAGTTTTGACAGTAGGCCATGCTTGGTTATGTCTTCTTAAAGTGGGATCTTTACTCTGTATGTTTGGCTTGAGATCGGTTTTGTTTTCAAACCGACGATTATCTGTAGGTTGTAAATTCAGGCTTGTAACGCCAAAAACCCATCCCAGTATACTTTGATTCATAACATTAAGCAGGCATTTTTAATGCAGCTAGTAGTTCAGCCAGTTGGCCGTTAATTTTTTTCTGTTCTTCAAGCTCCTGTAGCACTGCATTTTTTTCTGCTTTTATATCGTCGGTGTCATTTATGCATTCAATTCCTTCAACCCCTTCAATTGGGCTATCCCTTTTATCCTTGTTATCCTAGGAAGAGGAAGAAAATTATAAAACTTAGTAAAATAAAAAGTCTATTAAAAAACTTACTGAATCACCCGAGCAATCATTTTCAAAGGGTGATGTCGCACGACAATCAAGCAGTTTCACCAAGTTTGCCATTCTATCGTAGTCGGTTTCGAAGCCACATATTTTCATAACACGATGGTCTTCCTCTGATAATTTCAAGTCTTCAGGAAGATCAGAACTATCACTTTCCCTTGATTTAATTGCTTCTACTTTTTCCTTAACGGCAAGTCTAATAGATTCCCAGTCCTTGGGAGGAATATTGAATGATTCAGTTTTTTTTTTGTCATGAGCTTTAACAAAAACTTACTTCTATCCATTGATCGATGGTTTGTGAGGGTCCCAGGGCATTCAAAGTCTCCGCAATAATTTCCCATTGAAGGACGTGATCTGCGTCACATGGTTCAGTATAAGGAAAATGCTGTTTAATCAACTGAATCAATCGTCCTCGTTGTATGGCGTTCATCTGAAAAAAAAGAAAGTTTGTATTAGTTTAACAATACAATAGTTAGCCAGTTAAATATTTGTATGGCTTCTAATAGGTAAAGTCATGGACCTATTAAGTATGGACTGCTGGTTGGTAGTCACTAACCGAACAGCTGATGGAGAAAACCAGTCGTGGATAAATTTAGTTACAAAAGAATTCATTTTCAATAAGCGTCTCTAGAATAGGAGCAAGGAGGTGTAGCTGAAGTTCACTATGAATTGATTTGTTTTTCCAAACTTTTACTTGCCATTATAGGGACTAAAAGGCAAGTTTAGGATTCGTGAATATTAAAAAAATTGATATAACAATCAAAGATGACATTACGATCATAGAGAAGTCTAAAAAAGTGATCGAGAAAAAATGTCTGTCTGTCTGTCTGTCTGTCAGTATGTATGTCAGTATGCTTAAACGACTTAAGCGATTATCTTCAAACTTGGTGTGTGTGATTATTTTGGCATTCCCCAGAGGGGAAATTGAAATTTTATTCTTAGCCCTAAACATAACGGTACCTGCCATATGACCGTTTAGGAAAATCTTATTTTTCTCAAAAACGGCTTTAACGATTTTAATGAAAATTTTTGAGAAATTTTTGTATTAGTTTAAATATGCACATAAGAGCAAGTACGTGCGACCCAGTCGTGCCCATTTTTTTTAGACGTGTGGTTTTCAATCTGGCAATACTTTGTTCGGAGTTGGTCTTTTTGACAGCTTTCACTTGATTTATGCTCAGTTTGATTTAGCATTTCATAATGAATAGACTAACTCCTGAACATTGTTTGCAAATCGTGCAAATTTATTACCAAAATAATGGTTCGGTCGCGCGACGCATGTTGATGTGGACGACCTTTGGTTCCAACAAGACGGCGGCGCTACATGCGATAAAGCTAACGAAACAATCAATTTATTTAAGGAAACTTTTGGTCGTGGGCCTGTGGCGTGGCCTCCAAGATCGTGCGATTTAACACCACTGGACTATTTTTTGTGGGGATATGTGAAGTCGCTTGTCTACGCAGATAAGCCAGAGACGATCGACGCCTTGGAAGAGGATATTCGGCGCGTTATTGCTGACATACGGCCCCAATTGCTGCAAAAATTGATCGAACATTAGACTTTTCGGCTGGAATTAATTCGAGCCAGCCATAAAACATAATGGCAAACCCTTATCTTTATAATAAATCTTAATTCTTGGCCATAACATTATATTATATGTGTTTTATTTCTTCTTGAAAACCACACGTCTAAAAAAAACTTTATAAGCAAAAGTACCAAGTTTTGCAATAAAAAATAGAAAAAAACAATTTGCCACAAGCAAAACCTTACAAAAATTTGGGATTGTTGTTTAAATAAATTACACGACTGGATCGCACGTACTTGCTCATATGTGCGGTCACATTATAGAAAAAAAATTAAGAAAATTAAAGCGATTTTTGGGACTTTTGATTGTTCGAATAAAGTACGTCAAATTGTATTGAGTGAAATAATTTAAACGCCATTTTATTTCTTTAGGATATGTAAAAAAGTGATTTTTTTCAAAACCGTAGGAGCGGTTTTTAAAAAAACGGTTTTTTTAACCACCTTTTTTTAAATTTAAAAAAAAATTCAAGAATACAAACTTAAGCATAAAAATAACGTACATTTAAAAACAAAATTTAAAAAAATTCACTTACCCGTTTTCAAAATATTGAATTTTCAAAAAAAAAAATATTTAAATACAAAAAAAAGTTTTCGAAAAAAATTTATGTAAAATTACTTAGGCTACCTATATCTTCTGAATATCAATTTTGATTGTAATCGGATCACCAGTTTTCGAGAAAGTCGAGGAAAAAAACCGAAAAAATTTGAAAAAACTCCTCTGTAGAATGTCAAAATAACCTTAAGTTCTAAATTTTAAGACGATTGATTGGCTCAACCATTTAGGCTACAGTCCAAAATACATCCATTCAGACAGACAGACGGACAGAATTTTGCCAGTAACTCAAATATGTTTCTCTATCATCGTAATGTCATGTTTGATTATAATCTCAAATTTTGAAACTGCACCACCAAGGTGGGACATAAGTCCCAACATGTAAACCAGTTTTACATGTTGGGACTTATGTCCCTGCGCCGTATTTTCAGTTTCTGGGTGGATAGCTTGGCTTTTTAACAGACAGTTCTATAATGGATGGCTATCAAATATCGTTTACTTGAACACGATAGCTTCTATCGTATAATTGATAATTTGGTATTTTGACTGAGTATCAATTGATAACGTTAAGACGTTAAGGCTTTTGATTTGACGTTTCTAATTTGCCTTTGGTTTTTGTGTTGTAGCTTACAAATAAGTTGGTTGAATAATGTAAGCCGCTTTTTTCCCAAACAATCTTTTGTTTATTTAGGAGCAGGATTGTAAGCAACAGAAAGACCGGAAAAGTTGATGGCGGAAAACCCAGAAGTAACCAAATGGATCTGTTCAAAGCCTGTCCTTGCCAAAAAAAGGGAGTTTGCTAAGAATTGTCTTCACAAAAAACCATTTCACAGAAGACACTTCGTTTTTCAATTCTGCCTTAACAATAAAAAAAAACAGCAAATAACTGTATACATCTAATTTTAAATTGTTTTTCTCGAACATTCATCCAAAAAGTACGGAAACAGACCTAATAAGACTGAGAAGCTTTAGGTCTGTTTCCGTAGTTTTTGGTTAAAAGTTTGGGTACGAGCTTTTTGATGTTTTTTTTTTGTAATTTACTGCACGAGCTTAAAAGTAAAAAAACGCATTTTGGGCAATTTCTGGTTGTCATACATGTCAATGTGTCTAATTACATTGGAAAGCATAATCTTTGACTTAAACAAGTAACATTGGCGTTGAAAATCACACAATTTGAACTTATAAAAAGTATTAAAAACCACAATACTTAACGGTTTTTAGTAAAAATGAAGTACGCCATCACACGTCTTAAATAACATGAAAAATGTATTTCGAAAATTGTAGTACCGGTTTTGATAAAATCCTGATTTTTATTTTTAGTTTTTTGAAAACAAAAAATTGAAAAAAAAATTAAAATAATAATTTTTTGATTAGTTTTCAAAATATTGATTTTTCAAAAAAAAAAAATCAAAAATTAAAATTAATTAGAAAAAAAAGTTATTCAAAATGTTGATATGCAGAATTAATTTGGCTACATAGATCTTCTTAAATATAAAATTTTGTTTGTTTGTTTTTTTTTTATTCACGAATCCTAAACTTGCCTTATAGTCCCTATAATCGCAAATAAAAAGGTCAAAAGCTCTGATATTTCCCTGCCAAAAAAAAGTAAAGAAACACCTTTTGGGTAGATTCGTGTGAGTACGGAAGCAGACGTTTATATGTCGCCGTATTTAAACTTGATAAGGGTAGGCAGATAGGCCTTGCTCTCCTCTACAGCAAAGAGAAGATTTTTGGCATAACACTAAAATAAATTGCTACTATACTCTGTCCAACAAAGATTGTCATTACAGGGAAGATAGACATTTGCATCTCAGTTTGGCTGTAACACTTTCCATAAGTGTATCGCATAATTAAGCTCCTGCATCGAAGCCGCTGTATGCTTAACAGCTTGAGTAAAAAAGTACAAGCGTTGCCACCTTGTAGGTTAAATCTGACAATAACAATTTTAAAAAATCATATACATTTAATCTCCAGTATCTCCAGTAAGCCTTATCCGTTTTTAATAAAAAGAACAACAAGAATAAAATATCACTTCATTTATTTATAAATAATTCATTTTACAATATAAAAGCGAAAAAATATAAAACCAGAAAACATTTACAAAGTATGTAAATAAACATCAATATTAAACATGCTTAACATTAATCAGAAGAGTAGTTCTTACTATTATATGCACTATAACACTATAACCACGACAACACTTGATCGTTTTCCGATCCTTAAAGCACATACAAAGCTTTAATTCTGACTGCAGCTATACAAAAAGTAGTAGGTATTTGGGTAAAATTTAGTAAGTAGTTTTAAATCTACCCAAAAAATGTGTCTTAACTTTTTTCTGGCAGGAAAATATCAGAGCTTTTGACCTTTTCACTTAAAGTAGAAACACAATGACGCTTTACATCCGACTTTGATAATTTGAATAAGTTCAAATATACGGAAATGTTTAAAGTTTAACCAATTATGATTCAGCATTCAGTATACCTTACCTTCGACTTCGAAGGTTGCAGGATGCATGGATGTACGCCGAATAAACAAAAAAATACAAAAATAATGCTGAGGTAAGTCACTGGTTTTATTGTAGATTTCAGGGGATTTGTTTTGGTAAATAGATTGGCCTGTACTGACAATCTTTGTTGGACAGAGTATAGAGTGGCTTGAAGGCACCAAGGCACTACTCTAGTTATAGAGTGGCTGTAAACCACTCTAGGGTTCTGGGTTCTATTCATTTTGTTCAGCTTTTATCCAACCTGCTTCCCGCATTTGTGTAACATCGTCAACCTAGGTAAACAAAGAGGATTATTTTGCCACTTATTCAACCATGTAGCTAGTCTTACTACACATTCATTGGAATATAAACTTAGATTGTCTTTGTAGTCTTCATCATTGTCTGTAATTTCGTCACTTATGGTTTCCTGTTCCCCTTCAACGTTTGAATTTCGTCTCACCAAACCTCTTACTTTCTCTTCCAAACATCTTTTCCGCTTTCTAACTACCAAGCCGGAACTAAGTTTGACACGCGAGGTACGTAATCCTTTTTGCTCCAAACGCCGTTTTGAGTTTGAAATCATTTTCTGGAAAAAGTCTTTCAATGACTTGATGCTGTACTCCGAATCGACTTTTCTAATCAAGTCGAAGAAAAACTGAAAAATTCGCTCGAATTGCTGAAAGGATTCCTTTGACTCGGTTCCTCTGGAAACTCCTGTCCAAGTTACTAAAGTGAACAGTCGACGTGTGAATACGTGGTCAACTAGAGCATAGGCTACATTGTCTCCATAGAGGTCACTGTTTGCACCACAGACTGAGCTGAAATGTTTTATCTGAAAGGCAGAGAAGAAATGATTAACGTTCCATATTGAGAAGTGGCTTACTTACCATTTCTTGAACATATTCAAAGTTTTTTAACTTCTCTTCGAAGTCGTGGCAATCTTCAACGGAATCGATTTTCTTGAACTGTGGCCTGGTGAGTGTGTCCATCGTATGTACAGGTTGCGATGCTATGTGTTTGACAATCTTCTCCTGCATTGTAACCACATGATCTACTAGAGCTTCCACTTTGTTAAGGTTTTTCATTACAGTTTGCAATTGACTCTTTAATGATGGATCATCCTTACTGGCAGCCGGAGCAGACTCGCAGGAATGGTTCTGAATTTGGTTTTGGCATTGACAATGCGATTGGCAATCGAGGACTGTTGCCTGTTGAAATGCTGCAGGGCAACAACACCTCGTCATCGGAGAAAACAAGGTAGCCTGTTGGTTTTGGTTTTTTATGATAGTTTTCAATAAGCCCATTATTGAAGATTCATCACTGTTTGTTGAGGTTCCGGCCGGAATATTGTTTGAAGATTGATTCTGTGTATGGTGCTGACATGTATGTATCGGTAGTCTAGGTGATTCATAACATGGATGCCAATGGCATCTTGGCATGGGTAAAACTGACGTAAACTGTTTGGCTTGATTTTCTACAATTGTTTTCAACAAACCCACTACTGATATCTCATCGTTGCTGGCAGTCGTTGCGGGCGTAACATCTTCAAAAGATTGATTTTTCCGTTGATTTGAATGCATTTGGAAATTTTCTTATCTTAGACTCGAATTTCTTGAAAATGATTGTGGTTTAGTCTGATTTTTGGGTTAATTCTGCTCCTGATTTTGATCCTGAAAGAAATCCAATAGATATTCATAAAATAAAGAGTAAATTTAGAGGCCTTACCCTGATGGTTTTCAGCTTTCTTTTATTTTTTTTTTGTAGCAGACGGACAGCCGGCTTTTTTAAAATATTAACTAATGAACATTTAAAACACAAAATTATAAATCCAGTCTTATGGAATAAAAAGTTATAAAACAGTTGAGTATTTTATTTACCTCGGACTCAGTGCGACAAATCAATAAAAAGGTGAATTCGGTTCCCGGAGACAAGTTACTGTTAAAGCAAAATTATTTTTTTCTTAAAATATTACTCAAACATATTCCTTAAATTCTTAAAATTAATGCAAAAGATTTCAATTTCATTTTTTGTCGTTTAAACAACAATTTGGCGTTTTCATTTTCTATTTCTAGTTTTCTACTTGTTAGATTGTTTATTTATATTTTTGACAATTGACAGACATTTACGAAGCCAGAGAGAAAAAATACAGTGAAGAGAGTCCACTGAAATCTCATCGGAAATCAAACAAATCTTTTTTTAGTACAAATGCTATATTCCAACTAAAATGAAATCTTTCATTTCGTTTAGTTGTGCCAATATTTAACGGAAAGTTATTGTTTTATTAAACGGAGATACGGGCTTTTGTATTAATCATCTCTGTGGTTGTAACCATTTTTTGTTCACTTAATTTCGCCATTTGAAATGAGTCAAAAGGTGATGCAATAGGATAGTGGATTTGGGAAATTAATACTACGTTTTCATTAGAGTCGAAATTACCTCATTTGGTAATTTGCACAAAAAGTGTTTTCATCTAAGTTTACTAATTTCGTTTGACACTTTCTTACTTGTGATTATAGGTACCTTTAAGGCAAGTTTAGGATTCGTGAATATAAAAAAGTAAGATAACAGTCAAACATGCAATAACGATAATAGAGTAGCCTAAGAAAGTTGCTTGCAAGAAATGTCTGTCTGCCAGTCTATTATTTCTACGTAAATGTTAATTGTTTTCTTTCAAATGTCTAGCCTTCCACTGTGATTACGCACATAAAGCAAGTACGTGCGATCCAGTCGTGCTCTCTTACCTTTTTATTTTCAATATCAATATAAATAATAATATCAACTTTGACGTTTGTTATAGAACCTTGTCAATTGTGATTCAATTGTTTTCAAATAAGGTGTGTTCGACTTCACATTAAATAAATTTCAACCTGATTTCGTCTAAATTAGGTGGAAATGAGATGATTTCGAAATGTGATTTCGTATATGAAATGAGATGATTTTGAATAAAATTTGGAAATTTGATACGAAATTATCTCATTTGGCCTAATGAAAACGTAGTATAAGGCGTGAAAGAGATAAGGATATGATATACAAGGTGGGCAGAAAGAAATCACCCTATTGGAAGAGGCTCTCATTTTCGCAAATGGCCGCTAATGTCAAATCTGTTTTGATATTTGTGGACTAGACAGATGCAGAATACAAGTGAACAAGCCATGGAGCGATACATGAACCGATATTATGAAGGCGGCGTTCCCGGGTCGCCTCATCTCTCGTTATGGTGATTTGCACTGGCGCGCCAGATCGCCCGATTTAACCGTTTCAGACTTTTTTTGTGCGGTTTTTTGAAGTCCCGTGTTTATGTGAACAAGCCCGAGACTCTGGAAGCCCTCAAGGACAACATTCGTTACGAGTGCGAGAACCTGTCGCCCGAAGTTCTCGCTGAAGTGATAAAACTGCCATAAATCAATCAATCAATTGTGACGGCGCCCATATCATCTTCTCGACTTGACCAATACAATTCTAAAGGTTCAAATAAACAATATCAAAAAACAGAATCGAAGTTTTTTGTTTAGAAAAAAAGAGAGCCAAACAACATCGGATGGATGACTTCTTTTGGCCCTTCCTGTATAACAAGAGAGTAGAAATGGGATTAGGATAGGGTAGGAAAAAGGAGTAGAGCGAATAGGAAGGATAAGAGCAGGATAGGAAATGGTAGAGGAGAAACTGTAGGAGAAGTAGGTAGGAGGTGGAACGTTGATAGGTAGGTTATGACTGGGACTAGTAAATGGAAAAGAGCCTACCTATCAAACAAGGGAACCGGATACTGCTCAAGGAGGTAGGAATGGATACAGGAAAGATGTAGGAGGGGACAGGAAAGGATAGATTGTCCGCTGTGGGAGCAGTGGCATGCCCGCGGGCACGGCTTAGCCTTGCCGGAATATAGGGATCTTGCCATAACATACGCACCACACCTCTTTCAAAATACAAAAAACATGCCTTATATAATTCAGTAAAAAAGTTCCCCTGGTGGCAGTACCTCGGGTGGTAACACCGCACAAGGAGGCCCTACGTCTGCCTACGTCATAGCTTTCATAAAAAAAAACTTACACAGCGGTTGATTTTCGGACAGCGTAATCTTGTGTTCTATCATCATTGGGTACAATTAATAATATGGAGAATGTTCTCTCTTTCATGCGTACTGGATATTTTTATATGTGAAATCTTCTTATTGGTTTGATTAAAAGACTTCACAATTTCTTAAGAGCGAATATCGCAATTTAAATTTTTTTAAGATAGATTTGTTTTTGTCATTGTATTAATGGAGATGTCATGCTAGTAGCCAGCGTTGCCGCCAAAAAAAAAGTAGTGCATTTTTTCCAAAGGAGATTGTCATTACTGTCATAGTAAAAAAAAAAAAAAACAAAGATTAAAAATAAAAAAAAACTTTACTTCTATATTTTTGAACAACTTTGTTCAAAACGCTTTTGAATTTAAAAAAAAAAAAACGTTTTCACCCAGCCCAAATTCAAAATATTTTCTCATTTAGGAAAACGGACCATCTTTTACGCGCTCAGATCTCAGATGAGAAAATCTTCAAGCTAAGGCACTGACATTTAAAAAAATACTTTGTTTGTTTGGATTCTGTCTAGAAAAGCAGTTCCAGTAGTCCTTGTGCCACCATGCTCGAGGAAATTATCTAGTTAAAAAGCACGATTGTACCACTTCGGCAACGCTGCTAGTAACCTATTCTTTTTGAAATAAGACTTAAACAAGCTCATAGAATTTTGTATCACTTGATTCTGAAAAGGAAGATGAGCTAGATCCATTAATTCATTATTTATTTAAAAATTAACATTTTTGTTAATAAAACAAATAAATTACAGAGCAAAACCACACTTGTCAAACTGACAGCTAAAAATTCTATGGTATTAGTGAAAGGAGGGGGAAGTCTGCCGAAAAATCCAGATCTAAAAAATTGATCTTAGAAAAAATATTTATTTTGTTACACAATGGAAAGCAAAAACTGCCAAAATCTGTGTTTTGACAGATCTAGATCAAAAATAAATTGATTTGGAATGGAAAGTCCTATTAGTATTCAGCAGGAAAAAAAATTCTGAATACTTAAAAGATTTGTTTGATTTGACAAACTTGGACTTAGAACAAGATTTTACAATGATATCGCCGAAATCCCACATGTTGAAATCTCAAAAACATTTTTGGAAATGCGAAGATTACGTTTGACATCTCAGATTGCGAGATTTCATTTGAGTGAAAAAATTCCAATCTATATACAATTCTCACTTTCGGCAAGCATTATTTGTATGGATTTTTAGCAGGATTTACACCTATTCGCACATACATTACAAAATATGTCACTGACAAAAAATCGAGTGACACCAAGTCAAAAGGCGATTAAAAAATCACCTTACTGAGACAGAAAATTGAGAGTGGCACATTCGGTATATATAGTAACAAAACTGACAGTCACTAGTTACCTTACACGGTTTCATACCTGATTAATGTTTGGATCGGGACTTTTTTTCATACATTTATTTTATAGCTATGTTTTTAGTATCTTTTTGATAGTTTTATTGAACTTTATACTTCTCAAATTTGTCCACAAAGTGCTGATTTAAGGGAATTTTTTAGAGAAAATTTCTTAGATCAACATATATTGTAGTGAAAGCAAAAGCCAATATAACAACTTTTCAACTAAATTTTATATTTTATTCCTCACCTTCTTATGACAGGAAGTTTGAGTTGAAATTAATTTATTTAAAGAGGTCAATCGATTTTTGTAGTATTCCTTGTTTAAAACGTTTTTTTTTAGATCAACAACTTCTGACACTAAGTCACACTACTCGAACTCTACCAAGAACTTAAGTTTATTTAACTAACTAATACAGATTTTATTTATACTTTTGTTATTGTCACTCGTTTTTTAATAACCACTTTTACTTTCAACATATGTTTCAAAACAAACGAAAAATCAATATTTTAGCGCCGAAGCATGTGAATGAATGTGGGCGATTTAATTTTTGACACTAACTATATAACCTTCCTGTATAAGTGATGCCACTTTTTTACAGTCATTGGGCCATATTGATAGAAACTTTTAAAGCTGCTCCTAAGCTATGACTTAACAAACCTAAAATTTATTTGCTTGACATCATCCAAGCTACCTATCACCGGACAAAGATTTCTCGAGTTAAGAAGAACTTCTATTTGATAGTTTAACAATTTGATTAAAGCCCACTTCATATAAATGGCCATAGTATTGTGAAAGACTTTTAAATAAATTGTTTCCTAGGCTATAATTTCCTGTAGCTGTTTTAAACCCTGAGAGAGAAATTCGAAATTAGGAAAGATATTGGACCCGGCAAGATATCTTCTGTTCTGGAAAATGGAACTATTGCGGGTCTAGATGGGGTACTATCTGATCTCCATTCTCAGCGGTTATCAATTGCCTAATCAGCTCAGCAGAAGTTAATTTCTTCCAATCTACAAATGGAAGAACGGTTTTCGAAATTGCAATACCTAAACCGTTCAAAAAAGCTGGGTGGCCGTTTTCGCAGCACAAAACGACTTTTTAACAACAAGTGCGCCATATGTTCAGGAAAATTGACCAGAGCGAAATTCAAAATATACGAATTAGGATTCCTCAAGATTTTTGCATAACCAACGTGATGCCTTAAAACATTAAGCATTACGGAGTTCTACATGTTTGATGGTATTAGTTATGGACACCTTTCTTTTTCTGCCATTATTTTCAAAACGCTTTTTGTTTGCTCCTAAAGTCTAGTACTCAGATCGCGTTAAAATTTATCTTCCACACAAATTTCCACCCAAGATAAATTTTATCTCTGTTTTTTAGCTGACCTACTACTCAGTTCAAGTTAAATTCCAAATGTCAAAGCGGCTAAGAAAAAAGTATCCACAAAGTTAAGCAATCGAAAGAATGTTAAATACATTCTTTCACAAGATAAATTCTGACAGTTGTCATTTTGGATGGGAATAATTGAAAAAAAAATGGAATTTCTTGATGAACTTGTGCTTGGAAAATTCAACTAAAAAAACCCAAAACAAAAACGCAAAAAAACAATTTTCCAACGAGGAAAAAAATACACCTTTGTGTTCTTGTTGATAAGAATTATTTATAAAGTATATTTCACAAACTATTAAAGATTTGTAAAATAGCTGTTTTCTCTCCAAGAGTGTGTAGAGATACAATTTAGCTTAGCGCGATCTGAGTACTAGGCTTAAAGCCTAGTTTACAGTTCACCGTGTAAAATAAAAACAAAAATTCAAAGCCTCGCTCAGCGCCTTTGAATTGGATGAAATGAATAATTATAAATTAAATATATATAATATAATATATATATATATATATATTATATTATATATATATATATATATATATATATATATATATATATATATATATATAATAAATATATATTCATATTTTGTATTTAAATTCAAAAATTTCAAAAGTTCTTTTTTTAAAATTCACTACGACTACTTAAAGTAAGTCACTTGATGTAATTATATTATTCCCACATATAACAGTTGTATTTTGTATTTTAAGGCTATTAATAAATATTTATTTCATTATTTTATACTATTTTATTAATTTATATTAAAGTTATTTATTTTCTTAATTTATACTAACATAAATTAATGTATAAAACAAACCTATAGAGTTGCGAGTGTTCCTACTTGATTTTGTGTTCGTCTTTAAAAAAAAAAAATTGAAGACCAAATATATGTATGTTTAAATTTTATAAAAGCGTGTCCATTCCTAAAAAATAAATTGGGTGTCGACTAAATTAACTAAATTATTTATACTTTTATAGTTTACCAACTGATCATTAAGCCCAATATTATCAACTCTATTTATTTCATTATTTTATACTATTTTATTAATTTATATTAAAGATATTTATTTTGTTAATTTATACTAACATAAATTAATGTATTAAACAAACCTATAGAGTTGCGAGTGTTCCTACTTGATTTTGTGTTCGTCTTTTTAAAATAAAAAAAAATTGAAGACCAAATATATGTATGTTTAAATTTTTAAAAAGCGTGTCCATTCCTAAAAAAATAAATTGGGTGTCGACTAACTAAAATTATTAAACTAAATTATTTATACTTTTATACAATTTAAACAAATTTTTTACTTGCGATTTAGGTACTAAAATGCAAGTTATGGATTCGTGCAAACATTTTTTTTTTCTAACAATCAATCAACATTACGATAACAGAGAAGTTGAAAAAAGTGGGTCCGGAAATTCCGTCCGCCTGTCTGTCTGTCTGTCTGTCTGTTCGCGCCTCTACAGCCTAAGCGGATGGGCCGATTTGCTTCAAACTTGGTATTTAGTATTTATTAGGTAGTATCTCAGGAGGTTGTTTTTCATTTTTGCTCTAGGTCAAAAATAACTGTACCTGCCATACAATTTTTAACAAAAAGTTTGATTTTCTATAGAACGGCTCTAACGATTTTGATAAAACTTTCAGGGTGCTAATTTTTTTACATTAATACATCTTTCAGTTAGAATATATTTTTCGAAATTTGTTCTATAACGGTACCTCTCATATAACCGGTTTTTTTCAAATGCGGTTTTATCGTAAACTATTATGCCGATTTCAAAAAAAATTTGCACACATTTATAATTTAATTAATAACGCATTTAAAAATTTTCAAAAACTTTATTTTTCGATTTTTTAAATTTAAAAAAAAATTGGTTTTCGAAATATTTTGAAAATGGGTGGATTGAATTTTTTTAAATAATTTTCCCAGATGAAAACTACAGATTGCCTTATAATGACATACTAGAAAAAAATTTAAAATAGTTTTTCGAAAAGTTTAAATAAAACGACTTTGTAAAAAAAATGGTTGAACGATTTTCAATTTTTTTTTCTTCGGTAGACATTTGGTTTTCAAATTTTATTGCATACTTAGTTTTTCCAAGAAAACTCTGAAACTAATTTAAAAAAAATATTTTTCTATTTTAATAGACGTTTGGTTTTCAATCTGGCAATACTTTTTTCGGAGTTGGTCTTTTTGACAGCTGTGTCTTGATTTATGCTCAGTTTGGTTTGCGATTTCATAATGAATAGACTTACATACTCCTGAACAAAGTTTGCAAACTGTGCAAATTTATTACCAAAATAATGGTTCGTTTCGGTGGAGCAGAGTATCGAAGAAGACCCAAATGAGTTAATCCGCCATCGCGCGCGGAAGGATCTTGGTCTGCAGGCTTACAAAATCCAACTCGTTCAAGAATTGAATCCGAACGCCCATCAAGGGCGTCACACGTTCAGTGAATAGGCCCATAACGAAATGGCCACCGATCCCGATTTTCACAAAATTGGGAAAATTGGGCCATTCACTTCCCCGAAATCATTTTTAAAACATAATGCAAACCTTTATCTTTATAATAAAGCTAAATTCTTGGCTGTAACATTAAACTAGGTATATGCGTTTTATTTCTTCTTGAAAACCACACGCCTAAAAAACACCCTTTATACGTATACATGAAGCCACTAAGCAATTATCTAACATAAGAACAAGCTCGTGCGACCCAGTCGTGCATTTTTTATATTTATTCGACGATGTGACCGCACATATGAGCAAGTACGTGCGATCCAGTCGTACGATTAATATAATTAAAATCGAAGCAGTGTTACGAAAGTTATGAATTTTCAAACACACTGGTCACTGGGTGCCTTACCCTATACATTTTTATGAATTTTGGAGAATATAATGAAAGAAGAGAGGAACGAGTAAAAGGTTCAAAACTTCACACTTAGTTATTATGTAATGATAATAGCGGTGTTTTATTAGGAAATTTATCCGTAGCGAAGCAAGATTTTACACACACTACAAATACAACAACCAGCTGCCGAAAAAAGTAGATGTTGAAATTGGCTGCGGTTTGCATGCTCGACACAACAAGATTCCATTCACAATCACAATAGACATGATATAAGACTTATATCATGCTACAGATACTATATTTCTATAGATATTCACGCAGAGCAAAATAATATTACCAATTTTCATTTATGCTACATTGTTTGAGAAGGTTGCAAGATTGCACTTGGGCGTGTTGGAATCTTTAGATACACATTCATTTGTTGGGATTCGAATGCCAATTCAACCATTGTTCGTGCTCGATCCTCTTTTTGGTTGTGTCCTTGTGTGTAAATATTTTTTAGACTCACTGGCCGACTGTCTTTTGTGAATGACCGTTTTTGTTGCATTGTTTTAGAAGTTTGAAAGGTTGCACTGGGACATAACACAACAGGCGGCTGCCTATGCGTTTTTTGGAAAGCTGCCCATAGCTTTCCCAAAAAAACACGGTTAATAATGTCTAGTACTATATAGGGGAAAGAGAAATAATTGATGTGTTTTCCTTTGTTTTTTCGTAAACAAAGTTTGTGTATGTATTTTTTTTTTATTTTGAATTTGTGAGCATTTTTCCTATTTTTGGGTTAAAAATTAGGCGTATTAGAAGATAAATTTCCGCTTTGTAACAAATTTCCACTTTCCACAAACATTTGCATGAATAATCCTTAGAAATAATTACGTAAATGTTGAAAATAGTCGGCTGTTCGTTAAATGAGATTTCACTCATTGAAATTGACTTTTCTCACTCCATCAGTTTTATTTACTCATTAGAAAAATTGAGTTATTGAGTCTATCATGGCAATAATCCATTTGCAAGGCAGGAATAAATTTTCATTCGTGTCTAAAATCCTATGTTTCCATCTCTCAATATAACTTATCCTTAAGAAAGTGATTTAAAAAAATAAAAAAAAAAACATAAAAGGGTTTATGGTTTTGTTTTCTTTTGCCTACCATAAGGTTTGTTCTGAGAAATGTGTGGGGAATGTCAGTGCATTCTGCATTAAGTCGAACTGCCAAAAAACTGCATAGCTGCTCCGTTGTTGGTTTGACATCGAACAGCTCAGTGCAACATCTGTATTTTCTGACATTTCTTTCATTTAAATTTGTTTTCTTTAAACTGACAAATAAATAGAAGTTAGTAAAATTACCCACGAAAGCAATATTTATATATTTATATATATTATATATTTATAATACACACATTAAAAACTTAAAACCTACAAAATAATCTATGAAATATTTGGTATCATAAAATAGCACGCCAAATTTGCAAATAAATTCCTCCCTTCATCACCCGCCATTATAATACTATTAAACTACTGACAAGGGGAATTCACGATCCGGTGCAACAAGTTTTGTAAAATTGCAAAATTTTATTTTTGTTTTGCAGATTGTGAACGCACTTTTTCGCTGCTTTAAAACCTTGCGATTTTCCGCTAAGATTTTCTGATACAATGGTGAGAAACGTATGTGGTGGCGGGGGTACTAAAAATCGCTTGGGCTGGGCTGATCATCGAACTAGTTTATTGTGTGCTAATCTGTTTTATCTCTATTCGTCATTTGTAGGATGTGGTCAGCTGTTTGTTTTGAATTTAAGGGTTGTTGTTGTTGTTGGTTGACCCGAAATAAAGAAGAAATACAGAACGTAAACTTTGTGTGAAATCGCAACATTTAAAAGTGATTCGAGTTTGGAAGGAGAACTAAAAAAGAATCGCAGCTAAAATATTGCAAAGTCTAAAAGCAGTCTTTCCAATATGTTCTAACACCACTATTCAAGTTGGGAACTTACACATTTGTATATTTCGGGTTGGATTCATTGCTTTTGTTGTAACTGCTTACGTTCGAGGTTGCTGAGCCCTCTGATAAATTGCTGCAAAATATACTGTGCGTTTCTGAACGCATAAAACCCAATAGCTAACAATTTCTGTCAAAAAGTACATTTGCACAACCAGTTAATTTCGTGGTCAGCTGCTCTATACGATGCCAAAGTATACCAGAAATTTACGGCTAGCTTAGTTTCGATTTGGAAATCATATGTTTTGTTCGTTGTTATTGCCGTCAGCTGTTAATCAATTGTTATTAAACACGTATTACAACATCGCATTGCACAGCAAAGCTATGAGACACCGAACGTCCCCATTAGTATGGTAAAAAACAGCTGATAGACAGATGATTGAAGATTATATAAAAAAAATTAAAATCCTAAAATTTGTTGGATAATTTTATGTCTGAAATCTGAAGGTGCATGTGGTGTACCTTTGAATTTTGAAAGGTAACCTATGTCCCCTTTTGTACATATAATCATATGACGCCAATTCTTCATCAATTCCATTTTGGACACGCCTGTAGCATTCACACGTTGAATAGCGCCACGCGACAGTTTGTGACAAACGTTACTATGTCTTTACGTTTGTTTATTTCACCGCTCTCGCTCTTATATAGCAAAACATACATCTGACCACAAACGGAGGAAGAAAATAATAAAGCAAACAATGAAAATAAACGCTAATGAGAGAATCGCAACAAATTCTCGGTCCCTGCGTGATTGTGTTTCCCTCTACACTTCTCAACTCCTTCGCATAGATACTAAGTCACGCGGCGGTATATGCCGATGTGTATAAAAGGGGACTTTGTGGTTGGGTTTGTTCGGGTATCCAAAACTGCAAACCCGGTAAAAATGTGGACTCAGTCATTTTGCAAGAATGCCATTTTACGAACAGTCAAATACATAAAACCAAATTTTACATCTTTCCTTATTTTATCATTTCTTTTATAAAAAATGTTCCCTCGAGTTAGCCAGCTGCATTCCTCCCCTTAAAAGTTTCGCCCGTAATACTCGTCTTGCTAGGAATGCCCATCAGTTCACCCTTGAGTCCAATTTCGGACGTACCGTGAAATATAGGGATTCTTTTTTTAGCCGTACAACACGACTTTGGAATGGTTTACCCGGCGAGATTTTCCCTTGCCATTTCAATTTGCAAACATTCAAAATCAATGTTAATCGACACCTCCTATCTCTCCCCTCCCTATTTTCCTAATGCCCGCGCAGTGTGTTACATTAAAAGGGAAATAAATAGTCCCTTGTGCACGCGTTTATTATAAAAAAAAAACATCGTTTTATAATTCTGTTGCAATCGTGTTGGGGTATAATAAAAGTGTAGCATAATTATAGCCATATATTTTGTTGTTGGAGTGCAAAAATGCTCTTTTTCACTTTTGCAATTTTGCACTTTTATAAGGCCAGTTGCACCGGGTCGGTAATACCCCTATTAATTTATATATTGGATGACGAATCAAACGCAGAAAATGTTATCTTATTGGTCTTACAAAAATAACAACCTGTCTACTGTAATCGCCCTCTGCATTCTCAAACTATAACTCATATTTCCCCTACGACCAACTCTGGTCTAATTGGCGCTATTTGCGCTACAAAGAATCGAACATTTGACATTTGCTTTCCTGTTATTTTCACTCTAACATTTTTCGTGATGAAAAAATTTACGGCTCAGAAATATTTTCTAAAAGTTTTTCTATAAATAAAACCTCAAATAGTTTTTGCTACTCAATTAGACGCAAAAAAACATCAAGAAAACAAAAACAAGATATAATGCATTCCAGCGCAGCAAACTATTATAATATTTAAAAATAAGCTCAAGTAGGTATTCTCTTGTGAACAAAAAAAAAGTTTTTTTTCCGTCATACCTGTCTGCCCATTTTCTTTTGTCCTGCACAGAGTTCTATAAATAAAGAAAAAAAAATACCAAAGAGCACTGGTGCTTATGGTCATCACTTTTGCTGGCGCATACTTTCCCAATTGAGAAAGATTACGCTGTCGTCGAAGAACGACAATTGGGGTAAAAGCTCATAAGGATGCCATCACTACAGGAATTGGACATCTTTGAGCTGAAGCCATTGATCACGAATTTGAATTGCAAGTTGGCCACGGTATCGGACTATGATTCACAGAAGCAACTGTTGTGTTTGGTCTCGGAAGAGAATGAGATTGTCTTGAGATACATTGGCAATGGCGAGCAAGAGGTCCTGAAACTAATTTCGTGGTTCAAGAGAATGTCCAGAGTGATACATGATGTCAGCTTCGATCCGAGTGGAACTTGGCTTTTAGTTCTGTGTAAGTAAATTTATATTTTTTCTGTGTTATTTTTGACAAGGGTTGGGGGAAGTTTTGTGATGAAGCAATACCGATGACCCACCTGCACCTCATGATAGTTCTGTACTGGTTGTAGCCTATTTTTATTCGATAGTTTAAGATAATTTGTTTGTCTCCGGGATAACTTAATGATTTTTGTCTAATTCTACGCTGATACAAGTTTTTGGTTAACCAAAAGTTTGGTTTCAAACAAAGAAAATTCTATCTGATTAGACTTGTCTGGATAACTCACTGAACGAATGTCTTATTAGAATTATCTAGGTCAGTTCTCATTTAAGGAGTTAGTAAGGTAATAAACTTTTCATGAATTAACACTGAACAAGCGGTTAGGAAAGTTGGATAGGTATGACGTATGAGCATTACACTCAAGCTTTAGTTGTAGGTATGGATATTTCTGATACCATCGTATGTTATTTTAGATCAGGTTATAGTGGATGTCAGGAAACGGCTGAATACTTAGGCCCATTGCCCATTGGATAACATATAATACGGGGAAAACTGTCTCACTAATTAAACCAGTTAGAGCTTTTATAAAGCCATAAGGATTGCTAATATGTTTATCAGATCACTGGGCTCTTCGAAGGAGAATTTTCATAAATGAAAGAGCAGAGCATCTAGCAAGTATGTGCGGAACGGTTTCCTTCGGTTTCTTTTGAAAACACATCGAGTCTCATGGCACTTCTTCCTATAAAGCTGTGTCTGGTAATGGAACTTGTCGTGTGCCTAATATGTAATCCGCTTTAAAGCCAACAAACTTTAAGAACGTTTTAGATCCAGTTTTCGCCAGTTCTGCTTATTCGCTTGACAAGCAATGATACTAATACATCTGTAGTTTGCTTTCTTCATTTCGTCTTACGCGATTGGAGAATATGTTGAACATCTTCATTCATCAGTTTCGAACAGTTACAAGAGTTTATGGAAACACCTTTGTAAGTGTAGGTGTAGGTTACGAATCGTAACTATTTGACAGGAAAACATCGTTCCAAAATGCATTGTTGAAGTGTCAAATAGTTACGATTTGTAACTATTTCAAACTCATGTCCATGATATGAATTGAGATAGTGAAATGGGACCTCGACCGACTAGATCGCTGGAAAATCTTGTTTATTAAGGCCGTCAGAGAAGAAATTAATTAATTAAACCTTTCACGATATAATCGTTGTACAAAGTGGAATGGTGTTCTTTAAGTTTTTTTTTAAGTTTTTGTGCTGTACTCAAAATGACAAGATGGATCTGGAAAAGTTCAGATTGTTGGTATCACTAATATTAGAATTGTTGATCCACTGAGAAATGACTTCGAGACGAATGGTTGTACTTGCCGCCATTTGTTTAGTAGTTAATATCGTGCCCGAGGGTTATTACGTTAAGAAGTATGTCTAGAGCAGCGAAAGGTTTCCAGCGGAGAGCACTACTCATAGTTTGTTTATTACTATAAGTTATTTTGTCCAAAGCAGTTCACCATACTTCTTTTTTTTTCTTTTTATGATTTACTCGCGCGAAAGGGGTTTTTGTATTCCCTTAAAATGTTTGAACACCGTATAGCCTAAGATCCCACCGCTCGAATCTGCAGATATTTGTTTTTTTGATAAAACTTAATAAAAAACGAAAGACTAGTGAGTATATTATAATGCATTAGTCCAGGGTTGCCTACAAAAATCCTGCCGCAAGTACCAGTAATTAAATTTAGTATAATGCACTTTTTTGCGGCCATATATTTTTTTAATAATTTGAACATTATTTGAAAGAAAACGACGTGGAGAATTAAAAAAACCATGGTTGCCAGCTCCCATCTTGCCGCAACCTTACGGTTGCCAGGTTTATGTTGCCGGAAAAATGTTGAGTTTTTGTAGTCATATTTTTTTTTTGAAAACAGTAAACCAAATTCATGATTGACATTTGCTTTATACGATTATGTAGGGTTGCCAATCAAAAACTTGCCGCAAGCAAGTGTTGCCATGACTTCTATTATTTTGTTCAACAATTTTTTTTAATTGAAACATTCAAAATGAAAAAAAAATATTTAAAAATAATGGTAAAACTATCTATTAAGTATTGCACGTTTTTTGAAAGCTAAAAGACTTACATAATTTAGTTTTTAAATTAGGTAACATTTATTAATAGCTCATGAGAAAACTTGCTTCAAACTCGACATTTCGGAAAAAAATTGAAAAAAATGGTGCCGTAATTTTTGGTCATGCAAAAATTTGGTTCTTTCAATAACGGAATTGCATGAGTTCCTTGCTTGTTTGTGCTTTTTCCGATTTTCCTCTGTAGGGTTGGCTTTGTAGGATCGGAAACTAACTTCTTTGAGCCTGATAGCTTCTTTACACTCAGAATAAACCAGGACTTTTTTTTAGTCTTGATGCTTTTTACTCTGTTAGGAATAAAAGCACGCATCCTTAGAAGAATCACATTAGTGATCATTTCAGCACTGGCATCAATGTCACTATCGAGGAAGCATAGTGACCAGTTAAAGTTACGGAAAAAAATATACAGGCCGTCTCAGTTGGCTTTCTCGTATTGCCAAACGGTGGTGAGTTTTACTTTAACTGGATGGGTGGAGGCTGAGAAATTAGCTGATGACAAAATGGTCCGAAGTGCCAATTAGAGAAGGTACACTAATGGTATATTTATCAGGGTGAGAAGTAAGAAACAAGTCAAGAGTATGGGCGGCTTGCCCAGCAACATCCGGTATACGCGTTGGCACATCGATCAGTTGTGTAAGGTGATGTAACCCGGCAATTGGAATTGTGTACTTTGAAATCACCCGCAATAACGATTTTTAGTGCGAGGACAAAGGGAAACAATTTTCGAGATGGAATCAGACAGCACATCAAACTCGTTACAAGTCGAATAATTACTGTCCGTTAAAGTCCGTGTTGGGACATTGCCCATATTGGGGAAGACTCTGGCAAGCAATATAATTCCTAACATAGATCACGAGACCATGATGAGAAAGAGTAATGGTACCAAGCTATAGCCATGTAGAGCAAATTCTGATAAATCAGTATTTACTCCAACCTGGGTTTCACTTAATGCCAAAACAGCTGGCATGTATTGAACAGTGTAGAGACATAGTCGCTGGGAGCGAAGCATAGCGCCTCCGATTCAGTAGGGCCGTGCCCGACCGGGATCGGAAGGAAGCAATAGATCAAGTTCATCAATTTTGGTGGCTCAGTTAGAACCCGATATTTTCACTCTACATAGACGGACGAAATATCGCCTATGGCCTTTTAGTTAGGTAGAGCAGTTGCGGCGGCACCAAAAAAAAATTAAAATCACAAAAAATATAAAAAATATTAGATATTAGAACTAAAAAGTCTCAAGTCGTCAGATCAATTTGATTTAATGTTTAATTATAACCAACTAAAGACAAATCTTTCCCCTGTTGTTTATTGACTTTCTCAATCGTTCGAATTACTTAAAACTTATTCTTTATTAATTCACAGGTTTCGACAACACCCTGCATATAATACCAGCTCTAGCAATTGTTGGCGGCAAAACACCACAACTTACATATCAAACATTTAGCACAACACAGGTCACTTCGTACATAATCCCGTTTGTAGGACCCCATGAATGTCCAAATTCTAAGGCTTGTCCAAATCACGAAGCGGAACGCAACGCAAAATCAATTACAGTTTCGCCCAATCTCACTCCAGAAGAAGGTGATGATGCAAAGCCCTTAACCGAAGAACCAATCAATCTGGCCCAAAGCGAACAAACCTTGGATACATGCAGCCATGATATACCAACAAATATGCAAGCATCAGCAGCATGTATACCAAGTATGCCTGAAGAAAATACAACGGGCATCAGCAATGCCATGTGTTCATCATTTATGTGTTCGTCGACATGTCCATACCCGCTGTCGGTGGTTTGGTGGCAAACCGTAGATTTAGGGCATCGAGCAATAATCGGTTATTCGGACGGTTCAATTTGTTTTGTTGGCCTGAGCCCGAATTGTCCGTTTGTTGCGAGTACTGCAATCGAAAGTGGATCTGTTGTTAAGATGCTCATTTGTAAGGACATAACTTATGATAGTGTTACTTTGCTTGTATGTTTTATTTTTTCTTCTTCAAAGATATTTTCCTCAAACACAAATCATTTCAGATTACATCATCACTCAAACAGCAATATAAACTTCTATTAGAGAAACCCCTAATTCAGTATGTGTATTCGGGAGATACTTCTCCTGGTTCTAATAAATTAAATGAATGGCAAATAGTGTTGCCTTGTAAGAATAACAGCAATTGCTCAGATCCAGCTTCGGATAACAGTCAACAAGAAGAGGAAGTGTTCTTGGAGAGCAAAGAAGTGCCGGCAGCATCTGCGTTGCCGTCTACGGCTGGACCAACGACGACATCAGTGATGAAAAACAATCAACAAGATTTAGACGAAGCAAACAATCACAATGGCATTCTGCCGGCTGCACGTGCTCGTCTTGCGTCTCTGAAGTGCCTTGGATCTAAAAAGTTGAACGCCATTAAAACGAGATTATCCGATCGCAGACAGAAGCTTGAAGAATGTAAGTAGACGTTAAAAATTCATTAAAAAAAATTGTTTTATTTGACCAACTTAACGAATGCAGTTCCCTAGGAAGTATTCTATTTAGTAGAATTATCAAAGGTAAATCTAATATTTGTTTTGTTTCTTGTAAGTGCACTTATAAGAATATTTTTATCCATGATACGGAGTGCGGTCCAGGAAATTGTATAGCATGTTTAAACTGAACATTTACAGTTACTACAATTTTATTAAAACTGCGAGGGGTGACAAATCAGAATTTGACTAGAAGTCCCCTTGGACATCGCTTCAATTGAAATTTATTTTTACTTTTTTTGGCGCTGCATAACGTGCTGAACCTGTGACTGGTTTATTATGCGGCTCCAGCTGGCTCAATCTATAGCCTTCCGTCTCTAGTTTCGCACTCGATGAAGTAGGAGATCTTCTTTTACCTGGTCGTTCCATCGGAGATGAGGTCTGCTTTGGCTTTGCGCGCTGGAGCGTCGATCTCCATCTACATGCCCAACCTATCTTAGCCACTGGATACAATTTTGTTTGTCTCGTTGGTAACCGGATCGTAAAAAGGACCATAAATTGCGCGTAGTACTTTTCTTTCGAACACCCCTCCACAATTGGTACAGATATCTCCTTTTTTTATCAATCAGGCAGATAGTATTGAGACTCCAATCATCGGGTATATATTCCTAAGACCATATTTTGCAGATAAGTTAGTGTATGTACCCGACCAGGTCATCTCCAGCGTGTTTATAAAGTTCCGCTTTTAGCCCATCGGCGCCATATGCTTTGTTTGTTTTTAGTCTGGCCATAGCTACTTTAATCTCATTTTGGTCGGGCGGATGTAACTTTTGGTTGTCATCTAGGTTGACTGGTCTGGGTCGATCATTAGTAAAGTATTGGCCGTCATCAGAGTCATTGCAGTCTTTCCAGATGGTTAACATCGATTGCGTATCTACGTCGTGGTTTCCATCCCCATCTTTCCAAGGCCTAGGTGTTAAAAACCTATGCATCTCCTCGACTTCATGTTGCTGGAGATCTTTTTTTTTCTCCTGGGGAAATTTTTCTCATCCTTCCATCACTTAACGAAGAGATTATAGATACCCTAATTCTTCTGCGAAGCCACGACATTTATGCCTCCGTTTTGATGTAGTTTGCCAGGAGTTTTTTGGAGATGGTTGTGAGAAGGTCAAACTCTGACGCTCCGTTTCTTATGGCTTGTCGGTGGATTTGGCCCTATCTTCGTTAACGGGCTTTGGAGGAGAAGGCTCAACCAAGAACTATACGAGCTGCACAGCGACATTGACCTAGTCAAAAAAATACCCATATCACGTTTAAGATGGCTAGGTCATGTAGAGCGAATGGACAGCAATGCTTCGGCTCGCAGGATCTTCGATTCCATCCCAGAGTGTAGACGCAGTCAAGGAAGACCTTGCCTTAGGTGGCGCGCCCAAGTGGAGGACGACCTCAACCATCTTGGAGTGCGAAACTGGAGGCAGCTAGCCAAAGACCGAGCTGGCTGGAGAGGCATGTTGGTTGAGGCCCAGGTTCGTCCCGAACTGTAGCGCCACCTAAGTAGTAAGTAAGTACGACAGCATTTATAGAGCCGAGTTATATAGAGCGATGTGCAGTTTTAACATCCCTGCCAAACTCGTCCGCCTGTGTAAAATGACGCTGATGGCACGCTGTTCCGTCAAGGTCTGTACAGACCTCACCGACACTTTGAAGTCAAAAAAGGATTTAGACAAGGCGATGTGCTTTTCAACATCGTACTTGAAGGAATAGTGCAGAACTCTCACGCCAACACCAGAGGCACGATCTTTCACAAGTGGCCAAAACTCTTTTTTATAATCCGTTTTTGTTCTTGAACCCTGATGTTTCTCGTTGTACGCTTCTATAATGTGGACTGCTACGGAAGTCCACTACACGTCGGCTTAGGCTGTAATAGTTAATTTCGTTATCATCGAGTAGTTATATTTTTTTCTCGAATCTGTGGAATATCTATAGACAGACTGTTTTGACTTTAGTTTTGATAGTCTATGGGCGGTCATTTGAACACTTAGTTAAAAATTATCTTATTTTATAAACAAAGCCAAAATCTACATTTTCATAAAAAAAAGTCTTAACAAATTTAAAAAACAACCCGAACCTGCAATAATTTTTTAAGATTTTCTTTCTTACGCTTCCCCAACACCAAAGTAAATTATTTCCTCACCATTTTTTACGGGCACTGCATTCTTTTTATACGAACCACAATTTTTATAAGATTTATATAAATTAATTTCCAAGATCCTCCATTTGATTCGTTTTTCTTTCTTCCTTTTTGTTTGTTTCCTATTTGACTCCTGCTTGCATAGTTTTTAAATTAGCATTAGTTTTGTTAGCACGAATACGACTAAACCGTGGTGAGTTTTAAGGTATACGAGTTAAGTTTACCACATTCTCATACATATTGCACTCGATGATAATGAATGCATTCATAAAAGTTCTTCCATTCGAGAAAAAAAAGCACAAGTGATGGTGCACTACAATCATGACAATAGTTTATGTTGCTTCACATAATCAAACGAAAAAACGCGCTTCAGCTTTCTAATATTGCTTGATGATGATTTTCAAATTTAATATATATTTTCAGACTCATCAGAGAACTCCATGGCTGGATTCGTAATAATGGATCCACCAACCATCAATCCAGAAGCACTATCGATGGCAAATGGCTCCTTCTATACATTACAAAATCTCCGACACACCTACTTACTTAGTGCCTTGCACACTCACACTAATACTCTTTCCGTACACAGTATGGATATGAACTTGAAGCCGGTGTTTTTGTACAAAATTCCCACCAACTGTCATGAGATTCTAATTAGTTCGAACATTTTGTATTCAATTCAATATGTGGAGAAGGAGGGAAGTGCTCCAATTAGTCCCAATAAAACACCAACACAAGAAGACTTTGGAACAACGACGACAGGCTCTATGGACCAGCCGAATAATGAAGACAACAAAAGCTCATGCAGTGATATGGTTAATGCTGTTGGGGTTATAAGTAGTGCAATGGCATCAGTGCAAAATAATGACAGAGATGTAAGTTTATTTCTTTTGTTTTTGTGTGATTTTTTTTCTAACTAACGATAAAGTTTAATGATTGTGGTAAAACCTTATAGCTGAACTAGGTCGTTGTCGGATAAATTAATTAAGTAATCCAATTACTACTAAGGCATAACAGTAGAAATAATTTGCATTGTGAAGCTCCAATTACTACTAAGGCATACAAGTAGTAATAATTTCCATTGTGAAGCTCAAATTGGGATTTAGTTCAGCATTAATTATAGTTAATTGTCCGATTTAGTTTTTTTTATGATGGTAGAAATTTCACAATCGTGGGCTTAGAAAAAAATACGTTTGAACTGCGTTGAACAGGCCAGCTGTTTTGGCACTAAGCGAAACTCAACTTAAATGATTTTGATGTCAGATTCCATTCAAGAGGTATGTTGATGTTTTTGCTGAGTTGAACTTCTAGGCACATCTGACATCGAGTCATTTCTGTTAATATCTCGTGACAACCAAAAACCATTTTAGAGCAGGTATAGGTAAAAAAGAATCATGGTATTGGTTTCGACCGTTAAATAGTTCGTCAGGTTAAGAGATGTAAACAAATTAAAAAAAAAAAACCTGCAATGTCTTAAAGACAGTATAAACTTTTGATCATTTGTAAATAACATTCGGAATTGTGTACCGCGTTGCTGCTGTCAGTTCTCAAGAAAGAGAAGATTTGGGGTGCCAGCACGTAACTTGATACAATCGATATTATTCGATATTATCGAGCGCTGGCAGCACATAATTTGGTTCAATTATTCGTTCAACCTCTCGTTTGAAAAAAAAGGTTTTCAGTCGATAGAAAATAGTTATTGCCTGGAGTATTTTTTTTCTGAAAAAAAATGTGAAATTCAAACAACAAATGTCGATTGATAAAAAACAAACACAAATTTTGACTACTTTCATGAGTAGTCATCAAGACTTGTCTAAATGCATTCTAAAAAAAGGAAAACCAGCAGTTTTCTTCGCGAAAAACTCGCAAATTCAATTCACACGAGGGTTCTTTGCAAAAACAATACAAGTTCGGAAAAATGTATTATTTTATAAGCATTGGCGATGGCCTGGAAGCACACTTTAGCATAAAAAGCTTCCTAATATTTACTTTCCGAACAGTAAAATATGATATTAGCCGTGAAAGCTATGGGCAGTTTTCTAAAAAAAAAAAAAACCCATAGGCAGCCGCCTGTTGTCTTATGTCCCGTGCAATCTTGAAACTTTCTCAAACAATGCAGCATAAAACGATCAATCACAAAAGACCGTCGACCAGTGAGTCTAAAAAATATTTACGCACAAGACACAACCAAAAAGATGATCGAGCACGAACATTGGTTGCATTGGCATTCGAATCCCAACAAATAAATGTGTATATAGATTCCAACATGCCCAAGTGCAACCTTGTAAAGTGGCAAGATACTAGGAATTAGAGAGATAGGAAAGATCGAGAATTAGGTGATTATACTTAAAACCTACGGATAGCTCTAGCTTGAACTAGGAGTTAGAAAAATTGCTTCCCGAACTGAGAGTGGAACTTAGGATCTCTGAACAAGCAAACATCTTATCTACTGCACCACTGCCGCAAGACTTTCGACCAATTGCCCTTACGTCCCTTTCCAAGGACATGGAACGTTTAAGGAATATCTCGAAGAGCGAAAGCTTTTTAAAAACCGGCAGTACGGGTTTCTCAGCAATAGGACCACTGCAGATTTCACCCAAGAATGGAATCAAGCTCTTTTATCGTTTTGGCGAAAATAAGGCATATTTCTATGGCATTTAATAATGCTTAGCACCAATCCTTTCTGTCGAAATTGTGTGCATTTTTACTCGATGAAACATTCCTCCATTGGAATAGGAATTGCCTTTCGAACCCCTCAATTCTAGTAGATCCTATCAGTTCCCGGTATGTGCATTACAGACCACTTTCTTTGGAATGACCACATATTCGACATTGCTAAGAATGCTGCCAGGTCTAGGTTTCCTTCGAAGGTGCAAAACATTTTTCACCTCGTCTGATCTGGCTACTTGGGTATAATTCCCATATTTGGACAAGTGCTCCAATTACCCACTTGAGTTTCCTAAACAGAATTCAAATTATAGGCGACCCTACAATAACAGAAACATTAACAACTCTTGACCAACGTTGTTAAGGTAATACTCACACTGCTAGGAATGGCCACATAAATGTTCCCTTTTTTTAAGCCCAAAAAAATTGCACGTGAAGTCGGTCGAGGTGGTCTTTGGCTTGCGTGCGCCACCAAAGTCTCGGTCTTAATCTCCTTCCTCTCCCGATTGAAACATTGATGTCCATCCGCTCTATATGACCTAGCCATCTGTGACGTTGGAATTTTACTCTCTTGGGTAGGTGTGTGTCGCTGTATAGTCCGTACAGTACCTACCTATAGTTGTATCATCTTCTCCAATCGCCGTTTATGCATTCGGCAGCAACCTAAAGCGTCCTTATACACTTTTGGCAAGGTCCATGTCTCTGCACCAAAGAAGGATTGTAAAGAGGGTCTTGTAAAGGGATAATTTAGTTGCCCGAGAGAGAACTTTGCTACTCAATTGCTCTCAAACCGAAGAAGCAGCGAATGGGAAGTGTTATTCTTCGTTTGATCTCAGCGGTCGTGTTGTTCTCTGAGTTAAAAGCGGAGCCTAGGCAGACAAACTCCGTAACTACCTCAAAGTTTTAGTTGTCTATCGTGATTTTTTGTTCGATGTTGGGTTTCTCTTCTTGATAACAGCATATACTTGGTTTTACCCTCATTTACCCCTTTTACATGCCACGTCGATCTACCATGTCGACGAAGTAGTTCGTTGTTGTATGATCATTCACAAGCACATGCAACGACGTATAATTTTATGTCAAAACCAGGTGAATAATCGTATAGTTGTCAAAAACTGTGCCGGTGAACTAGTTCGTTCGTTTTTACACGCCATATCGCCATGCTACTTCGAACTCCAGGAATCGAACTACTGTGTCCGCACAGTTTCTTTTCACACGACTAAAAGACGATATCTACATTATAAATCAACGAAGTTCTTCGCTGCTTCCGTTTCAATTCTCACAAAAGCGCTATTGACATAGCACTGTGTCAATATTGCCCATGTACGTAATTGGATGGATTTTTGAAAGATTGTGCCTCTGGTGTTGACGTGAGAGTTCTGCACTATTCTTTCAAGTATCATGTTGAAGAAGTCGCATGACTACTTATTTTACCTACCTTGACGGAATAACATGCGTTTTCTGCCGTTGTACAGTCTGCAAAAAGTGGTTTTTCCATATTCTCTGCATGGACAGCGATTTTCATTGATCGTCTTTGAAAGCTTTAGTTTGAGATCTGTAGCTTTGACAGTTTCTTTTTTTTAGCAAAATGTTTGAACTTTATTCTTATAGTAACAGCTTTTCATTTCCTCAATCGCTCGGTTTCTCAAGCTCTTTTTTTCTTTCTGAAAAGTAGGTGTACATATTTCCTCTTCTGCTCGTAGAGTCCGCGAGCAGTTCTGGTCGTTATGTGCAACGTCGCCTTGAATGCTTCCTGTTAAGTTGCTCCTGGCGATTTCTTGCGATTGCAGCTGTCCGACTTGAAATTTCCTCATAGTATTACCTTTTCTTGTCGTTGATCGGGATATCCGCAGCCGTACCTTGGCAACAACGAAGTAGTGGTCCGAATCAATGCTTTCTCTTCGAAAAGTTCGGACATCCGTGGTACTAGAGCAGTACTTTGCGTCCATAATTTGAATCCAAACCCATCCTATAAATTCGATCGGAAGCCCTGATTTCCTAGCTTCAATCTTGGTTAATAATTTCCGCATCTTCCATCCACTTAATCCGTCTAGCCGATCTTCTAGAAATTTTTAGCAAAGATGATATGTGATACTTTTTAGAACCAAATTTAAACGAGTAATTTTGTCATAATGGAGAAAATAATAACGAAACGTTTTTTTTTCAGAAATTCAATAATATTTCACTTCTGGGCCTTTTTAAATTCGAGAACGAAACGGTTTTAAATATGTACCAAATGACTACCTATGGCAACAATGAGCCACCTACTGAACCAACAGCCAACAACAAAGAAGAAAAACCCGAACTTGTAGATCTAAAGCAAATCCGTTCACCTATAGAATATGTTCACTTCTACAAAAATGTCGACAGTCAGTACTTTTGTTCATTGCAGGAAATGGAAATAATGAAAAATGAATTTCCAAAAATCTGCTACGATCCATGTTATGTGGTGACCAATAAAAACGTCTATTACATCCAATTGAAAAAGGAACCTTGTACAATATTTTTAGATGCAGCCCTTGCCGGCAAATGGGATCAATGCCATGAGTTTTGCAATACATTTGATTTGTCCTTTGAAGTTTGCATAGAATTTGCCGGTGACTATTTGTTGAGAAAGAAAAAAGTTGCCCAAGCATTGCTGACATACAATGCGGGACGTATCAAACCGATTCGGACGGCTCTAAAGCTGGCCATGTTCGGACAGACCTATGCCCTAATGCATCTCTGTGCAATGGCCTTGAAGTCAATTTACATACTACGTAGTGAATATTTGTGCAGTGCAATCATAAAGAACATCATGGAAGATGTGACGTTTCGACATTCGGAAGACGTCAATCCCATCCTGCCCAAACAACCGTCCAAAGGTGTTAACGTCAACGAAGGAAACCCATGCAGTGACTACCATTATGGAGTGGATGAGTCTATAAGTAATTTGCAAATGTCTCCCTCGTCACAGTTTCATTTGGCGAATTTACTTCTAATAACTTTGGCAGAAAAGGCGGTTAAAGACAAAAATTATATTCCGTTGTGGTAAGTTTCTGAGGGATTTCATAAGTTGTTTTCAATTTGAAATTAATATTTGCTTTATAGGAACTTCCTGGTCACGAATACAAAATTCCACACGAATATGACCAGTATAGTTCTGTGCCAAAGCGGACTCTACTCGGCAGCCTTGATACTGGCCAAGGCCAGAGGCGCGTGTATTGATACGTTTTTAGCACTCAACAGTGTGGTTGGCCAGGAGTTTGGTAACACAATGTTCCATTGTGGTAAATATGTAAAAATAAATGAATCTCACTTAGGGTGGTACTCAGAGTTGAACGTGTGCCTGTACAACTTAAGTGAGCCAATATTCATGGAAAGCATAACGTATCTGTCACATGTAGCACTCGATTACTTCACCTTTCTGCAAGACAAACTGGAAAATATTCGAGAGTGTGTACTGAAGGTTTGCTTCCAATTGAATTGAATTGAAAGTCTTATACGGATTTCTTTTTTCTTTGCAGCGTTTGGAAAAGCAATTGAATCCCTTTTCAGCTGTTTTCCGACCCATCGTTTCGCACACATCATCCGCCCGATCGAATTACCAACGCAAACAGGAATACAACGACAATAATACATCGTATATTTTCGACTATTGCAGGAGTCTTATCGAAACTTACTTGGCTGTTCTTATTCATATGGAATCTCTGAAATCCAAGCAGGACAATATTTCTAATGCTTTGTCTTCCTTTCGATTGACTTATGAAGACAATCAGGTTTGTGGATTTTTAATATGCTGATCCCTTGCTAACTTTGATTGTTCTAGTTTGCTATTGAAAACTCAAAATTCTCACCAATATCAGCGGGTTTTGCTCACTGTGCTTGTGTTGTAGATGGCGCTGCATTTTTTTGGGGATCAAATGGGGTGCCTTGTAATTTTAGTGTTACTAAGTCCTCGGGTATGTTTTTTCTTGTCTTCTAAATTCTTGTTTGGATTGATTCAAAATTGCAAAATTTCGAAGACCCACCTGAACCTCCGCATGCTGTGAAATGTTTGGATGTGTTGTCTCAACTTAATTTGGAAGTTCATACAGTTGTGTGTGGTAGACAACATACGCTGGTGCTCACCAACAATGGAGTGAGTTTATGTCATTGATGGAATGGATTTTGATGTTTTAACTATTTATTTTTCTAAGGTTTACGCATTTGGCAATAATAATTACTGTCAATTAGGTATTGGCAACGATATGCAGATGGCATTGCAACCTATGCTCGTAAAGGCATTGGATGGCAAAAATATAACTGCTCTGGAAGCTGGACAATATCATAATGCTGTTATTGCTGATGGCTTCTTGTACACTTGGGGGTAAACGAAAATTGTTTTATTTTAAATTTTTTTGTTTTCTTACTAATTTGACATTTTTTTTACAGTTGGGGTGTGTATGGCCAGTTAGGTCATGGGACTACAGAAAATATTGCAGAGCCTAAATTAGTGCCCTTCTTTCAGTATAAGGTATGTATAGTACAGTGATGTTTGCATCACACAAACAATTCCAACGAAGTAGGTTAACCGTAAATCTCTCGATACACCCATCAAAATATGTCATTTCTGGCAATCCAATTGAGATAGCCAACTAGTCTTCAGGATCTTTGACTAGTCACTATGCACAATCTAGGTTTTATCCGGTTGTATCTGTTGCCCAAAAACAGTCCGGAAAATCGAAAAAAGTCTAAGCAAATTAGAAATACCTGTAGCGCTCCCGTTCGGAGAACCAAATTTTGCATGAAATTCTTCGTCGTCTTGATTTTTAATACTCATCTTATAAATTTCTACCCTAGCTATAAGTCTATAAAAAGATGGTATGTTGGAATATTAATTTCCAGACTTTTGCCATCACCTGCCTAAATGCAAAAATCTGATCAATTGATGATTTGCCTGGTATGAAACCACATTGATATCTGATGATTATGGTTTTAGCGTATGGGGCTATTCGTTCTTGTAGGATAGAGGAGAATATCTTATGAGATGTACTCATTAATTTTATACCCCTATAATTGTTGCACTTTGTGATAACTCCCTTCTTATGTATGGGACATATGATGCCTTTTCGCCTGTCTTCTGTCATTTCTTCGTGTTCCCATACGTGTACTATGATTTCATAAATTGCTTGATGTAGTGTTGGCCCTCTATGTTTGATTAGCTCGGCAGGTATGCCATCGGCTCCCGAGGCCTTGTTATTTTTTAGCCGATTAATCGCCCTTTGTATCTCCTCAATCCTTATTGGTTGCAGCATGATGTCTTCCTCTTGAAATGTTGGTAGAACTTCCGCGCATGGTGCTGACCTTGCTCTCTATTTCTGCCCATTTCACGGACAATGTTTTTCTCCCAGGCTCTTTATATTCATCTTCGCGTGTCCACATTCTATGAGACTGCTGCATTGCTTGGTATGCAGCATTCTAACGTTCAGACGTTAGTATGCATTCATCATCAAACCAGTCGCTCCGATCTCTGCGACTACTGCCTAAGATGGTATCAGCAGTACAAATGACTTTGTTCTTAAGGCGTGACAATTTTTCCTCTACGCCCGGCACTCTGTCCCAAGGACTTACTCTTCCCTCATCGAGCTCTCCGTGGGCGAGTCTTAGTGCGCGAGTGTATTGATTGCTTTTGTTTTCATCGCTCAAGGCAGCCGTGCTGATGCGAGGCTGAACGGCGGATGCAATACTTCTTCGCAGAGCAATCCGCCCTCGGCACACCATCAGGTGATACCACGGTGGCTTTGTAGATATATTTACACGGGGACTGGTACTCGCAACGACCAACTAAATGTTGCCATTTCTATGACTCGTAGTCCATTTGTCATTAGTGTTCTTCTGCAAACTATGGGATTCTATGTACTGCTCGCATACTGATTCCCTAACTAATTTGGCGGTGAAATCACCAAGGATGATTTTAAGGTCATAGCTTGGACAGGAATTGAGGTTCCTCAAGGTAGGAATCTTTGTCGGCTTCTTCGGAATCCTCGGTAGGAGCGTGAGCGTTTATGAGGCTGATGTTATTAAATTTGCCTCGCACGCGAAAGGGTTCGTTTATTAAAGTCGATGATGGTAGACTTCATTTTTTGGCCGACTAGCAAGCCTTTACCGAGAACATGGTGTTTTGGGTGACCGCTGTAATAGATGTCATATTCTTTTTTCTGCAAAGCAACATTCCCTAGCCATATCATATCTTTAAGGGATGTTATGTCAACTTTATATGTGGCCAGGACATCAGCTAGCTGATCAATCAACTGGTTTGCAATATGAGTACTCTTACTTACCAATGGATTCCTCTTGTTCCTATTCCTATCATCCGTTCTTACAACAGTCTAATGATACAATTTAAATGTTGATTTTTTTTTTTTTGATTTTTTTTACAGAAAGTGGTACAAGTTTCATTGGGACATGCACACAGTTTGGTCCTCTGCAAAGGCTTATACGGAACTACGGAGGTTTACGTTTTTGGTTCGAATCATTTTGGTCAACTAGGTACCGGCCCAGTAGGCTCCAAAAATCTTGCCGACTCGTCTGCAGAAAGTCAAACAAAATCTCTAATTCCCATGAAAATCGACATTGGCAGTACAGCAAAAATAAGACTGATTCACACCAAATTCTTTTCAAATGTAAGTTTTTTTTTTGGTTAAAAAAAAGCTATCAACACTTACCAATTCTTTTGATATTTAGCTTATTGTTGACGAAAACAATCAAATGTATACGTGGGGTTCGTCGCCTCAGGCCTTGCGTTTGGCAAACCAAATAAAACGTCGAGCAAATGCAAAACAAAAAATTGAGGAATTTCAAAGAAGAGAAATAAGCAAACGTTTCGAGGAAACATTGTCATCCGATGCAGATACTGTTAATATCAAAATCGAAGTACCGTCAGACTTACCTGCAACATCTGGATCAATAAGTTCGGACAATAAACCAAATACAATTCCCTGCGATACCAAAGATATAGAAATGAAGGAGGATTTGGCCAAATATGAGACAGAAAAAGACATCGATGAATCTGTTCAAAGCACCGCTTCGGAAAGTATAAACACCGATTTGGTGGTGGATGGGTTCACTTCCGTGGAGAATGAATTGGATGTTGAGCCGAAGGTGGCCGAAGAAAAACCTTTGCCTATAGAAGCTGATACGACGAATGAACATATGACACCACATTTGGTTGATACAACAGAAGTGGCGGGAGATATACATCAGGTGAGTTAAGATTAACTGTAATTCCAAGTACAAACTTGAAACTTGTTTTTCTATTTTGCTGGTTTGGTTTTAGGTTTCAAGTGGCTTATTCCATTTTGCAATGGTAACATCAACGGGCTTGATTTACACCTGGGGCAAAAACCTTGAACATCAGTTAGGAACGGAGGACAAAGAACGTAAAGAGTTGAATAGGCCGGCTGCCCTGGACAACATTGACAACCCGATGTATGTTGAGTGCGGAGCAGACTTTACTCTTGTCATGACCCGAGATTATATTGTAAAAGCTTTTGGAGGAAATACCAACGGACAGGTTCATCTTATTTGTGGTCTCTTCCTATTATATTTTTTCAATACGAAATTTCCTTTCAGTGTGGAAGAGATTTGGGAGCATTATTTGATAAAGTGAAACAGCGCGTTGTGTGTTTGCCCACATCGAAGCGGCTTATGCGCTACGAGAGTCAGTGCGTTGAAATACCAACCGAAATTAACCTACCACGACCACGAATACGCTTGGACTACGAACCAGTGCGCTATTTGAAAATTATTCCTGAGTATCAGCCGCATTTCATGCAAGAAGCCGCCATTTCCCTGGAGCCCAATGAATCAGCCATTAAGTCACCTTTGACAACAAACCCATGTCAGGAATCAGATGACATGATCTCAAGTATTGAAAATCTAAGTCCAATGGATGCAGATTCTATGATTCTATCATGTCCAGCCTATCAAAACAATAGCTCCAACGACATATCTGGCGAGGAACAAAGCTATTCACGACTTCCACCATCGGATGATATCAGTTCAGAGAGCAGCAGTCACAGCAGTCGTGAGTTGCGGAATTACATTCACTACTGTTTGTATGTATTCCATGGTCTCTATAATCCGGATAAGATTGAGAAGTTTTCTAAAAAGCGTCTGGAATACCGCATACGCACCCTGATGTTAAATTTTAAATTTGTCGACGCCTTTACTCTCTGCTTGAACGACTGTTCAAGCGCCTCAAAATCACTAAAAATCTTCGAGTATTTTACCAAAGATACCAGCTTTGTCCCTATGCGAAGACAGGAACTCAAATTCTTCATCTACCGCCTGTTTGTGCACTTCATAGCGAAGAAGTTCGACATCAGTGAGTGCGAAGAATTCTTCCTATCCGATCTCGACTACTATTTACTAGAGTTATCCTATGTTCTATATTTTAACAACAACAACACCGATCTGGAACAGAATCTTAATCAGAAATTCAAGAGCCTAATCATGCAGGATCCTAACCACAATGATGAGTACAGACTCGATGATACAGATTCGATCTTCGATAGCTTAAGTGTGAGATTCAAGACAATTGTATGCCAGAGTCTTTTGAAATATTGTGGCGAGGGCTAGCATACGACTGTGTTTCGGAAAAACTTTTCACTTTACGATTTTTATAAAATTAAAACCATTTCTTAGGCGGGAAATGTAAATATTTTTTACATAGTATTTGTATCTTACAAAGGAAACAGTTTTCAACAAAAAAAAAAGACGGAGAAACATTGTGTATTCTAAATGGTTTTTTTAGTCCTAAATTTTGGGATAGAAACACATTTTAGTGCCATTCTTTTTATTCCCCACTTAACAAAATAATTTCTTTTATTTTTATTTTCTTTTGTTTTTTAAAAATTCAATCTATTCCCTAACAAAACACGGTGACCTAAACCAACAATATTAGATGTAAATTTAATCCCAACATCGTCACATTGGCGCGTTATTTTTTTGTTTTGTAATTTAGTTTATTTAATTTTTTTTATAAGTCTTGTTATTATAGGATCGGTTTTTTGTTGCAGCATTCTATTATATAAATACATATTTGCTCATAAATGCGCTTTTTGTATATTTTCAGCTTGTGATCTAATTTAATCAAAGATATATTGATAAATAAAAAAATAATAAAATTATAACAAATATTAACTAACATAATACTAGAAAGATAATAGTGTAAGTTATAATATAAAATTATGTAATTGTTTATTTCTGAAGTAATAAAACAAAACAAAAATTGTTCTTTCTAAGCTGTCTTGTTTTATTTATTTACTAGTTGCTACCCGCGACTTCCTCTGCGTGGACTTCAGATTAAATTATTAGTATTATTTAAATCAAGATCCGCTAAGGAAAATTATTAAGATTTCTTCCGCAGATAGCGTGCATTTTGTCAGAATAAAAATAGCCTGGGTAGTATAATGAATCCTGGGGGCCTATTCCTGAATACGAGTCGAGTGAGATGTCACTCGAGAGCTCACAGTCGAGTCGAGTAAGAATCGGTATTCCACAACTCTAGTGAGAGCAAAAAACATGACATGACTCCAAAAATGTTGAACACAACCTTTGAATTGTAGCTAACTTCACTAAATGTTGACTTGACGTTTCACAAAAAAAATCTTTTGATTTGAGAACTAATCGTTAAATGTAATTAATCAGTTTAATTAATCAGTCCGTAAATCGTAAAAGTGCAAACAAAATTAATATGATAAGTACAGAGATGTTTTATAAAACAATTTTTGTATATTTGCTGCAAGTAATGGAGCACAAATTTAAAACAAACGCCAGATCGTCGTTTATGCCAAATACCTACCACCAAAAAAATATTTATATTTTGTTTCAAACACTTCATTATTCATAACAATTAGAAAATTAGTCTATTTTTATTTTTACCTTCATTTTTGCATCCATCACTGCTGCTCTCGAACACTTTAAACATGAATGCTTTCTCACAGAAAAAAGCGTCACTTTCGAGTTCAGGAATAGGTATGTATCATTCGAGTGTCATTTGACGTTTGACATTCGAGTTGGGGAATACCGATAATTAGTGAGTCGTGTTTGAGAATACCAGTTTGTCGATCTCACATGAAAACTTACTCGACTCGTATTCAGGAATAGGGCCCTTGTTCTTCTTCTTCTAAGGGGACGCTACAGTTCGGGACGAACCTGGGCCTCAACCAACATACCTCTCCAACCAGCTCTGTCTTTGGCTAGCTGCTTCCAGTAACTATTCACAAATTCATGCAGTTGCTAAGGCATGGAAGCATATCAAACAAACCTCCAGTAATGCAGTATTTCATATTTAAGCGTCTAAAAAAAGACTGTGCATTTTTCCTAGATACAATTATCCATCACCTACCAAATTTATTCGAAACCCGTTAAGCCGTTGAGGTGTGATTTAGGAACAAACATCCAAACATACAAACATTCACATTTATAATATCGCCCATGTTCTGCATTTCGATCGAAACCGAATTGAAATCAACTTTTTAATTTCACGTGAAATGAAACTCCACATTTCGATCGATTTCGGAATTATCATTGACAGAAACGAGTAACATTTACGTTGAGAATAACACAGTTTAAACTTATAAAAAGTATTAAAAACCAAAATACTTAACGGTTTTTAATAAAAATGAAGTACACCATCACACTAATTAAATAACAAAGATTTTGTGAAAAATGTATTTCGAAAATTATTGTAGGACCGGTTTTGATAAGATCCAGTTTTTTATTTTTAGTTTTTTGATTTTTTTTTAAATTTTGGTATGCATTTTCTTAGAATTAATTAATATAAATGTGATTATAAAAATTAAAATAATTTGTTTTGATTAGTTTTAAAAATATTGATTAAAAAAAATTAAATACATATTAATTTTAATTAGAAAAAAAAAGTTATTAAAAAAATATAATATGCAGACTTAATTTGGCTACCTAGAACTTCTTAAATATAAAATTTGACGGAAATCCAAAGAGCCGTTACCGAGAAAACCAAAAATTAATAAAAAAAAAAACTTTATATGAAAGGTACCGTTAATAGACTTGCCCCGTAAATTTGGTTCTAATCAAATGATAGCTAATAGAAACAAAAAAATTCTCAAAAATGTCCATCAAAATCGTTGGAGCCGTTTTCGAGAAAAATAAGCTTTTCTTAAACGGGCATATGGCAGGTACCGTTATTTTTAGGCCTAAAAAAATTTAAATTTAACCTCTGGGGAATGCTAAAAGAATCACACAGCACACACCAAATTTGAAGATAATCGCTTAAGCCGTTTAGGCTGCAGCTCGTTATACATACTGTAAGACAGACATTTTTTGTCGATCACATTTTTAGACATTTTATGATCGTTATGTCATATTTTTATATTCACGAATTCTAAACTTGCCTTATAGTCCCTATAATCACAAGTAAAAATCAATAGAAACATTTTACGAGACAAATCCAATATTTTAGATCTACCTGATACAATGTGAGTATGTGAACACGAATGAATTATTTTTACTTGCGATTATAGGTACCTACTATAATGCAAGTTATGCATTTGTGCAAACAAAAATTGAGATAACAATCAAACATGACATTACGATGATAGAGAAACATATTTGAGTTACTGGCAAAATTCTGTTCGTCTGTCTGTCTGTCTGTACGGAAGTATTTTGGACTGTGTAGTCTAAACGGTTGGGATAATTGTCTTCAAATTTATAAATTAAGGATAATAAAATACATTGTTTGCAGATGTTTGTACCTATGTTATTGCTTTTGAGTATCTTAAAAAAATGGTTAACATTTTTCGAGCCGTAAAATAGAAATTTGAAATTCACGGAAACATAGACCTTACCTATGTATGATCGTAAGCAGTAAAATGCCGTTTTGAATAAACATTAGCTTTTACTGTTCTTTCCTTCAATAGAAATGTTTAAATTTCGAAATTGAACAATAACATTAAAACTGTAAACAGTAAAATCGGAATATGGCAACATTGGTATGTGATTTCGGTATAAGCTACAGAAATAACAAAATTCTTGAAAAATGCAAAATGGAAAAAATTATTGAAAACGCACAATCTCGGTTTGTTTACGAAAAATCAAAGGGAAATCCACTAATTTTTGTTTCGCTTACTCTACCATACCATATGGTCTAGTGTCGCTTTTTGAACCTTTCACTCGTACTTATTATTCATTATTCCTGCAAATGCTTGTAATCATTTTAACTCATACTTTTCAGAAAATATAACATACAACCTACTCTTTCATCATTATAGTAGTACTATAGTTTTCATATATAATGAATTAAGGTTGTTTTGACATTCTAAAGAGGAGATTTTTCAATTTTTTTTTTAGCTCACCTGTACCTGTGATAATAACCGTTATGTAAAAGCTTATTTTTCTCGAAAACGACTCCAAGAATTTTTATGAAAAAAATATCAGTGTACTACTGTAGGTAAGCATTATAGAAAAAAAAATTAATATGGTGGGCCAAAAACGGTACCTCCCATAGGACCGGTTTTTTTTCTTTGACTTTCTCGAAAACTGGTTATCCGATTAGTATCAAAATTGATATTGAAGAAGATGTAGGTAGCTTAAGTAATTTCGCAATTATTTTTTTCGCAAACTTTTGTTTGTATTATTAATGATTAAAAAATGTCTTATAACGGGTGATTTTTTTGAGGTTAGGATTTTCATGCATTAGTATTTGACAGATCAAGCGGGATTTCAGACATGGTGTCAAAGAGAAAGATGCTCAGTATGCTTTGACATTTTATCATGAATAGACTTACTAACGAGCAACGCTTGCAAATCATTGAATTTTATTACCAAAATCAGTGTTCGGTTCGAAATGTGCTTTATGTCCGATGCGCTTTACGTCCGATTTATGGTCTACATAATCGACCAAGTGAGCAAACAATTAATGCGATTGTGACCAAGTTTCGCACTCAGTTTACTTTATTGGATATTAAACCAACCACACGAATGCGTACAGTGCGTACAGAAGAGAATATTGCGTCTGTTTCTGAGAGTGTTGCTGAAGACCGTGAAATGTCGATTCGTCGCCGTTCGCAGCAATTGGGTTTGTGTTATTCGACCACATGGAAGATTTTGCGCAAAGATCTTGGTGTAAAACCGTATAAAATACAGCTCGTGCAAGAACTGAAGCCGAACGATCTGCCACAACGTCGAATTTTCAGTGAATGGGCCCTAGAAAAGTTGGCAGAAAATCCGGTTTTTTATCGACAAATTTTGTTCAGCGATGAAGCTCATTTCTGGTTGAATGGCTACGTAAATAAGCAAAATTGCCGCATTTGGAGTGAAGAGCAACCAGAAGCCGTTCAAGAACTGCCCATGCATCCCGAAAAATGCACTGTTTGGTGTGGTTTGTACGCTGGTGGAATCATTGGACCGTATTTTTTCAAAGATGCTGTTGGACGCAACGTTACGGTGAATGGCGATCGCTATCGTTCGATGCTAACAAACTTTTTGTTGCCAAAAATGGAAGAACTGAACTTGGTTGACATGTGGTTTCAACAAGATGGCGCTACATGCCACACAGCTCGCGATTCTATGGCCATTTTGAGGGAAAACTTCGGAGAACAATGCATCTCATGAAATGGAACGGTAAGTTGGCCACCAAGATCATGCGATTTGACGCCTTTAGATTATTTTTTGTGGGGCTACGTCAAGTCTAAAGTCTACAGAAATAAGCCAGCAACTATTCCAGCTTTGGAAGACAACATTTCCGAAGAAATTCGGGCTATTCCGGCCGAAATGCTCGAAAAAGTTGCCCAAAATTGGACTTTCCGAATGGACCACCTAAGACGCAGCCGCGGTCAACATTTAAATGAAATTATCTTCTTATGCGTTTTTTTTAAAAAAAAAGTTCTCAAGCTCTTAAAAAATCACCCGTTACAAGTCCATTGTCCATTGATTTGGGGTTATTATTTGTGGGTTTATTATTGCATGATTTAGATCCAGAAGCACATCTAGAAGAACATCTTGAACCTTTTCATAGTTCGAAATAATCAAAAGCAAGTACGAAGTCAACGAAGCAATGTTTTGCTTAACTTCATTAAGGTCTAGTTTTTCTTTTATTGCGTTTGTGATTTAAGGCTTGAAACTGTTGAGTTATTTGGAGCGTATTGCGTTTCAAAAGATTTGCTGTAGATGGAAGTCTGCTTTCGAATTAGAGTTCTCAGATGATGTTCGTGTTGATTTAAGATGTTTATCTGATCCTCAATGTGCTTAGCATCATCCTGATCAAGAACACCAAATAGACTACCTGTCAACTTTCCTACAATGCCCTGAGGAGATCTGCGTGATCTGGTTCTAGAAATTTTTCCCATGTTGTAATTATCGAGGAGCTCGTTATTGTGCTCTATTATTGTGAGTCTATGTCGGACTTGCTCTGTAATTGGTTGGCAGTATACATGTTTAGCTACTTCCTGCCCACAAAGTTCTTCAATTTGGTGAAGGTATGATTTAATCTGATTTAATTCATAAACATAAGTAGTTAGATTATAGTACACATAAATATTCCAATTGCTGTTAATGGTTTGTGTTTTCCCAATGTCTTCAAAATATATGCCAGTTGTATTATCCAATTGAGTTATGTTTACACGTTCAATTTTTTGAGACATTGATAGAGGGAAGATTGATAAAACCATTAGGACCACGGATAGAAGTGATTTGGGAATTTTTTGACATTTGTCTTACACCGCTGATTGCTTTGTAGAGTCTCTTGAGCTTCATCTGTTGCAGTTTCATCTTCCATGGGCAATGGGCATAAATTGTGAATTGCACGCTTGAATGTCCCATTCTGCGTTTTAACAGTTGCAACGCGTACGAGGTCATCATTGCCTTTTATAACTTCCTCTACACGACTTAGATTCCATTTCATTGGCCAAAGTAGTAGTCCCAAAGGATCAAATAACTTTGCAAGATTGGCCAGTACGGTTCGTTTGCATACTTTCTCGTATTGATTAAATTCATCAAAGCCAAGTTTAAATTGGAATGCATCCAAAGAGGGATCCCAGATCAATCCCAACGTTTTGATCACTTCAGATTGATGAAATGCAACTCGTTGTTCGTTATGTTCTTCAGGAATGTTCTGCAATATATCAGGATGATTAAAACAAAATTTTCTTAGCTCAAATTGGCCCATTTTTAAGACATTGTTGACATCTGTTAATAGATTTTTAGCCTCGTCTATAGTCTCAGCACCTGCAAGTCAATCGTCTACATAAAAATAGTTTTTTTATAATTTGCGATGCAAGAGGATATTGTTCCTCAACATTTTCAGCGAGCTTTACTAAGCATCTAGTGGCCAGATATGACGCTAATGCTGTATTATAAGTTACTGTGTTCAGCTGGTACAATTGGAGCGGACTGCTGCGTTCAGATCTCCACAAAATTAGCTGCAACATTCTATCACAAGGATCTACTAAAACTTGTCGGTACATTTTGCTAATGTCAACCGTGAAAACATATTTGTGCATTCGAAGCTTGGTTATAATGGAAAATAAGTCTGGTTGAACCGTTGGACCAACCATTAAACTGTCATAACACAGTGATGAGGGATTACAAAATGAGTGTTGCACAGTTTGCTTTCATCAATTGGACTCATATGACCAAGAGCTTTGTACTCTCGCATAAAGTCTGCATATAACAATTTCAGCTCTTGATTTTTGTCTAGTTTCCGCTCAAGCGCCAGGAAGCGGCTTTTAGTTACTTCGAGGGCGTCTCCCAAAACAACGCTTGGATCCTCTTTACATAGTTACCGCACAACAAACTGATGGCTATCATTTACTCTTACATTTTTCTTGAAATGTTCTTCAAAGTCATGTTCCTCTTTGCTCATGGTATTTGCTGGCATATAATGATTTTCCGTTTCTCAGAATCTCCGCACCAATTTGTCTAAAGAAGATAGCGTAGGACCTGTAGCTATGTGGCAATGAACGGGAGTTGACGTGTCTGTTGGTATTGGTATGCTTCCAGCCAATATCCAACCAAGCTTTGTATTTCGTAATAAGGGAAGATCATTTGAAATCTTGACTTCTCCTGACAAGAATAGCTCAAAAAATATGCCGGCCCCTATCAACATGTCTATATGTTGATTCTTAAAGCTTGAAGGATCTGCCAGTCGTATATTAGGTGGAATTTTCCAGCGAGACATGTTAATTTGCGCACTTGAATTATAGTCACTAATGCGAGGCATAATGCTTGCCTCTATAGTTGCCTGCCGGATGTTCTTGACTCAAACGTTAAATTAGTTACGAAATCTGCCTTACATTCTTTACCCCCTATTCTCGTTATTGGCACACTCTTGCGACGTTGCTTGAGGACCAACTCAGTGGCAAGGGATTGCGTTAAGAAATGTAATTGCGAGCCTGAATCTAGCATTGCACGGCAGAGATGCTCGTTCCGTTGGATGAAATGCAGTTTATAACCGCTGTGGCGAGATATACCTGACGCATTCTTTATGGCCCTGATGCAGTATTTGCAGATTTTGAGTTTAGGAAATTTTTATAACGCTTACCAACATTTGTTGAATTTTCTGGTTTGTTGATCTGCTTAGTTGAAGAGTAGTCTAGCTTAGCCTGCTGGGGATGAAGAAGTGTGTTATGTCTTCCTTCGCATTTTTGGCATCCTCGGGACTGGCATGATTGGGCGAAATGTCCTTTCTTCAGGCAATTCTTGAACAGCATCAGCTTGTACACAGCTTTTCCTCGTTCCGGACCTGTAAGAGACAAAAAATTAGTACAGTTATATATGCCATGCTTACTTGAACTGCACATAGCGCAATCGATACTATTGGCACTAGTGGCAGCGACTAACGCTGATGTTTTTTTTCTCTCCTCACGACTGCAAATTGCTTCCAATGTTTGAAACCGTGATTCCACAAATTTAAAGAAAGCATCTAAGCTGGGACTGCTTCTGGGATCCTCTAAGTTTTGTTCGAACAGCGTACTGCTCTCCTTGTCCAACTTTTTGAGCATTAGATAGACCACTATAGGGTCCCAATTGGTGACTTCGTATCCAAGATTGGAGATTGCCTGCATTCCCTCCTATGTCGTATCATGCAATCGTCTCAGACTGGAAGCTCCAATTACTGGTGATTGTGACAGCAATTTCGACAATTGAGCTGTTAGCAACAACCTTCTGTTATCGAACCGATCAACAAGATAGTTTGTATGACAACAGGCGCGGATTAGGTCATCTCGCCGTCCTAGGCAGAACTGTAAATTTTCCCCATATTACCTACCTGTTTTTAACTTATCACCACTCTAACAAACTGTGATTAAATTGGTTGTTTTCAGTGTCATCTATTTTTATTTTGTATTTGTATTTATAAACTTCAAATCATAGTATAATAAAACATAATTATACAGTTAAAGTCGACATTTTCAAAAACATAATGTGAAACAGGGTCATATTTTCATACAAAATTCAACCTAGTTTCAAACTAAATACAATAATTTAATGACTATAATTTAGCACTAATGTCTTTTTGCTATACTTTTACATAAAGGTTGAAGATTAAGTTACATTTAAAATTTTCCAAAATAAAGTTATAAAAAAAAAATGATTATAACTACATACATGGAAAGAGAGAAAAGAATTGATAATAAAAGTTAGATTTAAAAACTAAGTAACTATTAATAATTTTGGCTTCTGAAATGGATCTTTAAGAGATTTTTCGAAACGATTGAATTTGAGATTGATTAGCTTGGGTTTGTTTGATTGCAGTCTCAATTTTAACAGTGAACGGGTAAAAAAAAACCGAATCCATCACGATTGACACAACATACTATCACAGATACTATAGTTCCATGCAATGCAATGCAATATCTATGTACCTCTATTATCTGTGATACTGATACTATGCTTTCAAATAAAAACTTATATTTTCAACATCCCAAGTAACATTATATCTAGTTTTTAGGTTTAACTAATTGAATGGAAACAAGATTTATTTTAATCAGGATCAATATTTTAATTTGCTCCGGTTGAACGTTTTAATACAAGTAATGAAAAATTATATAATCTAGAAAATTATTTTAAGTTTTGAAAATATTAAATAAACTTCCTATATTAATAAAAACCAAGTTCAGAACAAATTAGTATTCTTTCACCCCCTCTTAATTTGATCTCTTAACAAATAAAATATTAATAATTAACTATAAATTACTTTACAATTAAACATTTAAATTTATGAAATGTAAATAGGACTCTAGTTCAGAATTCCAATAAGATTCAAATGTTTGCAATGTTTTTTAAATAAAATTCTTTCAAGACCCTTCGTCATAATATCTGCAATTTGATCAGTTGTTGTTATGTATTTTAAATTGACCTCTTTGTTTGCAACTGCTTCTCGAATAAAGTTATATTTGACATCAATATGTTTCATTCTTTTGTGAAAACGAGACTCTTCTGCCATCTTGATATATGATTGATTATCTTCAAAAATTGTTGTTGATGAATTGCAACAATGACCAAGTTCTTTCAACAAACAGCACAGCCATTTGGCTTCCCAAATGCATTTGACCAAAGCCAAATACTCTGCCTCAGTGTGACAGTTTGTTGCTTTTGTAATAACCAACTTACTGTATTGCCAAATACCTTGAAAACATATCCCGATGTTGATTTACGATCGTTCTTGGCCAGCCCAATCGGAATCGGCATATCCAATTAAAATATCTGCTGTTGTATTGCGATGGAAAACCATTTTTGTATCGCTTGATATTACTCAAAATACGTTTGGCCTATGTAAAATGTTTATAGGTACAAGAACTTTGAAATCGACTAAAATAATTTGTTGATGCACATAAATCTGGCCGAGTTGTTTGAGTAGCATATGTCAAACACCCAATTAGTTCTCTATATGGTTGATGAGTTAAGTGTTACCATCACCAGTTTTTAAGCTCAAACCATTTTCAATAGGTGTTGCACTTGGCTTGCAGTCATTCACGTTGAATTTCTTCAATACATTTTTCAAATAATGGGTTTGACTTAGAAAAATAGAATTGCCTTTTGAATTAATTTCAACATGAATTCCAAGAAAAGAATCAATTTTGCCGACATCCGTCATTTCAAATTCTTTTGACAGTTTATCCTTTATGTCAATGATCATTTGAATATTGTTACAAATAATTGCCAAATCATCGACATAAATAAGAATATAACATATTATACCATTTTTGAATTTAACGTACAAACATTGATCCGATTCACACCGTTTAAAAACAATTTTAAAGAAATTGGATCATTCTGCACAAATTCCTCAGCTGACAGTGCAAATGATGCATTAGGTTCATATCAATATCGGTCCGGTCTCTTTCTCAAGCGATCACTTCGACGTAATTCAGTATGGACCATTGTATATTCATTGCCATGGTCCACATGTCACCATGATAGTACTATAGCAGTTCATATAAAATGGTATGGACATTGTCATCGACGTTTTCAATGTCATCCGAACTAACACTATCTTCTATGCCGTCACTAATGCTTTGTAAGTTGGTATCAATATGATTCAAATTGATATCATCAGGATCATCTTCTTTGATTTCAACAACGATTTCCGAATTATTGTCAATGACTCTTTGTTCATTTTCATTTTCGATGTCATCATTTGTTACCTCGGAACCAAAAATGTTGATATAATTTAAACGATCGAAAATTGACTTTTCGTTGAAAATCACATTGCAACCCATGATAAGTTTGTCCTTTGTATTGTGATATTTTGGCCTGGGGTTCGACAAATAAAACTCAATCGAAATTCCACAATAATAAAACAAATCTCTTTATTTTATAAAACACAACGTCTTTCAGTTTAAATAACACCAATTTAACTTATTTCACTTATTCACAATTCAAATACGTTTTTATAATTCAACACTTTTTATTTAATCTCAATTCAATCACTTTTTACTAATACTTCCAGTTGTTAACAATTCCACTTTCGAAAATAAACTGAAACTGTCAATGCAATCTACTCTTGTATTTATACAACTTTAAAAGCTTCTGGAAGCTTCTGTCTGGTTCTGGCACAATCTAAGCTTTCGGTACTAATTCGAGTCTCGAATTGTTTCGTCAAGTTCGATTTAGTACTAAGTTAAAACATGTTGCAAATATGTAGCATACTTCTAGGGGCATGGTTGTTGTACACAATAAATGGTGGTTGTTGTACACAATAAATGTTGGTTGTTGTACACAATGAATCCAACAGATGGCGTTAATTTACAAAATGTATCTAAACTTGTTGCCACATCACATTGTCCCCCTCTTAGTTTTGTTCGTCCCGAACAAGCACATCATCATTGTTTCCGTGGTAACGATGCAGTCGATCCACATGGACAATTTTCATTTTTGCTCTTGGTCCTCGTTGGATTCGGAAAACGACGTCATTAATGCGCGTAACTATTTGGTAGGGACCTTCCCAGTCCTGCTGAAGCTTGGGCGATTTTCCCTTTCTGCGATGTGGGTTATAAAGCCATACCAGATCTCCCTCATTGAATTCAGGTGCTGTTGCTCGCGCATCGTATCTGGTTCTCAGGCGGTCGCTCGCAATGTTTATATTGCTTTGGGTTCTTTGGTGTGTGTCGTTGATCCTTTTAATCGGGGCGCTCACTTTGTTCTGGTGCATCTTAGCGCTTGCCTTGACTTTGGGTCCTCTACCAGCTTTGCACGTGGTGCACTTTCGACACCATCTCTCGACATCTTTTCTTACAGTTAACCAATAAAAACGTACCCGTACCTTTTTCCGTGTCTTGTTGATTCCTAAGTGCCCGCCGGATTCTTCATCGTGCATTTCCCTTAAAATCTCTTGCACTTTCGACCGTGGCACCACAAGCTGCATCTTAAAGGATCTTCCATTCGGCATTTCCCATCTTCTCCACAAAACACCATCTTTTACATGGAGAGAGTCCCACTGCGCCCAATATGCCTTTAAGGTAGGACTTCTGTCGGAGATGTCTCTTGCATTCGGCTTATCCATAGATTCCTTCCATACAAGACTGGGCTCGATGTCAGGATCTTCCTTTTGTGCATTACGAAGTTCTTCCGCAGTCCAACCCTTTACAGGTTCAGCCCTTAGTCTCTGAACAGAAATACTTTCGTCCTTCTTACCGTTCAAACACCTAGGATGCGCTCTTTCTGAAGATGGCCGGAGAATTTCATCACTGCTTATGATCGTCCGAAGATTTACAGCATTCTCGTTTCCGTACACCATTGGAATCTCGACGATTGAATACCTTAACACCTGCATTCGAAAGTCTAGGACTACTTCATGTGCCTTCATAAAATCCACACCTAGTATGCAGTCGTCGCATATGTCAGCTACCAAGAATGCATGTGCGAAGGTCAGCCCTGCCAGTTCTATCTTCAGAAGTACCTCTCCGTATACTTTTGCTACTTCTCCCGTAGCTGCCTTCAGACTGTTCCAGCTGGTGTTGTGTAGCCAGGACGTCTGGACAAGGCCTCTTCTAATTATGGAGGCCGTGGCACCCGTATCGATAGTGGCCACACATTTTCTGTTGGCGATGACGGTCTCCACCGTCAAACTCTGGTTGCAGCGTTTCGTTTGGGCAACTTGGATAACGGTCCTGGGGGCGTTCATTTCATCAACCGACTTCTGCTCTGCAAAGTTGGTTCTTACGCGCTTTCCACACTGATGTATCCCCAAATCATGCCCGGTAGGGTAAGCGATATCCCTGTCAGTAGGCCTTTTTCTCGCGCTATGTGGGCAGCTTACCTGTGGAGATCTGCATTGTCGCTGTAGGTGTCCTACCTTGTTGCAATTCCAGCATCTCATTTGACCTCGAGCAGTGTTCGGGTTTTGTCTTTCAATGTCGACACGTTGACATGGGCACTCTAGCGTAGCCATTTCCCTGACGCGATGGCTACCTTGCGAAGCTTGGTCTACTGCTTCCATTGTCAGGGCAAATGCTAAAGCCTCAGCGAGCGTTTTCTTACCTGCCATTCTCACAGCCATTTGTAGTTTTCCATCTGCAATGGCATTAGTGAACGCATCGGTTGCCAGTTCGTTTATGATTTCCCTGCTGGTATTGGGATAAGACAAATTTGCCAAGCGCTCGATGTCAGCTTGCAATTGTTGTAGCGTTTCACCTCTTGTCTGGACCCTTCGGCGCAACTGGACTCGGTAAACTTGCTGCATGTGGTCGTCGCCAAACCTCATCTCGATTGCCTTGACCATGGCATCATAATCATGATGTTTGTCTTCAGGAATGGTCTGCAGCAATTCGGCAGCTGTTCCTCTGAGCGCAAGCGTAAGAGCAATTGATTTGTCTTCGTTGTCCCAGTTGTTCGTCAAGGCGGCAGCTTCGAACTGCCTCTTATAAATTGGCCATGATGTTTGACCATCGAAGACAGGGGGCTGCATTTCCTTTCTTCGTGGACCGTCACTCGAATATTCCCGAACCTTCTGCTTCTTCAAAGAATCAACTTCCTTAGCTAGTTGTTCGTATTGTTGCTCTACACTTTCTACTTGCTTTCCGAACTTTTCTTCTAAGTTTTCTATTTTCTGATCTACTATTTGGAGTCTTTTGTCGAAGAGAACATTCTGCGCATCTAGCTTGTTTTCGAGAGCATCCTTTTGTTCGCTTAGTTGCTTCTGAAGAACTTCTAAAGAATTCTTTTGTTCGTCGAACTTACTTTCGAGAACGTTCTTTTGTTCTTCGAGAACGTTCTTTTGTTCTTCGAGAAAGTTCTTTTGTTCTTTCGAGGAACTTTCCAGAGCATCGAATTTCGACAGAAGCAACTTCATGAAGGTAGGCATTTCATCGGCGGTACTTACTGTGCTTTCTCTCCCTTGTTCTTCAACATCGAAAAACATATTATCGGGGTCTCCACCATCCTGAGTGATAGCATTCTGAAGTCGGAGCAATAGTTCCTTTTTCAGCCCCGAAGTTTGAAGATTTCTTTTTCCTAATTCTTCTTTCAACTCAGCTGTTGACAATTGTTCTAATTTGCGACCCATTTTATGTAACCGAAACACAATTTTCGCAACACAGTCAATTTTATTTTAATGTCTCTTCTAGAAAAATCTTTTTCAAACACTATTTTTAACAAAAATATTCGCTATTCACCGTTTTATAGCAAAATCAGTTCACTTTCACAATTATATGAGTCACCGAAACTGTTTTAGAAAACGTCACTATGGAATTTTCTAGCACTTTACTGAGTTTTATCCCACTTCTGACACCAATGTGATATTTTGGCCTGGGGTTCGACAAATAAAACTCAATCGAAATTCCACAATAATAAAACAAATCTCTTTATTTTATAAAACACAACGTCTTTCAGTTTAAATAACACCAATTTAACTTATTTCACTTATTCACTATTCAAATACGTTTTTATAATTCAACACTTTTTATTTAATCTCAATTCAATCACTTTTTACTAATACTTCCAGTTGTTAACAATTCCACTTTCGAAAATAAACTGAAACTGTCAATGCAATCTACTCTTGTATTTATACAACTTTAAAAGCTTCTGGAAGCTTCTGTCTGGTTCTGGCACAATCTAAGCTTTCGGTACTAATTCGAGTCTCGAATTGTTTCGTCAAGTTCGATTTAGTACTAAGTTAAAACATGTTGCAAATATGTAGCATACTTCTAGGGGCATGGTTGTTGTACACAATAAATGGTGGTTGTTGTACACAATAAATGTTGGTTGTTGTACACAATGAATCCAACAGATGGCGTTAATTTACAAAATGTATCTAAACTTGTTGCCACATCACAGTATATACACTGCATATAGCACTATCATGGAGCATAATTTTTTAGTTCTGAATCAAGTCGCAATGAGGCGTGCTAAAATTGCCAATTGGTGTGAATATAGAATAAGTACAGACAACAAAAGTTTATTAAATACTGGTAAAATATCGGTAAAGGTTCTCGTCTCCACTATAAAGAGTTAGTTCTGAATCAACCAGGAAGATGGCCAGACGAAAAATGACCACCATGAGAGTACTATTTTCGCATCTAACTTGATTCGATTTTCTTTGGGTACGTAATTATAACATAATATTTGTCTCTTAAAGTAATTAAGAGGCTTGTCGCTAATAGGTATAAAAAGAGAATTATGTTCTTGCGCACTATGATTAGTTGTTAAATCTTCTTCTAATATGTTTATTTTTGGTTCTTTTATTTTAATTCTTGAAAGAGCATCTGCTACCTTATTCTCTTTACCTTGTATGAATTCAATTTTGAAATCGTATTCTTCTAATTTTATTTTTCAGCGTTGCAATTTTGAATTTGGCTCTTTTAAATTTTGTAACCATATTAAAGGCCTATGGTCAATTTTAATTGCGAATTTTCTACCGTAAAGGTAATGCCGAAATTGAGACGTTGCATATATAATTGCTAGTAATTCTTTTTCTATTGTTAATGTTTTGTTCGTGTTTGTTTAATGTTCTTGATGCAAAAGATAGTGGTCCCTGTGATTGACTAAGACCTGCGCCTATGGCAAAGTTTGATGCATCCGTAGTAAGTATAAATTCTTCTGAAAAGTCTGGATGTCTATTCATAACATCATCATTGTTTTAAGTTTCAGAAATGCGTCTACATATTTTTTATCTTTTATATCTATTTTAGCGTTCTTTTTTAAGCAAAATGTAAAAGGTTTAATAATTTTTGCGTAGTCTTGTATAAACTTACGATAATATCCGGTTAATCCAAGGAATGTTTGTATTTCGCTAAATTGCTCAAACAAAACTTATGTCTCCTTTTTCTGAAATTAAAATGTAGGATTTAATGTATGAAAATAATCTACACTTATTCAAAAGGGCTTCAAAAGGCTTATTTTATTTAAGTATACATTGGTAATTAATGATTTTAATGCAATTTATAAATCAGTGGTATTGTGTTAAATTGAAATCGAAATTACCATTGACCGATAAATTTCAATGCTTAATCTAATGTCCTTGTATTACAACAAATTTTATATGCCAGGAGCCATGCTACAGGCGAACAAACCTTCCGCGCCTGAAGCAGACCAATTCATTTGGACCTTTAATGCATTCCATTTGTTCCAACTCACCAGAATGCCACCAAAACTATTAAATAACCATGTTCATTATGCATTTAGTATGCGCGTGGAGGATTGTGTGAATTGTTGCACTCATTGGCGGTGTGGCGTTGCACTATAATGGCATAGCCGCAAACAATTTACACGTTGTGGTCGTTTCAGCTCGTTATGTCCGATGACGTTGGGAACAAAAGTGTTGGCAGCTTCATTGCAAATAGACGCGGGTTATGCATAATGCCCTTCCCGGGTCTAGTAGACTTTGAGATCCAAACGGACGACGTCATCGTCGTTGTTTTCATTTGAGTTTTCATATAATGTGTAATGTTTTTTGCTCTACGGTCTACAGGGCAATTATTTGTTTCGTACAAACAAAAATTTGAATTTTCATCAACAGTTGCAATAATGCATAACGAAGCTCAATAGTCTGAATTGTATTGTTTTTATTGGTTTGTGCAACTGAAGAACTATTGGTTGAACTAGAACTCGAATACCTAATTTCAATATTACCAGATTTAGCCTAGTAAAGTAAAAATACAATTTTTTGGTCACATTATTCAAGCAGATTCCTTTGAACCTGATATTTCGAATTTCTGCATACCGTGTTAAATCAATTTAATGATGAATTTCTTGCCAACCTTGATGGTCTCTCCGCAATTTTTCCTAAAAAAAAGTGCTCATCTCAGCTCTCTCATTCCCACCCTCCAAAACATTTAGCTTTTCCCTATCTGAAGGTGAATTCCCTCTGGTATGAAAAACCTCTGTCATAACCCCAATACATATAAGAAATCCTAAGAGCGATGTTCAGAATTATTGTCCCATCACTTGCAAACTTTCACATCCCTAAAATATTTGAAAGCATTCTGTATGAAATTTTAAGTTTCCATTGTACATCTCGCATTCCCCCTTGAACATCATGGTAGGTCTGAAACCACTAACTGTTGAAATTATATCCCAACTGACTTTAGCATACCAACGCATTTGTCAAAATTTAACATGGCCCAAAAATGTGTCCAACCGCTTTTTTGACGTGATAACGTCCTATAAATCGATCACAGGCTGCACATACGAAATAACATGACTCATCCTGATAAGACTCATGCTAATAATGCTGATAAGAAAAGTGACGCACGCTGCGATACTGTGGTTTTTTCAACCAAAATCGATCACAAGCACCAGACGAACATGAAAAAGAACAGGCGCAAATTCTCAAAATTATTCAAAAAGAACAAGAGGGAAATAGAAATACAAAATAGGCGGAGTTTTGTTAAAGTAGAAAGTAGATGTAGATATTGGTGTGTGTGTGTGTGGATTTAACGAGCTGTATGTTGGTGTTGCTGCCATCAAGGTTTTCTTATGACGTCACGTTTAATTTTCGTCCGTAAACCGACTTTACAGACAACCAACTTGCGATTATAGGGACTAAAAGGCAAGTTTAGGATTCGTGAATATTAAAAAACTGAGATACCAATCAAACATGACATTACGATAATAGAGAAGCTTAAAAAAGCAATCGAGAAAAAATGTCTGTCTGTCTTCTGTCTGTCTGTCTGTCTGTCTGTCTGTCTGTCTGTCTGTCAGTATGTATAACGAGCCGCAGCCAAAACGGCTTAAGCGATTATTTTAAACTTGGTGTGTGTGATTCTTTTGGCATTCCCCAGAGGGGAAATTGAAATTTTATTTTTAGCCCTAAAAATAACGGTACTTGCCATATGACCGTTTAGGAAAATCTTATTTTTCTCGAAAACAGCTCCAACAGTTTTTAATGAAAATTTTTGAGAATGTTTTAGTTGTTATTGGCTATCATTTGATTAGACCCACATATACGGGAAAAGTCCATTAACGGGACCTTTTACATAACGGTTTTTTTAAATTTTTGGCTTTCTCGATAACGGCTCAATGGATTCCTGTCAAATTCTATATTTAAGAAGATCTAAGTAGCCACATTAATTCTGCATGTCAAAATTTTGAATACCTTATTTTTAATTAAAATTAATTTTTGATTTTTTTTTTAAATCAATATTTTTAAAACTAATCAAAAAAATTATTTTAAATTCTATAATCACATTTAATTAATTCTAAAAAACTGCATACCAAAATTTAAAAAAAATAATTTTTTAAAAAGACGGATTTTATCAAAACCGGTCCTACAATTTTCAAAATACATTTTTCATAAATTTCTTGTTATTTTAGACGTGTGCATACGTGCATACTTTATTTTTACTAAAAACCGTTAAGTATTGTGGTTTTTAATACTTTTTATAAGTTCAAACTGTGTTATTTTCAACGCAAATGTTACTTGTTTCTGTCAAAGATCTTGCTTTCCAATGTAATTATGCACATACGAGCAAGTACGTGCGACGCAGTCGTGTCCATTTTTTCATTAATAATTACTCTATAAAAATGTTGATATTTACTTCAGAAAATTTAAAGAAACTGAAAGTAAATTTTTTTTGAAAAAAGTTTTCGAACGCATGTTTGATCCATGTTAAGTTTGTCTCACCAGCAGATTCTTAATGTTGGCGGTCTTAGCTTTCATTTGATACCCCATTCGTTCATTGACTAAATCCCAATGAGGTAGACCAGCACCAAAAACGCAACCGGAAATTGCCTTTTTACCGCCAAACGGACAAGAAAAAGTCTGTCCTACCAGCGGTTTTGTACATTTTATGTAATTTGCATTTTATTTATGGCTAAATTTTTCATTGATTCGATGAGGTAGGTGTTCCTACGGCCGCCTTCCCTACTATATGCAACATTCGGTGCAGATCTACTCTCACTAGTCCATTTTCAGCTAACTCCGCCTCCGGAGTCCCCTCAAAAGCAATCACTAAGGTCCTTTCTTTTGAACTTGCGATTAGATAGGTACTATTAGGTAAGTTTAGGATTCATAAGTATACAAAAATTGAGATATCAATCAAACATGACATGACGCTGATAGAGAAGCCTAAAAAATTAGTGACAAAAAATGTCTATCTGTCTGTTAATCTGTCTGTTCGTATAAATGATTATCTTCAAATTTGGTATGTGTGGTTCTTTTGACATCCCTCACAGGACTTTTTGGAATTTTATTGTTAGGGCTAAAAAAACCGTACCTCCCATATATCCCTTAATGAAAAGCTTATTTTCCTCGCAAACGGCTCCAAAAATTCTGATTAAAATTGTTGACAGTATTTTTGTAGGTATTGGATATTATTAACGGTTTTTTTCAGTTTCTTAGACTTTTTTGGTAACGGCTGATTGGATTTTTATCCATCGGTACCCATATTTCACTGAATACATACATTTCAATGAACATTTACTGATTTGGTCGGTATGTCCGTTATCCGCAGGGTAAGAAAGCAGTGTACCGAGCGTCGGTATAGAGTATCAGTATTGTTTCTATATATACCGCAAGGAATTTGTGTTTGACGTCTGTCGTCTAGGCAACCGTTTGTTATATATATATGAAAATATTTCTTGATACAAAATAATTTTTGATGATGATGAACATGAGATCAGTATACATTCGGCAAAGCAGTTAATACCGATTACCGATACCGATTACTGATACCGCACCGACAAATGAAGGAGCGGCCTTAAAAACCTTAAGTGTTGTGTTTTTGACAAATTAAGAAGTTCAGAAGACCATTAAATTTCCTACAAAAATCATGCATATTGTTTATTTTTTAGGCGTACCGTTAGCCCGTTAGAGCGCGTTGAAATTCCAACAGAATTTCCCATTTCTGTAAAAAAAAACAATTTTTCGTTACAAATTCATATGTAAACAAAATTGTTTTTTTTTAAGAAATGGGAAATTGTGTTGAAATTTCAACGCGCTCTAACGGGCTTACGGTACGGCTGAGAAATAAACAATATGCATGAATTTTGAAGGAAATTTAATGGTCTTTCATTTTGTTGTGGGTGAAATTTCAGTTCATTTGTATATTTTTTGTAACATGAGGGCAATTTTTCCTATATCTAATATGGGTTTGATTCACGACCTCGGCTCAACTTCTTGTCAAATGTCGACAATATTATCTTAAAAGCCAATTCTGCATTTGCTTTTGTGAAATGGTTATCCAAAGAAGTTTTTGACCTCTAAGTCACGCAATCCCTTTAATTGAATACTTCTTCCAAGTATGAACCCCATCTTCATATTACATCTCGATAATAGAGAGCATTCAATGTCGAATCCTTAGATTTGCCCTTCGCGGTCTGTCCTGGAATGATCCATTTGTCAATCATTGAATACACATTCTCTGGGAAGTGTATAGGTATATACAAAGTATCAATTAAACCTTATCCTTAAGCGAAATACTCCTCCCAAGGAACAATAAATTTTTTCCTAGGATGATTCTATAAGATAAAAAATAAATTGCATGACTGGATCGCACGTACTTGCTCATACATATGTGCGGTCACATCGTCGAATAAAATTTAAAAAATAAGTAACATTAACGTCAAAACCACAACACTTAACGGTATTAAGTAAAAATGGAATACGCCATCACACGTTTTGTATAATAACGAATTTATGAAAAAAAGTATTTCGAAAATTGTAAAAAGAATTTTGATAAAATCCTGTTTTTTATTTTTAGTTTTTTTGCACCAATTTTTTTTTCAAAATTTTGGAATGCAGTCTTTTAGAGTTTGTTAATATACATGATATTATAAAATTAAAAAAAAAATTTTTTGATTAATTTTAAAAATATTGATTTTTCAAAAAAAAATTTAAAATAATTTTTTATTAAAAAAATAATATTATTAAAAATGTTGATATGCAGAATTAATTAAGCTACTATATCTCGTCAAATATAAAATTTGACAGGAATCCAGAGCCGTTATCTCAATTTTTGTTATATTCACGAATCCTAAATTATAGCCTTATAGTCCCTATAATCGCAAGTAAAAATATTTTAATATTGTATAATATTAATAGGGTATCCCAGGACTTAGTTCAGTGCCTTCCTTCTAATTTCACTATTCACAATTCGTTTATTTGCGCCAAGAAATTGTCATGCATTTAATGCTATTCCACTGGAGCACTGGAGTGGCGTCTTCGCCTTCAGTATTTAACTCACGCTTCACGCATCATGTACGTTACGTGGAGACTTAAAAAACACTTTACAATAACAATAGAGGCTTGAGGCAGGAGATAAATTTTATGCATGAACTTTTTAAGCCTTTTTGTTTACCTTGTTTGTTAAGAATTCTTATGTACTCCTGTATAGTATAGTATTGGATAGGATGGTATATATGTATTATGCGTAGCAAAGGATGGCGCCTTTGGAATAAAGGTAGGACAATTTACTATTACCGTGGTATTAAGAAAAATAATACTTAGCAATAGCTATTAAGAACCATTTTTGCTTTAGTTTAATTAAACATAGTGGCTTGACCTAATTGTCATGCATGTGACATCCTATGAGAGGACGGTTTCTCGATGCAGAATGAATATTAATTTTTACACAAAGAATTGGAAAAAAAACTGTCGGCCGGCGGCGCGTATGGTGTTGTTTAGTAATAAATTAAATCAATGGATGGATCGATGGATATGCAACATATAATTCAGGAGAGTGGGGTGTACACTTTTGAAGTCCATCGACCGTATAAGTAAATGCTCTTTGACGAAGAGAACTTCGTTCAGAGTCAATCAACTAACTAAAATGATATTAAAGAAGCTTTGGAAAATGCCGTTACACTTTTTAATTAGAGTGCTTGAAAACATGCCTCCAATTCAGAACCAACATTTCATAGACATTTTAAAACCGGCCGGAAGTTCAAGCGAAAGGACAGAGCTTTCCCATTTTACATTTTCTAGAATTAATTAAAATTATTAATTTTAAAAAATTAAAAAAGAATCGGTTTGCGGACGATAATTTTACGTGATAACGTCGTAAGAAAACATTCATGGCAGCAAAACAAACATATGTATAGCCGGTTAACTGATACCCATAAACCCTCTCATTAAATCCACACACAAACACCCCAATATCTACATCTACTTTCTACTTTAACAAAACTCCCCCTATTTTCTATTTCTCTATATTTCTATTTCTCTCTTGTTCTTTTGGAATTTGAGTGGAATTATTTTGGGAATTTTGTTCTTTTTCATGTTCGGCTGGTGCTTGCGATCGATTTTGGTTGAAAGAACCACAGTATCGCGGTTAGCATGAGGCAAGAGTCTTATCAGCATGAGTCATGTTATTTCGTACGTGTAGCCTGTCATCGATTTATAAGACGTAATCACGTCAAAAAACGCCAAAAACAGGTAAATGACGAAAAAAAGCATTTTCTCCCATTCGCGTTTTTCGCATAGGAAAGTGCCCAGTACTGATTCTATAATAATTATATTTTTGTCCACCGCCCACTTGGACAGAGCTCTATTGAGAACTTCTTCGAATACCTTATTGATATACCCAGAAGAAAGTCTTATCAACCGGAGATCGGAACCGGATTGGAATTATTCTTTTTCTTTTATACGACAGAGGAAAACAACAGCTATCTTCCAACTTATTCCTACTGACTTCTTTTTCTTTGAAGAAGTTCGAGGAATATTTGGAGTTCCATTCAAAATAAAATACAAGCAAAGTATCAAGACATTTTGTCGGAGTCTAAATGCACCGGAAAAAGTTTCAGCAAAGCTGGAAAGGCATGTGATGCTCATTATCATAGAATCAAATCTCTACATGAAACATTAAATAGGCAAATAATAATACAATGTCCCAAATACAGCAGAAACTGATGATCAATTGTATAAATATAAACCGTACGTAATTCTTCGTCATCATCGGTTTCTTCGTCTTCAACGATACTCCTGATGTCAGTTCTAAAAAAACTGATTTGCTTGCTGCCCAAATCGCGGCAAACTCTACGCTGCCAGCAGGTACTATAGAACTTATCCTATACGCTAGAACGTAAATGATTTTATGAGACCAATCTTCTTTCGAACTCAATCAGTCGCAATAGCTTTAAAAGACCTTAACGTACATAAATCCGCTAGGTTGGACAGTAGATATCCCCGCTATGGTTTTTAAGAGGTCTTTTTCAACGCTGGCAAAGCCTATACGTAAGAAATACATCGGTCCTATTCCTCTTGGCTCTTGCCAACAGGATGGAAAACAGCATTTATCCAACCTGTCTCTAAGAAAGGCGAACCTTCTTCACCCATAAGCTATTGACCAATTGCACTAAAGTTCCTTCTTTCTAAGGTATTGGAAACGTTGATTAATTTTCAGCTTAAAAAATATCTCGAACATTGAAAGCTTCTTAAAGACCGGTAGTACGGCTTTCCGAGCAACATGTACACTGGTAATCTAATGGTGAAAGCAAAATTATTGCATTTGATATTTATAAGGCATTTGATAGTTTGACGTCAAGCCCTTTTATCGACAATGCCTGCATTTCGACTCGATAAAACTCTTTCATTGGTTTTCCCTTGAGTCCATCTTCGCATGTACTGTTAAGTATAGAGATTCTTTCTGTAGCCACACCACACGAATATGGAACGCTTTGCCAGGCTATATTTTCCCCTTCCATTTTGATATGCACAACTTTAAAACTAATGTGAATCTTCTCTTTCATAATTTTTACTTGCGATAATAGGTACTATAATGCAAGTTATGCATACATACATACATATTTGAGTAACTGGCGAAATTCTATACATCTGTCTGTCTGTCTGTACATATGTATTTGGGACTGTATCCTAAACAGTTAAGCCGTCTTCAAATTTAGAACTTAAGGTTATTTTGACATTCTACAGAGGAGTTTGTTGATTTTTGTTTTAAGCTTAAATATTAACGATACAACCGTTAAATTAAAGCTTATTTTTCTCGGAAAGGGTTCCAAAAATTTTATGAAAAAACCAGTTTACTATTGTAGGTGTGGATCATATTTTGTTGAACAAAAACTTAAGATGGTGGGCTAAAAACGGTACCTCCCATAAGACCGGTTTTTTCGACTTTCTCGAAAACTGGTAATCCGATTACAATCAAAATTGATATTTAAGAAGATGTAGATAGTCTAAGTAATATCACTTTAAAATATTATCGAAAACTTTTTTTCTGTATTTTTAATAATTAATTTTTTTTTTCAAAAATCAATATTTTGAAAACGGGTTGATGAACTTTTTTTTTAATTTTATTTTCAAATGTAGGTTGTTTTTTTGCTTGAGTTTGCATGATTACGATGATAGAGAAGTCGAAAAAAGTGGGCCCGGAAACTCCGTCCGTCTGTCTGTCTGTTCGCACCTCTACAGCCTAAACGGATGGGCTGATTTGCTTCAAACTTATGGTATTTAGTATTTACATATTTGGTAGTATCTCGGGGGTTATTTTTCATTTTCGCTCTAGGTCGAAAAATAACCTTCCATACAATCTTTAATAAACAGTTTGATTTTTTCGAAAACAGCTCTAATGATTTTGATAAAACTTTCAGAGTGATATTATTTTACAACAATACACCTTTCAGTTAGAATGAATTTTTCGAAATTAGTTCTATAACGGTACCTCATAGAACCGTTTTTTTTTAATGCGATTTTATCGTAAACCATTATCCCGATTTCGATAAAATTTTGCATTGTCATTTATAATTCAATAAATATTGCATTACAACATTTTTTAATTTAAAAAAGGTAGCTTAATTATGTTTGGTGGATCGATAAACTCATGTTGGGAGTATTAATGCAATTTATTTAGGATATTATGTACCTACCTATAATAAGGTTGAAAGGAAGGTAAGTACTAAAATTAAGATACCTATTCTAACCACTGTGAAGCGAGTGGGTATAGACAATATTAAAACTTTACACAGTGTTGGTTTTTATGCAGGTGTACAATTTTGTTTTCTTGATTGATTCAGTAGGTAATCGAACATTTTTTTTATTTGTTAGTTGTTTTTGCGTGTTTATGTGTTTATCATAGGCGTCCTTATTATTTATTCTGTATGCCGCATGCTGTCATGAAATGCTTTAAAATATAAAAACTATAAATAAATAATAATACAAACAACGAAGTTTGCTTTAATTACACTAGTGGCTAGAGTTCAACCGAGCAATATAAAACAAAATTTGGGGGAAAATATTAAACAAATAACATTTTTATAAAATCAAAAAAACACTATTCATAACCTTTTTTTGGGAAAAAAATGTTGTAAGCCATCTTTTTTCTTTTGCTGTTTTCTATTTTATGAATTTTTCATTTCAAAATCGTTCGACCAGTTTTTTTCCAAAAAAAGTTTTTTTTTTATTTTGAAAAAACTTTTCAAAAACATATTTTAAATTTTTTTTGAGTATATCAATTTAAAGAAATTTATAGTTTATATTAGCAGAAAAATTAAAAAAAAAATCTATAGATTCGTTTTCAAAATATTCAAAAAACAAAATAATTTTTTGAAGAAATTATTAAAAATTAAAAATAAATGGTTTTGAAAATTTTAATAAGCAATATTATTTAAATCATAAAACACTACATATTTTGAAAATTTCATTAAAATCCGTCAATTAGTTGACGAGAAGGTCTGATTTTAAAGAACCGGTCATTACATTACATTACATTTTAATCTACTCCGTAGATAAATCTACGAAGTAGACACATTTACGAGCACTGGCTACTGAGGCCATCGGCTCAGACAATTACAAAGACAACACACAAGACGACATTGATACAGGACAGAAGAGAAGACAGAAGGAGAACGGAAAACAGAAAACACATAACACATGTCAACAGCACGCAGTTGGTTTTCAGACGGTCCCCCATCTTTCCACTAACCACGCGCAACGATGCTTAATTTCGCTGATCTCACGGGAAGCGATGCTTTATCGGAGCCAAGGCCGTTGACAGAACCGGTCATGTGGGAGGTACCGTTATAAAACTTTTTCTGAAAAATCCATTAAAACTGAAGATAGATTTTGCATAGAAAACACCATTCAGAAAGTTTTATTAACATCGTAGGAGCCGCTTTCGAGAAAAATAAGTTTTTCATTAAAAGTTATATGGCAGGTACCGTTTGTTTTGGAGCTTGAATGCCAACTCGAAAAATAGTTGGGTAGAATACTCTAAAAATACTATATACCAAGTTTAAATCAAATCGGCCCAACCGTTTAGGCTGTAGGAATCGATACGGATGGTCAGACAGACAGAAAACAGACAGACAGACGGACGGAATTTCCGGACCCCTTTTTTGACTTCGCTATCATCGTTATGTCTTGTTTGATTGTTAGAATTTTTTTACAAATACATAACTTGCCTTATAGTCCCTATAAATCGGAAGTAAAAACGAAAGAATTTCGAAAAAAAAATATTTTTTTTATTTTAATATATAACGGGTCCGCCATATAACGTTTTTTTTTCAACTACTGCTTATTTCGTGTATGGTAAAACTTAGCTCATGTCTGATTTGACAGATAATTAGTTTTATCCTTCCGCTAAACGAATATGGTTGTGTATACGCTGGGAAATATTGCGACATTACCGCCTGCGATCGACTTAGAGAAGATGTCGGTCGATTTTGCCAAAAAAATCATCTTTTCAGATGAAGCTCATTTTGATATTGGCGGGTATGTAAACAAGCAAAATTGTCGCATTTGGGGCACAGAAAACCCGCACGCATACATTGAAAAGCCAATACACCAAAAACGAGTCACTGTTTGGTGCGGATTTTGCTCCAGAGGCATAATTGGGCCATTTTTCGAAAATGAGCAAGGAGTGGCCGTTACAGTCAATGGCGATCGTTATCGGGCCATGTTGAACGAATTTTTGTTCACAAAAATTGAAGAAGAGAATATTTGCAACATTTGGTTTCAACAGAACGGCGCTACGTGCCACACAGCCGAAGCTACACTCGATGTTGATGAAGCATTTTCAAAAAAAAAGAAGTTATTTGGCGGACCCTTACATACATTTGCAGACACTAAGCAATTATCTAGCAAAAGGACAAGTTCTTGCGACCTAGTCGTGGATTTTATTAAATTTTATTCGACGATGTGACCGCACATATAAGCAAGTACGTGCGATCCAGTCGTGCATTTATTTTATTTCATTAATGCTCGTACGATGTTCATACCATACCTTTTCAGGGAACAAAAACCCCTTTCAACGAATTAAAAAAATAAATTGCAAGCACTTATGATTTTTTTAAAGGTATTTTGGATATAATTGGTATAATATAATTATGTATATGTAATCCTCAAAAGCTTTTGAAAAAGTCACATTTTATTTCCATTTTGTAAACAAAATTCAAATAAAACAAAATTTCATTCTAAAAAAACAGACGTCAACCCTACACTGATTTTTGCCATTTCAAAATGCTAACTACGAAAAGCCTTTTGTTTCTATTTGAAAAGGATGGAATCATGGAAAACAAACGGGTGGGAATGAAAGACAAACATTCCATCTTCCTTAAACTGAGTATTTGTTTGGGCTGAGAATACAACCGAACCCGAAGTCTCCCATCCTTTCGAGATCTCTGCAGTTGTCTCATCTAGCCCAATCGCTTATCCCTTTTTGGGGATGTGATGTCGGGGAATTCTTCGTTGTTAGCGGCAGCTAAATAGAAAAACTAAATAAACCTACGAAACTGCTCATTTAAGAGCTCCCAAAGCACTTTGTAATACTTACTTTCGCTCTATGACTCAAGCTCAAGCTAAAGCTCAAGAAGCTCTTTGAAAATAAATAAAAACGCCAAAATTGTATCTTATTGCAAAATGTAAATGTTATATTCAGTCAGTGTGCTTATATATAAGTATATCTGGACGTACAATAATACAATTAACAAATAAAACAAACCTTTAACTTATTCCATATACTACTTCGTTGCGGAGAATCCGTCAACATCCGTCGCTCAATTCAAAATTGAAAAAAAAAATTCAATTCTCCCCTCCCCACCAATAAAAATTCATAAATTCATTAACCAAACAACCTACAATCTAAAAATATAAAATAAATTATTCTGCTAAAGCCTAATTTATTGTTTTAATCATCTAAAAGCTCCTCAGCTCCTGCCTTGAGGCTCGAGGACGATGACCATTATGATGATTACATTACTTGTATATAAAAGTACAAAAGATTGAGTGCATCCTATGATTTGTGTGTCCGAAGTATAGATACGAGTGGTCGTAGGTAAGTAACGATGTCGTATTTTTTCATTAGTCTGACCTTCAAGGAGTTATATTCCTGAAGTATGTCGCCTTTTTATGGTTCTTCTTGATGACGTAGAAGCCTTTGGGTTTGCCATTGCCGGAAAAGTACTTGTTGAAACTGTTTTTGTTAACTGAATTTGCTGGAGCATAGTAGGAAGGGGACTTCCTCTTGAGCGACTTCTTCTCTGGCATGTTGGATTTGCTGAAGGACTTTTCGATTGTCTCGTTTTCCCATGGTTTTGACCAGGTTGGAGTGTTTTTTATGTCGATCAGGTCGTCCTTGGAACGTAGCGTTGAGAATCGAGATTCATCGGAGAGTATCTTCTTGAGGACAGGTAAATTCCAATGGTAAACATGGCTGGGTTTGCCGTTCGAATTGAAATTAAATGAAACCTTGAAGGAAAGAAATTTATTTTTGTGTTATTTATATTTTATTTGTGAAGATGATGGACGAAATAAAAATAGAAAATTTGAAGAGTTTATTTTATGAGATTATAGTGTTTTTTTTTATTTTCTTTACCAACCGAAAAAAATGAATTTCCTTGCTAATAACATACTCAACGAAAATGTATTCCAAAGGTCTGTTTTGAATATCAAGTCAGTTCACTGAACGCATTTTGAAGTGACTTTGATAATAGGATAATCTTGCCATAATTCCAAATTCGTGTTGTTCGGTAAAAAAGAATATCTGTATTTCATTGTACGTCCGAAATTGGGCTCAGACGTAAACTGATGACCATTCCGAGAGAGACGTATATTACAGGTGAGTGAGTGAAGAGGCTACCTAGAGTGAGAATTTTTTTATAAGAGAAAGGATAAAATAAGAAAAGACATGAAACATTGCGTCGCGCCGGTTTTCTAAAGGAGCATTTGTTTGAAGATCGTTCTATTTCCTATCAACGGCCTGTGCTCTGATAAAGCACGCTTCCCGTGAGATCAGCGAAATCAATCATCGTTGCGCGTGGTTAGTAGTCGCATGGGGGACCGTTAGAAAATCAACAACGTGCTGTTGGCATGTGTCAACAGTCCATTTGTACTTTTATTGAACGATCCAGATGGTTGTCTCTAATCCAACGAATTAGAGTGTCTTCAATCCCAAAAGCAATCATTTTCAAAAAATGAGCTTGATGCCAAACTCTAGCAAATACCTTGGAAATATCAAACACAATAATCTTACTTTCGCCAAAGCAATGTAAAGATTTGTTCCACAGTTCGAACAGATATGCCATCGGATCACCAGTGTAACGAATGCTGCGAAAGCCATACTGCCGCTCATGAAGAAACCTTCGGTCTTCGAGATATTTCATAAGCTGACGGTTAATCAGCGTCCCCATGACCGTAGAAATAAGGTACGTAAGTGCTATGGGTAAGTCGTCAGTGAAAGTAGAGTGATGCCTTTCTTAGGGACAGGCTGGCCAAATGCTGTTTTCCATTTTCCAGGAAAGATTCCAAAAGAGTAGGAGCGATGGAAAAGTTGACGCAGTGGCCTTGCCAATGTGGAAGAACACATATTCAGAAGAATAGACTAGAATAAGATCTGTCCCATGGAAAAATTTACATTCTCAAGTACAGGCACAGGCCGGGCAAAGCTGTTTTGAGGCAACGTAGCAGGGCCTTCCTTAAAGAGTAAAACATTGGTTTGTAATTGGTGAGTGTTGGAACCGAAGATGTTGAACAGTTTTTAATATTTTTTTACAAATATGAAAAATGAATCTGGATGCATGCACCTTCTTCGAATTCTTCGATAAGTGCAATAGAAAGAAAAAAATCGAAAAGATGAGACAAGAAAAAAGCTGCCCTGTCTAGCAGCATGTTCGAAGAATCTGTTTGACGATTCTCTTTTCTCATGTTCGATTTTTCACTTAGTTTCGTTGTGCGCATAGTAAACTTCTAATAAGATTCAAAGTTAACAAACAAAAATGAGTGAAAATAAAGTAGAAAGTAAATTGTTGTGGACTAGAGAAGTTACTTTGGAGATCTAATGTCTTTTTGAATCCATCCAAAATTTGTATGTGGTTACACACAGTGATTACATCGTTTAAAGAAGCAGATTCATTGCAAATAATTAGGAAAAATCCAAATGAAAGAGAACTGTCAAACTCGTTTAGTGAAACTGAATTCATCGTGTAATAGCACTTGCCACAGAGAATAAGAATTCGAACAAAGTGCATGCATTCAGATTCATCGTGTAATAGCAGAAAAACGGAATGCAGAATTTTTACCGTAATTTTTGGCGATGAATCGTCAGAGAAGCAATTGAAATTAAGAAGCATACAAATTTCAATAGAGATTCTAGCTTTAAATTATCGCCAACGTGGGATCCTCTCATAAGCAAAACCATAGTAAAGCAAATCAAAAAACCTATAGCCGATGTCGTGAGCTTTGCATGTGTCCAAAAATACATCGACTCAACGCAACAACAACCTAGAACGAGTACAACACCACCACCCACAAGCAATCCAAGTGCATCAACATCTACGCACCGGTACTACTTGAGAGCGAGAGCTAAAAACCAATAACTTAAACAACAGCAATCAAACGTCAGTCTCATCCCGTGACCACGAAGTATGACACTTCTTCGAAACGTCGGGTAGAAATAAATAAGAAAATATTTCTTATAACGCGGTAAGTTCCGAAAATAAAAAACTTTATCTAATATGATTATCGTCCGCGAAAATAAAAACCTAAAATCTCATATGAGTCATGTTATTTCGTATGTGTAGCCTGTCATCGATTTATAAGACGTTAGTTATCACGTCAACAACACATTTTTCATATTTTAGCCGGCATCAATGTCACTATCGAGGAGTGCAAAAGGTGGAAATATCTTTGGAACTATAATCAATAGCATGTGATTAATTTTTTTTAATTTAAATTAAATTGCTCGAAAAATGCCTCCTAAGCTGATAGGAGGCCGATCGTTTAGCGCCTGAAGCAAACAAATGCAACGAAAACTGCATTCAATAAATTGGTCTCAGACATGGATTAATACAAACCCGGGAGTCCAGCCGACGTTTTATGAGGTCAACTGGTGAACCCCACAGTTCGAGCATTTAAGCGAAGCAATGTAATGGAATTATTTTGATCACAGTAGAGATTATAACAATCGGCGCTTAAATTAATTAAATAAATAATTCTTCTTCTATAAATTTATTGGTTAAACCGAATAGCAAGTTTTTGTTCGAATGGAACATGATAATGCATCCATTTTTCTTACCTCACATAAAGAACACTGATCTGATTAACAACAAATATTTAAAAGAAAAATATTTTAATTAAATTCCTCGACCGACGCGACGTGATAGGTATTTAACTTCATGCTTTCCAAGTTGAATTTGCTTATCGCAGTTCACATCTCATGAATCATGATCTTCTTCACGCAATGCGTTATATTATTATCTGAGGTCTTTGTTATTTAAGTTCTTTTCATTACATTTTTCCAAGAAATACTAACTTACAGTTTGAACGTAATAACATCTAAAAATCAGAATTCAAAATAAAAAAAAATGGGCACGACTGGGTCGCACGTACTTGCTCTTATGTGCATAATTACATTGGAAAGCAAAATCTTTGACAAAAACAAGTAACATTTGCGTTGAAAATAACACAGTTTGAACTTATAAAAAGTATTAAAAACCACAAAACTTAACGGTTTCTAGTAAAAATAAAGTATGCCATCACACGTCTTAAATAACAAGGAATTTATGAAAAATGTATTTCGAAAATTGTAGGACCGGTTTTGATAAAATCCTGTTTTTTATTTTTAGTTTTTTGAAAAAAAAATTTAATTTTGGTATGCAGTTTTTTAGAATTTATTAAAATGCATGTGATTATAAAATTTATAATAATTTTTTTGGATTACTTTTCAAAATATTGATTTAAAAAAAAAAAAATTCAAAAATTAATTTTAATTAGAAAAAAAAGTTATTCAAAATATTGATATGCAGTATTAATTTGGCTACCTAGATCTTCTTAAATATAAAATTTCAAAGAAATCCATGCAGCCGTTACCGAGAAAGCCAAAAATTAAAAAACCGTTATATGAAAGTTCCCGTTAATAGACTTTTCCTGTAAATGTGGTTCTAATCAAATGATAGCCAATACCAACAAAAAGATTCTCAAAAAATTTCATTAAGATCGTTGGAGCCGTTTTCGGGAAAAATAGGACTTTCGTAAACGGTCATATGGCAGGTACCGTTATTTTTAGGGCTAAAAATAAAATTTCAATTTCCCCTCTGGGGAATGCCAACATAATCACAAACAAGTTGAAATATAATCGCTTTAGCCGTTTAGGCTGCAGCTCGTTATACATACTGACAGACAGACAGACAGACATTTTTTCTCGATCACTTTTTTAGACTTCTCTTTGATCGTAATGTCATGTTTAATTGTTATCTCAATTTTTTTAATATTCACGAATCCTAAACTTGCCTTATAGTCCCTATAATCGCAAGTAAAAAACATATGGGATCAATGTTACTAACGTTTCAAGAATAGAAGTCTTGTTACTCAGCAGAATGTTCTTATTCCAGTTATATCTTTTGCATAACTAATTATAGTTCCGTGCTCGGTTCAGTAATTTTAGAGAACGTAAAACAAAACTCAACTACCGAACACATTTATTTTTGAGGTACACCTGTTGTTAAAGGCAGATGGATATGTATGTACCTATATGGGCATCTACATTATAATTGACCCCCACAAGAAGAATTCGTTGACTCCAACGAACTTTATGGTCTTGCTTCTTCTTCAGAAAAACCATAGATAATGTCTTCAGCTTTGAATGCGGCGGCCGGAGTGCGTATAAAAAATGAAAGCGCAATCAAAAACTTTAATTCCTGACTTACTTGTTCAGTCACATTGCAACTAATTTGTGAAAGTAAATCATTTTGATTGTCAATTAAATCGCAAGTTATTAAAATAATCAGTGGCACGGCGATCTTAGGAATTTAAAGTGAGAACAAATTGTTAGCTGATTTGTATTTACATTGAATCACTGGAAATACATTGAAAACTTTAAGACCTCGAAGCACACGGGTCAACTGATTTACAGCACAACATCAGCCACCGCGTGAACAACAAAACTTTGTTGCATGGTTAAATACGGAGTTGAATCTGTATCTCTCTTTCTGTCTGTTTGTTTCGGCTAATCTCGGGAACGGCTGCACCGATTTTGACAGGACTTTCAGTAGCAGATTTGTGATGTTCTAGGAAGTAGCTTAGGCTATTTAAATTAGTCACTAGGTGGCGCTGGGACGTTCTTTTCGATTTTTTTATTTATGGACCGATTTTGACTTCCACAGGCAGATAGCTGATATTATAAGGAGTCAGTAAGGCTATTTGAATTACCCCTAGTTGTCGCTGGTTTTTTTTTTTTGAAAATTCGTATCTATGCCCCGATTTTAAAGGACTTTTACAGGCGGATAGCTGACGTTGTAGGTAATAGCTAAGGCTATTTTAATCACCCGCTGGGTTTGTTTTACAACCAGATAGCTAAATTTGAAGAAGTAACGAAGACTATTTGATTACTAGGTGGCGCCACGCCGGGGTCGTTTTTTCGAAAATATATGGTATACCCGAGCAACGCCTGTGTTTAAGTTTTCCGCTGAAAACTTTTTTACGTACTTTTTTCGAACAATCAAAAGTGTGAAAAATCGAATAAAAACTTTGAAGTTCCCTTAATATTTTTAAAATTTTATTCGACACTGTGACCGCACATAAGAGCAAGTACGTGCGATCTAGTCGTGCAATTTATTTTACGAATGCATAACTTGCTTTATATGTAGTAACTATAATCGCAAGTAAAAACACAGAATACATTCTTAAGCAAAGCAGGCCTCACTTGGTTAGAATCTTACCAGGGCACAACTCAAAAGTAAGGAGATGTAGCGGTCATTTCCGGAAGAATTGAGTTAGTTGCAAAATTCTGTCTGCCTGGCTGTCCATTTTTAGTTTTGAAACCTTTATTTTGACATTCTACAGTGGACCTTTTTTTCTTTACTTTTTTTTCTTAACTCAAATTATTAACGGTACCTGTCATATAAGTGTGCTTCTACACGTTAATTTTTAAGTCATGACTCACGTGAGGGCAAAAGAAATAGCAAATTCAAAAGTTGAGAAGAAAAACATTTTAGCCTGTTTGTATACTTCTTCACGTTGACTGGTAAGTCTTGACTCACATAAAAGTAAAAGAGATAGCAAATTAAAAAGTTGAGAAGAAAACATTTTACCCTTATGTTTATTTTATGTTAGTTTATAATCTTTCTTATATTTTTCATTGGAAAAAATATTTGTTGAACAGATAATGCCACATAACTGAGAACTTGGAGCGCAAAAGACTATTATTTTATTATTACTAATTGCTTCATGTCAAATATAAAAAAATACCGCCTTTTCTAGCAGAAAAAAAGAGAAAGAGGAGTGTCAAATTTGAGTCAAGCCAGTCAAGCGAACAAGTCGACAGTGTAGAAGCGCGAGACTCACGGAAAGAAAATAAAAAAGAGAACATCGAAAAAAGTCAGTAAACTGGGCGGTTTACGTTAGGTGTAGAAGCACACTAACCGTCAGGTTAAAGCCAATTTTTATCGAAAACGGCTCAAAGACCGACCGTTTGTTTTCATCGACTTTGTCGAGAGATGGTTAACCGATTATTATAAAAATTGATATTAAGGAAGACGTAAGTAAATTTCACATTAATTTATTTTCGAATGACGCTTTTTTTGTATTCTTAATACATAATTTTTTCTTATATTTTTTTTTCAAGAAATTCGATAATAAGGTAAGGAGCGGAAAGTATCATCCATGCTTTATTAGGCACCTCGGGTTAGCAGGAGTCCCAGCTGATTACTCGAGTTTACTCGTTAGTATAGCAGTAGAAGCCTGCTAAATTGCGGGATAACCCAGCCATCACTAAGGTTTTCTACTAGTAATAGCAAGCCTAGTGCAAAGAGACCGAAGTGTCAGGCAGTTTGTTTTTAACACATTTGAGTTTTCTGGAAAGTAGTCCAACAAACTAAAGAATTTATACCATAATATAAATAAGTGTGTCATATTGACATACAAGGGCATAGGTAGGTCATAGAAAGTAGGCTGTGAGTAGGCTAACCGCAAGATAAAGACAGTATCGGTTATGTGCTTTTGTCAAACTGCTTTCAGAAATCTGACTATAACGTTATAAAAGAGTCTAATGTCTTCTTTAAAAAAGGAACATCTCAATATTTTTTTATGAATTCATGACCTCGCATCATTTATTTGACTCCTCCCAGCCTTCAACAGTTTTGGTTGGTTTTCTCCGTGCATCTACAAAACTGCATCCCAGATTTTTGAAACACAATGTTTGAACTCATGCAAAAAATAATACAGTAAAGGAGATTCTGATCCTTGATTGGTTTTCAAGCTGTGATAGTATAACAGAGGAATGTAAAATATTCTGCATTCTAATGGTACGGCTTAAGAATGTATTCACTAAAATTTTAAGCTTTAACTGACTATTAAATATCTGGTTTTTTGCTTATATGTGATTGATCCTAACCGCAATTTGCATAATATTAAGGATCTTTCAGAGCCCAAAAGAGAAAAAATTTAGTCGTGCAATTTCTTAAGATAGCAACAGCAAAAATACCAGAATTCATGTTAACATTTTTGTTTAATGTTAACACTTGTATAGTCAGTAACTCTGTAAGCCTTTTTTTATAAGGATAAAGTATTTCAAAATTATATAAACACATCTTCACCGCCAGGAAACACGCTTCACAACATCATTTGCATTTATGTTCGGTGCGCACGAAATGCGCCTTAACAAGGCAAAGCAATTCGCTGAAGAGGAGGTTTGCTTGTGTTAAATATATGGTTGCCAACTGTGAGTTAATTTCTGTGATACCAAGACAGTAGGATATTTCGAAATGAGATATGTTTAAAGGATTTTAAAATAGGTTTATTATTTAAAATTGTTTTGTTTCTGGAAAATCAACTTTTGAATTGCGAACGAAATTAAATATATTACTGATTTCAAAATGGTAGTTACACCAACGTGAACATTCCATATGAGTTTGAGTATGAAAAAGAAAACAATCTGAGATAATCAGCTTTTTTAATTATGAATTTTAATAAATTCCCCAGAATACTTTCTTGGAATTACGAAGTCGCTACCCTGATATTGTGCAATAATGTGGAGAGCAACACGTGGTTGACAGATCATTAAGATTAGACGCGCATGCTAACGTCAGCACTGTCCTCCATAGGCTTCAGAGCCTAGAGCTGTAGAAAATTCTACTTTGTACCCAACTATCATCGTAGTGAGAGAAGGCGTCGGCCTAGTTGTTATGCTCCTCGTTCTTGTTCCTTTTGAGACTAACATATTTTTTCTAAAGCCTCTGGAGAGGGCAAAATGGACACCATCCTTTCATTTAGGCAGCTCCAAACTCTTCCTTCATATCTTCACCGGGTGCGATACCACACCTGCCCTCACCACAACTAGGAAACGTATTCGTATTATCACCACCCCCCACGGCAAATAGGTCCATGAGGTTTTTTCATTGCATATACATATACATCTAAGGGCCTTTCTTACATTTCCTGAAATTGGAACTTCATGGCTTTTTTGGTTTGTTTGTTATTTTGAGGTTTAGTCTACCTGGAGCCTTTGACTTGAAATAATTAGCAGTAAATAACTGATATGCCAATATTGCGCCTTCTCTAGTTCGAACTGGAGGACAAAGCTGCCACGAGCCCAACAATATAAATAGCGGCTCTATTTGAAGAGGCACGTAGGTGCAGTGCAACCAAGCTTAGTTGTGGACATTGATCCATCAAACAGACTGCACGTAATTCCCGAAATACCGTCACGAAACGTGGACATCCCTATAAGTACACAAGGTCTATGTGCAAACCTACACAGACTCCGATCAGCTAATGACACTAAAGTTTTTACATCATCCGTTACAAGGATTTGTCCTTGGTATACCGATTACAGTTTTTTTAAATTTCGTTCTCGTTGAAAAAGTTTAAAACTTACATAAAAAAAATAAGAAAAACAAAACACAAAATAGGCCCTTGTTGGCAATCATGATCAGCAAGACTTAAGTCTGGCTTCAAAGGAATCACAGGTTCGTTCTAAACATGTTTTATGAATTAAGTTAGTCTTACCTTTTTCCCGTTACCCTGATCCAGAGCGTTGTTCTTTGCGGCAACATTGGAGCTGGTGCCTCCTGCTTTTGGGCCCGTATAATAGTATAGGTTTGGTGGCAGCTTAATGATGAACATGTGTGAATCATCGGGCGAAGCGTGACGGCGTGACTCGACGGCCAGCCGTTTCCGGTTGTGGCTGTTGGGGGCACGTACCTTGGCCAAGCCTAATTTGCTGAGCGGCGAGAAAAGACGCAAGAAAACTCATATAAGTATGTTACATTGAAATATACCATCACCCGCACCTACAGTGCAATTGAGTTGCCAAAAGAATGCAACAAAAATTGCGCAGACTCTTACATATTTATGTGCGAAATGCTATGCTGACTAACTTACTTAAGTAATTTTTTATTCAGTATGTGCGGACTTTTATCCGATTTGATGAACTTCCTTGGCATTGTGGCTGGCCTGAGATATGTGGCTTTGGGTTGGACGTCCTCAGGAGACGGTGGTGGTAATAAACTTGTTTCCCTGCCGTTATCGTTGGTAAGCCCATTGGCGAATACGTTGGCCGATACCAGGTAGTATATGCTGAAAAAAGAAAAATAAGGCAAAAAGGGTTTTTTAATGTTTATGTTGATTGTGTTCAATTTGTCGGTAATTAGGAACAAACAAGCTGTTTTTATGATGATGAAGTCCTAATTGGTTCTATTATTTGGCTGATGCCTAAGCTTAGACTGCAAGAGTTAGGTGCTCAATGATGTTGTTTGGCGACCATTTAAAATACCTTTCTTATTTTTATGAAAATCATTATTAACTGCCTAATTCTCAAAACACTATCGTGAATTAATCCTTCAATTTGCTTGAAAGATTATTTAATTATTAATTAATTAATTAATTAATACTTTCAAAATTTAAAACGACTGTACCGATTTTTATAGCAAATAAGCCAAGTCTAAGGTTTACTTTACTATAGTTAAAGTTGACTACCATAGGTACAAATTGCAAAGTTTGTAATGGGCTGTGAGTGGTTAAAAAAAGTGATATGTTGATTTTTTTCTTTTTTATACTTGACATCGCTGACACCTCCTAAGACTGGATATTAATTCTTAACGACAAAAGGATTGAAGGATGGCTTTGTGGCTGGACATTTTCAAGGTTGTTTGTTTTAAATGAATTTAATTAATTTTCAACCCACCACTTTTCTCGGAGAAATTTTTAATTTCGCATTGAATTGAAACACTCCTGTACCTTTTCTTGGGGCATCCTAAGCTGTAGTGTTCTGTTTAAGAGATGAATATCAAAAATGACGCGTTACGATGATAAAGAAATATAATACAGCTATAGTGAAATTTTACAATTTAGAGTTTAAAAAAAAGCTTATTTTGTTCATAAGCCTCTAAAATTTTGTTGATATAACTTGCGATTATAGGTACTATACGGCAAGTTTAGGATTCATGAATATGAAAAAAATTTGAGATAAGAACCAAACCTGACATTAAGATCATAGAAAAGCTTTAAAAAAATCAGTGACAAAAAACGGCTGTTGTACAACGATCTGCAACCTAAACGGCTAGTCTTTTGGAAAGGCCTATTTTTTCTTGAAAACGGCTTCAACGATTTTGATGAACATTTTTCACTAGCTATCTGTTTATTCAAAACAAATTTAACGGAAAGTTTAAGTAAAGGTACGTTTCATATAATGTCTTATTTTAATTTTCGGCTTTCTCGTTAAAAGCTCATTGAATTTCTATCAAAATTTGTATTAAAAAAAATCTAGTTAGACAAATTAATTCTGGTTTGCGGAATTCGGAATATTTTTTTTCTATTTATAATTAACTAGCAGACCCACCCGGCGTTGATTGGGTATTACATACATATTCTGGATCCCAATAACAGCCCCACATATTGGGTCCAACAGTAACTAAAAACAGCCAACTTAATCGTTGTAAATAATAATACTAGCCCAGTTTTATCATATATATATTTAATATGTGACCCAAATTGACTAAATTAAATAAATTTTTTGGAAAGGTTCCAAAGTGTTAGTTGACTTAAAATGTATATTGAATCAATCAAATAACACATTATACAAAACCTGCATTAATTGAAACTTGAATTACTGCTGTTTTTTTTCTAAAACCGAATTTAATTCTGGCATCAAGGGTCACTTATGACGTCATGGTTGGATATTCTACCGGATGTCTCTGTCCAAGAACTGAGTTGAATTTGGAACACACCCTTCTCAATTTATTCAACAAAACGTTAGTTGTCACTTCGGGGGTTAAACTAAAAGTGAATTATGCAGTGAATATATTATGCGTGAATATGCGCTAGCTATAGATTACCTATGAAACACGGCTACTATAATAATATTGTTGATATGAAAATGTTTAGGTACAGGGAAAATTACATTTTCCTTAATATTTCCACCTCTGCGCCACCTATCTTGTCAAAATTTTGCGAAAGGCTTTCTTTTTGTTTTTTATTTCAATATAACAGCGTCACTGTTTAAATAAATATTTAATGTTGTAAAAAATCAAATAATTAATAAACTGGATTAAATATTTAAATTATAAATTTAATTTTATTATTATTGTACTTTTTTCCATATTATGTTTGATTATGTGGTGTGACTTTAAGTAAAATCATTCCATAAATAAGATTTTTCGGAAAAAAAAATATCCTAAGATAGTCTTTAGAGCTTAGAATATCAGTTATCTGGCTGTGAAAGTCCCGTCGAAATCGGTAAATATACAAATTTTTGAGAAAAAAACTACCCCAGCGCCAAATTTTACAAGAACAAAATGAAAACAAAATAATAAAAAAATAGGATTTTATAAAAATCGGTCCTACAATTTTGGAAATATGTATGCAATTTTTACTTGCGATTTATAGGAACTATAAGGCAAGTTATGCAATCGTACAAAAAAAATTCTAACAATCAGACATCTACAGAGGATTTTTTATTATTAAGCTTATTTTTCTCGGAAACGGCTCCTAGAATTTTTATGAACAAAAAAATTAGTGTAGTATTGCAGCTGTAGGTTGTTTTGGTGAAAAAAAATGAAGATGGTGGGCTAAAAACAGTACCTATCATAGAACCATTTTTTTTCTTCGACTTTCTCGTAAACTGGTGATCCGATTTCAATCAAAATTTATACTCAGAAGATATTGGTAGCCTAAGTAATTATATTTTAAAATATTTTCGAAAACTTTTTTTTTTTGTATTTTTAATAATTTTCTTAATTTTTTTACAAAAATTAATATTTTGAAAACGGGTAAGTGGATTTTTTTAAATTTTGTTTTTAAATGAAGATTATTTTTTTGCTTAAGTTTGCATTTTTAAGTTATTATTTTTTAATTTAAAAAAAAAGTTGTTATATAAAACACAGTTTTATTAAAAACCGTTCCGACGACTTAAAAAAAAATCACGCTTTTTCACATGTTCTAAAGAAATAAAATGGCGTTTAAATTTTTCCGCTGAAAACTATTTTACGTACAAACAATCAAAAGTCAGAAAAATCGAGTAAAAACTTTGAATTTCCTTAAATATTTTTCAAATTTTATTTGAAGCTGTGACCGCACATAAGAGCAAATATGTACGATTATTTTTTTTTTTTTTTTGAAAAAGGGTAAGTGATTTTTGTTATTTTGTTTTTTAATGTTGGCCATTAATGCTTAAGTTTGGATTCTAAAATTATTTTTTTTATTGTTTAATAAAGTTGTTTAAAAAAACGGTAACTTTAGTGTTCTGCGTGCAGGCTCTTAGACAAAAACTACTATTTGTAAGTTTAAGTACAAAACACAATTTCCGATGCAAATTTTTTTAAAGCTTTTTTCTGAAACTAAGAAATTGTAGAGTTTGTAGAATATTTTCAGACTTTTTTGGGGAAAAAATATGTTGCTACATTTATAATAGCGGGTAACGCTGGCCCGAACAGTATCCCCACTATTGTTCAGAAGCGGTGTTCTTAAACGTTTGCAAAACTACTGCGTAATTTTTTCCATCGGTCCTCCTCAAAAAATCGACCCATTGCACTTACGTCCCATCTTTCGAAGATCATGGAAACACTGATTAAGTTTCTGTATAAGAAGGCTTTTAACTGATCGGCAGATGACAGTAGGGCTTTTGGAGAAATAGATCCACTAGTGATAAGGATACTCTAACGACCTACGTGCACGCTGCTATTTAAATGCACCTAATGCATTAATACCGGCTCAGCATTGAAATCGCCAAGGATGTTATACCTTGGGCAGGCCTTGAAGGTCCTCTCTAAAAGTTAGTAGTAGAAATCTTTTTCGTCTTCTTCATTTCAATTATTCCCTTAAAGCCGATGATGGTGGGCTTCATTTACATGCATAAAATCATGTGAGTATAAATCTTTATCAAAAACGTCATTTGATACCATTCGGCTACGAAACTGATACCCACCTAGAGAGCAAGTATATCCAAAGCCAACTTCCCAGTTCCCACTAAGCGACGGTCTGTTTAATCCGTTCCTGAAAAAATTTAATTATTTCCTTATCTTGTTCAATTCCTAAAAAATCCATAATCATAAAATATGACTTGCATATCAAAGTCACATCAATCAGATAGCCTCTGCTTCCTTATTAAATTTCTGGATTAAAAATTCATAAGAAGCTTTACATTAAATCGCTTGATTTCCCGTTTTTCAATTCGAAAATCCCCAAGTAATTAATTTTCCGCACGCTTGTTCTTATTTTTAAAGAAAACGACAACATTCTCCGACATGGTGACAGGCAGTTAGAACTTAGAAATAAAAAGGAGAAGGTACCTTAACGGGCCATAAAGGAATATGTATAGGCATATTATTTATGGGTAATAACTGCAATTAAATTCGCGACCAGAATCTCATAAAGACAACATCGAAACTAGGTTAAAGGTATTACACTCAGGAATTGTTTAGAGCCGTCCTGATGTTCGTATCTATAGAATACAGCCCAACGTGTATATTATTTACATAACATATTACAATCTCTTACAAAAACATAGATACGAAGGTATCCACCTAATGTATTCAAGAATTTATTATGAAGACTCAATCGGTTACATTTGCGATAGAATTGGCTTAGAAATAATTGTGTCAGCATGATGGCTTATAATTAAGTTCCTGGAACTGACATGTCATAGACAAGTAGAATTATTTTGTGATTTAGGCCGACAACATATCAAACGTGACCAAGCAAATCATTTGATATGTAAGAACCTTAAGCTCTTTTAGAACATTAATCTCTTTTGCAGATTTGATGACAAGCTTTATACTTTTTTAGATTGACGCAGAAAACAAGCTTTGCTGGTTTTAAGAATCAACTTATGTATATTATCAGTTTTAAAAAAAAATATTTTACGACGAGGATGGGATTCGAACCCACGCGTGCAGAGCACATTGGATTAGCAGTCCAACGCCTTAACCACTCGGCCACCTCGTCTGTTAATTATAATTAATCTAAAATTCAGCTGAGCCCGGTCGGTTAGTTCTAACTCAAGCTTAGATAATTAATTCATTCACAATTTAAAACTCAACATTTATACTGGCGATTATATATAAATGTAGGTATGTACTATAATTCAAGTTATGCATTCGTGCAGATTGAAAATTTTGAGATGACAATCAAACATGACATTACGATGATAGAGAAACATGCTTAAGTTAGTGGTAAAATTCTGTCCGTATGTCTGTCTATCTGTCTGTTCGTATGTATTTTGGGCTACAGCCAATTGTCTACAAATTTGGAAAATAACTGTTGGCTATGTAAAAGCTTATTTTTCTCGAAAACGGCTTCAAGAATTGTACTATTGTGTGTAATAAGCATTACCTATATTTTGTTGGCTAAGAACTGTACCTCACATTATTCGACTTTTTCGAGAATTGATTAACCGATTACAACCACAATTTGTATACAGGAAGATGTATATAGCCTAATAAGCAATTTGAATTTAAAATATTTTCGAAAACTTTTTGTTTGAATTTTTAATAAGTTTTTTTTTGCAAAAATCGATACATATTTTAAAAAGGTGTAGGTGATTTTTACTTGCGATTATAGGTACTATAATGCAAGTTATGGATTCGTGCAAAAAAAATCTAACAATCAAACAAGACATTACTATAATAGAGAAGTCGAAAAAAGTGGGTCCGGAAATTCCGTCCGTCCGTATTTAGCAGTATATCGGGGTGTGTTTTTCATTTTTGCTCTAGGTCGAAAAATAACGGTACCTGCCATACAATTTTTTTAACAAAAAGTTTGATTTTCTCAAAACCGCTCTAACGATTTTGATAGAACTTTCATGATGCTATTTTTTTACAACAATATATTTTTCAGTTTGAATAATTTTTTCGAAATTTGTTCTATAATGGTACCTTTTATAGAACCGCTTTCTCAAATGCGGTTTTATCGTAAACCATTATCCCGATTTCAATAAAATTTTGCACACAGAAAGTCATTTACAATTCAATAAATATTGCTATTCAGAATTTTCAAAAACTTTTTTTTTTTGATTTTTTTAAATTTTCTAAAAAAATGGTTTTTGAAATAGGTATATTTTTTTACTTTTTCCTCGATAGACATTTAGTTTTCAAATTTTATTGCATACTTAGTTTTTTCCGAGAAAACTCTTAAACTAATCTAAAAATGAAATGATTGAGTTTTTTTTTTATTTTTTGTTTAAAAAAAAATTAAAAAAAAATGTTTTCTGATAACAACTACTACTACTACAACTACAACTACTGAGTACAACTAATTATTTAAAATTTTGGTACTCAGAAATAGTTTGGCTGCTTAGATCTTTTTAAGTATACAATTTGACAGAAATCCAGCCGTTACTAAGATAGTCGAATATTAAAAACCTGCTATATGAAAGGTACCGTTAGTAATTTTTTCCGGTAAATTTGGTTTTATAGGATGATAGCCAATAAGTACAAACAAAATCTCAAAAATGTTCATCAATATCGTTTCAGCCGTTTTCGAGAAAATAAGCATTTCCGTCCCATATTTCCTGGGGCAGTCCCGTATTTACCTCGTCTGTCCTGACTAAATTTTGAGAAAACCCGTACAACTGTCCCGTGTTTAATTTTTAGCCCCGGATTTGTCTCGTGTTTCCATATATTCGAATAAAAAAACGTTCGATTTTTTTTTAAATTGTATTTACAATAAATTTATTATGGGTTTAATATTGTTGTGTGTGAACATTTTACATAACCTGTTACGAATACTTAAATCATTGGGATGTATCTTTTATTCTTAACCTTAAATGGAGAGAAATTTTTGAGCATTTTTGGAAACAAAGTATAAATTTTAAATATCGTTTACTTATTGCCGAGTTCAGGAATTTAAGAAAATATTTAATAAAACATCAATAAAATCATCAAACGAAATTTCAGTAAACAAAATTCAAACCATCAACTCTTTGGTAAAGTGTGATTTATGTTTATTTTCATAGATTTTGTTTAAGAAAGACTGAATTTAAAAAAAATAAATTTAAGTTTTTGTTTTAGTTCTAAGCTTTTATGTTATGATTTTGTATTCTTTTACTTTTTGGAAATATTGTTGATTTTTTGTACATAAGTACCAAATAAAATTAAAAAAAATATATTTTTCAATTTTCAAATGTATGTCCCGGGTTTTGCAGACCTCGTTGAGTGAAAATTAAAACCTGAACACAAAGTTGATAAAATTGTAGATGAAAATTGGTCACATCTAAAGACAAAGTCATTAGTAGTAATGACACGACTAGTTTTATTATGAATGCAAACTAGCGTCTGAAACCTGAAAGTAACATCAAAAGGATTTGTTGTAAAGGGTGTTTTTTTAGACGTGTGGTTTTCAAAAAGAAATAAAATGCATATAATTTAATGTTACGGCCAAGAATTTAGTTTTATTATAAAGATAAAGGTTTGCCATTACGTTTTAATGATTTAGGGCAAGTGGCCACCGCGGCTGGCTCGAATAAATTCCAGCCGGGAAGTCCAATTTTCGACGACTTTTTACAGCAATTGGTGGCCGTATGTCAGCAATAATGCGCCGAATATTCTCTTCAAAGACGTCAATCGTCTCGGGCTTATCTGCGTATACAAGCAACTTCACTCACATAACCCAACAAAAATAGTCCAGCGGTGTTAAATCGCACGATCTTGGAGGCAAAGCCACAGGCCCACGACGCGAGATAATGCGCTCACCAAAATTTTGCTTTAATAAATTGATTGTTTCGTTGGTTGTATGGCACGTAGCGCCGTCTTATTGGAACCTAGGGTCGTCCACATCAACATCCTCCAATTCAGACACGAAAAAGTCATTAATCATGGTTCTATAGCGTTCCCAATTGACTGTAACATTATGGCCGTCTTCATTTTTTAAGAAATATGGACCAATGATTCCCTATGCCCATAGAGCACACCCAACAGTGATTTTTTGACGATATAACGGCGTCTCACCAATGGCTTGTGGATTATGATCACTCCAAATACGACAATTTTGCTTATTAACGTTCCCATTCAACCAAAAGTGAGCTTCATCGTTGAACAAAATTTTCTTGTGAAAATCGGGATCTGTGGCCATCTCGTTTTGGGCTCATTCCCCGAACGTGCGACGCGCTTGATGGTCGTTCGGCTTCAATTCTTGCACGAGTTGGATTTTGTAAGCCGTCAAACCGAGATTCTTCAACAAAATCTTCCATAAAGTGGATGGGCAGAGCTCCAATTATTGCGCGCTTTTGCGGATGGACTTATTCGGGTTTTCTTCGATACTCTACTCCACAGCAGTAATAGCGTTTCGGTGCGCACTGTATGGGGTCTCTGAGGATGCGCATTATCCACTAAAGTAAACGTGGTGCGAAACCGACCCATGGTTGCTCGAATTTTCGACTCTGCAAGACCAATTCCGAAAAAAAGTATTACCAGATTGAAAACCACACGTCTAAAAAAAACACCCTTTATAAAGTACTTAATTAACTTAATTATAAACCACAAATTGTTAAAACAAAACCTGTCAAGAAAATAGAAAAATGTGCATTTCATAATAAGTAACAATCTCAACCTTTTTACTTTCACGGCGAACGACGAACCAAAGATACCTAAATAATTGAAAACAAAAAACTTTAAAATGCACTTTCCCTCTTCGTGCATTTAATTGATGGCGATTTTCCAACCCTTTCCCAAAATGTCTGGTCTGTCCAACTTCCGATTTTCTCCGCATTATATTCGTGTGTGCCAATCAAAATTCTACCAATATTATGGTTTGGGGAATTCGAAAGTATGTTGGGTATCAAAACAACAATGAATTAATTTAAATTCTTTTTCAAATAACAAAAGAAAAGAAAAAAACAACCACTTGTTTAAATATATGATATTTTAGCAAGGGTAACCTTCAGCACACAAAGAGGACCAAAACCAGTCACGCTAAGAGGGCCAAAACAAAAACCCACCCGCACGACATGACATAAGCATAAGGTATTCCAAAACAAAGAACTCTACAAAGGACATTCCCCGCAAAGCAAATATCTAGCAAAACAAAGCCGCTGAAATGCTTAAAATTCCGCTCCGATATGACAGGAAAAAGGGAGAAACTTCGAAAATTTATTTTTTGGCAAACGGACAAAATCAATATCCGACCCGACACCGACTCTGACTCCAAGTCCACGTGCTCACGCTAACGCTCATGTTATGTTGACATCGCGTCGTAGTATATGCAGTTGCCTTTGTATCGGCAAAATTAAATCTCTGCTCACATCGACTTCCACGCATTACCATCCGACATCCGGCAACGGGACAGAAGTGTAAAACAAAAAATGAGCGATTGTCCGCCTGATTTTTTTTTTTTTTTTGCCGAATGAATATATAGGTGGGTACAATCAAAATGCCAAACAACCCCCGGGTTATGTGTGGCCAAGAATAAAAAGGAATACCATTTCGTGGAGTGTGCACAGTGAAATGCATACAAAAGAACTCTGACTGAATCATCTCGCTCTGAAATATTTTATAGGACCGGCTGGCAAGGTTGCCTTAAGAATGATAAGGCGCCCGAATCTTAAAGATGCAACTTTTCCAATGAAAACGGGAGGACTGAAGTATAGTTACAACCAAATGAATACACTGTTTCCGCTGTCTGCGTCTTTTTTCGCATTTTGACCCCTTTTTCCCATGATACAACTTTCTCAAAACCTGGCGTTGTTAACCATTTTTTTTAAATCTTTCGACTTTTCTGATTCTATCTTAAGAAATTAGAATAGATTTATAATGATGTGTTCCACATTCCAACACAGCTGGAAAGCAAGAGCAAGAATATAAATTAAGCTAAGCATGTGCTCAGTTTTCATATTTGAAGATCTTCACGCTACTTTCGACGTGTTTTGGTACTCCTTAAACTTACTTAGCGAAACGAAGAAATAGTTTTAAGATGCTTTCGATTCTGGAAATATGAATGTGGTGGTAATGGCACCAAAGGTACCTTCCTTAGTTTAGATTAGACCATAGTTTTACAAAGTCGTCGATGTGTATACGAAAATTAAGCTCACGATCACCCAACAGACAAAGCTCTCGGCTTGATTTGACATTTCGATTGGCATTTGTTAACGTTCAAATCCAGCAATTTTTGCGACCCCAAATTAAAAAGCTTTCAAGGTCTAATTGAATAAGATTAGAATCATACGTACTGATGATATGATTTTGAAAAACTTAGTATCTTCAGCATACAATGAGATGTTGGAATGCGTTATTGACCTATTCAATGGCATTAATGGTAAAGGTGAAAAAAGAGAGAGCCTATATGACATCCTTGAGGGATCCCGCAAGTAGCGAAAAAGTGCTTAGAAAGTGCATTTCTGAAACGCATTCTGTAGGAACGATTCGAGGTTAGAACATATCCACTTGAAGGAGATCAGTTCAAAGCCAAGTGAATTAAGTTTGAAGAATATAAGACTATGTTAAATTTTGTCAAAGGCCTTACTAAAATTACACCGAATTCGACTTTCTTCCAAGCTTCTAGTGCTGAGAGCAGAGGACGCAAGAAACAAATTCAATAGTGGTTGTGAGAGGGAAAAAAGACCCATTGAAAACTTCGGTAAGCAATTCAAATAATCTTCATTTGGGTGAAAAGAATAATCGGTAAAGGATTGCTTGAAGAACGCGGTAAACATATCTGAAATAGGTTGAGGATCACTTGAGAATTCACTGTTAAGGGAAATAAAGGAAGGGTATCTATCAGACTTGATTTTGAACTAGATATCGCATATGGATGATAAAGATATCTGTATATCGAAGATAAGTTCCAAGATAATTAGAATAATCTGTAGTGGATCCTCCTCCGTCTCAAGATGGGGACGAAAATAAGGTTCTACGTTGTGAAGTTGGTACATTATGGAAGGGAAGAGTAAAGAGGAGGAGAAGAAAGTACTTTCATGATTTTGATATCTTCAGCGTAGATCAAAAAGTCAGAGTGAGGAATGACGCTATCAACCTCATTTATGGAAAAGACGAACAGAAGCGGGCTAATATGGCTACCTTGAAGAACATCAGAGGTATGGCAACTAAAAAGCGGAGCATCTGAAAACCACCCCATATTGACGGTTTTCTGGAAGGATTTAACCCGTACAACGAACGGGGTGGGAAAACCATTAGCCTCAAGTTTAGCATAGACAATTTGGTGGCTAATTTTATCATAAGCTTTGTTAAAGTTGGTATTTATCACATCAGCTTTATTACTTTTTCAAGAGCAACGACTGTGAGTTGGCATGAAATGCATTTAATTTGTGGTGGTGGATTTACACTTTAAAAAACCATGCTATAATGAACTAATGATGGATTCGCAGTTAAGGAAGAGAGCTTGAGAATAGAGGTAAATTTGCCTTTCGACGGCAGTTGATTTCGTCCCTTTGATTTTTTTTTTTTGTTTTGATGCTTCAGTCGACAGGTTCTTGTAGACCAGTAACGGCATTTTAAATAAAAATGGGCTTCGTGGCTCAAAAAAAGCAAATCTTAGTACGAAAACGCTGCAACATTGTTTCACAAAAAGAATTGCGTAAAACAGTAATTTTTTTTCGATTCTTGAACGATACGAATCCCAAAAACATAAATGTAACTTTAAATCCTTTTTCAAAATTTAATGCTTAAATCGGTCTTAGAAGTCGCAATAAGTTTACCCTTGTTCCCTCATGCACTTTAACGTAAACTCTGTGCCATCAGTTCAATATTTTCAGGATTCTATCGCAGATCGACTAGGTCTTGGAGTTTGCTTGTTCATAGCCGAAGAAATTGTCTTGAATATCCATAACCGCAAACGTATTAAATTCCACGTCATCACTTAACCTTTGAATAATGAAGTGCGAATAAAATTGTCTTTTCTTTAATTTAGTTTAGATACTATCGAGGGCTGATTCAGGATAAATCGGCGATTCCGTTGATCATGGATCGGGGATCGGAAGGCAAAATGTAAATTGTTAGTTGCAGTCGTCTTATTGGTTATTGCCTATCACCGGCTTGCATAATTTTAAGGTATTTTTAAGTTAAGTCAGTCATTGATCGAAAATTGGCATTGAACAAATTAATTTAAAACATCTAATTAATTTTTCGTCCCGTCGTTTTTCCGGTTCAGCGCAGTTTACCACGGCACCAAAGAAAATTCTATGGCTGTTGTAGATTTAAATAGTTATATAAATTCATTTTAACAAGTTTAAGAAACACAAAAAAAATTTTTTTTTTGGATGAAAAATAAAACTCGCTAATGTTAACGTTATAATTTAAGTTTTTTTTTTTGACCAAAGGTAATTAATTAAGAAAGTGAGTAATTAAAAGCCCTCAGAGGGCCAGTAAGTTAGTTAAGTTGATATCAAAGCTTTTTAAGAGTTTTTGTTCAGCATGAGTTAGTTATAATTATAAGTAGATACACAAATTATACAAAATTAATAAAAAAATAACCATACATTTATAAAAAAAAAACAATTTCGCGATAGCTTTACGACCGATTTTATGAAAGCGGGGTTTTTAATAATAAGTTTCTAAGAGTTTTATAACACTTTAATTGTTTTTTAAAAATGAAGAGAAAATAGTGACTCATTTTAACCCTTTTTAAAAATTTAAGAAAGTTAAAAAAAATTACTTTTTTTTTAAATAAGGTAACGCAATAAAATTATATGCGTTTTATTATTTTTTTTAATAAAACGCATATAATTTTATGTTATGTCCAAGAATTAAGCTTTATTATAAAGATAAGGGTTTGCCATTATTGTTTTAAAAATGATTTCAGGCAAGTGGCCGAATAAATTCCAGCCGAGAGGCCCAATTTTCGACCACTTTTTGCAGCAATTGGAGCCGTATATCAGCAATCACGCGGCGAATGTTGTCCAGTCTATTCATGTTGAAATGCCAAACCAAACTGAGCATAAATGAAGTGACATCCGTCAAAAAGACTAACTCCGAAAAAAGTATTGCCAGATTGAAAACCACACGTCTAAAAAAAACATCATTTATAAAATAAATAGGTAGGTACTAACTTCTACCCGTTACCTTATATGCATGTAATTCAGACTAATCATTTTTTTTGTTTATATCAAGGCTCTTTAATTTTTTTTTTCGATTATATGCTTTTTACTAACGGTTATATGGAGAGTACCGTTATTCATTCCTTGAATATGTATTTTATAAACTCTGAAAAAAATGTCTATGTCGAGTAAATGTTTAATAATAACTAATAGGTATACTTTGTAATATTACATCTGAAAAAAATCTCAAAAATCTACTAAAATTAAGGCAAACTTCTATCACTTATGTACCATAAAAAAATTAACAACACTTGCAATCCATAGTGTCAAGTGCTTCATATGATAAACACCTACATTTCACATTAGAACACCGAATTTCTAAAAATATCGCCCCAGTCCAAAAACCAACTAAGTCCGCCACCGAATTAAAAACTTATCAAAACAAAACAAAAAAAGATTATCAAACCCCTCTGCCAACAAAACTGCCGCAGGGGAACAATGTTTTTGTTTTTCATTCTTGGTTCATACATGTCAACTTCACAACATGACACTAATTCATTCATAATTCAGCTAAAGTACATAAATGCCTGCACTCAACTCGCAGCGTCAGCGTGTTAAAACAAAGATGCAAAATGTCACAAAGAAACATATAAAAAGTAACTCAATTCAAACGAACCTCATAAGATACATCCTCAGGAAATGCATTGTGATGAGTTCTTCTCACACTCCACGGTAATTTCTGGAACCAAGAAACACAGTGTAAAACAATTACCCAAAGAATGGCACTCGAGTTCTTCAGTGCTGGTTACTTTGCAATTTGAATAATAATCCTTTAAACCCACAATCTCCTCCCCAAAGTGGGGGATAAATAATTATGTTTCACTTAGTGTGTGATTAACCAGCCCGGGAACCAGGAGGGACCAAGTAATCAATATCCACGATATCACTTAAATCAACAACGTAAGAACACTTCCTAGTAATATATTTGAATGCGGACAATGTCACCAGGAAAAGTCACGTTAACCCAGAATCTTCTTGTACTACACAACCGCTATATGATACGCCCCGTGACGAAGACGTTGCAGATAACGAGGTTCTCCTCAAGAATGTTCTTTGGCAAAACGGTTTTTCCTTCGCTTCGGTTTCGGTTTCAGCTTTCAGCCTGACGAGAAGGGAAATCGACTACGCCTTTATTGCAATGCAACTCTAGACTAACTAGAACCGAATAGGCCAAACCAAACCAATAATCAAAGTTAGATACAATTTTGTATTTCTTAGATACTTTTTTTATTCCACGGGATATTGTGGTACTGCAGTAAAAAAATTCGCAGAGGAACGACTAAGGAGCTGACGACCAGTGTTCCAACACGTACGTTCTAGATAAAATCTCGTCGAAGACTGAATGTGGCATGACTGTTGCCTGGTCTTTTGACTTCACCTGCAACAATCCAACAAACGATGACGATGATGACGGACTTCTTCTGCACACATATACCACGGATTGTGCATGGTTCGATGACTGGCCGGTGCGGCGGTGACGGGTGCTGACTCTGGTCACAGCAGAGGCGCAGAAAAATTGTCTGCCCTGCCGAAGTTTGTGCAAACCCGAGCCGAGCCACATGAAAGAAGGTTGTGAGAAATGAGAGTTGGAAAAGGCCAATAATATCTTAAAAGGCATTATGGGCACTTGTCTCTTGCGATGCTAGGCCGTGTGACTGTGACTTCGGTTTCGGGAATTGAACACAACAGCAGCAGTGGTGATGACGAAAAGTGTGCTTCTTTATACACTCCCTCGAATATTTACTATGGCTGGCAAGAAACGACACTGTTGAATTATTGTTGATGTTTTATATAAAGTATGTTATGTTTTTGTGAGTTTTGTCAAATCAGAGTTTTTATAATAATGAGAAGTTTAATTTTTATTGTATAAAGATGTGTACGAGAAGGTAGGGAAGTTTGTGTAATTACCTTTTATTTAGATTAGGGTTTTTTTATAAACTACTCTCTAAAGCTTAATGTCTGGTATGGTTTAAAAGCCATCTTAAAAATTGTGTCGTATACCTCCACGACAATTTTATTCAGCGTGGTAGACCGCATCAAAACGCTAAACAATTAGCGCTTTAGATGTCTGAATAGTTTTGAGCATATGTTCAATAACCAGACGTACTCGATCCACTCATCCAGTTAAAGAAAAACTTCCCACCAGGTCTGTTTGGCAATACGAGAAAGCAAACTGGGACGGCCTGAATTAATTTTTTCGGAACTTTACCTGGTCACTATGCTTCCTCGATAGTGACATTGATACCAGTGCTAAAATGATAACAAATGTGGTTCTTCTAGGGGTGCGACCTTTTATTCCTAACATCCTAACAGAGTAAAAAGTATAAAACCCAAAATAAAAAGTCCTGGTTTAACTTTGAGTGTAAAGAAGCTATCAGACTAAAAGAAGTAAGTATCCGATCTTATAAAGCCAACCCTACAGAGGAAAATCGGAAAAAGCACAAACAAGGAACTCATGCAACTCCGTTATTGAAAGAACCAAATTTTTGCATGATCAAAAATTACGTCGAAAAATTCTGCAGTGTCTAAAAGGTAGTAAAATTTGACATTTGTAAAAAAATATTAAAAACTTCTCAACATCTTCGGTTCCAACGCTCTTCGATAATAACAAACCAATTGTTTGCTATTCAGAGAAGGCAAATTTGCTCGCAGCCCATTTCGCTACGAGCTCTACGCTACCCTTGTCCGTTCTGTACTTGAGATTGTAAATTTTTCCATGGGACAGATTTTTTTTGGCACTCGTAGAGTAGCAAGAGTTATCAAAGATCTCGATATACACAAATCCGCTGGCCCGGATGGTACACCCCCGATTCTTCTGAAGTGCTGTTCTTTCACACTTGCATTGCGTAAGCTTTTCCATCGGTCCTACTCTTCTGGAATTTTTGCTATAACATGGAAAACAGCATTTGTCCAGCCTGTCCCTAAAAAAGGTTATCCATACTCGCCCTCCTCCTACCGACCCATAGTACTTACGTCCCTTCTTTCTAAGGTCGTGGAAACGTTGATTAACCGTCAGCTTAAGGAATATCTCGAAGACCAAAAGCTCCTCCATGACCGTCAGTATGGCTTTCGCAGCAACCGTTCCACTGGTGATCTGATGGCATATCTCACCGAACAGTGGAACAAACCCTTACATCACTTTGGTGAATGTAAGATTATTGCGCTTTATGCTTCCAAGGCATTTGATGGAGTTTGGCATGAAGCTCTTTTATCGAAAATACGTGCTTTTGGGATTGATGATACTCTTATTCGTTGGATTAGAATCTATCTTCTGCACCGTTTAATACAAGTTGAATTCCCACAAAATAAAAAATAAATAAATAAATAAATAAATAAAAATAAAATAAATGCTGGTGTGTCCCAGGGCTCCGTTCTGTCTCCGACTCTTTTCCTCATTTTTGTAAATGATCTTCTGTCTGTTACTTCTAATCCACTTAACTGTTTTGCTGAAGACTCTACCCTCAGCTTTTTATATTAATTTTAAGCTCATTAAACTCGGATTTACACAGCATTGTCAAATGGGGTATAAGAAATCGTGTGGAGTTTAATGGTTCGGAAACTCAATGCTGCATTCTGTCGTTAAAGCTAAACATACCCCCAATGCCATTGTCCATGAATGGCACTTACATCGAAGAAACAGAAAAGCTCTCAGTACTCGGTATGTGTGTCAACAACGACCTCGGTTGGAACTACTATATATTTTAGATCGCTAAGAATGCTACTAAGTGCTTAGGCTTTCTGTATCGATGCAAGAAGTTTTTTCCCCTTCTGATCTGGCTACAATTTACAAAGCGTTTATACGCCCGAAACATGATCGATGATCGAGAAAATTTCTGTCTGTCTGCAAGTATGTAACGGGTGATTTTTTTGAGGTTAGGATTTTCATGCATTAGTATTTGACAGATCACGCGGGATTTCAGACATGGTGTCAAAGAGAAAGATGCTCAGTATGTTTTGACATTTCATCCTGAATAGACTTACTAACGAGCAACTCTTGCAAATCATTGAATTTTATTACCAAAATCAGTGTTCTATAATATTTAACTGATAAATTTGTATGTTTGGATGTTTTGATGTTTGTTCCTCAAGCATGCGACTTAACGGATAAAATTTCGTAGGATGAGGTGCTGGATTTAAAAATAGGCAACTTTTTATTGCAAAAAAATTAATGGTTCCTGAGGCTTAAATATAAAATGATGTGTAGCTAGATAGAGGTTTTTCGAAATGAGGAAGAAGCTGCTGCTACGGTGAAAGGCTACAGCTATCGAACCATGCTGACTGATTATTTTTTCAAAAAATTAATCAGACCAACATCGACGACATTTGGTTCCAACAATACGGCGCATTTTGCCATACAATTCGCTTAATTATCAATTTATTCCAAAATCAATTTGACAACAGTAGTGGTCTTGTTAACTGGCCCCCTCGTTCGTGCAACTTTACGCCTCTTAATTACTTTTTGTGGGGCTATGTTAAGTTAAATCAGCAACTCTTGAAGCATTGGAAGCCAATATTCAAGCCACCATTGACGCCATACGGCCAGATTTTTTTTGGAAAAAGTTTATAATAATAAAATATTCATTCCACCAATATTTCCGTCTTGTATCATTATTTAAGGATTTCAAGCTCTTAAAAAAGCACCCATTACAAAACTGAGTGAAACTCAAGTAGGCGAGGATTCAAATCGGTCGGAATTCATCTTCTATGGGTATAACTTTGTGCTTCTATTTTTTTCTAATCACGATTTTTTGTGTAGGAATGATCTTGCATTTGAACTCCAAAGATATTATCGTTCTTGTTTAAACTCTTTCCTTAACATTATGTGGTTCAAAATGTTTCCCTGTACCTTTTGCACTGCAATCGTTATTACAGGCAATCGTTATTATGTACGCAATATACGCTTCGCTATACTGACCCGACAACACCCGAAGACAAATATGTGTGCTAAGATCTTCGCTGGGGTTTAACTTATCTTCCTTAATATACATATCTTACTCAGTTAGTTGACAAGCCTACTTAAATATTCGGCGTAATTCGCCAAGCCAAAAACACTTGAATTGTTTCTTAGAGAAATATTTCGATAATTATGCTTCGTCAATAAAGACGTAGACACTCACTAGCGCATGTATGATCAAATTTTTAACTGACCAAACAACGAAGCAGAAAATACTACATTGTGTGCATAATCAATCAACTCTTGTGGAACTATAACTTATACCATGTCGCAAGATATTTGTGCTTCCTCCGACGATGTAAGCATTTTTTTTTCTTTCTGATATGGCTCATATCTTCTAAGCATATATCCGTCCAAATTTAGAATACAACTTCTATATCTGAAAACATTATTTTTAAGTAATTTTTAAGTTTTTTGTTGTTTTTTGATGATATTAAAATAAATTTTCGTAGTCATTTTCTTGTTCTATGCATTTGCCACCTTTATTGGCATTAAAATTGAATATTTGAACAGTTAATTTTTTTTGTGAATAATTATTTTTTTGTTCTGATTTATAACTAAATAAATAAACCGTTTTTTTGCGATCAATGTACATCACGCCAAATTTTGTTGTATTTTCCTGAGCGAAAAGCGGCTTAAGGGAAGTCTAAGAATAATTTTCTGTGGGTGACGAGAGAGCGGCTAAATCCGCTCGGTGGTGAGATGGCCTAGAAGGAAGCGTCCAAGGCAACATACTGGAGAGTCCGAAAAACTAACGCCACGTACTCATGGTTGACGGGGTACTGGCAGTCCTGCCAACATCTGCAGGAACAAAGTGTGGTAGGTTGCGTTTGGTGGTGGTGAATGTTTTTTTATGTGGTGGAGGTTTATTATGTTGTTTTGTATTTTGGCACGATTTTTGTTTTCTTGTGAGGTCTTCTTCTGTCTTTGGGACAAGATCCTCCCCTAGTCCAGCGAGCTGAGCCGTGCCTCGCAAGCGTGCCAGATCCAAATGGCAGATGTTTCTAACTTTCCCTTGTTCAGGTTTCCCTTTTCCTCCTTAGGTTCGCTGGAACTCCCCTAATTCGAAGGTCGATACTTTTCAACTTGTTTTTTTTTTAAACAATTTTTTTCGAATATTTTCCTTTTTTAAATCTATTTGATCCCTGATCCTACCTTCCATGTTCAACTTATTTTTCATTTCCTGTACCAGTTTCTTCTATTTTATTTGTATCATACCAGGCAAGCAAAAACCTGAACGGTTTCCTTTCGATCTGTTATCTTTTCTGTTTCCTGCCCATCCCTTGAACTCAAAATTCAAATTCCTTTTCCTTACCATACTGTACCCTACCCTAGATAGCATTTTGCATCGTTTCCTTATCCATATCCTAACCTATCGTTCTCGATCCTCCCCTAGTCCGGCGAGCTGAGCCGTGCCTCGCAAGCGTGCCAGATCCAAATGGCAGATGTTTCTAACTTTCCCTTGTTCAGGTTTCCCTTTTCCTCCTTAGGTTCGCTGGAACTCCCCTAATTCGAAGGTCGATACTTTTCAACTTGTTTTTTTTTTAAACAATTTTTTTCGAATATTTTCCTTTTTTTAAATCTATTTGATCCCTGATCCTACCTTCCATGTTCAACTTATTTTTCATTTCCTGTACCAGTTTCTTCTATTTTATTTGTATCATACCAGGCAAGCAAAAACCTGAACGGTTTCCTTTCGATCTGTCATCTTTTCTGTTTCCTGCCCATCCCTTGAACTCAAAATTCAAATTCCTTTTCCTTACCATACTGTACCCTACCCTAGATAGCATTTTGCATCGTTTCCTTATCCATATCCTAACCTATCGTTTCCTTCCCTAGCCAAATCCATTTCCATCCCTTTCCTGTCATACCCATTTCCTTTTCCTTCCATTTCCTAACCAGACTACTTCCTTTTCCCTATCTTAAATCTAAATCCTTTAAATGAAAACATCATTAGAATATATATACGTTACTCGACCATCGACGGAATGGTTCATGTCTTTCTGTTTTCTACAGATATTTCTACGGTCAATGTTTTAGAAAAAAAGCCGGTTGCAATTCTCTAATGAAACAATTCCACCTTAAAACACGCTTCCAGAAATGCCCACCAATTTACCGAGCCCTATTTCAGTCGAACTGTTAATTATTGAGATTCGTTTTTCAGTCGAACAACTCGACCGTACTCATGGTTGACGGGGTACTGGCAGTCCTGGCAACATCTGCAGGAACAAAGTGTGGTAGGTTGCGTTTGGTGGTGATGAATGTTTTTTTATGTGGTGGAGGTTTATTATGTTGTTTTGTATTTTGGCACGATTTATGTTTTCTTGTGAGGTCTTCTTCTGTCTTTGGGACAAGATCCTCCCCTAGTCCGGCGAGCTGAGCCGTGCCTCGCAAGCGTGCCAGATCCAAATGGCAGATGTTTCTAACTTTCCCTTGTTCAGGTTTCCCTTTTCCTCCTTAGGTTCGCTGGAACTCCCCTAATTCGAAGGTCGATACTTTTCAACTTGTTTTTTTTTTAAACAATTTTTTTCGAATATTTTCCTTTTTTTAAATCTATTTGATCCCTGATCCTACCTTCCATGTTCAACTTATTTTTCATTTCCTGTACCAGTTTCCTTCTATTTTAACATGAATTAAGAACAAAACGCTGCCGACTCAAAAAAAACCTTGTTTCCTCTCTTGCATAACATGCTGTATTCAATTGATGATTATCAGAGTGATTCGATAATAATAGGAAGCGGGTGGCATACTACACCAGTATACCGTAGCGCATAGTGTTGCATCGTCAGATATCGAACAAAAGCAGCAGCACCATATCGTCCTGGCTGTATAATGGTCGGGGTTGTCGATGTTCGTTGCCAAACCACTTCATCAGTTTCATTGAACAGAATTTGGTTATTGTTGTTATTGCTTGCGACTGGTGGTTGGCATGGGCATTCCGGCATTCGAGGCATTAAGCTCTTAAACCCCCGAACAATGCTTGATATATCATTTTGTGATTTATATAGCTGGTACATGAGCAGTGACCGAACGGTGCAACATATGTTCTGCATGGATCTATTGAGAAACATACATATATGTAGGCACAAATCTGTATCCGGGGAGTTGCTTCAACTTCAACATATTGTTGGTGGCATAGATGGAATATACCGTTTTACCAATTCAAGTTCCACTTAATGACGACAAATTGGATTAATAATACCAAACCAAGTTGTTCCTTCGCCCTACAATCCCTTTGAAGCAGAAGAAGCACATCGAACACTCACTGGCCCCATGGTGCCACATGCAAGGATAATACAAACTCCTTGTGAGTTCAGCCGCCTATATAGCTGTTCATAAACGAGAACATGTGGTTTAAATGCTGTTAAGTACTCCATAACATTCCTCGGGTTAATTCAAGTAGTGTTGAGCTCTATAAATTGCATGCGGCCACGAGATTGTGGTTTATTGCAAGAGTGGTCGTTGTTGGTGAAGACCGCTTAAGTGAAGAAGAGACATTGACAAATGATATGTGTGAGTAAAACTGTGAGCTTCTTGATATTGGCTTTGCAAGTTGGTAAGTTAATGAACAAACGGTAGTATTGTGGGTGACGGTTGCATCGATTAATAGGCGTTATGATGAAGTATTGTTTTACAATACCTTAAAGCCATAATAAAGGTTGAGGTAGTTCAATAGCTTAATAGGTGTAAAGGAAGTTTCTTATTGGGAGATATGGTTCCGAATGGACCAATATCTGTAGGTTGTTACAAAATATTTGTCAAAAACAACATTTAGAACAGAACATCGTTTAAGATTTATCAGAGAATCTTTGTTCTCCAAAAGAGTCTCATTTTTAAATGAATCTTGGGTTTGTGATATTTGGAAAACCTAATTTACCAATTTACTGATTTTTTTCAATAATGAAAGTAATCAGAGAGCTTGATTTTTTCATGATGCAGGTTGATATTGAGGTTTTTAATACTTTATAGTTACTAAGACCTGTCACTTTACACAACAACAATTAGCAACATTGAATTTGAATGAATAGAAAGCTGAGTTTCCCATACTTTTGGTTCAAACAAAGAATCTTAATAACTTGAGATTAATTTATACAATTCTATTGAGAACATGGTAAGAAATTACAAAACCTTCGTGATTTCTTAAACAGACAATGCATCTAGGACGCATGGTTAATCTTGCCTTCTATTCTTTTCGAATAAAATAAGTTCATTAACACCTAACAGCTTACCAGTTTATCCCATGGAAAAATTATTAACCATAAATAAAAATTATACTCAGATATGAGATTAAAGGTACACCTACCTGCACTCTTAAGAAACACGCTCGTTAAAACTATCAAAGTCAACAATAAAACAAAACCAAACCACAAAAAAAAACAAAAGCAAGTGTAGTTAATAAACTTTATCTATTTTGTATTCCTTTTTTAATTTTTATGGTTGGCATGATATTGGCGGCCATCCATGAGTTCCTGAGGCCAACCATCACCAACAGACTATTAAACTAACAAAACCGACCGACAATATAAAACTTCAGCTCGAATAATTATCGCATTCATAAAAGTCATTTCAGGCGCACAACCATATGGAGTTTGCAAATGTATATTATCGGACGACATCTGTACTGGAGAAATAATAAAATCCAGGGAACAGAAAAAAGTACAGAACACATTGTTCTCTCTTTGGCCAAAATGAGTCAATTTGTCGCTATGGATGTACAACAAAAAAACCATCCCAAGTCTTCTACCCTCTTTCGCCACATCCATGGTTGGATGACTCTGTTATATAAGTTAAAACTTATAACATTAATTTATTTTATTAAAAACTTTATTCAATTATCCGGCATAGCTACCGCTTTTGTTTAACAATAATTCAATACTTAGCAAAGACCTTAATAAACTAAACCTTAAATACAATTTAATTGATAACGTAAGCATAAATTAATGAGAACGGCGACACGATGTTGCTGCTATCGTTCTTAGAATTGTTCACCTTTGCTGTGGGAACAATTCTAGGAATTTCGGTGTCCAATGCTGTCTTGCGCGTGCAAGGCAAGTCAGCATTTCAATTTTTCGATTGTTCGTGTTAACTCTTCCCCTCTGAATTAACACGTCCTCGTGTTAAAAGTGCGGCAGGTTGTAGAATGTTGGATGTTCAGAATTGCTTGAAGGTGTCGAATTTTCAAGTTTTATTTCAGGATGAATGATTACAGGTGTGATTTTCCCAGTAAACTTTCTTCTTCTCATATGGTTCGTCATTAATATTATCAGGACGAAAAATGTAACTGCGAATAAAGAAAAATTTAAGTATTGATGAACATCTTTTTCTACCTGGATTTTGCTGATTGTTTTGGTGTTGTTTATATGGAGTTCCTTCATCAGTTGTAGGGACAGGATTTCTTCTATTTCGGATTCTTCGGAGACTGCGTGTAGTAGGGGTGGAAGTTCATTGATTTTAGTTATTTCATCAGCAATATATTGTTGATTCCTGATTCTTAATGTAGTGTTGGAGAATTTAATGAGATAGGTGCCGTTTAATGATCTGGTGATATTATCTGCTTCTATGTTGCCATCGAAATTGTTTAAGAGCATCGTTCCTGGTTCTATTTCCTCAACTTGTGGGATGTGTTGACTATTCGTTCTTTTACACGTAGCATTTTCGTTTCTTATTAAATTATAAATACATTTATCATTACTTAAGTCTATAATGTTAGATTGTTTGCACAGGGATAAATCATTTATTGTTTTACATTCATTCTTTATGCCAAATATCATATTATTTTTCCTTAAAATATTTGTATTTGAAATTTTACTAACAATATTATTATTTTTTATCAATGGTTTTATGGTAAGTTTTTCATATGTTTCATTTCCCGTTTTTGGGATGCTTAAAATATAAAGAATAGATGATATGTCCATAGCGACTTTTATTTCGGCAAATTCTAATGTTTCTTCGATATTTCTAAAAGGTTCATTTGTTTTATTTTTATTTATATTATTTAATATTATATCAATTTCTGATTTAGAAAGTATATTTGAGCTTACAATATTTTTCTTACTTAGTTCTATTGCATATATGACATTAATTATTTCCTCTTTTATAAGTTTTGTTTTATAAAGTAGACTTAATACTAATTCGTTAACAAAGGATTTATCTTTTTTTAATTCGTACATTATTTCGTTAGTTATATTGGTTAATTTGTTTATTCTTTCAACGTATGCTTTGTTTATTAAAACTTGGTTATTATTATTTTCCAAAACATTATTTATTTTATTAACCATTACTTCATAATCATCATGGTCCGGACTACCTGCGACCCATTTCCAGGCTGAGCCTATAAAGTTAAGGGATCTTTTTGATCTGTTTATTTTAATATTATTTATAAGGCTCTTAGTATGCTTGAGTTCGTGTTCTAGGATGGGAAAAAAGGAATTTTTAGGTGGGATTTGTTCGTATAGGAGGGATGAGGTTTTCGCTATGAAGTCTTCGTATGGGGGTATTTCTATGATGTGGATAAATTTTACGTTTCCAGTTTGGATTCTCGCAAGTCCATGTCTAAGAACTATTATCTCTGAGTTAGAATAGTCGAGTATTCTAATTTCTGTCATGACGAAAGAGATAAGGTACCTGCGAAAAGATAAAATTCAGCTTTTAATGTTGGCTTTATGCACTATTCTACCAGATTCTGTTGTTATAGTTTTTGTTTTGTTTTCTTTGACTATTTCCTTTTTGTAACGAGGTGTAAGCTTAGAACCTAACCTTTTGTTTATTTTGGTAAAAATGACTTCACCAGGCAAATAATTTTTAATAGGGCTTCTTTTTTTATTGTGGTATTTCAGATCACTTTCTTGTTTTTGACGAAGTTTTTGAATATTTTCTTCCCTTGCTAATTCGAATTGTCCCGGGTCGATGCTGACATTTCTGCCGAAAAATACATCGATCGGTTTCTTTCCTATTGTTGAGTGAATCGTGCAGTTATACTCATATACGGATCTATCTAAAAGCTCTAGGAATGATTTGTGGATTTTTTCAGTTTTTAGGCAACGCATTATTTCCGAAAGCGTAGAGTGAAATCTCTCTACTTGTCCGTTGATTGTACTGGAATGTGGGGGAGTTTTGTAAATCTCAATTTTAAGTTGATCCTTTAACAAGAAACAGACGGAAGCTGCACTAAAAGATTTCTCGTTGTCGAAGACAACTATTTTTGGAACACCAAAGCTGAACAATAACTGTCTTAAGGGTTCTAAAATATCTTGCACGGCTCTTGACTTAATAAGTTTCGTCTGAGCATATTTAGAGAATTTATCAAGGGCGGTAAGAACTAAATTTCCTTCTGTTGAGTAGATATCTAAGTGTAGAATATGACCTGGATATTGAGGTATAGGAGTTGGTTTTAGCTCGGGTTTTTGTGGATGACGATCATATTTGTGTTCATGGCATATTTGACATTGATTTACTATTTTATTTACCTTTGAGTTCATTTGGGGAAAGAAATAACTTTGAATTAATTGGGCTTTATTTTCGCGTGCATTACGATGAGCTCTATTGTGGATTTTTAAAATTTGTTCCTCTTGTTCGGCTTGGATTGTTAAGTCGGTAACTTTAGTTTGCGTGAAGCGGACTTTATAATGTTTAAAATAAAGGGGGTAAATAGTTTGGATAATGCCCATTGTTCTTTCGTTAGTCATTAGTCCGTTGACTATAGTGGGGATTAAATATCGTTTAAATATTGAAATAAGATTTTCTTTCGTGTATTGAGGTTGCACAAAGGTATGTCTACGGAAACTAGAGAAAGGGTATTGAAGTTGGTAAGAATTTTCGTCTCCTATAAGAAGAATAAGTTGGTTTCTGAAGGCATTAATCGGCGTTTCGACCGCAGGTATAAGTTCGTGTGAGGAACTTTCATCGCTATGCTGTGAAGCTGTAAGTGAATTAACCTGGGCATCAAGGGGTGGTCTTGAAAGTGCATCGGCAACAACATTTGCCTTGCCAGGCTTATATTGCATTTCATAGTTGTATTCTTCCAATGCTGCTTTCCAACGCTTCATTTTGGAGTTTTGATTTTTGCTACTCAAAGCATATGTCAAAGGTTGGTGGTCAGTTAGAATTTTGACCTTCGCTGAACCATAGAGATAATTTCGGAGAGTTTGCAAGGCCCATATAATGGCTAGCATTTCCTTCTTCAGTTTTGGAAAGTGTACGTGAAATAAACATTATTGGCTTCTCTTCCTGTGAAAGGACTGCTCCGAGGGCGTAGTTTGAAGCATCTGTAGTAAGTTCAAATTCTTTTTTGTAATCTGGGTAGGAAAGTATAGTTTCTTTTGATGCTAAAGAGTTTTTTAATTTTGTGAAAGCTTCTATTGCCTCTTCGTTTAGGTGGATTAGTTTTCGACTGGAAAGATTTTTGGACAGCCGTCCATCTTCCCCTCTCAAAAGAGCTGTCAAGGGTTTTGCCAACTTGGCATAGTCCTTAATGAAACGACGATAGTACCCTGACAATCCTAAAAATGATCTCAAGTCTTTGAGTGTTTTGGGGTGTGGAAAATTTAGTATTGCATTAACCTTTTCTGGGTTTGTTTTAATGCCATCTGAAGAGATAAGGAACCCAAGGAACTCGACTTCTTTTTTAAAGAAATCACATTTATCAAGCTGTACTTTCATGTTAGCAGCTTCTAAAGTTCGGAAGATTGTTTCGATATTTTGTATGTGTGACTCTTCATTTTTACTGAATATGATAATATCATCGATATAAACGAAACATATTTTTCCGATATGCTCCCTTAATATATCGTCTAGTGCTCTTTGGAATATAGATGGCGCATTTTTCAACCCGAAAGGAAGGCGGGTGAATTCATATTTGCCATTATTCACTGAAAAGGCTGTTTTTTCAATATCCTTTTCTTTGAGTGGGATTTGGTGGAAACCACTTTTTAGGTCTATGACCGTGAAAATTTTGTTTTGACCCAATTGCGCGAGCACTTCATTGATTTCAGGTATGGGGTATCTGTCGGGAATTGTGATAGTATTAAGTTTGCGGTAATCGATCACCAACCGAAACTTTTTTTCGCCAGAAGAGTCTGCCTTTTTGGGGACAATCCACACGGGTGAATTGTACGGTGATCTAGAAGGGCGTATGATATCGTCATTCAGAAGTTTTTGAATTTGGCTTTCTACCTCATCTTTGAGAGTCATTGGATACGGATAACATTTTGTGTAGACGGGTGAATCTGAAGTTGTTCGGATTTCTCCTTTTACAACAGTAGTATAAGTTAATTTCTCGTCTGGGTCATCGAATAATTTTGAATACTTCCATGCAAGAGTTTTTATAGTGGCTTCTTGTTCAGTCGTCATATGTTGTGTTCTCAACGACAAAGTATTGACTGATTGTGCAGCGAGCTGCTTAATTTGAATTTTAATAGAGCCTTTAATTGTCATGTAATTTTGACGAGTAAAGATAATTGCGGATAAATCTTTTAGACTATCATTTCCGAGGATAGCATTAAAAGATTTTAAATGTGGCATAAGAAAGAATTTAATATTGAGATCTTTTATTCCGAACAAATTAACGAAAGTATGATGAGAAATTTCTATTTTTCCTCCAACTGAGTTAGCATAGAATTTTTCGTCGTTAGGTTTAGGGTTTTTAACTAAAGAAGACTGAATATAGTTTTTATTCGATCCTGTATCTATTAAAATTTTCAGCACTTCTCCACCGCTTGTTTTTACTTCTATGTATGGCAGTGAAGAGCTGGCTAATCTAAAAAATGTATATCACTAAGCTCAGATGTGATCTCAGTGTTGTTCTCATCTGTTTGTGTGAGTGGTTCGATATAATTACTAAAACTTTGTTCGTATTGTTGATCATATTGCTGATCATAAGACTGCGGTAAGGCATAATATTGTTGTAATTCCATCTCTTGGACTGAGGGGTTTAATTGAGGTGAAGGATATTCTTGAGGAGTAGAGGTCTCAATGTGGAAATTTCTTTGGAGTTTATTAGGATAATTTGGCTGTTGTGGCATTTGATTTGGTCTCTTTGGAGCTGGTGGCCATCTCTCTTGATATTGTTGCGGTCTATTTGCATAATTTACTTGGGCTGTTCTTATGGTGGAAGTTTCCATTGGCTCAACTCTTGGTTGTGGCCTTGGAGGTGGTCTGAAATTGTTTCCTTGTGTCTGGTTTTGAAATTGACGTTGATTATTAAAGCTATTATGGGGTTGTTGTCGTGGGACATTATTATTGAATGGGAGTTGGCGATGATTATAATTTGGTATAGGACGAGGAGCATAATGTGCGAAATTAGCAAGTTGTGGATAGAATGGGATTTGATGATTTGGTAACATATTTCTATCTGGTCGTCTAGGAGGGAGTGCTGGAGGGATAGGATTGTGCATTCTTTTAACATTATTGTTAGTTGCAACAGCATAATGTGTTCTATATGTTTGATTTTCCAATTTCAAACATAAATGCAGAGCTTGGGGTAGATCTGAAGGTTCTCGGATGCCGAGAAGCCTGGGCAGATCGCCTTTAAGACCCCTTATAAAGGTGTCTAGGGCTTTATCCCTATAAGCGTGCATTAGCATATTTAATGCTTCTGTTCCCATTTCCATAGAGGAGATTTTGTTAAGAATCAATGAAAGATGGGAGTAAACTTCTTGGTAAAAGTCTTGTACAGAAGAATTACCCTGTACCAAAGACGTTAACTGGTACTCCAGTGTTCCCAGATCACGCTTATCTGCGTAATGTAGCGTTAAGCACCTGGAAATATTTTCCCAATTCAGAGGTGTATTGTAGGATTCAAGGACAAGGTCTGCATGTCCAACAATTTTATTTCGAATCACATTTATGATACCGAAATATTTTGGGGATCCTCTTGTAGAATCATAGATTCTGAGTATTCTTTCGACGCTTTTGCGCCACGAACTAAACTCGCCTGGTTGTCCAGAAAACTCTCTCAAGGTTTTGACAACATCAGGTATCTTATCAAGATCCGAGAGATTGTTTCGTTGATCTTCGTTAATAACCTGATCAGTTCCTGCGAATTGATCAGAGTTGGGGTTCATTATAGAATGAACAATACGCCTACCATCTGTTTGGAGGGCATGAGTTACCATAGAAGTTACCATATTTTGTAGTTCATTACGAGTAATACCATTATTGGCATTTTGTTGGATCTGAGGGTTTTGGTTTTGTGGGATAATTGGAGGTCTAGGAACATTTTGTGGGATAACGTGAGGTCTGAGGAGATTTTCTTGATTCGCCATTATTTTTTCTTAAATTTACTCGAGGTATGACTATAATTTAATTATTTAAAAATATATATGATTCTAAAGCGTTTTCAAAATATTTTTCTAAAACTAAAAGAAAGTATTTGTATTAATTAAAAATTTGAAATATATTCAACAATAAAAAATATTTTAAATCATAAAGATATAAAAATATTAGTCGATGATCATAAAATAATTTTCACTTTAAAGGATTTGAAAAAATGTTTTTGATTATTAAGGATATAAAATAAAAAAAAAAAAATATTTATAGGTAATTATTAAATCGTTTTCACTTTAAATATTTGAAAATATTTTTAATTATTAAGGTAATTATCAAAAAGGTAAAAAATATTATTTGCAGGTAATTATTAAATCGTTTTTTTTTTTTCTTAACAACTAGTTTCGTAAAAATAAATTTTCTTACAACGTCAATATGATGATAAACATTGGAGCGGCTTCCAGTTCGACTGTGTCCTTTTTGCACTGATTTTCTGCTACTAAGGGGCCCTTTTTATTTTTCTCCAACAGTTTTTAATAGTGCCACTTTGGAACTTAGGTTTATCACTTAAGGATGTTTAATTTTTTCGTACCACTTGGGGACTTTTAGGGTTTTTATTAATCACTTAAGGATGTTTAATTTTTTGTACCACTTGGGGACTTTCAGGGTTTTTTTTCCTTTTTGAGACCGATCACTAGCACTTAAGTTGTCGCGTACCACTTTGGGACTTTTTAATTTTTTATTTAAAATTGAATCGTTCGCGTACCACTTGGGGACTTTTTTAACGAAACACACTTTTTAAAAAATTTTTATAACCACTTAAGTTTCCGTGAAAGGTCCCTGTTCGGGCGCCAGTTAAAACTTATAACATTAATTTATTTTATTAAAAACTTTATTCAATTATCCGGCATAGCTACCGCTTTTGTTTAACAATAATTCAATACTTAGCAAAGACCTTAATAAACTAAACCTTAAATACAATTTAATTGATAACGTAAGCATAAATTAATGAGAACGGCGACACGATGTTGCTGCTATCGTTCTTAGAATTGTTCACCTTTGCTGTGGGAACAATTCTAGGAATTTCGGTGTCCAATGCTGTCTTGCGCGTGCAAGGCAAGTCAGCATTTCAATTTTTCGATTGTTCGTGTTAACTTATACAATGAATAATGACAGCAATAAAAATGTTGGATATTTTTCAATCCAGGATTTATTCAACATTCCCAGTTATTAGCATGTGGTTTAAGCTTTAAAAAATTGGCCTAAAGAAGGGTTTATGTCAATAGTGCAAAAATGGTGTCAATTATTGTCTTGGCAAAGAAGGTGATATAAGTATCTGGGAGATTGTGCGGTCTAAAAGCACGCAAAGAAAATAGAAGTAACGACAAAATGAAAAGCTGTTGAAGATTAAGCGATCGAGATGTTTTCATAATAGGGGTAAGTACTAAGCTAGCCCTTTACTGTGCCTATGTATATAGACCAGTTCCCGAGTTCTAGACTGCGCATTTCCTCCTCAAATTGAGACAAGTCAGTTCGAGGAAAAAGTCGTGAGCGTCTCACACACAGAAAACCCGCAAGAAATTTCAATTCAACGGATATACAACAGAGGTTGTTCTTACAACAGAGAGAAGAACGAGTTTAGATGTGTATGTGTATATTCCAAACACCAATGCACCAACACAACACACACCATGTTCAACCGCAGTTAAACATCACCAGGAGAGCATCAGAAAGATGTTTGATAACATAATTTTAATTGATATTTTACGTGATAACGTCATAAGAAAACATCAACACCAACACCAACACCAACATACACCCCGTTAACTCATACCATATACAATTCCACTTACTCCACTCCATCATACACAGGTCATTATACGTTTTGTAATTACATGACATTTCATTTCGAGGATGATCAACCAAACCACCACAAAAACAACCTGAAAAGCAAATTCAACAAACTACATTTATATGCAGTGTACATACAAAGACTCCAGCTAACAATAATAAAATGCTAGATTTACAAAAAGGTTGTTGCATTAAATACAAAATACAATGGCATCTGTTGGAATACGTACAAAGTCTCGTGGGCATTAAAAATAAATCTAGAACTAAATTCTTAAATAAGTATTAAATCTAGTACTAAATGGAGTACCAAATTTAGTACCAAAAATAGAAAAGCACTGAATTCCAGTACTAAGTACTAAAAATCTAGTACCAACATTATTATTTTACCGAAAACCTAGTACCAATCGGCAACATGTTTATATTTAATTTGAACAAAAAAATATATAATATAATATATATATTTAAAAAAATCGATGTTGCATTAAATACAATAAATACAAAATACAATGTCATCTGTTGGAATACGTATTAAATCCTCTTTCAGTTGTTATACAAAGTATTCAATACACAAACCACACATTGTGCTTAGGACGTTCTGCGGAACGCAAAAGTAACGTTAGCATGAGTCATGTTATTTCGTGTGTGTAGCGTGTCATCGATTTATAAGCCGTTATCACGTCAAAAATTAATCAGCTCGTTGGGAAAAAACGGCCGATGCCAGATATCATCCTGCACGAGCAATTATCTGCAATAACCCCAACCGAGAAACCAGAAACTTTCGCCAAACACTTCGAGTAAAACTTTAAGGATCGCCCGCCAGTCACTTCCTTTACTGAGGACAATCCAGCAATAGATCCACTAACTGCTTTGCCTTTACTTATTTCGGGGAATTGGCTGACATCATTCATGGAGAAAGTCCTAAGAAGTCAGTATAGGAAACAATGGGATTTCTATCTTTGTGCTTGGAAAGCTACCAAATCTCGCCATCCTCCTGCTAACGATCATATTCAATGGATAAAAGGTATTCTACATCTTAAGTATAACTACCTGGTGGCTGTTTCTCATAAGCTACATTATCTTCATTGTCTTAATTTAACCACTTTTTACTATCGCTTCCAGTGTTCACAATTCAACGCATGATAATTAATTGTCCCTGCTAAGGCTACCTATTGGTGTATTTATACAAATAGACAGATTTCTCAATATTTCCGTTTTGGAAACTCTCCACTGGTACTTTTCCATTTGAAGGTACTGGCACATCCTAATTTCCGAAACATTCTAGAGCTTTCAATTGTCTGTGCTTTCGTTTGGTTATTTCGTTTTTTTGAATAAAGTGAAGAGACAATTTCAATTCTATGGTATGAACTCAGTGGAGACACAATGCATATCCTCAGAAAATCGTTACATTCTGTCGCCACATCACATTGTCCCCCTCTTAGTTTGCCCATTATGGACTTAAAATAAATAAATAAATTTATTGGCGCGACAGCTCTTGAAAGAGACAAGGCCTAGTGACTTATACTCTCAACCATTCCTATGTGTGTGTTGTTAATCTGCAAGAAAAGACAAAAGAAGGGACCTACAGTTTACCGCCGAGTCCGAACGGCTACATGAGATGCACTTTTTCGAGACAAATTTTGCTCTTGGAGATTTTGTCAGTTCCTCGCAAGAGGCAGTACCCCGAAAAAGATGTCTATGAGCTGGATTCGAACCCAGTCTCATTCGCTTAGCAGTCCGACATACTAACCACTAAGCCACGGGGCACTACCATTATGGACTGGGTTGGGTCAAAAATCTAATAATCAATTATGGGCTTTTGATCCACCCTAATGAGTCAAAAGTCCAGGCGAAAATATTGTGGATTTCTGACCCATTGGTTGTGGATTTCTGACCCATTTATGAATGTCCCACTAAACACTTTTAAAAGTGCAATGCGCCTTACAAATATATAAAAGTTTAGGGTCTATAAACAGTGGGTTGGGTAAGAGGGGGTATGCTGTCCCCCTGAAACCCCCGCTTGGGTTCACTATAGGATTTGGAGGATGTGCAAGGTTGTTTTAATGCAAAATTACATTTGTATTTAAGAAATCTTTCGGTGTAAGATTAGGCTTACTCAATGCGAGGTTGGGTAGAGCAAAGTTTTCAAATCCGTGCGATAAATAAATATATTTTATACAACGTCATCCAATTAACCAAATTTGGCATAATGTCGCAAACTAATTTGGTGTTATTACGCTTTACTTAAACGACATTATACCAAATGTTGTTTTTCGGTCCAATGTCACTTTTCAAAGCGTCATTGTGCCAAATTCTTAAATTTGACATAATGTCGCTTGGCACGGTGCAGAGATCTAGGTCCCCGGGAACTAACTCCACCGAGGTCCACTTTTAAATAAATTGCACGACCGGATCGCACGTACTTGCTCATATCTGAGGTCACATCGTCGAATAAAATTTAAAAAATATGTAACATTAACTTAACATAGAAAAATAATACTAAAGTGTCAAATTATTAAAAAAAGTATTTCGAAAATTGTAAGTCGGATTTTGATAAAATCCAGTTTTTTATTTTTAGTTTTTTGAACAAATTTTTTTTGAGATTTTGGTATACAGTTTTTTAGAGTTTATTAATATACATGTTTTTATAAAATTTAAAATGATTTTTTTGGTTAGTTTTAAAAATATTGATTTTTCAAAAAAAATTCAAAAATTAATTTTAATTCAATCCAAGTCAATTTATTAAGATACATACTAATGTACAAGTAAGACTTAGTCTTTTATTGTACCTAACATTGGGTAGTAAATATTGACATTTTACTTAAATATTAATTATTAAAAATACCTAACAAATTATATAATTTGATAATTATAACATAAAACAGTTTCTAAAATAGAAATTGAAATAGAAATTGAAAATTTAAATATAATAAAAATAAAAATATAAAAATTCTGTATGATATTTTATGGTTGCTGTGTGAAGTGAGAAGCAATTGCATTTTTAAAATTTGAAGCATTTATTATACTTTTAAAAGGCACTGGTAGATGAGAGTTCCATAGATTCGTTACGTAGACTAAGAAGAAATTAAAAAAAAATGTAATTTAAAATTTTGATATGCAAAATTAATCCTCAAATATAAAATTTGACAAAAATTCAAAAAGCCGTTACCGAGAAAGCCAAAAATTAAAAAACCGTTATATGAAAGGTACCGTTAATAGTCTTTTCCCGTATATTTGGTTCTAATCAAATGATAGCCAATACCAACAAAAACATAGAAATCGTTGAAGCCGTTTTTGAGAAAAATAAGCTTTTCCTAAACGGTCATATATCTCTTCCCGTTATTTTTAGGCCTAAAAATAAAATTTCAATTTCCCCTCTGACAGGCAGACAGACAGATAGACAAACAGACACTAACCTTTTTAGACTTCTCTATAATCGTAATGTCATGTTTGATTGTTTTCTCATTTTGTTTATATTCACGAATCTTAAACTTTGCCTTATAGTCCCTATAATCGCAAGTAAAAATTGACTTAGTTCCCATGTAAGGTGTGAATTTACTCCACTTTTTTTATGGGAACCCACACTATGAAGTATGAGAGGGAACTATCTTCCAACAACAATAGTTACATAAAGAAAAATCGCTGCAATTATTTTCGGAGTCTTGTAAACGGAATTTTGAAATGAACTGCTGCTTTTCAAGATGCTGAAATTATTCAAAGAAAAGCTTCGAAATTTAGTTTACAATATTCTGAAAATACTCGAAGAAAATCGCGGCGATTTTCTGTGATTATTTTCGGAATTTTGAAATGATTCTGATTTTTAAGGTCCAGAAAATATTCGAAATTTGGACTAGAAGATTCCAAAACTAGTCAAAGAAAATCGCCTTACAAAGGTATTAAAGCTTACGCCGTACTGTTTAAACAGTGAGATAGGTATGGGGCATGCTGCCTCCCTGCAATCTCTTTTGGTTGAATGGATACGTCAATAAACAACAAAACTGCCGTATTTGGAGTGATGATAATCCTCATTTGTATTTTGAGACACCGTTATATCCACAAAAACTGACTGTTTGGTGTACTTAATGGGTTGGTGGAGTAATTGGTCCGTACTTCTTTAAAAAACGATGCTAGCCAGAACGTTACAGTCAATCGTGACCGCTATAGAGTCCTGATTACTGACTTTTTCACACAACAGCTCGTGCCACAATTGATTTATTGAAGGAAACGTTTGGTAACCGCATAGTTTCACGTTACGAACCCGTGAATTGGCTTCCAAGATCGTGCGATTTAACGCCGTTTAACAATTTTCTAAAGGGATATATGAAGTTGCTAGTCTACGCCGATAAACCCAAAACGATTGACCACTTGGAGGACAACATTCGTTGCGTTATTGCCGATATACGGTCACAAATGTTGGAAAAAGTCATCGAAAATTAGACCTCCAGATTATACTACGTCCGAGCCAGCCGTGGCGGTTTAAATTATAATGCTAGAAGATTCTTTTCTTTTATTTATTTTTTTCACATAGCTAAATACTAGCTTTAAATATAAGTACAAAATTCTAAAATAACAGTACAATAATTATATAATTGAATAAAAATTCGGTTGAAATTTAGATAAAAAATGTAATGATTGGTCAAATAATAGTTATTACATCTATTATTAAGAACATAAAACAATTAAAACATTTTGTTTAAAGGAGAAAATCGTTCTTAATTAGTACGAAAGTTTGAGATATTTATGCAGCTAGACAGATACCTTAAGTTTCTTTTATTCGAGACAGAAGGTACAAAGAGTCTATTTTACCATTTATTAATTTAACAACAAAACGAAACTTAAATAAGAACGTCTATTCACAAAGGATGCCAAATCAATAAGTTTAAGTCTATTGATGTATGCGGGAAGCTCGTAAGGATTTTCTCAACCTAAGCCCCTCAAGGCAAATTCCAGGAATCTTTTTTGAACACGTTCCAATATTGTTATATGGCACTCGTAATGGGGTGACCAAACTTTGCAAGCATATTCAAGAATGGGACGACCAAATGTTATAAAAAGCTGTTTTTAAATTTACAAAAAAATTAAAATTGCGGTGACTCTCTCTTAATCCAACCTAGAATTGAGTTAGTTCTATTTGATATGGAGTTGATATGCTGAATAAATTCAAGCTTTCGATCCAATGTGACACCAAGAACATTTAAATTTTCTATACATGAAAGGGAAATTCCATTAAACGTATAATTAAATGGAGTTACTGAAAGTTTTCTAGTTAAGGTCATAAAATTACATTTATTTATATTGAGAGACAAACAATTACGCACACACCAGTCAAAAAAATGAATTAAGGTCGCATTGCAACATTTCACAATCACTAATGCTAGTAGTAGTTTTAAAAATTGTCACTTCATCCGCGTAAATGAGGCATTTAGAATGTTTCAAGACTGATGGTAAGTCATTAATAAATAAAATAAAAAGTAGAGGGCCTAAATGGCTACCTTGTGGCATTCCAGAGTTAACTGTTAAGTAATTTGATGGGCAATCGTTAAAAAATACTGCATAAGATCTTCTTAACAAATAAGATTGAAGCCACAGAACGAAGTTTTCGCTAAAACCAAGATTTTTGAGCTTTTTTTAGCAAGATCTTATGCGAGAGTTTGTCAAATGCCTTACTAAAGTCCGTAAATACGCAGTCAATTTGGTTTTTTTTTTTTAAATACATCAATGAAAATGTTGGTTAAATCCATAAGAAACGTTACAGTAGACCGACCTTTGGCAAAACTATGTTGATTAGGAACAATGAGTGATTTCACTTAGAAACACAGAGATTCGCAAAAAACAGCCTCAAAAAGCTTCGGAATATGAGATAGTTTAGCTATAGGCCTATAGTTTTGAATTTCGCCTTTTTTACCTTTTTTGTGTAGAGGGATTATGAAGGATTTTTTCCAAATACATGGAAATTGACAAGAAAACAAGAACAATTAAAGAGAGTGGACAATGGTAGAAGCAAATTATTTGCGCATTTTTTTAAATAATAGAAGATATACTATCTGGCCCTGATGGTCAAGATTAGATATAAACTTAGCAACGTTATCGGAATTGATATTGAAGTTAATAATTTGTTAAAATCTGTCTTTTTAAAATTAAAAATGTAAAAGTTTTCATTAAGGTCGTTATAAAATTTTGAATCATAAGAAAGAGAGAAAGATAAAGATGGATGATGGTTATCTTCAATTATCAAAGGATCCGTTGATTTTTCCACAACAATGTCTTCATCACATCTTTCAAATAAAGTAAATTTCATGTTAATTTAAAAAAATAATCTTTATTTTATTCCATTTTAAAATTCTATACCTCTTAAGAAAACACCCATTATAAGTCCATTTCTCAAAAGTGCTTCCACATAGTGGAAACTTAGCACCTCGGTGGATTTAGTTCCCGGGAACTTATTTTCCTCCACCGCTTGGCACCATGTCACGGCACGGCACCTCTACTACAAAATTTTATTCTTTCTTGTTTGCGCGGCAGAACTAAACAGTTTGACAGTCTTAAATTTTCTGTGCAAAATCATTTTTGTAGCAGAAATTCACAAGGTGGGGAAATGTTTACTCTCTCGTGAGCTGTCTTCTGTGAAAAACTACGAAAAATGTACTAGAAGGAACAGCTTCTGGCAATTTTTCGATGATTTTCGGCGAATTTCACAGTTTTACACACTAATTGGTACTCACCCTAGTATTACTTGCTTTATACTTAAAAATTGTATCCGTTGGATTAGATGATTATATATTCTACATCTGCCTTTATTTTCGGACTTTGAACTTTGCCATTTCACCAAAAAATTAATTTGGCGAACCTCTTTACATTTCTCATTACAGCATGAACTATATGACTTTGAATGTTAAGACTAATTCTAGTTTTTAAACTATTGTAATGTTATTTCTTCATTTGACAGATTTTTTATAAGTAATAACACTTATAACCATATTAAGGATAAAACGATTGACAGTTATTTTATTAATCCAATTCATAAGAATTTAGGTGCATACTTAGCACCATCTAAGATGAAAAAGCATCAAAAAAAATCCACAAAGAAGAAATGAAATCTATCCTAACAAATAACCATCAGCTTGGTTTGGGATTGGGATTGGGATTGCGATGCCATAATTCTGGAATAACCATGAATCATGGGTATGGGTGCGTCAGCTTTATTGTTGTTTGTTCAATAGAACCGTCCGAGTAAATACAACATCCATTCGGTAAAATGTGCCTCTTTGGCTCGAGATGAGACAACAAACGAAAAAGGTTTTGTGCCAGATCATGGGTTTGCCCGAGAAGAGGATCGTAAAAGCTGAAAGAATCTTAACGTTTACTTAGTCATTCCCATATTTTAAACTATATCCCTACCATGGTCTAGACGTTGTTCTTCCAGTATTACCCATTTGCTTTGTATCAATGGGCTTATATTTATGTATTTTATATTTGTTATGCATCCACACCTGTTGCATTGATATATTGATGCGTTCCACGTAAAACGATTCGACTTCATAAATTATAGGAGTATAGATTTAATGTGAATTGGTGACAAGCGATAGAGTTCCTAATGGTCGTGTTGACGCTAATGGATAGAGTTGCCTTATATGCTGGATGCGTACTCCTCTTTGGGAATAGGAACAGTGTGATGTTCTATGGATGGTGAAAAAATGATCTTTTCCGGGTGCGGCAGCCGGTAGCCATATAACAGAATAATGTTTATGTGACATTTATGATTGGCGGTTCTAATGAGTTTAATGACAGGAAGAATTCATTTACCATAATGTTGAGGATGGTTTATATGTTCTCCGATGTACAGGAGTATAGGGATGGTTAAATTTTGAATTCCAAGAGGAAAACATTCATACCTAACATTGTTGCGATTCGGAATTAACGATGCTGTGCCAAAAGCAGTAAGTCTTGATCGTCAATCGAGTGCAACACCTAGGACCACTGCGGAAATATTGATAATGATCTGTCGGTCCCGTAGCTTAAAGATTAAGAAACAGATGCTCATTATCAAGTCAATACATAATTTGAGACCAAAAATCACACCAATCATAGCCCGTGGAAAAATTAAAACGTGAAGTTAATAAGCTGATTAGATCCTGAAAATTATTTCTGATCTCTCGAGATCCCCCAATTACTTTGCATTTCTTTTTCCGACCATGAAGCTGTATATTTCAGTCGAATTCCTTTGAAGTCACGTTTATGCATTCACAAATATGTACTTACTGGATGCTTCACACCAATCCACAATAATGGATTTAATGGTGTGTCCGATTGATGGTTACCACAACATGGTAACCAGCATTTATAGTTTAAAAAGGAAAATTGATAGGCAAATTCTAAGCATATTTGCGCGTGCAACCTCTTTTGCGGATCCCTCACATTACCACATTCATTCTGGGATGTCCGTTGGGCCGTTGGCTATCCTCATTATTGGAGACTATACCTACGTATACGTATGTACATCATGTCACGTTTTGAAAGTACAAAAATTATTTTCGTGCGGCACGACCTAACGCCGAAGAAAAATCTTATATGCAAATCAATATTCGAGTAGATATAGGTACCTATTTCATATTTTTAAATTTAAGATTTTCCCTCAAGCCAAGTCTTGATTCGAAAGGTTGTTTAGTGTCGGAAAGACAAAAATGTTAATTCATAAAATTCAAGCACTGATCGCGAGAGTGCGCCATGGTCACAAAGGTTCTTGACTCTTATATTTTTTATCTTGATGAAGGACCACTTTATTTCGGACGAATTCATTTGTTTAAGAAAATGTTGTACTGTAATTTTTGGAAGATTTTAAGGGATAGTGACCCGGCTTAGGCCCATTGGATACAACTATTACCAGTTGTTTGTTATTGTTTTAAGTTGAGTACTCATCGACCTATTTATGCGTCTTAGAACAGTCTGATGGTCTGATGGATCGATCATATTTGGGCGAAACGCAACCGGAGTAAAGGACATTAATCTTTTCATTTGAATATAGAACTAAGTTACTGAATGCAGCATTTATTACATCGAATTTTTTTTTCTCTTTATAATTAATTTAAAAATACAGTTTAAGACACTTCAATAGCTTTCAAAACAATCACTAATTTTTTTTGTTTTATGTGAGTGGTTTCGAGGTTATTCGAAAAAATTCAATGCGAAATTATCCTGGCTACCTACATTTTCCTCAATATCAATGTTTTCCTATGGGAGGTACCATTTTTAGTCCATCATCTTAAAATATTTTTTCCCCAAAACATTATTCAGACATACGGGATCGGCTTAGGTGATAGTTGGCCGTCGCTCTTTTGATGGTGAAAATCAATTTTTTTTTTTTATAATTTTATCTAAGCGCCATCCAATATCAGTTTAATCATATTCTATCAGAAAATAAGGAAATTCAAATTTTTCGTGCGCTGTGAAATAAATGTCTTTATTACATTTATCTTAAATATTCTTTTATGTATTTAAGTGCCAAATAATATCAATTTCATCATTTATATTTTATCAAAAAATAAGAAAGTATTTTTTTTTTTGGAACCACCCTGTGAAATATATTTTTCTTTTATAAACTTATTTTGAATATCTGGCTCCTAACAATACCTAATGAACTTTTCATCATTACTTAGTCGAAAAAGAACAAAAACTAGTTTTTCGAAAAAGCAGAGTCTCCTTTGTCTTTCGAGAGAGGGCTTTGCTACTCAATTGCCTTCCTAGCCCATAGAAACAGCAATTGGCAAGAGTAATTTTTCGCTTTATTTCTGACGAGATGTTGTTGTCAGATGTTATAGCGGATCCGAGGTTCACAAAGTCCCTAACTACCTCAAAGTTGTACCTGTCTAATGTGATGTTTTGTCCAATCCGCCGGGGTTGTGTGTCCCTTTTTGTGGACAGCAGATACTTCGTTTTAGCTTCATTGACTGCTGGTCCCATCTTAGCCGCTTTAGCTTCAATGATAGCAAAAGTTCCAGTGACAGCTCGTTGTCATCGTCCATGATGAATGGTTCATTCTGCCTGACATCGGGAAATGGTCCTTCCTTATACTCAGCACCAACTGTGACTAGTACGTGGTTTTTATTCCTATCTCTACAGGCTTCAGTGCGGTTTTTTTCCTTGGCACGTTCTTTTTACCTGTAGGGAAAACTTCCGCACGATGTTCCTGGAGTAGCATCTTCGATCGCGCGCTTTTCGTGCTCTGTTTTTTGTTTTGGAGAAGCCGGTGTTCTCCCCGTCTTTTCTGCTCTTATAGCTCGCGAGCAGCTCTCGTCTTTCTTTGCAGCGCCGCTTTATTTGCCTCTTGTTTGGCTGCATGGGCCTGCCTGCATTCGTCATCGAACCAGAGGTTTCGTGGTGGTGGTCTGGTGAAACCTAGCACATCAGTTGCGGCATCTCTGATGGCTTGTTGGCAGTGTTCCCACTGGTCTTCGGCACTTGATGCTGGCGGTACTGGATTTCTAGAGAGAAATTCGGGAAATTCGATCGACATAGGTTCTGGCGGTTTCTTGCGATTGCAGCTTTCCGACGTCATACTTCATCACAGTATTACTCCGTTGTTGTGGAGTTCGGGTTATTCGCATTCTTACCTTTGCTGCAACAAGGTAGTGATCTGAGTCGATGTTAGCTGCTCGGAAGGTGCGAACATCCAAGCTACTAGAGGCGTCTCTTGCATCGATCACAACGTGATCAATCTGATTGACGGTTCTTTGATCTGGGTGTCGCCAAGTCCCTTTGTGTATATCGATAACGATATAACGATTTCAATGAAATTATTTGAATTTTTTTTTTTTTTTTTTGGTATTGGCTATCATTTGATTAGAACCACATGTACGGGAAAAGTCTATTAACGGGACCTTTCATATACCTTTTTTTTTTTAAATTTTGGACTTTCTCGGTAACCGCTCTTTGGATTTCTATTAAATTTTATATTTGAGAATATCTAGGTAGCCGAATTAATTCTGCATATCAAAATTTTGAATAACTTTTTTTCTAATTAAAATAAACTTTGAATTTTTTTTTTGAAAAATTTTGAAAACTAATCAAAAAAAAATATTTAAAATTTTATAATCACATGTATTTTAATATATTCTAAAAGACTGCATACCAAAACTTAAAAATATTTTTGTTTCAAAAAACTAAAAATAAAAAACAGGATTTTATCAAAACTGGTCCTACATTTTTCGAAATACATTTTTCATAAATTCCTTGTTATTTAATACGTGTGATGGCATACTTCATTTTTACTAAAAACCGTTAAGTATTGTGGTTTTTAATACTTTTTATAAGTTCAAACTGTGTTATTTTCAACGCAAATGTTACTTTTTTCTTTCTTTTCACTGTATTTAGGCACATGAGAGCAAGTACGTGCGACCCAGTCGTGCCCATTTTTTTTAAATGAAAAACTTCGATTCTGTTTATTTGAACCTTTAGAATTGTATAGATTCTCGGCTTGTTCAAGTAAACACAGGACTTCAAAAAACCCTACAAAAAAGTCTGAAACGGTTAAATCGGGCGATCTTGGGGGCCAGTGCAAATCGCCAAAACGAGTGATGAGACGACCCGGGAACGCCGCCTTCAGAATATTGGTTCATGTATCACACCATGGCTTGTTTACTTGTATTCTGCATCTGTCTAATCCACAAATGTCAAAACAGACTTGAAATTAGCGGCCATTTGCAAAAATGAGAGCATCTTACAATAGGGTGATTTCTTTTTGCCCACCTTGTACCAAGTCTAGCCATAAATACTGAAACACTCTGTATTATCTATTTGCGAGAGCAAGTACAGTTATGTTTTCTACAGCAATGAGTGAAGTAGCTCTTCTACTTTTAAAAAATTATACAGTTGAAGCTTTGTATATAAACTGCATATATAGTGCTAACATGAAGCGTCATTTTTACTTGCGATTATAGGTACTATAATGCAAGTTATGCATTCGTGCACTTTAAAAATGTTGATATAACGATCAAACATGACATTACGATGATAGAGAAAGATATTTGAGTTACTGGCAAAATTCTGTCCGTCTGTCTGTCTGTCTGTCTGTACGGATGTATTTTGGACTGCAGCCTAAACGGTTGGGCCAATCGTCCTAAAATTTAACGGCACCTGTCGTATAACCATTATGTAGAATCGTATCTTTCTCTAAAACGGCTCCAAGAATTTTTATGAAAAAAATCAGTACTATTGTAGGTAAGCATTATAAAGTTTTAATATGGTGGGCTAAAACCGGTGCCCCATAGGACCGATTTTTTTTTCTTCGACTTTCTCGAAAACTGGTGATCCGAATACAATCAAAATTAATATTCAAGAAGATGTAGGAAGCCTAAGTAATGTTGCATTAATTTTCTTTAGAAAACTTTTTTTGTGTTTTTAATAATTTTTTTTTTTTTTTTTTTAAATTTTGTTTTTATATGTACGTTATTTTTGTGCTTAAGTTTGTATTCTGAATTATTTGTTTTAATTTTAAAAAAATGTTAAAAAACCGTTTTATTTAAAAACGGCTCCTACGATTTTGAAAAAAAATTCACACTTTTCTACATTTCTTAAGGAAATAAATGGGCGTTTAAATTATTTCACCAAATACAATTTAACGTAATTTATTCAAACAATCAAAAGTTACAAAAATTGAATAAATGCTTTGATGTTCACTTTAATTTTCTTTAATTTTATTCTACAATGTGACCGCACATATGAGCAAGTACGTGCGATCCAGTCGTGCAATTTATTTAGTTGCGACTTTGTATATACATTTTCGTGGTGTTCATTTTTCACCTGGCCATCTTCCTGGTTGTTTCGGAACTAACTCTAAATAGTCGAGACGAGAACTTTTACCGATATTTTACCAGTATTTAATACACTTTCTTGTCTGTACTTATTCTATATTCACACCAATTGGCGATTTCAGCGCGCCTCATTGCGGCTTGATTCAGAACTAAAAAATTATGCTCCATGATAGTGCTATATGCAGTGTATATACAAAGAAACAAATAACAAAAGCGTGTGAAATACTGGTAAAATATCGGGAAATGTTCTCGTCTCCACTATTTAGAGTTAGTTCCGAATCACCCAGGAAGATGGCCAGACGAAAAAAGACCAACATGAGAGTACTATAGAGCATTGTATATACATTCTGTATAGTACTCTAATGGTGTCATTTTTCGTCTGGCCATCTTTTTGGTAGATTCGGAACTAACTCTAAATAGTGGAGACAAGAACATTTACCGCTATTTTACCTGTATTTAATACACTTTTGTTGTTTTCTTATTCTATATCCAAACCAATTGGTGATTTTAGCGCTCCTCATTGCGACTTGATTCGGAATTATAAAATGGGCACGACTGGGTCGCACGTACTTGCTCTTATGTTGATACAAGTTATAATATTTTTTTTTGTTCCTTACAGGTAGCCGTAACAAACCTCCGGATCTGGCGGAATTATATTCCGGACAAAGACGGTGGACAACAAGGTGAACTGAGACGGTGGGGAAGAACCCACAAAACCAAAGCCGGGCAACTACATTTAGTCACAAATAGGTAAGATTGTTTTCCCATACTTCTGCTTACATAAACCTAACAACTATTCCTTGCTTATCACAGGTGAGCTGGGGCTATCTACTTTTCCTTCCAGACGTCGAGGCATTATTTTCATCATGGAAAATTCGTTCGAGCCTTTCCGGATTCCGGTGAGTGTTTTGGTTTTCAAATTTTTTTCGTATTTGTTTATTCGTAGTTTTAAGATTTATTTGATACTTAATTTTTTGGTTTTTTAAAACAAAAAACAAACACAAAACACATATACTACCGTAGTTACAAGAATAACAAAGTATGTTTAGATTTAAAGCACGTCGTATTGTACCTTATGGACCTAGGTAGGTGGCATCTTTTGCCTTTGGTACATTGGAAGTATGCAGGAATTACTGAATGGAAGTGAGATACGGTAGTTTTGAGTAGCCTCGCGATGAACGCTTCGTACCGAATCTAGTACCTAACCTGCTCGAATTTATAGACCTGGGATTCAGTATCAAACATACATAGATAAAATAATAAATGAATCAAATGAGTTGAAGGTAATAAATGAAAATACAAAAAAATAAACTACGGATTAGTAACAAATAAATATAAATAAATAATCAGCACAAATGTGAACAGGTAATACAATAAATTAATACATAACATACATCTATAAAATTTGAACAATTAATGAACTAAAAATAAATAAATAAGCAATCTATAAGTAAAATAATTACAATAAAAAAAACAATGAAATAAAATTACACAAAAAAATTAATAAAATTGGAAAACATCAACATAAGTATAAACTAAAATTAATCTAAAATAAATAATTAAAAAAAATAGTAACATTTGATACAAGTTATAATATTTTTTTTTTGTTCCTTACAGGTAGCCGTAACAATGTGCCTAATTACATTGGAAGGCAAGAAAAAAGTAACATTTGCGTTGAAAATAACACAGTTCGAACTTATAAAAAAGTATTAAAAACCACAATACTTAACGGTTTTTAATGAAAATGAGGTATGCCATCACACGTCTTAAATAACAAGGAATTTATGAAAAAATGTATTTCGAAAATTGTAGGACCAGTTTTAATAAAATCCTGTTTTTTTATTTTTATTTTTTTTTTGAAAAAAAAAATATTTTTTAAATGTTGGTATGCAGTTTTTTAAAATTTATCAATATATATGTGAATATAAAATTTAAAAGAATTTTTTTTGATTAGTTTTAAAAATATTGATTTTTTAAACAAATCAAAAATTAATTTTAATTAGAAAAAAAGGAAAATTAATTTGGCTAGATCTCTTTAAATATTAAATTTTACGGAAATCCATAGATCCGTAACCGAGAAAGCCAAAAATTAAAGAAACCGTTATATGAAAGGTCCCGTTAATAGACTTTTCCCGTATATCTGGTTCTAATCATATGATAGCCAATACCAACAACATCGTTGGAGCCGTTTTCGAGAAAAATAAGATTTTCCTAAACGGTCATATGGCAGGTACCGTTGTTTTTAGGCCTAAAAATAAAATTTCAATTTCCCCTCTGGGGAATGCTAAACGAATAACACACCAAATTTGAAGATAATCGCTCAAGCCGTTTAGGCTGCAGCTCGCTATACATAGTGACAGACAGACATACATTTTTTTCGATCACTTTTTAAGACTTCTCTATGATAGTAATGCCATGTTTCATTGTTATCTCCATTTTTTTATATTGTGATGTGGCAACAAGTTTAGATACATTTTGTAAATTAACGCCATCTGTTGGATTCATTGTGTACAACAATCAACATTTATTGTGTACAACAACCACCATTTATTGTGTACAACAACCATGCCCCTAGAAGTATGCTACATATTTGCAACATGTTTTAACTTAGTACTAAATCGAACTTGACGAAACAATTCGAGACTCGAATTAGTACCGAAAGCTTAGATTGTGCCAGAACCAGACAGAAGCTTCCAGAAGCTTTTAAAGTTGTATAAATACAAGAGTAGATTGCATTGACAGGTCAGTTTATTTTCGAAAGTGGAATTGTTAACAACTGGAAGTATTAGTAAAAAGTGATGGAATTGAGATTAAATAAAAAGTGTTGAATTATAAAAACGTATTTGAATTGTGAATAAGTTAAATTGGTGTTATTTAAACTGAAAGACGTTGTTTTTTATAAAATAAAGAGATTTGTTTTATTATTGTGGAATTTTGATTGAGTTTTATTTGTCGAACCCCAGGCCAAAATATCACATTGGTGTCAGAAATTGGGGATAAAACTCAGTAAAGTGCTAGAAAATTCCATAGTGACATTTTCTAAAACAGTTTCGGTGACTCATTTAATTGTGAAAGTGGAATTTTCCAGAAACTATTGAACTGATTGTGCTATAAAACTGTGAATAGCGAGTATTTTTGTTAAAAATAGTGTTGGAAAAAGATCTTTCTAGAAGAGACATTAAAATAAAACTGACTGTGTTGCGAAAATAGTGTTTAAGTTACATAAAATGGGTCGCAAATTAGAACAATTGACAACAGCTGAGTTGAAAGAAGAATTAGGAAAACGAAATCTTCAGACTTCGGGGCTGAAAAAGGAACTATTGCTCCGACTTCAGAATGCTATCACTCAGGATGGTGGAGACCCCGATACCATGTTGTTCGATGTTGAAGAACAAGGGAGAGAATGCACAGTAAGTACAGCCGATGAAATGCCTGCTTTCATGAAGTTGCTTCTGTCGAAATTCGATGCTTGGAAAGTTCCTCGAAAGAACAAAAGAACTTTCTCGAAAAACAACAGAACGTTCTCGAAGAACAAAAGAACGTTCTCGAAGAACAAAAGAACGTTCTCGAAAGCAAATTTGATGGTCTCGAAAACAAACTCGATGCACAGAATGTTCTCTTCGACAAAAGACTTCAAACAATCGATCAGAAATTCGAAGCCAAAATAGAAAACTTGGAAGAAAAGTTCGTAAGTGTAGAGCAACAGTACGAACATCTGGCTAAGGAATTTGATTCTTTGAAAAAGCAGAAGGTTCGGGAATATTCGAGCGACGGTCCACGAAGAAAGGAAATGCAGCCCCCTGTCTTCGATGGTCAAACATCATGGCCAATTTATAAGAGGCAGTTCGAAGCTGCCGCCTTGACGAACAACTGGGACAACGAAGACAAATCAATTGCTCTTACGCTTGCTCTCAGAGGAACAGCTGCCGAATTGCTGCAGACCATTCCTGAAGACAAACATCAGGATTATGATGCCATGGTCAAGGCAATCGAGATGAGGTTTGGCGACGACCACATGCAGCAAGTTTACCGAGTCCAGTTGCGCAGAAGGGTCCAGGCAAGAGGTGAAACGCTACAACAATTGCAAGCTGACATTGAGCGCTTGGCGAATTTGTCTTATCCCAATACCAGCAGGGAAATCATAAACGAACTGGCAACCGATGCGTTCACTAATGCCATTGCAGATGGAAAACTACAAATGGCTGTGAGAATGGCAGGTAAGAAAATGCTCGCTGAGGCTTTAGCATTTGCCCTGACAATGGAAGCAGCAGACCAAGCTTCGCAAGGTAGCCATCGCGTCAGGGAAATGGCTACGCTAGAGTGCTCATGTCAACGTGTCGACATTGAAAGACAAAACCCGAGCACTGTTCGAGGTCAAATGAGATGCTGGAATTGCAACAAGCTAGGACACCTACAGCGACAATGCAGATCTATGCCTAGACAGGTAAGCTGCCCACATTGCACAAGGAGGAGGCAGAATGACGAAGCATCTGGCAGGAATAACACTCACACTGCTGGACAAGCTTCTGATCAACAGCAGGCGGGAAACGCCTAAGAACCAACTTCGCGGGGCTGAAGTTGGTTGATGGAATCGACGCCCCCAGGACCATCATCCAAGTTTCGCAAACTACACGCTGCAGCAAGAGCTTGACAGTGGAGACAGTCATCAGAAACAGAAAATGTGTGGCCACTATCGACACGGGTGCCACAGCCTCCATAATCAGAAGAGACCTTGTTCAGACATCATGGCTACATAACACCAGCTGCTACACTCTGAAGACAGCTACGGGAGAAGCAGCAAAAGTATACGGGGAGGTATTTCTAAAGATACAACTGGCAGGGTTGACCTTCTCACATGCATTCTTGGTAGCCGACATATGCGACGAATGCATTATTGGAGTGGATTTCATGAAGGCACATGAGGTAATCATAGACCTTCGAATGCAAGTATTAAGGTATCGAACCGTTGAGATCCCTATGGTATACGGAAACGAGAACGCTGTGAATCTTCGGGCGGTTATAAGCAGAGATGAAGTCCTACCACCTTCTTCAGAGACAGTTCTTTGGACGCGTTTGGAGGGTGATCCTGGGAACCACCGATTCTATTTCATTGAAGCAGATAATAAAGAGGACTTTCCAAGCTATATCGTTGGAAAGATTTTAGTGGAACCAAAGAAAAACATGGTTCCGGTAAGGCTGATGAATCCGAACAAACACTCCGTCAAGCTCAGACAAGGAGAGGTGATTGGAAGATGCGTACCCATTGCAGCCATATCGACAACATCTGGGAGTGATTCTGCGAGTCCTGTTTCTGCAACAAAATTGGCTGAGGTATGTAATGCTATCCTTGGAAACTGTGAGCTAAATCAGGAGCAGAAAACCATGGCCAAAAATCTCATTGGCGAGTTTGCTGATATATTTGCATCGCAGGATGGAGACTATGGTCGAACACACCTAGTACAGCACCGAATAGACACCGGCGATAGCAGACCGATCCGACAACCTGCTAGAAGACTTCCATTGGCAAAACAGTCGGAAGTCGATGAGATGATATCAACCATGGAAAAAGACGGTCTAATCGAAAGCTCAAAAAGTCCGTGGGCATCACCCGTTGTACTAGTGAAAAAGAAGGACGGCAGCACTCGATTCTGCGTGGATTACCGGAGGCTCAACGATGTCACCAAGAAGGACAGCTACCCCTTGCCTCGAATAGATGACACCTTGGATACCCTTTCTGGAGCGAAATGGTTTTCCACCCTCGATCTGAAAAGTGGTTACTGGCAGGTACAGATCCATCCAGAAGACAAAGAAAAGACCGCTTTCACAACGGGAAATGGACTATGGCAGTTTACCGTTATGCCATTTGGCTTGTGTAACGCTCCAGCCACCTTTGAGCGTTTAATGGAACGTGTGTTACAGGGTCTGACATGGAAAACCTGCCTGGTGTACTTGGATGACGTCATCGTTGTGGGAAAGACGTTCGCTGAACATCGCGACAACTTGAGGGAGGTGTTTACACGACTTCGAAATGCACATTTGAAACTAAATCCAAAGAAATGTGCTCTGTTCAAAGCTGAGGTGAAATATTTGGGACATGTGATATCATCAAATGGAGTAAACACTGACCCGGAGAAAATCGAAACCGTGAGAAATTGGCCAGTTCCTGAAGATAAACACCAGCTGAGGAGCTTTCTAGGTCTCGCCACTTATTACAGGAGGTTCGTCAAAGATTTTGCCGGAATCGCAAAGTGTCTGCACCAGCTAACTGAGAAGGGTAGACAATTTAAATGGTCAGGTGAGTGCGAAAGAAGCTTTCAACATCTAAAACAGCGACTTTGTGAGGCACCAATACTAGCTTACCCCACCCCTGGCAAAACATTTATTGTGGACGCGGATGCTAGTAACGTGGGTGTTGGAGCAGTTCTGTCGCAGATACACGATGGGGAGGAGAAAGTGGTAGCCTATTTTAGCAAAGTTCTGTCGCGACGACCAGAGAGAAACTACTGTGTAACCAGACGGGAACTCCTTGCTCTGATACTGGCGACAAAACATTTCCATAAATATCTGTATGGACAGAGATTCATCCTGCGTACCGATCACGCCGCTTTAAAATGGTTGCTACAGTTCAAAAATCCTGAGGGGCAGGTAGCAAGATGGATCGAACGATTGCAGACTTACGACTTCGAAGTACAGCATCGCAAAGGAAGACTGCACTGCAATGCGGACGCGCTTTCCCGCAGACCATGTGAGCCCAGTTGCAAACATTGTGCGCGAAAAGAGGAAAAGGATGAAGGTATATCTGTCCAGAGAATAAGAGCCGAACCTGTAGAGGGTTGGAGTGCCGAAGAAATTCGTAATGCACAAAAAGAAGACCCTGACATCGAGCCAATCCTTGCATGGAAGGAATCTATGGAGAAACCAAACGCAAGAGATATCTCCGACAGAAGTCCTACTTTAAAAGCATACTGGGCGCAGTGGGACTCTCTCCATGTGGAAGATGGTGTTTTGCGAAGAAAATGGGAAATGCCGGATGGAAGATCCTTTAAGATGCAGCTTGTGGTTCCACGATCGAAAGTAGAGGAGATCCTACGAGAAATGCATGCTGGAATATCCGGTGGGCACTTGGGAATCAACAAAACACTGGAAAAGGTACGGGAACGCTTTTATTGGCTAAGCGTGAGAAACGATGTAGAGAGCTGGTGTCGAAAGTGCATAACATGTGCAGCTAGCAAGGGACCCAAAGTCAAAACACGAGGTAAAATGCACCAGTACAACGTGAGCGCCCCTTTTGAAAGAATCGCCGTTGACATCACAGGCCCGTTCCCGGAAACTGAAAACGGTAGCCGTTACATCCTTGTTGTCATGGACTACTTCAGCAAATGGCCGGAGGCTTTTGCGATACCCAATCAAGAAGCTAAGACCGTTGTCGAGCAGATACTGGACCACTGGGTCTGCAGGTTCGGGGTGCCTATGGAATTGCATTCCGACCAAGGGCGAAACTTCGAGTCGAAGGTATTCCAGGAAGTATGCGCATCACTCGGGTTAAAGAAAACAAGGACAACACCTCTTCATCCACAGTCTGATGGAATGGTAGAAAGATTTAACAAGACCTTGAAGGAACATCTGTCCAAAGTCGTGAACGAGAACCAACGGGATTGGGATCGGCGAATTCCTTTATTTCTTATGGCCTACCGGAATGCGGTTCATAGTACAACTGGATACACTCCATCCGAAATTCTATTTGGACGAACTGCCCGGCTTCCAAGTGAGCTAAAATTCGGATTTCCTATTGAAGACCCAAAATGCGAAGAGGACTACGTGTTAGATCTTAGAGAAAGGATCAACGACATTCACCAGAGAACAAGAAACAACATAAAAATTGCGAGTGACCGCATGAAGACCAGATACGATGCGAGAGCAACAGCACCTGAATTCAATGAGGGAGATCTGGTATGGCTTTATAACCCACATCGCAGAAAGGGAAAATCGCCCAAGCTTCAGCAGGACTGGGAAGGTCCCTACCAAATAGTTACGCGCATTAATGACGTCGTTTTCCGAATCCAACGAGGACCAAGAGCAAAAATGAAAATTGTCCATGTGGATCGACTGCATCGTTACCACGGAAACAATGATGATGTGCTTGTTCGGGACGAACAAAACTAAGAGGGGGACAATGTGATGTGGCAACAAGTTTAGATACATTTTGTAAATTAACGCCATCTGTTGGATTCATTGTGTACAACAATCAACATTTATTGTGTACAACAACCACCATTTATTGTGTACAACAACCATGTCCCTAGAAGTATGCTACATATTTGCAACATGTTTTAACTTAGTACTAAATCGAACTTGACGAAACAATTCGAGACTCGAATTAGTACCGAAAGCTTAGATTGTGCCAGAACCAGACAGAAGCTTCCAGAAGCTTTTAAAGTTGTATAAATACAAGAGTAGATTGCATTGACAGGTCAGTTTATTTTCGAAAGTGGAATTGTTAACAACTGGAAGTATTAGTAAAAAGTGATTGAATTGAGATTAAATAAAAAGTGTTGAATTATAAAAACGTATTTGAATTGTGAATAAGTGAAATAAGTTAAATTGGTGTTATTTAAACTGAAAGACGTTGTGTTTTATAAAATAAAGAGATTTGTTTTATTATTGTGGAATTTTGATTGAGTTTTATTTGTCGAACCCCAGGCCAAAATATCACAATATTCACGAATCCTAAAAGGCAAGTTTAGTCTTTATAATTGCAAGTAAAAATGATGCTTACTACTATATGCAGTGTATATACAAAGCTATAAAGAATGTATATACAATGGTTGCGAATCAAGTCGCAATGATACGCGGTGAAATTGCCAATTGGTGTGGATATAGAATAGGAACAAACAACAAAAGTGTATTAAATACTTAAAAAATTTCGGTAAATGTTCTTGTCTCCACTATTTAGAGTTAGTTACGAATCGACCTGATTGATACATGTACATCTTTATCTACGATGAAAAGGATCATCATATATCATTTTCGTCTAAATGATTAAAGCCTAGTACACAGATCGCGTTAAAATTAATCTTCCATACAAATTTCCATCCAAGATATATTTTAGCTCGGGTTTTTTACTGAGCAGTACTCAGTCCAAGCTAAATTCCAAATGTCAAGCCAATGTCTAAGCAAAAGTCTCCACAAACTTTAGCGAGCAAAAGAAAGCTAAATACATTCTTTTACAAGATAAATACTTACAGTTGTCATTTTGGATGCAAATTAATAATTGAAAAAACAATGTAATTTCTCGATGAATATTTGTATTTAAAAAATTCAATCGAAAAACCTAAAACAAAATCGCAAAAAAAAAAACAATTTTCTAAAGCGGAAAAAACACCTTTGTGTCTTGTTAATAAGAATTGTTAATAAAAATTAATAATTATTATACAGCTGTTTTTTCTCCAACTTCAAAATTTAGCGCGCCTTTTAAGTAAAGGTGTGTAGAGATAAAAATTGTAGAGATAAAATTTAGTTTAGCGCGATCTGAGTACAAGCATTGTATATACATTTTCTATAGTACTCTCATGGTGGTCATTTTTCGTCTGGCCATCTTCCTGGTTGCTTCAGAACTATCTCTAAATAGTGGAGACGAGAACTTTTACCGATATTTTACCAGTATTTAATAAACTTTTGTTGTCTGTACTTATTCTATGTTCACACCAATGGGCATTTTCAGCACGCCTCATTGCGACTTGATTCAGAACTAAAAAAATGATGCTCCATGATAGTACTATATGCAGTGTATATACAAATGTACAAAGCTTAAATGGCAAAAGCTGTAGGTTTTTTTGTGAAATTTTCATTGATCAAAGATTGCTGGTTATAAGTTAAAGATTCAAAATTGTCTTAAATTATAAAAATCAAAATAAAACTCAATTTTAAAATTAATACTATAATTAACGGCAATTGAAAAATTTTCAGTTTGAGAGCCATTGTACATAAAAATCACATATCACATACACAAACCATTCCATATTTTAAAACTGAGCTACTTGAACAGCGGCTACCATAAATGTTCGAAGAAAATCTAAGCAACCATAACCAACTTCACATTTTGCCACTTTTGTTTTCGTTCTGACATTTTCAACACAGAAAAAAAAATAAGAAAATTTTTCAATTCACGAAAAAAAGTGTTAAATTAAACTAAGAGTAAAAACTCAAAAACCATTTGTAGTTTTAATTCAATTTATGAGTTATTATGACTACTATGGAACCAACACAAAATAAAACATGGGATCTATCCCTTTACGAGTTGCAACGCAAACCCCAAGAAATCATTACAGACAACACAGAAATCGCAGTTTCTCCACGAAGTCTTCACTCTGAACTCATGTGTCCCATATGTTTGGATATGCTGAAGAAAACAATGACCACAAAAGAATGCTTGCATCGCTTCTGCTCCGATTGCATCATAACAGCCCTACGATCGGGCAACAAAGAGTGTCCCACCTGCCGGAAGAAATTGGTATCCAAACGCTCCCTTCGACCAGATCCAAACTTTGATTTGCTCATCTCTAAGATATATCCCAGTCGTGAGGAGTACGAGGCAATACAGGAGAAAGTCATGGCCAAGTTCAATCAGACACAATCCCAACAGGCTTTGGTGAATTCGATCAAAGAAGGAATCAAGTTGCAGTCACAAAATCGACCAACACGCTATCGCAAGGGCGGAGGTGACAGCGACCGCGACCGCGATCGTGATCACAGAGATCACTCCTCGCATCACACCGCGAATACCAACAACAGCAACAACAACCAACAAGGCAGCGCTGCAAGTGCTTCTTGCAATAATCGCGTTACCGATGAAGCATCTGACAGCCGAAACGCTTCGAATCCTCCATCGGTTCGTAGTACTCCTTCTCCTGTTCCATCGAACAGCAGCAGCAGCAAGCCGAAACGGGCTATGTCAGTACCGACGTCTGAGCGTTCCGAGGAGTCGGAGAGCGACAGCCAAATGGACTGCCGCACTGAAGGTGAATCCACCATCGACACCGAGGGTGAGGGATCCTCCGAACTCGGCATAAACGATGAGATTGAGTTGGTCTTCAAACCACATCCAACCGAAATGGCTGGCGACAATCAACTGATGAAGGCTTTGAAGGAGAATTGTGTGAGGTACATCAAGACAACTGCTAATGCTACTGGTAAGCCCATCTGCTGCGGAGGGAGAATCAAGGAGTCTAACTTTTTCTCTTTCAGTTGATCACTTGAGCAAGTATTTGGCCACTCGAATGACTCTGGACTTGGGAGCTGACTTGCCCGAAGCGTATCGCATGATTAACTTTTGCATTTACATCGCCCCGCAGCCACAGCAGCTGGTGATCTTGAATGGCAACCAGACGTTGCATCAGGTCAATGATAAGTTCTGGAAGGTGAGTACGCACCTAGGATTTATTATAGTTTCATCGAAGATTCTTTTGCTTTCAATTGTTATCTTCACGTTCACGTTTAATTTTGTCTCTCTGTCTGTTGGTACGAATGTATTTGGAACTGTAGATGGAACGGTTGAGGAAAACATTCCCACTTAAAGTGAAAAATGGTTGGACCAGATGAGATACCCTTAGTGTTCTGGAAAAGATGGGGTACATCCAGATTCAGATGATATTGAGGGATGATTCGGAAAGCCGCATCATCTCACACAAAGGGTGCCTCCTTAAACCATCTTGAATTATTAATGAGTTTTAGGATGTTTTAGGTGGCTTTTTTAAACATCGTCCAGTTCGTCGAAGAAGTATTCTCCCTGGGCTGCTTTCCTGGTCTAGGCTAGGCTGGGGCATTCACAGAAGAAGTGATGTGGGCCCTCTTCCGCATCAACATACTGACACCATCTGCATAAGGCTGATGTACTAATGCCCATTCTCCTTCTGTGGGTTCCCATTGAGCCGTGTCCTGTTAGAATACCAGCCAAGGGGCCCACTTCAGGCCCGCTTAGCTTTAGAATGTATTCTGTGCTCTTCTTTGGGATATTTGGCCAAAGAAGTTTAGGGACCATACTGGTGTCAATTGTGGCAATATCGTTTGTGGCTTCGAGTAATTTTTGGCAGATTCTGTTCTTCTTTTGGCTCGGTTCCAAGGATGAACTATGTTTAGCCAGTTTATCTGCCATTTCATTTCCCTATATGTATATCAAAGCATCTGGAGACCTAGGTTTGTTTCGCCGATTAATCGTAGATCGTTGCGACAGCCATCAACAGTTTGGGCTTGGAGACAAATGACAATACGTCGGGATTAGCTGTGTACATCCAATGAATGGTTTTTGGCCTAGAGCCCCATCTTATACCATAAATTCTACTACATGTGTAGAAAGCTATTGAAGCTTTCCTTTCTCTTTTTTAATGTTTTTTTTTTTTCACTTCAGTTTACGATCTATTCTTCATCCAAGATATTTGGCTGTACCAGTGACCCAGAATGGTGACCGATTTGTTGTGGGAGCAGTATTGAAATTTAGTCCGCAGCTGATGGGCCGTCAGCGTAGGCCATGACTTTGACACCGGAAAACTTAGTTTGACTAGATCCTTTTGACGACCAGTAAAATAACCCAAGCTGTGGAGATAAAACCCCTGCTTGTTGTGTTCCCCTAAACGTTCTGCTTGAAACTTTCTTACCATGCGTTTCTGAATGTACAATTCCAGTTGGACAGTAGTGGATTAATGTTGACAGAGTTAAGGGCTTTGCTGAATCACGCTGTTCTCGAACTCTAATGTAAATTCTTCGATTTGGACTGATTTTTCATTTGTACCGACCATCTCATGAAGTGCTGTCTCAACAGAAAAAGCCTTTGAGTGGATGTGGGTTTTAATTATTATTTCTAAAGTTTTAAGAATAAAGGATGATAGCTTTATTGGTCTAAAATCTTTTGGTTGACTTCTCTCCAACTAATTGGAATCTAGGTGGTGTTCAAGCGTAGAACTTGGGCACGCGAACATGTATACAAAGAGCTCAGAAGAGCAGAGATAAGACTTCACAAACAAAAAAGGCAGCCTAGGAGAAAAACATTGTCTGTCAAATAGAAAGAAAAAAAGGGCTAGGTCCGCAAAACGGGCAGAAGTTCTACCAATTCTTTAGAAACATGTCGCAATGTTCACTACGAATGAAATCTGACCATCAATCCTGAACGCATTTTGGAGCGATGCGATGGAAAAAATTCTTGTTTTGTTCAACGACAGCTCATGAAAGAAATTGAGACGTAGATGCAGCCATCAAGCAAAAGGCTATAAATCAGCTCAAAGATAACAATGCCTCGGGAGCCGTTGGCATGCCTGTTGAGCTGATCAAAAATGGTGGGGGAACACTACATCAACAAAATTCATGAAATAATAGTAAACGTATTGGAACAAAAAGAAAGACTGGCGAAAAGGCATCATATGACCCATACATAAGAAGAGAGATATCACAAAATGCAGCAATTATAGGGCTATAACTGTGTTGAGTACATCCTATAAGATATTCTCCTCTACCCAGGAAGATCGGATCGCCCCATACGCTAAAACCATAATCGTCAACTATCAATGTGGTTTCATACCAAGCAAATCAACAATTGATTAGATCTTTATTGGTGATGGAAAAAAGTCTGGAATTTAATATTCCAACATACGCCATCCTTTTATAGCTAGGGTAGAACTTTATAACGGCATAAATTGACACAAAATTGTAAGCTGACCTTGGCCAACATTGAAGGTAGTCGTTTTGCTGTCCAGACCAATCAACATGTTTAATGGACTCCGACAAGGGATCTTCTGAGTTTGGAGAAAGACCAGCCAGCTATCGGCTTACGCATACGACATCGGTAATAGGCAGCAAGCTGTACAAAACCCAGAGTGAGGAAGTAGCACAAAACCTGGGGCTGTATATTAATGAGAGGAAAACCAATAACATGGTGGCTGTATCTGCGAGAAGAATTGTTCTAACAATCAGTAGTGCAGTCCTTTACCTACCTTGGGTCAAAAGCAGCTGCAGAAAATATTGTAAAGAAAGAAATACACAACCGACTATAATTTGTAGAGGCTCTTTAAAACCAGAAACTCTTTAAAACTAAAAACTAACGGAGAATCGTTGGCCGCATGTGTGAGGTACGAAGATTCCGGTGACAATACAACCCTGAATTGTATGAAATCTACTTCTTATTAATTTGGTTGCAGGTGCCTTTGTGGATATTAGCAGGGAAATCTAGCACAACTCAACAACATGTTCTTTCCTGCTACCAAGGCGATAACAGCCTTATTTCTTTTCCGGAAGTGATATCGTATAGGCTCTGTCTTTTTCTCTATCAATTTGGCCCAATTTCTCCCAATAATATTTAAATGTATTTTTGAGAAGCTTTTAGAATTCTTTTTTGGTTGTGTCATCCTATTCTTCCATAAGGACATGTTCCCTGATAATATTAAATATTTGAATATTTTTTGTGGGATACATCGCTTTGAATCTAGATATTTATTTTATGGAAGTACTTACGATTCAAACCATATTTTTTTTCTTTTGTCGATTAAAGTGTATGAAGTCGTCTGACTTTAATATACTTTTATTTAAAAAGTTGTTATAGAATATCGGTATTTTGAACTAGATTCTATATTGCTTGCAGTACCGAAATACCCAGTTTTATAACAGAATCCAACGTAATAAATATCCGAACGGATTTATATCATTGCGTAACCTTCGGAGAATCGGAATGGAATCGCAAATAGCATTGCCTTATTGAACGCGATCCAACTTTTCTTTATTAACTGACGATTATTTTGATCTCAAGGGACCAAACAAACCTCTCCCTCTTCATTTCTTCGCCATAATGCTTTAACTTGTGACTTTTGGCGGGTTGATCTCAGAAAATGTTTTAGATTGCCTGAATCCAACATAATAATAGCCCTTATTAGTTCATTATTTTTACTTGCGTTTATAGGTACTATAAGGCAAGTTATGGATTCGTGCAAAAAAAAGTTCTAACCATCAAATATGACATTGCGATGATATAGAAGTCGAAAAAAGTGGGTCCGGAAATTCCGCCCGTCTGTCTGTTCGCACCTCTACAGCCTAAACGGATAAGCCGATTTGCTTCAAACTTGGTATTTAGTATTTATTTGGTAGTATCTTTTTTTCATTTTTGCTCTAGGTCGAAAAATAACGGTATCTGCCACATAATCTTTAACAAAGTTAGATTTTCTCGAAAACGGCTCTAACAATTTTGATAAAACTTTCAGGGTGCTATTTTTTTACAATAATACATCTTTCTGTTGGAATAAATTTTTCGAAATTTGTTCTATAACGGTACATCTCATAGAACCGGTTTTTTCAAATGCAGTCTTATCGGAAACCATTATCTCGATTTCAATAAAATTTTGCACACCGGAAGTCATTTATAATACAATTATTATTGCATTTAAAAAATTTCAAGAAGTTTTTTTTCGATTTTTTTAAATTTTCTAAAAAAAAGTTGGTTTTGGAAATATTTTGAAAACAGGTTGATTGATTTTTTTTAAATAATTTTCCCAGATGAAAACTATAGATTGTCTTATAATGACATACTAAAAAAAATTTAAATATTTTTTCAAAAAGTTTTTTAAAACAACGACTTTAGAAGAACCGGTCGAACGATTTTCAATATTTTTTTCCTCCATAGACATTTAGTGTTCAAATTTTATTGCGTACGTAGTACATATTGCTCCCCTTAAAAGTTTCGCCCGTAATACTCGTCTTGCTAGGAATGCCCATCAGTTCACCATTGAGCCCAATTTCGGACGTACCGTGAAATATAGATATTCTTTTTTTAGCCGTACAACACGACTTTGCAATGGTTTACCCGGCGAGATTTTCCCTTGCCATTTGGATTTGCAAGCATTCAAAACCAATGTTAGTCGACACCTCCTATCTCTCCCCTCCCTATCTTCCTAATGCCCGCGCAGCGTGTTACATTAAAAAGGGAAACAAATAGTCCCTTGTGCGCGCGTTAATTATAAAAATAAATTGCACGACTGGATGGATAAAAAAAAATCACTAACCCGTTTTCAAAATATTGATTTTTCAAAAAAAAAAAATTTTAAATTATTAAAAATACAAAAAAAAAAGTTTTCGAAAAAAAATTAATGCAAAATTGCTTAGGCTACCTATATCTTCTTGAATATCAATTTTCATTGTAATCGGATCTCCTGTTTTCGAGAAAGTCGAAGAAAAAAAAACCGGTCCTATGGGAGGTACCGTTTTTAGCCCACCATATTAAATTTTTTTTTCACTAAAATATAATGCATACCTACAAATTTTTTTTTATAAAAATTCTTGGAGCCGTTTTCGAGAAAAATAAGCTTTTACATAACGCTTATATGACAGGTACCGTTAATTTTTGAGCTAAAAAAAAAATTAAAAAACTCTGTAGAATGTCAAAATAACCTTAAGTTCAAAATTTGATGACGATTGGCCCAACCGTTTAGGCTGCAGTCCAATATACATCCGTTCAGGCAGACAGACAGACGGACAGAATTTCGCCAGTAACTCAAATATGTGTCTCTATCATCGTAATGTCATGTTTGATTGTTATCTCAAAATTTTTAATCTGCACGAATGCATAACTTGTATTATATTACCTATAATCGCAAGTAAAAAAACATATGCATCCACTAAGCAATTATCTTGCATAAGAACAAATTCGTGCAACCCAGTCGTGCATTTTATTTAAATTTTTATTTTAAATGGTGCCATGCGAAGCATCTTCAAAACATTTGGACGAACAACTGCCCTGTGAAGTTGTTTCCATGAAAACGAGTAACATTGACCTAAACTTTTAACTTAAATCCACTCTGCTTCATTCTAAATTCCTGCCTACAAACCGAAACTGTATTTACCAGATAGTGTTATATTTCCTTGATATTTAAACATTCATTTTTATTGCTCTTTTGCAATTTAGAACTTGGTGCCCCGTGGCTTAGTGGTTAGTGTGTCGGACTGCTAAGCGAATGAGCCTGGGTTCATGGGTCCTCTTGCGAGGAACTGACAAAACCTCCAAGAGTAAAATTTGTCTCGAAAGAGTGCATCTCATGTAGCCGTTCGGACTCGGCGGTAAACTGTAGGTCCCTTCCATTCTTGCAGATTAACAACACACACACAGGAATGGTTGAATTGAGCTGTCGCGCCAATAAATTTATTTATTTTTAATTTAAAACTTAATTTAATCAAAAATATTTGAATTTTACAATTGTTTTTTAACGCAATTATTTCTTTTCTTTTATTTTTAGGTTAACAAACCAATGGAGATGTACTACTCGTGGAAAAAGTCCTAGGGACCATTGAATCGCTCTCAATAGAAAAGAGTGCACTTTTGTCGTATTTACCCATCTTATAATATTAGGAAATCAGCAAATTTGTAAACAATAATTGATTAATATTTGATGTCATTTATCTTCTGCTTATATGTAATTGTAATTATTAATTGTGTTTGAAAATGAACACACATCATAACATTATATTACAGGATATTAAAGTGAAACAACATTTTAGGAAACACAATGCTTTGTTTTTATTTTTTCCAGACTATTTTCAACTCAAGCGCCATAATCCTTTTTTCCACTTACGAATATTGAAGAATTTCAAGACAAGTCACTCCCACCTCAACAAAGATATCTACCAGGGATTATATCCTTATTGGGAAAATTTATACAATAAAATTAAAAATTAAAGTTTCAACTAATCGAAAAATCGAGTTTAATTTAATTTATGACCATTCATGTCTTTATTGAAGAAACTATAAACTTAAATTTACCAAGAAATCCTTATAATAATTTTAATTAAAAAAAAAAATAGCGTTGTAGATTGCAGTCGTATAAATGTCGAAGTTAACGCTTAAAACTATTCAGCTTGAGAAGTAGAAGCTCTTTGAAATGATAGAATTCCTTACTAATGGCAATGCCATTACAACAATCAGTTTGTATTTCAAGCAGATATTTTTCAAAGGTTGACTTCTCTCCAGTTTGGATGCTTTTCTTGAGCTCTTGAACTATATCAATTGGCAGGCCTAAAACACCCAGTTTTTCTATTTCAGCGTTTGTTGGCAAACGATAGACTCGAAGGTATTCGTTAGATTTTTCATAAATATCTAGCATTTTCTCGGTTTTCTTTTTCACACCCACACTATGGGTTTCGAAATAGTCTCTTAGAAGTCTTGTTCCTTGTTGATCTTTGAGTGTTTCGACAGCGTTGAGACAGTAGATTCGCTTGATTTCAAGTTCGCTAAGTTCTCCGCAGGAAAACTTAAGAAAACATCGGGCTGCAACCTGAAAGTAAATCAGGAAAAATATTTATGTTGTTACTTTTGTTGTAAATAATTGGTCACATCAGCATAATACATATATGATAGCAATACGGCTTTTATAGCAATTGGTTTCCTCATGGTATATCTTACCGAACAGGACAAAAATATAAGTTTTGGGAAAAATTTCGAGTATTACACTTGATATTACAAAATCGTTTGATAGAGAGCATCAAGGTTTTTTCTTTGGATTCAAAATTATCCTTTAGACTTCTCAGGAGTCGTATTGGGTGGTTTTGTTCACCGGTATACACAGTGTACTATTTGGTCAACATTTTTCGTTTAAAATACTCTGCAGGAAGTAACTTTAAAGAAATGTTGTTTTTTCTTTTTTTTGACGTGATAACGTGTTATAAATCGATGACACGCTACACATACGAAATAACATGACTCATGCTGACCAGAAAAGTAACGCGCTACGCTAACCGCAATACTATCGATCGCAAACGTATTCTGAGTACCAGGCGAACATGACAAAGAGCATTATAATATATTTAGTCTATGTTTGTGGGTCATTTTTTTGGTCACTCTGAGGCTCGGTGCACACTTGCGACACAGCGGTGACGCTTTTGCCTCTTACATTACTCACATATGACGCGGCGGCATCAAACGAGTCTGTGCACAACTCTATTTGTGAGTACTGTAAGACGCAAAAGCGTCACCGCAGCGGTGTGCACCGGAACTGAATTGTGACAAAAGTCAGTATTCTGATTTTAATGAAATTTACAGGGTAAATATATGTATATACATAGATCGTTCCTGTAAATGTTTGGTCACGCTGCCGCTAGTATTATTCTCGCATTTCAAATTAAAACATGTTTTTTTCTAGGGCGTAGTAACGCGCGCCGGGTATAGCTAGTTAAATTCAAGACTGGTACCGATTGGTACTAGGTTGTTGGTACAATAGTATTTTTGGTAGTAGATTTTTAATAATTAGTAGATACTATTAACCAAGTAATGGATTCGTGCAAAAAAATTCTAACAATCAAACAGGATGATAGAGAAGTCGAAAAAAAGTGGGTCCGGAAATTCCGTCCGTCTGTCTGTCTGCCTGTTCGCACCTCTACAGATGGGCCGATTTGCTTCAAACTTGGTATTTAGTATTTAATTGGTAGTATCTCATGTTTGCTCTAGGTCGAAAAATAACGGTACCTGCCACACAAACTCTAACAAAAAAGATTGATTTTCTCGAAAACGGCTCTAACGATATTGGTAAAACTTTCAGGGTGCCATTTTTTTTTACATCTTTGAGTTAGAATGAATTTTTCGAAACATGTTCTATAACGGTACCTCTCATAGAACCGGTTTTTTCGAATGCGGTTTTATCGTAAACCATTATCCGATTTCAATAAAATTTTGACACAGGAAGTCATTTATAATTCAATTAAAATTGATTTTTTTAAATTTTCTAAAAAAATTGGTTTTCGAAATATTTTGAAAACGGGTAGATTGATTTTTTTTTTAATAATTTTCCCAGATGAAAACTACAGATTTTCTGATAATGACATAGAAAAAAATTTAAAATATTTTTTCGAAGTTTTTCAAAAAAAACACGACTTCAAAAAATAAACTAATCGAATGATTTTCAATATTATTTTTCCTCGATATACACTTAGTTTTCAAATGTTATTGTATGCTTAGTTTTCACGAGAAAACTCTCAAACTAATTAAAAAAATGAAAGAATATCCGAAAAAAAAAATAATTTTTTTAACATTACATATATGCAATTTTATTCGACGATGTGACCGCACATATGAGCATGTACAAGTGATCCAGTCGTGGAATTTATTTACTATGGTTTGCTTAACACTTACTTCCAATAATTATAGCTACTATAAGGACAATTTAGGTTATGTGAATATAAAAAGAAATTGAGATAACAATTAAACCAGATTACGATCATAGAGAAATCTAAAATAAATTGCACTACTGGATCGCACTTACTTGCGCATATGTGCGGACAAATTGTAGAATAAAATTAAAGGGAACATCAAAGCATTTTTATCCGTTTTTTGTGACTTTTGATTGTTCGAATAAAATTGTATTGAGGGAAATAATTTAAACGCCATTTTATTTCCTTAATAAATTTAAAAAAGTGTGTTTTTTTCAAAATCGTAGTTTTTTAAATTTTTTTTTTTAAATTAAAAAAAATAATTCAAGATTCAAAAATACAAACTTAAGCACAAAAATAAAATACATTTAAAAACAAAATAAAAAAAATCACTGACCCGTTTTCAAAATATTGATTTTTCAAAAAAAAAGAAACTAAATTATTAAAAATACAAAAAAAAAAGTTTTCGAAAAAAGAATTAATGCGATATTACTTAGGCTACCTACATCTTCTTGAATATTATTTTTGATTGTAATCGGATACCAGTTTTCGAGAAAGTCTAAGAAAAAAAACGTCCTACGGGAGGTACCGTTTTTAGCCCACCATATTAAATTTTTGTTTCACCAAATTATAATGCTTACCTACAGTAGAACATTGATTTTTTTTTAATTCTTGGAGCGGTTTTCGAAAAAAATAAGCTTTAACAAAACGGTTATATGACAGACACCGTTAATTTTTGAGCTCCTCTGTTGAATGTCAAAATAACCTCAAGTTTTAAATTTGAAGGCGATTGGCCCAGCCAAATTTAGGCTACAGTCCAAAATACATCCGTACAGAAAGACAGACGGACAGAATTTTGCCAGTAACTCAAATATGTCAGGTTTGATTGTTATCTCTAAATTTTTTAATCTGCACGAATGCATAACTTGCAATATGGTACCTTTAATCGCAAGCAAGTAAAAGTAAAAGTAAAAGCTTATTTTTCTCGGAAACGGCTCCAAGAATTTTTATGAACAAAATCAATAAAGGTACTATTGTAGGTGTAGTGAAAAAAATTCAATATGGTGGGCTAAAAACGAACCGATTTTTTTTCTTCGACTTTCTCGAGAACTGCTTTACCGATTAAATTTGACATTCTTTATTTGAATTTTTTTTTTCGTATATTTAATAATTTTCTTAATTTTTTTTTTTAAATCAATATTTTGAAAACGGGTAGATGGATTTTTTTAATTTTGTTTTTAAATGTAAATAATTTTTGTGTTTCAGTTTGCATTCTTGAATATTTTTTTTAAATTTTTAAAAAAGCTGTTAAGTAAAAACGATTTAAAAAAAATCCCGCTTTTTCACATTTTCTAATGAAATAAAATGTCGTTTAAATTTTTCCGCTGAAAACTATTTTAAATACTTTTTTCAAACAATGAAGTCAGAAAAATCAAATAAAAACTTTGAATTTCCTTTAATATTTTTCAAATTGTATTCAAAGCTGTGGCCGCACATAAGAGCACGTACGTGCGATCCAGTCGTGCAATTTATTTTATTTGAAAAGAGCTACATTGAAAATAATTCTGCATAACAAAATTTTGAATATTTTTAAAACTTGTCAATACATTTCATTTTAAATTTTATGACCTTCTGTGTATTCATAAACTCTAAAAAAAATTGCATACCAAAATCTCAAAAAGATTTTTTTTTCAAAAAGCTAAAAATAAAAAACAGGATTTTACCAAAATCGCTTCTACAAGAAACCGTTAAGTATTGTGGTTTTGACACATTTTATAAGTTCAGGCACTTTTATTTTTCTACGTAAATGTTAGATACTGAGTGTCGATCCTAAGCTCGTTGAAGACGGATGTCGAGGTGCGCGCACAATTAGTTAACGAAGTCCAAACAAATAATTGTTGCGCGTTGTTATCGCGAGTGCTTTAAGGAAAAAAAATAATACACGCTCGTTGAGAAATTAGAAAAAAACCCCTCGCGTGTGCTGTAAAAAAAAATAATAGTGTTCACTCGCGTCGTAGGATGAATGAAAAAGATGCCCACTCGCGCTGAAGAAGAAAAAAAAAATAAATAAAACGCATTCGCATAACAAATTATCCTCTATTCTGTCCCAAGACCTTTGTGCTTAACTGCCTCTTTCTTATCTACTGTAGGCATCGTATGACCATACAATGCTTGCGGTAAATAGATAAGGGCATCTGAATTTGTCTTATTGTGCTGAATGTTTGGATTGATTTTTTGTAAACAGGCTGTCTTATGGGCATAACACCTAAGACAGTTTGATTATTACAGAAGTTAATTTTGATTTTCACTGCGCAGTTCGACTTAATCAGAGTTGTGTTTTGTATGTAAGTATTTTTAAATGGTAAGTGATTTTTGTGTCGTGTATTCAAATGTTCGTGGTTTAAGAAAGAATTTCTTTCACGTGTACGTCTACACTGTTCAACACAGGCCAGCTGTTTTGGCATTAAGTGAAACTCAGGTTGGAGCAAATACTGATTTATCAGAATTTGCTCTACATGGGTATAGCTTGGTGCCATTACTCTTTTCTCATCATGGTCTCGTGGTCTATGTTAGGAATGATATTGCTTGCCAGAGCCTTCCCCAATATGGGCAATGTTCCAACACGGACTTTAACTTCTTATGGCTCAAATTCACTGTCCGCAAGCATGTCATTCATTATTGTTTTATTTACAGGAGTCCAAAGTGCTTTTATTCCTAACAGAGTAAAAAGCATCAAACCTAAAGAAAAGTCTTGGTTTAATTCTGAGTGTAAAGAAGCTATCAGGCTCAAAGAAGTAAGTTTCCGATCTTACAAAGCCAACCCTACAGAGGAAAATCGGAAAAAGCACAAACAAGCAAGGAACTCATGCAACTCCGTTATAGAAAGAACCAAATTTTTGCATGACCAAAAATTACGGCAAAAAATTCTGCAGTGTCCCAAAGGCAGTAAAAATTTTTGGTCATTTGTAAAAAATATAAAAAACTCCTCGACATCTTCGGTTCCAACGCTCATCGACAATAACAAACCAATTGTTTACTCTTCAGAGAAGGCAAACTTGCTCGCCGCCCATTTCGCTGCCATCTCCACGCTTCCTCAAAGCAACGTTGCCCCTCCTGTACTTGAGAATGTAAATTTTTCCATGGGACACATTTTTTTCCGCACTCGTACAGTAGCAAGAGTTCTCAAAGATCTCGATATACACAAATCCGCTGGCCCGGATGGTATACCCCCGATTCTTCTGAAGAGGTGTTCTTCCACACTGGCAAAGCCACTGCGTAAGCTTTTCCATCGCTCCTACTCTTCTGGAATCTTTCCTAGAAGATGGAAAACAGCATTTGTCCAGCCTGTCCCTAAGAAAGGTGACCCATCCTCCCCCTCCTCCTACCGACCCATAGCACTGACATCCCTTCTTTCTAAGGTCATGGAAACACTGATTAACCGTCAGCTTAAGGAATATCTCGAAGATCGTAAGCTTCTCCATGACCGTCAGTATGGCTTCCGCAGCAACCGTTCCACTGGTGATCTGATGGCATATCTCACCGAACAGTGGAACAAATCTTTACATCGCTTTGGTGAAAGTAAGATTATTGCTCTTGATATCTCCAAGGCATTTGATAGAGTTTGGCATGAAGCTCTCTTATCGAAAATGCGTGCTTTTGGGATCGATAATACTCTTGTTCGTTGGATTAGAAGCTATCTTCTGGACCGTTCAATACAAGTTGTATTGGACGGATTCAAGTCTGATTCCCATAAAATAAATGCTGGTGTGCCCCAGGGCTCTGTTCTGTCTCCGACTCTTTTCCTCATTTTTATAAATGATCTTCTGTCTGTTACTTCTAATCCACTTAACTGTTTTGCTGACGACTCTACCCTCAGCTTTTCATATTCGTTCGATAATTCACGTCCTTCGCCTTCGGACGTACAATTGCAACGGTGCCGTATGTCAAGCTCATTAAACTCCGATTTATACAGCATTGTTAAATGGGGTAATAGAAATCGTGTGGAGTTTAATGCTTCGAAAACTCAATGCTGTCTTCTGTCGTTAAAGCTAAACATTCCCCCAATGCCATTGTCCATGAATGGCACTTACATCGAAGAAACCGAAAAGCTCTCAGTACTCGGTATGTGTGTCAACGACGACCTCCGTTGGAACGACCATATATTTGAGATCGCTAAGAATGCTGCAAAGTGCTTAGGTTTTCTGTATCGGTGTAAGAAGTACTTTTCCCCATCTGATCTGGCTACAATTTATAAAGCGTTTATACGCCCTAAACTCGAGTATAACTCCCACCTCTGGGCAGGTGCTTCGCAAACATCGCTTCACCTGCTTGATAGAATACAAAATCGAGCGTTAAAATTGATAGGTAATAGAACTGCCGCTGAAACAATTGCCCCACTCGAACACCGACGCAATGTTTCATGTCTTTCCTTATTTTATCGTTTCTTTTACAAAAAATGTTCACTCGAAGTAGCCAGTTGCATTCCTCCCCTTAAAAGTTTCTCCCGTAATACTCGTCTCGCAAGGAATGCTCATCAGTTCACCCTTGAGCCTAATTTCGGACGTACCGTGAAATATAGGGATTCTTTTTTTAGCCGAACGACACGAATCTGGAATAGTTTACCCGGCGGGATTTTCCCTTGCCATTTTGATCTGCAAACATTCAAAACCAATGTTAATCGGCACCTCCTATCTCTCCCCTCCCTATCTTCGTAATGCCCGCGCAGTGTGTTCTACATTAAAAGGGAAACACATAATCCCTTGTGCGCGCGTTAATTATAAAAAAAAAAAAAAAAAACTAATATCTTTCAAAGATGTACAATGTGATTAAGCACATACGAGTAAGTACGTGCAACACGTCATAGTCGTGCCCATTTTTACTTGCGATTATAGGTAATATAATGCAATGTATGCATTCGTGCAGATTAAAAAAATTAAGATAACAATCAAACATAACATTAACATGATAAAGAAAAAATATTTGAGTTACTGGCAATATTCTGTCTGCCTGTCTCTTTCTTCGTATGTATTTTGAACTAAAGCCTAAACGGTTGGCACAATCATCTTCAAATTTAACAGACGATTACAATCAAATTTGATATTCGGGAAGATGTATATAGGTATCCAAAGCAATTTTACATAAAAATATTTATATTTTTTTTTGAAAAATCATTATTTTAAAAACGGATACCTAAGTGATTTTTTTTTAAATTTTTAAATGTTGGTAATCTTTGTGCTTCAGTTTGCATTCTTGGATTATTTTTTTAATTTAAAAAAAAAAATAGTTTTATTTAAAACGCGTTCTTACGATTTTGAAAAAAATCGCAGTTTTTCGTAAAACAGAGGTTGCAAGGTTTTCCTCCTTAGCGTGGTGAAACTAAAAAAAACTCATTGAATTTGACTATATGTCTGAGGTTGGGCTCAAGTTTAAACTGATGGGGATTTAAAAGCAGTGCGAGTATTACAGTTGGATCGCTTCAGGAGAGAAATGCAGTTGGCTATTTCTTTAGAGCATTTTTTATAGAAATAGCGATTAAATAACAAAATGCAACACTTTACGACCGGCGGATTTTAAAAAATCGTCATCTTGGCAACGTCAAATGTGGTCATTTTACAGAATTCTTGTACATACCAAGAAGTAAGAAGTGTTCCTTTTTACTTGCGGTTATAGGTACTATAATGCAAGTTATGCATTCGTGCAGATTAAAAATTTTGAGATAACAATCAAACATGACATTACGATGAAAGAGAAACATTATTTGAGTTACTGGGAAAATTCTGTCCGTCTGTCTGCCTGTACGGATGTATTTTGGACTGTAGCCTAAACGGTTGGCCCAATCGCCTTCAAATTTAAAACTTTACGTTATTTTGACATTCAACAGAGTTTTTTGAATTTTTTTAGCTAAAAAATTAACGGTATCTGTCATATAACCCTTATGTAAAAGCTTATTTTTCTCGAAAACCGCTCCAAGAATTTTTATGAAAAAAAATCAGTGTACTACTGTAGATGTAGACTTTCTCGAAAACTGGTGATCCGATTACAATCAAAATTGATATTTAAGAAGATGTAGATAGCCTAAGTAATTTGGGATTAATTTTTTTTTTGTATTTTTAATAATTTATTTTTTTTTTTTAAATCAATATTTTGAAAACGGGTAGGTGATTTTTTTAATTTTTAATTCTTTTTAAATGTATGTTATTTTTGTACTTAAGTTTGTATTCTTTAATTATTTTTTTTTAATTTTTCAAAAAAAGTTTATTAAAACAAAACTTTTTATTTAAAAACTGTTCCTACGATTTTGAAAAAAAATCACACTTTTTAACATTTCTTAAAGAAATAAAATGGCGTTTGAGTTATTTCACTCAATACAATTTAACGTAAAACTCTTCTAAAGCATTCTGTATGATTCACTCATTTCAATGCAAATCTCTCATATCCTCAAATCAACACACAACCACAACAAATCTTGTTGAGTTCGTTACATTTTCACTCTCTGCCATGAAAAAAGGTTACGAAGTAAACGTGATCACTGCAGATTTCAGCAAGGCTTTCGACAAGATCTCTCACAGTTTAATTCTTTTTAAGCTTTCCTTTCTCGGTTTCAGTCCTAACCTTCTTAAATGGATATCCTCGTATCTTGAGAACCCCCAATACAGAGTCCGTTTTCGTTCCTTTTGTGGTCACCTCTGGGGTACCCCAAAGTAGTCATCTTAAACCTCTCTTGTTTATCCTTGCCATTAACGATGTTGAAAAGATAATTCAATCATCTTCTATCTCCCTTTATGCTGATGATGCTAAAATTTTCAAGGTGATCTCCTCTGGTCGTAATTCTCCTGCTTTAAAATGACCTCAGTTCATTTGCCAATTGATGCAGTAAGAATTTTCTCGAACTTAACATTGCCAAATGCGAGCTTATTACGTTTTCTCGAAAAACTAAAAGGCCTCCCGTCAGATCTTATTATCTTCAGAACCTTCCCATTAACCGCGTACATGATTTAGGCTTCCTATGTAACTGGAATATCGACAATGCTAACGGGTGATTTTTTTGAGGTTAGGATTTTCATGCATTAGTATTTGACAGATCGCGCGGGATTTCAGACATGGTGTCAAAGAGAAAGATGCTCAGTATGCTTTGACATTTCATCATGAATAGACTTACTAACGAGCAACACTTGCAAATCATTGAATTTTATTACCAAAATCAGTGTTCGGTTCGAAATGTGACAAATTGACGAAAATGACAAATTTTGTTCAGCGATGAGGCTCATTTCTGGTTGAATGGCTACGTAAATAAGCAAAATTGCCGCATTTGGAGTGAGGAGCAACCAGAAGCCATTCAAGAACTGCCCATGCATCCCGAAAAATGCACTGTTTGGTGTGGTTTGTACGCTGGTGGAATCATTGGACCTAATTTTTTCAAAGATGCTGTTGGACGCAACGTTACGGTGAATGGCGATCGCTATCGTTCGATGCTAACAAACTTTTTGTTGCCAAAAATGGAAGAACTGAACTTGGTTGACATGTGGTTTCAACAAGATGGCGCTACATGCCACACAGCTCGCGATTCTATGGCCATTTTGAGGGAAAACTTCGGAGAACAATTCATCTCAAGAAATGGACCGGTAAGTTGGCCACCAAGATCATGCGATTTGACGCCTTTAGATTATTTTTTGTAGGGCTACGTCAAGTCTAAAGTCTACAGAAATAAGCCAGCAACTATTCCAGCTTTGGAAGACAACATTTCCGAAGAAATTCGGGCTATTCCGGCCGAAATGCTCGAAAAAGTTAGTCAAAATTGGACTTTCCGAATAGACCACCTAAGACGAAGCCGCGGTCAACATTTAAATGAAATTATCTTCAAAAAGTAAATGTCATGGACCAATCTAACGTTTCAAATAAAGAACCGATGAAATTTTGCAAATTTTTTTTTAAAAAAAAGTTCTCAAGCTCTTAAAAAATTACCCGTTATATCAAGAGCTAAATCCGCCCTTGGTTTTATCAAAAGGTGGTCCAAAGAGTTTCGGAACCCATTTGTAACCAAATCCTTTTATATTTCCTATATGTTCGTCCTCTCCTTGAGTATGCATCGTAAGTATGGGCCCCTATCACGCGGTTCATATCTCTATAATTGAAAGCGTTCAACGTCGCTTTCTGCTCTTTGCTCTCCAAAGCCTTTATGACCCTAATAACTTCTCATCTCTGCCACCCTACCTTGAACGACTCAAAATTATAAATCTACACCCCCTTGAAGTCCGTAGGAATGTGTTTGACATCATTTTCATTCATCGGATTCTTACAGGTGCCACTGACTGTTCCTCACTTTTTGATCTCATCTTGTTTAACACGTGCGATCCAGTCGTGCAAGTGCTACTCATGGATAGTGGCATTGGAGGTACGTTTCGCCTTAACGACAAAAGGCAAAATTGAGTTTTTGAATTACGCGATTTCTTATTACCCATTGGACAATCAGAATTTAATGTAAGTACTTATCTATCATACGCTGCCGTTGCAATTCCACATCCGAAGCACATGATTGATAGTCTGGAAAGGAATATGAAAATCTGAGAGTGCAAAACAATTTATTGTATTACTTGTTTCAGATAATAGTCTGTTGATAAATATAAGAAAAGAAGATTGGTCCCATAGAATTGTTTACGCTGGCAGCGTTGATTTTGCGGCAAATTGAGTTGCAAGCAGATCTGCTTTTTCTTAAGAACTGACAGTAACTGGCTAAATGTTTATTGCACTTTCTATTGATCTGATATAACCTGAAATATATGGTATAAAGGATTTTTTGGTAACTGTGGGCACTCAAAAAAGTAGTACCCCGTGGCTTAGTGGTTAATGTGTCGGACTGCTAAGCGAATGAGCCTGGGTTCGAATCCAGCTCATAGCCACCTTCTTTTCCAGGGTACTGCCTGTTGCGAGGAACTGACAAAACCTCCAAGGGTAAAATTTGTTTCGAAAAAGTGCATCTCATGTAGCCGTTCGGACTTGGTTATAAACTGTAGGTCCCTTCCATTCTTGCATATTAACAACACACACACAGGAATGGTTGAGAGTATAAGTCACTAGGCCTTGGCTCCTTGAGGAGCTGTCGCGCCAATAAATTTATTTATTTATTTATTTTACATATATTGCGATTAAATTTCACTTCCGAAATTGTTTTGAAAAACTACACTATATTTTAGTAAATAAAATCCTTTTGTCTTGGAAACTAAGTGGCCATTATTAGAACCCTTCAAACAAGAATTTATATAGATTTTCAGCACCCACGGAATTTACTAGTTTTTAAATTTGTGTAACATGTATGTAAATCTTAGTTCTGAAACATAATCGCTCCTAGAAGCTATATTACATACATATGTACATTTTTCCAATCATAGATTCAAATTCTTAAAATTAAACAATTCATCTTTTCAGTTTTTTTTTTTATTAAATTAAATAGATTTTTACAAAACGATCACGATTGATTTCAAAAAATAATTTGATTATTTTAATTCATTTATAGATTTTCATATAGGTTCAACCAAATAAAAAAAAAACAAGGTACACGACCCTTTGTGACAAAAAATAGTAATATTTTAAGGAACAAATAGAATTTCTAAAAGTACATTCTTAAGCACTGGCGTTGCGAGATATTTGTGATGTAAATTATTATAATTAATCATTGTGGACATCTTTTTTAGCGCAAAATAATAATAGAGGCAAAGCATTTACAATTCTGATCCAACATACTCTTAAAACTAAGACTATTTTCAGTATACTCGTCTCACGTTGACACTTTTCATTTTTTTAAGTATGGCTTCTTTATATCTAGTATAATCAGGACTAGCCTCGATTTCGTTGCGACATTCCCCTTGTATACGTCGAATGCACCTCTCAATGTCGGATTTTTCTCCTGTTTGTATACTCGCCAGGAGTTCTTTTTCCATGCGATACGGAAGGCCTAATTCACCGAGCTCTTCAAGCTCGTCTTCGGTTAGCAGACGAAATTCGCACATATATTCTTCGCTCTTTTCATAAATGTCTAGCATTTGTTCGGCTATAGATTTGTCACCACTTCGATGAAGTTCCATATGTTTGCGTAACAGTCTGGAGGCTTGCGGGTTAATAAGAGTCTCTTGTGCACTCATGCGATATATTCGCTTAACGTCTTCTTCTGTAAGATCTCCACAGCCACAAAAACATTTCAAAAGACGTTTTGCTGGAATCTGAAAAGGAAATTTCGTGTATTAGGATACGAATAGTTTTCAATTCTTATACTGTAAACAAGGGTTAGTAAGAACAACGAGCGACTATATTTAAATGAGTTATTTGGAACGGATATATGTATGTAAGTCGTTTTATTTCAAAAAGATTCTAATGTCGCGAATAAATGCAGGCATTTTCGATATAAAAGGCTTGGTGCAAAAATTTAGCATAAATGCCTTAGAAATATAAGAAATACTTTCGCCAAAACGATTTAGTGATTAGTTGAATAAGGACCTGACAACTTTTTTCTTTAAATAAAACGCAAACCAGTTGAGATATTTCAAAAACTTTATTATCGGCTTGAAGTACAGGGTGGGCCAAAAGAAGTCATCCATCCGATGTTGTTTGGCTCTCTTTTTCTCTAAATATAAAACTTCGATTCTGTTTTTTGATTATGTTTATTTGAACCTTTAGAATTGTATTGGTCAAGTCGAGAAGATGATATCGACCAAATGGGCACCGTCACGTTAGATTGCCATACGGGCTCGTCGAATGTTATCCTTGAGGGCTTCCAGATTCTCGAGCTTGTTCACGTAAACACCGGACTTCAAAAAACCCACAAAAAAAGTCTGAAACGGTTAAATCGGGCGATCTTGGGTGCCAGTGCAAATCGCCAAAACGAGATTGAGTCGGTTCATGTATCGCTCCATGACTTGTTCACTTTTATTCTGCATCTGTCTAGTTCACAAATGTCAAAACAGATTTGACATTGGCGGCCATTTGCAAAAAATGAGAGCATTTTCCAATAGGGTGATTTCTTTACAAGGTGGGCATTGTACAATCAAAACACAAGCGACTATTTGTTTCCCTTACGTCCGAAATTGGGCTCAATGGTGAACTGATGAGCATTCCTTGGGAGACGAGTATTACGGGAGAAACTTTTAAGGGGAGGAATTTGCAGATGTTGCTCGATCGTGTACTTCACCATGATGAAAATATTGAGTTTACTGAATAAATTGACAATGACAGTTCGATGATTAGTGAAAAGGTGCGTTCACAAATTCAAGATTAGGTTATAAATGTTAGTTGGCACCGCTGGATATTTGGAAAACGTGACATTATTCATAGACACAAACATGACAGTAGGAAAGCGATGGATACCAGCTAGTAAGCTCGTTTTAAGACACCTTTTTAAGCTTATTTGAATAAATCTCATAGTAACAAAAGAATTAGTTTCATTAGAAACTGCACTCTAAATTGTGAGACCATGTTTTTACAGTCTATGTTGTTATAACGATGGAAATCTTAAAAAATGCAACTTTGTTTTTTGCTGCAGTTGATTGATAAGAATTCGCATGATTATTATTTGCTTGCCCTTGCCTCGATACTGTGTGCACAGTAATTACTTCATGTGTCTTCGCAGTTGATATGGCTCAGTATGAGAATTTTCTGAAGAAAACAATGGCAGTAAACATTTGCTATTTTATCAGTTTATACCAGGCATACGTTTACTTACAGATAACTAGACAGCAAAAGGCGTTGAAATAAAAACTTCATAATTTATGAAACATTCATATTTTATCTGATAGTAAAAGGTGCACGGAAAAAGCTATAAATGTTTATAATGCTTTTAGAATTTATTCGCATGTGTGTATGTATTTAAGTGTTCTAATCTAGTTTATTATTTTAAAGTGAAACTCCATTTTGGTTGTTATTAACTATGTATGTATATTAACCAACCGAAAACAATTCATACCTGCCGGCCTTCCGTTCGGGTAAATTCGATTGATCTGTCAGTAAATCTTACCCACAACAACCATTGCGTTTACCAAAAATTAGATACCAGAAATGCTATAAGAACTAAAATTGTCATCTGTCTTAAGAAACACCCAAGATGACTTCTTGATTATGTCATTTAACATTTCTGAACAAAGAGGAATATCTAGAATTGCCACATAGGTGGTTAACATTTACAAAAAAAAAAAAAAAACATGATTTCTAAAAAAAAAATTCCACCTATAAATATACAAAATTTACACTGCTGAAACACATGTCCCAAAAATATCATAAATCATCGTCGTCGTCATCAAAGCATACAACTTTGCTTCTACGAAAGGCTTACCGTCTTAATAAGTTTTGGGACCCCAATGGGCTTAGAGTCAATGTTTTTTTTTATAGCTCGTTAACGTTTTTATAACTTCAAGATAGTGATGTGTAACCAAAAAGTACAAATAAAACGAAAATTGTATCTTAATTTGTATACCTACAGCTGGTTTATTTGAAGTCTTGTCGTGAGACAACCTTTTTTTCTTTAAAGTTGAAATAGTAATCTCAACAGTATAATCTTGAAATTTTGCCCAAAATGAGTCATTTAAAAAAGGGACCAAAATTTAACCAAAGAAGGAGGAATAAATCTGTCAGTCAAAACAGATGTGGGGGGTTTAATCTTTAAATTTAATTATAGAAAATATTGAACTGCGATAAAATCACCACCCATACTATGATAGTTTGTGCAATCTTCCTAGAAAACTATTGTTTTTTCTTCAACTTCAATTTTGATTATTTTGGGAGCATAAAATGTTCAGGGTCGAAATAAGGGTTGCAGAACTTTCAGTGCACTGCACATTAAGCATGCTTAAGCAAAGTTTTAAAGTGAAATGGATGGTTCCTTAGCGCTACATACATATGTATGTATGTATTTATATATGCATGTTAGTATCTAGGTCATTAAGGCTGACTTGAAAGCTTTGTAGGGTTTTTTTCTTTTTAAAGTATATAAATAAAGCGAAATTCCAAAACAAAGTTGATATCAAATAACCTCTAATCTGACTGTTAACTTCATAAATAATCCGGCAATGGTTATTTTGTTACAAAGACGAAAACATTTTTTATCATGAAATGTGATGTAAGTAGGTAAACAAAAATTATTCCGCTTGAGCTACCAGCACTTAAAGAAAACCATATTTCACGTATTTCTTTTGGAAGGTAACTTGGATCTTTACCAAACATTTAGTTGAGTTCTTAATAGCCCGTGACAAGATCCAAGGAAATACAATGTTCATCCACGAATAAAAATCAAGCAAAGAAGAATATTTGTAAGATGTCTAAGACCCTGTAGACCGTAAAGTTTATTTAAAATATATTTCAAAATAAATTGCACGGTTGGGTCGCACGTTCTTGCTCTTAAGTGCGGACACAGCGTCGAATAAAATTTGAAAAATATTAAGGGAACTTCAAAGTTCTTATTCGATTTTTGTGACTTCTGATTGTTAGAAAAAAGTACATAAAATAGTTTTTAGCGGAATAATTTAAACGCCATTTTAATTCTTTAAAAAATGTGAAAAAGTTTGAATTTTTTTTCAAAATCGTAGGAAAGTTACCAATAATTATAGTATGCAAATAAGAGCACACAAATAACTTACATTCAAAAACTAAATTTGAAAAAAAATCCCCCCACCCGTTTTCAAAACATGTATTGACTTAAAAAAAAAATGTTTTAAAAAATTATTAAAAATTCAGAAAAAAGTTATTTGAAAATATTTGTATGTTATATTACTTTTGGCTACCTACATCTTTCTGAATATCAATTTTGATAATAATTGGTTAACCAGTTATCGGGAAAGTCGAAGAAAAAAACCGATGCTATGGGAGGTACCGTTTTTAGCCTTCCAACTTAAATTTGTTTTTCCCCAAAACATAATCCAGACCTACAATAGTAATTTTGTGTAAGTGATTTTGGTTCATAAAAAAATCTTAGGGCCATTTTCGAGTAAAAAAATATTTTGCTGTAGTTGTTGCACATAAACAAAATCGAAGATCTGCTTGTAATATTAAAATAAAAACTTTTAACAAAATGCATATGAAATTATTCTTATAACAAAAAAAAAAACATTTTTTTAAAATTTTGTTCGTCTGTTCCAGCTTATCTCACAAATGACTGCACTGATTTTGACTAGACTTTCATTGGCAGATATCTGATGTTTGAGGAAGTAGCTTAGGCTATTTTAATTACCTACTAGGTGGCATAAATATTTTTTTTATTTATGGACCGGTTTTCACTTAGTAAAACAAAAGCTTTTGGCACAATTTTGACTAAATATGTGGAACTGGGGAGGTGTTTCGTGACATTTTGCCAAGCGACATTATGTCAAAATTTGAAAATTTGGCACAATGGCGCTTTTCAAAGCGACATTGGACCGAATATCAACAAAATTTGGTATGTCGCTTAGGTAAAGCCAAATTAGTTTGCGACATTATGTCAAATTTGGTTGATTGGATGAGGTTCAATAAAATCCAATAGTGGGCCCCCAGATTGCCGAAAACAAGCGTCAATAATATGCTGGTTAAAAGCCCAAAGTGACAAAGTGTTAAATTGGCTGTATGTAAAAAAAATTACGTAAACTAGTTTTCAGCGAAAAAAATTTGAAAAAGTGTGAGTTTTTAATAACGTCTTATAAACCGATGACACGCTACACAAACGAAATAATATGAATCATACTGACAAGAAAAGTAACGCGTTACGCTAACCTCGATACTGTGGTTTTTTCAACCTAAATCGATCGCAATCGTTATCTGAGCACCAGGCGAACATGAAAAACAACAGGCAAATGCAAATCCCTAAAATAATTGCATACAAATTCAAAAAGTAGTAAGAGAAGAAGAAATTCAAAATGGGCGGGGTTTTGTTAAAGTAGATGTAGATAAGGGGTATGTGTTTGGATTTAACGAGAAGGTGAACACTTGCGTCACTTTGAAGCAGCGGTGACGCTTTTAAGTCTTATATTACTCACAAATGACGCGGCGGCATCTGACGAGAAATGCACAACTCTATTTATTTGTGAGTACTGTAAGACGAAAAAGCGTCACCGCAGCGGCGCCGCCGCGTCAAAATGATGCAAGTGTGCACCGGGCTTGAATTGTAACAAAAATCGATTGCAAACGTATTTTGACGTACGTATGTATGTGTGTATGTATGGCTAAATCGCGCAACGGATTTTAATGAAATTTACAGGATAATTATAGTTTTGTCCAGGGATCGTTCCTGTGAAGTTTGTTCCCGCTAGCAATATTTTCGCATTTCACATTAAAACATGTTTTTTTCTAGGGCGTATTAACGCGCGCCGGGTACATATAGTTAAATATAAAACTGGTGCCGATTGGTACTAGGTTCTAGGTACAATAGTATTTTCGGTACCAGTTTTTTTATAATTAGTACTAGAATTTAGTACTATTGCATTGTTGGTGCTAGATTTAGTATTTAGTAGTAGATTCAGTACTATTTTTTAAGTGATAAGTGCAATAATTGTATATGGTGTGAATTAACGGGCTGTATGTTGGGGTTGGTGTCATCAATGTTTTCTTATGAAGTTATCACGTAAAATTATCGTCCGTAAACCGACTTTACAGAAATCAAACTTTTTTTCAAGATCGTAGGAATGGTTTTTATTGAAAAAATTGTAAAATAAAAATAAAGTAATTATAGGATGCAAAATAAAGCACAAAATAACTTCCATTTTAAAACTAAATTAAAAAAAAACTCCTCTCACCCGTTTTCAAAATATTGATTTTTCAAAAAAATTGTTTTAAAAAATTATTAAAACTTCAGAAAAAAAAAGTTATTCGAAAATATTTCTATGTTAAATTACTTTGGCTTCCTACATCTTCCTGAATATCAATTTTGATAGTAATTGAATTGGTTAACCAGTTCTCGAGAAAGTCGAAGAAAAAAACCGGTCCCTATGGAGGTACCGTTTTTAGCCTACCAAACCAACTTTAATTTGTTTTTCACCAAAACATAACCCACATCTACAATTGTTATTTTGTGTGATTTTGTATTCATAAAAATTCTTGGGTGCGACAGATAGCGCTGTTGTTGGGATCCAGAAAATATATGTTAGAATATAATCGTAATATAAAAATTATATAATATAATATATAATCGTAATGTCACGTTTAATTGCTACCTCTTTTCTTTAATCTTCACTAATGCATAATTTGCATTGTAATACCTATAATTGAAATACGAAAGTAAAAAATTCCTCGCAGTTTTTTGTCAAATTATTATTATTATATTGTTCCCGGATTTTTCATCGGTCTGCGAGAGCCTTAATCACTTTTAAAAAGTCTTTAATTTTGTTTTTCAACGCGTTCCAGAAGATTTGTGTAGTTTAATTTTCTGTAAGGAAGTCTGCAGGAGTTGGCCATTTTAGCGTAGGTTTATGTAGAACAAACACCTTATGGCGATCGGTGTTGTAAAATATTTGTTTTCCCAATTTTCTTATCTTAGATTGGAATTTTGTTCAGCATTTGTAACCTACTTGAGTATTTATTAAAAAATTTCTTCTACAAGATTAAATAAAATTTGAACCTCTAATATCCTTAAACAAAGAATAATCTTGCTGTTAGAAAGCCCGAAGAGCTTTAGGTGATCTTTCAGAAATTCGATGCCAAAGAATTGCTTGAGCTCAGATTCAAATAAATGAAAGCACTGCTTAGTTATAAATTGAGTTGATTTTCAAAAAATATTACTTTTTAATAAAACAAGAGTTAAGCAGATCAAATCAAAAATCAATTTAATTCATCAGCTTACCACCATATCTTTTAAAAAATAACTCAGTTTTAATGACAATTTCAGATTTTCTTTGCCCATAGTTTATACATACTAATCGAAAGCAATCAATTTAGAATCAATCAATGCGTTTTTGAGTGTAAACCGAAGATATATTTTGAAGTAGTACCGAACCGACACTTGACCACGACGAAGATGCAACAACAACTGATGGTTTTTATTTTTATCATTTAAGAATCACATAATAAAATATCATGTATCAATAAATTTAACCAACTTGATTCTTCTCTTTGGTGGCCAAATTAAATTCCTATTGACCAGTCTCGTTTCGATGAACTCTTGAAATTAAAGAAATAGCCGATTGAAGAAAAACGCACGTCATGCCTTCATTAACATTAAATATTTATGTATTATTAGGCCAACACTTGAGCTTGCGTGTTTGTCATATAAATGTCTGTAGACTCGTATAGGTTTTGATGAATTCATATAAATTTTGTTTGTGAGGAATTCAATAGATGTTACAAAGACACACAATGAAAGTTGATCTTTGTGTGTTTTTAACTGGTTTCAAAGTCTATCAAGCGAATCGGACAGGCTAGCTTATAAAAAGTCTTCTCTTATTGAATCCGGAAGATATTCAATATATATGACGAAATTAAAATTGGGAAAGGTGGACTAAGGGTAACCTAGACAAATTCTAATTGTTTTCTTTGGGAATGTTAAATTGATTTTTGTTGCATATTTATTTATAATTTGTACACTTACTTTACAGACTGAAAGTTTTGTAAGATAACCAACATTAAATAAAAAGCCCACGGTCCTCAAAATATTGAATATTTTACTGTCAATCTGGAAATTTGTAAGCAAACAATAACGATTTATATCTTTCTGTACAGAGAACGATCCTAAAAAATGTATCTTTTTAAAAAAGATGTCAAATCAGTTTTGGCGTTCTGGTCCAGAATACCGAGACGAATGTCGGAAATTAATTATGTAAAAATGATTTATTAAATTCAGCAAAGAAACAAAGCAAATCCTTTAAGATACATATTTGAAAATAGAAAGATAGACAAAGTTAAGCTCACAACACTGAATTTTTTATTGATTTCGTGCGTCATTGGTCATTTGGAATTTGTATCTTTTTCATTCGGGTTGGGTTAAGTGGAAACCATATATTTTACCTTGCCTTACTTAACTGTACTGTACATTTTGATTAATGTTGTTATTATGGTATTTTAATGTTTCAATGTAGTTTTTTGCAAAAAAAAAATGGGCACGACTGGGTCGCACGTACTTGCTCTTATGTGTCTAATTACATTGGAAAGCAAGATCTCTGGCAGAAACATTTACGTTAAAAACAATACAGTTTGAAATTATAAAAATTATCAAAAACAAAAATACTTAACGGTTTTTAGTAAAAATGAAGTACGCCATCACACGTCCTAAATAACAAATAATATAATAATATAATAACTCTTCAACAATGCACTGAATAATGCATATTACCCTGAGCGTTAGAAAACAGCTTTTTACATCCTCTCCCGAAAAAAGGGAAAGGACAACTCCAATCCGTCGAATCTTCGGTCGATAAGTCTGCTTCCAAGCATTAGCAAGATATTCGAAAAAATAATCAATAGGGCTCTGGCTAAGTAGGCTGCGCAAAAGAAAATCATTCCGGATAATCAGTTTGGGTTCAAGGCGGGACATGACACAATTCATGCCGCGTCTAAGTTCGTTTCTGATATTCAATGGAACAAATCAAAAAAACAATGCACGGGTGCCGTTCTGGTTGACTTGGGAAAGGCTTTCGATACCGTAAGGTTAGGTTAGAGGGTTTTTATGTTAGGCTGTCCAGACTTGGTATAAGCAAACAATTATTGTATGTGATTCATGATATGCTCAGCGGTAGAAAGTTTGTTGTCAAAAGTGGCAATGCAACTTCTACCTCAACATTTGAAATAAAGAATGGTCTACAACAGGGAGCAGTGAACTCTCCGATTCTTTTCAGTATTTACACCAGCGATTTGATAGGTAGTCTTACTCAGGCAATTGCGTATGCCGACGATCTTATTGTGTACGGAACGGCCCAAAAGGTTGAAATCATCAGAAGTCTTTTGCAGCGTGACTTCGACAAGATTCAGCGATACTGCGATGACTGGAAGTTAAAAATCAACTTCCTGAAATCGGAGACAATTCTGTTGGCTGGGGCCTCAAGGGACACTCGCATGAATTGGCAAGATGGTCATTGTTGGACCGGGCGGACAGCAACTAGCGAGCAAGACTGTAGTAAAGTACCTAGGTATCTGGTTGGATCAGTATTTGTATTTCGACAGACATATAAGTGCTGCGCTGACCAGAGCCAGAGGAGCCTTCGCACAGACAAAACAACTGTTTTATAGTAGTCATCTTGACAAAAGAGTAAAAGTAATTTGCTATATGGTCCTCATACGGCCGATGATCGTTTATGGTTGTCCTGTGTGGTTCAACATTGCTCCATCTCAAATGGAAAAGATTCGGGTTTTCGAGAGGCAGTGTCTTCGGCGCTGTCTCGGTTTGCATCGAACGCCCGAATCCGAATATACTTACTACTATTCCAACGAGGTCCTGTATAACGGGGCCCTGATTAACAGAGTTGATAGCTTCATTATAAGACTTGCTCGTGGTCACATTATAAGAGCAATGAATTCGACCAATAGTTTGATTTTTGGAGCGTTTTATCCGAATGCTGAATGTTTTGAAAGTGTGCGCTTGAACGGTTTCATTCCGCCGGAGGCATTCCTTCATTTTGATATGTGCGGGCTTGGTCAAGATAGACTGGCGGTTCCGCTTATCTACCACGTCAGTAGAAGAACCGTAGACCGGCGGCTCCTTTATGATCGGTACATCCTCACACAAGGCGGAGGAGAGCGCCTTCGGTTTAGTAGGGCTGTGTCCGAACGGGACAGAAAAGATCGAATGAAGCAGGAGAGCCAGTTTTGGTGGCTTCATCCTGCACGATAATAGCTTTTCGGGTTGGGTGTTTAATTGAGCCTGGCCGGCCTAAATACCTGTTTGGTATTATTAGTCTTAGGTAAAATAGGTACAGTGACAAAAAAAAAAAACGTATATGTCATAAATACATATATACACATAAGTTAATTTTTGTATATATTTATGTAATGGTTTTAGTTCCACAAAATAAAACATAAAACAATAAAAAAAAGTAAAAAAAAGTATAGATAAGTCTAATTATAAAATTATATTTGATTGCTGCTGAGGCTATTGTAGTTTGTAAGTAATTCATAGGTAGCGTAGGTAGTTTTAAGTTTTATTTTAAGACCTATTTAAATATAATAGTTTTTTATGAATTTTTGTCTAGCTTTAAGTTTAGTTATAAGAGTGAATTCAATAAAAATTATAAATAAAAAAAATAAAAAAAAATAACAGAATTTATGAAAAAATGTATTTCGAAAATTGTAGGACCGGTTTTGATAAAATCCTGTTTTTTGTTTTTAATTTTGGTATGAAGTTTTTTTTAGAGTTTATTAATATACATGTGATTATAAAAATTAAAATATTTTTTTTGATTAGTTTAAAAAATATTGATTTTTGAAAAAAAAATTCAAAAATTTATTTTTATTATAAAAAAAAGTTTAAAACTATCTAGATCTTCTCAAATATAAAATTTGACAGAAATCCAAAGAGCCGTTACCGAGAAAGTCTAAAATAAAAAAAGTGTAAAATGAAAGGTACCGTTAATAAACTTTTCCCGTAAATTTGGTTCTATTCAAATGATAGCAAATACCAACAAAAAAATTCTCAAAAATGTTCATCAAAATCGTTGGAGTCGTTTTCGAAAAAAATAAGCTTTTCCTAAACCATCATATTGAAGGTACCGTTATTTTTAGGCCTAAAAATAAAGTTTCAATTTCCCTTCTGGGGAATCCCAAAATAATCACACACACCAAGTTTGAAGATAATCGCTTAAAGCCGTTTAACAGACAGACAGACATTATGTCTCGATCACTTTTTTAGACTTCTCTGTGATCGTAATGTCATGTTTCATTGTTATCTCAATTTTTTTTTTATATTCACGAATCCCAAATTTGTCTTATAGTCCCTATAATCGCTAGTAAAAATAGAACACACTTTTCCAATTTAAATAATAATAATAAATTTAAAAGATATTATTGGAAAATTATATATTACTTCAAGAAAACCACGCAAAATTTTTTTACCGAATAGGTTGAAAAGCTGTAGAGGTTTTCAGGTTAAATTTTAAAAGATATAAGTTTCCGCTGTTAAAAGGAGCTTTAAAGTGTGTTCTATTTTTACTTGCGATTATAGGGCCAACTCCACTGCGGATTATCCCTAAAAGAGGCGAATTTATTCTCATTAGGTCCCTTATTTCCAAGCTCATGGAAACGCTGATCCATTTTCAGCTTAAAAAAATATCTCAAGGAACGAAAACTTTCTAATGACCGGCAGTAGGTCTTTCGTTAGATGAGTATAACTTATTTTTCGAACCGCTCAATACAAGTTGTGTTGGACGGTTCCAATTCTGATAATCACCAAATAAATGCTGGTGTGCCCCAGCCCCAGGGCTCTGTCTTGTCTTCGAATCTTTTCTTATATTTATCAAAGATCTATTATCTGAAACAACAAATCCATCAACTGTTTTGCTGGCGACAACACTCTCAGATTTTCATATTCGTTTCCAGAAATCGCGTTTAATTTAATGCTTCAAGAACTCAATGTTGTCTTTTGTCGTAAAAGCGAAATAAACCCCCAATGCCATATTATTCATCAGTAGCACTTGGACTGAGAAAACGGATAAATTCGTAGTTTTGGGTATGTGCATCACATTCCCATCCCACCTTCTGTAGAATGACCACATATTCGACGTCGCCAAAAATTCCAAAAAAGAGCTTTAAAATTGAGAGGTGACTGTAAAATTATGGATTCAAGACATCTCTCGAGCACTGCCGAAATGTATCGCGCCTTTCAGTTCTTTGTCGTTATTTTTAAGTTCTGTAGTGCAATAGCCTCCCTGAAAGAATTACACCGTTATACACGCGTTGCTAGGAATGCCAATCAGTTTACCCGTAGCCCATCTTCGGACATACTTTTAAGTACAGATGTTCTATCTTAAGTCACACAACACGAATGTGGAATGCTTTTTCTTGCTCTGTTTTTCCCTCCGATTTTTATGTGCAGAACGTCAAAACTTATGTGCATAGGTATCTCGTTCCTTATTTCCTTACAATGTTTGTACGGTGTACAAACATTTTAAGGGTTTAAAAACTCGTTTCGAACGTTCAAATTATAAATAAAAAGTTTGAACAAAATGGCAAGGAAATGTGCGCACAATGGCCTCATCTCTTTAAGAAGTTGATTATTAAATCTTGGAAAATTCCAACGGTCTTTTCTAATTAATTCTTTAATGTTTTAGATTCCTTTGGGAAAATATGTATCGTACTTACTCACAAATGGCAAGTGTGGCTTGTTTATAGGTTTAAGCTTTTCTCTGTTCTTCTTTTGGTTTAACCATTAACTGAACAAAAATTAACCATAAATGAAAATTAGAAAAAAATAAATGTTTTTCGGTCTTCGTGTGTAGCATTGCACATATTTTTCAAATACATACATCTGGAATGTTATTATTGTCATTATATTTTTTTTTTTGTTACCATACATTATAACAATTTTGTACAACGCACATCATAAATTTTAAAACCAGTTGTTGGAAAAAAAATCTTTTATTCTTACTGGTTTCTGCCAAGTCTTTGGACAATACATTATCTAATGGATTTCCCCAAAAAAATGTTGTTTTTATTAGTTATTGTTGGCCAAGATACATACGTACTTTTGACTGGACTGGACATTTAACTGGCTTTCCTGTTTGCCGCTAATATAGCGCTACCTTGCTTAGTAATTTTTTGTTGGTATCTTATGAACGACCTAATTAATTAACATATATTTGTATCTACCTTACTTCTAAGAAATATGAATTAAATTTATATAAAAACTAATTTTAACGTTTGAATAATTTGAAATAATAGAATAACCGAATAACATGCTCTATAATTCAGTTTCATATTTTTATAACAGCGTTTTTTATTAAATTTTATTCCAAGTTAACACCTTCACATTAAAGCTATCCACTTCACTTATAATATAAATCAACCGGTATCTGCGTATCTTTTTTTAATGGACAAACACCACGAGCTATCACAGCTGATTCATTTGTCACCTGTTTAATTAATTCCGACTCATGACATGCGTCGTGTAAATAAAGGTGTCCGCAAATGGTCACGGCGACTGGTCACACTATTAATGTTGACATCTTCAGAATGTATAGCTACTCTTGTAAAGTGATCTTATCGGTTGTTGATTCAGTGACTATTGACACTGATTTTAATGTGGCTCAATAATTTTTTTTTTTCTAAAATAAATTTATTTACAATTGAATTAGATTTGGCAACATTGTTAAGAAGTGCGATACAAAAAAGAAAAGATTAATTTATTAAAATGCAAATTTAATACTGGAGTCGGAATGATATGTATAATAATAATAGAGAAGTAAGACACATGGAAACGATTTGTTCCAATTCTGTAAAAGCAAAGTTTTAGAATGGTTTTAGCATCATTCAGCTTGGTTTTCTTAAACATTGACATTTTAGGGTGCGTTCTCTCACATTTCTTTTTAACATATGACAAGTAAAATGCAGTACCATCATTTTATCAAATGCTGATAACGACTAAAACTGGGATACGAAAACCTGAAACTGATTTACAAATCCTTAGTATCTAATCAAGAATCAATCTTATCATAATGAACTCCATGTTCAATAAACAAACACAAGACTTAAAATAGTACGGGATATGCAACTCTTCTTGGGTAAACTTATAAAGGTTCTCAAACGGAAAAAGATGGGTCATAGATACCACATACCTAGATTTTCACAAGCAACTTCAGACAATCTAGAAATATTAGCCTCTGTCTGTTTGTATGAATGAACATGACGTTAGGTATAATAAAGATTTGGGATTGTGACCGCTTTGAAGTAGATAGTACATAATGGGATGCAGAGCTAGAAATGGTCCTGGTGAAGACTATGTTCATCTTCACCAGGTGAAGACAACAGTGGTGGAAAAGAAGCTCAGATTGACTAACATGATGTTAGTTACACCAGATAGCCTATTTGATGAAGCTGCAGAATAAAGATTGTTATGTGATTTTGTGAGAAGCGAAACAACACGTCTTCTTCTGACAGATTGTGATGAAGACGAGAAAGGCAAGCAAATAAATAGAAGCTTTTTGGGGAATCAAATCGTACAATATGAAAAAAGGAAAAATGGCGAAGCCTTTTATAATTATCATCGACGGACATAAAAATGAGCGATGCGGAGTACAAATTTGGTGGGACTCTACAAACTTATATAAAGACAGCAAAATCACTACTAGGAACTGTCAAAGGACACTACCAATACGAAAATATGGCAGTAAAATGATAAATCCAAGGCAATGAAAATTAGGCTTCAAATGCCTGTTCAATATACCTCTCTCATAATAAATATGAAAAAGAATGCCTCGAGGTGTTTGATTGACGTTTCAAGAAAGAAGCAAAGTAGAAATATATCTAACTTCAATCAAAGTGCACGGAGTGCATTTATTGAGCTATGGAAGAAATATCTGTCGCGACTCTTATCAAAATTGCTACTTAAACAAGAAAAAGCTTAGGAGATTCGTAAGCCAAAATTCATTAACAATAATGCTCCATGTCAACTTCTTGTGGACCACGATTAAATCCTTCACAGGTAGCAGATTTTCTAGGCTATATATTCCAATAGTTGATGCGCTTCATAAAGATATAAACAGAGTATAAACACTTTTTTATACTTTCGGTTCACAATGTTGGATATTGCATGTGTTGAATATGACATATGAAAACCCAGTTTAAACGAAGGGAAGAAAGGACACGATGCAAAAACTGATGAGCGTGTTATCTCAACAAATGGGGCAGTCGATTGGCCGCCCCGTTCGTGCGATTTTACGCCTCTAGACTATTTTCTTTAGGGGTGCATTAAGTGATTGATTTATGCCAACAAGCCGACGACGTTGGAAGAGCTCAGAGCCAACGTTGAACGCGGAATAGCAGCCATTTCGGCTGAAATGTGTGGCCGAGTCATCGAAAATTGGGTCCAACGAATCGACCGCTGCAAACGTGCCCGGGGTGGTCATATGAACGAAGTCGAATTTTATTCATAAATGTATTGATTGTACTTTAAGCCGATAATAAAGTTTTTGTTTTATTTAAAAACAAAGTGTTCAAGTTCTTATTGGAAAACCCTATACTTTTCTTATTTACACCTGGAACGATTCTAGCTGCCATGTCGCCGCGGCTAGTGAGCTTCTTTTGCAAACAAGTGCGTGCATTAGGCGGTAGATAGCTTGCCACACATACTTGGTCTTAACCAAGATGTGACGCAATAAATTTGTGTGTAATTCTATATAAGTATCCGTCAATTATGTCACCACTGCGGCCAATGTTTGTATCAAAAAATGTTATTTAAACGTGTCTATTATAATATAATATAATAGAATAATAATCATATCGCCACCCGTTGATTGCCGCGAAAAAAATGGCCCACTGATCGTTTTCAGTCTGCTTGAGCCAAAATATCCCAGCTGATTTTTTGAATTTCAAACTGACGTAACATGAAACTCATTTTTCTGTCCAAATAATTTTCTTGAACTGGAATTGTCAGGAGAGAGAAATATTTTGCACTCTCTTTTGTCAAAAACTAAAATTTTTTTGTCTTATGGAACAGTATTTGACTGTTTTTCGTGAAAATTGGCTAAAATTCGTAGTTTTGGAGAGTATGTGGAAGAAAGCTAATAATTTTAATACCAGAATGCCCGATTTTCGTCAAAAACTATGGGTGGACCATACTCAAATACAAAAGATGTGAGAGTAAATTTACGGCAGATGAACTAGGTTAGGTTATATTTGCGGGTTGTAGAAAAAGAGCCATTAGCTCAACTCCAACGCACTTAGGTCAATGTAGACCCATTGTGATGCCCACTTGAGAGTTTACAAATTCCACATCTTACCATACTCGTAGTCCGTTTTACTTCCATAATTTCATAGTTTCATCCTGGGGCGTCCAAACATCCGCTTTCTCTTGCGAATCTGCAAAGATTTGTTATTGGACACTCTGATAGTTCTTCGATATTTTCAAAGAAGAACTCCCCAGAGTTTTATTTCTTAGGTGACAGAGATTACGGCAGTGGCAGAGGAAGTGGGTTATGTCCTCATGTTCTTCCTCGTCACAACATCCTCTGCACACGTCATTTTCAGTTAGACGTAGATTTTTAGCATGATATCTTAGCATGTTATGGCCAGTTAAACAGCTACTAACGTCGATACTGACTTTCTATCTTTTTGCGTGATTGCATTTGGTCTGTTTTTATCGCGTCCATAGTTTTCTAGCCACCTCACAGGTGTTTAGATAAGCCCATCTTAAGTTAGCTCTTGACAGGATTTCGCATATATAACCTTAAGTCTGAGGTCGCATAACGGAGGTTTTACGATATTTTCTGAGAACTCAAGGCTAAGTGCTGAGCCTTTTCTTCCCAGTTCGCAGCTTTTTCATTTCCCATGATTCCCGCGTGACCAGGGACCCAGCAAAGTTTTATATTGTGCTGTGTAGCAAGAACTTTAAGGTCTTCGTGACAGTTTTTCACAAGCTTGGACTTTATTTTAATAGCAGAAATTGCCTTTATTGCTGGTAATATCGTCTCGTGGTAGTGCCATCATTGATGCCACTTTGGCAGCTTTCGTTACAGCTAGAACCTCTGCTTGGAATATACTGCTATTGGTGGGTAGTAAGAAGCCAGCTCCAGTACCTATATCCATTTTTGACCCATCTGTAAAGATGGATTTGGTGGTAGGTTCTAAAACTTCATTCTTATCCCATTCATCTCTACTTGGGAACAAGCTTCGAATGGTTTTTCGAAATCTGTATAGGGAACCATGTAGTCACTAGTCAGATTCTTCATTTGTTCTTTTATATATATTTAGAATTTCGGAGGGCCCAGTTAAACTGGATCCCCATAATTTCGATTGGCTGATCCTGAGAGTGCTTTTTGCTGCAGATTCTCTCATATATAGGTCAAGTGGTGAGATGACCCCTCCTTGGGGTGTACCTCTTGAGGCAGTAATTTTTAATTTGGTGTTGGCAAGGGAGGCTATTACATTTCTTTTGTTTAATAAGCTTATTATTATTTTAGTGAGGCTTCAATGTTCATGCTTACTTAGTTTCTTTCTATAGCACTTGTCTTAACATTGTTGAATGCGCCTTCAATGTCGCGAAAGGCTGTTAAGGTGTATTCTTTTTGTTCAAGAATTTTTTTCTATAGTACTAACGACTGCATGTAGGAGAGTTTCCTTTCATGTAAGGATGTTGGTTCTGGGATAAGGTGACCGGATCTAGCCTGCTACGCATAAATACATCAAGTAGTTTCTCGAATGTTTTAAGCACAAACGATGTAAGGCTTATTGGTCTGAAATCTTTTGGCGCAGAGTGGGTTGGTTTACCGGATTTGGGTATGAAGACAACACTGACTTCTCGACAAGCGTCTGGTATATGTGTGTACATGAACTAACCTAACCTAGTCATTGAAGATTCGAAAAATGTTTTATAATTAATTTGTGTACCAAACCAAAATACTTTAAACCTGTTGTTTTGTTTTTTTTTTGTGGTCAACGACTTGAAAACTAAAAATCTATTGATTCAAAGAAAAACCAATTGAATATTTATTTCGAGACCTTGATCACTTCCAAGCTTAATCGTTTATATTATTGTCGGCATTCCTATCGAATTGGGCATTAAGCTTACCTTATCGCAAAGTAAATTTGCTTGAAAACCAATTCAGATAGTCCATTGTCATAAAATGGCCTTTCATTTTCGGCTTAAGCAACGACACAACTACGAAGACGACGGCGACGTCTCAAATAAAACCCAAAAGTCTATTGGATTTCTCACAACAAATCATTTGGAACTGTCTAATTTATTTCCCCATTAGTAGGAGAAACACGCAATCCCATGTTCTGCTTGCCATAATATTGAAGATAGAAAGCCAGTCTTTATTCATGCCGTTCAATTGTTCATATGGAAGCACAGTATATGACATACACCCGATGTATGTAATTTTTCAAGGGGGATCTCGAACCTAACAAGAAGTGAAAAGGGAACAAATTAATGAACATTTCAAACGAGATCGCTTCTATATTATGAATTTTTGTTGTTTATTCTGTCGTTGTAACCATACTTATACACATTGAATAAAATTGATTGCTTTCGAATAGTTTGGGTAGAATTCCTAAAAAAAAAAATTTACAGAAGGCCAGAATAAGACGCTGTAGGTTAATAGCCTAAAGTTGATTATGTAAAATACTTTGGGCTAGGTTTCTAATCAAATAAAGTATTTATTTTGGAAGCTCAAATTCTGACATTGTTATGGAAACCTCTTAATTAATTGAATCAAATCGTGAAACTCGTCCCCTTTTTGTATCCACAAAAGATCAAATTAAGTTGTAAACAATCTTAAAATCTTCGTTTTATTGCACACTCTTAATTGTTTATTAATCAATTTTATCCATTCACGCGTTCGATGTATTTTATGGGGAAATAACACTCAGAACAAATGCTATTACAGTTCAAACAAATGCGTGGCTCATGAGTTTACATTAATTAGCCTTAATGAGAAAAACTGTGCAAACCAGTGAATGTTTATTACTTTTTCTGCATATTGGCGAAAATGCACATCACGTGGCTGCAGCTGTTTTCATTGTGTAAACAAATCTTACTTTTAAAGGTCAAGTGTAATTGATAGGAATGTTAACAATGATTTGAGTTGGCTGCTGACCACTTGAATGGCGTTTTAAAGCCAAAACAACCAATCATGATGATTTTTTATGAATTCTTGTCTTTGTTATTGACGACTGGTAGCAGTAGTCAAGGAAGCGGGACAAATTCGGGCTCCGGACAGTAGTGCCATCCAAGTTCAGGAAAATCTCCTTTTTTATTTTTCGTGCCAATGATTATTTACCTCCAGAGCATAGCAGCCCATACATCAAGTGTTCGTTATAAGAATGCATGATCTTCCCTTATAATGGCTTCATCATCGTCAGTATAATTGAATCACTTTCGGCTTTGTCATCCTAACCACTAGCAGAAAGTAAAGGACTATTATAAAATGCAAGGAACTGAAGTGTCCAGACGCGTCCCTTTTGCTCAAAATATTTGATTTGGAGGTGAGATCAGGGGCTATTCCTGAAAACGAGTCGAGTAAGTTTTTATGTGAGATCGACAAATTGGTATTCTCGAACACGAATCACTAATTATCGGTATTCCCCAACTCGAATGTCGAACGTCAAATGACACTCGAATGATACATACCTATTCCTGAACTCGAAAGTGTTCGAGAGCAGCAGTGATGGATGCAAAAATGTAGGTAAAAATAAAAAAAAAGACTAATTTTCTAATTGTTATGAATAATGAAGTTTTTGAAACAAAATTTAAATATTTTTTGGTGGTACGTAGTTGGCATAAACGACGATCTGGCGTTTGTTTTAAATTTGTGTTCCATTACTTGCAGCAAATATACAAAAATTGTTTTATAAAACATCTCTGTACTTATCATATTAATTTTTGTTTGCACTTTTACGATTTAAACTGATTAATTTAGTATCAAATTACATTTAACGATTAGTTCTCAAATCAAAAGATTTTTTTTGTGAAACGTCAAGTCAACATTTAGTGAGATTAGCTACAATTCAAAGGGTGTGTTCAACATTTTCGGAGTCATGTCATGTTTTTGCCTCTCACTCGTATTCAGGAATAGGCCCCCAGGAAAATAAATCAAACATTTTCTGAATCATACACTATAGCCGTTTTTTTGGGAAAGCTATGGGCAGCTTTCCAAAAAACCCATAGGCAAGCCGCCTGCTGTCTTATGTCCCAGTTGCAACCTTCTCAAACAATTCAACATAAAACGATCGTACATAAAAGTCCGTCGACCAGTGAGTCTAAAAAATATTTACACACAAGATACAACCAAAAAGAGGATCGAGCACGAACATTGGTTGCATTGGCATTCTAATCCCAACAAATAAATGTGTATTTATAGATTCCAACACGCCCAAGTGCAACCTTGCACCCTTCTCAAACAATTTAGCATAAAACAATCATTCCCAAGCGTTTGAAAATTGGTAATTTTATTTTGCTCTGCGTGCAATATCTATGGAAATATAGTATCTGTAGTATGATATCATGTCTATTGTGAATAAAATCTTGTTGTGTCGAACATGCAATCTGCAGCCAAATTCAACATCTACTTTTTTCGGCAGCTGGTTGTTGTATTTGTAGTGTGTGTAACATCTTGCTTCACTACGGATAGATTTCCCAATAAAACACAGCTTATGTTAGCTCATGAGGTATGAAAACGTAATTTCAATTGAAATCAACAATCAAGCCAAATCACATACTAGCTCTATATGTGAAAAATATTATGGGAACTTCAAAATTGTTTTTTTTTCGATTTTCTGAGATTTGATTGTTTGAAAAAAGTACGTAAAATAGTTTTCAGCGGAAAAATGTAAACGTCATTTTATTTCGTAAAAAAATGTTAAAAAGTCATTGTATTTGAAATCTATAGTACAATTACGAGGCAGCTTCTAGTTTGGCGAGATACTGCCGTAATAGCGCTGCAGTAGTTCCTGATATGCATTTGTATGGGGTTTGGAGAGTAGAATGAAATATAATGATGAAAGAGTATGTTGTATGTTATATTTTCAGAAAGGTATGAGTTAGAATGAATACAAGCATTTGCAGGAATAATGAATAATAAGTACGAGGGAAAGGTTCAAAAAGTGACACTAGACCATATGGTATGGTAGAATAAGGGAAACAAAAATTAGATTGTGTGTTTTCAATTATTTTTTTTATATGTAATACTTACTTACTTAGGTGGCGCTACAGTTCGGGACGAACCTGGGCCTCAGGTTATATTTAGCTATTAGTAGCATATTTAGTACTAGATTTTTTGACGTGATAAGTGAAGATAATCAAAAGAAATAACATAGGTAGAAACATCTGTAAACAATGTGTTTTATTTGTAAAATAAGTAACTAGGTAGTTACTTCAACCCAAATTAATTTTTTGCAGACTAAAAACATTGATATAATAATCAAACATGGCATCCATTCAACATTGTACCTAAACAGTGTATTTTCAAGGCAGGAATAAAACTCCTCACATCCCTGTCTAAATGTCTATCTTACATTCTCTTTTTATCAGTTATTCTAAAGAAAATTAAAAAGAAATAACAAGAAAAAGTCTTGATGATTTGCTTCCCTCTGACTGCTAACACTTTATGCAAAATGTCAATTGTTGTAAGTAGTTTGTCATTGACATGACAATTTAATAAAAAAAGACAATGGCGACAGCATTGAGTTTTCGAATACATCTTTCCCGTTCTGTCTTTTTCTAACATTGCATATGTGTTGTATACATCTCCCCGACTAAAAGCCTACAATGCGAAATAGCAAGATAGCGAAACTAGATGGCGCTAGGTGAAACACCCATCTAGATAGTACTATAGAAAATATATATACAATGAAAAAGTGTAATTTTTTTTTCAAAATCGTAGGAACGATTTTCAAATAAAACAGTTTTTATTTGCCATTTTTTAAAAATAAAAAAATTAAAAAAAAAAATCACCTATCCGTTTTCAAAATATCTATTTTAAAAAAAAAATATTTTTTTTAACTATTAAAAATACAAAAAAAAAGTTATTGTAAAATATTTGTATGTCGAATTGCTTTGGCTTTCTGAATATGAATTTTTATTGTAATCGGTTAAGCTGTTCTCGAGAAGGTCGAAGAAAAAAACAGTCCTAAGGGGGGTACCATATTTAGCCCACCAACTTAAATTTTTTTCACCAGAACATATAACACACCTACAAAAGTGCACTGATTTTTTTTCATAAAAATTCTTGAAGCCATTTTTGAGAAAAATAAGCTTTTACTTAACGGTTATATGACAGTGACATTAAAAAAAAGAAAGACGATTGGTTCAACAGTCTAGCCTATAGTTCAATAGACATCCGTACAGACCGACAGACAGAATTTTGCCATTAACTCAAATATGTTTCTCTATCATTGTAATGTCGTGTTTAATTCTTATTAAAAAATGTTTAATCTTCACGAATGCATACCTTGCATTATAGTACCTATAATCGCAAGTAAAAATAAGTAACATTAACCTAAAACAAAATAACACTAACATTAAAAAAGTGTCAAAACCACAACACTTAACGGTTTTTAGTGAAAATGGAGTACGCCATCACACGTCTTGTATAATAACGAATTTATGAAAACAAGTAGTATTTCGAAAACTGTAGGACGAATTTTGATAAAATCCGGTTTTCTATTTTTAGTTTTTTGATATTTTTTTTTTTTTTTTTGAAATGTTGGTATTCAGTTTTCTAGAGTTTATTAATATACACGTGATTATAAATTTTTTTTTTAGTTTGGTTTTTTGGATTAGTTTTTTTTGATTTTGCAAAAATTTTCAAAAAATAATTTTAATTAGAAAAAAAAATTGTTCAAAGTTTTGACATGCAGAATTAATTTGACTACCTAGTTCTTCTCATATATAAAATTTGACAGAAATCCAAAGAGCCGTTACCGAGAAAGCGGGCGGTGTCTTGTAGCTTAAGTGTAAGTATGTCGGACTGCTTAGCGCATGAGCCTGGGTGCGAATCCAGCTCATAGCCATCTTGGCTATTTATTTATTTCTATGATCGTTATGTGATGTCTGATTCTTATCTGAATTTTTTTATATTAACGAATCCTAAACTTGCCATATAGTCCCTATAATCGCAAGTAAAAAAGAATCTGAACTGATGGCCACGAATCGCATAAAGAACTGTCCTCACTTTTTCTCACAGTTTTCACTAATTTCTGCTACTGTGCTCTAATTTTCATTTTTTTTTAAAACACCCCAAAGTCATAACTTTTAAAATAGGGGGATCATGTCGAACCTTTAATCGTTCTAAGCTATACAAAATCCACGAACTGTGTCAAGCACGTTTCCACTATTTAAACATTATCAACGCCTCCGCATCATCGAATGGTGTTGCACTTGTTACCCAATAACAATAGACTGTCTGTCTACTGAGCACCCAATTCCCAGCGCCAGCATAATAATCAGATTGAGTAGCCGGCTCCGCCGACGCTCTGTGACCAGTGACCATATTTGTATATAGACTTCCCTTTTTTGAAAACTACCATTATGATTGTCATCACACTTGACCACGCGTCTGAATAAATTAAGCAGGTCAGTTCTGTTTACACTTAAAAGTCGGCTGTGATTACTCTTGGCTTGTGGCGCTTTGGATATACAAATGATTGTAAACAGTAACGTCGGTGCCGGTGTGTTTATGGTTAGGCTTCCCTTATTTGAGAAATTTAAGTTATGAATCACTATTGTTTGGTTTGTAGTATTTGTATTTTTTTTTTTTTTTTTTTTTGGAAATTTAACCCGAGTCTGTGTATTTGCAGCAAATAAATGATTGTGAATGTCATTGAAAATGGAGTTTTTGCTTTGAGTCAGTTTTTTATTGTGACAAATTAGTTGCCCTTATAATGTTAAACGCCCTGCGTGAGCATTAAAAGTTTAGGAAGAAAGGGATAGAAGGTGTCGATAACATTGGGTTTGAATGCTTTCAAATTGAAATGACAAGGGAAAATCTCGCGGCGTAGACTATTCCAAATTCGTGTTGTTCGGTTAAAAAAGAATATCTGTATTTCACCGTACATTCGAAATTGGGCTCAAGGGTGAACTGATGAGGATTCCTTTTGAGCAGATTATTACGGGTGAAACTTTTAAGAGGAGAAATGCAGCTGGGTACTTCGAATGAGCTTTTTTTTATAAAATATGAAACAATGCGTCGGTCATCGAGAGGGGCAATTGTTTTAAAGACATTTCTATTTAATATTAATCTTAACGCTCTTGTTTGTATTCTATCGAGCAGGAGAAGTGGCAGTTATGCACACGTTTTGGGCACATAAACGCTTTATAAATTGTAGCCAGAAAAACTTCTTGCATCGATACAGAAAATCTTAGCATTGAGCAGCATTTTTAGCGATCTCAAGTATATAGTCATTCCAACGGAGGTCGTCTTTGTAAAACGTACCGAGTACTGAAAACTTTTCGGTTTCTTCGATACAAGTCCCATTCATGGACAATGGCATGGGGGGTATGTTTAGCTTTAACGACAGAAGACATCATTGGCGCAAAATTATAGACATTCGATTTTAAGAGTTTTAGTTTGAAACTACTTAAGTTACTTCTAAGTTTACAATAGTTTTCTAATCTTTTTCTTAATTATAAACATTTTTAAGTACTAGCACAACTAGTGTAGGGCTAATAGGACTTTATTAAAAAAATCTCAGACGTGAAGTCAGTCAAGGTTCTTTTCTACTTGCGTATGCCACCACGGCTCGTTGTACAGTACGAAACCGTTAACTGTTATTTTCATCAGCAAAGGAACACTGTTGGGATACAACATCCTAAAAACTTCGACTACATGCAACTACAACAAATGGCAGAGATTACATAATATTTGGGCTCAAATGAAGGATGCCAATTTTTCTATGGCTGGCAAATCAGACCAATGGGGTTGATTGAACGTCAAATGGAAAATATTTTGTTTGTTGTTTGTTGTGAACTTGTGCCAACCCGTGCTTAGACAAAAAATTAACAAATATCCATTAAATATACAAAATGACAAATAAAGGTGCTTTTGAAGTGAGAAAATACAAATATGGCATTTTGAATATATTAACTGTACATGCCTGGTATTTTTGTGTGTGATATCAAATACTGTGTATGCTCGTCAGTGAATAACCAATACTAGGATTAAATGATAAAACAAGTTTAATTGAAAAGACCAAATCTCGATTTTCAGATCAAATCTTTAAAATTTGAATGAAACTTGCTATTAGGTAGTTAAGCTAGCATTAGATGGTCCTTGTAATTGGTCACTGCAGGGACACTGTGACGTCACAACAAAATAGGTCCTACCATCGTCACTGCCGCGACAAAGGTCATCGTGTCACAGCTAGCTACAATGGCTATCACACGAATGACCCATGTCTGTCCTTGTTGTCCCAAAATACAATGAACGTCAAAGTGTGTCCCTGTTGTCCCTGTATCTCGGTGTCACTGCAAGGACATGCAAAACAGTGACCATTACACGACGTGACAACTCTCAAACTGCTGATCGTTGGCGGTGCGCCTAAACTGCTATGACATTTATTATTTTCAGCAGTGACGATTACACGGCGTCACTCAAATGAGTCCCTGTGTCTTGGTTGTTTTGGTTAAATATAGACGTGAGTTTCTGAAGTGATTCAATTACCTAAATTAATTTAATTAAAAAGAGAATAAATAATACATTTCCAATTACAGTGATTAAAGGCAAGAGTAAAAAGTCAAATAAAGTATGTCCACACGAAATATGGTAGAGGTGGCGATTCTTTCGCCCTACATATTGGAAAGCAGCAGTGATGATGACTCCGACAACAACCAAAGGCCACCGCAAAGAATTCGTTAATTGTGGTCCAAAAATTTGTTGTTGCGACGTGAGAATGAAGGTTTCTGCGCAATACTAATGCGAGAATTATGAGCTGAGGAGCCAGAGCTCTATCGTCTCATCAAGCAGCCGCGTTTTGACGCCGCGTTGTAATATACCGCAATACATATCCCATGTCACAAAGAGCGCGTTTTCAACGCCGCGTCGAGTTCAACGCGGCGTCAATACGCTTGGTCAAGACGCGCATTGAAATAAATAACAAATAATTCTTTTTTGACGCCACGTTAGAGAAGATTAGTTTTTTGAGCTTATATATATATATTATCTATATATATATACATATATAGATTATCTATGTGTACAAATTGAGATATTTTCAATAAATATATTAATAACCCTCAATTAAAGGCTTCGTCAAACAGAACGCGTTTTTAACGCGGCGTTGAGATTATTTTACGGGGCGTTGAGATTATTTTACGCGGCGTTGAGATTATTTTGACACGGCGTTATAAATGCGGTGTTAGAGAACGTCAAAGAGAGAGCTATCCACAGCGCGTTTCATATTTGAATCTTAATTTTCATTTTTTCACCAAATGCCAATCAGGTTATTTTTTTTCCATTTAACACAATATTAAATAACACAAAATAAGTCAAAAAATGTCTACAACAAATTCAGAATAACTTAATTCACCAAGCACAAAATAATTTAAAAAAAATCTTTCTAACGCGGCGTCAAAAAAAAATAATTTGTAATCAATCACAACGCAGCGTTTTAACGCCACATTTTGAAGCGGCTTGGAACTTGACGCGGGGTTGAAAACGCGATCTATGTGACATGGGATATGTATTACTGTATATTAAAACGCGGCGTTGAAACGTGGCGTAAAAACGCGGCCTCAAAACGCTCTCTGTTTGACGAAGCCTTTAGTCATTTAAAATATTGTTTTGATATTTGTTTTTGTGTCATTTTTATATTTAATATTGCTTATCATGGAAAAACTGATGGAATGTATAATAAGAAAACATGTAAGAATATACATATGTAGTTCTGAAGAACGAGATATGGCAAAAAATCGGAAATGGACTATTTCTCCAACGTTGCGTTAAAACGCCGCATCAAAATAATCTCAACGTCGCGTTCAATAATCTCAACGCCACGTAAGAAACACAAAGCCTTTAATTCTTAAAACAATTAAAAAAATAATCTGTTCTAACGCGGTGTCAAAATAATAATTTGTAATTTATTTCAATGCCGCGCTTAGACGACGCTTATAGCCGCTGAGTTGAACTCGACGCGGCGTTGAAAATGCGCTCCATATGATATGGGATATGTATTGCTGTATACTACAACGTGGCGTTGAAACGCGGCGTAAAAACGCGCTCTGTTTGACGAGGTCTTTAAACTTTGACGGAACACGTTTGTCGTCGTTTAAGAATAAAAATTCTAAGAACGAGCTTCAAATATTTTTTAAAATTGAAAACAATTCAAAAACATGTTTTTTGCATATTTTTTTCTTGATTTTGTTTAAATTTTGCAAATTTCTTTGAAATAAAAAGTTTTTTTCATCATCTCGCCGTCAACTCGTATTTTGGGTATACGAAATTGCAAATCTGATAGCACCATCAAAGCTTTTGAATAAAAGTGTGTTCAATTCCGAACGCCCAACCGAGACCAACAGTGACCTGGCAGAAATTCCTGCCAGGTCACTGTTGGGACACAGTCACTGCAGGGACAGGCTACAGGTCACTGTTGGGACACAGTCCCTGCAGGGACAGGCTACGTGTCACTGTGTCCCACCAACAGTGACGTGGCTATTACACGGTCCTTGTAATTTGTCACTGTAGGGACATAAAAGTGACGTGTCACTGTGCCCGTCACTGTTTTGGTCACTGCAAGGACATAAAAACAATGACTATTACACGACGTGACACTTTTAGGACAGAGAACTACGTCATAGTGACGTCAGAATGTCACTGCAGTGACCAATTAGAAGGACCGTCTAATACTAGCTTTATGTGTACTGTGGAATAGAGTAGCATGTTGAAAAATCACTGAAATCTTTGACTGCGAATCTTTCTGACATAGAGAATCTTAAAATGCCACCGATTATCGATGTAGGGAATAAAATCGATCTTGTTTAAGATTTACGTAGAGAAACTTTGATTGATAATCTGAAACTAGTATCATCGAAAACTTTCAATGGAATTCATGATTTAGATGAAGATATCGAAAGGAAAGTCTTGGAAATAACCGAAAACATTTTGCTATAGGTACTTTTTTTGAAGAATGTGACAGTTGCCAATGCGATAGTTTGACACAAAAATTAAAATAATAGCGAGTTTCATTTAAATTTTAAGGATTTGATCTCAAAATCGATATTTGATCTTTTCAATGAAACTTCTTTTATGATTAAATTGTAGTATTGGTGAAGGACTGTCATTCTTCTTTTGTCATTTGCATTTAGGAATGCAACATCGTTCATAAAAACATCGATATTATGATGATAATATCGATATTTTCGCAATGTATAACAAAATGTTTATGAACTTATTTTTTGATGCTCGATAAACGGTTACTTCTTAAGTTAAATACGAAAAGTAATAAAATAAAATAATAAAAACAATAACTAGCCAGCTATTTTTAATTCCCAAGGTTGTGTTTCATTGCGTTTGTAAAACATCAAATGCGGTTTTAGTTAGTTTTTTTGCCGACATCTCATAATATTTGAGGTCATGTTGAAAAATAACCTGAAGTAAAATTATAGGTTTTTTTAATTATTTACAGCTTTTGTGCAGACCATTTTTCGATCAGAAATTAAACTTCGACGGAAATCAGGAAAAAAGTTTTCAAATCCTAAACCCCACCCTCACACACCTCCTCAAAAAAAAAAAAATTACCCTCGAGTAGCTTGTAAAATTCCACTATCAATTCTATATCATTTCTTTGTTGGAATTTGTGTTTATTTTGTTATTATCTCCCGGAGATAAACAGTCGCAATTTCATAACTCTTATAAAAAATATAAATGATGTGAAAATGTATAGTAATTCATTAATTCAGAACGTCTGGGCCGATCTGGTTCAATTTTTTCCCGTTGTTTGTAATTGCCAGGAATAGGTTTTTACGAAAGAAACTTTTAGGAAAACCCTCCGGAAAAGTCGGAAAATTGGAAAAATCCAAAATTGATTTTTGTATGGAATTTCATATATTTTCATATAACCAACATTACCTTTGAAAGGCTCGGCCGATTTTGAAAACATTTTGTAACTACGTTTACGTTTGTAGTTTTTGGCTAGCGGTCCAAGCTTTCGGTATCAAGAAATAAAAAAATAATATTTTGTCACACCTCCCTTGGCCGCTATAAAAGCCTCAACTCGTTTAGGCATAGTTTGAACGCATTTGAAGCATTATTTTTTATATTTTCACTTCTGTGCCACACTTCAATAAGTCGTTCTATTAATGCCCGCTTATATGTAATTTTTTCTCTTCCCATTTCCCTCTTCATGAGCTCCCAAAGATTTTCTATGGGATTCAAGTCTGGAGTTTCCTGGCCATTAAAATACCTCTACACTCTTCTCCTCCAAAAATGCAGTCACTCTTTTGGCCTTGTGACAAGGTACAGAGTCGTGCACATAGTCACCGTTTGGAAACCATTCCGCAGTTTGTGGCAAGATTTTATGGCTTAAACACAATCACGCTTCAGCTTTGGCTTAGTCACGTTACATTTTATACGCTTTATGTGACATTTTCAAACTCGGCCTTATCCGACAAAATTTGAACCGTCGACTCGTCAGAAAAACAGACCTGCAGCAAAAAAAATGTGCCAGGAAAATCGTATAAGTATTCTTTCAAAATATAAATTAATTAATTAATAAGTCAACTGAAGGCGTTGTTACCTTTAACCAATCTTCTGATGTCCAGTCCCTATGTACTTTCGCCCATTTAAGCCGTTTTATCCCTCATCGCCTTTGTGAGAAGTGGCTTTTTTGCTGGGCGGCAACAAGCAAAACCCATATCCTTAATACGACATCGGACTGTCATGTCGGAAACTCGGATTCATGATTCCTAAATCAAATTTGTAAGAATTACATGGCTTCTTCCTTTTTTGGACGCATATATCTTTTATTTTGCGCTCATCCCGTGGTGTTATTTTTTTCCAGATTTCCCGGTTCTCATTGGGGAGTGCGATATTTTCATTAATTTTCTTTTTTATTTTGACGACTTTGCCACTCCTGCAATTGTTGCAATTTTCCTCTGCGAATGCTTTGTGTTCAATAGCAAAATCTTGATTTCGGAAATTTTTGACGGCGAGAGATCTTTTCGTCTACCCATTGCTTAAAACACGTCGTTCCACAAAAATTCAAAAAATAACAATCTCAAACTGAATGCACACAAATTGAAAATAAAAATAAACCACAGAGCACATATTTATCAAATATACCTCGAAATAGGAGGCTTAAAAATTTAAATTGAAATTTCCAAAAAACATGACAAATGAAGGTTTTTCTGTAGCTCACTTTTTGCCACAATAAAAAAATTGAATAAAAAAAATTGCAATTAACAATAATCGCCGCATTCAGGGCGCTTAGAATTTATATACATATGTAAATCAAAATCATCACACAAATAGTTTCCAAAGAATCCTGCCAGTTTCGAATACATACATTACATTACATTACATTCAGGTATACGTACTGGACTGAGTTATTCAGTTTCTTTCTGTGGATAAGGAAATAAAAATGTATTTAAATTTATTTATTTTACTACAGTCCTTGTAATAATCAAACAATGCTAATCCATCATAGTATTAAAATGCATTTTGTTTGTGTTTGCATACGTCAAGTGCCACGATAACCCCCTGTGAGGCCTAAGCTGACACACAAGGCATTAAATCTATTTTTGGACGAAATTCGAACTGCGAAGTTTTTTTTGGCTGAAGGAGGGTTGAATATTCCTCACTATTCTACATTTATACAAAGGAACCGGCTTCAACACACTATGCCAGAAGCCAGATGTTTTAGAAACTATACAAGACAACACGTTCCTTGAAGCAACGCAGGTGCAGTTGTATTTTTTCCCCAAAACAAAAGAACACATCATTTTTATTTATAAAGTAATTTCAACCCTTTCGATGGAACCCTCTAAAGAGCAAGCTTTTCTGAAAGCTCTTGAAGGAAATACCTTATCATATTGGAGTGGAGTGAGTATCTGCGTGATGTCTACTGTCTGGCTGTTGATTTTTAAAACGTCCAACTTCAAGGCCTACATATTTAAATAAATGTTCTACTATGTGGCTTCACAGCCTTGTTTTCGTATTTGTTAACATCCAAATCACATTGTTGTGTTAATAATAAATTAATACTTATATGGCAAATAGAATCGATATCTCTGGCACTACATTTAATTCTCACCTTACAGGATGATTCCATGGTGAAGATTTTGTTGGTTTCCATGTTGTGCTTCATTAGAGGTAGTTTGCACAAGTTGCAATTATATTTGTTTTTGCACTTTTATATAAATATTTAGTTAAAGCGATTTTTTTAACATTTTTTCATGTGCATTTAATTTTTTTTAAATTCACGAGAAAATCATTTTTTTTTTGCTTTTCACAGTCGACACAACACAGACCCTACCAAAACACCATAACAGTATTGATCGATTTATCAAATATTACTGAACTGACGGTCGACCGACAGATAACGGAGACAACGACAAAACGACAAATCAAAGACGAGAGCAGGAAAGAAAAGAATATTTTTTATTTACTTGATATTTGACAAACAAAAACAAAACAAAGACTCCCAAACTTTAAAGGGTGTTCTTTAGTTGTTTAATGTTTGTAAAACTAAACTAGTGTTATATTTATATATGTACCTGACTTATAATTTATTGAATTTAGTTTTGTTGCATATTGAAGTTCAAGTTCAGTTCAGAGTCAATTCTCTATCAGTGATGTTGTGAAGTTGAACAAAACTATTCACTGGTTCGCGCTTAATTTGACGAATGATCTTCACAATAATAAATTATTGATGTGATAACGTCTTATAAATCGATGACACGCTACACATACGAAATAACATGACTCATGCTGATAAGAGAAGTAACCACGATACTGTGTCGCAGTTCTTTTTTCTTTTTTTTATGAAGAAGATATAGATAATGGTGTGTGTATGTGTGGATTTAGCGTGAGGGTTTGTGGGAGCCTTTTTTTTGGTGACTATGAGGCTCGGTGCGCATTTGCGTCATTTTGACGCATTGGTGACGCTTTTGTGTCTTACATTACTCACAAATGACGTGACGGCATCTGACGAGTGTGTGCACCATTCTATTTATTTGTGAGTACTGTAAGACGCAAAAGCGTCACCTCTGCGGGGCCGCTGTGTCAAAATGACACAAGTGTGCACTGGGCTGAATTGTGACAAAAATCGACCGCAAACATATTCTGAGCACCAGGCGAACATCATATGTATGTATGTGTGTATGTATGTCGAGTACGTAATATTATTTTTGGTACTAGATGTTTAGTACTTAGAACTATAATTTAGTAATACTGTATTTATTGTACTAGATTTAGTACTTAGTATTAAATTTAGTACTAGATTTTCTGTTGACGTGGTAAGTGGAATTGTATATGGTGTGAGTTAACGGGCTGTATGTTGGTGTTATGACGTTATCACGTAAAATTATCGTCCGTAAACCGACTTTACAGACAACCAACTTTTTTTTCACAACCAAATCATTCCCGTGAATGATGGGGAACCGAGCCATTCCACGGCAGTTACCTATTACCCTATTACTATTATCCTATTTTTTTAGTACTTTTACGACCATTTTTAATGTTTTTTTAATAGTTATTGGTTTATAAATTTATCAATGCATTACAGATAAAAAAAATGTCTAAAAAAGCTACAGTAGTTATCGTTTAGTGCTTTTGAGTACACGCTGTGACGCCAATTTATCATAATGAGTTCGAAATTATATAAGGCGTGCCTGTGAAGCGATACAATAGAAAACTGTTGTGATAATTGAAATGCTATTTTTTATCACTTCACTACTTCAACAAAAAAGACATTAATTAATTAATATATACGTACCAAAGTAAAAAATATTTTTTGTCATTATATTCTTCCATTATCTGCATTTGAAAAAAGTGAAACATTTTCTTGCTACTTTTTGCAAACGCCCAATTTTCTTACTTGAATAAAAATGTAAGTTTTAGTTCTTTTCCTCATTTTTTCTTAAATAATAGGGTGAAGATAACAAACCAAGAGCAACTTAAGACACTAATGGAGCTGTTGGAGCAAAATCCTTCGCTTGCACGGCGAGGTGTTTCACAAACGGAAGACACACAAAAATGGAGAGCAGTTTCTAACAATCTCAATTCTTTAAGGCAAAGTGATTAAAAAGCGAAATCATTTCATGCCGCATGTTTCATATTTATGAATATATTTCTTAAAGGTTTGGTTCGATGCGAAATTTAAAGTTAAACAGAAACTTTCGAATAACAAAAAACAAAAAACAAGCAGACATAAGCACTCGATCCGATCTTCTTTTTATTTTTTACCACTTTCACCGATATTTCTTACAGCAATAAACAGAATAACATTTTTGTTTGTTATTCAAAAACTTTTTAAATTTCAACACAAAATCCCAATATGTCGTAAACAGCTGACCATATGAAACGCGTTTGGATTGTAAGTAATTGAAGTTCAAGATACGTCATACCTATACTTAAACACTTAAAAAGTGACTCGACAAATAAAGTGACAATTGTCATTCAAGTGTTACGCCATTCGCAAAATCGCAATAGGGGTGAATGAAGAATGAACAATTGGATTTCAGTTGATAAAAACTCGAGGAATGAAGAACTAACCAAGTTTAAAATGAATGAGTTGGGGATAAAATGAGATGTCTTAAAACAAATAAAGTGATTTGGGTATAAAAAAAATTAATTTTTTTTTCTTTTTAATAATATTTTAACTTTGTGTTTGTAAGGCCCAATGCCTTTTAGAATGCAACCAGATGTTGCACGACACTAGTTGGTCAGAAAAATGTTTTTTCGGCGAAGTATATCGAGAAATAGATGACTATTTTTTCACTTAAAACCCACGGATGGCTCTAGCTTGCACTAGGAGTTAGAAAAATTGCTTCCAAACTGAGAGTCGAACTTAGGATCTCTCGCTTAACAAGCACACATCTTATCTACTGCACCACTGCCACCCACAAAAAACATTGCTGTAGTTTCTGAAATACTCCATGTCACAACCGCTACTCTTATCTGCAAATGAGTTTTTGGTGCGAGTTTCAATTTAACATAGGCAGTATAAACTATTGTTTACTAATTCAGAAAACACGGATGAATATCTTTTCCAGAAGTTTTATCATTTTAGAAATTGATCGAAGACATCACTGCCATGGAGCTATGGATCTTTTTCAACGATGTTTTTTAACCAATAAAATGAAATAAAGTCCTAAACTTAGTAAAAAATGAGGAGGCCAAAGTTAAAGCTTAACTTAACATATAATATTCTCAAAATTATCAATTTGTCATTAAATGAAAGATAACAAAAAGTTATATTAACAATATTAGAACGAGACTGGACAAATCTACAAAATAATTATTGCAAATCATTAGTTCTTCAAAAATGTATTGTAATTCAAAAAAAAATTAAACCTGCAGCTGTGAATAGTATTTTTTAAAGACACCTTATTTCTACACCTTTCAACAAAAACAGCTTCGATTTTAAAATTTCTTTCAAATTGTTCACAATGATTGAGGGCACAGTGTTTGTAATAAAATAACCCACTTGTGCATTGAAATGTTAAAGTCGTGGTGCAACTCCTAAGGAAATGAATACGCCTAAGAAAAACGAAAAATCTTGTAAATAAAGAAAGCTTCCAGTTTGGTCTATCCATGCACTCTTCACTCCAAGATAAGGTGTTTTGATTGTCATTGCACATTTTGTATAGAATCCTTTTCAAATCATGACAAGTGCAAACTAAAACGTTTTTGAATATGGAAAAAGGACACTAAAAATTGTTTAAAATAAGAGTGGGCCTCAATTTGGACAAACCTAAGCCAGGATTTAGGTCTACAAATGATGGCAACACGGCAAGACGTTTTTTAAAGATTCAAAGCCAACCTCAGAAATAACAGCAGCTGATGAACGGCTTACTTATAAATATTTTATAGTGTTGAAAGTCCTGGCCTCAGGATTTTCTATTGATATAGACACATTTTCTGAATTGCTTACTGAAGTAAAATAATTATATCTCGAGCCTAATAGATATCGGACAATACATACAAATGCCAGAAGGTACTAATTCATAAGTAAAATTGTTTTTTTTAATGCTTGTCCATCATCACAATCGATGCACCGTTCGAAAATGCACCAGGCCGGAGAATATTGGCATTCATTCGCATACGGGACAAAAAACATCCGGAGAAGTTTTCTCTTAAATCAACCTAAAGCGCAGCGTTCGAACCATGCTTCGACCTGACCAAATTTTCTCCATTTTTGAGGAAAAAAATGTACTCTGACGCTTCGAATTTTCAAGATTTACTCCAGAAAATTTCTCTAACTAAACTACCAGACAGCCTTGGATTGGAATGATTGAAATTGTCATGGACGTGTTATATATGGACTGCTAGTTGCCTACCTCATGTTAGTTCCATTTTAGCCTATGTAACTTTTGGCGACACTACCCCTCTTCAAAGCAACTAGCGGACAAATAATTAAACCTCAATTTTGACACTTCTACCAGTTATTCCAGGCTTTGGGAGCAGGTTTTCCCAGATCGGCATGTTAAAATTTCATTTTTTTCTCATCATGTTATTTAAAATATCCCACAAATCCTCCACCAAGTAATAAATACAAGAACTCATATATTTATTGAAATGTACATAGTTTTTAAAGCCTGGCTTGTTAGGATCACTGCTAAATTATAAGTTCGTAAGATCTTTAGAACACAAACTGTGTTGCATTCTTGGACTGTCATACTGCAAACTTATTTGTCTGGATTTCTTATTAACTTTGTTTCATATTATTGTTAATACACAAATAGTTAGAACGTCTGCAATGTGGGAAAATAGAATGACTGGACAAAATTTCAAGGTTGGCAGCAAGAAAACTTCTTATCTACTGCACTAGTACAGCCCTTTTAATAAAAAAACGCTTATTCCACCTTTGTTCCACGAGATAACTAAACCATGGAATAAGACTTCATCTACGGACTAAAATTTCTCATCGATAAAAACAAAATGTACGAGAAATAGTAAAATGACGTTTACCAAAGATCCTTTAAAAAAATCTCTAAGCAAGATGCCTGTTCAGTAACTTGAAATTTTCCCCAAATTTCTCAAATGCAGATGCAGATAGCAGGTAGACAAATATCTCTAACAACTTCAAAGTTAAAGCTGTCTACCGTGATGTTTTGTCCAAGGCATTGATGTTGATGACAGCATATACTTGGTTTTGTCTTTATTGACTGCTTAACCCATCTTTGGTGCTTCCGCTTCAATACTCACAAAAGCGGTCTACTGGTATCACATTGTGATCTTCTCAAATACGATTAGTCAATATTGTCGGCGTATCCGAGTAATTGAATGAACTTATGAAAAATCGTACCTCTAATTTTGGCGTAAAAGTTCTGCAGTGCATGCAGTATTTGCCTTTGGATTTAACAACAGACAAGGATTATACTTTTTTCTGAGCATTAAGCTATGCGTTTAAAAACGCCGACCATCTGTGAATGTTAGAATGTTAAATTACATTATAATTAGTAACTATCCTAAGACATACAAAATAAAAACCACTTAACACAACGATGGCCTTAGAAAAATTGATGAATGACGAGTAAAAACTTCCGTCTAGGTTCGCTAGAGTGCCATTTCGCTGCCGCTTGGTGCGGTATATCTCATAAGACTCAATAAAATCGGCAGTTCGATTGCAGTGTAATTTTACACTGGAGTTCTCTCGGAGTTCAGCAGAAATTTCAAGTTTTCAAAGACTTGTTGTCAAAATGTTAAAAAATTCACATATCAATCATATTCCTTGTATTTCTTGAAAAAGAGACACATTGTTCATACTCTGTTTTTTTTATGTTTTGAAACCCTTAATTCGCATTCTTCAGCAAACAAAATATTTGATTGTTGAACACTTTTTATTTCAATTAAAATACAAGAGTAGATATTTCTTCTTAAATGTATCAAACAACCTTGCAACTTTTCTGTACCGTTTATGCAATGTGAAAACGACGCGCGCATAACACCAGCGGCACTCAAACTGTAGATACCTAAAAAACGTCACATCTACAGTCTTTGTAATAACGTCAGTCAAAAGTCACTTTGTTGTGAGCTCGTACAATTTTGTTTATTTATTGAATGAAAGAAAATTTTACAAAACAAATTCGGTTGTTTTGTTTAATTATTTAAATATATAATTATATAAATATGGCTGCAAATAGATCACGTCGTGCCAATGCTGGAAATAAGATATCCAAACTGATCGAAGAAGAGGAAGAAGATGATTTCTACAAGACTTCTTACGGGGGCTTCCAGGAAGAAGACGACGACAACGAATATGTGTACACAAAACTATTATTTTGTTTTAAATTGTAAAAGAAATTTATTAAAATCACATTTTTTTCGTAGTCAAAAAGACGAAGAAGAAGATGTAGTGGATTCCGACTTCAGTATAGACGAAAACGATGAACCAGTATCCGACAAAGAAGATGCCCCGGAAAAACGCAAACAAAAAGGAATCAACACCAAAGCATACAAGGTTTGGATAAAAAAAAATAAATTATTTTAACAGAAGTATTCAACATTTTCCTCCAAAGGAACCTTTACCACCGAAAAAATCCGCCAAAACTACTACACCTAAGAAAAAACTCACAAAAGTAGTTAAAAAGAAATTACGCCCAAAATTCACAATTCATGATTCTGGGCGAAAGTCTATCCGTGCATCGACTGCCATCAAAACAGAAGCCACTAAAATTCGTCTTAAGGAACTCATAGAAGCCAAGAAGAAAAAGAAGAAGATAATTCGCGTGGAAGAGTATATGCCATCGCAGGATGAACTCCTCGAGGAAGCCAAGATCACCGAACAAGAAAACATCAAGTCACTCGGTAAGTGCTTCGTTTTAGGACTTTCTCAAATCTAATGAATGAATTTAGAAAAATTCCAAAAAATGGAACTGGAAAAGAAGAAAACCCGCCCGACCAAACGCACTTTCGCTGGTACCATGATTCGGTACCATTCAATGACCATGCCTGTAGTCAAGAAGTCCACCAGGAGTCTGTGTGATTCGGAAAATGATAACAAATGCGAGAGGACATTCATTACATTCGACAACGACATCGATGACAAGGTATTCCAGTCGATATTCAAGCCGATTCGAGTTAAGGATAAAGGAGGCTACATATGTGCAATTACGAAGTTCGTAAACGCTGTTCGTTTGTCCTTCAGCTTGTCGATAATAACTTTTCACTTTTACAGACTTCCTGCCAGATACTTCGATCCAATTACCCAACTGCCGTTCTACAGTATTCAGGCGTTCAAGATTCTACGCGAGGCCTACTACCTACAGCTGGAGGAAAGGGGCAATATGGAACATCCTGACATGGCGAAGTGGATTGAATGGCGCAAGATGGTTCGTGAAAATCGTCTCAAAGCCTCGAATAAAGCCGTTCTTGCCTGAAGAGGCAGGCGGAAATGATTGTATGTATTTTTTCTTTACAAATAGACTAAAGACTAAAATTGTTTTTTTTTTATTTCCTTGTGGAATTGTATTTAGCCATAAGTAATTCTTTCAAATAAAAGAATTTTGTTTAAACAATGTTGTCTTTTGGTAGAAGATGGGAGAGACTGAGTATATAGGTTGTTGGTTGTAGGTGGATGAGATTTGTTCAGCGAAAGAGTTAGGGTCACTGTGTTGATTCACGGCCACCCATGTCAAACAGGTCGAAGGGGAGAAACGAAGTACGACTTATTATCCTAAAAATACGACAATTCCTAAATCCTAAACTGGTAACGAGACAGCAAGTGTGTCTGTAAGAAAGACTGATGGTGGATCAGACCATTTACCTATGGAAGCAGCAAGTGGCCTCTGTATCCATAGTTGGTGGCTACAAGGGCGTCTGTTTTCCTATGGTGGGTGGCCCGTATTGGTATATATTCGACCATCCAAAGAGCTGTCGAATCGATCAAAGAATAAATGGGTCATTGACTATATCCGTTGAAACATAAACGGTGGAAAGAGAAATGGTTTTTCATGGGAAATAGCAACAAAGTGTATTGAGTCCCCATAAGGACCAACTCCGAAGGCAGGGGAACACCTTGTTGAGCTACTTAATGATGGCGGGGTATCACCATTTTATCGATTTTCCCATGTGGTAACCAAACTTCGGTGTGTAGTAAAACGCACATCGGATTTGGAACTGGGAACATACTAATAGGTTGAATGTTAAATGATCTGGTTTAACATTAGTGTTCTCGGATTGACCGAAATTATTTTATCCTTTATTTTATAAAAAAAATTTCACTCGAAGTAGCCAGCTGCATTCCTCCCCTTAAAAATTTCTCCCGTAATACTCGTCTAGCTAGGACGTAACTTGAAATAAAGGGATTATTTTCTAGCCGAACAACACGAATTTGGAATAATTTACCCGGCGAGATTTTCCCTTGCCATTTTGATCTACAAACATTCAAAACTAATGTTAATCGACACCTCCTATCTCTCCTCTCTCTATCTTCCTAATGCCCGCGCAGTGTGTTCTACATTAAAAGGAAACAAATAGTCCCTTGCGCGCGTTAGTTATAAAAAAAAGTTTAGAATCATTTTTTTTCATTGGATCATTGTTTTTACAAATATAAGCGATATAATAAGGAGAGATAGGAAAAATTTCGACGATGTACCACCAGCGAAGCAAATTCGGTTTGTAGTTCCTATTCCCAGTCATTGAATGCACTCTTTTTAAATCTAACCAAGAAACGCAACCAAAAACAGGAGCATCTGCTTATATAAGTTAACACCATATAAATCCAAACAATAGATTCTCACAGTACACTGCAGAAAGCTGCTGACGCTGCGGGTCGTGGCATTCCATAGGTAGTTTAGTTTTAAGTTTTAAATGACTTTTATTTCAAATTAATATAATTAACAATGTTTAAATAACTAAGCCTATTTGGTTTGCCTTTAGGCCGTCTACCAGGTTGACAAAAGAGTCGGAGACAAAACAGAGCCCTGGGACACCAGCATTTATTTTATGGGAATCAGAATTGAATCCGTCCAATACAACTTGTATTGAACTGTCCAGAAGATAGCTTCTAATCCAACGAACAAGAGTATTATCGATCCCAAAAGCACGCATTTTCGATAAGAGAGCTTAATGCCAAACTCTATCAAATGCCTTGGAGATATCAAGAGCAATAATCTTACTTTCACCAAAGCGATGTAAAGATTTGTTCCACTGTTCGGTGAGATATGCCATCAGATAACCAGTGGAACGGTTGCTGCGGAAGCCATACTGACGGTCATGGAGAAGCTTTCGATCTTCGAGATATATCTAAAAAAAAAAAAAAAAAAAAAATTACATTCTCAAGTACAGGAGGGGCAACGTTGCTATGCGGAAGCGTGGAGCTGGTAGCGAATTGGGCAGCGAGCATGTTTGTCTTCTCTGAAGAGTAAACAATTGGTTTGTTATTGTCGATGAGCGTTGGAACCGAAGATGTTGAGGAGTTTTTAATATTTTTTACAAATGACCAACAATTTTTACTGCCTTTGGGACACTGCAGATTTTTTTGCCGTAATTTTTGATCATTCAAAAATTTGGTTCTTTCAATAACGGAGTTGCATGAGTTCCTTGCTTGTTTGTGCTTTTTCCGATTTTCCTCTGTAGGGTTGGCTTTGTAGGATCAAAAACTTACTTCTTTGAGCCTGATAGCTTCTTTACACTCAAAATTAAACCAGGACTTTTCTTTAGGCTTGATGCTTTTTACTCTGTTTTCTGTTAGGAATAAAAGCACGCATCCCTAGAAGAATCACATTTGTGATCATTTCAGCACTGGCATCAATGGCACTATCGTGGAAGCATAGTGACCAGTTAAAGTTTCGGAAAAAAATATTCAGGCCGTCCCAGTTGGCTTTCTCGTATTGCCAAACGGCCCTGGTGGGAAGTTTTTCTTTAACTGGATAGGTGGAGGATGAGAAATTAGCTGAAATGATACAATGGTCTGAAGTGCCAAATGGAGAAGTTACACTAATGGTATATTTATCAGGGTGAGAAGTAAGAAACAAGTCAATAGAGCGGCTTGCCCAGCAACATCCGGTATACGCGTTGGCACATCGATCAGTTGGGTAAGGTGATGTAACCCGGCAAAGAGCTCGACATACCTTCCTTTGGGTGTTGTCTGACCAGAATAACGGAGCCAATTGGAATTGTGTACATTGAAATCGCCCGCAATAACGATTTCAATGCGAGGACAAAGGGAAACAATTTTCGAGATGGAATCAGACAGTGCATCAAACTCGTTACAAGTCGAATTACTGTCTCTTGACACTCTTGGACTCCTGTAAATAAAACAATAATGAATGACATGCTTGCGGACAGTGAATTTGAGCCATAAGAAGTTAAATTCCGTGTTGGAACATTGCCCATATTGGGGAAGGCTCTGGCAAGCAATATCATTCCTAACATAGACCACGAGACCATGATGGTAAAAGAGTAATGGCACCAAGCTATACCCATGTAGAACAAATTCTGATAAATCAGTATTTACTCCAACCTGGGTTTCACTTAATGCCAAAACAGCTGGCCTGTATTGAACAGTGTAGACGTACACGTGAAAGAAATTCTTTTTTATACCACGAACATTAGAATACACGACACGAAAATCACTTACCATTTAAAAATACTTACACACAAAAAACAATTCTGACTAAGTCGAACCATGCAGTGAAAATCCAAATTAATTTCTGTAATAAACAAACTGTCTTAGGTGTTATGCCCATAAGACAGCTTGCATACAAAAAATCAAGTTAAATATTCAGCACAATAAGACAAACTCAGATGCCCTTATCCATTTACCGCAAGCATTAGATGGTCATACGATGCCTACAGTAGATAAGAAAGAGGCAGTTAAGCACAAAGGTCTTGGGACAGATAAGAGGATAATTTGCTATGCGAAAGCGTTTTATTTATTTTTTTCCACAGCGCGTGTGGGCATCTTTTTTTCCTCCAACGACGTGAGTGGATATTTTTTTATTTTTTACAGCACACGCGAGGGGTTTTTTTTCGGTTTCTCTAACGAGTGTGTATTAATATTTTTTTTAAAACACTCGCGATAACAATGCGCAATAATTTTTTTTTTGACTTTCGTTTAATTATTTGTGCGCGCACTTCGACGTCCGGCCTCTACGAGCTTAAGATCTACTCGACACCGTTTGTCTTTATAGGTGGCAGCAATGTTGGTAAGCGCAAATATTTGGTCGAACGTGGAATATCCCTTTCTAAAGCCAGCTTGGAATTCTGTTAGAATGTTTTTTTCTTTCACCCATTCACTGAGCCTTTTGTATATTAAAGTCGAAAACAACTTGGCAGAAGTGTTAAGAAACGAAATACCCCTGTAATTTGCTGGATCTTTGTAGTCACCTTTTTTGTGTAACCGGTAGATTAAAGATTTCTTAATCATATCGGGGGCCTGAGCTGTTTCGAAGATCCGTTTGAATTCTACTGTAAGTGCTTGCATAAACTCATTTGTGGAATTTTTTATAAAATTCAAATGGAATTCGATCATTTCCTGGCGCTTTATTTCGTTTTGAGTTGTTTATAGCTTCCTGAATGTCTTGGAGTGTAGTATGTGCATCCAATTTGTCATCTATTAACATAGGGGCTGCATACTGAAATAAAGGTGATGTTAGTGGCGCGTTAAGAAGGCTGTTAAAATGTGTTTTCAGGAGAGGAGCTTTCAATGACATGGCGATGGTGTTAATGCGTCCATTTACGTATTTCACCGCTTTCCAAAAATCTGCTACAGATCTGGTGTTATTTATTAAAGTTATATTTTCTTGTTCCAAAGCTGTTTTCTTTTCATAACAAATTCGTTTATAAACTCTGTTGGCTTCATTGTAGAGCACTTTGAAAATACTGGCGTTGTTTGTTCTCAAAAGATTTAAGAACTTAAAAGATTTATTCCATAGGTATCCATAATAACATAATAACAAGTTCGTGCGACCCAGTTGGCATTTAATTTTATAAAGTCCGATAAACCACGACCTGGCCTAGCAATAATTTGTTTCTGTCAAAAATCTTGCCATATAAGAGCAAATACGTTGGACTTAGTCGTGTCCATTTTTACTTGCGATTATAGGGACTATAAGGCAAGTTTAGAATTCGTGAATATAAACAAAATTGAGATCACAATCAAACATGACATTACGATCATAGAGAAGCCTAAAAACGTCATTGACAAAAAATGTCCGTCTGTCTGTCTGTACGGTGTATATCGATCTGCAGCCTAAACGGGTTAAGCGATTGCGTTCAAATTTGATACGTGTGTATCTCTTGGCATTCCTCAGAGGGGAAATTGAAATTTTATTTTTAGGCCTACAAATAACGGTACCTGCCATACGACCGTTTAGGAAAAGCTTATTTTTGACAAAAACGGCTCCAACGATTTTGATGAAAATTTTTGAGACTTTTTTTGTTGGTAGTAGCTATCAGCTAATTAGAACCAAATTCCTCGGAAAGGTCTATTAACGGTACCTTTCATATAATGATTTTTTTAATTTTCGACTTTCTCGGTAACGGCTCAATGAATTTCAATAAAATTTTATATTTAACGAAATCTAAATTAATTCTACATACAAAAATTTTGAATAAATATATTTTTTATTTTTAATTAATTTTTGAGATTTTTTTTGGAAATTCAATATTTTTAAAACTTATCAAAAAAAAATTTTAATTTTAAAATCAGATGTAAATTCTAAAAACTGCATAAAAAAATTACAAAAAAAAAATCAAAAAACTAAAAATAAAAAACAGGATTTTATCCTACAATTTTCGAAATACTTCTTTCTTAAATTCTTTGTTATTTAAGACGTGTGATGGCATACTTCATTTTCACTAAAAAACATTAAGTATTGTGGTTTTGATGATAAGTTCGGTCTGTGTTATTTTCAAAGTAAATGTTAATTGTTTCTGTCAAAGATGGAATTGGGCACATAAGAGCAAGTACGTGCGACCCAGTCGTGACCAGTTTTTGTTCTGTTATGTATGTTTATCTGATTTGTTTCTATATCGTTTTGTAAGTCTTGTATTATATGAGCCGATGGCTACAGCTGCCCTTGCCAGTGCTTGTAAGTGTCTCTGCTTCGGAGATTTATCTATGCAGAAATAGTACAATAACATTTTGCAACATTTTTGGCGATGTAAAACATTTGTTTGTTCCACAAAAATGTGGTTTATGAATATGATACACTTACCAAGAACACAAAGCTTTTCGGTTTCCTTGATGCAAGTGCCACTACAGAAGAAAACATTGAGTTTTTAAAGCATTGAATTCCACTGTTATTAAAACAGTCCGTTATTCACATCAAAAGAACAGGGTTGTGAATTGGAAAATGAATATCAGACGCTGAAGGTTCTATTGTCGGCAAAGCAATTTGTTGGCGTAATGTAAACGGTTGGTCAATCGTAGATTTATATGGTACTGCGATACTGAAATTTCAATCATCGGGCATACTTTCCTCCGACCATATTTTGCAGATGAGATGGTCAATGCACCTGACCAGGTCATCTTTAGCATGTCTAATAGGCAACTGGCACCTCTTTCCTGTTAAAACACCTTTGCATCTCCTCGACCTCACGTTGCTGGTGATCTTTTTTCCTTCTCCTGAGTAAACGTTTCTCATCCTTCCTTCCCTCAAAGTAGAGATAATAAGATGCTCTAGATTTTTTTGTGGAGAATTCCTCAGTTTTGACTTTGTTGCCTGAGCACATTCAAAATTGCACCTGGAGTTTCTCGGAGGTGGTTGTGATTAGCCCAACATCTCTGACTAATAGCTGTTAAATCAGCTTTGAAACTGGCGAGAGTCTCGGCTAGCTGTTCAGGTTTCCACAGCCTGTTTAATCGCGCACGTTTTACGTGCATATACGTTGAAGCTTTGCAAGGCTAAACCTGCAATGAAAGGACCTACGACCTACCATATGGCTAATAAGTCTTAAGCTTCATGTGCAATGAGAAAATCTTACAATATTTAACATTCATGTATAATTTTATTTTGTCTATATATTTATAACATCGATTTAACATATTATCTATTAGATTTTAAACAATAAAACTGTGTGCGATATTTCACCTATCAAAGTATAAACCTATACCTACATAAACAACAACAACAACAATATTAATACTAACTACTTTTTCTAAGCTATTTTGGCGACAACATCGAAGACATGGTATTAAATTAGTTAAGGCTAACCTAAAAGCTTCCTCTTAGTACCTAAAGTGAAAAAAGTAAATATAGAAGATAAAACTGTTTCACAGTATCTTAGTTCAAAGGCTTCAAAAGTCTGGGTACTGTTTAATTGAAAGGGTTCCTATAAACCTAGCTAGGTCGCCAAATTTTGGTTGATTGATGATTTTCTAAGATAATGTGGCTGCGTTTATGAGTACAAGGAGTTCTCAAGGATGGCTCTATCATGAAGATGAGCATTAAGGAAGGACTAGAAAGAAGAATGGGTATTCTAAAACCAAGGTCCTGTTTTTTAAGGCAGGAAGCCAACTGTTTTCTTAAAAAAAAAAACTGTCAATTTCATGCAAATTCAATGTTTTCAAGACGTTTTAATTAGCTATCCCAACTATCAAGATTACTATCAACGTGTTCCATGAATTAGAATAATTCCACCGTTACTCCTCCTTTGGTAGTCTTTCTATGGTTTCCTAAATGTCCAATCAGTCAATCATTTCGAAATGTCTTTCAGTCATTTACAAGTAAAGCTAATCCTATATAAGCGTATCTTCATCCTGTGCTTCAAAGAGCATCAAAAGCGAGTGCTGCGAAGGGGATCGTCCCAGGGTCATTCCGCCCAGTGACCCATCCGGTGAGAGGAGACCAGTTTGCAGACTATTGTTGTCTCTGTAGCCTGATGTAGAAGATGTCTGTGAAACGGAATCCCAAGAAATTTCACTTAGGGCCTTCGGGCGGTCATCAGCTGGTAGTTGCGCCGCAATTTGGTGGGGTATTGTCTCTTGGTGGCCTTGTCGAGATCGTTTCAAACGAAAAGTCTTTCGACTAGAATGCTTTGTCCTTTGCAGACGTGATTTCTGATGTTCACCCGAACTATCATCGGCGGGACTTTCGGGTGACAGCGGAGTTGTAGATGTTTCTCCAGACGAATGCTTAAATTCTACAGAAGTAACAAACCTCAGTTTAGGCGCCTGCGCCTTAAAGGGAGCTTGTTGCAGTGATTGGGAATGAGATAAGTGTGCCGCTAGGCTCGGTGGAATTCCTGAAATGGTGGTTGTGCTAGCCGATTGGCCTGTCGGAGCCTGACCTAAAGTTGGAGCTGAACCAACATTTTCTCCGCTGTGGCTTTCGCTGGTTGCATGTTCACGATTTGTGCCTGTCGATCCACTTGACAATGACTCTCTAGGCGGGTGAAGTGTTTGCTGAGACAGAGTATCACTTGGAGTTCCAATTACTCCCGAACCACTTCGTGAATCGATTGGAACTGCTGAAACATGTGAATGACTGGCTTGGCCAGTGGTACCAGTGAAGATGGAAATAAGTGATGGTCGCTGCTGAGCTTTGTGTCCATCGGCAGCGGTCGATGCAGCTGCAGTTGTTTCACGTTTCGTGTGATCCGAGTTGGTTTGTTCTGAAACGGAACCTTTAAACACATCAATTAGAGGAATGTTAAATTCAGATATTCTTTTACCATATCGTTTCTCCTCGAGCTCGTCACGCAAATCACGAAGTTCCCGGGCCAGTTCGAGTAGAAGGGCTCCTTTGGACTTGATGCCTCCTTGCGGTGGGGTACCTCGCAAGCGTTCTCGAATGATGAATTGCATGTGACGTTCATGGTCGCCGATTGGTGGTTGAGCTATCTGAAAAAAACGAAGAAGCCTATCAGAAAATGGTTTTCAATAAAAGAAAAATGGAAAGGATGTGAATTCCAACTGAGATTCCCAACTGCATTGGACACATTTTTATCTTTGATATTTCCTTACCTTGTGCAAAATAAATGGCATTAGAACAATATACAATGGTGTACGATGAGTAACGACAAATTCAAGGAAGCTCCAGAGATCTGGAGCTGCCTCATTGCGTCGGCCTAAATCTCTCATAACTCTTGCCACTCGTGACCATTCTGTTGAAAGGCGATTCTCAAAGCAAATGCAAACAATCCTCAGAGCCAGGAACGCTGCTTGATACAGCGATCCTGATATTCTGGCTGGTCTTTTAGCATCTCGACTTCCTGTAAATGTAAGTGAGCCGGCCCTCAAGTCACCACCAGTTCTATTTATTTGTGCAACAGCTTGTCCAGTTCGACCAGCTGGAGGACTCATGGCATTTAGGACGGCAATCAATAAGAAAGACACATCACTCTGTTTCAGCTCGCCAATGTCAGACACACCTCGACCCGAACAGACTTTCAAGCAAAGTGGCATCAACAAATGCATCAGAAAACCCTCGGCCTTCTCTTGTGTGGCAAATTCAGCACTTCCACCGCAGATCTGAACCAATGAGAAAAAGTCAACTGGACTAACAACCTGTAAGGCAACCAGTCGAACAACAGTGGAACAAAAGAACGCCGGTGGATTCTGAGACATAAGAGCAGCTCCTGCACTCGAGAAACCATCTGGAGCTGCGCCTGGCTCATTGACAATCAGATTCTGGACTGTACTTATTAAAGTCTTCATGTGTTGCCAGTGTAGGACATACGGGTGACGGACAATAGTTTCGTGGATACCTTTGAGGAGTCCAGCTGCTGCCTCCCAGTCGGTGTTGCGTCTTATAGAAGGCTTTTTGGATATCTTGAGGAAAACTTTGTCGATCCGACGCAGAATGGTTACCATGGTATTTCGCAGAGCATCGCTTGACCATTCGGCTCTTGGTAAGATGGCTTGCATGTAACGCTGTAGTCCTCGGCAAGCCATCGATTCTGGATCATAGGGAGAAACTTTTAACAGAGAATGCGCTATGTCTGCTAAGCGTATGTGACATTTTACATCTAAGACTTCTGTTGGCTTGGCATCATTTGGCAGCTTCTTCGAGAGCTCTTGCAGGCGTGTTGAAGCTTTGCTTAAGAAGTCGCCCACAACAGATAGAAGAACATCCCTTGGGCGGCGATATTCCGTTCGAATCATCTCCGAATCTTCCGTGGAATCGATGGGGTTCTTTGTCCTGGCATCACTAACATACTTGGAGTGAGATTCCTCCTCAAAGTCCAAGCCTGGAGAACAAGGTGGACCTCGGTTGCAATTCCGCTGACTGGATCCCTTGTGCTCAGGGCTGTTACGGTATGGTCCGTTATAACTCTTTGCCAAGCCTTCGCAATTGTGGACCATTGTTCGAATAGCCACTGCCAGCTGAAGAATGATGTCCCGCTCGGATTTCCCTTGCAGTGGAATATAACTGGGTGACTGGATTTGTTGAAGGTAGCATGGTAGAATTGCCTCCAAGATTATCTAAGGAATAGGTGGAGTAGGATATTTGCGTCGATTAAATTGTCAAGCAGTGCTTACCAGCATTTGATAGCCTCTAGTGCTCTCTGCAGAATATGAGACCACCATAACGCAAAGTGTTATGCAATCAAGAACAGTAACATCTCCGTCTTCATCATGGTAGCAGAAATCTATAGCTTTCAGTGGTTTCGGTTCCTTAACAAGTTCTGCAATATTTAATGGATCTGGTGATGGATCTTCCAAGCTGAGCAATAGATTGAAGAGACAACTTGATTGTACCTTAAAGAAAATATGTTATGGAATAAAGATGGCATCAGGAAGAAAGAAGAATCTCACCTTGTGAGCTTCTCCATAAGCTCCTTCTTCATCTGTATCTAGAATCGCAGATACTGATCCAAACATTTGCAGTATAAAAGGTTTCCTATTCAGCAAGTAAAACTGTTTAACAGCATATTCAATCGTAGTTGTAATCAGTTTGTTCGTTTGATGCAAGGAATAGACTTGCAACAATGTAGGCATTATCATGAAGTAACTTTAAAAAGAAAGAACAAAATATAGTTTTTTGAAACTTATTTAAGGACAACACTTACCCATTTGTAGAAAAAATATTTTTAAAGTTGAAGGCCGCATTGATGTAAGTCGCCATAACATACCGCATGATGCAAGAGTCTTCTGCATGGAGGATTGCTGCTCCCGACAAGACATTCAAAAACAATTGAATGTCTGCCGAATAAGCAAAGTTTCCAGCCATTGCTTCAAACATTCGAGCAATCAATCGTACCCACATAAACTTGTGCAGGACATCCAGACCAAGAAGAGCCTAGTTAAATGAATTCATTAAAGAAGTTTTTAGGACTGCAAACCATCTACCTTTCCATATTCTCCACCGTGATGTAGATCCAGATCGACTTCTAAGGCTTTTCTTGGGAATGAAGGTAGCTTCATGAGTTCTTCGTGCAAGAACACAACACGTTGCACGACCATGTCGACATTCTTCAAAATAGCCCAAGTCAAATGAACTTTACCGATCTCAACGAATTTTTTACTGAGTTCCTGTTTTTGTAAGGCTAAGAAGGAGTCCTCGGGTTTCATTGGTATCAGGCGTACTTCTGGATATTGTGATCGTTTGAAGAAATATAGGTCTCGAATGTACCAATTTGGATTAAGAATTTTGCCTAAAAGGTAGTATTTAAAGAAGGAATTAGTATTTCAGGTTATCAACTCACAATAACGGTATTTGTTAAGAGAACAGACGTTATGTTTAAATCTCCGAACAGGCAAAATATGTTTGAGAGTTTGCGAACACTAGAATAAATAGCTATATCGGTCAAGGTAGGGTGGCAGAGATGAGAAGTTATTAGGGTCATAAAGGCTTCGGAGAGCAAAGAGCAGAAAACGACGTTGAACGCTTGGATATTATCCCTAAATCGGGGAATGATCCGGTGAGAAAGGACATATCTGGGCGGGTGCTCCATAAGACTCACTTGAGTCTTTTGGATGGTATTCAAAGAAAAGCTTTCAAGTTGATTGAAGATGATATCATCATCAGAACATTTACGTCACTTGAACATCGACGGAATGTTTTGTCTCTCTTTTCTACCGTTATTTATACGGTCAATGTTCTAGAGAAATATCCAGCTGCATTCCTCCACTTAAACAGTTTCACCGTAATACTCGCGCTTCCAGGAATGCCCACCAATTTACCCTTGAGCCCAATTTCGGTCGTACAGTCAAGTATACAGGTTCGTTCTTCAGCCTTACAACTCGAATGTGGAATCTTTTGCCTAACTCTGTTCAGAAGTTTAAAACCCACGTGCATCGGCATCTCCTTTTAAACCCCCTTTTTCTTTAATAAGCTCGCGCTGTATCCACCGACACCAAAAGGGTAGCCCAAATCCCTTTAGAGTGCGCCTGGCTTTCGCCATAACCATCGACAAGGCTCAAGGCCAATCGATATTTGTTCCTGGTTTGAACTTAGAAAATTCTTTTTTCGCACAACGAATTACATATATGTTGTTTGCCGCAGGCCTGGAACGCTGTATGTTAACTCACTTACTGAAAAAACTCAAAATATAAATATATATATAAATAACACTAGCGTTTAGATAAAAAAGTTAATAAATAAAAAAATGCCATTTTTTAACAAAAAGTATTTCCTTTTTTAGCGTAGTAGCACACGCCGGGTATCCGCTAGTATAGTTTAAAAAAACTGAGCCAGAAAGGAATTTTTTGACCGTAATTGTTTGTTAATCTTAACCCACCCTTGACTCATTTGCTCTTGTCATCCTAACAAAACAGTGAAAAAACTTGTTTTTTTTTTTTTTTTTTTTTATAATTGGCCCGTGCAAAAGGGATTTTGGCTACCCTTATAATGTTAAACACAGCGGGGGCGTTAGGAAAATAGGGAGGGGTATAAAAGGAGATATCGATGCACATTTGTTTTAAAGTTCGGCAAGTCGTAATGGGAGGGAAAAACAGAGTCTGGCAAGGCATTCCACATTCGCGTGGTACGGCTAAAGAAAGCATCTCTGTATTTAACTGTACGTCCGAAGTTGGGTTCGAGGGTAAATTTATGGGCATTCCTAGCTGCGCGAGTATTACTGTTGAATTGTTTCAGGGGAGGAATGCAGCTGGCTATTTCGCTAGAGCATTGATTGTAAAAATAACGGTAAAATAACGAAAGGCACGAAACATTACGACGGTGCTCAAGAGATGAAAATGTTTCTGTTATTGTTCGGTCGCCTATCACTTTCAAAGCTCTTTTTTGTATTCTGTCTAAGAAACTCAAGTGTGTAATAGGAGCACCTGCCCAAATATGGGAATTATACTCAAGTTTTGGAAGAATATACGCTTTATAGACCGTAGCCAGATCAGAAGGGGTAAAAAATTTCTTGCATCTTCGAAGGAAACCTAGACATCTAGCAGCATTTTTGGTGACTTCCAATATGTAGTCGTTCTACAGAAGGTGGTCTGTAATGCACATACCGAGAACTGATAGGTGTTCTGTTTCTTCGATACAAGTGCCACTCATCGATAGTGGCAATGGGGGTATGTTTCGCTTTAAGGACAAAAGACAACATTGAGTTTTTGAAGCATTAAATTCAACACGATTTCTTATTCCCCATTGTACAATGCTGTCAAGATCAGAATTTAATGAACTAATCATACTCTGCCGTTGCAGTCCGAAGCACATGGATGAGAGTCTGGAAACGAATATGAAAATCTGAGAGTGCTGTCGTCAGCGAAACAATTAATTGGATTAGTAGTTTCAGATAATAAGTCGTTGATAAAAATCAGGAAGAGAGTTGGAGATAAAACAAAACCCTGGGGCACACCAGCATTTATTTTGTGGGTATCAGACTTGAATCCGTCCAACACAACTTGTATTGACCGGTTCGAAAGGTAATTACTAATCCAACGCAGAAGAGATTCGTCGAGTCCAAATGCACGCATTTTCGATAAAAGGGCTTGATGCCAAACTCTATCAAATGCCTTTGAAATATCAAGTGCAATGATCTTACTTTCACCAAAATGGTGAAGAGATTGATTCCACTTTTCGGTGAGATAAACCATCAAATCACCAGTAGATCTTTTGCTGAGAAAGCCGTATTGCCGGTCATTAAGAAGCTTTCGGTCCTCAAGATATTTCTTTAGCTGAAAGTTAATCAGCGTTTCCATGACCTTAGAAAGAAGGGACGTAAGTGCAATTGGTCGATAGTTTGAGGGAGATGAAGATTCGCCTTTTTTAGGGACAGGCTGGACAAATGCTGTTTTCCATCCGCTCGGAAAGAGCCCAGAGGAATAGGACAGATGGAAAAGCTTACGCAATGGTTTTACCAGCGTTGAAGAACACCTCTTCAGAATAATAGCGGGGATACTATCCGGGCCAGCGGATTTGTGAATGTTAAGATCTTTTAAGACCCTTGCAACTGAACGAGTGCGGAAGAAAATTGGTCCCATAATGTCATTTACGTTCTCAATTATAGGGGGATTGATAACACCTGCCGGAAGCATTGAGTTTGCTGCAAATAGGGCTGCAAGCAGATTTACTTTTTCTTGGGAATCGACAACAGGTGTATCGTTAAAGACGAGCGTAGGACCCGATGACGAAGAATTCCGAATGTTTTTCACTAAAGACCAACATTTTTTACTTCCTTTGGGACATTGAAGAATTTTTTGACGAATGTTTTGCTCATGTAAAAATTTCGTCTTGCGAATGTGAACATTGCAGGCCTTCCTAGCTTGTTGGTTCTCAAATAAAGACATTTTTTCAGCTTGCTTCAGAAAAAACCTACGTCCATACTAAATAACGGATTTAAAAGAGTTAACTTACTGCTTTTGTAGTCCACTAGCACATAATGATGATAACTCTTTTCATCAACTGGGTAGAAATCTAGTGCCTCTTTCAAAAGTTGACTGAATAGAGTATCTTCCTGTACGGGAAACTGGGAAGGTATGTTTCCATCATCTAAAAAAAAGAATATTTTAAATACTCCTCTAAAAATAAATTAATCAAGCACCTTCAAATGGACCATGAACAACTATTTTCTTCGCTGCAGGAACATTTGCTGTAAGCAGAATTGAGGCATCACATTGCTCCTTTCGAAGAATTTGCTTCAAATCCTTGAACATAATACCATGAACACTGTGAACCACCATCCAGAGAACCGAGAGTGCTGATCCAACCAGCTAAATAAAAATACAAAGCTTTTTAGCTAACTAAAAGTTTAAAGCTTCAATTTACCTTACCTCCTGCTTATGCTCATTAGATGATCGAACATAAAACATAATATAGCCAATAATTGAGTTGTACAATGCGAATGCAGCCTGCTGCGGTAATCGCGGCACAAATCGTATTAAATGCCGAAGAAGCTTAAACATTTGATCCTGGCGTTCACGGGTTAACCTTTCCAATACGTATCTCAGGAAAAGGGCAGATTCTTCAACCAAACATATCCAAATGACCTGGTATGCAACTTCATAGACTGAATTGCCATCTGATCCAATTGCGGCATCGTCTAAACATGCTACAATCTGCATGACAGATGAGCAGAGAACGGACGGGAAAAGCGAGTGAGCTGCATGTAAATGTGGAGCTATTCGGGCGCCTTCAAGTTCTTCTTCGCCTTCGGTGTGATCTTCTCCTGGCGCATGATCCAAACCTGGTTCATGTGAAGCCTGTTGATTAATCGGAATGGTTGTTATCAAGAAACTGTGGCGTTCAGCTCTCTGCTTATCGTGCTGCTGCCGAATGGCATTCCGGATAGCTTCAGTTTGCTGCATCTTTCTACTTTTAGTGGCAGTTACTAAAGAGCGCTGTAAAATATTTTAAAATTAAAATAGAAAAAACAAAAGAACATAATATGTACATGTCTATCTTGATTCAGGGTAACATCCATGTCCTTTGTTTGTTGGGTTGGACTCCATGGTGGATCAACCACCGGCAGACTCTCAATACCAATCTTAGGAGATGGCAATGTGAATTCAATACCACCAGGAGGCACTTTGAAGGTGACATCATGAGCACCATCTTCCATTCGAGGCCACACTTGGAAGCGACACTTCCATAGGACGTGAAATCTTAAAACAAACGGATTTGAACCTTAGGTTAGGAAGGCAAATCAGAACTTTATCTTTACCTCATTATAGCACCGATTCGTACATCAGGATCTTTGTTTTTTAGCGACCTCTGCATTATATCAAAAGCAAAGTTTTGAGCCTTTACTGATCCCATTAGAAATAGAGAAGCAGCTACTGCAGCTGTTTCCTAAAAGCAATATTTTTTGTAGGTTTTCAAGTTTTTTTTTTACTTTTTTTCTTACTTGATTATGCTCGAGAAGTAATTCCCAAGCTGCAGGCAATGCCTCGATTACTAGCTCTTCAGTTAAGATTACAGCACCTTTAAGCAAAGTCGACATAGGAAAATGGAATAAGCCTCGTATATGGTTCTTGACGAATTTCAAAATCGGCGGAGTTTCCTTTTCTTCTCTCTTTTCCTTTTCCGTATTAAGTGCCTTTGCCAGCTTTTCCACCATTTCAATATCAGGATCATCGCTTATTCTGAAAACATAAAACATAAGTTAAATAGTTAAATATAATATACGACTGTGTAGAATTAAATTATTTTTCTGGGTTAAAATATGATCAAAAATGACAATCAAACCGGACATTACAATGAGAGAAATATTTTTGAGTTTGTTACACAATTCTGTCTATCGCGTTCAATGCCTCGGCGTAAAGTTCGTCAACGGTCTCTGATTGGTCAGTATCCCCAGCGGTTGTTTTTTGTACTTCAAAAAACGGCTTCGTTATGTTATGTGTTATGTTTTGGAGAACTAAATTTAAGATGGTAACTCCCATAAGACCATTATTTACTTTTTCCAATGTATTGTGAAGTTTTGGCCTGGGGTTCGATAAATAAAACTCAATCGAAATGCCAAAACAATACAACAAATCTCTTTATTTTATGAAACACAACGTCTTTCAGTTTAAATAACACCAAATTTAATTTATTTCACTTATTCACAATTCAAATACGTTTTTATCATTCAACACTTTTTATTTAATCTCAATTCAATCACTTTTTACTAACGTTTCCAGAAACTATAAAATAAAACTGACTGTGTTGTGAATATAGTGTTTCAGTTACATAAAATGGGTCGCAAATTAGAACAATTGACAACAGCTGAGTTGAAAGAAGAATTAGGAAAACGAAATCTTCAGACTTCGGGGCTGAAAAAGGAACTATTGCTCCGACTTCAGAATGCTATCACTCAGGATGGTGGAGACCCCGATACCATGTTGTTCGATGTTGAAGAACAAGGGAGAGAATGCACAGTAAGTACAGCCGATGAAATGCCTGCTTTCATGAAGTTGCTTCTGTCGAAATTCGAAGAACAAAAGAATGAGCAGAAGAATTCGTTGGAAATTCTCCAGCAACAACTAAGCGAACAAAGGAACGTTCTCGAAGACCAAAGGAACGTTCTCGAAAGTAAATTCGACGAACAAAAGAATTCATTGGAAAATCTCCAGAATCAACTAAGCGAAAGACTTCAAATAGTAGATCAGAAATTTGAAGCCAAAATAGAAAGCTTAGAAGAAAAGTTCGGAAAGCAAGTAGAAAGTGTAGAACAACAGTACGAACACCTGGCTAAGGAGGTTGATTCTTTGAAAAAGCAGAAGGTTCGGGAATATTCGAGCGACGGTCCACGAAGAGAGGAAATGCAGCCCCCTGTCTTCGATGGTCAAACATCATGGCCAATTTATAAGAGGCAGTTTGAAGCTGCCGCCTTGACGAACAACTGGGACAACGAAGACAAATCAATTGCTCTTACGCTTGCGCTCAAAGGAACAGCTGCCGAATTGCTGCAGACCATTCCTGAAGACAAACATCATGATTATGATGCCATGGTCAAGGCAATCGAGATGAGGTTTGGCGACGACCACATGCAGCAAGTTTACCGAGTCCAGTTGCGCCGAAGGGTCCAGACAAGAGGTGAAACGCTACAACAATTGCAAGCTGACATCGAGCGCTTGGCAAATTTGTATTATCCCAATACCAGCAGGTAAATCATAAACGAACTGGTAACCGATGCGTTCACTAATGCCATTGCAGATGGAAAACTACAAATAGCTGTGAGAATGGCAGGTAAGAAAACGCTCGCTGAGGCTTTAGCATTTGCCCTGACAATGGAAGCAGCAGACCAAGCTTCGCAAAGTAGCCATCGCGTCAGGGAAGTGGCTACGCTAGAGTGCTCATGTCAACGTGTCGACATTGAAAGACAAAACCTGAACACTGCTCGAGGTCAAATGAGATGCTGGAATTGCAACAAGCTAGGACACCTACAGCGACAATGCAGATCTCCACCTAGACAGGTAAGCTGCCCACATTGCGCAAGGAGGAGGCAGAATGACGAAGCATCTGGCAGGAATAACACTCACACTGCTGTACAAGCTTCTGATCAACAGCAGGCGGGAAACGCCTAAGAACCAACTTCGCGGGGCTGAAGTTGGTTGATGGAATCGACGCCCCCAGGACCATCATCCAAGTTTCGCAAACTACACGCTGCAGCAAGAGCTTGACAGTGGAGACAGTCATCAGAAACAGAAAATGTGTGGCCACTATCGACACGGGTGCCACAGCCTCCATAATCAGAAGAGACCTTGTTCAGACATCATGGCTACATAACACCAGCTGCTACACTCTGAAGACAGCTACGGGAGAAGCAGCAAAAGTATACGGGGAGGTATTTCTAAAGATACAACTGGCAGGGTTGACCTTCTCACATGCATTCTTGGTAGCCGACATATGCGACGAATGCATCATTGGAGTGGATTTCATGAAGGCACATGAGGTAATCATAGACCTTCGAATGCAAGTATTAAGGTATCGAACCGTTGAGATCCCTATGGTATACGGAAACGAGAACGCTGTGAATCTTCGGGCGGTTATAAGCAGAGATGAAGTCCTACCACCTTCTTCAGAGACAGTTCTTTGGACGCGTTTGGAGGGTGATCCTGGGAACCACCGATTCTATTTCATTGAAGCAGATAATAAAGAGGACTTTCCAAGCTATATCGTTGGAAAGATTTTAGTGGAACCAAAGAAAAACATGGTTCCGGTAAGGCTGATGAATCCGAACAAACACTCCGTCAAGCTCAAACAAGGAGAGGTGATTGGAAGATGCGTACCCATTGCAGCCATATCGACAACATCTGGGAGTGATTCTGCGAGTCCTGTTTCTGCAACAAAATTGGCTGAGGTATGTAATGCTATCCTTGGAAACTGTGAGCTAAATCAGGAGCAGAAAACCTTGGCCAAAAATCTCATTGGCGAGTTTGCTGATATATTTGCATCGCAGGATGGAGACTATGGTCGAACACACCTAGTACAGCACCGAATAGACACCGGCGATAGCAGACCGATCCGACAACCTGCTAGAAGACTTCCATTGGCAAAACAGTACGAAGTCGATGAGATGATATCAACCATGGAAAAAGACGGTCTAATCGAAAGCTCAAAAAGTCCGTGGGCATCACCCGTTGTACTAGTGAAAAAGAAGGACGGCAGCACTCGATTCTGCGTGGATTACCGGAGGCTCAACGATGTCACCAAGAAGGACAGCTACCCCTTGCCTCGAATAGATGACACCTTGGATACCCTTTCTGGAGCGAAATGGTTTTCGACCCTCGATCTGAAAAGTGGTTACTGGCAGGTACAGATCCATCCAGAAGACAAAGAAAAGACCGCTTTCACAACGGGAAATGGACTATGGCAGTTTACCGTTATGCCATTTGGCTTGTGTAACGCTCCAGCCACCTTTGAGCGTTTAATGGAACGTGTGTTACAGGGTCTGACATGGAAAACCTGCCTGGTGTACTTGGATGACGTCATCGTTGTGGGAAAGACGTTCGCTGAACATCGCGACAACTTGAGGGAGGTGTTTACACGACTTCGAACTGCACATTTGAAACTAAATCCAAAGAAATGTGCTCTGTTCAAAGCTGAGGTGAAATATTTGGGACATGTGATATCATCAAATGGAGTAAACACTGACCCGGAGAAAATCGAAGCCGTGAGAAATTGGCCAGTTCCCGAAGATAAACACCAGCTGAGGAGCTTTCTAGGTCTCGCCACTTATTACAGGAGGTTCGTCAAAGATTTTGCCGGAATCGCAAAGTGTCTGCACCAGCTAACTGAGAAGGGTAGACAATTTAAATGGTCAGGTGAGTGCGAAAGAAGCTTTCAACATCTAAAACAGCGACTTTGTGAGGCACCAATACTAGCTTACCCCACCCCTGGCAAAACATTTATTGTGGACGCGGATGCTAGTAACGTGGGTGTTGGAGCAGTTCTGTCGCAGATACAAGATGGGCAGGAGAAAGTGGTAGCCTATTTCAGCAAAGTTCTGTCGCGACCAGAGAGAAACTACTGTGTAACCAGACGGGAACTCCTTGCTCTGATACTGGCGACAAAACATTTCCGTAAATATCTGTATGGACAGAGATTCATCCTGCGTATCGATCACGCCGCTTTAAAATGGTTGCTACAGTTCAAAAATCCTGAGGGGCAGGTAGCAAGATGGATCGAACGATTGCAGACTTACGACTTCGAAGTACAGCATCGCAAAGGAAGACTGCACTGCAATGCGGACGCGCTTTCCCGCAGACCATGTGAGCCCAGTTGCAAACATTGTGCGCGAAAAGAGGAAAAGGATGAAGGTATATCTGTCCAGAGAATAAGAGCCGAACCTGTAGAGGGTTGGAGTGCCGAAGAAATTCGTAATGCACAAAAAGAAGACCCTGACATCGAGCCAATCCTTGCATGGAAGGAATCTATGGAGAAACCAAACGCAAGAGATATCTCCGACAGAAGTCCTACTTTAAAAGCATACTGGGCGCAGTGGGACTCTCTCCATGTGGAAGATGGTGTTTTGCGAAGAAAATGGGAAATGCCGGATGGAAGATCCTTTAAGATGCAGCTTGTGGTTCCACGATCGAAAGTAGAGGAGATCCTACGAGAAATGCATGCTGGAATATCCGGTGGGCACTTGGGAATCAACAAAACACTGGAAAAGGTACGGGAACGCTTTTATTGGCTAAGCGTGAGAAACGATGTAGAGAGCTGGTGTCGAAAGTGCATAACATGCGCAGCTAGCAAGGGACCCAAAGTCAAAACACGAGGTAAAATGCACCAGTACAACGTGAGCGCCCCTTTTGAAAGAATCGCCGTTGACACCACAGGCCCGTTCCCGGAAACTGAAAACGGTAGCCGTTACATCCTTGTTGTCATGGACTACTTCAGCAAATGGCCGGAGGCTTTTGCGATACCCAATCAAGAAGCTAAGACCGTTGTCGAGCAGATAGTGGACCACTGGGTCTGCAGGTTCGGGGTGCCTATGGAATTGCATTCCGACCAAGGGCGAAACTTCGAGTCGAAGGTATTCCAGGAAGTATGCGCATCACTCGGGTTAAAGAAAACAAGGACAACACCTCTTCATCCACAGTCTGATGGAATGGTAGAAAGATTTAACAAGACCTTGAAGGAACATCTGTCCAAAGTCGTGAACGAGAACCAACGGGATTGGGATCGGCGAATTCCTTTATTTCTTATGGCCTACCGGAATGCGGTTCATAGTACAACTGGATACACTCCATCCGAAATTCTATTTGGACGAACTGCCCGGCTTCCAAGTGAGCTAAAATTCGGATTTCCTATTGAAGACCCAAAATGCGAAGAGGACTACGTGTTAGATCTTAGAGAAAGGATCAACGACATTCACCAGAGAACAAGAAACAACATAAAAATTGCGAGTGACCGCATGAAGACCAGATACGATGCGAGAGCAACAGCACCTGAATTCAATGAGGGAGATCTGGTATGGCTTTATGACCCACATCGCAGAAAGGGAAAATCGCCCAAGCTTCAGCAGGACTGGGAAGGTCCCTACCAAATAGTTACGCGCATTAATGACGTCGTTTTCCGAATCCAACGAGGACCAAGAGCAAAAATGAAAATTGTCCATGTGGATCGACTGCATCGTTACCACGGAAACAATGATGATGTGCTTGTTCGGGACGAACAAAACTAAGAGGGGGACAATGTGATGTGGCAACAAGTTTAGATACATTTTGTAAATTAACGCCATCTGTTGGATTCATTGTGTACAACAACCAACATTTATTGTGTACAACAACCACAATTTATTGTGTACAACAACCATGCCCCTAGAAGTATGCTACATATTTGCAACATGTTTTAACTTAGTACTAAATCGAACTTGACGAAACAATTCGAGACTCGAATTAGTACCGAAAGCTTAGATTGTGCCAGAACCAGACAGAAGCTTCCAGAAGCTTTTAAAGTTGTATAAATACAAGAGTAGATTGCATTGACAGTTCAGTTTATTTTCGAAAGTGGATTTGTTAACAACTGGAAGTATTAGTAAAAAGTGATTGAATTGAGATTAAATAAAAAGTGTTGAATTATAAAAACGTATTCGAATTGTGAATAAGTGAAATAAGTTAAATTGGTGTTATTTAAACTGAAAGACGTTGTGTTTTATAAAATAAAGAGATTTGTTTTATTATTGTGGAATTTTGATTGAGTTTTATTTGTCGAACCCCAGGCCAAAATATCACAATAACACCAGCTGCTACACTCTGAAGACAGCTACGGGAGAAGCAGCAAAAGTATACGGGGAGGTATTTCTAAAGATACAACTGGCAGGGTTGACCTTCTCACATGTATTCTTGGTAGCCGACATATGCGACGAATTCATCATTGGAGTGGATTTCATGAAGGCACATGAGGTAATCATAGACCTTCGAATGCAAGTGTTAAGGTATCGAACCGTTGAGATCCCACTTCTGACACCAATGTGAAGTTTTGGCCTGGGGTTCGATAAATAAAACTCAATCGAAATGCCAAAACAATACAACAAATCTCTTTATTTTATGAAACACAACGTTTTTTCAGTTTAAATAACACCAAATTTAACTTATTTCACTTATTCACAATTCAAATACGTTTTTATCATTCAACACTTTTTATTTAATCTCAATTCAATCACTTTTTACTAACGTTTCCAGTTGTTAACAATTCCACTTTCGAAAATGAACTGAACTTTCAATGCAATCTACTCTTGTATTTATACAAGTTTACAAGCTTCTGGAAGCTTCTGTCTGGTTCTGGCACAATCTAAGCTTTCGGTACTAATTCCAGTCTCGAATTAGTACTTCAAGTTCGATTTAGTACTCAGTTAAAACATATTGCAAATATGTAGCATACTTTTAGGCGCATGGTCGTTGTACACAATGAATGTTGGTTGTTGTACACAATGAATCCAACAGATGGCGTTAATTTAAAAAATGTATCATCCGAATATCTAAACTTGTTGCCACATCACAGTATGTAAACTGCATATAGTACTATCATGGAGCATATTTTTTTAGTTCTGAATCAAGTCGCAATGAGGCGTGCTGAAATTGTCAATTGGTGTGAATATAGAATAGGTACAGACAACACAAGTGTATTAAATACTGGTAAAATATCGGTTAAGGTTCTCGTCTTCACTATTTAGAGTTAGTTTCGAATCAACCAGGAAGATGGACAGACGAAAAATTACCACCATGAGAGTACTATAGAAAATGCATATACAATGCTTTTTCTGGATCTAGTTAACCGATTTCAACTTAAATTGATATTCAATAGGTAAGACTTTCTTTTTTTTAATAAATATTTTGAAAGTGGCCTGAGGATGAATGGCATCAGGACGACATCATATGCTGCAACTAACAGGCATTGAGGAAATACAAAAAGCGATAAATCGGCTTTAATCATCAATTGATCAGATCTTTACCATTAGGCAGGTGATGTAAAAATATGGAATTTAACGTTCCAACATCCCCTTTTTTGGGGGAAGATCTTTCTACAGTCTCCACTTTGTCGTGGAAAAACCGAAATTGGGCACCTTGTACGTCTTCTGCTAGAGAGAGAGAAAAAAAGAGTAACTCCCATTCCGAGAATGAGAATTTGAACTGACAGATGTGATTGCTCACAAATGAAATTGACGGAACCGTGCCCCTTTGTGTTTGGGTTAAGAATGAATAATAAACTCATGTTTTGAGTGCGCCTGTTGTAAAAGGCTGCTAAAGCACCAAGTTAAGTTACCTTGGTACCATTTTTTCTTGCGATTAAGTAAAAGGATTCGTAAATATAACAAAATATTGAGATAACAATGAAACATGACATTACGAAAATAGAGAAGTCTAAAAAAGTGATCGAGAAAAAATGTCTATCTGTCTGTCTGTCTGTCAGTATGTATAACGAGATGCAGATTAAACGGCTTAAGCGATTATCTTCAAATTTGGTGTGTGTGATTCTTTTGGCATTCTTGTACCTGTCATACAAGTTTGATGAAATTTTTTAAGAATTTTTTTTATTAGTATTGGCTATTATTTGATTAGAACCAAATTTACGGGTAAAGGTCTAGTAACGGTACCTTTCGGTTTTTACCTAACGGTTTTTTTAAATGTTTGGCTTTCCCGGCAAACGCTTTTTGGATTTCTGTCAAATTTTATATTTGAGAAGATCTAGGTAGCCAAATCAATCAAATCAATCAATCAAAATTTTAATAACTTTTTTTCTAATTAAAATTAATTTTTTGACTTTTTTTTTTGAAAAAACAATATTTTTAATACTAATCAAAAAAGATTATTTTAAATTTTATAATCACATGTATATTATTAAACTCTAAGAAACTGCATATCAAATTTAAAAATTAAAAAAATTCAAAAAACAAAATAAAAAACAGGATTTTATCAAATAAAAAAAAAATAAATACTTTTTTCATACGTGTGATGGCATACTCCATTCTTACTAAAAAATCGTTAAAGATTGTGGTTTTGATACTATTTATAACTTCAGAACGTGTTATTTTTGTACGTAAATGTTACTTGTTTCGATCAAAGATCTTGCCTTCCAATATGATTAAGCACATAAGAGCAAGTACGTACGACCCAGTCGTGCCCATTTTTTACGGGTAATGCTCTTGGGCAATGATATCTCTGCAAGCAATGGCATGTAATAGCAGTGCCATTACCTAACCTATGGCTGTGTAATTTTGTCAGGAACTGTTTTGTTTTTAAAAGATGGTTGGCCTTGACTTTATGTATCATCAACAAATTCGATATTTCGTAAAGAGCAAAAAACAAAATAAATAAATAAATGTATCAAATATTATAATTATATATAATATTTCGTAAAGAGCAAAAAACACTACCAATGCTCTATTGGGCAACACGGGTTAGCAGTATGCCCAGATATTTACTCGAGTTTACGCGAAAGTCTGTTAAATTGCGGTGTGAAATAAGTCCACCATAAGATGAAGACCATATTGGTTAGATTCTTGTGTGAAACGACTTTCAGAAAATACCATTTTTTATGAACTTAAGGACCACCTACGATAGTATAACCAAGCTAGAACTTTATAATTTCAAAACAGAATTCGAGATCCAAAATAAATTGACACTATGTAGGCAGATCATGATCTTTATTACAAACCAAGTTAAAGTAGCCGAATCACTGTCTAGTTCTGGACTAATCAACATTTTGGATTGGAGGAAGTAATCTGTGACTCTGGGAAGTCAACAAGATGGCTTTTATTCAACAAGTCTAGCAACATACTGGCTTAAGGCCTACGCAGATGACATCGACATTATGGGTAGAATTCAACAAGCTGTACAAGATGCATTCATACAGATCAAGCAGGCGTACAAAACCTGGGACTGCAAATTCATGAAAGAAATCCAAGAACTGGCTGCGTCTGCGAGAAGTGGTCCAACAAGCAGGGTAGTTGAGAATGAAAACTATATGATCTTACTAGGACTCATGTACGGACCCAAAACCTCTGATCTCTTCACCGCTTTGGAGAGGAAAGTTTTACGAAGAATTACTGAACCCTTGTGCGAGGGAGTACGACTCCGGTCTCCGGTGTAGATACAATCATGAATTGTATGAAATCTACATCAGAGCACTCTGATGGGATGGGTAACTGCCTCGTATGAGGGAAGAGGAACCACCTCAGAAAGTCTTTTGCAGAAGTGGGGAGCGTGGCAGACATTGCTAACGTTGGAAGAATGACATAGAACAGAACGCCCGAAGCGAAACTAGTTGGCGTTGGGCGTCGGCCAGTGATCAGGATATGTGGAAGAACTGGTTGGGCGAAACCCGGAATAATATACCTGTTGTTGGGCCAATATAGCTAGCTAGATCAAACACAAATAAAAATAGAGCATACATATGTAGAAAAAAAAGTTTGCAAAAAGGCTAAGAAAACATTATCGCGGATGAAAGCCCAGGAGCAAGAATTCCTGGATCAACAAGGAGGCCTGTCGACGACGAGTCTTGTATTGAGAACCAGTGGCAATATTGCCAAAATGACATCGGGGAGGCCGCCTCTGAAGCGCTGGGCTTTACACGGCCACGACAACACTAGTTTAAAGATGAGTATCGGCAAACACAGCTTAAGAGAAAGCATTCAAGTCGGCGCTAGACAGAAGGGCCAGAACTGACAAAAAAGGAGATTGAAGAAAGTTTTTATTGCAGGAATGTAGTTTGAAAGTTTAACTATGTACGTCAAAGCTGCGGAGCTCGAACTGAAGCTTTCATAGACGGTACATCTTAGTGGAATCGCAGTCGATGCTGAGAATATGGAAAAAGGAAAAACGATTTCTGCAGACTGTATAACGGCGATGATTAAACGGATTCCCTGTCAGGCAGAATGATCCAGTTTATCTGGGCGAAGTAGAACAACAATTTCGCCCGCTCCATTTGAACATCTGGATGAAATAAACCCAACTATATCTAAGCTAAGGGCAATAAAACCACTGCTGCAGTGTGTGAGCGCCTAAAGCCATTCATTAACAACCTGAGGTTTATACATATAAGAATTCCTATCGCGAGAGAGGCTGTATAAGATCTTGAAGACTTTAGTCTTTCTATATAATATCACAACGATGCATTGGTAATCCTTCAAAGCTTAGTTGCTTGTGTTGTTTTTTATTTGACTTTACCTATCCTTCTTAGAAATGCTGTCCTTTCTTTTCGATGGGGAGGTTTGAGTAGAACTCTGTTCCGATACTTTTCGTGTTGACCTTTGTCGTGCTGGTTGTTTTGCAGTGGGGAATCCTTCTTGGGTTTGATGTTCCATATCAAATGTGAATCCAAATTCTTCACCGTAAACCTGAAATGTATTTAATTTTAATGGTTTTATAAAAAACTTGCCATTTTTCAGAAACACACACTCTTGTGTTACAAAAGCAGGGATATTTTTAATATTTCTTCAAATATTGCCCTTTTCTTCATCAGGGCATTATGTTGATCTAACAGAAGATTGTGTATAAACTAACCTTTCTCACAGCTTTAATCAACCTGGAGGATGCTCTCATATGTCTCTTATAACAATAGGGATGGCAGAATCCTTTGTGGGTGCAATAAAAGTTGTAGCTGTTCATTACTTCAATAACTGCCTTCATCCACGGCATATTTTTAGCAGTGTCATCGGCTTCATTTGAATCGGTTGGTGATTCGGGTTGTTGGTCATCACTCAAAATTCCCGGTGACTCTTCGCCTCCACTGATTATTCCTGGTTCAGAAGTGTCACTTCTATCCGATAAGGATGATACCTTCCTTCTTGACTGAATAGAATCTATTCTTTTAACTGGAATTAGAAAAAGTTCGATTCGAAGTTATGTGATGTATGAAGTAACCTACAGTCTGCCTCTAGATCTTTGCCATCTTTTGTGCCTCGGCGAAGCTTAAGCGAACGTCGCTTAAAAGAACCACCTGTTGCTGCTCCAGCTGTTCCTCGCCGAAGAAGGAATGGACGGACTGCCGCGACAGGTCGACGTAGTGCTCCTTAAAAAAAAAAGAAAAATTTAAATCAATACACTTAAGGAATTTTTGAGGACTTACCGTCTTCTCCCTGAATTGTCACGGTAGTGTTACTACTGTTTTCTGACTCATTGTCTGGTTCGTGGAGCACAAATGATATTTTTCTTTCTGTTGGAGCTCCTTACAAAAAAAAATTGTTTAAATTCTGGAAAGTTATATATTCCTGCGGCTTACCACCATCGTTACCAGCTATGGACTGAAGACTCTGTGCTGAGGTTTGAGAATGTCCCATTGAACTTAGAGCCATTGACCAACGACGATTCGCTTCCCTAGACATAAAGTGGAAAGTGATTATATTTTATGCCATAAAGTCGAAAAGAGACATGATAACGAACCTATAAACCTTTTCCCATGGAGCAGGCTTATCTTTGTGCAGAAGTTTCGAGGCCTTCGGCAAAGTTTGATAGGTATCTCGCAGAAACGCAGTTATCTCGTGTAAAAGAACACAAGCGATCAGTTTTAATGCATGTGGACAGTCATTTCCATGAGGATTTACGCTAGCTGTTTTAAAAAATAATGGCTTATTTGTTAAGGCATTGAAGTTCAAATATATTTACATTCATCTAGGAAATCCTCTTCTTCGTCCTGTTGAAGAAGTTCACGTTGTTTTTCGGGATCATTTAAGCATGAATTAGCAGCTTCAAAGTTCATTCGCTCGGTGAACAATATTTCTTCAAGTCTGGCACCTAACATCTCTGCCCACTGTTAAATAAAAAAAAATGTATTATTTGTTTCAAATAATGTTATACCTTCATTTTTCTTTATAATATTCATTGTATTTTAATTAAAATGAATTTCTTAAAGAGGTAACCACAAATGCTTGGACAAGTTACTGATAAATTAAAACATACGAAATTAATTGAAAATGTTTTAAAATAAATTATTAAAAATACAAAAAAATTAAAAATAATTAGTCTACATATATCTTCTTATTTTTAAATTTAATTTGGGTCTTATCGTTCTCAATTAAACAAAAAAAAATGGGCATGACTGGGTCGCAAGTACTTGCTCCTATGTTCCTAATCACATTTGAAGGCTTAACTTTAAAAGAAACAAGGAACATTAGGTAGAAAAATAACACGGCCTAAACTTATAACAAGTGGCAGAATCACAACACTTAACGGTTTTTAGTAAGAAATCGAGTACTCTATCCCACATCTTATAAAATATGGAATTTATGAGAAAAGTATTTCGAAAATTCTTGTTAGTTTTTGAAAAAAAAAATCTTTTTTTTTAAATTTTGGTATGCAGGTTCTTAGAGTTTATTAATATACACCTAAATATTAAATTTAAAATAAAAATTATAGATTGGTTTTAAAAATATTGGTAACTCAACGATTTTTTTTTTCAAAAATTACTTCGAAATAGAAAAAAAACGTTATTTAAAATGTCATCAAAATCGTTGTAGCGGTTCTCGAGAAAAATAAGCTTTCCTTTAACTGATATATGGCAGGTACCGTTATTTTTAGCGCTAAAAATAAAATTTCAATTAACGCTCTGAAAAATGCCAAAAGATTCCACACATACCAAATTTGAAGGCAATCGCTTAACCCGCTTAGGCTGCAGCTCGTTATACACCCATGCAGACAGACAGACAGATTTTTTTGTCGTTAACTTTGTATGGGCTTCTTTATGATTATAATGTCATGTTTGATTGTTATCTCAGTTTTTTTCTATATTCACGAATGCTAAACTTGCCTTATAGTACCTATCGCAAGTAAAAAAATTGTGCCTTTTCACATTTTTTAATGAAATAAAATGGCGCTTAAGAAAAGACCCACGTGCAATCCAGCCGTGAACTTTTTACTTACGATTATAGGTACTATAATATATTCTAACAATCAAACATAAAATTGCGATCATAGAGCGGCCTATTAAAGTGATCGACAAAAATGTCTGTCTGTTAGTCTGTCAGTCTTTCAGTCTGTCAGTCTGTCAGTCTGGTAGTCTGTCAGTCTGTCACTCTGTCACTCTGTCATTCTGTCTGTCTGTAGCGATTACCTATACATTTGGTATGTGTAATTCTTTTAAGATTTTAGAGAAGAAATTTAAATTTTATTTGTAAGGCTAAAAATAACGGTACCTGCCATATATCCGTTAAGGAAATGCTTATTTTTCTCGAAAACGGCTTCAACAATTTTGAAGAATTTTTTCGTGGAACATAGAACATCACTCTGATACTTCCTTCCGACAAGAGCGGAAGCAAATGCTGACTCGGGACATATAAATGTATATAAATATATAAATATAAATATAAATTTCTAATAGTTTTGTTGTAATTAAATATTATTTAATATTATTAATAAACTTTTAACATTGTTAATACTAGCTATCATTCGATCAGAACCAAATTTGCGGGAAAGGCCTATTACCGGTACCTTTTATATAACGGTTTTTTTTAATTTTTGGCTTTCTCGTTAACGGCTCTTTAAATTTTAGCCAAATTTATATTGGAGAAGATTTAGGTAGCCAAATTAATTCTGCACATTTTTAAGAACTTTCTTTTTCAAATTAAAATTAATTTTTGAAATTTTATTTTTGGAAAATCAATATTTTTAAAAGTAATTAAAAAAAATTATTTTAAATTTTATAACCATTTTATATTAAATAATAAAAAGGATTTTATCAAAATACTTTTTTCATAAATTCGTTTTTATACAAGACTTGTGATGGCGTATTCCATTTTTACTAAAAGTGTGGTGGTTTTGACACTTTTTATAAGATTTTCTACGTTAATGTTACTTATTTTTAAAATTTTTATTTTTAAAATTTTATTCGACGATGTGACCGCACATATTAGCAAGTACGTGCGATCCAGTCGTGCAATTTATTTTTTAAATTTAATTAATTATAGTGATTCGTGAATTATTTTTTATTCAAGACGTGCGAAGGGGGAGGCACAAGATTTTTACGAAAAAAACTTCTTTTTCATACTTTTCAGAAGATCTGTTCCCGTTATTTTTGTTCATATTTTTGTTTTTTACAAAATCTTCATTTTTGTAGTGGGACTAAGTCTATTCATTTTGTAGTGCGACACAAACGGAAAATAGTTGGACTACTCATCAATTAATGCATTTAAGGTAACACCATAAAATAAAAACAAACACTCGTACATCAACTATTCTGCGTTTAAAAAAATGACAAGTTCAATTTTTGTTATTGTTTTTTACTGAAGTCGTTTTGTTTTTTGTTGTTTTTTAAATAAATTAAAAAAATTAATGAATTTTTACAAAAATAACAAATTATTCAAGTTTTTTTAACGGAATTGAAATCAGACCAGCAGGTGTTTGTTTCTTATTGCACAGTTCTTGTTAAATGAAATGTATTAATACTGAATATTAATATTTATTTAGCTTATTTATGAATTTTGAAACACGACTTTTATATAAATTCATGCCTTCATGAATCATGAATGTATGCAAATGCATAATAAAAATAAATAAGAACTTTGACAACACATGCAACAAGACGAGGTGGCCGAGTGGTTAAGGCGTTGGACTGCTAATCCAATGTGCTCTGCACGCGTGGGTTCGAATCCCATCCTCGTCGAATACTTTTTTTTATTTAATTTGAAAAAAAAAATATTTTTATTATCGGAATTAAGTTTTGAAAGCATTGGGTAGTAAATATTTATAACATTGTTTAAAACACATTCTACGGATGGACAGACAAAATTTTCCTCCTAACTCAATTATATTTCTCTATTTAATGTTATACTCGTATTGGAGTTTTCTTATAGTCTAAGCTCTAAGAGAATCCTGCAGAGTTTACAGTTGATCGTCAGATGGCTGACTGGGGACGTATCCAGGGGTGAGGGGTCAAGAATGCATTTTTTTAATAACGTTTGCGTGCATCAAAAAAATATCGAAAAAAATGCCTTTGCTCAAGGACGGGTAAGTGATAAATTTCCTTTGTAATTGTATTACAATAAAACAATTTTAAATGTTCGATTTAGTCCAAAATAAGCTTAAGCTTTTTATTTTAATCTAAAAAATACCAACAAAACAAAATAAATTGCACGACTGGATCGCACGTATTTGCTCTTATGTGCGGTCACAGCTTGGAAATTTTAAAAATATTATGGAGCTTCAAAGTTTTTATTCGATTTTTCTGACTTTTGATTGTTTAAAAAACGTAAGTAATATAGTTTTCAGCGGAAAAATTAAAACGCCATTTTATATATTTAAAAAATGTAAAAAAAGTTTGAATTTTTTTTCAAAATCGGAGTAGCGGTTTTTAAATAAAACTATTTTATTTTAATACCTTTTTTCAAAAATTAAAAAAAATAATTAAAGAATGCAAACTTAAACAAAACAATAATCTACATTTAAAAACAAAATTAAAAAAAATGCATTTACCCGTTTTCAAAATATTAACTTGAAAAAAAATAAGAAAAATATTAAAAACACAAAAAAAAGTTTTCGAAAATAATTTAAAATAAAATTACTAAGGCTAGCAACATCTTCCTGAATATTAATTTTGATTGAAATCGGATGACCAGTTTTCGAGAAAGTCAAAGAAAAAAAACGGTTCTATGGGAGGTACTGTTTTTAGCCCACCATCATAAAAATTCTTGAAGCCGTTTCCGAGAAAAATAAGTACTTAACGGTTATATGACAGGTACCGTTATTATTTGAGCTAAAACAAATTTAAAAATGTCCTCTGTAGAATGTCAAAATAAAATTATGTTCCAAATTTAAAGACGATTGGCCAAACAATTTAGGCTGTAGTTCAATATACATCCGTTCAGATGGACAGACAGACAGACAGACAGAATTTTGCCAGTAAGTCAAATATGTTTCTCTATCATCGTAATGTCATGTCTGATTGTTAGATTTTTTTTACGAATGCATAATTTGCCTTATAGTCCTTATAAATCGCAAGTAAAAAGTTAAACCCAGTTCTTAATATTTTTGTATCTTACAAAATAGCTCAACTTGCTTTAGTTAATAAAAACGTTGTTTCAAATATTCTTTGAACTCTAAACAGACCATGTTATAGTCAAGTAATTAATTATTATTAATTAAAATTTATTTATTTTCTTATTTCTAAAAAAATATTTTCAGTTGGAGCATTCGACTACGGAAGTATATACATATATATACAATTTTGAAAAGCTTTTAAATTGATTACTATCTACATGGACCTAAAAGGTATGGACAACTTCACGTTGTTCCAAATTAGCGCTTAAGGTAAACAAGCAGTCAAATATGGCAGCATGTATGCAGAGGCGTACATTGGTAGAGGCAGAACGTAGAAGGGCAACTGACCCCCTTAACCATAAAATATATATCAAAATATATACAACAATAAATGATAATTAAAATTTTACTTGGGCCAAGTTGTTTATTACTATATTTTTATTGCAAATCTTCGTACTATATTGTTTATATCATTCGATTAAAAAAAAATATGAAAAATCAATTTATAGTGCACTGCAGCTCATATTCTATAGATACGCTTATGGAAATGAAATCTCTTTAAATGAAATATTTCACAATTGGTTTCCATAGGAGCTAGTGTAATTGGTGAAACATTTTTCAAAGATATTAAATGGAAATGAAAACCTCCTAGCAGTTCATACTTAATAGGTTCATGATCTGAATGCTCGATTTTGACGTTTTGACATTAGGTGTGTTCCGAGAATGATGTAGGAAGTGTTTCAAATTGAAAGATTTTCACTACTCACATTAACCATTATTGTCTATTCAGTAAATTAGGCAAGTTCGCATTATCATTTTGTTGAAAGAATTTTGGTTTAGTAAGTTTCTCGTTTTGTCTGAACAAAATTAATTAAAATACTGAACAAATAATGACCAGCTTTTGAAATAATGAACATTTTTATGTTTTTTAATAATGAATATCTACTTTAAATAATGAACTCTTCATTATAATAATGAATAAATGGTCATCGTAAATTTTTCCGGAAACTTTTCTTACTTTTTTAAGTCCATATATAACCACAGGACTATTTTATTAAAAAGTTTTGTTTTTCAAAAACTTTTCAAAAAAATATTTAATTTTTTTTAATATGTCATTATAAGGAAATCCGTAGTTGAAAGATGTATTATTGTAAGAAAATCTAACTTTTTATTAAAGATTGTATGGCAGGTACCATTATTTTTCGACCCAGATAAAAAAAAAACACCCCCGAGATACTACCAACAAAATACTAAATATCAAGTTTGAAGCAAATCGGCCCATCCGTTTAGGCTGTAGAGTTGCGAACAGACAGACAGACAGACGGAGGGAATTTCCGGATTCACTTTTTTCGACTTCTCTATCATCGTAATGTTATGTTTGATTGTTAGATTTTTTGCACGAATTCATAACTTGCCTTATTTTACCTATAAACGCAAGTAAAAATGAAGTGTCTTATTTTATTATAAAAATAACAGCTTTTTACAAAATCCACATGAAAGTACAAACACATATACAGTACTTATAACAAAAACACAACTTTAAAATTTGTTTGTCTGTCTGTCTTTCTGTCTGTTTGTTTCAAATAATCTCGGGAACGCAGCACCGATTTTGACGGGACTTTTACTGGCAGATTGCTGATTTTTTAGGGACTAACTTAGGCTGTTTAAATTACCCATTTGGTGGCGCTGGGGTGTTTTTTTTTTTTTGAAAATTCTTATTTATGGACCGGTTTTGACAGGATTTTCATAGCCAGAAAGCTGATTTTATAAGATAAAGTAAAGCTATTTTAATTATTTATATGTGGCGCTGGATGCGTTTTGGTAAATCTTATTTATGCTCCCAATTTGACAAGACTTTCACAGGCAGATAGCTGATGTTGTAATGTGTACCTAAGGCTAGCTTACACAAGCAGATAGCTTATTTTGTAAGACGGCTATTTTGATTACTAGGTGGCCCAAGCTTTTTTCGAAAATGTAAAATATACCCCAGCAACAACGGGTGGGTAAGCTAGTTTACTTAATAAAAGCCTTATAACTCACCTGGTGGAACATTTTTCCAGCTGCGCGCTGTAAAATATGTGTTCTTCTAGTCCCTGTTGTCAATTGTTGTCTTGCATTTATATTCGCCCCCGAAGCTCTATAGTTTGTCATATTCTGTTTCATCCAACTTGGCCACATTCCCTTGTTGCATAAGTGGACGAAATGGGCGCACTCTACGAGGAAAGCTGCCCTAGCAATCAGTGGTGCTTGTGGCTAAGAAAAGAACAAACAACGTTCAACGAAAACTTGATAATTTCTTAACCTATTACCAAGTCCAAAACAGCTGCAACTAACTGTGGATCGGGGAATGATCCTGGAGCACATGTCTCCAACAAAAATGCAAATCTCAGCATGCCTTCTTGAATTGGCTCAGTAGGAATGAGTTTCCTCTCTTTAAGGACGACAACTTCAGACTCACGGGGACCTTCGCATAAATCGGATGAACTACGTCGGCTAAGGTCTGTTCAGGGTGATTGTTTGAAAAAAAGCTTTAGAAAATGTATTTACATTATACTCACCAGCTGTCTCCTCAGTTCCGCCGACTTTCTTTTTGCCCTTAACTATCCCAAATCTATTCAACCGCCGTTCAACTCTTCGACGTGCTCTTTGAAGAGATCTGCCTATTCCGTCACTTGAACGACCCCGTTGAATTTTCAAAGAGGCATGACGTATGAATGTCCCAGTCATATCAGGGTTGAGTGATCCAATTTCCAAATCAATCGAGGCTGCCTCCTTAGGTGTTCCTCGGAACCACCGCACCAAATTACTCAGACGTCCTAAAGAGTTCCGTTCGGAACTTGATGTTGAGTCGGATAGAAGAGCTCTTTCGGAATGTCTTGGAGTGAGGGTTGGCCGGATTGTCGTCCCTCGACGACGAATGTTACTCAGAGGGCTTTGGCTGGACTTGTAATGATCATCACAGGTTTCAGTTTCTAGAAGGCTCTAAAAAAATAAAAACAAAGTTTTGAAAGGCTCGCTTAAGCTAGAATTCGCTTACCACGGCACAAGCCGATGATGTGCTTCGTTTCTTCAGCAAAAGTCTTCTCTGGCTGCGATTGTCCTCCATTTGTATGGTGATTGCAGGTTGAGCGCACTCAGCTTGTGGAATATGCCTATAATAAAAGATGCTGTTCTTCATACAAGACATTCTATAAGAAAAAAACATCTTTCGCCTCACCGGATCACTCTGGTCGTTTGCATAAGTGGACCTTTCTTGTTGGGTCTCGGTGTCACTGCAAGTATTCCACTCAAAGCCACTCGCCTAAACGGTCCACCATGTGCACCTTTGACATAAGTTATCAACTGTCGAATATCACAATACAGAGCTGTATTTTCCGGGTACTTCAACTCCTTCTGCGCCTCAACAAAACGCGTCACCAATGGCTTGAATACAGCGGTAATGACCTGGCTCTCAGGACCACCAGTTAATCCGCCACTAAAATTTGTCGCATAGCCACCCTGCCCGCCTGATGATGATATACCGCCAAGATCGGTGTTAAGATTTTTAAATCCGCTCGATCGTTTATGGTCTATGTAGATTAATATACACATTTGTGGGAGTGAAAAGAAATAGCATGCTTGCTGCTACTTGTGAAAGCTGCCTAATTATTTTATATACAATATATCTATATGAGAACGACTTATGCGATTTTGATGGTTTATGATTAAGCAGAGCCTACTTTAAGCGAAACATGCGGTTTTAAGAAAATTTTGAATATCTAATCAGAATTAGTTGTACAATTTTTGGTTTTAATGGTGCGTCTAGATATATATAGTATATATATATGCGTTTACATTGACTTTTTAAATATTATAAGCGGACATATAAAGCTTGAATTTGAAACTCACTCAGCGGGGATAGCAAGGAACTGGGATCAACACAAAATGCCACAAATGCATGGAAGAACTCTACCAACTCATGGATTTGCGTCGTTTTGACCATTGACTGGAGATAGGTTTTTGTGCGGGTGGAAGCCTGCCGCAGCATCCGCGAAAGGATCTTCTGGCATTGACTGCGTAAGAAATCTGCTGGTGGTCCTCGGATGCCTGAAAAAGAAAATAGTTTTTTTTTTTATATTGAGTTAAACTCTTTGAAGAAGTCAATGAGAGCCTAAAGAGTCTTTGATACTTTTTTTCAGAAAAAGCTTTAAGTCAAAAAGCTCTATATCTAGGTGTTACAAATCTTTTTTACCATCGTTACATCCGTGAGAACATCCGAGATGAAGCAGAGCTCTCTTAACTATTCCCATAGATATTTCATGAGCGTGCTCTCCAAGTTTCATCACACCCAATTCAAGCAGCACCTCACAGATATTTAATCCAGCTTCCAGAACTCGCAGTGAAACAATATTGTAGTCTCTCTTAAGAACATTGAAGACCGCCAGAAGAACGATTTCATAGTCGATGCCTCCATCTCGTGTTATATAAAACGATGATCCAGGCGCCTCAGACTCATCGACGCCAGTGTAATCAATATGGGAGTCAGTGTGAGATCGCAGCATGTGTCCCCGAAAGCCTGCAACTCCACTCAAACTTCCGCCATTGCTAAGAGCATCGAGTTGTGAGTCAATTGAACCCTGAATAACAAAATTTTGTTTACACTAAAATTATATTTTTTTTTGGAAACCATCTTACTTGTCGCTTAAGATAATCCGGTGATGGTGTTGGAGTATGCTCGGTCACAGTTATTATTGGATTGCGTGTGAAAAACGTTGTCCTCGGGCCCGAGGATTGTGATGGGCGTATCGTTTTCTGTGGTTCCACATACCTGTAATACCTTAATCGTTGTTCACGAGTATTGTGTTATTTTAACAGAATGATTGTGCAATTATGAAGAATTTCAAAAACATTCCAACAAAACAGTTATTAAAAACACATGGAATTCCATGAAAAAAATACGGTTCTAAAACTTTCTAAGTCTACCCACGTTATTTGCAACAAAAAGGTCAAGGATGCAGCAGAATTATTGTTGTATTTTAAAGCGATTATGCATTATTGAATAATAAGCTTACGAAAGTATAAAAAAAGGATCAGAAAGAATACAAACTTACCCGCTATCAAGAAGACAGCTGGTGGTGAAAAGTTTTTGAAATAAATGTAAAAGTGAAGTAGAATATATATGAACAAAAGAGAACATTAAAAGATGCATGTGAGAAATATGTAAAGTTAGAAATTTCATTAACATCTTGAATTTTATAAAACATAACTAAAATTAATATTATGGTTATCAAAGTAAATCCTGTAACAACATACCCTACAGATAGAAGACATAACGAAACGAACCAACATAAAGCAGTACGTGACTAGACAAACGAACTACACAACAGATACAACGGGGTTCACAGAAAACGAAAAGACTACATACACACACAGGAACGAAAGAAACAAACAAAGGGGAAAACCGGAATAAACTCTAATGTGTGTCTGCCTGAGCGGTTAATTTAGTTGTAAAGTGTTCGTCAAACCACCAACTCAAATTGTAATTCAGTGTCAGAGGTTATTTTTAAGAAAATATTTAATTTAAAGAGAAAAGTACTTATTAAAGAAAGCATTTTAAAATCCGTGGGTTAGTTTGTTTTTGCATTCGTAAACTATCTAAATATCACCTAAATATGGAACCGAGTTGCTAGTGGATAAGTTATTTAAACAATTTAATAAAGTATTGAAGGGGGGAATAGTAACTCCGAGCTTTCGAGAAAGCTTCTGTTTTCGAGCTGTCGAAAAAGCTTCTGCTTTCCTATATACAAATAAGGGAAACTTAGGGAATCCACAAATTATAGGCGCATCTCATTTTTGATTATTTGTTTGAAAATCTTTCCTACGCTGCTATAGAAACGTTTATCGACATGGGTGGATGAAGAAAATCTTCTGAGTGGGTACCATGCTGGCTTAAGATCAGGATACTCGGCGGTGAATGAAGTGTTTGTGCTACATAGCATAGAAAAAGAATTCCAAATATAAAACAATGGTTTTTAAAGCAGCCCTTGATTTAATAGATTGAAAATTGTTGTTTTACAAACTCTACGATAGGGAATGCCACATAAATTCGGAAGGGTACTAGAAAATTTATATGCAGGCAGACAAGCAGCAGTGTTAAACAGTGAATAATTATTTCAGGGTTTGATACAAAATCGAGGGCCTGATGTTTGCGCCAGACGTTGTTCTGTTGTCCAGTTCGACATCACTCCACAGAGCTTAAACTGCACAATAGAGGGAAGGATGTATTTTCAGGAAAAATATATGAAATATACCACAGCAGTCACGCAAAACGCCATGTGCTCAGAGTTGGCCTCCTAGTTAGATAAAAAGTGAAGCCTGCCATAATCGGCTTTAATACAATAAACGAACGACATTGACCTACGAGTCTTAGAAATGACAGCATCCACGAAGTTGTTTGTTGAGAGTACCTGGCTTCGGAGCCACCTGGGTATCACCTGATGGAGTCATTCGCAACCAAATTGACAAAGTGTTGACAGATTGTCACCACTCCTCAAGCCTAATGATGATCCGAAAGTATTGAGGTGCCCATAATGACTCGGAGCAATCTTTTTTTGTATGCGTTCCTAGGGTGAAAAAGTATAACACTTCCAGCTCAGGTTCATCACACATAAATTGACACGAAAATATGAAGGCTGACCTTGGCCAACATTACAAGCCAAGTTAAGATAAGTGGATTGCTGCTTCCAGAGGGATTATCGTCACCAAATCCAGTGGTCTAAGGCAGACGATATAGGCATTATCGGTAGAAGTCAATAAGCTGTACAAGTATCCTTCGTCTAGATCGAACATCGGCAGACTTTGACTGCGCTTTAATTTCTCTTCATTTCAGTGCAGTGCAAAGAAACAAAGAGCAAAGAAAAGTATTCGACGGATAAAGTGGAGAGGTGCAACTGCAAGAATGAGTATCACGGATAGAGAGCTCGAAGCCTGGAAGAACCATCATGAGAACATTGATGTAAGATCGTAGATATAGAATGTGACGAACCGGCATAACCGACGAATGCAGTTTCAGCATAGCTCTCCTGCTTCTTTTGGAATTTAGCAATTGCTGGTTCCGATTTCTTTTTATGAATACATTCACTTAGAAATCGCCTCTCTAACTCAATGTCTAAAACTTCTACACGTGACATAAATTTTTGCTTTATGAAACCAAACGTTTAACGAAAGTGACTAAGGTCTACTTTACTAAGGATTACAAAGATTCCAGACTATATTGGTACCGAAAATAAAATATAAAAAAGTCAGAAGTACGATAAAGTATTTAAGAACATTTTTTCAAATTAAAAAAATTGAAATAATAAAATATATGTATACAAAGAAAATGCCTCTTGCTCTCTCTGAGAACAAGATGCTGTCCCAAAATGCGAAGATTTGTTAAATGGTATTCCAGCAAAATGATAACCAACTGTCTTACCTGAGACTTGGCATGCTCTTGCCTTTTATTAAGTTACTACTAGGTTCTCGACTTATCATTGAAGCAGATCGTGAAAGTTTCTTCTCTCCAGTATCTAAACTACGATGATAGTCCTACAAAGAAACCAAAATCCATTAAAATATTATTCCAAACCCTCAAAAACTTCTATGTGAATTATGTTTAAATAATTTTGACAAAAAGCGGCCAATTGCATGATTTTATGAATTTGTTTTGTATTGGTGTTTTCAAAGGGGGGCAAAGTTTACAAGGGGTCTCGCCAAATACAAAAATATATTCAAAAATCTTACTACATGCTGCAGTGGCCTCTTGCCATTTGTATTAGTTTCTATTCCTACTTTTTCCAAATTTTTCTCCGACTTGGAGAACATTTTCGTTTCGACAAATGCCCTCAGATCGGCCATTTTGACACGTTTCTTTTTATCACTTCCTCGGCGTTCAACAGTTGATGATGTATCGTCTAAAAAAGAGTTCGAAAGAAAGTTTTGAAAGGTTTTTTTTTTTAAAGTTGCAACAAAACATTTTACTCACCAGCTTGTCCTGGGATTCCAGATTCAGGAATTTCGATATAGTCTTTGGCAAGTGAACTATTACTCGGACTGTCTCGACTGTATGTACCGGGTCCTTGGTAGAGTGATATTTCTATCTGAGGTATGGGCAGGGAATTCGAACGTTTTCGAGGTTGGTATGTAGGTATTGCAGCTTCTTCGGCGATTTCGGTTAATCTAAAAACATATTTCTTGAATTAGAAAAAATGTCCTAAATTGGTATACAAATAACAGCAACCTATTGTATAAATACTGTAAACTCCAATAGACACCCTCTTCTTGCCAATGCGAGATGAATAAACATCGCAGGACTGCAACATCCAGAAATGTTGCTGCAGACACATCGCTCTTCGTTTCTTCAGCAAATTTTTCTTCAGACTCTGATTCCTTTTCCGTTGATGTGCTAACCTTAGGATCTTTTTGAGAAGCACCGCGGATCAGCTCATGTTGTTCAAAATCGAATCGTGTTGGTTGCTTGTCTTTCGAATGCATAGACTGTCGACTTCCTCGTCGACTGAGTGATTGCTGAAGGAGGCTTGCATCAGCCTAGAATTGGAAAATTGAAAAAACAAAATTATGTTGACTTTGTCAATATTTTTGGTCATACTGTATAGAAAGAAGGATCAGTCAGATACGGTCCTGAAGGAAGTCGAAATATAACAACTCTCTCTTCTTCGATGCTGGAAGCTTCTTCTGGTATTGTTTCAGGAAAGACAAAATCTTTTGGAGATGATACCCAAGATCCCTGGTTGGATAAAATATAAAGTTGAAGATTTTAAAAAACACTTGATGATCCAATAAACTTACATCTTCTTCATGCTTAGAGTGGTCTGAGTACGATATACTCTTTGGAGAGTCCGCTTTTGGTGATAGAACTGTTTCACCACTGGCTGACGCTTTTCCTATCGAATAAATAAATAAATATAAGTTATGGATAATCTGAAGAACTATTGGGAGACATCCTAAAAAAAAACACATCGTTCAAGTGTATAGTGTATGCTACAACTCATCTACCAAACTTCACAAATTCGTGCAGCCGTTGAGACAGGAATATTAAAAAGCAGCTTATTTTTCATTCCAGTACCTAATTCATCTACCTGCCAAATTTTATCTAAATCCATTAAGTCATTGAAGGCCGATTACGGAACAAACAATTTGGACTGGTTTCATATAAAATTCTTTATTACGTCAAAAGTAATAGTTATAGCCAGAGCTTCTTCCATTTTACTTGCGATTATAGGGACTATAAGGCAAGTTTAGGATTCGTGAATATTAAACAAAATTGAGATAACAATCAAACATGACATAACGATCAAAAAAAAAAATGTCTGTCTGTCTCTCAGTATGTATAACGAGCTAAAGCCTAAACGGCTTAAGCGATTATTTTCAAACTTGGTGGGTGTGGTTCTTTTGGCATTCCTCAGAGGGAAATTGAAATTTTATTTTTAGGCCTAAAAATAACGGTACCTGCCATATGACCGTTTAGGCAAATCTTATTTTTTTCGAAAACGGCTCCAACGATTTTGATGAAATTTTTTGAGAATTATTTTGTTGGCCTTGGCTATCATTTGATCAGAACCTAATTTACGGGAAAAGTTTTTTAACGGTACCTTTCATATAACGTTTTTTTTTAATTTTATTTGAGAGGATCTAGGTAGCTAAATTAATCCTTCATATCAAAATTTTGAATAACTTTTTTTCTAAAAAAAATTAATTTTTGAATATTCAATATTTTTAAAACTAATCTAAAAAAATATTTAAAATTTTATAATCACATGTATAATAAATAAGCTCTAAAAAACTGCATACCAAAATTTAATTTTTTTTTCAAAAAACTAAAAATAAAAATCTGGATTTTATCAAAACCAGTCATACAATTTTCGAAGTACAATTTTCATAAATTCCTTGTTATTTAAGACGTGTAATGACATACTTCATTTGTACTAAGAACTGTTAACTATTGTGGTTTTGAATTTTTAATAAGTTCAAACTGAGTTATTTTCAACGTAAATGTTACTTGTTTCTGTCAAAGATCTTGCTTTCCAATGTAATTAGGCACATAAGAGCAAGTGTGACCCGCAGTCGTGCCTATTTTTTAAAGGTATAGAACCTTAAGTTGGTAGAACTACTTTCATTGACAGCCATTTTGTCATCTGCCATCTTGAGTTTGGTTTGCCATTTTAATTTTTTGAAGCCGCACGACCACTGACATTCAGTGAATGGGCTTCCCGATTTTCACAAGAAAATTTTGTTCAGCTATGAAGCTCTTTTTTTTCGAATTGCTACGTCAATAAGCAAAACTGTCGCATTTTGAATGTAGATAGTTCTCAAGTCATTGTTAAGACGCCGTTTCATCCAGATAAAATATAAGTTTAGTATGATTTATGGTCTGGTGGAATCATTGGTCCTCACTTCTTTAAAAACGATTCCGGTCAGAGGGTAACACTCAATGGAGACCGTTATAGAGCCATGAAATTTTTTTTGTTCCTGAATTTAATCGCCGTGATGTTGGGGAGCTCTTATTTTAACAAGACGGTGCGGTGCGGTGGAAATAACTCGGTAAATAAAAAGGTCATCGTCTTCTATCCTTACTTTTTTTTTTAATTTTCATATTAGTGAGATGGAGATGGCTTTTTATGGAGAGATTGGTTCCACTTTTCGGTGAGATATACCATCAGATCACCAGTGGACCTGTTGCTACAAAATCCGTACTGCCGGTCATTAAGAAGCTTTATTTCTTCGAGAGGTTTCTTAAGCTGACAATTAATTAATCAGCGTTCCCATGACCTTAGTGTTTGAGGGTGGAGAAGATTCGCCTTTTTTTGGGATAGGGTCGACAAATGCTGTTTTTCATTTTCTAGGAAGAGGCCCAGAGGAATAGGATCGATGGAAAAGCTTACGCAGAAGTTTTTCCACCGAGCACAAGACGAGTTCTAATACCTGCTGCGTTGAATTTGCGGCGAATTGGGCTGCAAGCAAATCTTATTTTTCCTGAACTGACAGCAGGAGTATCAATGAAGACGACCGTAGGAACCAATGATGACGAATATTTTTTTTATTATTTTTTTTTTTACAAATGACTAACAATTTTACTGCCTTTGGGACATCGCATTATTTTTTGCCAAATTTTTTGTTCGTTTAAAAATTTGGTTTGAAAAATTCTAGATTGCTGAAACTCTTTCCTGATAACCTGAAAACCTCTCTACAGCTCGAATAAAACCATTAGTTTTCGTTAGGTTTTATACTCTTCGACCTATTTGGATAAAATTTCCTAATTCCTAAAAGAATTGAATTTGTAACCATGTCTGCACAGGAATCATGGCTACTGAGGCCATCGGCTCAGACAATTACAAGACAACACACAAGACGACATTGATACATGACAGAAGAGAAGACAGAAGGAGAACGGAAAACAGAAAACACATAACACATGTCAACAGCACGCAGTTGGTTTTTCGGACGGTCCTCCATCTTTCTACTAACCACGCGCAACGATGCTTAATTTCGCTGATCTCACGGGAAGCGATGCTTTATCAGAGCCAAGGCCGTTGACAAAAAAAAAAAAAAAAAAAAAAAAAAAATCAAATCATCGAAGAAAACGTATTTCACACATTTGAAAAGTTATGTGGTAATTGTGTTGTATTTAAAGATGAAAAACCATAAGAAAATAAAAAAAATTACAAATTTTCAAGGCCGGATTATTGAAAAAATTACATAAAAAATAAAAATTCTGCTCCAAACGATTTAAAGCTCTGTTCATTATCTTTTAAACGACATATATATAGTTTACCTACTTTAAGCTTCTATTTTAAGATCAACACGTATTCCCAGAGTGGTTTCGACCAATTTTACAAAACGAGTCAACGAAATATTGAAATAAAACAAAAACAAAATCAAAAATTAAAAAAGGCCTCGAACGATTGAAAGCCAAAATACCGTTCTTGGACACACAATTTAAATTTGTGTAATAGATTAACTTTACACTAGACACTACACGTATCCATTTGTATAATTTTTCATTTTTTCAAAAGAAAAGGGTCAAGGAAGATACTTTAAATGCTTTTGGTTTTAAATGCGTGTGGTTTTCAAGAAGAAATAAACTGCATATAATTTAACGTTATAGCCAAGAATTTAGCTTTATTATAAAGAAAAGGGTTTGCCATTATATTTTAAAAATGATTTCGGGCAAGTGGCCGTCGCGGAATAAATTCTAACCGAGGCCCAATTTTCCCAATTTTGTGAAAATCGGGATCGGTTGCCATCTCGTTTTGGGCTTCAATTCTTGCACGAGTAGGATTTTTTAAGCTTCCAAACCAAGATTCATCCGCAAAATCTTCCATAAAGTGGATGGGCACAGCTCCAATTGTTACGCGCGATGGCGGCTGGACTCATTCGGGTCTTCTTCGATACTTTGCTCCACCGAACCGAACCATTATTTTGGTAATAAATGTGATCGATTTGCAAACGTTGTTCAGGAGTAAGTCTATTCATTATGAAATGGCAAACTAAACTGAGCACAAATCAAGTGACAGCTGTTAAAGAGACCAACTTCGAAAAAAGTATTGCTAGATTGAAAACCACACGCCTAAGAAAAACACCCTTTATGTGTTTTTTTCTGTGAATATGAAGTGGGAAGTTTTCTTATTAAATTAATCAACTCAATAAAACAAGCGATTTAATTAAACGATAGAACGAGCGATCCCATTGAACGGATATTTTATCTTTTGTATTGTGACTTCTATGAGGAACCACGGAAGAAAGTACATATGTAAAACGCACTATGTAGAAACGATTTCTGAACTATTTCTCTTTTCAAACGACCAGAGACATTAGCCTATTCGTCGGACACATTTAAGTACTGGGGATTCATAGAAGTGGGAGCTTAAGACCCTAGAATTTCAGAGATTATTTTCATCGATGGTATCCTAACGCTGTGTAACGGACACATGATACTAGACACAAGGGGCTTCTAAGGAAGTAATAAGTGACCCGATTATTAGGAAATAAAATATGTGTTCAAATAAATGTACTTCCAAGACTCTAAGGACATAAAGTTAAAGTTGATTCAAAGCTGTATCTACATAATATATCAGTGTTTTTCTTGTAGCTTCGGACAAAATCAAAAGCTGAATCAGAAAAAAGTAGAATTTTCAATTACGACTAAATGGAGGTATTTTCTTAACTTTTAAAACTTATCATTTATAAATTATTTTCCTTACTTGCAAAAACATCAGCTGATCCCTTCGGAGAGGACGGACTCAAGAGATTTCTAGCTTTAGGTTTTACAGCGGCCAAAAAACACGGTGCTCCCGGAGCACGATTATCCCACATTCCTTGCCAAAGTCTAATGCCATTCTCCAAGCGAAAGTTTTGAAAATCTGATTCCTTTAAATGATGAATAATTGGAGCGAAAAGATAAACAAAAAGCTGTAAAATAAATTTCATAAATGAACTTCCTTGGATTCAATTCTTTGTTTATATTCACCGTAATAGTTGGAACAGAAAACAAAAAGTTTTCAGTTTTAGGCATGTCCTTTTTCAAAACAGGATCAAGATCCTCTTCCTCATCGGCGCACTCTTCGGAAGCATATAAAAGTATCCATTGCATGGTATAGAGTAGCTTTGTTTCAACTGCCCCAATAGCTTGCATATCTTTTACTCTTAAATTTATATATATTTTTTTAACTTTTTGATATAAAAGTTTAAGTGATTATGAATTCTACCTATTGTAAAGTAAGGCTGCAACACAATGCATAACATGAGGAAGGGCAGCTTGTAATAGTCTCCATCGGGGGATTGCAGCGAGAGCTTTGGTCAACGGTGGTGACAGTCCAAATTGGATGTTTTGAACAACAACTTTTTCAAATGACTAAATGAAATGAAATAATATTAAAATTAAATTAGTTAACTCTTTAAGGTATTTAAAAATAAAATTGAAATTAATTTTGAAATGTACTTCGTAAAAATACTACATATTCATTACCTTGCATGCTTCCTTCAACTCCTTATCGCAGCAATTTTTTAAGCAAAAATATGCATTTTTTATAAAATTTTGAGAATATAATTTTTATTTAATAAAACGCTTATATTTTTTATAAAACTAGTGTTTTTGTGTCAAACAATATTAAAACATTCCAAATATTGAAAATAGCTTGAAAATATTATTTGAAGTTTTTCTTCTCAATTTTTTTCTAAAAAAACAAAAATAAAATTAAAAATAAAGTTTTATTAGAAATAAAATAAATTTTAAAATGTTTTTAGTGTACTCTGTATCTAATAGGCCCTAGTAAGTAAGACTATTTAATTTGGTAAAAAATAAATGTTTTTTCTAAAATCAATCTATTTCATGCAAATTAAAAAAAAATAATAAAATAAAAACATTTTCAAACTATTTTCAGAAGTTTTTTTCAGTTTAATGATTTTTTTTTTTTTTTTTGAAAAACTTACGTGATGGCCGGGTGCATGTTGACAAAACTACATCAATTTCATACGAAAATACAGTTATTTAAAAATATATTGTTTTTATTTTTTTTTGTTTTGATTGCGTTGACGAATGCAGTTTTTTTATTATACAGGTAGGTGTGTAAGCAAAAGACAAATGCAAACAATTAGACATTTAGAAAAAAATAATTTACAGTATTATGATACAATTTTGTTAAAAAACCTACAAACATACAATAACTTACTATATTTTATTTTTTAAATTTGGTGAATTTGCATAGTTTTGTTTTTAATAATATAATACAAAATGTTTGTAAATTTATCCGCAAAAAAAACTGAAAGAACATTTTCACCTATGGTCTCGATTTCCAGTGAATTTAAATATTTTCAATTCACTTCGAATTCATTTTTGAAATATCAAAATTTACAATTTAATGTAATAGAGCTAATACTTTAGATTTTTAATAGGAGGAAAGACCATCTTACAATTCAGTTTTTCTACCGATCGAAATCGAAAGCAGAAAATTGAAATCATGCTTCCATGAAAAAAATCATTTATTTTCTCATCCCTGACACTATGATATGCACGAGGCGCGGAAGTTCTACAAATCCGCCAGAAACATGTCACAATAAACACCACGCTGTAAGAACGGAGAGAAAAATCTGACCCCGATCTTGAAGATATTCTGGAGTGATGGGAAGAGTGCTTTAATGAATTGCTGAATGGTCAGCTCATGGAAGAAATAGAGACTCCAGCATTTCAAGCTGCCGCTACCAAGCATTAAAGAAGTATAATCGGCTGAAATAAAAGAAGGCCTCGGAACCCGATGGCATACCTGCCGAGCTGATCAAACATCGAGGTCTAATACAACGGGTTGAAGTCTGATATTCATAAAATAAATGTTGGTGTGCATTTCCTTTGGGGTTTTCCAATTGCGACTTGACAACTTTTAATTTAATTTATGAACGCACCCTTTCACTAATCATCGAACTGTCATTGTCAATTTATTCAGTAAACTCAACATTTTCATCATGGTAAAGTACACGAGTGAGCAACGTCTGCAAATTATTACAAATTTTTACCGAAATTCGGAGTCGGTGACTGCAACTTTAAGAGCGTTTTCTCCAAATTTTTGGGTCGTAATTCTCGCCCTAGTAGACAGGCAATAACAAGCTTAGTGCAATTCGAGTCATATTCGCATATTCGTTGTGTGATGTTGCCGTGTCATTGAAACAACGGGTTGGTCGAAGTGTCGAAAATATCGCTGCCGTTCAAGAGTCCATAGCAAACTATACAAATCAGTCATCAATAGTGAATCATCTAATCCAATAAATTATGTTGCTGACGAGAGTACTCTCAGCTTTTCATATTTGTTTTCAGATTTCTAGGTGTTTGAAAAATTACGGGTTCAATTACATCACTCGAACACCGCTGTAATGTAATGTGTCTTTCACTAACAACAAACACAAACAAAAATAAATTTTCACAAACAGTGCATTCCTATGCTGAAAAAAATTAACTGTAATACTCGTTCTGCTAGGAATAACCGTCAGTTTACCTTTGAGCCCGATTTCGGACGTACTGTTAGGTACACAGTTTTTTAGACGAACCACACGAATGTGGAATGCTCCAGCTGGCTCGGTTTTTCACTCACATTTTCATAGGCAGAATATCAAAACTAATGTCCATCGACATCTCCTTTTACATCCTTCTTTCTTCCCTAATGCTCCCAAGGAGTTTTACTATTTTAACGGTAAAAAATAACCCCTTTCGCGCTTATTATAAAAAAAAACAATTTATGAAATCATATAAAATTTTTTGAGTACATTCAATGAGATATTCTCCTCTATCCTAGAGGAATGGATAGCCACATACGCGAAAAACATGATCGGCAACTATCAGACCAGGCAATTCGACAATTGATCTAATCTTTACCTTTAGGAAGGTAATGGAAAAAGTCTGTAAATGAACATTCCAGCATACCATCTTTGTATAGACTTTAAAGCCGTCTATGATAGAACATCCAGGGTAGAACTTTATAAAGCCGGCATCCTTAATAAATTGATACGACTATGTAGCCTGACCATGACAGGTCATCACAAGCAGATGTTGTGGGTAAAATAAAGCTCTATAGACTCCGGTGGGCTGGGCACCAGCTCGCAACGTGCACGTCTTTACTTTGAAAAATTTGGTGTAGACCATGGAAACCAAAGCCTTGTAGTGCGAATCTGGATTGCGTCAGTCAGAAATCTAGATGTATGTAACAACTTGATAAATGAGGCTCGGAACGTACCGCGATTGTTATGCCGGGCGATGTTGATGACTTTTTTAAATCAATAGTCCCTCTTGTGACAAAATTAGCCAAACACGGCCAGTGTTCATGGTTTCCCAGTGAAATTCAACAGCTTTTAGAATAAAGTAATTAAGCTTATGATTGTTGGAAGCGTTTTAAGCTAGATTTATTTTATGACTTGGATCGAATTCTACTTAATAAAGTGATCTCTTAGATCGGGGTTGCGAAAGCAAAGACCTATAGCAGACGCTTTAGTTTGTCTTTAGAAAGTCGGCAGCTATAGAAATTTTTTATAGTGAGCTGGAAGTGGGTATAAGAAAAATTAAGACCACAATAGTTTTGATGAAAATAGACTAAATCAAAACTTCTTCACATTGCCTTTTAATACTGTCAATTAAGCTCCCTTTATTGGTTCCCAGGGAACAGGACTCAACTGTCAAACCTTGGGACCTGCATATGAGAGACTGTCAAACTGCGACCCTTTGCTAACAGTCCGACACACTAACCACTAAGCCACGGGGCTACCACTGAAAAATGTTAAAGGTAATTCCTTTTGACAAGGACGTAGCTAATCTCATACTGTTCGAGTGTTCTTAAGCGAACAAATTTTCCTCACTGTTAAAGGTATCCCGCAAGGCTCATTACTAGGCCCTGTGCTCTTCTCATTTTATACAAATTTAGCTTTCTATGCAAATATCAACATCTGTTATTCATATGTATGCTGATGATGTCTCAAAAGCTGTCTGCTTGGTCTCATCGAAGATTGCGTAAGTTCCATATATTCTGATATATCAAACATCTATTCTTGGTCTAAGAGGAATGAGTTATTCTTTAACTCGGTGAAATCGTAATGCATTTTGACCAATAGAAAACCTCTTTGATCCATCATAATTTTCCAATACGTGCACTTCAAAAAGTCCAGATGCGACGTTCAATAGGACTCTAAGCTTGGAAACTCATAACAACTATGCCTTTGGAAAAACATACGAATACTCCGCAAGCTTATTTTGTCACAACATTTAACATTCCTAAAAACGCGTTTTATGCTAGCGAAAACCTAGTTATACCGAAATCTACCTATGGCTGTGAGTTATATTCCAAATGAGATGCTACAAGCATGCGTAAAATCAACATTGCGTTTAACAAGACAGTGTGCTATGTTTGCCGTTGAAATAGCTACGATCATGTTTCTCATTTTTCAAGTACAATTTCTCCTTTGACAACTTTCTACGATACAGAAACCTTATTTTGATTTTTTATATCATCCAAACAAATCATCAGCTAAGCTACCTCTTTGATAGATTATCCTGGACGAGCGGTCCGTCTTACGTCCGTGCGTAAGTTCTTCATCAACGCAATCTGCCTGTGAAACTCCATACCACGGCACATAAAGAATGTGCAAAGCACGGTTCTTTTTCGCATAGGACTAAACAAATACATTTTAATTAAATTCTTGTTTTATTTTCCAAAATTGTAAAGTTCTTATATTAAATCACTAATTCTATTTTCAGCTAAAAACCAAAACGGTAAATCAAATAAATTTGTATTTATTCCTAAACAAATTCACCATCAGAAAGTAATGTCCTCTTGCAGTCCCTTAGATAGAATTTTAATAAAAAAAAACAAGTATACGCCACATTGGCCCAACTTTACACAACATTTTATTTATCTGTATCTTTTCACGCATGTTATAATCTACTGTCAAAATTATGGTTCTATACATAAAAAAACATATTTTTTGACAATAAATATATAAAAGTATTAGCCTTGTCTTTTTATATGGATCTTATAATCAAATGCTCATAGATACTATATCAACCTTATAAGAAGAGAACAATACTTTCACAAATACTATTATAAATTGTTTTATATTTCAAAATAAGTTTTTTCAGATAGGGAAGGTGGCAAACAAAAATGTGTGTGAACATTAATTTTTGTTGTATTTTCACAATAAACATCAAAATTTTATTTCGTTAAATAAAATCTTCCAGACACAATATCAAGACACTGACAAGGCTTCTTCTTGTCTTTTTGTCACACATCAAATACAGAAAGCTTATGTACAGCTTTTTAATGTATTTTATTCTTAAAACATATTAATTTGACAAGCTTTTTGTAAATTTTACTAAATATTTAGCATAGTGACCATTCCACAAATTTATTTTTGTCATTTTTTTTTTTTAATAATTTTTTGTCAGAGAAAATATAAAGATTTATCCATAAAAGACTTACCATACAACTGGCTTCGTGAAGTTTTCCAAGTTTTGGACGAATAAAGGGTGCAATTTGACGCCACAGAAATGTTTGTACGGAAACAGGAAGTCCCAAATCTTGAAGTCCATCGTCTTGCTGGAAATCATACAGTTCAGCATTGTTGATAGTAACCATTTTGATTTTGTTTGACTTTGGGTGTTGTAAGATTTAGTTCTTGATTTACATTTTTTTCTGTGGATTAGATGGGTTTGGCGTATTGGATGAATTGTTTTTCATTTACATTTTTCTTTTTTGAAAATGTATAGTTGATAATTTTTCTTTTAAGTTGGTTTCCTACACTTGTTCGGGATCCTTAAGATTTAAGAGGAATAATGCCAGAAAATGGTGTTTGTTTGGACTCTGACAGCTGCGTTGAGTGCGCACCCTAATTTGTGCTAAAACCTTTCCCTACTTACGGCTGGAACTATAAGCTAAAATAGCTAAAGGACCAACCATAATACCCCATCGAAATAGGAAGCCAGAAAAGTTTCTTCGAATACAGCAGTTGATAATAATATCCTTTAGAAATTACAAGCATTTGCCAGATTTTCGTACGAAAGCGTACATTACGTACGAAAACAAAAGTGACCGAAAATTATCAAAGACATGTCGGGTTGGGTAATCACTTCTGTTTGGACTGTTTCGTAAGGCAGTTATGGTTGGGGCTTAAAACTGATATTTCAGATTGGTGCAGTTATTGTAAGAAGATTCCAAATTTTTCTAAGGCCTCGAAAAGAGCAAAAGAACATCATCCACAAATAATCATCGAATAAAGGAAGACTCCGTTCATAAATGCTGCCCACGCAACAAGGAATATGTTTTACTTTGCGGAAAACTCTCGCTAGAGTCTATTGCTCGGGTTTATCAAGCATTTAAAGATGCCACAGAATAAAGAAAAGATTGTTTAAATATTTAAGCAAGACGAACTTGAGGAGGCCAAAAAAGAAATAAAATAATAAAAGAAGCTGAACTTACGAAGAAGACCTATTCGCTAATCGAAGTGTTAACAAGTTTATCCAAATATTTAGTCTTTATTCTTACATAGATTTTTTTTCTACGGCGAAAGATGAGAAAATCTTCATAGACATCATAGGCCTTTAGCAAATATAATATAACATATATACAATAATATAACTTGTTATATTATTTTTGCCCGTACCAATGGTAGTGTGAGATTCTTACTCCCTTTTTAAAGAGGAAAGATCCAATGCGCTATATATTTCATGGCAATGTCATTTTTATTTATTTATTTATTTATTTATTAACCTTGCTTTACATTCACATTAAGAATTAAAACTCTTATTTATAATGTTGTCTCAACTTGAATTTATGTAAAAGATAAAATTAAATTAAAAAAAAAGAAGAAGAAACTTAATTGAATTGATTAAATTTAAATTAAGATATCAAAGAATTACATTAAATAAATTTATGAAGCGAAGTTAACATATCTGTAGTAGAATTAGAAATTTAGAATTTAATAAGAAGATATAATAATAAATTAATCTTAACTAGAGTATACACCACCATTAAGTTTTAAATATGGTTTGAAACCAAATAACAAAAGTAGGGAGGTTTTACCTAGTTTTGACTGAAAAGGGATCTTAACTCCCGCTGAAAGCCTGCAGTACCACCAGACTCTCGAACATGCCGTGGTAGAGAATTCCTCAGACGGACAGTGTTGACGAAAAACTGTCGTTCAGATGTAAGACAAGAAAAACGAGGCTGTATGAGTTGATGGGATCTTGCTGAAGTACTTAACCGTATTTTATCAAAAAGGAAGCTTGATTTGTTTGAATAACGTTTGATAATAAAATAAGAGATCTATAATGTATGAGGTGATCAAAAGTCATATTATACAATAGTTTCGAGAGATGAGAAATTCTGTCAAAGAGTCTTACATTAAATGCAATGTTGTTAAAGGCGACGTTGAGTTTTCTCTTACTCGCAAGATCACAATTACAATAAATCTCACAGCCGTAAATTAGATTGGGAACAATCAGTGTTTTAGCAAGCAATTAACGTGTTTTCAATGGAGTAAAATGTTGGGATACCCATAGTTGACGCAATGTTCCATATACTTTTCCGACTACAGTATTTATTTTTTTTTTTTTTTTTTTTTTTTTATAATTAACGCGCGCACAAGGGACTATTTGTTTCCCTTTTAATGTAACACACTGCGCGGGCATTAGGAAGATAGGGAGGGGAGAGATAGGAGGTGTCGATTAACATTGGTTTTGAATGTTTGCATGTTGAAATGGCAAGGGAAAATCTCGCCGGGTAAACCATTCCAAAGTCGTGTTGTACGGCTAAAAAAAGAATCTCTATATTTCACGGTACGTCCGAAATTGGGCTCAAGGGTGAACTGATGGGCATTCCTAGCAAGACGAGTATTACGGGCGAAACTTTTAAGGGGAGGAATGCAGCTGGCTACCTCGAGTGAACATTTTTTATAAAAGAACCGATAAAATAAGGAAAGACATGAAACATTGCGTCGGTGTTCGAGAGGGGCAATTGTTTCAGCGGCAGTTCTATTTCCTATCAATCTTAACGCTCGATTTTGTATTCTATCAAGCAGGTGAAGCGATGATTGTGAAGCACCTGCCCACAGGTGGGAGTTATACTCGAGTTTAGGGCGTATAAACGCTTTATAAATTGTAGCCAGATCAGATGGGGAAAAATACTTCTTACACCGATACAGAAAACCTAAGCACTTTGCAGCATTCTTAGCGATCTCAAATATATGGTCGTTCCAACGGAGGTCGTCGTTGACACACATACCGAGTACTGAGAGCTTTTCGGTTTCTTCGATGTAAGTGCCATTCATGGACAATGGCATTGGGGGAATGTTTAGCTTTAACGACAGAAGACAGCATTGAGTTTTCGAAGCATTAAACTCCACACGATTTCTATTACCCCATTTGACAATGCTGTATAAATCGGAGTTTAATGAGCTTGACATACGGCACCGTTGCAATTGTACGTCCGAAGGCGAAGGACGTGAATTATCGAACGAATATGAAAAGCTGAGGGTAGAGTCGTCAGCAAAACAGTTAAGTGGATTAGAAGTAACAGACAGAAGATCATTTATAAAAATGAGGAAAAGAGTCGGAGACAGAACAGAGCCCTGGGGCACACCAGCATTTATTTTATGGGAATCAGACTTGAATCCGTCCAATACAACTTGTATTGAACGGTCCAGGAGATAGCTTCTAATCCAACGAACAAGAGTATTATCGATCCCAAAAGCACGCATTTTCGATAAGAGAGCTTCATGCCAAACTCTATCAAATGCCTTGGAGATATCAAGAGCAATAATCTTACTTTCACCAAAGCGATGTAAAGATTTGTTCCACTGTTCGGTGAGATATGCCATCAGATCACCAGTGGAACGGTTGCTGCGGAAGCCATACTGACGGTCATGGAGAAGCTTACGATCTTCGAGATATTCCTTAAGCTGACGGTTAATCAGTGTTTCCATGACCTTAGAAAGAAGGGATGTCAGTGCTATGGGTCGGTAGGAGGAGGGGGAGGATGGGTCACCTTTCTTAGGGACAGGCTGGACAAATGCTGTTTTCCATCTTCTAGGAAAGATTCCAGAAGAGTAGGAGCGATGGAAAAGCTTACGCAGTGGCTTTGCCAGTGTGGAAGAACACCTCTTCAGAATAATCGGGGGTATACCATCCGGGCCAGCGGATTTGTGTATATCGAGATCTTTGAGAACTCTTGCTACTGTACGAGTGCGGAAAAAAATCTGTCCCATGGAAAAATTTACATTCTCAAGTACAGGAGGGGCAACGTTGCTATGCGGCAGCGTGGAGCTGGCAGCGAAATGGGCGGCGAGCAAGTTTGCCTTCTCTGAAGAGTAAACAATTGGTGTGTTATTGTCGATGAGCGTTGGAACCGAAGATGTTGAGGAGTTTTTAATATTTTTTACAAATGACCAAAAATTTTTACTGCCTTTGGGACACTGCAGAATTTTTTGCCGTAATTTTTGGTCATGCAAAAATTTGGTTCTTTCAATAACGGAGTTGCATGAGTTTCTTGCTTGTTTGTGCTTTTTCCGATTTTCCTCTGTAGGGTTGGCTTGTAAGAACGGAAACTTACTTCTTTGAACCTGATAGCTTCTTTACACTCAGAATTAAACCAAGACTTTTCTTTAGGTTTGATGCTTTTTACTCTGTTGGGAATAAAAGCACGCATCCCTAGAAGAATCACATTTGTGATCATTTCAGCACTGGCATCAATGTCACTATCGAGGAAGCATAGTGACCAGTTAAAGTTTCGGAAAAAAATATTCAGGCCGTCCCAGTTGGCTTTCTCGTATTGCCAAACGGTCCTGGTGGGAAGTTTTTCTTTAACTGGATGGGTGGAGGATGAGAAATTAGCTGAAATGACACAATGGTCTGAAGTGCCAAATGGAGAAGTTACACTAATGGTATATTTATCAGGGTGAGAAGTAAGAAACAAGTCAAGAGTATGGGCGGCTTGCCCAGCAACATCCGGTATACGCGTTGGCACATCGATCAGCTGGGTAAGGTGATGTAACCCGGCAAAGAGCTCGACATACCTTCCTTCGGGTGTTGTCTGACCAGAATAGCGGAGCCAATTGGAATTGTGTACATTGAAATCGCCCGCAATAACGATTTCAGTGCGAGGACAAAGGGAAACAATTTTCGAGATAGAATCTGACAGCGCATCAAACTCGTTACAAGTCGAATTGCTGTCGAGATTTGGACTCCTGTAAATAAAACAATAATGAATGACATGCTTGCGGACAGTGAATTTGAGCCACAAGAAGTTAAAGTCCGTGTTGGAACATTGCCCATATTGGGGAAGGCTCTGGCAAGCAATATCATTTCTAACATAGACCACGAGACCATGATGGGAAAAGAGTAATGGCACCAAGCTATACCCATGTAGAGTAAATTCTGATAAATCAGTATTTACTCCAACCTGGGTTTCACTTAATGCCAAAACAGCTGGCCTGTATTGAACAGTGTAGACGTACAGGTGAAAGAAATTCTTTCTAATACCACGAACATTGGAATACACGACACAAAAATCACTTACCATTTAAAAATACTTACACACAAAACACAATTCTGAATAAGTCGAACCATGCAGTGAAAATCAAAATTAATCTCTGTAATAATCAAACTGTCTTAGGTGTTATGCCCATAAGACAGCTTGCATACAAAAAATCAATTTAAATATTCAGCACAATAGGACAACTCAGATGCCCTTATCTATTTACCGCAAGCATACGATGCCTACAGTAGATAAGAAAGAGGCAGTTAAGCTAAGCACAAAGGGTTGGGACAGATAGGAGGATAATTTAATTTGTTATGCAAGTGTGAATTATTTTTTTTTTTTCTTTCACAGCGCGAATGGGCATCTTATCGTCTTCCAACGACGCAAGTGGATATTGTTATTATCTTTACAGCACACGCGAGGGGGTTTTGCCAATTTCTCAAACGAGTGTGTAATATAATTTTTTTTTTTTAACACTCGCGATAACAATGCGCAATAATTTTTTTTTTTTTTTGACTTTTGTTTAATTGTTATGCGCGCACCTCGACCCGACGTCCGGCCGCTATGAGCTTAAGATCGACACTCCAAATGATCATTCCACGTGAGCGTTCTGTTAAAAATAACTCATAAGTTTTTTTTTTTGTCAACATATTCAATTTTAGAACCTCTGAGCGTGATATCTGGAAAATATGACAGGTCGCACGATTTTTTGCTAATGACAAGACATTTGGTTTTATTGGGATTAAGAAAAAGCCCATTTTCTTCAGACCGAGTGCAGATCTTATCTAAGTCCATATTAATGCCATATGCGCAGTCCTCTATCATACCAAGAGAGCAGCTTTTATAGACTTGGAAATCATCAGCATACATATGAATTGTAGATTTAACTGTGGACGGAATTTCATGTACATACAGTGAGAACAGGGGCCCAAGAACAGAACCCTGTGGTACCCCTCTGCTGCTGTTAAGGAAATTAGACGTGTTATTGGCTACAGAGACCGCTTGTGACCTCGAATGCAAATATGATGATATAAGAGTGACTGCTGAAATTGAGAATCCAAAAAACATCGAAAGTTTATAACAAATAAAGCTTTAGGAGAAATCCAAAAGTATCAAAAAAGTAATTTTGTCTTCGTCAACAGATTCTCTTATACAGTATATATTTTTTCCAACTCTCATATGCCTTGTTACGATTTTTAATAAAATGTCGTATCTCACTTGTGAACCAGGGACTTTCTCCTTGCTTTACGCGCTTAATTTTGATCGGAACATAATTATCAAAAAGGAAACCAATGTTACGATTAAGAAACTCCACTTGATCACAGACAGATGGCATTTTGTAAATACTTTCCCATTGTATTCTTCGAGCATCGAGTTCCAGTCGGCTATAATCAATGTTTAAAAAATCTCTTTATTCATACAAATTTAGTACAGAGGTTTACAGAAAAATCAAAATTCAATAAAGAAGATCATACTTTGAGAAACCAGAAGCCGAAAGCTGGTTATAAAGAAAAACACTGCTTAAATCAGTCACGAAAAAAACATCTATCAGATTGCTTGCGTTTTCGGTAAAATGAGTTCCGTTAGCAGTATTTACGGGAAATAAGTCAAGACAGCGCATATTTTCAACTATACTTATATTATTCAAAAGTTTGCTATTAAAATCACCACCAATTATGATTTTCCGATATTCTGTAGAGATATCTTCTAAAAGTCTGAAAATAGGCGCAGGATCAATACTTCGGTGAGGTCTATAAACTGATCCGATAAGAAGATTCTCATACACAGATTGGATTTCTACAAAAACGTAATCAATTTTACTTCCAGGCATTTATCTGCATTTTAGAGAACATATTTACTCCTTTTTAACGTGGAAGGACCGGTGGTGAAGCTGCAATATCTCCACCACCGGTCCTTTCCACTCTATCCCCACGAAAAACATTATATCCCTTTACGCTATAGATCTCATTTGTTAACTTATTTGAAAACCACGATTCAGAAATACAAACAAAATCATTTAAAGTTCCTTCAAAAAGATCTCTTAAATTATTTAGTTTAGGTAATAAACTTTGTGTGTTTAAATGACAAACCCGAAAGCCATTCTTTTGTTTACAAAGAACATCAAACATCAAACGAAGCGTCCCGCCACAACCGCCCATAGAATTTCCACTATCAACATTTGACTGCATGAATTTTATAAATTAATAATGGAAAAGGCATGTCATAAGAGGCCAATGGCATCGTCAGTAGAAGCAGTAAAAGAAAATATACTTTTTCAGTTATTTCGGCTAAGGAAAAATATCCCAACAAGATAATAAAAATCAAGAAACGGTGGCGTATGAGATTGTAATACTCGAATAATAATAAAAAAATTAATATTCATAACATTAATAAAATAACAAGTAGTATACATTTTTAAAAAGAAATTAAATTTGCAAAAGGAAACAATCAAAAGAAAATAATTTATACATATGTAAATTAGAAGAGGTAATCGGTGTTCAATTAAAGCTGCAATCATGTTTCGAGGCTGGCAATGTCGTTCAGTTCGTCGATGTTCTCAATCTTAGCTGCTGCATCATTAGATTGACGTTTGATAATTTATCCTGTTTTTTAAGATTTTTTTCATTTTTAATTTGTTGGTTGCGAAACAATACTCAACACAAAATTTATTTTGATACAAAATATTGATCTTTGAATTCACTATTCCTGAATTAACAAGGCCATCTGTTATGTTTTGTTATTCATTCTAATTTCTAACTGAACACACTCATTCATCAGACAGCCAATGCATAAAATAACTGTTCTGATTTTTGTATTAACAAACTTTTGTCTTATGCGGAAAAAATATCTTATGAGAAAGTTTTTTTTTATTAATTATAATAAAATGCCAAAGAACACTTAAAAAGCAAACAAACATAAAAAACATTGGGTATACAAAAATAATAATGGTTTTATATGGATGAATTTGAATAAATGTTCCCCAAGGAGTCATCTTAAAAATACGTTGTAGGTACTATTTGCAAGACAAAGGTTGACATAAGCGAAAGTAAATTGTTTGATCAATTTTGTAATTTGAAAACGAAATTAAAAATACGTAATTGCTTTTTGAATACACTTTTTCACGAAAAATTTGTAATATTTTAAACAAAATCAGTACAAAACAGAATTCCATAGCGAACTTTTGATAATTGCACAGTTTGTATTTGCAATTCCACCTCATAATGCCAAATTCGTCAAATTGGACAATTTGAATTTTTTTCTTCGTTTTCAGAACAATACAAACGGTTTCGTCAATTATAGCAATTGATCATTCTTGACACTTTTATTTAAAAAAAAAAACGTTTCAAAAAACAAAAAAGAAATATTTCGAGAAATGGTTTTCTTAGTTTTTTACTTCTGTTTGAAATTCCTGTAGATGTCCTCTTTTCATTGAGGAATGATCGCTGGTCACCCGAATTTGACTACAACTAAGTTGCCTTATCAAGTAGTTTAATCTTCATTTTTGTTAATCACGTTTGGCAGGGAGCTCTCCATAGCGGACACACAATAATGAAGTTAAGATGAGGAGAATAACGAAGAAGCACAAAAGTATCAGAGTTCCATCCCAGTCCTCTCAACGCAAAAAGTAGAAATTGCTTTTGAACCGATTCAAGTTTCATAACATCAACATCATAAAACCGAGACCAAAAAAGACTACTGTAACAAAAAAAAAAAAAAATACCATGGAGCAATATATTTATTTTAAATCCATCATAAAATTGTTTCGATCTCCTTTTTACGAAGCAACACATACTTTTAGAGTATATTTTGTCAATATTTTGTTTAAAGAATAATTTTTTGCCAATTATAATTCAAAAGCCTTTAGTTATATGATTTCTAATTTACTGCCGCCCTTCAATGGTATCGTCAAAACCGAATTTTGGTAAAAAAATTTGCGCAATTTGTTAACGTTGTTCAGGAGTAAGTCTATTCATTATGAAATAGCAAACAAAACTGAGCATAAATCAAGTAACATCTGTTAAAAAGACCAATTCCGAAAAAAGTATTGCCAGATTGAAAACCACACGACTAAAAAAACACCGTTTGCTTTTTTCCTTAAAAGAGAAATAACATTAAATACATAAATATCCACAAAAATCACTGCAATAAAAGTGCGTCAAATCTATTGTTGACATAACAAAACAATTTTTGGTCGTTGCCATATAAAAGATATGAATACTAAGCCCAAGTCATCAATTAATAGTAAGAATAGGAATGGGCCAAGATGACTCCCTTGAGGTACCCTGATGTTACAAAAATATTACGGGAAATGACATAACAAAATTTAACAAATTGCGTTCTTTTCGACAAATACGATGTTATCCAAAGTAAAAAACTACCATTTATGGGCTAAGCAATAAATTTTATGAAAGATTTTAGTTTTGTTAGTAACAATGAATAAAATCTCTTCTAATACAAAATTATCACAAACATTAGTAAAAACAAGATCAAAAGATTGTTTTTCAATCATTATGTTGATAAAATTCAGATTTTTTGCCATCACAAGGAAATCTTTAGAGAAAATAGATTGATTGGATTTGTCTTTGCTTATACCAACAAAGAACTGACCAATTCATAGAGCGTTAACGGTTTTAAAATATGAACCCCATTTTTAAACATCATCCTTATTCAACAAAACTAAAAATCATATGTTTTAACTCCAAATTCCCAATCCGAACGCCGTTTGAGAGAAAATTTACTCATGGGTATTTGCCGGCAGGAGGCAGTGCTCCCAAAATAGACAATGCGATTTTGGCCGAAACAGTAACCGCCTTTTTTTCCGGGTTGCTGCCTCAAGGAACTGACAACACTTCCAAGTGTAAAATTTGTCTCGAAAAAGTGCATTTCATGTAACCGTTCGAACTCAGCGTCAAATTGTTGGTCCCTTCCATTCATGCAGATTCACAACACACACACACAAGAATGGTGGAGTGTATATGTCATTAGGCCTTGGCTCCTTAAGGAGCTCTCGCGCCAATTAATGTATTATAAAAAAATGAACACGATTGGGTCGGAATTACTTGCTCTTATGTGCCTAATTACATTGGAAAGAACTTTGACAGAAACAAGTAACGTTTACGTTGAAAATAACACAGTTTCTATTTCAAATTTTGGTATGCAGTTTTTTAGAGTATATAGTGATTATAAAATTTAAAATATTTTTTTTTGATTAGTTTTGAAAATATTGATTTTTCAAAAAAAAAAATCTAAAATTAATTTTAATTAGAAAAAAAAATATTAAAAATGTTGATATGCAGAATAAATTTGGCAACCTAGATCTTCTCAAATATAAAATTTGAAAGGCATCGTTAATAAACTTTTCCCGTAAATTTGGTTCTAATCAAATGATAGCCAATACCAACAAAAAATTCTTAAATTTTTTTATAAATTTCGTTTGTAAAAAGAAGTAGAAAAGTAAGCTTTTCCTAAACGGTCATATGGCAGGTACCGTTATTTTTAAGCCTAAAAATAAAATTTCAATTTCCGCTCTGGGGAATGCCAAAAGAATCACACGCACCAAATTTGAAGATGATCGATTAAGCCGTTTAGGCTGCAGCTCGTTATACATGACAGACAGACAGAAAGACATTTTTTGTCGATCACTTTTTTAAACTTCTCTATGTTCGTAATGTCATGTTTCATTATCTCAATTTTTTTTATATTCACGAATCCTAAACTTGCCTTATAGTCCCTATAATCGCAAGTAAAATAAATTGCACGACTAGATCGCACGTACTTGCTCATATGCGAGGTCACATTGTAGAATAAAATTTAAGAAAATTACAGTTAACATCATAGCTTTTATTCGATTTTTGTGACTTGATTCTTCGAATAATTTAAACGCCATTTTGTTTCTTTAATAAATGTTAACAAGTGTGAATTTTTTTTCAAAATCGTAGGAGCGGTTTTTAAATAGAACGGTTATTTTTTAACAACTTTGTTTTTAAAAATTCAAAAAAATTGTTTAAGAATACAAACCTAAGTACAAAAATAACACAAAATCTAAAAAAATGCATCTTCATTCATTTTCATTTTTATTATTCATTCTTCTTGGATATCAATTTTGATAGTAATCGGATCACCAGTTTTCGAGAAAGTCGAAGAAAAAAAACCGGTCCTATGGGAGGTACCGTTTTTAGCCCACCATATTAATTTTTTTTCACCAAAGTGTAATGCATACCTACAATAGTACACTGATTTTTTTATAAAAAATCTTGGAGCCGTATTTGAGAAAAATAAGCTTTTACATAACGGTTATATGACAGGTACCATTAATTTTTGAGCTAAAAAAAAATTGAAAAAAACTCCTCTATAGAATGTCAAAATAACCTTAAGTTCTAAATTTAAAGACGATTGGCCAACCGCTTAGGCTATAGTCCAAAATACATTCGTAAAGACAGACAGACGGACTGAATTTTGCCAGTAACTCAAATATGTTTCTCTATCATCGTAGTGTCATGTTTGATTGTTATCTCAAAATATTTTTTTGCACGAATGCATAACTTGGATTATAGTACCTATAATCGCAAGTAAAAATGTATTTGTGTTACTAAAATGTAACTAAACTAAACATGGACATTTAGCTTAAATTCTATTATTCCAAATTTGGGTGAACTGACTACTGAATCTATTTAAAAGTGACATTTGTTACGGGAGTATGCAAAACCATTTTGATATACCACCCTCATATCCGGTACAAACAACTCAATTAGGAATAATGACAAACCGTTAAGATTTAACCCAGCTGATACCCCGAGGACATGCGATTAATGTTTATGGTGATTCTTCTTTATTTTCTTATTATTCCTCTAGTCCTATCGCAGATCGCATGTCACGCAAACCCCAACCTATACCCATTACCGCCCACTTATACCACCATGTCATTAAACTCTCACTCTCTGTTTATTTCTCAAGTAGGTATTCCAAAAGTAGATGATGTGCATGTGACCAACAGGTGGCCTCTTAATCATGATTGCATGTTGCTTGTTATAAGATTCATCAAGTGTGTTTTTGTTTCGTATCCTTTTGTTCTTAAGATTCACAACATCATTAGATGGTGTTTTCAGAACAAGTGCATTCAATCTTCACTCCATCTCACTCTCTCACTATATCGCGCCTCCAGTTGACATCTATAGAAATGTCAATGTCAGCTGATTAGTGTTGTGATGCTAAACTGCGTGCAGGAACGCAGACTCCGGCCATTTTTACAAAAAAAAAATGTATCCCAAATTGTCCTCCATCTTGGTACAGCAACTCGAGAGGATACCGAAAAGAAAACTAACGGATGAAATACTAACCAGATAACCTGGTTACATAACTGAAATCCACCATATTTGATTTTTTCGTTCACTCGATGAAAAAATAAATTTTCATTTTCATGATTTTTCCCAATCAATTTTGCTTGTTTCACTGATAACAATTATCACCCACTCAATGGTATCATAAGGAATAACTATTCGATAGCCAACACTTAATCACTGAGGGTTTTCTGCACGAAACAAAGGGGCACACCCAGGACAATAAATTTTCAGTCAACGATAGGAAAAGTGGATTTTCCTTTCGTTTCTTTTCAATAAAATGCAAGGCAAACAAGATATCCTTTTTATCGCGAAGGTTTCCGGGGAGAAATTAAGCAATTAACTTGATTATTTTACCTTTTTTTTCAAAATTAAATGACTAGGGAATTACATTTTCTAGGAATTTGGAAACCGTTAGGAGAGTTAGATGCAGATATGGCTGCCCTCGATGAAAGACTGATGAAATAAAATGGCGACTTTTTCGGTTACAGCTCCAAAGTTGGTGTAGATAAACGTTGAAGGATACCCAGCTGTGGATGCCTTGTAAACGGATGTGGTGGTATGGTTGTTGGATGTGGTTCATTGCTGCGGGGGTGGCTTGGCAATGTAAACAAACATATCCTTTTCTCTGAGTAGGTACACCCATTTTCGCAAAAACAAATATGAAAAGGAAACAAAAAGGAAGATTAAATGGATATGGGTCAGACGGTTTATGTCGGGGTGAGGAATTGTCTGGAGATTGCGTGTTTGGAAGTTGCAAGGTGTAAACAATATTTATCGGTCTGCATTTTTCAAACTTGTGGATTCATTCATAACCGGCTTATGGTAATGTCAACATTTATGCCGGTCTGTCAGCTGTTTGTAGTAAGAGTAGATATGCCAACAGGCGATTTATTAAAGCGTGACGACGTGACCCACATAACCGAAATGTTCAAGGACTGTGGAATGAGCTTACGGTTTTTTGATTATGTGCACTTTTGTCGTCAACTGGTTTTCAAAGGATTTTAATAATTTTGAATGTTGCTTTTTAAGGAGTATTTACGCTAACAAATATCCAAATTCATTCAATTCAAGATTTTCAAGTTTTTTGAATGCATTAAAAAGCATTTTTGATTCAAATTTTTTTTAAAGTATTTTCAAACTCAATTCGAATTTTTGCTTTTATATTAAAAAAAAATTAGACTGAATTTTATGTTTCGTATGTATATATACAAAAATCAACAAAATTCCTAATTTAATGAGAAAGCAGAGCGATCCCCCTTAAATAATTTCGAAAAATTATTTAAATAATTTTTTTTTGTCGTAATCCTAGATGCTAGATTTATATTTTGACATTTTTTGGTGGTATTCGGCTATAATGAAGCTGTGTATTGAACTCAGAATAAAAGACGTCGTCCAGCACTCGGCTGCGTGCGTCACTATTCCTTGCGGCCTGTGGTTTTACTTGCTTTATTTTTTTTTATTTTTTTTTTTATTCATTTTTATTATTCTTTCTGACTTAAAGCTAACTTTTAGTTAAACAAAAAAGTTTAATAACTAACTTATATGTATATTAAGTTAACTAACTACTGGCCCTATGTCAGCACTCTAAATTATTCACTATCCTATTTTACTACCTTTCGGTGTAAACCTAACTTATGTACATATATTGAAAAAAATCTATTCAAATAATTGTTATAGTAATTTTTTCTAGAGAAATCTTAAAAAAACTATCAAAGATCTTAGAAATTACTTTATATCTATAACTTAACCTTAGGGAGGGGAAAGATAGGAGGTGCCGATTAACATTGGTTTTGAATGTTAGCAGATCAAAATGGCAAGGGAAAATCCCGCCGGGTAAACTATTCCAAATTCGTGTTGTTCGGCTAAAAAAAGAATCCCTATATTTCACGGTACGTCCGAAATTGGGCTCCAGGGTGAACTGATGAGCATTCCTTGTGAGACGACTTGTATTGAGACTTGTATTGAACGGTCCAGAAGATAGTTTCTAATCCAACGAACAAGAGTATTATCGATCCCAAAAGCGCGCATTTTCGATAAGAGAGCTTCATGCCAAACTCTATCAAATGCCTTGGAGGTATCAAGAGCAATAATCTTACTTTCACCAAAGCGATGTAAAGATTTGTTCCACTGTTCGGTGATATGCCATCAGATCACCAGTTGCTGCGGAAGCCATACTGACGGTCATGGAGAAGCTTTCGATCTTCGAGATATTCCTTAAGCTGACGGTTAATCAGTGTTTCCATGACCTAAGAAAGAAGGAATGTCAGTGCTATGGGTCGGTAGGAGGAGGGGGAGGATGGGTCACCTTTCTTATGGACAAGCTGGACAAATGCTGTTTTCCATCTTCTAGGAAAGATTCGAGAAGAGTAGGAGCGATGGAAAAGCTTACGCAGTGGCTTTGCCAGTGTGGAAGAACACCTCTTCAGAAGAATCGGGGGTATACCATCCGGGCCAGCGGATTTGTGTATATCGAGATCTTTGAGAACTCTTACTACTGTACGAGGAAAAATTTACATTCTCAAGTACAGGAGGGGCAACGTTGCTTTGAGGCAGCGTGGAGGTGGCAGCGAAATGGGCTACGAGCAAGTTTGCCTTCTCTGAAGAGTAAACAATTGGTTTGTTATTGTCGATGAGCGTTGGAACCGAAAATGTCGAGGAGTTTTTTATATTTTTTACAAATGACCAAAAATTTTTACTGCCTTTGGGACACTGCAGAATTTTTTGCCGTAATGTTTGGTCATGCAAAAATTTGGTTCTTTCAATAACGGAGTTGCATGAGTTCCTTGCTTGTTTGTGCTTTTTCCGATTTTCCTCTGTAGGGTGGCTAAACTCTGCAGCTTGCTATAAAAAAATGCCCAGCTCTTTTAATTTGGTCGCGACTGCATCTAGGAAGCACCCCGCAGCTGGAATACACCTTATTCCATTTTAATATATGCATCAACTTATGCAATTCTATGTTTCGTATTTATTTTCTCAATAAAATAAAATGACCCTTCTGAACCACAGCCGCTCTGCTCCGCTACCGCGATGATATCTATATAAGCCATCGACTGTCTAAATAAATAAATTACTCGGGCGGGAAAAAGCCGTTTAAGCACACATATATCAAAGCAAAAAACATATTTTTTTAGCTCAAAAAATAACGGTATTTGTCATATAACCGCTATGTTAAAGCTTATTTTTCTCGAAAACGGCTCCCAGAATTTTTCTAAAAAAAATCAGTTTTTTTATTGTAGGCATTATATTTTGGTGAAAAAAAATTAAGATGGTAGGCTAAAAACTGTACCTCCCATAGGACCGTTTTTTTTTATACGACTTTCCAGAGAACTGGTGAACTAAGATATTCAAGAACATGTAGGTAGCCTTAGTAATTTCACATTAAAATATTTTCGAAAACTTTTTTTTCTATTTTTAATAATTTAAAAAAAAATGTATTTGAAAAATCGATATTTTGAAAACGCGTAGGTGATTTTTTTTTAATTTTGTTTTTAAATGTAGGTTATTTTTGTGCTTCAGTTTGCGTTCTTGATTTTTTTTTATTTTTAAAAAAAGTTGTTAAATTAAAACCATTTTTATTAAAAAAATATATTAAATCGTTCCTACGATTTAAAAAAAATGCCATTTTTTCACATTTTTTAAAGAAATAAAATGGCGTTTAAATTATTCCGCTAAAAACTATTTTAAATACTTTTTTCGACCAATCAGAAGTTAGAAAAATCGAATAAAAACTTTGAAGTTCCTTTAATATTTTTCAAAATTTATTCCACGCTGTGACCGCACATAAGAGCAAGTACGTGCAATCCAGTCGTGCAATTTATTTTATTTGCGATTATATAGGGACTATAAGGCAAGTTATGCATTCGTAAAAAAAAATTATAACAATCAAACATGACATTACGATCAAGCCTAAAAAAGTGGTCGACAAAAATGTCTGTCAGTCTGTCAGTCTGTCAGTCTGTCAGTCTGTCAGTCTGTCAGTCTGTCAGTCTGGCAGTCTTTCAGTCTGTCAGTCTGTCAGTCTGGCAGTCTTTCAGTCTGTCAGACTGTCATAACTTGCATTATAGTTACGGTGACCATCCGTTTATTATAATAATGAACTGTTCATTATTTGAAGTAGATGTTTATTATGAATTATTTTGTATTCAAAAACATAAAAATATGCATAATTTCAAAAGCTGTTCATTAATTGCTTAGTATATTATTTAATTTTGTTCTAACAAAAACGAAAAAGTAACCCTGCCCAAATTTACTGAATATTCAATAATGATTAATGTTGTGCAGATTTTTCATTTCGCGCACCCCTACATCATTCTCGGAACACACCATCAAAATCGAGCCTTTTGATCATGGACCTATTACGTATTGACTGTTGGTTTTCTTTTTAATTTAGTATCTAAGAAAAATATGTCACTAACACTAGCTCCTATAGAAACCAGATGTGAAATATTTCATTAAAACAGACTTCATTCCAAATTGATTTTTTATTGAACCCTTTTTTAAATTGAATAATATAAGCAAAAGTACGAAGTTTTCCAATTAACAAAATAAGAATTAACAATTTGGCACAAGTAAACCTTAGTTATCATTTATTATTTTATATTTTCTTGATACATATATATTTTGATGGAAAAGAGAGTCAGTTGCCCGTCTGGCTTAATGGCTTAATGCAAACGGAGCAACTGAAAAAAAAACTGATCACAGATGCGAATTTCCAATTATTTTGTTTTAATCAAATGGAACGATGCACACAACCAGTTTCGGTTGAAAACTCGTTTGTGACATTGTATATACATTTTCTATAGTACTCTCATGGTGGTAATTTTTCGTCTGGCCATCTTCCTGGTTGTTTCGAAACTAACTCTAAATAGTGAAGACGAGAACATTAACCGATATTTTACCAGTATTTAATACACTTTTGTTGTCTGTACTTATTCTATATTCACACCAATTGGCAATTTGAGCACGCCTCATAGCGACTTGATTCAGAACTAAAAAAATATGCTTCATGATAGTACTATAGGCAGTGTATATACAATGTTTGTGATTCACAAAAACCAGTTTGTAACCAGACGTCTGTTGATTAGCATTTCGGGTTGCTTAGTGATTTCAGTTTCTAGTTTGCTGAAGATGAACGATTAACAGACCAACCTATTACTAGTAGGGAAGGTTGAAAAACATCCTAAAACATTGAACGAACTAGAGATGTTGATTGGTAATGAGTTTTTTTTTGTGTGGAGTCAAGTCAACGATGGGTGAGTACGTAACTGGCCTGTAACCCGAGTTTCCAACCGATTTAATTTATTTTTTTTCTAGTTTCTCCGGGTGCATTGGGCCTTAGTCAAATCAACGGAATTAACGCTCCTGGCATTGCATACCTATTATGTCCATGCAGATGTATGGATGGAAAATTTTAAACATTTTATAGAAAAAGTCATATATTTCAAAAGGCATTTTTAGAATTTTAGAATTTGGCTTGTGTTTTGCGGGGTCGAATGCTCCAACAGAAATAGTTTTTTTCAGAAATGAAAAAAAAAACAAATCAAATTTGTTAGCTATTAAATTTAACTATGAAATGATGTCTTTCGATTTCAGAGAATATTTAAAACAACATTTTAATTAGTAAAGTAAAAATGTAATGACTGAATCCTTGTGCTATAATATTTTTTATTGAGTTATTTTTGAAAATCAAAAAATATTGAAAAGAGGGTTTATTTTTTTTTCTTTTTGTACGTTCATTGTAATTATAGTACCTATAATCGCAAGTAAAAATGAAAAAATCAAAAAACACGAAAATTTTTCATTTAGTTTACGACGCGCCATTTAAAAAAGAGAAAGCTTGAAAGAAAAGAAAAGGTAGGACTTGGGGTCACTATAGGATTTGGAGTATGCAATATTACTATTGTATTTAAGGATTCTTACGGATATAAAAAATTCTTTGCATATACCCAACCTCGCATATATTTCAAATCCTATAGTGATCCCAAGCAGGGATGTTGCTGGGGGGCAGTATGGCCCCCATACCTATTTAATTTTTTAAACCATATCTATAGATATTTGTTGTTTGGATTTTATTTCAACTTCGATTTGGACATTATTGCATTTTTGAAAATGAAATAAAGTCCAAACAAAACTCGCAGTTCTAAAAGTGCAATAAAGTCCAAATTACGTTCTGAACCTTTTTGCATAAGACTGGATATTGGTATTATGTTTTGTAAATGATTCTGTTATACTTTCTAGGGTAAGTATTTGGTCAATTCCAGAAAGGCCCTAGTTTTTTTAGTTTTAAAAAAATATTGTAACAATAATTCACACTATAGATTTTAAGATTCTTAGAAAAAATAAAATGTTACTTTTTGAAATAAACAAAATCATATACCACCTCCACAATGCTGTGGTTTTATTTATATACATATATTTTCTTAACATTGTCATCAAGAGCATAGCTGTGCCAACCAACTTAATGTCTGAAGATTTCTTAATGACACATCAAGCTTTTATAATTCTTACAAAAGGTATTAAAGTATTCAAGCTATTTGGTATAGTTAAGTTTATATTGCATGAGCAAATGAATTTGTATCTATATGCGGCCCAAAGAGACCGGTACAAATATCTAGCAGCTGGCACATCGCCATGAACTTCCCAATAAACATGGTATTTCAAAATTGCTTAGTCCTATTCACAAAATAATCGCAAAATTCAAATTTATGTTTGTATGAGTTTAGTTTAATTTTAGAAAATTTTTCGATATTGTTGCGCATAAAAAAAGAATATTTTCGTACAAATGAAGTGTCTATTGTGGTTTTGGTGTTTTGAAAAACTTCAAATTAGTTCTTTGAAAAGATACTTTTTTGATAATTTGCACCACCCACGCAGTGGGTTTTGAGTACCTTTATTAAGAGCTAAAACTATGGAAGTGGGAATACAATATGAATATCGATGTGGTCTTAGCTTCTTTATAATAACAAAAAAGTAAGTAATTTAAAAATCAGTTATGCAGATCAGACAAAACCCCTGTTGGAGTCCGTTAAAGATGTTGGTTCTTCCGTACAACAATCCGTCTACTATAAATTGGTTTGTAATGTGGTAATGTCGTTTCAATTAATTTGAAAATTCCCTCGTGACTTTTTAATGCAATAACCTGGATTTAAAATCATCGGCTCCAGAGGCCTTGTCCATTTCATACCTAAAATAAAGTTTGCCATAAATAGCGGCCAATAATGCAAATCGAGGTATTAAACTTTGTTCCGATTATAAACCTGAAGTTTTCGGGGAAATCTTTAGCAATCAATTGTTATTTTTTTGCTGAACACACCAAAATAGAAACAAGGACATTGAAATCGTTTCCGATCACTTTGACTAGATTTGAGCTGCTGAAATGCTCTCGGAATCTTAAAGATCAGCTTATATATGAGCATATATGTCAAAGTTAAAACAAAAATATCAATAATATGACATAATCTGTCACATATCACGTAGCCGATTCTTCTTCTGAATTTTTTGATTGTGATAATCACTTATCATATATCAACTTCATTTTGTTTTTCCATTATTATTATTATTATTTTTATTACTATAAATTCTTTATTAGAAAACTCTTATTAAAAATTTTTATATACAACTTATAGAATAATAGCATGACAAAATTTTGCCGTCTGCCTAAATTAACTTATTTCGAGTTTTTTTGTAATTTTAAAAAGTTAAAGTAAACATTGTTCAAAAAAGGTTAAAATTATGATATATGATTAAGAAGAAAAATTGATATGCCTTACAAATTTGAACAAAATTTAAAGTTCATACCAAAGGCGTATTTTCTTTTTAATAATTAGAAAACCAATATTTATATTTTAACAATATTGAATATATAGCAGAAAATTTATACATTTAATTTTTACACTTAATCTAAAAAGCAGCAACCTAAGGCATGATTAATAAAATAACAGAGACTTTTCCACCCTGAATTACCATTTAATAGTTCTTTTGTATCTTCAAGTGTAAGAAAGCTCTTTGAGAAATAAAGCCTACGTATTTCTTGCAACATTGGGCATACTGCTAAAAAGTGATAAACACTTTCTATTTCATTCCGGTTGCATATACTACATATCGAACGAAGGTCAATTCTATTTGGCTTATACTTCAAATTGAGCATTTCAGTTCTAGCTTTAAAAATAAGACTTATTTTTTATCAAGAGAGAGATTTTCGATGAAATAGTTACTTCTACACAGGGTTTGGTTTAGTTAATTGTAAATATATATAGTATATAGTATAGTTTGGGACGTTTGAGCTTTGTTCAAACATTGAAGATAGAGCGAGTCATCTGCTTTAGATATACAACTATATAATAAATCTTGCCAATCGCCAGGAGAGGTATTAATTAGGTCAAAATTTATACTATGTAGCCAACTCATTCCATTCTTTGAAGGGCGATAGTTGATATTGCAATGCGTACCTCATAATTTTCTTATGAAGGTTTGAATCAGATCTATTCATTACTTTAATTATATAATCAGCATTTAATTTTATATTTTTTAGAAAAATTTGTGGTATACCAGATTCCACATGAATTGCATACGTTGGTGTTGAATTGGGTATTCCTAAAATGCGTTAAAAAAATCTTTGAACTGCTCTAGAAACCATTTTTCTCGGTGAGTTCTTTTCCTGTTTGTGCTTTCGAAAACCATAATTTTTGTTTTTGAAACATTGATTTCAAGATTCCATAAAAAGCAAAATCTCCTAAGTTTATTAGTGTGCAGTTGTAAAGAAGAAGGGTTATTTGCTAATAAGACCATATCGTCGGCGTAAAGAAGTATTTTTATGTGTACATTACCAAACACAATACCCCTAGGAAAATCTTTGGATACGTCATCGATAAATAACGCAGACATAATAGGGCTTAACCCACACACTTGCGGAACACCAGCACCTGTATCGAAGAAATCGGACATTGCTCTTCCATTCCACACTGCAGCAGAGGTATCAGTTATAACAAGTCTATATAAATTAAGAAATTTTGTCGATAGACCTAAAGTTGAAAGTTTATATGTACATTAACGAATTCCTATTTACGATATCAAAGGCTGCTTTAAAATGAAAAAAAAACAGGTGTAAAGTTTCTTCTTCTTCTTGTGATATAATTTTGCGATAGATGTTAGAGCAAATATATGGTCTACTGTGGAGAGCCCTGAGCGAAAGCCAGCTTGGAAAATACTAAAGAGTTTATTCTCTTTCAATTCGTCAACCTATGGTATAGAATATGGTTGAATATTTTCCTTAGACTAGGTAGGATCGATATACCCCTGTAATTGCTTGCAAGCTGCGAGTCCCCCTTTTTGAATATAGCGCAGATCCATGATTTTAAAAACATTTTCGTTTCAAATGGTTCACAAAATTTTGTGTTGAGTACTTATAAAATTCAGCAGGAACGCTATCAATCCCTGCTGACTTATCATTTTTTAAGTTTTAAGGCTTTGTTGCAGTTCTGTTATTGAAAATGGCATATCTAGTTCAGGTATTAAAACTTAGGGCATAGCATACTGGAATCTTAAGAGAGATGTCGGAGGATTCAGAAGTTCCTTAAAATTTCTACTTTGAGTTTCTTTCATAACAGCAGTTTGTCTAACACTATTTACAATATTGTCTACAGCCTGATCGATCACAAAAGCAATGTTCCTGGGTAGGAAAACAGTTCAATTGAGCATCAAGCTTACGCCTTTTCATTAAATGATCAATATTTATAGAATGTTGCTGTTGGATATGTATAAAATAATACTGTTGCTTGTTGTTGTTGTGGCAAAGTGCCACAAAAATCGACTTTACAAGAGTCGACCTTAGAAATAATTGCGTTAATTTGGGAAATAGTAATTTTTTTTTAGTAATTTCCTGTTCTAAATTTATTCGAATTATTTCCTAGTGAATTTCTCTAGTGAATTTTTGAAACAAATTTATCTAGTTTGCAAGAATAAATGTCCATACAATTTTTTGGACAGTGCATCTGCGAGATTAATTGCCTTAATACCCTTACTAAGTTTGTAAGTTGAAGATAAAATAAATTGCACGACTGGGTCGCACGTACTTCTTCTTATGTGCGATCACAGATTCGAATAAAATTTGAAAAATGTTAAGGGAACTTCAAAGTTTTTTTTCCGATTTCTCCGATCTGCCTTTTGATTGTTTGAAAAAAGTACGTAAAACAGTTTTTAGTGGAAAAATTTGAACGCCATTTTATTTCGTTAAAAATGTTAAAAAGTGTGATTTTTTTCTAAATCGCAGGAACGGTTTTTAAATAAAACGTTTTTTATTTAACAACTTTTTTTAAAAATTGAACAAAATAATAATTCAAGAATGCAAACATACACACAAAAATTATGTACATATAAAAACAAAATTAAGAAAAAAATTCACCAACCCGTTTTGAAAATATAGATTTAAAAAAAATTCAAAATTATTAAAAATACAAAAAAATGTATTCCAAAATATTTGTATGTCGAATTGCTTTGGCTATCTACATTTTTCTTAATATCAAATTTGATTGTAATCGGTTAAGCAGTTATCGAGAAAGTCGAAGAAAAAAATCTGTTCTATTGGAGGTACCGTTTTTAGCCCAGCATCTTGATTTTTTTTTTCATCAAAAAAATCTACACCTACAATTAATAGTACACTGATCTTTTTTCATAAAAAGTCTTGAAGCCGTTTTCGAGAAAAATAAGCTCTTACATAACCGTTATATGACAGGTACCGTTAATACTTGAGCTAAAAAAATCAAAAAACCCATTTGAAGGATGTCAAAATAACCTTATGTTCCATATTTGAAGACGATTGGCCAATCGTCTAGAACCGTTTAGGCTGTAGTTCAATATACATCCGTACAGATGGACAGACAGATAGAATTTTGCCAGTAACTATCATCGCATTGTCGTGTCTGATTGTTAGATTTATTTTACGAATGCATAACTTGCCCCATAGTCCCTATAAATCGTGAGTAAAACTGAGCACGACTTTGTCGCACTTTTTTTCTTTTTTTATGAATTTCTATTTTATTTTTATCTTATAACTACTTAAATGCAATACAAAAATCTTAAAACTAGCTAAAACTATCAACTTATCTAACTTACTGGCCCTATGCGGGCGCTCTTAGTTAATTTCTAACTTAATATCAATTGCCTTTCAGCCTAAAAAGTATCTTAAATTAATCTTAATTATTAATCTCAACTTTATTGGGTTTTATTTACTTTATCGCACTTATTTACTCTCATGTACCTTATCATATTGGAAGGCAAGATCTTTGAAAGAAAGAAGTAACAATTACACGGAAAAGTAACACAGTCTGAACTTATAAAAAGTGTAAAAACCAAAACACTCTACAATTTTTAGTAAAAAAAAATCACCTTCTTAATTAGTAATGAATTCATGAAAAAAGTATTTCGAAAATTTTGTATGATCTGTTTTTATAAAATCCAGTTATAACAAAATTGTGATGTTTTTTTTAGATTTTTTTAATATAAATTTGACCAATTCAAAATAAAATTTATTGAATAGTTTTAAAAATATTTAATAAAAAAAAATCTAGAAAAAAATATAACTAGAAAAAAAAGTATTCAAAATGTTGGTGTACATAAGGAAAAGCCTATTTTTTCTCTAAAACGGCTTTCATTTCATCAAAACCAAATTTACGCGAAAAGTCTATTAACGGTATCTTTCATATAACAGTTTTTAAATTTTTGAATTTTTCGGTAACAGTTCACTGGATTTTCATAAACTGTTATATTTGAAAAATCTAAGTTGCCATATTAATTCTGCTTTCCAAAATTTTCAATAACTTTTTTCTTTTAAAATTAATTTTTCAATATTTTTTCTTTTGAAAATTTAATATTTTTAAAACTTATCAGATTATATTAGTAAAATCTAAAAAGCTGCATACTAAAATCTCATAAATAACTTTTTCTTTTCAAAAAAACTAAAAATAAAAAAACAGGATTTTATTAAAATCTGTCCTACAATTTTTGAAAAACTTTTTTACATAAATACGATAATAACGGGTGATTTTTTTGAGGTTAGGATTTTCATGCATTAGTATTTGACAGATCACGCGGGATTTCAGACATGGTGTCAAAGAGAAAGATGCTCAGTATGCTTTGACATTTCATCATGACGAGCAACGCTTGCAAATCATTGAATTTTATTACCAAAATCAGTGTTCGGTTCGAAATGTGTTTCGCGCTTTACGTCCGATTTATGGTCTACATAATCGACCAAGTGAGCAAACAATAAATGCGATTGTGACCAAGTTTCGCACTTAGTTTACTTTATTGGACATTAAACCAACCACACGAATGCGTACAGTGCGTACAGAAGAGAATATTGCGTCTGTTTCTGAGAGTGTTGCTGAAGACCGTGAAATGTCGATTCGTCGCCGTTCGCAGCAATTGGGTTTGTGTTATTCGACTACATGGAAGATTTTACGCAAAGATCTTGGTGTAAAACCGTATAAAATACAGCTCGTGCCGAACGATCTGCCACAACGTCGAATTTTCAGTGAATGGGCCCTAGAAAAGTTGGCAGAAAATCCGCTTTTTTATCGACAAATTTTGTTCAGCGATGAGGCTCATTTCTGGTTGAATGGCTACGTAAATAAGCAAAATTGCCGCATTTGGAGTGAAGAGCAACCAGAAGCCATTCAAGAACTGCCCATACATCCCGAAAAATGCACTGTTTGGTGTGGTTTGTACGCTGGTGGAATCATTGGACCGTATTTTTTCAAATATGCTGTTGGACGCAACGTTACGGTGAATGGTGATCGCTATCGTTCGATGCTAACAAACTTTTTGTTGCCAAAAATGGAAGAACTGAACTTGGTTGACATGTGGTTTCAACAAGATGGCGCTACATGCCACACAGCTCGCGATTCTATGGCCATTTTGAGGGAAAACTTCGGAGAACAATTCATCTCAAGAAATGGACCGGTAAGTTGGCCACCAAGATCATGCGATTTGACGCCTTTAGATTATTTTTTGTGGGGCTACGTCAAGTCTAAAGTCTACAGAAATAAGCCAGCAACTATTCCAGCTTTGGAAGACAACATTTCCGAAGAAATTCGGACTATTCCGGCCGAAATGCTCGAAAAAGTTGCCCAAAATTGGACTTTCCGAATGGACCACCTAAGACGCAGCCGCGGTCAACATTTAAATGAAATTATCTTCAAAAAGTAAATGTCATGGACCAATCTAACGTTTTAAATAAAGAACCACAAATTTTATGCGTTTTTTTTTTTTTTTAAAGTTCTCAAGCTCTTAAAAAATCACCCGTTATAACAAGTGTGATGGCGTACTCCAATTTTTACTTAAAGCCGTTAAGTTTTGTGGTTTTGAACCCTTTATAAGTTCAAATCGTGTTAATTTTCTATGTAAATGCTCCTTCTTTTTTTTAAAGTTAAGCCTTCCAATGTGATTAGCCACAATGGGGCTAGTATGTGCGACCCAGTCGTGCCCATTTTTTGTTTACATAGAATTGACGACGTTGATGTATGTATTAGTATATAATTAGGTTAATCATCTAATGATTAATGATTAACACCATTTATCATGACTAAGATTACTTTTTCAATCATGATTAAATTAATCTGATTAAAATTTATCAAACTAATTAATTGATTAAATTAATTAATTGTAGAAACGCGCGCCGGGCACCGCTAGTTAAATACAAAATTTGTGCCGAAGGGTACTAGTGTACTAATTTTGGATTTTGAACTCTTAGTACTAGAATTTAGTACTATTGCATGTTAAGTACTGGATTTATTACTATATTTAGTACTAGATTTATTACTTAGTAGTAGATTTAGTACTGAATTTTTTGACGTGATAAGTGGAATTGTATAAGGTGTGAGCCAATGGGCTATATGTTGGTGTCATCAATGTTTTCTTATGACGTTATCACGTAAAATTATCGTCCGTAAAACGACTTTACAGAGAGTTGATTTTTGATGGTTCTCGATTGACATCTTTGAGAAAGAAAATGCTAGAATGCTAGGGACAGACTAAAAATAAGAACTTTAAAAATTAAAAAAAAACAATTACCAATCAAGTATTCCAAAGGTAATAAATAATTTGTATCTAATTTTGCATTTTTATTACAATAAGTATTAAAAAATTTCTTGGATTAAAACTGCACAGTTAATATAACAGCAATGAAAATATTCGGGATAATAAAGATCGTAGAAACATCAAGGTACATGCCAATTTAAAAGAAGAAAGAAACCCCTGTTGAATATCATATACGTTCCTATTATTTCCACAGATTTTCCGATACAATTGAAAAGTTTTTCTGTTTCTATTAAAAGTGATAATTTCTATAACTGTCAACAAGCCTCAATGACAGGCACTTTAAAGAAGCAGTTCTTTATAAAGAAAAAACCTTATTTTTTACATGAACAACTTAATACAGCCTGCTTACGGGTTTTAAGGTCTCGAAACCTGTATGTTTTGCAGATGGTGTGTGTATAACATGGTATTAAAAAAATATTTTTGATGTTTGTTCCGCAATAACTCCTGAATAACTTAAAGCATTTAGATCAAATTTGGTAGGTAGATGGATGAGGTGCTGGATTGAAAAATAGGCTATTTTTTATCTCGAAAAAATCCATGGTTTTTGTGTGGGAGGCCCATATCTGAAAAAAATGTGTGGTGGTTTGTCTGTTATGCATACATTTGAAACGACTGCATGAATTTATCAAGCTTGTTAGATGGTAGGATTCATAATACTGCTACAAAGGCTGAAAAAATACATGCTTCCTGTAGGGAATATCTGAATATTTTCTTAAGAATAAATAATGGTTTTGATTTAAATAATAAAAACATTTAATTTAAAATCCACGCAGATACACTAACTAACAAAAAAAAGCGACATTATGTTGTATATGCCAAAATAATATATTCCACTACAATAGCAATTTTTTGGATTAAAATATTCTTCAAATCTACATAAATGGGTCACGTGCTAGAAAATATTTCTTTTCTATCAGACTAAACTTTGTTTTCAGAAATCCGATATCGTATATTCCCATTTTATGATACCGGAACCACATCGCAAGGTTGTTAGCCAATATATTGTTTATAGCGTACTTGGCAACTTATTTATCAAATAAAATGCGATTTATTCTAAGCCCTTTTGGCAAACTCCCAAAATAGAGCTTTTTTATATTTAGTTTTTCTTTAAGATTAAAGTGAAAGTTCTATTAAACATTTTCCGAGACACAATTACTTTGTATTTGTATCTCAATAAAATTTACTTTACCTATTTCTGAAAAAGTAATGGTTTCGTCATTTGGTTTATTTTTTTTTTCAAAAAGAAGATAACAACACCAAACATTTGGCTCTAAAGCAATTAAGGTGGTTTTTATTTTTGGAATCCCTCAAAGCACAACCTCAAAAACATACAGCAATACGGTAGTAGCATTAGATCGCTCCCACTGCTTAGACACCCAAAAGAATTCGTATCTGTGTCATAGAATCTTTAAATAGATTAAAAAAAATCGATTCGAGCATAGAAAAATTTCCGTTTCGAAAAACAAAATAGAAAACAATTTTGTATTTTTGAACAATCTATTGCTTTAACCACACTCTCTCTCACTTCTCAGAAGCTACTATGTCTGATGCACACCACTGAGCTCTTCACCATCAACGAGCGGAAAACATTTTTTTTTTTTTTTCAAAAAACATTTCTCGCCCAATCCTAAAACACCCCCATATCGGATAGTATTTTCGAAATACCTAATCTCTCACAATTCCGAAAAAATGTTTTGCAGGTTGTCAAAAATATCAGGGTCGGATGGTTTTCTTTATGTCCTTCACTTCACTAGCAGCTCATCTTTTCGAATAATGGATAGGAAAATAATACAATGGCCTCTTGACCGAAACCAGCAAGTTAACTCGCACGCATACTCATCGTTATGGGCCCGCATCTAGTGATATCCAACACTAGCTAGAACTTACATGTCAATTTTTAAAAATAGATCCAAAACCAACATACTAGATATGTATGTGGCGGGACGGGCTGAAAAGTTTCACATTGTGTATGTGATGGAACGGCAATATGTGAACACAATTCACAAATACAATTCAAATAGTTCTGTCAGTTTACTACACATGAGTCCACTCGATTGTGTTCACCTCAGAATTACCTTTCCGTCTCTTAGCAGTCAAACACTGTTCAGTCGAGACCGAGCTCATACGCGAGTTAGTTGATTTTTCTCATTCAAATTTAAAATGGTGAGTGTTGACGGTTCCCAACAAGGCTGCCTACGACGGCCATTTCTTTTTTCTATTGAATTATGAAAATTTCAAAAAAAATTGCTTATTAAGCAGAAAAGTCAATAATTCGTTGCGTATTTTTTTCTCGTTTCCTGTAGGCTGATGTACCAAAGCGTGAAGTAGAAAGTAAGTAAGAAAAAAGGAGTTGCCAACTATCCTGTTTACCGGAATACCACACCGCAATTTGCCAACACAGCCTTGTGGAATATCATAACCAATATAAAAAAAGTGAACTATGCCCTGAAAATTAATCAAACCTTTAATCGTGATAAAAGTGATCGAAGTGATAACCAAAAAAAAAACCGTTAAGAAAAGCCAAAACCACCGTATTGCATAATCATAGAGAATTGAAATAACGTGAAACGCTTTGAAAAGAGAACTTTTTTGAACACAGCCTCATTCCATTACTATAGTGCTCGATGAAAAATATACAACGGTTATTTTTAGATCTTAGAATTGTACGTGTATTTGTGGGATTTCTGGTTCTATTCTCATACTGTGTGTACATTACGCATGCCTTATTTAGGCGAAGTGAATTTGAAATATTTCAAAAAAAAAAAAAAAAACTGTATATCTAGAGGTGTCACGTCGTCGGCGTCGTCGCCCGTATTAAAATATACGGTTCTAAATAAGGACGGTAAAAGCTATATCAAGTTACACAAAGCAGCAAAGATAATTTACGAGTTCTAATTTTATTTAAATCTCGAAAATCTGATGGAATGTGACTTTGAAATATTGCGACAATAAGGATTTTTTTTGTTGCCTATCACACTGAAAATAGGTGAAGGTTAAGTTATGGCAGAACAGATACTTCCTTGCTGGGAGTAATGAGGTCATAGTTCAAAACTAATTGAAGTTATTTACGGATTACGTTTACATTGCTTTAATTTGGATTGTTATTACTTTATTTGTCCTTTACAGAACACTTGTCTGGAACGGACTAGATCAAGAAATTGTTTGTCCAAGTTACAAAGTAACCTACTTGTGGAAGGACTTAATCCTAGTTCGACACAAAAGTCAATTTAAAAACAACACAATGGTCACTCTAAGATATGACCTTGACATTTTTAAAGTGTCCATATTTCATTTCCGGTTCTAGTTTTAAGAAGTTAACTACAAAAACTTTTATGAAACCTACAACAGAATTTCTTAACCAACTAATTGCCCTTATTGGCATTGTTACGGATTCTATTTTCTGAAAATAAATGTAGAATACTTTTAAGGAAAACTATCAATTTTTGATTGTAGGATAATATTCAGTATCTGGAATAACTTTAATATTGGTCAGTAGAAATTTATCTTCTTTTTCTTATCCATTATAAAAGCAACAAACACAATATAGCTGTTGCCCTCCAGCATTTTATATAATCTGTTCTCCCTCTAAAGACATTCCTAAGTTTAAAATGTAACTGTTTTGCCTCCATTTGTAATAAATAAATGGGAGCATTCAATACGTACACTGACTTTTAGTGAACTTACTTTAAGTCAAAGTGAAACCATTTAACGACGTAAAGGGAAAATTGCCAAATAAAAGTTAATCAAAAAACTTGTCTTAGTTGTTGACTAAATGTCAACTAACTTTTAGGGGCAGCTAGCCAATCAGAAACTCGTTGAGCAGCTGTCAAATTTGTCGTACGTAACAATTTCAGTCGGAACACAATGCACGTACACTAACTTTGACATTTGAGTTTTAAAACGTATGGAATACAAAAAAGAAATGATAAAAGAAAGAATAAACTTTTGTGTAACGATTTAAAATATAACCAAGAAGAATGGAATCATCTGGTGTTATTTCAGTTATACAACAAAGAATGGGTTTGGGAGGGACAGACGTAAGAAAGATTGTTCTCTCTTTCAGTATTTCTCTCTGCATCAGATGGAATGTCAAATTTACTGTACGTACAAGTTAAAAGTTAACCAACCTTTCCGTATGCGTAATGCAGTTCCGTATGCAGTACCGTACCATTGTGTTCAAAATTGAGTTCGCATGTATTCAATATTTGCAGTTCCTTATGCGTATTCCAGTTCCGTCGTCATTGTGTTCAGCCAGTAAGTCGACGCATTAAACGCGGCGACAGAAACACAAGCTGTCAAAAATAAATCAAATTGTCAGTTGAAAGTTAGTCAACTAATCTGACTCTTTGACTAAATATCAACTAACTCTAAGGGACAACTGACCAATTAAAAACTCGTTGAATGACTTAGTTGACGCCTTGAAAGCCATGAATACCTTGGAAGGTATAAGGCATACGCGATTAGATATGTAGATTAAATAGAACTGGTGATATAATGGACTCCTATCAGAAGCTTTTTTGGACAAAATAGATTTTGAGGTCAGTTTAAAAGCTCACAAATTAAAAACTAAAAAATTAACTAATATGTCAAAATTCAAAACGCAAATATCACTGAAATGACATAAGTGAAGGCATTAAGGGCGTTCTTTTATTAACTATCGTTGTTAGAAAATTTATGTTAAAGTGTCACTGTTAGACCTTGTTGGGATTGTTACGTTTTCAAACAGTTAGCTGTTGGTTAAGCATCAGAGTTAACTCATTGGGATTGACTTTTATTAGTCTATTCGGCTTAATTCACTTTTTGTAGCAAATATGTGAAATAAATTTATTTAGTTTGCCGAAATAAATGTTGACAGTTCATTAAAGAGAAGCTACATTTATGAACCTGGTTTCTGACGTTTAACTGCGTTGTCCGCTGTTGCATGAATACTCGATGCTATTCGGTATAACCCAGGATTATTCCGTATCTATTGTGGCTACAGCAGCCTTTATTCAAATGGTTTTAAAATTCTTAAGGGCTAAAAGTTGAACTATAATGGTTGGAAATGAGCGAGAACAAGTAATTCGTGCCCTAAATGGCGGATTGATCAGTTTCGTTAAGTTTCGATGAGTTGTGCTTAGGGATGTTATCTGCCCTCACAAGCGCATTTTATAGATAAAAATCTGACAGCTGGCTTCTGGTGTTGTTTGAAATGAAGAACATTTGACAGATACTTCCGCGTGCTAATTTGACAAACGGATTGGAACGTTTCGGTCGGGTATCATTACCTCAGGAATGTTCGCTCTTAATTTCCAAAAAAAAACGGATTCCCAGTTTGTAACTAACGCTAACAGATGATATTTTTGTAAATATAAATTAAAACAATAACTTTTCAAGTTTATAGTGAGTACACATTATCTGAGCGAAATTGTCAGAAATTTAACAAAGATTTCTGCGTTGTGTTAGGTTGCCTTTTTAGGTCTGGTCACACACAGAGCGGTTTCTGAGCGAATAAAGCTCGCCTTAAACCGAGCATACTCTGAGCTTTTTGATCTATTTAAGAAAGATAACTACGCACTGAACTGTCATTGTGACACTTCTTTTTAATAAAATTCATTTGGCATTTACATTGTTAAAAAGTAACACAGTTCTTTTCAACCAGGCCAATGCCCTGATCGGGGCTAGCAAAGAAAAAAATCCTTTAGACAGGTTTACATATTTCAATAAGAACTTTTATTCTTGTCTGCAATTAGAAAGAAAAAAGAAGGAAAGGGGAATCTTTTGAGTGACTACAATCAATGGCGGACGCTTTTGTGTTAATGATTTTTCTTATAAGTTTTCGTTTGGTTTTGACAGTAGTATCTGTCCGGTACAAGTAGCACACGGTGGTTGTAGTTATGTACTTTAAAAATTAAAAACAAAAACGCAAACCAAATTTTAATGGTTTGGGTCGGTTTGTTGTTTTGTTTTTATTAAAAAATATGTTTTTAAACAGTTTTTGTTAATGATAATAGAAGAAGGTGTAAAATATGACAAATATGCTAGAAAATTAACCAAAGAATCAGCGGAAAACTCAAAGCCTTGTTTTCGTAATAAAATTAATGTCATCGGCAAATTGCCAAAATTTTTATCAAATTATGACAGATTCTGCTCGTTTCAAATTTCCTTTTGATCTCTTTATTTTCGTTAATTTCCATCTTTGAAATATCTAATAAAAAAAAAGAAGATATTTGCTGAAAAAAGAAAAAAATTGTTTTAAATCGAGGACAGGGTTATCATTTTTTTCATATCATTTTCTTAAATCATCCAAACCTTTATATATATCGGGCATAGTTCACGAAAATCCACAAGGTTGCTAAAACATTAACGATTTGAAATGAAAAAAAAATAATAACTTTAAAAAAACCTAGATGTCGAATTCGTATTCGAGGTTATGGGCTCACCCACCGAGGGTATCGATGCCGTTGATCTAGGTGATGCCCTCCGCTCACTGAATCTTAACCCAACCCTCGCTCTCATCGAGAAAATGGGTGGCACAAAGAAACGTGGCGAGAAGAAGCTTACAATTGAAGAATTCCTCCCAATCTACTCCCAAGTCAAGAAGGAGAAGGATCAAGGCTGCTACGAGGATTTCATTGAATGTTTGAAATTGTACGACAAGGAAGAAAATGGCACCATGCTCCTCGCTGAACTTTCACATGCCCTGCTTTCCCTTGGTAAATTTAATTAGAAAATAAAAAATTATCTTTTGTTAACATGTTTTTTTTTAATAATTCTAATAGGTGAGAACTTAGACGATGAACAAGTTGAAGAACTTTTCGCTGACTGTATGCCCCCAGAGGATGATGATGGCTTCATCAAATATTCCCGTAAGTATTTTTTTTTTATTTATTTATTTCTATTTATGTTTTTTTAAATTAAAAACAAAACAAGAAAAATAGATTAATGTTAAATGTTATCCACATGTTCAGCACTTTGATTCTAAACTGTACACATTTGTTTTAATTTTATACACTTAATCAATTTGTTTTATATTTTTAAAAAATAGAAGAATAGTTAAGAAATCAAAATTTCAAATAGGCTTTATAAATATATTTGTATGTATGTAATTGTAACCTTAATTGTAACTCTCGTGAAACAAATCTATAAATAATAGGCAATTGTTATTAAAAAAATATTAGTTTCTTCTACTTTTGTAAGAAAAATTGTCATAAGTAAGAATAAAGACCCAACTATAAGTACGCGAAAGAAATAGAAAGCCATTGTCAAAACGAAATGAAAAGTTTCACACTATTTTGTAAGACATCGTACGTACTAATTCAATTGTGGTTGGGTCTAAAGACGGTTCCAAATAATAAAATACCATAAAATCGTATACAAATATCAAATATTTTCTAATGCCAACGTACATGTGTCTACATGTGTCATCTCTGGAATGTAAGAATTAATAACTATAAGTAAACTAAAGGCTGACATTTGACAAACCTGTTTTCCTGCAGAATATTCAGCCGACATTTAACTTTGGCATATTCAGAAAGATTACCATAAACAGAAATACACTTTTTTAAAGATTTTATTAGAGACAGATGAGATAGAAAGAGAAATTGGCAAAATTACAACAGGAATTTGATGTTTTCGTTAAATAAATGTTTGAATGTTTCGTTAAGTTCTGACTCTAGCTTCCATATGCATTCCCTCATTTTAGTTAGCTCTTTAGTCAGTCTAAGCATTACCTCATGTGAAGTTTGCTTAAATTCAAAAATAATATAAACGATATGTCTGGTTTTGAGTGAGTGAGTTAGGTATGTCTCTTTTTTTAAATTTCCTTTTCAATATTCATTCCGTGATGCAAGCATAATTACACAACGTCTCTTGATGCATGACTCTCATTTGATGTCTCTTTTGTTTATTGCTTCGCTGAAGCAGTAGTGGTCCTGTTAAAAATTTTATCGGATTTGAAATTTCGGGCATATGTACACAAAATACGATTTTTTTTTTGTAAACGAACAGCCCAACCGGATAGGTTGCCTTCTCACCTTCCAAATTCGAAGCAAAAGAAAAACATTTTCAGCTGTTCATCACATGTTCCTCCTCATGAAATCTGAGATTTCAAACGAAAACCTCGCGTTTCATACACATTTTAGCATATACGTTTTTCGATTTCGAAACGCGAGATACCGTTGAAATCTCTTTTGAAATCGAATTTTGGGCAAGTCGAATAAATCTTTTTAGTATATAGCAATTCAATTTTATCGCCGAATTAAAAAAATGAAGTGTAACAAGGAGAGTAAAACTAAGTCTTTTAAATTGTTATCTCTGATCATTATTTTTAAATCTTAAAATCTCTGTCAAAATCCAAGACTTCATTTAGGTGAGAACATAGTAAAAGAGATGACTTTCCGTCTTCTAACTACATAAATCGTGGTATGGACATTTAACGAAAATCGAGTTTATGGTTAGATTTGAATAACTTCAGCAATATATAAAACTATTTAAGAAACAAACAAAAAATCAAAATTAAACTAGAAAACGATATTTGTATACAAAAATATTATTAAGTAAATATTATTTTTTTATGTAGAAATTAAGAAAACAATTATAACTTATGTTCAAAAACTCATCTAATTAATTTTTATTTTTGCACTTCTATTTTTATATCACAAATCCACTGTGTGTGTATGTATTTATTTGCACAAAATATCACAAAAAATAAACATTGTTGCACCAAACAAATCACCAATCCCAACACCAATCCCCTCAAAACAATCGATTAACGCACAAATACATTAAAAAAAACACAGAATTCGTCGAGAAATTGATGAGCGATCCAATCGTCTTTGAGTAAACTGTAAGTTTTCAAGCCAAAAAAATTATATTTTTAGATTGAGAAAAAAACGCTTTCTCTGCTTAGAAAAAAAACAACGAAAAGCTTTCGCAAAATTTGACAGAGAAAAGGATAAGTGTAACTTCCCCAAATGTCATTTTGTGTTTCACTAATTTTAATTTTAAGCAATATTTTGTACTACTTTGTCTATTTCTCCTATAAACTGTTTAATTAACATTTTTCAAATTTTCGTTTATATATTAATTAACTTTATAATTTAAAATATTTTATTAACCTTATTAAAATTATAATTGATTTTCTTTTAATAGCATTCCTCGCTAAAATGTGCGATAGAACAGACATTACAGAGTAATAATATGTCTTAAACAAAATCAACAACAACAACGACATCAAGAGATAACAATAAACACAACACAATTCTCCATCGATGTTATCCATCCATTATTTATTTACTTATTTATTACTTCTGCTACTTCTTCTTCAGCTTTCATCGAGAAATAAATCAACAACAACATCTTATCGAACAATAATTTTATTTAAACAAACACACGAAAAAAAATCAAATTAAATATAAATTTTATAAAAACATTTTGTTTTTTGTTGCTACTTCATTAAATACTTAAAAAAACAACACCAAGGCCATCTTCATGTAAAACATGAAACATATCATTTGTGGCCTAAAGTGTTTATAGATTTTTATGATGCCTTATATAATAAAATAGTATACATTTAAAAGTTTCCAAAGGAATGTATGTATATATAGGAAACCTAATGGGATTTTTCATGTTTTTACAAAAATTGAAAAAAAATGAATTTAAATATTAAAAAAATGTTTTTGGTTTCTTCTAAATGTTTTTTTTTAGCTTTTATTTCTTTTACTTCACTTAGGTGGTAGAGGGATGTTTTGAAATAAATAATTCAAAACATATGTTTTTGTCTTCAATTTGAATTTAGTTTAAATTCTTGTTTTTTAATCTTTTCGTTGTTGTCAGAGTAGAGATTGAAAATTTTTTGGTTCCATTTGAAATTCTATCAAGCAAATAATGTTTTTTGAAAATGCACTCAACAACGGTTGAATAAAATCATATTTAGCTATTTTTGAATTGTGAAGAATTTTTTTTTGTATTTATTAGAAAATCAACTTTATAGGTTTGTTAACACTTTGTTTATGTAAATATTCAATAGTTTTGTGAATATATATTTTGTTAATATAATGATTTTACTAAAGGAAATAAAATGTGCTGAACAACATCTTATGCAAACAAGGGTAATAGTTTTTTTTTTTATATTTTGAAAATAAATCATCATTGTGCTCTTGAGAGAAATCACCTAAGCAGTTTCTCATAAAGAGTTAGATTTCAATTTGAACCTAAATGTTGAAGAAAATTCAATTCACTAATACTAAATGTTGAAGTTAAAAAATAAATTTCTTCATTTTGAGAAAGCAAGTTAGCCTACAGGATCGATCAAAGCAAAATATAAAAAAATACGCATACGCCACAGTGAACAACTTTTGTCCACTTAAGAAAGTAACAAGGAAAAAGCAATATACATTTTAATTTATCATTTATTTAATGAAATTTGAAAAGAGTTTATTAGAGAGTTTACAAATAAAATTGCAACCTTTATTCGTTCGAAGGTAAATTCTTACCTCCGACCTGTTTAAAACGAAAAGCAAATGTACACTCTTGAAGATTCCTACCTCATTCTTATATCTTTCTGACTTTGAACAAAGCTGAAAGGAATAAAATTATGTACATATTTTAATTTTTTTTTTGTAAGTCCAGACTTCAGAATTACACAGAGCATCGTGATGCAGTGCGAACGAGAAGAATAATCAAAAGAAAAAAATGGAAGAAGAGCTTCCCAGTGAGATGAGAGCCGAATGGGCCGTCACACACCAGCACATATCTGCCGGCAGCAAACTGGTTTTATTCAATCCCACACCAGCAGATATCTGCCGACAGCAAAATCGTATACATGAACTGATTTTGATTGTGGTAGTGCCTCCTTAACTGACGAAACGTGAAAAAACAATTCTGAATTAAAATAAACAACTTTGCGTGTGTATTTGTTTTCTGCATTGTTCTGCCGTTCAAATCGGGCAGAAAATCTTTTGCCGTTTCTTTCCAACGACCTCAGCCCCCTAGCCTATAAAACCACTTTTCTGCCCGCAGATATATGCTTGTGTGTCATGGGCCAATTTGAATGCCTCTATTTTAACGTTTTTCTTCCTCTTGTTTGTTTTTTTTTTTAAATCCCTATTTTGTTTCTTGTTTATAGAAACTACATGAATATCTGTAAACAAACACAGTAGCCCAGGAAAAATTGCTTTTTGAAAGGAAAAAAATTCATGTGGCTTACAATCTGTGAAAAGTCCCCAACTGTCCCGTGTACGCTAGGTCCGTTATGGTGGGCTCATCTATACACATACATAAATAAAAATGAAGTGTCTGTTTTTAAAATCAAAATAACAGCTTTTTTACTTGATGTATACGAAATGATATACATACAGTACTTATAAACAAAAACACCATTTAAAATTTATTTGTCTGTCTGTCTGTCTGTCTTTCTGCCTTGTGTGTTTTTAATATCAAAATAACAGCTTTTTACTATGTATATGAATGTATATACACAATTTTGAAATTGTTTGTCTGTCTGTCTCTCTTTCTGCCTGTTTGTTCCGTAAGCTAGTTTTACATAAAATATCTGAAAACATTTACCATTTAGAAGTTACAATGTAGCTAATGTAAGTTATGACATGAGAAACAGGCAACAGGTTTTGTGTTCCATTTTACCTAAAAAAAAAGATTGATAAATGAAAGAAGCCGCAAATCAGCGGTATTTTATCGCAAACATATTGTCCTGGAAAAAACTACATAACTGGTCGAACACAATGCAAAAACGGAGCTGGAATACAGAGCTGCATCTGTATTTGCCGTCAAACGAGGACGTACGTTCCAACTTGCAATGATGATGTGCAGTTTTTTAACATTAGTCAAATATCAGTCCATTTATTATAATACCTTGGTTACATCGTTTCTTTGTTTCTACTTTTTTTTGATACAAAAACGAATTGAATGAAAATTTAAATAAATTGCACGACTGGATCGCACGTACCTGCTCATATGTGCGGTCACATCGTCGAATAAAATTTAAATAAAATGCACGACTGGGTCGCATGAACTAGTTCTCATGCTAGATAATTGCTTAGTGGCTGCATATGTATGTATGTATATAAAGGGTGTTTTTTTTTGACGTGTGGTTTTCAAGAAGAAATAAAACGCATGTAGTTTAATGTTATGGCTAAGAATCTAGCTTTATTATAAGGATAAGGGTTTGCATTATGTTCTAAAAATGATTTCGGGAAAGTGGCCGCCGTGGCTGGCTCGAATAAATTTCAGCCGAGGCCCAATTTTCTCAATTTTGTGAAAATCGGGATGGGTGGCGTTTTGGGCCCATTCACAGAATGTGTGACGCGCTTGATGGGCGTTCGGCTTCAATTCCTGAATGTGTTAGATTTTGTAATCTTGCAAACCAAGATCCTCCCGCGCGCGATGGCGGATGAACTCACTTGAGTCTTCTTCGATACTCTGCTCCACCGAAACGAACCACTTTTTGGGTAATAAATTTGCACAATTTGCAAACTTTGTTCAGGAGTAAGTAACCAAAATAAGCATAAATCAAGAGACAGCTGTCAAAAAAACCAACTCCGAAAAAAGTATTGCCAGATTGAAAACCACACGTCTATTAAAATAAAAAAATATTTTTTTTTAGAAAATTCTTTATTTTTTTAATTAGTTTCAGAGTTTTCTTGGAAAAACTAAGTATGCAATAAAATTTGAAAAGTAAATGTCTATCGAAAAAAAAAATATTTGAAAATCGTTCGACCAGTTTTTTTAAAGAGTCGTTTTTTTTGAAAAACTTTTCTAAAAAATATTTTTAATTTTTTTTAGTATGTGATTATAAGGCAATCTGTAGTTTTCATCTGGGAAAATTATTTAAAAAAAAATTCAATACACCCATTTTCAAAATATTTCGAAAAAATCGAAAAAAAAGTTTTTGAAAATTTTGAATATTAATTGAATTATAAATGACTTCTTTATTGAAATCAGGATAATAGTTTACGATAAAACCGCATTTGAAAAAACCGGTTATATGAGAGGTACCGTTATAGAACAAATTTCGAAAAATGTATTCCAACTGAAAGATGTGTTATTGTAAAAAATTAGAACCCTGAAAGTTTTATCAAAATCCTTAGAGCTGTTTCCGAGAAAATCTAGCTTTTTGTTCAAAATTGTATGGCAGGTACCGACCTAGAGCAAAAATGAAAATTAGATTTTTTTTTTGTACGAATCCATAATTTGCATTTTAGTACCTAAATCGCAAGTAAAAAATGTAAGAGTTGAGCTTTGGTATTTCTCGTTCGGGAAAGAAAATGCCTGCACGGACTAAAAACAAGATTTTGTATACTCCCAATCATATTTTTCTTTTTTGGAAATGGATAATTTTTGACAGATTTTTTTATGAAAGTACTGGTAATGTTCGTGATAATCAAGATCAGTGTAGACATCAACGTAGGTGTCTGTCCAAAAGAAGAATTAAGGTTCTCCTTTTTCGTTTTTTTTTGCCAAAATTCCAACTAGATAGGTTTCATTTCAAAATTCGAAACAAAAAAGAAAAGCAGTCGGACGTTCTTCATATGTCTCATCAGGAAGAAAATTAGCCCAGAAATTTCAGGACAATCAATTTTTAAAGTTCTTATTTTTAGACCATGTCAAACATTTTCTTTTTCAAACGAGAAACATCAAAGCTTAACTCTTAAAATATAGAAACTTTCATTCTTCCATTTGTTACTTCTTTCCATCATTGATATACACCTAAAATTAAAATGAAAAAACACCCGAAAATAGGAATCATGTAAGCGTACCTTATCAAAGATCTTTCAAAAAGAACGCACCACAATTGTGTTCCATTTGTTTCTTTGTGAAATATCAAAAAACTGCATCCTATTGTGTTCGCAACATTGAATTTATTATCAACATATTAGGGCCTCGGTTAATTTTCAACAGATAAATACCTACCATAACGACTTGGTATCCGGATTTCTATTTAGGTTAGTTTTTTTTAAATAATTGGAGCGACTATGCGTTTTCACTTATACGTGAGAACTTATTGCTTAAATCTGAATTGATGAATTCACTTATTAAATGTACGTACGACAGGAACTATAGGTACTGCAATATGGCTCTCTTCGTCCATAATGCATTTTCTTTCTTTTTGTCTGACTACTACTAAGTTAAATAAAAACTCGACTGAATGGTAACATGACGGGTGAATGCCTGTTGATTTTTAATTGAATTGATAGCTGATCGCGTAACGGGGCCTTAGGAGGCCAACCAAGACAAATGTGAACAGATGAAATATCAAAATAAATCATGGCTGCCAACCATGCAAAGAAAACATTATCATTTTCTATAACCCAAATCGTTTTATTTTCACGGGGTAAACTATATGGCCTATTGGCGATAGCAAAAAAAACACGGCTTGTATAAAATTTTGAACACGTGAAATCTACTAATTAGTGTGAACACAATTTTAAAATTTTTAAATCTCTGCGGATAACCGAGATTCAATTTTGGTGTATCAATCAAGAAATAGAATTTAGAATTGAGGTCACCCCGGATATGATTGCTCTATAGACCGAGAGCCGAAAGTAAATTTTTGGTTTAGAGGTATAACCAAAATTTACGAACACGTCTATTGAGGTATTAAATGCCTTACACATGGGCCGCGAATTGCGAATGATGAGCAATGAATGGCCACTTAATATGGATCGTTACAACAAGACGCGAGAATTATTTGCCCGGCAAATCCATTCGAAAAATATACTGGACGATCAGTACTTTCAGAGGTCCAAAGAAAAATTCTATTTAATTTTTGAGTTCCTTGAATTGGATCTAAAAACAAAACCAATAGCATTTTAGAAAGATTTGATATCTCCAAAAGAGAAGAAACAAAATGAAGTGCATAAATTATATTTGAGGTTTAATTCGTGCGAATTTTTTGTTCGCAAGTTTGTGGATTGCGTTGTGATGTTGTGGATTGCGAATTGACTTTGACAATTCACTGTCGTGATTTTGATGGTCGTACGGAAAAAAATAATATGTAAAATTTTGTTAAATAACCAATATAAATGCAGTTTTTTTTTTAATTTGTAGAATTAATAATTTAGTCCTCTCTCGATTATTAGATAATATATAATATATTTTCTTTTGAAATTGCTTAAAAGTGTTTATTCGCGTTCGCAGTTCGCAGCTCATGTGAAAAGCTTTTTAAGTCGAAAAACAGATGTGCAGAGAGGTTGCCTGCATTTGTGCGTGCAGCGCTGTCCCTAAATCAGATGTGCATACTTTTTGGCATTTAAGTATTGCTGTATTAATGTCAAAGTATAGCGTTACCACTGGACGTTTTTGAAAAGTTGCAAAAAAGTGACATTGAAGAAAAAATGCTCCTTAAAAATTATACAAATAAAATCAAATTTGTATGAACATTAAATTTGGGGAATAAAAATTCCAACAATTAATTTTTTAATTTTATTATTATTATTATTTTTAACTTTTAGAAGAATAAATATTTTTTTATTTTATTTTTTTTTTTGAATGTAAATTAATTCCGACATTATTGTTAATTTTAGGATGAGGATATCGAATCCAACAGAAATTATTTCAATTGAAAACATTTTTTTTTTTAATATTTTAAGAAATGATTTCAATTTTCAGTAGATAGGTTACAATTAATTACCTGTCTATTACTTTATTTTTATTAAGTTCAGGGTTGTTAATATTATACAAATTGTATGTTGTGAATGTGATCTTTTTTGAACGAGAAGGCAGATTTAATTTTTTTTAGTATCATATTCATGTAGGTGAATGAAAAAAATAACATAACCATAAAAAATATAATGAATTGTTTAATTTCAGGGAATTAAAAAAAAGTAGCACAGAAAGAAAAGTGGTAGCAAAAGTGTCACAGCGGTAACGCTGATTAACAAGCGTGGTATATATCAGTATTGCCAGATATATTTTGTTTACACTTTTTTCGTTTGCTGTTATGGCTCCAATGAAACTAGGCATCCATTTTAGGAATAGAGATATCGTGCAGAGCGGGCTTCATGCAGACCTTGGAACTTGGGTTCCCTCATAACAACCTATGTAATTTATTTTGGCTGCATGGGAAAAGGCTGCACATCTGTTTTGACCATTATTGACACGATGCAGTGCTTTGCCAAACAACAACTCAGTTCGACAGCATTAGTTCAAAGATTATATTTTAATTAAATTACATTTTTGAAGAACAACAATGTGTACTACCACCAAGTTCATAGGCTGGAATTATAGATATATATATATATATATAGATATATACAATCCGATCATCAGACTCCTTTAGTGGTGCTTTATCACTTTATGTTCAATTTTATCGAAAAACTTTTTTCATTTAATATTGATATTCTTATTACATCATTGCTTCATTTTATTTAAGACTCTGCACAGGGCCATTCTTCCTCAACACATATCTGCTTCCCATTAAAAACCAAAAACGTAAACAAAAGAGTGAGACAAACATATAAATGATATGTGATACTTTTTGTTTTGCATTTATCTGTCAACCAGCATTTGTTGATAAAGAAAAAAAAGACGAGCAGCTGATTTAGAAGAAAAATTATTAAATACGCCTTTTACTTTGAAAAATTGAACCTATACAAAAATTAACAATTAAATTAACAAAGTAAAAAGTTTCATTTACCATGGGTAATCAGTTAGTTGGAATAGCGCCATCCCAAATATTCCCTGTGGAGCATTACTTCTCTGGTACCTTCGGAACTGAGATTATATTTGATTCCAAGTAAATTTATTATGTTTTGTTAATTAACAAAATAAATAATTATAAATATTAATTTTTTTTACAACAAATAGCATGGGTAGTACACGATTCTTTAAAGTTGCAAAAGCCAAATCAGAAGAAGGTCTCATTGTTGTAAAAGTGTTTGTGAAACATGATCCCACTTTGCCTCTGGAAGACCACAAGGACAGAGTTGAGCATATCAAAAAAATCCTCGCCAATTCTGTTAATTGCCTTCCATTTCAAAGAGTTGAAGTAAGTTTTAACGAAAATTAGAATAAATTGCAATTTATTGATGTACTTCATTTAGATTACCGATAAAGCTGCCTACATCATGAGGGAGTTTGTAAAGCACAGTCTCTATGACCGTGTGTCAACTCGGCCATTCCTTACGACCTTAGAGAAAAAATGGATTACATTTCAAATTCTATGCGCCCTAAATCAATGTCACAAACAAAAGATTTGCCACGGCGACATAAAGGTTTTAAGAGGAGTTCTATAAATTTCTTTTTTTTAATTTTTGTTTGGTTTTTAGTTAGAGAACATTCTCATTACATCATGGAACTGGATACTTCTATCTGATTTTGCCTCCTTTAAACCGACCTTCCTGCCCGAGGATAATCCAGCAGATTATACATACTTCTTCGATACAAGTCGTCGAAGAACTTGTTACATAGCCCCGGAGAGGTTTGTTAAAACTATGACTTCGGACGATGCCGAAGGAAATATTACCGAATCAATGCTCCCTACTGACTCTTTAGTACGACTAGGATCGTATTACTCGGGAAATACATTGCTGCCGTCCATGGACATCTTTTCAGCTGGGTAAGTATTAAGTTTTTATGAATATAGATGAAATCATTCTGATCTACTCTAGGTGTGCCCTGCTCGAGCTGTGGACCGAAGGAACCGCTCCATTTGAACTCTCTCAGCTGCTAGCTTACCGTCGAGGTGAGCGGGAGTTAGTTGAGAAACACTTGTCCGGCATCGAGAATGAAAATCTACGAAACCTACTCGCATCGATGATAAATTTGAATTCTCTCAATCGACGAAGTGCAGAAGACTACCTCGACCAAGAGCGTGGTCGTTTGTTTCCCGAATACTTTTATTCCTTCCTTCAATCATACCTACAAATGTTCTCATCTGCTCCAATCATGTCACCCGATGACAAAATTCTTCGCCTGCATTCGGATATAACGCATTGCATCAAAGTACTTACTTGCCGTCCAATTGACAACGAAGATGATCTTGAAAGCGAAGAAGTCCTAACGGATAGTGATGATAAAGAATCAACAAAAAGTACATCCCAAGAACAAGATGGACTTATTTTGATCATAACCGTTGTCACGTCTTGCATCAGGGGATTGCAGTATTCGAATAGCAAAATCTGCTGTTTGGAAATATTACAAAAGCTATCGCAGTACACCACATCAGAGACTATTCTGGACAGGATTCTGCCATATATTGTAAGAATTACGTCTGGTGGATCATTCGAATGTAATAAAAATATATTTTCTCTTCTTTTCAGTTGCACTTGGCCCAGTATTCATCCGCCAAAGTACAAGTACAAGCTATGGAAACTCTAACCACCTGTTTGGGTTTGGTCAAGGAAATACCAAGAAGCGACGCGAATGTCTTTCCTGAATATATTTTGCCATCGATTGCAAAGCTTTCTAGCGAACAAGCAGCTGTGATTGTCCGTGTTGCGTTCGCTAAAAATGTTTGTGAGTAGTAACGTGCAAATCGGAGTTTTCCTATTGATTGGTTTCATTATTTTGTTTAGCTAAACTTGCAAAGATTGCGATATACTTCTTGGAGGAGACCCAAAGAAATACTCCAAGTGAAATGCCATTTAGACGATATCAAGCTGAATTGAATGCCTTGCATGAAATAATTCAACAGACCGTTTTGAGCCTACTAACAGATTCGAAGCCAATTGTCAAGCAGACGTTGATGGAGTCCGATATTTGTGATCTGTGCGCGTTCTTTGGGAAAGAAAAAGGTATATTTTTATTTTTTTGTGTGTATATAATTTGCACACTTAATGTCGGTGGTCACAGCGTATGCTTAGGAGAGAGTTTAGAAGGAGATTCCTATCGGCATTGGTCTAAAAATTCTGAACATCATGAGTATGTAGTTTAACAAAACTTTCCACATTCGAGTTGAACGGCTGAAAAACTAATCTCTGTACTTAACCATGCAATCAAAATTGTGTGTGAATAAGTGCCGCTCATGGATAGCGGCGAGAGTGGTATATTCCGTTTTAGTGACAGAAGGCAGCATTGTGTCTTCGACGCATTAAATTCCACACGATTTCTTATTCCCCATTTGATAATGGGTTCAAGATCAGAATTTAATGAGCTTAACATACGCTGCCGTTGGAAATCCCCTGTTCCGGCGACCTAAGTCGAGCATCGCAATCAGGCCACGTTCTCCGTACTAAACATTCCTTCCCTTTCGCCCAATTCATATCCAAATTTCCTATCCTATCCTACACCTCGTTTACACCCAAGCTTCCTAAAACCTCATATTGCCTCGCAACAAATGGCGTTAGATCCATCGGATGATTATCAGGAACTAGAAGCATGAGAAAAGATACGATCTGAAGATCCAACCCTGACACGATCTATATGCCCTTTGCGCAGGCCTTACAAGGCGGTCATGTAATGAAGTATTGTGCTGAAAAATTATATAATATTGTTGACGACTCGATTTTAGCGGGGAAAAACATGGTGTTAAGCAGCATGCGATTTCCTCGTCTTGACATCCACAAGAGCATATGTCAAACCCTGAAGATCAATGGCATCTATGTCAACAAGCCATAAGAAATGCAACGTCAGAGGTGTTGGGTTTCTCACAACCACCTTCTGGTTCGACTCCAAATGTGTTCAGGCCAACAAGGCCAAAACGGAGGCATACAGATCGTGGCTCCGCAAAATAACTAGAGCATCTTATAATCTCTACGCTTACTCAGGAGAATTTGAAAACAGATCACCAGCAACGTGAAGTCGAGGAGATGCGGACACAGAGGTGTTTTAACAGAAAGGACGTGCGACATTTCTACAGAAGAGTGAAACAGTCAAAATCAGGTTTTACTAGCCGTCCTAGGCCCTGCAAAGATGTGGATAGAAACACTGTAGTAGATTTGCAGTCGATGTTAACAATCTGGAAAGACTACTTCAAGCAGTTGTTGAATGGCGATTTCGGTTTATATCCCGCCAATGATCGACCTGGATGACAACCAAGAAATACATCCGCCCGACCAAAATGAGACCAAAGTAGCTATTTCCAGACTAAAATCGAATAAACCAGCTGCTGCCGATAATCTAAGCGCTGACTTTTTTAGATACGCTGGAGATCCCCTGGTCAGTTGCATAGAAATAAGCCTTTCAAACATCCTGTCTAGCATTTGATTTGAATTTCTTAAGCCATTTGCTGACAAAATAATAAGTGCTTACCAACACGATTTTAGACCTGGAAAACGATCTGCCAAAACTTCACATTACGCCATATCCTGGAAAAAGCCAAAGAAATTAACATCGAAACCCACTACCTGTTTATCGATTTTAAGGCATCATATGGCTGTGTAAACAGGGATGAATTGTACCAAGCAATGTCTAGTTTTGGAATTCCTGCTAAATTGATACGTCTTTTCAGGATGAGGACAGAGAACGTTCGCTGCTTCGTCAAAATAGATTGGGATATTACGTTAGGCCTTTGACACCACCAGAGAGTTACGACAACGTGACGCACTGTCGTGCAGATGTTTCAACATTTTGCTTGAAAATGTGATGTGGCAACAAGTTTAGATATTCGGAGGATACATTTTGTAAATTAACGCCATCTGTTGGATTCATTGTGTACAACAACCAACATTCATTGTGTACAACGACCATGCGCCTAAAAGTATGCTACATATTTGCGACATGTTTTAACTGAGTACTAAATCGAACTTGACGTACCAATTCGAGACTCGAATTAGTACCGAAAGCTTAGATTGTGCCAGAACCAGACAGAAGCTTCCAGAAGCTTGTAAACTTGTATAAATACAAGAGTAGATTGCATTAAAAGTTCAGTTTTATTTTCGAAAGTGGAATTGTTAACAACTGGAAGCATTAGTAAGAAGTGATTGAATTGAGATTAAATAAAAAGTGTTGAATTATAAAAACGTATTTGAATTGTGAATAAGTGAAATAAGTTAAATTGGTGTTATTTAAACTGAAAGACGTTGTGTTTTATAAAATAAAGAGATTTATTGTATTATTTTGGAATTTTGATTGAGTTTTATTTGTCGAACCCCAGGCAAAAATATCACATTGGTGTCAGAAATTGGGGATACAACTCAGTAAAGTGCTAGAATATTCCATAGTGACATTTTCTAAAACAGTTTCGGTGACTCATTTAATTGTGAAAGTGGAATTTTCCAGAAACTATTGAACTGATTGTGCTATAAAACTGTGAATAGCGAGCATTTTTGTTAAAAATAGTGTTGGAAAAAGATCTTCCTAGAAGAGACATTAAAATAAAACTGACTGTGTTGCGAAAATAGTGTTTCAGTTACATAAAATGGGTCGCAAGTTAGAACAATTAACAACAGCTGAGTTGAAAGAAGAATTAGGAAAACGAAATCTTCAGACTTCGGGACTGAAAAAGGAACTATTGCTCCGACTTCAGAATGCTATCACTCAGGATGGTGGAGACCCCGATACTATGTTGTTCGATGTTGAAGAACAAGGGAGAGAATGCACAGTAAGTACAGCCGATGAAATGCCTGCTCTCATGAAGTTGCTTCTGTCGAAATTCGACGAACAAAAGAATGAGCAGAAGAATTCGTTGGAAATTCTCCAGCAACAACTAAGCGAACAAAGGAACGTTCTCGAAGACCAAAGGAACGTTCTCGAAAGTAAATTCGATGAACAAACGAATTCATTAGAAACTCTCCAGAATCAACTAAGCAAAAGACTTCAAATAGTAGATCAGAAATTTGAAGCCAAAATAGAAAGCTTAGAAGAAAAGTTCGGAAAGCAAGTTGAAAGTGTAGAACAACAGTACGAACATCTGGCTAAGGAATTTGATTCTTTGAAAAAGCAGAAGGTTCGGGAATATTCGAGCGACGGTCCACGAAGAAAGGAAATGCAGCCCCCTGTCTTCGATGGTCAAACATCATGGCCAATTTATAAGAGGCAGTTTGAAGCTGCCGCCTTGACGAACAACTGGGACAACGAAGACAAATCAATTGCTCTTACGCTTGCGCTCAGAGGAACAGCTGCCGAATTGCTGCAGACCATTCCTGAAGACAAACATCATGATTATGATGCCATGGTCAAGGCAATCGAGATGAGGTTTGGCGACGACCACATGCAGCAAGTTTACCGAGTCCAGTTGCGCCGAAGGGTCCAGACAAGAGGTGAAACGCTACAACAATTGCAAGCTGACATCGAGCGCTTGGCAAATTTGTCTTATCCCAATACCAGCAGGGAATAGACCTCAATACCTGTGAGAATGGCAGGTAAGAAAACGCTCGCTGAGGCTTTAGCATTTGCCCTGACAATGGAAGCAGCAGACCAAGCTTCGCAAAGTAGCCATCGCGTCAGGGAAGTGGCTACGCTAGAGTGCTCATGTCAACGTGTTGACATTGAAAGACAAAACCTGAACACTGCTCGAGGTCAAATGAGATGCTGGAATTGCAACAAGCTAGGACACCTACAGCGACAATGCAGATCTCCACCTAGACAGGTAAGCTGCCCACATTGCGCAAGGAGGAGGCAGAATGACGAAGCATCTGGCAGAAATAACACTCACACTGCTGGACAAGCTTCTGATCAACAGCAGGCGGGAAACGCCTAAGAACCAACTTCGCGGGGCTGAAGTTGGTTGATGGAATCGACGCCCCCAGGACCATCATCCAAGTTTCGCAAACTACACGCTGCAGCAAGAGCTTGACAGTGGAGACAGTCATCAGAAACAGAAAATGTGTGGCCACTATCGACACGGGTGCCACAGCCTCCATAATCAGAAGAGATCTTGTTCAGACATCATGGCTACATAACACCAGCTGCTACACTCTGAAGACAGCTACGGGAGAAGCAGCAAAAGTATACGGGGAGGTATTTCTAAAGATACAACTGGCAGGGTTGACCTTCTCACATGCATTCTTGGTAGCCGACATATGCGACGAATGCATCATTGGAGTGGATTTTATGAAGGCACATGAGGCAATCATAGACCTTCGAATGCAAGTGTTAAGGTATCGAACCGTTGAGATCCCTATGGTATACGGAAACGAGAACGCTGTGAATCTTCGGGCGGTTATAAGCAGAGATGAAGTCCTACCACCTTCTTCAGAGACAGTTCTTTGGACGCGTTTGGAGGGTGATCCTGGGAACCACCGATTCTATTTCATTGAAGCAGATAATAAAGAGGACTTTCCAAGCTATATCGTTGGAAAGATTTTAGTGGAACCAAAGAAAAACATGGTTCCGGTAAGGCTGATGAATCCGAACAAACACTCCGTCAAGCTCAAACAAGGAGAGGTGATTGGAAGATTCGTACCCATTGCAGCCATATCGACAACATCTGGGAGTGAATCTGCGAGTCCTGTTTCTGCAACAAAATTGGCTGAGGTATGTAATGCTATCTTTGGAAACTGTGAGCTAAATCAGGAGCAGAAAACTATGGCCAAAAATCTCATTGGCGAGTTTGCTGATATACTTGCATCGCAGGATGGAGACTATGGTCGAACACACCTAGTACAGCACCGAATAGACACCGGCGATAGCAGACTGATCCGACAACCTGCTAGAAGACTTCCATTGGCAAAACAGTCGGAAGTCGATGAGATGATATCAACCATGGACTAAGACGTTGTACTAGTGAAAAAGGAGGACGGCAGCACTCGATTCTGCGTGGATTACCGGAGGCTCAACGATGTCACCAAGAAGGACAGCTACCCCTTGCCTCGAATAGATGACACCTTGGATACCCTTTCTGGAGCGAAATGGTTTTCGACCCTCGATCTGAAAAGTGGTTACTGGCAGGTACAGATCCATCCAGAAGACAAAGAAAAGACCGCTTTCACAACGGGAAATGGACTATGGCAGTTTACCGTTATGCCATTTGGCTTGTGTAACGCTCCAGCCACCTTTGAGCGTTTAATGGAACGTGTGTTACAGGGTCTGACATGGAAAACCTGCCTGGTGTACTTGGATGACGTCATCGTTGTGGGAAAGACGTTCGCTGAACATCGCGACAACTTGAGGGAGGTGTTTACACGACTTCGAACTGCACATTTGAAACTAAATCCAAAGAAATGTGCTCTGTTCAAAGCTGAGGTGAAATATTTGGGACATGTGATATCATCAAATGGAGTAAACACTGACCCGGAGAAAATCGAAACCGTGAGAAATTGGCCAGTTCCCGAAGATAAACACCAGCTGAGGAGCTTTCTAGGTCTCGCCACTTATTACAGGAGGTTCGTCAAAGATTTTGCCGGAATCGCAAAGTGTCTGCACCAGCTAACTGAGAAGGGTAGACAATTTAAATGGTCAGGTGAGTGCGAAAGAAGCTCATCTAAAACAGCGACTTTGTGAGGCACCAATACTAGCTTACCCCACCCCTGGCAAAACATTTATTGTGAACGCGGATGCTAGTAACGTGGGTGTTGGAGCAGTTCTGTCGCAGATACACGATGGGCAGGAGAAAGTGGTAGCCTATTTCAGCAAAGTTCTGTCGCGACCAGAGAGAAACTACTGTGTAACCAGACGGGAACTCCTTGCTCTGATACTGGCGACAAAACATTTTCATAAATATCTGTATGGACAGAGATTCATCCTGCGTACCGATCACGCCGCTTTAAAATGGTTGCTACAGTTCAAAAATCCTGAGGGGCAAGTAGCACGATGGATCGAACGATTGCAGACTTACGACTTCGAAGTACAGCATCGCAAAGGAAGACTGCACTGCAATGCGGACGCGCTTTCCCGCAGACCATGTGAGCCTAGTTGCAAACATTGTGCGCGAAAAGAGGAAAAGGATGAAGGTATATCTGTCCAGAGAATAAGAGCCGAACCTGTAGAGGGTTGGAGTGCCGAAGAAATTCGTAATGCACAAAAAGAAGACCCTGACATCGAGCCAATCCTTGCATGGAAGGAATCTATGGAGAAACCAAACGCAAGAGACATCTCCGACAGAAGTCCTACTTTAAAGGCATACTGGGCGCAGTGGGACTCTCTCCATGTGGAAGATGGTGTTTTGCGAAGAAAATGGGAAATGCCGGATGGAAGATCCTTTAAGATGCAGCTTGTGGTTCCACGATCGAAAGAAGAGGAGATCCTACGAGAAATGCATGCTGGAATATCCGGTGGGCACTTGGGAATCAACAAAACACTGGAGAAGGTACGGGAACGCTTTTATTGGCTAAGCGCGAGAAACGATGTAGAGAGCTGGTGTCGAAAGTGCACAACATGCGCAGCTAGCAAGGGACCCAAAGTCAAAACACGAGGTAAAATGCACCAGTACAACGTGAGCGCCCCGTTTGAAAGAATCGCCGTTGACATCACAGGTCCGTTCCCGGAAACTGAAAACGGTAGCCGTTACATCCTTGTTGTCATGGACTACTTTAGCAAGTGGCCGGAGGCTTTTGCGATACCCAATCAAGAAGCTAAGACCGTTGTCGAGCAGATAGTGGACCACTGGGTGTGCAGGTTCGGGGTGCCTATGGAATTGCATTCCGACCAAGGGCGAAACTTCGAGTCGAAGGTATTCCAGGAAGTATGCGCATCACTCGGGTTAAAGAAAACAAGGACAACACCTCTTCATCCACAGTCTGATGGAATGGTAGAAAGATTTAACAAGACCTTGAAGGAACATCTGTCCAAAGTCGTGAACGAGAACCAACGGGATTGGGATCGGCGAATTCCTTTATTTCTTATGGCCTACCGGAATGCGGTTCAAAGTAAAACTGGATACACTCCATCCGAAATTCTATTTGGACGAACTGCCCGGCTTCCAAGTGAGCTAAGATTCGGATTTCCTATTGAAGACCCAAAATGCGAAGAGGACTACGTGTTAGATCTTAGAGAAAGGATCAACGACATTCACCAGAGAACAAGAAACAACATAAAAATTGCGAGTGACCGCATGAAAACCAGATACGATGCAAGAGCAACAGCACCTGAATTCCAGAAAGGGAAAATCGCCCAAGCTTCAGCAGGACTGGGAAGGTCCCTACCAAATAGTTACGCGCATTAATGATGTCGTTTTCCGAATCCAACGAGGACCAAGAGCAAAAATGAAAATTGTCCATGTGGATCGACTGCATCGTTACCACGGAAACAATGATGATGTGCTTCTTCGGGACGAACAAAACTAAGAGGGGGACAATGTGATGTGGCAACAAGTTTAGATATTCGGAGGATACATTTTGTAAATTAACGCCATCTGTTGGATTCATTGTGTACAACAACCAACATTCATTGTGTACAACGACCATGCGCCTAAAAGTATGCTACATATTTGCGACATGTTTTAACTGAGTACTAAATCGAACTTGACGTACCAATTCGAGACTCGAATTAGTACCGAAAGCTTAGATTGTGCCAGAACCAGACAGAAGCTTCCAGAAGCTTGTAAACTTGTATAAATACAAGAGTAGATTGCATTGAAAGTTCAGTTTTATTTTCGAAAGTGGAATTGTTAACAACTGGAAGCATTAGTAAGAAGTGATTGAATTGAGATTAAATAAAAAGTGTTGAATTATAAAAACGTATTTGAATTGTGAATAAGTGAAATAAGTTAAATTGGTGTTATTTAAACTGAAAGACGTTGTGTTTTATAAAATAAAGAGATTTATTGTATTATTTTGGAATTTTGATTGAGTTTTATTTGTCGAACCCCAGGCAAAAATATCACATTGGTGTCAGAAATTGGGGATACAACTCAGTAAAGTGCTAGAATATTCCATAGTGACATTTTCTAAAACAGTTTCGGTGACTCATTTAATTGTGAAAGTGGAATTTTCCAGAAACTATTGAACTGATTGTGCTATAAAACTGTGAATAGCGAGCATTTTTGTTAAAAATAGTGTTGGAAAAAGATCTTCCTAGAAGAGACATTAAAATAAAACTGACTGTGTTGCGAAAATAGTGTTTCAGTTACATAAAATGGGTCGCAAGTTAGAACAATTAACAACAGCTGAGTTGAAAGAAGAATTAGGAAAACGAAATCTTCAGACTTCGGGACTGAAAAAGGAACTATTGCTCCGACTTCAGAATGCTATCACTCAGGATGGTGGAGACCCCGATACTATGTTGTTCGATGTTGAAGAACAAGGGAGAGAATGCACAGTAAGTACAGCCGATGAAATGCCTGCTCTCATGAAGTTGCTTCTGTCGAAATTCGACGAACAAAAGAATGAGCAGAAGAATTCGTTGGAAATTCTCCAGCAACAACTAAGCGAACAAAGGAACGTTCTCGAAGACCAAAGGAACGTTCTCGAAAGTAAATTCGATGAACAAACGAATTCATTAGAAACTCTCCAGAATCAACTAAGCAAAAGACTTCAAATAGTAGATCAGAAATTTGAAGCCAAAATAGAAAGCTTAGAAGAAAAGTTCGGAAAGCAAGTTGAAAGTGTAGAACAACAGTACGAACATCTGGCTAAGGAATTTGATTCTTTGAAAAAGCAGAAGGTTCGGGAATATTCGAGCGACGGTCCACGAAGAAAGGAAATGCAGCCCCCTGTCTTCGATGGTCAAACATCATGGCCAATTTATAAGAGGCAGTTTGAAGCTGCCGCCTTGACGAACAACTGGGACAACGAAGACAAATCAATTGCTCTTACGCTTGCGCTCAGAGGAACAGCTGCCGAATTGCTGCAGACCATTCCTGAAGACAAACATCATGATTATGATGCCATGGTCAAGGCAATCGAGATGAGGTTTGGCGACGACCACATGCAGCAAGTTTACCGAGTCCAGTTGCGCCGAAGGGTCCAGACAAGAGGTGAAACGCTACAACAATTGCAAGCTGACATCGAGCGCTTGGCAAATTTGTCTTATCCCAATACCAGCAGGGAATAGACCTCAATACCTGTGAGAATGGCAGGTAAGAAAACGCTCGCTGAGGCTTTAGCATTTGCCCTGACAATGGAAGCAGCAGACCAAGCTTCGCAAAGTAGCCATCGCGTCAGGGAAGTGGCTACGCTAGAGTGCTCATGTCAACGTGTTGACATTGAAAGACAAAACCTGAACACTGCTCGAGGTCAAATGAGATGCTGGAATTGCAACAAGCTAGGACACCTACAGCGACAATGCAGATCTCCACCTAGACAGGTAAGCTGCCCACATTGCGCAAGGAGGAGGCAGAATGACGAAGCATCTGGCAGAAATAACACTCACACTGCTGGACAAGCTTCTGATCAACAGCAGGCGGGAAACGCCTAAGAACCAACTTCGCGGGGCTGAAGTTGGTTGATGGAATCGACGCCCCCAGGACCATCATCCAAGTTTCGCAAACTACACGCTGCAGCAAGAGCTTGACAGTGGAGACAGTCATCAGAAACAGAAAATGTGTGGCCACTATCGACACGGGTGCCACAGCCTCCATAATCAGAAGAGATCTTGTTCAGACATCATGGCTACATAACACCAGCTGCTACACTCTGAAGACAGCTACGGGAGAAGCAGCAAAAGTATACGGGGAGGTATTTCTAAAGATACAACTGGCAGGGTTGACCTTCTCACATGCATTCTTGGTAGCCGACATATGCGACGAATGCATCATTGGAGTGGATTTTATGAAGGCACATGAGGCAATCATAGACCTTCGAATGCAAGTGTTAAGGTATCGAACCGTTGAGATCCCTATGGTATACGGAAACGAGAACGCTGTGAATCTTCGGGCGGTTATAAGCAGAGATGAAGTCCTACCACCTTCTTCAGAGACAGTTCTTTGGACGCGTTTGGAGGGTGATCCTGGGAACCACCGATTCTATTTCATTGAAGCAGATAATAAAGAGGACTTTCCAAGCTATATCGTTGGAAAGATTTTAGTGGAACCAAAGAAAAACATGGTTCCGGTAAGGCTGATGAATCCGAACAAACACTCCGTCAAGCTCAAACAAGGAGAGGTGATTGGAAGATTCGTACCCATTGCAGCCATATCGACAACATCTGGGAGTGAATCTGCGAGTCCTGTTTCTGCAACAAAATTGGCTGAGGTATGTAATGCTATCTTTGGAAACTGTGAGCTAAATCAGGAGCAGAAAACCATGGCCAAAAATCTCATTGGCGAGTTTGCTGATATACTTGCATCGCAGGATGGAGACTATGGTCGAACACACCTAGTACAGCACCGAATAGACACCGGCGATAGCAGACTGATCCGACAACCTGCTAGAAGACTTCCATTAGCAAAACAGTCGGAAGTCGATGAGATGATATCAACCATGGACTAAGACGTTGTACTAGTGAAAAAGGAGGACGGCAGCACTCGATTCTGCGTGGATTACCGGAGGCTCAACGATGTCACCAAGAAGGACAGCTACCCCTTGCCTCGAATAGATGACACCTTGGATACCCTTTCTGGAGCGAAATGGTTTTCGACCCTCGATCTGAAAAGTGGTTACTGGCAGGTACAGATCCATCCAGAAGACAAAGAAAAGACCGCTTTCACAACGGGAAATGGACTATGGCAGTTTACCGTTATGCCATTTGGCTTGTGTAACGCTCCAGCCACCTTTGAGCGTTTAATGGAACGTGTGTTACAGGGTCTGACATGGAAAACCTGCCTGGTGTACTTGGATGACGTCATCGTTGTGGGAAAGACGTTCGCTGAACATCGCGACAACTTGAGGGAGGTGTTTACACGACTTCGAACTGCACATTTGAAACTAAATCCAAAGAAATGTGCTCTGTTCAAAGCTGAGGTGAAATATTTGGGACATGTGATATCATCAAATGGAGTAAACACTGACCCGGAGAAAATCGAAACCGTGAGAAATTGGCCAGTTCCCGAAGATAAACACCAGCTGAGGAGCTTTCTAGGTCTCGCCACTTATTACAGGAGGTTCGTCAAAGATTTTGCCGGAATCGCAAAGTGTCTGCACCAGCTAACTGAGAAGGGTAGACAATTTAAATGGTCAGGTGAGTGCGAAAGAAGCTCATCTAAAACAGCGACTTTGTGAGGCACCAATACTAGCTTACCCCACCCCTGGCAAAACATTTATTGTGAACGCGGATGCTAGTAACGTGGGTGTTGGAGCAGTTCTGTCGCAGATACACGATGGGCAGGAGAAAGTGGTAGCCTATTTCAGCAAAGTTCTGTCGCGACCAGAGAGAAACTACTGTGTAACCAGACGGGAACTCCTTGCTCTGATACTGGCGACAAAACATTTTCATAAATATCTGTATGGACAGAGATTCATCCTGCGTACCGATCACGCCGCTTTAAAATGGTTGCTACAGTTCAAAAATCCTGAGGGGCAAGTAGCACGATGGATCGAACGATTGCAGACTTACGACTTCGAAGTACAGCATCGCAAAGGAAGACTGCACTGCAATGCGGACGCGCTTTCCCGCAGACCATGTGAGCCTAGTTGCAAACATTGTGCGCGAAAAGAGGAAAAGGATGAAGGTATATCTGTCCAGAGAATAAGAGCCGAACCTGTAGAGGGTTGGAGTGCCGAAGAAATTCGTAATGCACAAAAAGAAGACCCTGACATCGAGCCAATCCTTGCATGGAAGGAATCTATGGAGAAACCAAACGCAAGAGACATCTCCGACAGAAGTCCTACTTTAAAGGCATACTGGGCGCAGTGGGACTCTCTCCATGTGGAAGATGGTGTTTTGCGAAGAAAATGGGAAATGCCGGATGGAAGATCCTTTAAGATGCAGCTTGTGGTTCCACGATCGAAAGAAGAGGAGATCCTACGAGAAATGCATGCTGGAATATCCGGTGGGCACTTGGGAATCAACAAAACACTGGAGAAGGTACGGGAACGCTTTTATTGGCTAAGCGCGAGAAACGATGTAGAGAGCTGGTGTCGAAAGTGCACAACATGCGCAGCTAGCAAGGGACCCAAAGTCAAAACACGAGGTAAAATGCACCAGTACAACGTGAGCGCCCCGTTTGAAAGAATCGCCGTTGACATCACAGGTCCGTTCCCGGAAACTGAAAACGGTAGCCGTTACATCCTTGTTGTCATGGACTACTTTAGCAAGTGGCCGGAGGCTTTTGCGATACCCAATCAAGAAGCTAAGACCGTTGTCGAGCAGATAGTGGACCACTGGGTGTGCAGGTTCGGGGTGCCTATGGAATTGCATTCCGACCAAGGGCGAAACTTCGAGTCGAAGGTATTCCAGGAAGTATGCGCATCACTCGGGTTAAAGAAAACAAGGACAACACCTCTTCATCCACAGTCTGATGGAATGGTAGAAAGATTTAACAAGACCTTGAAGGAACATCTGTCCAAAGTCGTGAACGAGAACCAACGGGATTGGGATCGGCGAATTCCTTTATTTCTTATGGCCTACCGGAATGCGGTTCAAAGTAAAACTGGATACACTCCATCCGAAATTCTATTTGGACGAACTGCCCGGCTTCCAAGTGAGCTAAGATTCGGATTTCCTATTGAAGACCCAAAATGCGAAGAGGACTACGTGTTAGATCTTAGAGAAAGGATCAACGACATTCACCAGAGAACAAGAAACAACATAAAAATTGCGAGTGACCGCATGAAAACCAGATACGATGCAAGAGCAACAGCACCTGAATTCCAGAAAGGGAAAATCGCCCAAGCTTCAGCAGGACTGGGAAGGTCCCTACCAAATAGTTACGCGCATTAATGATGTCGTTTTCCGAATCCAACGAGGACCAAGAGCAAAAATGAAAATTGTCCATGTGGATCGACTGCATCGTTACCACGGAAACAATGATGATGTGCTTCTTCGGGACGAACAAAACTAAGAGGGGGACAATGTGATGTGGCAACAAGTTTAGATATTCGGAGGATACATTTTGTAAATTAACGCCATCTGTTGGATTCATTGTGTACAACAACCAACATTCATTGTGTACAACGACCATGCGCCTAAAAGTATGCTACATATTTGCGACATGTTTTAACTGAGTACTAAATCGAACTTGACGTACCAATTCGAGACTCGAATTAGTACCGAAAGCTTAGATTGTGCCAGAACCAGACAGAAGCTTCCAGAAGCTTGTAAACTTGTATAAATACAAGAGTAGATTGCATTGAAAGTTCAGTTTTATTTTCGAAAGTGGAATTGTTAACAACTGGAAGCATTAGTAAGAAGTGATTGAATTGAGATTAAATAAAAAGTGTTGAATTATAAAAACGTATTTGAATTGTGAATAAGTGAAATAAGTTAAATTGGTGTTATTTAAACTGAAAGACGTTGTGTTTTATAAAATAAAGAGATTTATTGTATTATTTTGGAATTTTGATTGAGTTTTATTTGTCGAACCCCAGGCAAAAATATCACAAAAAGATAGTACAAAACACCTAGGCCAAAACAGCAGATACTATCTTTAAAAAATCAACACAATTGTTTGGATTCACTGACGACATGTCCTTACGATGTGATGGGAAGAACTAAGCGAGCAACAACCCGGTGCTTTCATTTTAATAGCGTCAGCAGTAAGCATAATAGGAATTATTATTAACAAGAATAAGACGACGTATAGGCATAAAAAATAGTCAAAAACCACCACCGAATTAGAAAGAGATAATTTATTGGAATAAATTCGAGGTAGTCATTGAATAAAACTATTAGAGAACTGCTGTAGGCACAGGAAACAACATCCGTGCAGAAATCAAACGTAAGAAATTCTTGCTTTTTATTTGGGCTGAGTAAGCAATTGAGGAATAAAGCTCTGTTAAGAAAACCCAATGAGATGCTATACAAAACAATCATCATCCCGGTTCTGCTATATAGTAAAGAGGCATAGTCGAGTTGTACGTGCTGTATAGCGACGTTAGCCTGGACAAAAAAAAAACCAAGATAGTCCTCATCTCCGATGTAGCAACCACGAAGAGGGAGATGACTAATTTGTGTGCCGCCCGCTGTGACCATATCTGCACTTAAGTCTACATTACCGTCCAGAAGGATAGTGACCAGAATAAATTGTGGAGACCGTCCCAGCTGGCTTACTTATACTGTCAAACGGTTATCTTTGGAGCTCTTTCTTTAACTAGAATAGTTTCGCATGCAAAATAACCGATATGACACAATGGCCAAAAGTGCCTAGCCACTAATAAAACACTTTTCAGGGTCAGAGGTAAGAATCAAGTTACCGAGTGTTTTCGGCTCGGCCGTCAACGTCCGATATGCTTGTAGGCTTGTCAACTAATTGAGTAAGATGATTAAATACGGCAAACTAACCTACCCAATAGGTAGCGATTTTTCTCAAAACGTACTACATTTGCCTAACCAGCTTATTTCGTGGGCAGCTTTTCTCTACGATACGAAAGAATATCAGAAATTTAGCTCCAGCTTGGTTTCGAGTTGGAAATCTAATGTTTTGCTCGTCATATGTACATCAGCTGTTAATCCGCAGTTATTTAACACGTATTACAACAACAACTTAAGTATTGTACAGGATACGACCTCGAATGTCCCCAATCAATTCACATTGATTCACAGATACTATCTTTAAAAAATCAACACAATTGTTTGGATTCACTGACGACATGTCCTTACGATGTGATGGGAAGAACTAAGCGAGCAACAACCCGGTGCTTTCATTTTAATAGCGTCAGCAGTAAGCATAATAGGAATTATTATTAACAAGAATAAGACGACGTATAGGCATAAAAAATAGTCAAAAACCACCACCGAATTAGAAAGAGATAATTTATTGGAATAAATTCGAGGTAGTCATTGAATAAAACTATTAGAGAACTGCTGTAGGCACAGGAAACAACATCCGTGCAGAAATCAAACGTAAGAAATTCTTGCTTTTTATTTGGGCTGAGTAAGCAATTGAGGAATAAAGCTCTGTTAAGAAAACCCAATGAGATGCTATACAAAACAATCATCATCCCGGTTCTGCTATATAGTAAAGAGGCATAGTCGAGTTGTACGTGCTGTATAGCGACGTTAGCCTGGACAAAAAAAAAAACCAAGATAGTCCTCATCTCCGATGTAGCAACCACGAAGAGGGAGATGACTAATTTGTGTGCCGCCCGCTGTGACCATATCTGCACTTAAGTCTACATTACCGTCCAGAAGGATAGTGACCAGAATAAATTGTGGAGACCGTCCCAGCTGGCTTACTTATACTGTCAAACGGTTATCTTTGGAGCTCTTTCTTTAACTAGAATAGTTTCGCATGCAAAATAACCGATATGACACAATGGCCAAAAGTGCCTAGCCACTAATAAAACACTTTTCAGGGTCAGAGGTAAGAATCAAGTTACCGAGTGTTTTCGGCTCGGCCGTCAACGTCCGATATGCTTGTAGGCTTGTCAACTAATTGAGTAAGATGATTAAATACGGCAAACTAACCTACCCAATAGGTAGCGATTTTTCTCAAAACGTACTACATTTGCCTAACCAGCTTATTTCGTGGGCAGCTTTTCTCTACGATACGAAAGAATATCAGAAATTTAGCTCCAGCTTGGTTTCGAGTTGGAAATCTAATGTTTTGCTCGTCATATGTACATCAGCTGTTAATCCGCAGTTATTTAACACGTATTACAACAACAACTTAAGTATTGTACAGGATACGACCTCGAATGTCCCCAATGTGAATTGATCCGCCCCTTTATAATTGGAACAATATTTTTTTTTCTTTACAAGCGTTAGTGCCTTAACTCAGTGGTAAATACTCCACTATTATACCCTTGTATTCCCCTTCAATTATCAAGCAAATTCCTATCTTAATTGTGATCTTTTGATTTCAGCAAACGATGTTGTTCTTTCTCATATAATGACATTCCTCAATGATGACGATAAAAATCTTCGTGGAGCATTTTACGACAACATTTCCGGCGTAGCAGGATATGTCGGATGGCAGGCCTCCGACATACTAGTTCCACTTCTCCAACAAGTACCTTCCTCAATTCATTTTTAAAAACAAAATTTAATCAATTTATATCTTTGATCAACACAGGGTTTTACTGATCGCGAAGAGTTTGTTATTGCCAAAGCCATCCGAGCTGTTACCATCCTCATTGAATTAGGTCACATTCGAAAGCCTGCCGTCACGGAAATGATTGCTGAGTCCGCTTGTTACTTATGTCATCCAAATCTATGGATACGTCATGAAATAGCCGGCATGGTTTCGACAACAGCAAAAATTCTACACGATATCGATGTCCAGTGTAAGGTTATGCCAGCAATTGAAAAATTCCTTCGAATGCCTTTGATTCAAATTGAGTTGCCAGAGCTGCTGCTAGACAGTCTGTTGCCACCAGTTCCACGAATAATCTATGATAGTGTTTTAAAGTGAGTTTTTCAAAGCCTATTCGAGTTGGATTTGAAAATAATCCTTCTTCTTAGATATCCAGATATTCAAAAGTTAGTCAGCACTTTGGAAGATCGACAGAACGTGCGGCTGAATACTCCTGAAGGAATGCTCCCACAATACGATGAAGTTGGAACTTCGCTTAAGAATGTATGTAAACTGATTAAACCTAAAGAACGAATTTATTCAATAATGATTTCAATGTTTCTTTAGCTCTTCAGACGTCTGATCTCAGAAGGACTCAACGAGCAAATCGAGATGCTACTGCTCGAAATGAAAGCCTATATACTTAAAGTAAAACATAAGCATTCCGAACTTGAAGAACCATCTCAAAACGGACGTATTGAAATGAAACGAAAGGATATACTTTGTCATGACTATCCGTTGGGCGACAAGTCTTCGAAAATGGATCTTCTTAGGAAAAAAGGTGGTCGTCAAGATGGTGATGCCAATTCTAACTGGCAGCATGTCCACAACGATGGACTTTCGGCTGCAGCATCGCCTTCGGGAGATATGAATGTGTCTCCAGTCCAAGCTGGAAGTCCTTCGTCCGGGGGATTAATTCCACCAACTGCTGCGGCTTCTCTGGGCGAGTATACGATTCCGGAACGAAATCTTTGGACTGGTATGAGGCAAAACAAAAAAGGGATTTTGTAATTTTAATTATTTTTTTAGAACGTTTATCTGAATGCCGTTTCGATGTTGACAAGTTGCGTAGTAAAATTAAAAGCCGTTACAATGCCACACAGAGTTATTATTATGAGAGAAATTCGTCGCCATATCCACCAGGTTGGCGCATGAGCGGAACCATTATTGCTCATCTATATGAGCATCAGGGTTCGGTGATCAAAATGACTTCACTAAAGCCCAATGGATCGTTGTTCGCGAGTGGCAGCATAGATGGCACGGTTAGATTATGGGATTGCAATAAACTTTATGGTCATCGTGGTATCAATAAATCACGGCAAGTTTATTCAGCCAACACCCCCATCTACTCACTGGCTGCTTGTGATGGTGGAGAATCCCTTGCTGTGGGTGGGAAGGATGGAAGCTTGTTGATTATGAGAATAGATAGAAAATCGTCCAAGATGACCCTCCAACATGCCATCCATACGGATGATAAGTAATGTTAATAATTGAGTCAATAAGATATTGAATAACGTTTTTCCTTTTATAGTGAACACAGCGATGGTCCGGTTGTTGACATGCAAACCTATGAACAGTCTTCGCCAAGTGTCATCATCTATGCCACTCTGTATGGAGCGATTGTGGCGTGGGATACTCGTATGCAAAACACCGCTTGGCGCCTGCAAAACGAACTACGTCATGGTGTCATTACTGCAATATGTGCTGATCCGACTGGATCGTGGTTAGCAGCAGGCACTTCAGGAGGCAAACACATTTGCTGGGATCTAAGATTTCAACTTCCGATTGCAGAAATTAAGCATCCATCCGATTCGTGGATTAGAAAAGTTGCATGCCATCCAACTGAGCCTTCTTGCTTGATATCAGCTACACAGTCCAATAATGAAGTGTCAATTTGGAATATTGAAACGGGTCATAGGCAGACTGTTTTGTGGGCCAGTAATGCACCTGTTCTTTCAAACACTAGTTTGGTAAAAAAATACTTCTTTTCTTTTATATTCTCTTTTAAATATTATTTTTGTAGAATGATCCATCAACAAGTTGTGGAATTTTAGCTGGAGTCGTTGATAAATCCCCATTTGTATTGACTGGAAGTTCCGATATGAGAATTCGTTATTGGGATTTGATGAATCCAAAGAATTCAGCGTTGATTGTTCCATCAGCAAAGGATAACTTGGCTGACGTTTCTTTTAATTATAGGTATGGGGAAATAATTTTAAGAGATTTCAACTTATCAAATTTTTTTTTTTTTTTTTTGTCCACAGTTCCCGCTTAACCGACGGAAGTCAAGTTATAGAAGAAAATATAATTTCTCTAGCCACAACCGAATTGGGATCATTGCGAGCTTCGACGGAGGAAACACCCCGATCTGGCCCCGAAATGCCTTCGCATAGTCATCATGATGCAATAACAGATCTATTGATGGTGCAGAATGAAAAACACCAGATCTTCATTGTATCGGCTGCACGAGATGGGGTGATTAAATTGTGGAAATAATTTTGTTTATTTTTTTTTATTGAGTTACATATTCGCATGTATCTTGTGGACTAGGATGATAAGAATTTTATTTATGTAAATATATCTGTGATTATTTAGGGATTTTGTTGTGTTTTATTGATCTTTACCAAGTTTGTATTTTTTTTATAATTAGCGCGCGCACAGGGAACTATTTGTTTCCCTCTTAATGTAGAGCAGTGCGTGAGGAAGATAGGGAGGGGAAGGACATGAGGTGTCGATTAACATTGGTTTTGAATATTACAAATCTAAAAAGGGAAAATCTTGCCGGTTAAACTATTCTAAATTCGTGTTGTTCGGCTAAAAAAGGAAAAAATGACGGTACGTCCGAAATTGGGCTCAAGGATAAACTGATGAGCATTCCTTGCGTGACGAGGAATACGGGAGAAACTTTGCCCAGAGGTGTGAGTTATACTCACACTTTATGAAGATTATTCCTGTTTACTTGTTTTTGCTTCTGGTGGCACTACATAGCATGGTCCTCCTGGTCCTGGTACTACCTGGTAATAAAACACATCTGCATATCCTCGACTTGAAGTTTTCTTCGGAGTTCATATTGTCAGTCAGGGGATTTCCTGCTAGCTTAAGGAATACACGATTGGCATAGGCTCTGGCGGTCGCTTCTGATTGAAGTTGTGGTGGTTTTTGATCGCATAATAGCTTCAATTGATATTCGTAGAAGTTTGGCATAAACTTGGTAGTGATTTCAGCTAATATTTGCTCCTCGCAATGTAAGGGCTTTCGGTATTCTAGAGGAGTGTATTGATTTGGTTGCAGGTTTGACCATCCGGACGAAGGAATCGCGTCCTCCTTAATACCAAATTGATGAGCCTGAGTCCGTTTCCGAATGCGGTTTCGTGTAGGCTGTGCTTTCCGATCTTATTACCATAATATATTCTCCCTCTCAATATTTGCGTTACAACCCCAATAGAATTTTATCATGGTTGGCGCACTGTTCGCACATTTTGTGAAGGAGATCGTAGAAACTTTCTTTGGTTTCGTGTTGCATCGTCTTTTCTTTTCTCCAGGGACATGGGCGCTAATAAAGCTTAAATGATAGAATTCGGCCTTAATACGGATCGTAGTCGCTTTTTGCACTGTCTTCGCGAAAGCTTAAAATCCTTTGTTGTTGAAGTTTTTCTCTACAAGCGAAATTGCATCTAAAGAAGCGCGAATACCCATCAAGGTGGCATTTCCCATAGTAAAAATCACATTTTTTTTCGGGCCCGTTCCATCCCATAGCATTTCCTGGAGAACTGTTACATTACCTGTGAAACTGGCGAGTCTCTCAAATCATTGTCCGTATTTCGTTAACCAGGAAGAGGGTAGTAATGGTTTCGTCAACATTATTGGTTTGTTTGTATAGGAAAAAAAATACATCGACTTTTTATATTTTATGTATTACATATCAAACGAACTTAAATTGTTTTTTTATAGAACCTGTGGAATACAAAAATTATATTCGTCCATTTTCTGCTTTAAAAGTGTCTATCAACAAAGTCAGTGCATCGCCAATTCTTCTTAATTCCGCTGTCTGTTCTTTAGATTGCTGCAATTTCTTTTTTTCAATTTGCAACATTTGCATTTCATAATCGCTCATCGCTTTTCGAGTAGTCGTCTTTTGTTTTGTAGCTTTACATGGTTTAACGGATGGTTTCTTCGTTTTCTGTTCATTACTTAAAGGTGATAATCTATCCAAACTAAACGAACTCGAACTATCTGAAATTAAATATCCCTTTAAAGACGTTTAATGGCTTCTTTCAACTTACCTTCTACACCAGGCATCGGACACACTTCTTCGAATTGTAACGGCTCGATGTCTTGTTCTTGTGTATCGTCGTAGTCATCAACATCATCATCATCATCGTTATCTATTGGGTCATTGGAATAATCGATTTTCTTTTCGAAATATTTACCAACACTTCGCACTGATATCGGTTGTATTTCAAAGAGTTCCGGAAAGGCGGTCTTACTAGGTAGCCTTGTGGCAGAAAAAAAAAAATTATTTGAGTCTCGTTTCAAGCAGGGGATTTTAAATAAAATACCTAGCCGTACTTGATTCACTGTTGCCCATCATTTCCATGAGATCACGATAATGCCTCAACAAATTCTTCCATTTGGTCTGTGCCTGACGATTTGTTATTTCGAAATCCATTTCTCTCATTCGTTTGCATATTTCCTGCCACATTTGCTTCTTTGTGTGTAGCTTTTTACCGAGTTGTGGTCGATATTCTTCAAGTAGGTGAAGGAAAATCTTCGTCATATCCGTTGTCCACATTAATTTGTTTTTTTCGATTTCTTCAGCTGATGCGGCTTGAACGGATGCTTTAAATTTTAAAATGGAATTTTAAAATATTTATTTTTCTTTTTTTTAACTTTTGCGATAAGAAGCTATATTTGAAATAATTTGAATTTGGGAAAAGGGTGGTATAGAAAAAGTTTGGTTTGTAAAATTACTGACTTGTTTTGCTGATTCATTTTATCATAAGGAGCATCTTGTTTCAGGATAACATAAATAAACCTTACAGAAACTATATATTTCATTTCTTAACCTAAAATTTTGATTAGTTTTTAGTGTTTCGGATCAATTCTCTATTTCCCCAAAAAGCCAAGGTTGGAAAGTGCCCAAGTGAAGCATGCAACGATCCAAAAGCAGAAGGTTGCTGGCAAAAACCAGCGAACGTTTATAAAAAAAGCCAGGACAATGGCTAAGTTAAAAGGCGACAAAAATCTTATATGTAGAATCTTCTTATTTACTTTCATAGTTATATCTGAATAGAACACACAAAAAAATAAAAGCAAGCATTTCAAATGTTAAAAACACCCTAGCCTATATAATCCCATCTCTATTCTTCACGTGGCTCATCAGTGCAGTGAGCGCATCGCCAATTCTTGTAAATTGCTCCGTCCGTTCCCGGTATGCTTGCAATCCCAATCTCTTAAAATCCAAGGAATCCGTATAATATTGCTTGGAATCTTTACGAATGCCTGCTAATTCTTTAACTATTTTGTCCATTTTTGATGAATTTTCATCTAAATCTGGCAAATTAAATTCACTTCTATGCACCTTTACATCTTCAACATTCATTGGATCTGAAATGAAGAAATGCATTTGAAAACTCTTGCAAGTTTACAGTAGAGCTCGTTCCAACATACCTGAAACATTTATGTCAGGCAACGCACAGACTTCTTCGAATTGAAATGGTTCTTCGTCATCATAGCCATCGTCATCAAATGGTAGCTTTTGATCATTTGCAAAGCTAATTTTTGTATCTTCGAATTCATTATTATAAAGTTCTGGAAAGGCTATTTTATTTGGGGTCCTAGATATTAATAATAGAATATTAGAACTGCGATATACGGATGTAATTTTTTTTTAATACCGCACGTTGGTTGATCCAGCCTTATGCAACATGTCCTGACGATTACGGTAGTATCTTAACAAAGATTTCCATTTGTTCTCTACCTGGGAAGATGTTATGTGGAATCCTTTCAGTTTAAGACGTGTTGATATTGCCTCCCACATTAGTTTCTTTGTGCGAATCTCTAAACCAAGCTGTGGCCTGTACTCTTCAAGAAGATCCAGGAAAGTTATAAGAGACTTGTGTGACCAAGATATTTTGTTTGTATCATTGTCATCGGGTGATGTTTGTTCAATGGGTTCTTAAAAAAAAAGATCAAACAGTAAAATGGAGTCAATGTCAAACAGCAGGACAGCCTGGCATATAAACTTCTGATTCAAGAAATTGCAGAAACACCAGCATTTAGCCAGCCTCTGACACGGAGAAACCCAAAGGCCGGAGGTTGGCCGAATTTTTATTAGGTGAACCCCACATGGTAATGAGTAAAGCGGAAAAGGTAATTATTCACAATTCAAGTTTACACTAGAGCTTGTTCTAACATACCTGCAACAGATGCTTTAGGCAACGCATTGTCTTCTTCGAATCGAAATGGTTCTTCGTCATCATAGCCATCGTCATCAAATGGTAGCTTTTGATCATTTGCAAAGCTAATTTTTGAATCTTCGGCATGCATACTTCTGTTTTGCATTGATTTCAGTTGATTATAAAGTTCTGGAAAAGGTGTTTTACTGAGGGTCCTAAACATTAATTAATAGAATATTTGAATTTTTTTATAACACCGATATACTGATGAAATTTGTTTTAAATACCCCGAGCTGGTTGATTCACCCTTTTGCAACATTTCCTCACGATTACGGTAGTGTCTCAATAAAGTTTTCCATTTGTTCTCTACTTGGTAACAGGAAATATCGAATCCTTTCAGTTTAAGGCGGGTAGATATTGCCTCCCACATTAGTTTCTTTGTGCGAATCTCTGCACCGAGCTTTGGTCTATACTCTTCAAGGAGATCCAGGAAAGCCACAACAGATGCATTTGACCAATATTTTTTGTTTGTATCATTGTCTTCGGGTAATTGGAGATCAACGGTTTCTTAAAATTTGAATAACAAAAAAAAAAAAAAAATTACATGTAATTCCGGGCTGATACACAACTTGTGTTTGTTTAAAACTAAACAACGTATTTAGTTATTTAAACCGAATATTTTTTTTTTGTTAAGATTGTTTTTAATTTACAATTAGATAAGAAAGGCAAAATGAATGTTTCATTAAAACATAAAGATTCGTTTTTCAACCGTCATAAGGAAAATGTTGCACCAGAAAAAACGTACAAGGCCGGAATGGGACATTTGTCCCAGTTGTAAAAGGCGACTAACCCCTAGAACTAATTCCACGAGTTGTCCTTGATTAAGACACCAGAAATCTATCCATGATTTTGTTATATAAAAATTCAATTAAATGATATTAAGAGGTTTGTTTTGGGCTAAAACTGGCAACACAAAACAATCATTATCCTGATCCTACTATATGGATCAGAAACATGTACCCTTTCGCAGTGGTATGAAGGCTCCTTAAGGTAGTCGAGAGAAAAGTACAACGATCGATTAATGGTACTGTTTGCGATTCAGGTTACTACTACTACGCACTACGCTATGTAGCGCAAACAAAAGTAAAACAAAATAAATTACACAACTTGATTGTACATGTGCGATTACATCATAAAATAAAATTTAAAATATATTAGGGCATTTTAAAAATTGTGTGTTTTGATTGTTTGAAAAAGAACGCAAAATAGTTTTTAGCGAAGAAATTTCTTTAAAAATTTTAAAAAGCATGATTTTTTAAATCGTAGGCACGATAAAAAAACGGTGTATTTTTAAACGACTTGGAGCAGTTTTCCAGCTTTTAACGGTTATATGGCAGGTACCGTTAATATTTGAGCAAACAAGAATTAAAAAATGTTTTGTGTAGAATATCAAAATAACCTTTATGTTCTAAACATGAAAAAGATTAGCCCAACCGTTTAGGCTGTCTATCGGTACAGACAGACAGAATTTTGCTACTTACTGGCTGAACACAATGTCAAAGTTAAATATACGCGAACCCTATAAGGCCAACACAATGAGAACCTGAAGCTGAAACTTGAAATTCAGCTAAAGCGCAAGTTCACTCAACTTCAACTTGCGCTTCACGCTTCAGCTTCATCTTGACATTTCACAGGAACAAAATAGGCTAGTTCAATGTTTCTGAACTATCCAAGATCTCTTTTTTCTCAGATCCATTGAAAATGACTGAGAAAATTCCTTGATCACTCCGAAATGTCAAAAAACTTGAACTAGCTTAATCAAACGAAAACAAAATGTGTGAGGGAAAAATAAGAGAATATTTTATGGGATTTAACCAACCCCAACAATAAAAATATTGAAAAGAAGACGCAAGTGTGGAGTAAAATTTCGATAGCATTTTTTAAGATTATATTTTATATTCTTGGCAGCAAAATTGACATTCCGTACTTCATGCTTCACCATTGAGGAAAAGGATAAATGTACGTTAAAAGTAGAAGGAAATGGTTACACAAACCCAGAGATTTTGACGCTATCTATGGGAAAGCGTAAGTACAGTATATTTAAAAATTACAATCTAATAGCGAGTTTCATTAAAGAAAAGATTTGCTTTTTCTGTCAAAAGATTAGATTTTTTTGAATTTTAATAGCGAGTTTCATTCAAGAAAAGATTTGCTCTTTCTGTCAAAAGATTTGATCTTTTTCAATTTAATTGCAAGAAAAAGAGCAAATCTAGATCAAATCTCAACACGAAAGATTTGATCTCTGATGGGTTGGCAGATTTGATCTGAATACACACATACATGTAAATAGTCTTTCAGTCAAACGTCAAATTGAAAATATTTTGTTATTTTTGTTGTTTGTTGTGAACTTGTGCCAGCCCGTGCTTAGTCAAAAAATTAACAAATATCCATTAAATATACAAAATAACAAATAAAGGTGTTTTTGAAGTGAGAAAATACAAATATGGCATTTTAAATATATATACTGTATATGCCTGGTATTTTTGTGTGTGATATCAAATACTGTGTATACTCGTCAGTGAATGACCAATACTAGGATTAAATGATGAAACAAGTTTCATTGAAAAGAGCAAATCTTGATTTTCAGATCAAATCTTTGAAATTTAAATGAAACTCGCTATAAGAGTTTCGTTGCAAGAAAAAGAGCGAATCTAGATCAAAACTCAACACGAAAGATTTGATCTCTGATGGATTGGAAGATTTGATCTGAATGCACACATACATATAGATGATCTGTTTTTTCATGTCAATAGGGATGAAAGGATTCATCGATGTTTTCAAAAAACGATGTATCATTCATGTCGTAACATCGATGAAATCCACTTACATCGATAATAGTAGCATGTGCATCGAAATGTCCTATCACCAAAGGAAAACGTAGAGACTTCAAATTTCATGCACAACCAGTTTTGTGTTACCAAGTAAAAGCTCTGATAGTTCCTAAAGTATAGGTAAAGGCATTACTTATGGGTATCGATAACTAGCTGGTAATGTATTCTAATGTACATATTAATTTGTGGACAGGCAAATGTAATATTTGTTGTGTAGTTTTTTGCTCATAATCACATTGTCGCTTAAATCATTTTTGTTTGGTCGTCTAGAGCAGTCCAGAAGCATTCCAAATACTTCTGAGTGTTCGTTTGGCAATTAATGACCAATTGGTAAATTGTTCAATTAATTAATAAAAGCTTATTCATATTTTCACCCTACGTTTCGCTCAGTTCCTTTCTGGCTTACTCAGGGGTTGTTTATTAATAGTCTTTAAAATTAATGACAGGTTTTATTCTGAATCGATTCTGTGCTCGTAATTAGAATCAAAACTAGAAACATACACTCTCGTGAACGCAGTTTAAAATTCAACATCGTCAAATGTCATTTCTTTATTGAATCTATGAAATTGTGATTGTTCATTTGAGTGAGAAAATAATAAAATATATTCTAAAGAAGAGAGGAAATAAAGTATAATATATATATAAGAAAATATAATTGAAATAGAATTGTTAGTGGAATATTTCTTAAGCTACTATAACTATTTATATCGGAGCAAATAATGTCTCCTTCTTCATTGCAAACAGGATACTAATCTTCGAATTGGTATTCGCCATGTTTAAAAAATAAATTAAATTCAAAACAAATCTATTTGAATCGCATTTGATGTTAAAAAATGCAAAGAAACGCAAACTTCAGAATTAAAAATGAGTGCATGGTTACCTACTTATAGTCTGCCCAATTTATTGTATTTCATTGTATATACGCTGCCTATAGTACTATCATGAAGTATCATTTTTACTTGCGATTATAGGTACTATAATACAAGTTATGCATTCGTGCAGATTAAAAATTTTGAGATAAAAATCAAACATGACATTACGATGATAGAGCAACATATTTGAGTTACTGACAAAATTCTGTCCGTCTGTCTGTCTGTCTGTACGGATGTATATTGGACTGCAGCTTAAACGGTTGGGCCAATCGTCTTCAAATTTTAAACTTAAGGTTATTTTGACATTCTACAGAGGAGTTTTTTCAATTTTTTTAGCTCAGAAATTAACGGTACCTGTCATATAACCGTTATGTAAAAGCTTATTTTTCTCAAAATAGGACCGGTTTTTTTTCTTCGACTTTCTCGAAAACTGGTGATTCCAAAATTTTGTTTTGTAATTTTAATAATTAAAAAAATTGTTTTTTTTTGAAAAATTAATATTTAAAAAAACGAGTAAGTGATTTTTTTAATTTTGTTTTTAAATGTATGCTATTTTTGTGCTTAAGTTTGTATTCTTGAATTATTTTTTTTATTTTTTTTAAATTGTTTAAAAAAAACCGTTTTATTTAAAAACGGCGCCTACAATTTTGAAAAAAAAAATTCACACTTTTTAACATTTCCTAAAGAAAAAAATGGCGTTTAAATTTTTTCACCCAATATAATTTAACGTACTTTATTCGAACAATCAAAAGTCACAAAAATCGAGTAAATGCTTTGATGTTCACTTTAATTTTATTCTACAATGTGACCGCCCATATGAGCAAGTACGTGCGATCCAGTCGTGCAATTTATTTAGTTCTGAATCAAGTCGCAATGAGGCGTGCTGAAATTGTCAATTGGTTTGAATATAGAATAAGTACAGACAACAAAAGTTTATTAAATACTGGTAAAATATCGGTAAATGTTCTCGTCTCCACTATTTAGAGTTAGTTTTGAATCAACCAGGAAGATGGCCAGACGAAAAATTACCACCATGAGAGTACTTTAGAGAATGTATATACAATGGAGTTAGCGCCACCCAGTGGGTAATTCAAGTAACCTAAGCTACTCCCTATAACATCAAAATCGGCCCATAAATACGAATTTTGAATTGAAATGAAAAAAATAAATAAATGAAAACTACAGCGCCACCTGTTGAGAATTTTTGGAATTTCAAGTTTTCGAAAAAATCGTCATTGCAAAAAAAATTATTTATTTATTTTGGTTGAACATGAGCCTCAACCAACAAGCTTCTCGAGCCAGCTCGGTTCCTAGCTATAGCCTGTTCAGTAAAAAAATAGGGCTTATGGGCTAGCTTTCTTCAAAACAGTGGCGCCGGTGTATATTATCACGACACTGAATTGAGAGAACTTGTACTGAAAAAGACACAAAGTCACTGACAAACGTACATAAATACTCGTACACTCCACCATCAACGTTGATGAATGGAATAATGAATAATGATCGTTTACTCACTTCTACCTACTCTTTCTGTGTGAATTAAAAAAAAAGTATTGCACAAACAGAGTTACCTTTGCCAATTAAAAACACTACTATATAGCCTTTTCATTGGTTTTTATCATATTGAGCTTTTTGAGCTTTCGGTTTTGGAGCTTTTAAGAACAAAATTAGTAGTGTGAGAGGGTAGGTGTTGTCGTATTTGTGTATTAGTAGTACTAATAGTTGGAAAATCGTTAAAATGCATTTAAACTTTGTTGGCTTTTGGTATTTTAGTAGAAAGGAGTTATTTTCTCGTAGTTTGCAAGTGCATTACGTGATCATATTAATTAATTTGGAATAGTATTTTTGTTTAGCAGACTATAGCCGCCTCCAGTTTTGCAAGTGAAGTCGGTCGAGGTCCTCTTCCTCGCCACCTACACAAGTCACCTTTGTAAGTCACTTTGGGGTGGATTTAAAGGTTTGCATTGATGTCCATCCGCTATGAGACGTTGGGCTTTTACTCTTTTGGTTAGAACTGTATCGATGTAAAGCCCACACAGTTCCTCGTTGAATCTGCTTCTCCACACGCCGTTATCGCATACGGGATTAAAAATCACCCGAATATTTGATCGAAGCAACTTCATCCACTTTTGACAATGTCCATCCGTCTGTACCATACAGACCAACGTTGATGATGTGGATCTTATTAAGAAACAATTTATTTGCCCGATAGAGGGTTTTGCTATTCTACTGCCTTCTTAGCCCGAAGAAGCAGCGAATGATGAGAGTTATTCTTCGTTTACTTCTTAGTTATAGCTGTCTATCGTAATGTTTTGTTCAAGATGTCGATGTTGTGTGTCTCTTCTTGGCGACAGCATAATACTTGGTTTTGCCCTCATTGCCAGCTAAACCCACTTTGTTGCGCGCTACTCACATCAAGCTTTGTTCTTCCGAATATGTCAATATCATCGCCATATACGAGTACTTGGATGGCCTTTTAAATCGTGCTGGTGTTGGCGTGAGAGTTCTGCACTTTTCTTTCAAGCATGATGTTAAAGAAATCGCATGACAGTGCATCGCCTTGACTTGGTGTTGGTGAGGTCTTTACCGACCTTGACGAAACAGCATTGGTTTTCTATCGTGATTTTGCACAAGTGGGCGAGTTTAACAGAGAGTAAAATTCGAACTTCATTCAATGCAATAATTTTCTCAATCGCACGCTTCTCATGAACCTTTATTTTCTTTTTGAGAAGCCGGTGTTTCTATTTTCTGTTCTGCTCGTAGAACCCGCGAGCAGTTCTCGTTATTCTGTGTAGTGCCGCCTTGTATGCTTCCTGTTTAGATGCATAGTATCACAGTGCTCATCTTGACATTGGTGGGAAGATGCACAGCCGGACCTTGACTACAACTAGGAAATGATTCTAATCAAAGTTTGTCCCACGGAAATTTCGGACATCGATGATACTTTTGCAGTGCCTTGCGGCGATTACAATGTGGTCAATCTGGTTAACAGTTGATTGATCAGGAGATCTCCATGTGTCTTTGATAATTTTGAGGTGTGCAGAACTAGCTATTCAAATATTTCGCCCCAAAATAAAGTCAATTAGCCTGAATCCGTTATCAAAATGTGTGTCTTGCGGGTTGTGTTTTCTGACGGTACCTCAAAACATCCCATTTCTCCCTAGCTGTGCGTTAAAATTACCCAGGACAAATGTCAAAGCTATGGCAATTTTCACGTTTTGTCCAAGCCTTGATGCGGATTGACATGAGGCGCTCATTCACACATTTGAAACTCAAGATCTCTTTCCTGAGCCTTCAACGACAACACCATATCCAAAAATAACACAACTTTTTTCCCTGTAGCAGTTGCTATAATAAATATCGGTTTTACATCTTTCTTTTGTCCAGCTCATTATATCCCAGTTTTGGATGGCGGTTAATTCTATTCTGTTAAGGAACCATTTCAAGTACGGATCTGAAGTTCGTTGTCTTTATTTCGTTTGCACAGTTCATCATCAGTGAATCCCTCCGTATCCGATGTTCTTTACATGGTCGGGAAGTTACCTCGTCAGCACGACCCCAACCCGATGTTCATCACGTGACGGTGAGGTGAAACTAGGAGTTGAGACAGAGATGGGGTTTAAAAAAAAACCTTTGGGGTCTGGGGACAAATGTCTACCCTTTGAGCATCACACCAATTCTCTTGCCCAGATAATATACAACCCATTGTTCGAAAGTGTTTTTAAAGGTGGCAAACCCACAAAGTAACTATACCACCCAAATATAAAGAAATTGCTTTGAAATACTAAAGATTTTAGGGAAAAGGAAGAAAGCGTATCGACGGTTGTACAAAGTATCTACTTAACTTAGCTATTTAAATACAAACATTTGTACTTACTATTAGGCGAATTATCTTCGATTGTAATTACTTTAGTTTTTTTAGCAGACTGTAACATTTCTTCGGAATTCTGGCGTTTTGAAGAAGCTGCTTTGACATCACCAAACAACTTGACCAATTCCCTGCAAAAGCATTGTTTATAAAATCAAAGTACTATCTGAGATCCAACTTACGGTTCAACACTTTGATTCTTCTCCCGTTTTTCTGTGTACATCTTCTTGAGACTATTGTACTTATTCTCAATTTGATTGTAGGAAAACGGAAAGCTCCGATGAGACATCTTGTTGGTAACGACTTGGAGCATTTCACGATCACTAGAAAATGTATGCTTCTTGACATTTTTTAACTGCGAAATGAATAGGTCAAGGGCTTGTTCGGTCCAAGCGGCACTTGTGTTACTACCGTCTGTTTCTTCGACGTCACCTGAGAATTGTTTAATTGTTAAGAAAAATTAAGATAAGGCGCATTTGAACATACACTCAATTAGATCCTCCATCAACATGTCGGCGTATGTGTCCATTTTTATTCAATGAATTATATGACATTGGTTTTTGCTAGAGAATTCAAGATGTCGTCATCTACGTAGACTCTAGGAAATAGGAAAATATTTAACGGTCTTGAATAAACGCAAAACCCGAAGTTCAGTTCCAAAACTTTGAAACAAACAAAACCAGCGTCTGTAATTTCGATTGATTCCGTTCGTCGAGGTTCCTTTTCTTCTTTTCTAGATAATCAGCAGAGCAGACAGATGCGAACAGTGTACTGACTGAGTTTTGACAAAGTTTGGGAAAACGAAACAGACTAATATTTGATTTTTTTTAGCAAATAAATGTAATAATAAAGGTTATTATTATTATAATTACTTCTATTTTTTTATGTAAAATGTGTTTTGAAAACAAAATTACATTGCTTTTTCTACGAACGAAAATGAAAATGAGCTTGCCAACTTAAACAAACGTCAGAACGAGAACAGATTTGACAGTTCTTTTTGTTGAATTACGTTACGTTAAAAACGAGGTGAGTTGGGTTAAGGTAATTACGTATTTCGAAAAAACGACGGTTAAATTTTCAAATGTTTGCATATTCTTGTACAAATTTTGAATTCTTGTGAAAATGCTGCCAACAAGAGAGATAGAAAAATTAGTTTTGTGCGTTCAGCACTAATTGGAAATGCAGCAGAAAATGCTTAAAAATTGATTTGAATAAAAGAATTTTTTATCTTTCATAATCCCTTATTCTGGTTTTGGCGTAAAAATGCAGAGATTTTGTTCGAAGTCTAGGATAAGGATTGAAATACGAATTTTTGCTTCGATTCCAATATAAGCAGTATTAGGGTGGATTTACAAGAATCTGCATCTTGATTTTACTGAAAAAGAAGGTTACAGCGTACCAAAAATAATACTCTTTCGACAATGAGGGGAGATAAAAAATGCAGAAAATCTTGATATATATCAAGATTATAGGAAAGATCTTATATATGTACCGTGAAGACTTATATTGTCAACTTGATTTTAGCATCTGTGGGTACGGTAGTGCCCCCGCTAAGACTAAGATGAGCCAAGCAAAGCGGTAGGGCACTACCCAGCTTGTCTCGAAGCATTTCGTCGTTTTTTGAGCCCCGATAACTTGTGTTTGGAATATATTTACAGCAGATAAACAGAAATATACATATACAGCAGAATTTATTAACGCATTATTCGCTATATGTGCGCACGAAAAAAATCAAGAAACTTTTGACTGCCATCACTCCAAGCAGGAAAAAAATATATTTTTTGTTAGCAGTCATGAAAAATAAAACTTCAAACATATCTAATTGTTTAAGTATTTTCAAAAGAAAAAATAACTAAATTTTATCTCTACAATTTTTATCTCTACACACCCTTGCTAAAAAGGCGCGCTAAGTTTTGAAGTTGGAGGAAAAGCAGCTGTTTTAAAAATCTTTGATAGTTTGTGAAATATACTTTATAAAAAATTCTTATTAACAAGAACACAAATGTGTTTTTTCCGCTTTTTTCCATTTTTTTCAATTGTTCGTATCCAAAATGACAACTGTCCGAATTTATAATGTGAAATAATGTGTTTAACATTCTTTCGCTCGCTAAACTTTGTGGAGACTTTTTTCTTAGCCGCTAGTTTAACATTTTGAATTTAGCTTGAACTGAATACTGGTCAGTTAAAAACCCGAGCTAAAATTTATCTTGGGTGGAAATTTGTATGGAAGATAAGTTTTAACGTGATCTGAATACTAGGCTTAAAACTAAAACATTACGACAAAAAGCATCCGACCACAAGAATAATTAATTTATGCAAAAAAATCGCATTTCTATGTTTTCCTTGATATCGCACAAAAAATGGACTTAGTTATGCAGCCCAATTTCATTGAACATAAAATTGGATAACAAATACACATTAATTAATTAATTAATAAATTGCACGACTGGATCGCATGTATATGCTCATATGTGTGGTCACATTGAAGAATAAAATGTAAGAAAATTAAAGTGAACATCAAAGCATTTATTCGATTTTTGTGAATTTTGATTGTTTGAATAAATTACGTTAAATTATATTGGGTGAAATAATTTAAACGCCATTTTATTTCTTTAAGAAATGTAAGAAATTGTGTTTTTTCGAAATCGTGAGCAGTTTTTAAATAAAACGGTTTTTTAACTACTTTTTTTAAAAAAATTAAAAAAAATAAATCAAGAATTTTAAGCACAAAAATAATATACATTTAAAAAAAAATCAATTACCCGTTTTCAAAATATTGATTTTCCAAAAAAAAAAAAAATTAAAAAAATTATTAAAAATACAAACAAAAAAATTTTGAAAAAAAAATCAGGAGCCAATTAGCCATACGTTTAGGGCCTACATAAATGCAAACGTATTAGTAGTCCCATCCATAAGAAATGTACAGGGACCGGTACACATATACCGCTCAACGGGGCATTTTTCAGTTTGTAGGCGAAGAGAGAATTATCCTCTCAGTTATCGTTCTTGTTTCTTTTTTCCATGCTGTCCACTAACTTATTGAACACTTACCTCTAACAAAACCTCAAATGCACCAGAACCGAATTAATTTACATGATTTAGTGCTTAATATAAATACACAATCTTCTACGCGAACAACGCGACGTGAGCAATAGAAAGGGTTGCACATTTTCGATAGGTATTTCGGATTTAAATTAATCTCAAGTGGTACACTTTTAAATTCCGTTCTAATCATAATGTTCATTTCCAGTTAACCGTTAGATCCGAATTCTGAATCCGATTTTAACCGAATTAACTGTCTGAACACAATGGTGAAGCTGAAGTATGAAGCGCAAAAATGAAGCACGTCAAAATTGAAGCTAAGTGATGAAGCTGACTCGAACACAATGTTGAAGTACAGAATGTCAATTTTGCTGCCAATTATATAAAATATATACCTATATATTTTAAATGCTATCAAAATATTAATCCACACTTGCGCCTTTTTTCAATATTTTTATAGTTGGGGTTAATTAAATCCCATGCAATATTCTCTTCTTTAACCAGCTCTAAAAATAACTCCATGTTGCCCCAATACATTTTGTTTTCGGTTGATTAAGCTAGTTCAAGTTTCTTCAGATTTCAGAGTGGATTTATAATTATCAATGGATCTGAGAAAAAAGAGATCTCGGATAGTTCAGAAAAACTGAACTAGCCTATTTTGTTCCCGTGAAATGTCAAGATGAAGCTGAAGTGAAGCGCAAGTTGAGGTTGAGTGAACTTGCGCTTCAGCTAAATCTCAAGCTTCAGCTTTTGCTTTTCATTGTGTTCGCCTTACAGGGTTCGCGTATTTTTAACTTTGTCAGAGCTTCATACCTCAGCTTCAGCTTCACCAAGCTGTCAAGCTAGTAAGCAACACACAAAAAATAAAATGCCTTGTTTTACTTATAAAGATAATAAAAAAACCTCAAATAGTACGTGTATTTATCTTTGCTATATTACACTAGAGGGTGCTGAAAGCAATTTGCACATAGCGAATAGGGAGTGTATAACTTTATGCACTCTTTATACTGCCTCTAAACGGGAAAGTATTATTTATAAAAATTATGCATAGAAATTGCATACGCTAAACGCGCTTGGAGGTTGAATAGAGATTGTATAAATGTATTCCTGATCCCCGCCATTTTAATTGAAGCTAGAATACTTTCCCTAGAGTTTTTGACACACAAATGTAATAGATTCCGTTTTTTGATACTATATTAGACACAAACCTTGTATAAACGAGGAATTTTTTTTAAATAAGAATTTATGCAAAGTTGCATAGACTCCTGATAATAAATAATACTAACCAGATAGGATTTTTTTTTTGGTTTTATTGATAATGATAATGCTTGCCATAACTCAACTGTCACACCAATACCAAAAAAGATCTTATAGTCCAATAAACAAAATTATATATGATCACTTACAGGTTCTTTTACAAATTCCGGTTCCCCAAACAAGCTTCATTTTCAAGATCAAATCATGAACTTTTTACTGCTGTTAAGGTTTATGCCTTGAATGATTATCTAGGTCATGATTCATTCATCTGAATTAAGAGGAACCACAAATAAAAGTGCAATGCTCTTACAACCAGATTGTTGCTGAAACCGCCATAATACACTAAACGCATACGCCTTCATAAGGTAATTCCACACCAAAATGACATTTTTGTCTTCGGAATGACAAACCAACTCTTCAAAATTTTATTCGTTTTCTTTCTAGATTCATTTAGAATAAAATAAAATTCCCAAATGCCTAGCTAGCTAAAAAAAAATAATACCTGTTGTATGTTATTTTTCAAATATAATCACTTGCGACATTGATGACAGCTGAATGCTTTACTGTCGGTTAATTCTTATATAAATTTGGCGGGCAAAAAGAAAGGAATTTATCATATCACCTTGTACCAAGTTTTTTGAATATTCGAAAAATGTAATAGCAATCGTTTATTTATTAATAGATTAATGTATGTATTTAATTGCATTTAATTGGAATATGCTTTTGGTTGCATAAACACAAATATCCAGATGGCGACTGTGATTGTTTATTTCTGGTCATTTGAATACTAGTTAGTCAAATTAATTTGTTGTACAATTTGTTATTATCCAATGGAAAGTCATTAATCTTTGGAATTATTTGAATGTACATAATTCATAAATTCCATTGCGAAATGCATGGTGGTCAAGATGGCTCTTGAAGAAGAAAATACCATAAGTTATTTATAGAACTTTAAAAAAAACTTGTCTGTCCATAAAATAAGTAGTTGTTGTACTTGGATATAAATGTTTGGCTTGGCCAAAAGCAAATAGTTCCATTCAGTTTGCTGATATCCGCCTGTGGGTTTTAAAATTACTTAACAAATAAATTTTTGAATAGGGAAATTAACGATTTTGCCAACAAGTGATATTTTATTTCATAAGATTATTGTGAACACTCCATTTTCAGGCTAACTAGAATTTGACACTTACCTGATTTTATATAGTAAGCTGTTCCCAAAGTTTCTCTTCGATAAAATGTAGGAAATTTTGAAATTCGTGTTTGACTCAATTAACAATTTAAATTTTATAAGTTATAAGGTTCAATTTTTTTTATTTGAAAAGCTGAAGCTTTTATATGGTGCTATCATAAGACTTATTTACCGTGCTTTATCATAAGTTTTCATTTATATCTTCCTTAAAGCATTATATTATATGAAAACTAATTTCAAACATTTTAAGGAGAAAGAAGGTAGTTTCGTTTAATAAATGTCTCTATAAGACCTGTTTAATATAATAGATTTCCATAAGATTTCTTTGAGTTGTTAGAAAATAGCTTGTTTTGACTTGTATGAAACTTAAATTGCTGCTTGGGAAGTTTTTAGCAAAAGTTTCATGTTGATCATCTATCCGATAGCTTTATTTATGATATTACAATAACACCAAAGCTATATTGAACCAGAAAGCTGTGTATTCACGAACACAAGCATTTTTTTGACGTGATTTAAAGAACGTAGACAATTATTGCATTCATAAACGTATGTACGTACGTAAGACGTAAAAGATTAATATCATTTTAAAATATGGTGTTCGCTTGTGAATGCTTTTATATTTAAAGAAGAGGAAAATTAAAATTTTCATCCAGGTTGCATATCTCGGTCAACTTGATGTACGAAATATCATTTCTTTGTTATGCAAAGAAAGATGCAAACTTTAAGAATATCCCGCTCCGCCAACAAAAATAAAACAGTAAATCTTATTTTACGAGCAGGCTATCAACCCCAACAATGTATGTACATATATATTCCATCTGATTCACGCCAAAATTGGCTTGCTTAACCACCGAATCCGATGTCTATCTTCCACGAGCCACAACGTTTTTCGTTTAGATAACCAACTTTATAGCATTTCAATAATAATTGCTTCTTCATAACTTAAACAATTATACTCACACGAGACGTTTGACCTTCGAAGATATGAAAACACGAGCTCATCTTCGGTATTTACAATCTGATGGCACGTTCAAGTATATGGTTACCCGTATGTCCGGACCGGACAACGCGTTAAGCTCACTCAATCCCTTCAAAGAAAAAAACATTTTTATTACTCATACTCACACCCGTAGTTAGCTCGGCTAATATATGTAAATAGCAAACTTATGTATATATAAATGTACATGAAAACGCAAAAGTTATTACCTATAGCTCTTGACAAGTACCGCACTTGTCCATCAATCGTCGTCAGTCTTGCTTTATTGTGGGTTGTGGTAGACGCGAATACCACATAGATCTTTCTCAAGAAAGAGATGTGATCTGCATAATTCACGGCATTATTAGTTTGAAGACAAAGTAAACCTCAAGTTAACTACTCTCGAGGAATCACATATAGTTAATATTTTCCATCTCGATCGTTGGAAACCAATACATATATATGTAAGCACAAAGTCTAACCACAGCGACTAATGTTACCAATTTTGTTAACGATTACCACAACAAAAAAATACTATAAAACGGAAAATCATGCAGCCAGGAGAACAATTCTTTTATAAACAGTCCTAGAGTCCACTTCGCTAGAGGAACGCACTTGCAAAATAACGAAAACTACCGAAATGCGGATCGCTATAGTTATTCTAGTCATAACGACATTGCTGATAAGTGTCTCACAAGCTTTGTTCTATCCATACCGAAGAGGTCGTAGTCCAAGCGGTGGTGGCAGACAGCGTTCTGGAAGAACATATTCGGACATCGCGAGAGTCGTCAATCCCCAGCCATACGGATCACCTGGAGTCGGTCCTTATCCAGCACAGCCTTTCTGGTCATATGGATAGACTACGATCAAACGAATCATATGTTAAGTTATCTTTTAGCGTTTAAACAGTATTACGAACCTAGGTTAAGAAATAAAGTGCAAATAATAACAAATTTGTGTAAAGTGCCAAAACTGGTTTTTGTTTGTTATTATTTCTATTTTAGTATCTATTTGTTGTGAAATTGTTGTTGTATGTGGTAAAAGGGAAAGGGAGACGGTTACGTATAACGGTTGCAGTTATGCTACTTTGGCAATACTGACTGACACGCGATGGCAGCTTATTTCCTTCCGCAAAAAAATTATGTTACGTATGATTTACTTGCGTGACGTGACAATAATTAGTTCCATTTAAATTGGAGTGATCGTGAATTTCGGAACACGTAGAAATCATTTTCACATGGTACATTGACGGGTCAAAATGTTTAGGTATGAATGAGCTGTTAATCATCACGACGTGTCGTCTGGCGTGAGGTGAATTTATTTTCGAATGGGCCATACCAAATACATATAATAATCAAGAAAGGTGTAACGAACTTATTTATATTCAACGTGCTACCCATATTTGTGTGCCTAGCAGGCATGTGTTCGAGTATTGTTTGATTGATTATCATGAAATGCATAATAGAAGATGGTTTTTGTTGGTTTTGTGACATTTAGCAGGTGATTTTTCTTCATGATTGGGTGGTAAGGAATTTTTGAATAATTTACCGAATGGTGATTTTTCATAATATTTTTCTTAGGGGGCTTTCAATGCATTTTCCGTGTTTATTAAAGTACAGGGTGGACCAAATAAGTCCTACTAATAAGAACGAATAACGAATTGGAGTCATTGTAGGTAGGTAGCTGTGTTTGCACAATTTGAATGTTGTATTGATAAATGTTAAAATTATCCGCAATGTTGAGGACGAGTTGAGATAGTATGTTTACATCAATAAAAACCCGTTCCAGGATGGTCGGCGGTTCGAAACCGAATATTTTAACGTGCTGATATGCACTGTACCTACCTATATAACCCTCGACAAGAAAAAAACAATTATGTTCCAAAACAAAAAAAAAAGTTATTCGTGTTTAAAATTGGATATTAGAAATCCTAGATTGACAATTAAATAAATATTTTTAGCATTTTCTCATATTTTTATGAAATTTCGATCTGAAATATTTCTAAATTGTCATTAACACATTTGTTCTCCAATATGTTTGAATGTTGGACTAAACTAGCATTTTCAAAGTTTCTAACTCGGTTGAATCTTCAATATTCGTGATCATCTTTTGTTGTTGCTCAGTTCTACAAAAGGATTTAAGTCACATAACCGAGAAATAATGACCCATAAAGTAGTCTTTTCAATATGCCTAAATATATATTTTAATCATCATGTTGATATGTTCAATTGTCGTTAACTTTTTATGGGGCATATTTCTCTTTTAAAACATTGAGACCATGTTAAATAAGCTATTGTTTTGGGTTAGTGTTTTAACATGGACGCCAACACCTACGAGAGTTTTTATTATGTGAGATTATTTTAATAATTTGTTTTAATTAAAATGCTAAGTTGGTAAACAAAAATCTATTAAAGTTTTTTCTCGCATAAAAAAACCGTAAAATATGAAGATAAAGTTAAAAACTAAATTAGTTGTTATATTGTCCGCATTCCTTTGTTACTATTTATTTCACATATAGTTTTGGAACGACATATAGTGGATATTGCTAATTTGACAAACAAAAGAAAAATTTTACAAATTTATATATATATATATATATATGGACTGCTAGTCTAATGTCAGCTTCATACAACAATTGTCAAAAAAATGTCGCCAAAATTGAGAATGCGATGCTAGCTCTCCTGAACCCACTTCAGGGAAAAAAATAACTACTTAAAATGTTGACATAGAAGCTCGCAACATCTGTTTTTAAAAATGCAAAAAGTCGCATTTACCGGTTAAACATAACTGACACTTTTGAATTCTATCCATAGAAGTGTCTGTATATACCATTGTATATATGTACATACATTCTCTGTAGTAGTCTCATGGTGTCATTTTTCGTCTGGCCATCTTCAAGGTTGATTCGGAACTAACTCTAAATATTGGAGACGAGAACATTTCCCGATATTTTACCAGTATTTCACACACTTTGGTTATTTGTTCTTATTCTATATCCACACCAATCGGCGATTTCAGCGCGCCTCATTGCGACTTGATTCGCAACTAAAAAAAATGATGCTCCATATATACAAAGTATATATTTTTTGTTCTTGTTTTATATCTACGAAAACGAACACGAAGTATGAAGTCGAATCGGATTTCGGACATGGACATGTTTAAAATCAGTTTGTTGAACGAAAGGAAATGTGTCCGAGAGAGGTTATAGTTCCTGGAACTATTACGATCCGAAACTACCCAACTCTACAGTGTAGTGTAGTGTAGTGTACTTAGGAGAGCTAGTGTTGCCCAAAATAATTGAAACTAATAGCGAGTTTTATTTTAGGGATTTGATCTCAAAATCGAGATATGATCTTTTGAATGAAACTTCTTTTATGATTAAATTGTAGTATTGGTGAAGGACTGTCACTCTTCCTTTGTCATTTGCATTTAGCGATGCAACATCGTTAATAAAAAACATCGATATTATGATGATGATATCGATGTTTTCGCGATGTTTAAGAAAAATGTTTATGAACTGATTATTTGATTTTCAATAAGCGGTTACTTCTTAAGTTAAAATACGAATACGGTTGTGTTTCATTGCGTTTGTAAAACATCAAATGCGATTTTAGTTAGTAAAACTAAATAATGAAGACCGTTTTTTTGCCGATATCTCATAATACTTGAGGTTATGTTGAAAAATAACCTGAAACAAAATTATAGGTTTTTTAATTATTTACAACTTTTCTGCAGACCATTTTTCGATCAGAAATTAAACTTCGACGGAAATCGGAAAAAAAAGGTTTTCAAACCCTAAACCCCACCCTCACAAACCTCCTTAAAAAAGTACCCTGGAGTAAAAATAAACAATCGCAATTTCATAAATCTTATATATATAAAAAATGGTGTGAAAAATGTATAGTAATTCATCAATTCAGAACGTTTGGGCCGAATTGGCTCAATTTTTTCCGTTGCTTGTAATTGCCAGGAAATAGTTTTTACGAAAGAAACTTTTGGGAAAACCCTCCGGAAAAGTCAGGAAATTGGAAAAAATCGAAAATTGATTTTTGTGTGGAATTTCATATATTTTCATATAACCAACATTAAATTTGAAAGGCTTGCGATTTTAAAAATATTTTGTAAGTACGTTTACGTTTGTGGTTTTTGGCTATAATTGGACCGCTTTCGGTACGAAGAAAAGCTAGAGTAAGCCCGAGCAACGCCGGCTGGGTAAGCTAGTTTAATAGAGGAATGACATTTCACTATTTTGAATTTTAAACTGCTTCCACGATGCGTGGTTTCGATTCTTTGATAGAAGAATCGATTTTCTCTTCTTTTCAGACAAAAAACTGTTGTCAATTGCCCAACACAAATCTGGTTTTGCATGAAATTTCAGTAACAAACATTAAATTTGATATCACTAATTTCCTTTTCAGAGATCGGACCTTTCGACATATGTGGCATTATTATCGTTCACCAAGACCGATGTATCGATGTAGTGCGTTTCATCGATGTTTTGAAATCGATGTTTATGTATGATACATAGATTTCTTAAAACATCGATGTATCGCTTGTATGTTGCATCCCTATTGACATTGGCAGAAAAGATTATTTACATATATGTGTGCATTCAGATCAAATCTTCCACTCCATCAGAGATAAATATATGGACTGCTAGTTGCCTACATCAAGTTGGTTTCATTTTACTTTCAATTATTTTGGGCGATACTAGCCCTCCTGAGTACACTAGCGGGGAAAAAAATTAAACCTCAATTTTGACATTTTATCCAGTAATCCCAGACTTTGACATCAGGTTTTTCCACGTTGGCATTTTAAAAGTTCCCTTTCTTCTCCCCGTGTTATTTAAAATACCCCACAATTAATTAATACAAAAATCCCTTTTTTTCCTTCTCAGTGCTTTTAGCTTGTCTTAGGCACAAACCAATAAAAAAGGAAGTTGTCCACGATCTAAAAAACAAGAGGCAAAATACTAAAGATGTCGCACACTTCTATGTATGGAATTCAAAATTGTCAGTTATGTTTTACGGGAAATGCGACTTTTTGAATTTTTAAAAACAAATGTCGCGAGTATGAAAAATAATTTTGATCATTTGTAAAAAAAATTTAAAAACTCCTCGACATCTTCGGTTCCAACACTCATCGACATTAACAAACCAATTGTTTACTCTTCAGAGAAGGCAAACTACACGCTGCCTCACAGCAACGTTGCCCCTCCTGTACTTGAGAATGTAATTTTTTCCATGGGACAGACTTTTTTCCGCACAAATACAGTAGCAAGAGTTCTCAAAGATCTTAATATACACAAATCCGCTGGCCCGGATGGTATACCCCCGATTCTTCTGAAGAGGTGTTCTTCCACACTGGCAAAGCCGATGCGTAAGCTTTTCCATCGCTCCTACTTTTCTGTAATCTTTATTAGAAGATGGAAAACAACATTTGTCCTGCCTGTTCCTAAGAAAGGTGACCCATCCTCCCCCTCTTCCTACCGACCCATAGCACTGACATCCCTTCTTTCTAAGGTCATGGAAACACTGATTAACCGTCAGCTTAAGGAATATCTCGAAGAACGAAAGCTTCTCCATGACCGTCAGTATGGCTTCCGCAGCAACCGGTCCAGTGGGGATCTGATGGCATATCTCACCAAACAGTGGAACAAATCTTTACATCGCTTTGGTGAAAGTAAGATTATTGCTCTTGATATCTCCAAGGCATTTGATAGAGTTTGGCATGAAGCTATCATATCGAAAATGCGTGCTTTTGGGATCGATAATACTCTTGTTCGTTGGATAAGAAGCTATCTTCTGGACCGTTCAATACAAGTTGAATTGGGCGGTATCAAGTCTGAGTCCCACAAAATATACGCTGGTGTGCCCCCAGGGTTCTGTTTTGTCTCCGACTCTTTTCATCATTTTTATAAATGATCTTCTGTGTTTTTATTTTCATATTTTTTCTTGCTAAAACGAACATGAAATGAGATTGATTTTTTTTTGTAATTGTTTGAACGGCATTTGACAAAGCTAGAAGTATTAATTAATTAATATGAATATTGAAGCAAATTGTTTAATAATAAATATTCCGAGAACGGATGTAGTCATAATTATAAATATAATGGATATGTAACTCCATGAATCTAAAAAGTGAAGTTTAATATTGTAAAAAAGGGAAAACGCTGAGACGATGACGACGTGAGATAGATATTGGCGCAAAATTATGGATAACCTATAGTTAACATAATTAACTTCACACTACTTAAGTGCTGCACTAAGTTGCCTACAGTTATAAACGGAAACCATTGTACTATTAAAAATCTAGTTTAACAGCTTGAGAACTTTAAAGAATTGTGTTTTTATTGGATTTGCGCAGTGTTTTGTGTTAAGTTAAATTTACAAAATGGCGTTTTGTAAGAGTTGTCATTCTCTCAGAAAGTTCTTCGTTTTACACTAGAAAAATAATATAGCGATTTCCTGTTACTAAAAACCTTGCTTCACACTAAAAAAAAAAATAATTCAAAAACAATACCTATAATCTTAGCACCATACACACATTTCACACGCTTTGTGTCCGCTTTGAATGACATTTTCTAAACTCCGGTTTTTGTTTTTGCGAGCAAAAGTTCAACCAGTTTCTACTCAAGCTTTACGTTTGAGTCACGTTACCTTATATTGTACACGAACCAAACGTAACGTCAAAGCCAAAGCGACATTAGGTTTGTTCGATGTTCCCCGCCCCAGTGCGCACTGGGGAATGTCAGTGCATTTCGTTTAGCTGTCAAAAAACTGTGTTTCTGCTCGGGGTTTGATTTAACATCGAACAGCTCAGTGCAACAGTTTTAATTTTTTGACATTTCATGTATGTATTAATTTTCTTTACAAAGTCTACAGGTTTTCCATTTCCATCAGATAGAGTATATCTCGGCATTTTATCTAAAATCACAAAAATAACTTAATAATTGCAATATAACCTACAAAATATCTTATATTTACCAGATATTGCACTCCAAATTTGTAAAATAAAATTTCTTTTAAACTTCTACCACCAAGCACCAACAGCTGATTTGAATTTTGACAGCACTGATTTCTTACACCGACCAAAAACCTGGGGCGTGAGAGTATGCACTCAGTGCGTGCTCGGGGTTGACATCGAACACAGTGCAAAAACACTGGGGCGAAAAAAGTGTCACATAAAACACCTCAGTGCGAATCCAGTGTACACCAGTGCGCCCTAGGGCAGACATCGAACAAAGCTATTGTGATAAGATGTATTTATTTCCTGTGGCTGAACTTGTAAACCTCAGGCGAAACCGAAGCTAAAGCGTGATTGTGTTTTAGCCATAAGTTCGTGAACTAAAGCGGGGTTCACATGGGACAATGCAGAGGCCAAGACAATGGGACAAGACAATCATTGTTCCATGTGAACAATTGTTTCCCGGACAAGACGATTATCATTATATTGTCCTACGAGCTATCTATGAGGACAATATCGACATCATCCAACCCCGTTCAAGAAGCTCGGACAAAACAATTGATTATTGTCCCATTGTCTTGTCTGCGTGTGAACGCTGCTTTACGCATTGACATTTAAGCAGAATCAGCCCAATATGGGTTTCTATTTACTATTTATAACTCAGGCAGAAAATTGCAAAATTCAAATACAATAATCTTGTCTTACATATATTTCCTATAATCTTGATTTACCAAGACGTTTTGCATTTAACATATTATCCCTAAGATCCATATATTTGCTTTGCTCTAATAGCATTAAAAAAAATAGAATGCTCTACAATTTTTTTTCCAAGTAGAATACTATCGATAGAAAGCTGAGCTGAGCAATGTGTGGGCTGTAGAATGAATTTTTTTTATAGAACGCTATTCTTCTATTTTCTCCACGAGCAGAAAAATAATTGGTCCTGCAATTCCGTCCGTCTGACTCTCCGTCGAGCTGGAGCTTTCGCAGCTGAACAGATAGAAGATGTCTTTGACCAAAAATGGACTCAAGGAATAACGGTATCTGCTGCCATATAACCGTTAAGAAAATCAATTATCAATTAATATTTCTTATACGTATAAGTTATATTGTCCAACTAAATTATTATATTTTCTGTTGTTTTTAGGGAACTTTTATTAAAAAAAAACAAAGAAGAAACGTTAAGTCTAATATCTATTCTACGTGATTATTTAGATATGCACATAAAAAAACACACTTGTAAAGGAAATCATTCGGATTCTTTACAAAAAACTCGGGTTGCTTATGAGTCAGATATTTGAACATTGACAGCCATCCATCCATATAATCCAGTATAGTTCGTCTAACATCTTTTGTTGCCTCATAATTAAAACGCATAAGAGAATTTCTTCCAGCTCCATACAAATAAACCTTATGCCGAGTTGATCCAGGCTTAGTGATGTCTTCAGCGAGAGATCCTCGAAGTGACAAAATTAAATCAGAATTGTTTTGTTTATTAAGCCATCCGGACTCTTCCACAATCAATTTGTCAGTTGAGTTTCCATCGAAGGGTTTGGAAACAAATGAAATGTATCCACTGGCAGCGAATGCAATTAAAAATTTTACAGATTTCCATGGTCCTGAACCTTGAAAAAATATTTTTTTAGAATAAAAAGTTCTGTTGTAAATTAAATCAAAAATTACAAAAATAACTTGTGAATTATAAAGCATCAACCGTTATATACACAAAAGGGTTTTATAGTAACCCAGCAAGAGCAAAACCGTTGGACTCGAATCTTAAAACAAGTATTCCGCTTACCCTAAGATTATCAACGAACTTACCAACATCGACATCTATTTCGATTATATCCACAATAGCAGCAAGCAAGTCTCCAAAAGCCGATTTTAAAGTATCCGGTACAGTGCGATTGGATGGCAATAATTGAAATCTGGGAGCTATCAGCGTTAAAGCTTGATAGAAGACTTCATAAACATCAAAATAAGAAATTTGGAACCTCGAGCACAGATATTCAAATGGGAAATCAAATCGAAGTTTCATCAGCACCAAGACCACTATTCCGAATTTGCCGATTCCTTTGCTGCTGAAATCAGGCAGTATTTCAGCTACGGATTGGTGGAATTGTTCCAAACTCGAGTAAGACGAAAACCCAGTGTAATATTGAGTTTTTGTATCATTGTCAATGAAACTCTGGTCACTCAGATCAAAGTGGGATAATTTGACTTTCAAGTTTTCAATAAGCTGATTCTGTCCAGCTAGGAGTTCTACACATTCAGCAATGTTGTCGGGAAAAGAAACAAGTGTTAATGAATTCGCAGCTTCCGTGGGTTGATTCGGTTGAGCTTCGTCGATTGGAAATGCCGATACATTGGAGTTATTGCAAGTTTTTTCTTCTGGCCTGATAGCTTCGTAGTCTAGCAATTGAGAAACCTTCGTAGATCGGAATTCATTTTCAAGATTAACTCGACATTTTGTGCCTCGGCCAGCGAAAACTGGTTCTCCTTTAACTTCCTTAGGAATGGAAACAGACTGAATTGAAGACTTCAATTTAGTGAGGCTATCATATGCTGACACCTTGTTAGACATAGTTTTTGGAAACTTTTTTCTTTCGAGATTCTGCGTTGGAATCCAGTCTGGGTGATGGGATTGGTGGATTTTCGAGGGTTCACCTGCACGACAGCCGAATACTAAGAAAGTGATATGATTTTGAATAGATTATTTACCTTCAATAAAATGCCTGGAGCATATAAATGGACCAATTTTATATTTGGCAATATCAGCTTCGTTTTTGTCTATGGCACTCAGCCATTTAAAGCGACGAGATTTGGCGACACCTTCAAATGGACCAGAACTCCGTGTTACGCTGTTGAAGTTAAATAATTTGATCTTGTGAACAGTGTTTGGTATTGTACCACAGATCATACATTTGTTTGACATTTTTTGGCAATTTTTTGAAAGGGATCAAAAGGATTTAAATGGAAATGAAATGAACTTTAAAAATAAACGATGACGGTTTTTTAAAAAAAGATTTGTTTGCAAATATGGAGTAAATATCCAGGCGTTCGAGAATGCAAAGCTTACTGTTTGAATAGCTCAAAAGCTTTGGTGTCGTAATCCCATGTTAAGAAAGGATGTTTTGTGCATTTGCTGACAAGATGTTTTATAAATATTGAATTACAAATTACAACAAAATCGAAATCAATACATCAGAAAGCTCCACATCCAGCAACGTAAGGAATAATTGGAAACAAAGAAAGAGTGCAGTCTTCCTGCAAGTATTCTGAGAAGTTAATGGGTGCAATCACAATAGTGATGATTTTGTTTAAATAATATTGGAAAAAAAGACAAATAAATTTGAAATGATCTTGAAATATGTATATTCAGGGCGAATGTGACCTGCAATCTACATTTCTAGAACGGTTGGAAAGTTAATTACTAATTCTTCTTTTACACGTAGACTCAAAACTCCACGACTCACATAAGTGCAAGTGTTTACGGCGATCAATCATTGCAACCCAAAGAAAATTCCATCAGCATTTTAATACTGCGACGGCTCCCAATTCAAAAATAAGAAGCTTAATGACCCGTTTTGAGGATCGAGGAGCAGTATTCAATGAAAAACGAAGAAATGTTTGCATTGAAAAAGCTGTGGATGCTGTGTTCTGAGTCTGAGACTGCGGGCGTCAGTGGTGCAGTAGATAAGATGTTTGTTTGAGATCCATGTTCGACTCTCAGTTTGGGAAGATATTTTTCTAACTCCTATTACGAGCTAAAGCCGTCCGTGGGTCCTTAGTGAGCTACCGCGCCGAAAAAAAATCTTTCCTATCTCTTTAATTCTTCTAACTAGTGTCGTGCAACGTCCGGTTGCATTCTTAAAGGCATTATGCCTTACAGAAAGTTGAAAATTTTTTAATATTATTATTATTGTTATTGAAGTTTATATTATTAGAGCATCTCTTCTGGAAGATTATAGCATTTAATCTGCATCACTTGTTTGTTTGCTCGGTTGATTTTGTTCGTTAATATTTTTCAATCAATGTTGAACAATCTATTTTAAAAAAAAACTTAAACAACACAAACTATCATTTTCGTTTGTTAATTTGTTAATTATAAAAAAAACATTTGTTTTAAATTTAATTCGAAATATTTGTTGATTAATTTGGACATTTCAATGTGCGCTGACAATTTGTGTGAAGTGTACCTATAGCGTGCTTTGAATTTGGCACAACTAATTAATTGTGTGTGTGCGGCCGTCACATTTACATTTTGTAGTCATGTTACATTTTGATCGATCCTAAAAACAGGAATTTTCCATAAAACTCTGAAATGCCTTAGTAATCTCACTTTCGCCAAAGTGATGTAAAAATTTGAGGATAATTGACATATATTTTTTATATGGAGTCTGAAAAAGCGTTAAATTCATTGAATATATGTCTTTAGGTATGGAAATTAGTAATTAGACAACATGATAGGCCGCATACACGATACAAACACGTTGCTGCAAGCCTCAGTTTGTGCAAACAAACCTTCCCCATATACTTCGGAAAGATTTTGCACAAACATCAGTTCTAATCGTTTCGTCGTCGTTGTCGTATCTCATCACTCATAAAAAAATTTGTTCGCTTTTGTTCGAAATTTTGTGCAAGATTCAATATACACATTGCAGACATGTTTGCACAAACAAAGAAAATTCAAAATATTTTGGATTCATGCAAACTGTCGGTTCAAACAGTGAACATAGACACAGATGGTTTGTAAAACAACAAATTATGCGCAAACATCTTTCTGTTTAAGAACCTAGGGTGGAATCGGCTAAGGTGATATGTGACAGTCCCATTTCTGATAGTTACATCTGATCACATACAATTTTTAGCCTGCGTAAAGTGATCACCACGAAAATTTAAAGATCTGGCATCACATGCAGCTTTCCACTGGAATCCTGGAATTTTGTGTTTTGACATTTTTTAAACATTTGATGTTAGACTGCCATTTTGTTTGTTTCTTTATTTAGTTTTTCAGATGTGGCTGTGTGTGTGCACTCAACACATTTATTATTTTGAGTCTAAAGACATTTTTATTTTCAGCAACGGTTCTCCATCGTCATTAAACATAGTCCCCTTTAATACACATAATCATATGACGCTGATTCTTCATCAATTCCCTTTTGGGCACGCCTGTAGCTTTCACACGTTGAATCAGCGTCACGGGACAGTGTATGACAAACATTACTATACCCTTACGTTTCTTTATTTCAACGCTCTCGCTCTTACTTATAACAAAACATACACAAACTGAGGAAGATAAAAATAAAGCAAGCAATGAAAATAGCAAACGAGAATGAGAGAATCGCAACGAATTCTCGGTTCCTGCGTCATTGTGATCCCCACTACACTTCTCAACTCCTTCGCCTAAATACTAAGTCACGCTGCGGCATATGCCTATGTGTATAAAAGGGAACATAGCAAAATTAATATCGGTTACATATAGACTGACCGGTCGGCTACTCAAAAAACAATTCTTAATATTGTGCTATTTTGGCCTGGGGTTCGTCAAATAAAACTCAATCGAAATTCAAAAATAATAAATAAATCTCTTTATTTTACGAAACACAACGTCTTTCAGTTTAAGTAACACCAAATTTAACTTATTTCACTCATTCACAATTCAAATACGTTTTTATAATTCAACACTTTATATTTAATCTCAATTCAATCACTTTTTACTAACGCTTCCAGTTGTTAACAATTCCAATTTCGAAAATAAACTGAACTTTCAATGCCATCTACTCTTGTATTTATACAAATTTACAAGCTTCTTGAAGCTTCCGTCTGGTTCTGGCACAATCTAAGCTTTCGAGTCTCGAATTAGTACTTCAAGTTCGATTTAGTACTCAGTCAAAACATATTGCAATTATGTGGCATACTTTTAAGGATATGGTTGTTGTACACAATAAATGTTGGTTGTTGTACGCAATGAATCCAACAGATGTCGTTAGTTTAAAAAATGTATCCTCCGAATACCTAAACTTGTTGCCACATCACATTGTCCCCCTCTTAGTTTTGTTCGTCCGGAACAAGCACATCATCATTGTTTCCTTGGTAACGATGCAGGCGATCTACATGTACAATTTTCATTTTTGCTCTTGGTCCTCGTTGGATTCGAAAAACGACATCATTAATGCGCGGACCTTCCCAGTCCTGTTGAAGCTTGGGCGTTTTTTTCGCAATTTTTATGTTGTTTCTTGTTCTCTGGTGAATGCCGTTGATCCTTTCTCTAAGATCCAACACGTAGTCCTCTTCACATTTTGGGTCTTCAATAGGAAATCCGAATTTTAGCTCACTTGGAAGGCGGGCAGTTCGTCCAAATAGAATTTCGGATGGAGTGTATCCAGTTGTACTATGAACCGCCATAAGAAATAAAGGAATTCTCCGATCCCAATCCCGTTGGTTCTCGTTCACGACTTTGGACAGATGTTCCTTCAAGGTCTTGTTAAATCGTTCTACCATTCCATCAGACTGTGGATGCAGAGGTGTTGTCCTTGTTTTCTTTAACCCGAGTGATGCGCATACTTCCTGGAATACCTTCGACTCGAAGTTTCGCCCTTGGTCGGAATGCAATTCCATAGGCACCCCGAACCTGCAGACCCAGTTCTCGCATATCTGCTCGACAACGGTCTTAGCTTCTTGAATGGGTATCGCAAAAGCCTCCGGCCACTTTCTGAAGTAGTCCATGACAGCAAGGATGTAACGGCTACCGTTTTCAGTTTCCGGGAACGGGCCTGTGATGTCAACGGCGATTATTTCAAACGGGGAGCTCACGTTGTACTGGTGCATTTTACCTCATGTTTTGACTTTGGGTCCCTTGCTAGCCGCGCATGCTGTGCACTTTCGACACCAGCTCTCTACATCGTTTCTTGCGCTTAGCCAATAAAAGCGTTCCCGTAACTTTTCCAGTGTTTTGTTTATTCCCAAGTGCCCACCGGATACTCCGTCATGCATTTATCGTAGGATCTTCTCTACTTTCGATCGTGGAACCACAAGCTGCATCTTAAAGGATCTTCCATCCGGCATTTGTCATTTTCTCCGCAAAACACCATCTTCCACATGGAGAGAGTCCCACTGCGCCCAGTATGCCTTTAAAGTAGGACTTCTGTCGGAGATGTCTCTTGAATTGGGTTCCTCCATAGATTCCTTCCATGCAAGGATTGGCTCGATGTCAGGGTCTTCTTTTTGTGCATTACGAAGTTCTTCGGCACTCCAACCCTCTACAGGTTCGGCTCTTATTCTCTGGACAGAAGTACCTTCGTTCTTTTCCTCTTTTCGCGCACAATGTTTGCAACTGGGTTCACATGGTCTGCTACAAAGCGCGTCCGCATTGTAATGCAGTCTTCCTTTCCGATGCTGTACTTTGAAGTCGTAAGTCTGCAATCGTTCGATCCATCTTGCTACTTGCCCCTCAGGATTTTGTAACTGTAGCAACCATTTTAAAGCGGCGTGATCGGTACGCAGGATGAATTTCTGTTCATACAGATATTTATGGAAATGTTTTGTCGCTATTATCAGAGCAAGGAGTTTCCGTCTGGTTACACAGTAGTTTCTCTCTGGTCGCGACAGAACTTTGCTAAAATAGGCTACCACTTTCTCCTGCCCATCGTGTATCTGCGACAGAACTGCTCCAACACCCACGTTACTAATATCCGCGTCCACAATAAATGTCTTGCCAGGGGTGGGGTAAGCTAGTATTGGTGCCTCACAAAGATTTTAGATGTTGAAAGCTTCTTTCGGAATCACCTGACCATTGAAATTGTCTACCCTTCCCAGTTAGCTGATGCAGACACTTTGCGATTCCGGCAAAATCCTTGACGAACCTCCTGTAATAAGTGGCGAGATCTAGAAAGCTCCTAAGCTGGTGTTTATCTTCGGGAACTGGCCAGTTTCTCACGGCTTCGATTTTCTCCGGGTCAGTGTTGATGATATGACATGTCCCAAATACTTCACCTCAGCTTTGAACAGAGCACATTTCTTTGGATTCAGCTTCAAACGTGCTGTTCGAAGTCGTGTAAACACCTCCCTCAAGTTGTCGCGATGTTCAGCGAACGTCTTTCCCACAACGATGACGTCATCCAAGTACACCAGGCAGGTTTTCCATGTCAGACCCTGTAACACACGTTCCATTAAACGCTCAAAGGTGGCTGGAGCGTTACACAAGCCAAATGGCATAACGGTAAACTGCCATAGTCCATTTCCCGTTGTGAAAGCGGTCTTTTCTTTGTCTTCTGGATGGATCCGTACCTGCCAGTAGCCACTTTTCAGATCGAGGGTGGAAAACCATTTTGCTCCAGAAAGGGTATCCAAGGTGTCATCTATTCGAAGCAAGGGGTAGCTGTCCTTCTTGGTGCCATCGTTGAGCCTCCGGTAATCCACGCAGAATCGAGTGCTGCCGTCCTTCTTTTTCACTAGTACAACGGGTGATGCCCACGGACTTTTTGAGTTTTCGATTAGACCGTCTTTTTCCATGGTCGATATCATCTCATCGACTTCCGCCTGTTTTGCCGGATCGGTCTGCTATCGCCGGTGTCTATGCGGTGCTGTACTAGGTGTGTTCGACCATAGTCTCTATCCTGCGATGCAAATATATGAGCAAACTCGCCAATGAGATTTTCGGCTATGGTTTTCTGCTCCGGATTTAGCTCACTGTTTTCGGGGATAGCATTACATACCTCGGCCAATTTCGTTGCAGAAACAGGACTCGCAGATTCACTCCCAAATGTTGTCGATATGGCTGCAATGGGTACGCATCTTTAAATCACCTCTCCTTGTGTGAGCTTGACAGAGTGTTTGTTCGGATTCATCAGCCTTACCGGGACCATGTTTTTCTTTGGTTCTACTAAAATTTTTCCAATGATATAGCTTGGAAAATTCTCTTTATCATCTGCTTCAATGAAATAGAATCGGTGGTTCCCAGGATCACCCTCCAAACGCGTCCAAAGAACTGTCTCTGAAGAAGGTAGTAGGACTTTATCTCTGCTTATAACCGCCCGGAGATTCACAGCTTTCTCGTTTCCGTATACCATAGGGATCTCAACGGTTCGATACCTTAACACTTGCATTCGTAGGTCTATGATTACCTCATGTGCCTTCATGAAATCCACTCCTATGATGCATTCGTCGCATATGTCGGCTACTAAGAATGCATGTGAGAAGGTCAACTCTGCCAGTTGTATCTTTAGAAATACCTCCCCGTATACTTTTGCTGCCTCTCCGGTAGCTGTTTTCAGAGTGTAGCAGCTGGTGTTATGTAGCCAGGACGTCTGAACAAGGTCTCTTCTGATTATGGAGGCTGTGGCACCCGTGTCAATAGTGGCAACACATTTTCGGTTTCTGATGACTGTCTCCACTGTCAAGTTCTTGCTGCAGCGTGTAGTTTGCGAAACTTGGATGATGGTCCTAGGGGCGTCGATTCTATCAATCAACTTCAGCCCCAGCAGCAGTTGTGCCTGTGTATAGGTATGTGATTACCCAGCATCAGTTGTTCCTGTGTATAGGTATGTGAGTACCCAGCAGCACTTGTACCCATGTATATGTATGTAGATGCCCAGCAGCAGTTGTGCCTGAGTATAGGTATGTGAGTATCCAGCAGCAGTTGTGCCTGTGTATATGTATGTAGATGCACAGCAGCAGTTGTGCATGTGTATATGTATGGAGTGCATAGCAGCGGTTGTGCCTGTGTAACAAGAAAACAAAAAGTATTTGCTTTGTACAGTTTGCAAAAAATATAAGCATATATAAAATTACAAGCAAAGGCTAAAATATAGCCAAACCAACAAATCTAGTAAAAACGAAAGGGTAAGTTTCCTTTTGGATATATTTTTATTAGGACAGAACTCGGGATAAATGTAAAAAACAGAAAAAAAACAGTGCTGTGCTTTAATTTGTGTGCAAAACCTAGTGCGTTTATCTCTGCTAGAACATTCTAGAAAGTTCATTACTCATCTCACGCTAACAACAAGGAATTTGACATGAACACTCTAGCGTAGCCATTTCCCTGACGCGATGGCTACCTTGCGAAGCTTGGTCTGCTGCTTCCATTATCAGGGCAAATGCTAAAGCCTCAGCGAGCGTTTTCTTACCTGCCATTCTTACAGCCATTTGTTGTTTTCCATCTGCAATGGCATTATTGAACGCATCGGTTGCCAGTTCGGTTATGATTTCCCTGCTGATATTGGGATAAGACAAATTCGCCCAGCGCTCGATGTCAGCTTGCAATTGTTTGTCCTCGAAAATGGTATGTAGCAATTTGGCAGCTGGTCCTCTGAGCACAAGCGTAAGAGCAATTGATTTGTCTTCGTTGTCCCAGTTGTTAGTCAAGGCGGCAGCTTCGAACTGCCTCTTATAAATTGGCCATGATATTTGACCATCGAAGACGGGGGGCTGCATTTCTTTTCTTTGTGAACCATCGCTAGAATATTCCCGAACCTTCTGCTTCTTCAAAGAATCAACCTCCTTAGCTAGATGTTCGTACTGTGGCTCTACACTTTCTACTTGCTTTCCGAACTTTTCTTCTAAGTTTTCTATTTTCTGGTCTACTATTTGGAGTCTTTTGTCGAAGAGAACATTCTGTGCATTTGGCTTGTATTCGAGAGCATCCCTTTGTTCGGTTAGTTGCTTCTGAAGAACTTCTGAAGAATTCTTCTGCTCATTCTTTTGTTCGTCGAACTTACTTTAGAGAACGTTCTTTTGTTCTTCGAGAACGTTCTTTTGTTCGCTTATTTGCTTTTGCAGCATTTCTGACGAATTCTTTTGTTCTTGGAGAAAGTTCTTTTGTTCGCTTAGTTGCTTCTGCATCATTTCTGACGAATTCTTTTGTTCTTCGAGAAAGTTCTTTTGTTCTTTCGAGGAACTTTCCAGAGCATCGAATTTCGACAGAAGCAACTTCATGAAGGTAGGCATTTCATCGGCAGTACTTACTGTGCTTTCTCTCACTTGTTCTTCAACATCGAACAACATGGTATCAGAGTCTCCACCATCCTGAGTGATAGCGTTCTGAAGTCGGAGCAATAGTTCCTTTTTCAGGCCCGACGTTTGAAGATTTCTTTTTCCTAATTCTTCTTTCAATTCAGCTGTTATCAATTGTTCTAATTTGCGACCCATTTTATATAACCGAAACACAATTTTCACAACACAGTCAGTTTTATTTTAATATCTCTTCTAGAAAAATCTCTTTCAAACACTATTTTTAACAAAAATATTCGCTAAAATAAAAATAAAAAAATATTCACAGTTTTATAGCACAATCAGTTCAATAGTTTCTGGAAAATTCCACTTTCACAATTATATGAGTCACCGACACTGTTTTAGAAAATGTCACTATGGAATTTTCTAGCACCCAATTTCTGACACCAATGTGCTATTTTGGCCTGGGGTTCGTCAAATAAAACTCAATCGAAATTTAAAAATAATAAAACAAATCTCTTTATTGTATGAAACACAACTGAACTTTCAATGCAATCTACTCTTGTATTTATACAAGTTTACAAGCTTCTGGAAGCTTCTGTCTGGTTCTGCACAATCTAAGCTTTCGGTACTAATTCGAGTCTCGAATTAGTACTTCAAGTTCGATTTAGTACTCAGTTAAAACATATTGCAAATGTGTAGCATACTTCTAGGGGCATGGTTGTTGTACACAATATATGATGGTTGTTGTACACAATGAATCCAACAGATGTCGTTAGTTTACAAAATGTGTCCTCCAAATATCTAAACTTGTTGCCACATCACATTGTCCCCCTCTTAGTTTTGTTCGTCCCGAACACGCACGTCATCATTGTTTCCATGGTAACGATGCAGTCGATCCAAATGGACAATTTTCATTTTTGCTCTTGGTCCTCGTTGGATTCGGAAAACGACGTCATTAATGCGCGTAACTACTTGGTAGGGACCTTCCCAGTCCTGCTGAAGCTTGGGCGATTCTCCTTTTCTGCGATGTGGGTTGTAAAGCCATACCAGATCTCCCTCATTGAGAGTGCACGTGGTGCACTTTCGACACCATCTCTCGACATCTTTTCTTACAGTTAACCAATAAAAACGTACCCGTACCTTTTTCCATGTCTTGTTGATTCCTAAGTGGCCGCCGGATTCTTCATCGTGCATTTCCCTTAAAATCTCCTGCACTTTCGACCGTGGCACCACAAGCTGCATCTTAAAGGATCTTCCATTCGGCATTTCCCATTTTCTCCACAAAACACCATCTTTTACATGGAGAGAGTCCCACTGCGCCCAGTATGCCTTTAAGGTAGGACTTCTGTCGGAGATGTCTCTTGCATTCGGCTTATCCATAGATTCCTTCCATACAAGAATGGGCTCGATGTCAGGAACTTCCTTTTGTGCATTACGAAGTTCTTCCGCAGTCCAACCCTTTACAGGTTCAGCCCTTAGTCTCTGAACAGAAATACTTTCGTCCTTCTTACCGTTCAAACAACTAGGATTCGCTCTTTCTGAAGATGGCCGGAGAATTTCATCACTGCTTATGATCGTCCGAAGATTTACAGCATTCTCGTTTCCGTACACCATTGGAATCTCGACGATTGAATACCTTAACACCTGCCTTCGAAAGTCTAGTACTACTTCATGTGCCTTCATAAAATCCACACCTAGTATGCAGTCGTCGCATATGCCAGCTACCAAGAATGCATGTGCGAAGGTCAGCCCTGCCAGTTCTATCTTCAGAAGTACCTCTCCGTATACTTTTGCTACTTCTCCCGTAGCTGCCTTCAGACTGTTCCAGCTGGTGTTGTGTAGCCAGGACGTCTGGAAAAGGCCTCTTCTAATTATGGAGGCCATGGCACCCGTATCGATAGTGGCCACACATTTTCTGTTGGCGATGACGGTCTCCACCGTCAAACTCTGGTTGCATCGTTTCGTTTGCGCAACTTGGATAATGGTCCTGGGGGCGTTCATTTCATCAACCGACTTCTGCTCTGCAAAGTTGGTTCATACGCGCTTTCCACACTGATGTATCCCCAAATCATGCCCGGTAGGGTAAGCGATATCCCTGTCAGTAGGCCTTTTTCTCGCGCTATGTGGTCAGCTTACCTGTGGAGATCTGCATTGTCGCTGTAGGTGTCCTAGCTTGTTGCAATTCCAGCATCTCATTTGACCTCGAGCAGTGTTCGGGTTTTGTCTTTCAATGTTGACACGTTGACATGAGCACTCTAGCGTAGCCATTTCCCTGACGCGATGGCTACCTTGCGAAGCTTGGTCTGCTGCTTCCATTGTCAGGGCAAATGCTAAAGCCTCAGCGAGCGTTTTCTTACCTGCCATTCTCACAGCCATTTGTAGTTTTCCATCTGCAATGGCATTAGTGAACGCATCGGTTGCCAGTTCGTTTATGATTTCCCTGCTGATATTGGGATAAGACAAATTGGCCAAGCGCTCGATGTCAGCTTGCAATTGTTGTAGCGTTTCACCTCTTTCCTGGACCCTTCGGCGCAACTGGACTCGGTAAACTTGCTGCATGTGGTCGTCGCCAAACCTCATCTCGATTGCCTTGACCATGGCATCATAATCATGATGTTTGTCTTCAGGAATGGTCTGCAGCATTTTGGCAGCTGTTCCTCTGAGTGCAAGCGTAAGAGCAATTGATTTGTCTTCGTTGTCCCAGTTGTTCGTCAAGGCGGCAGCTTCAAATTGCCTCTTATAAATTGGCCATGATGTTTGACCATCGAAGACAGGGGGCTGCATTTCCTTTCTTCGTGGACCGTCGCTCGAATATTCCCGAACCTTCTGCTTTTTCAAAGAATCAAATTCCTTAGCCAGATGTTCGTACTGTTGCTCTACACTTACGAACTTTTCTTCCATGTTTTGTATTTTGGCTTCGAATTTCTGATCGATTGTTTGTCGAAGAGAACATTCTGTGCATCGAGTTTGTTTTCGAGACCATCGAATTTACTTTCGAGAACGTTCCTTTGGTCTTCGAGAACGTTCCTTTGTTCGCTTAGTTGTTGCTGGAGAATTTCAAACGAATTCTTCTGCTCATTCTTTTGTTCGTCGAATTTCGACAGAAGCAACTTCATGAAAGCAGGCATTTCATCTCCCTTGTTCTTCAACATCAAACAACATGGTATCGGGGTCTCCACCATCCTGAGTGATAGCATTCTGAAGTCGGAGCAATAGTTCCTTTTTCAGCCCCGAAGTCTGAAGATTTCGTTTTCCTAATTCTTCTTTCAACTCAGCTGTTGTCAATTGTTCTAATTTGCGACCCATTTTATGTAACTGAAACACTATTTTCGCAACACAGTCAGTTTTATTTTAATGTCTTATCTAGAAAGATCTTTTTCCAACACTATTTTTAACAAAAATACTCGCTTATCAGTTCAATAGTTTCTGGAAAATTCCACTTTCACAATTAAATGAGTCACCGAAACTGTTTTAGAAAATGTCACTATGGAATTTTCTAGCACTTTACTGAGTTTTATCCCCAATTTCTGACACCAATGTGATATTTTGGCCTGGGTTTCGACAAATAAAACTCAATAAAAATTCCAAATTAATACAACAAATCCCTTTATTTTAGTAAACACAACGTCTTTCAGTTTAAATAACACCAATTTAACTTATTCCACTTATTCACAATCCAAATACGTTTTTATCATTCAACATTTTTTATTTAATCTCAATTCAATCACTTTTTATTAACGCTTCCAGTTGTTAACTGTTCCACTTTCGAAAATAAACTGAACTTTCAATGCAATCTACTCTTGTATTTATACAAGTTTACAAGCTTCTGAAAGCTTCTGTCTGGTTCTGGCACAATCTAAGCTTTCTTCAAGTTCGATTTAGTACTCAGTTAAAACATATTGCAAATGTGTAGCATACTTCTAGGGGCATGGTTGTTGTACACAATATATGGTGGTTGTTGTACACAATGAATCCAACAGATGTCGTTAGTTTACAAAATGTATCCTCCAAATATCTAAACTTGTTGCCACATCACAATACTTACTGTAAAAAAATTTAAATAAAATTTACTGCTGTTACTACTACTTTTAATTTTTTGTTTATTTTTGAGAACGTACGTGGTCGGTAGAGGACTAACGGAATCAACGTTTTCTGTGAAAAAAGTAGAGACCATGAATTTAATTATTATGCTCTGAAGTTTTTAAAAGTTAATAAAATGATTGCTTGTTCCCAAAAGTCTACATACATTGATGCTCCAAATAAAAGTAAATGTTTAACCATTTATACGCTGTGCCAACACACAAATACATACATATGTACATACTTAATATAAAAAAAAGAACCAACGGAAATTCATAAATTTCGCCTCGAAACAAGAAAAATTATTCGTTGAGCAATCACAAGAAAAAGTCACAAAAATGTGACTATCACCTGTCGCAATCACCTTACGCAGACTAATTTTTTTAATTGTGACAAACACTTATCACATATCACCTTAGCCGATTCCACCCCTTTTCTCATGAAAAAACAAAAATTAATTTTATTGTGAATACCATCAATATAATTTTTGTCTGTTTTTTTTTTAAATAGAATATTAAACTATTGTGAATTAGCAGGAAATGGGCTTACACGTTTGTATAGTAACATGTAAAAGTTCTTTTTGAAAAAACCTATTTGAGAACACAAGCATATTGGTTGTCATACTTACTACCTCAAAGCTAAATGAATTTGATGCTAGATTTTTAAAATTAAATTTAAATAAAAAATACGGGTTTTATTTTACATATGCGGCTTTTATTTTTTAATTGTGAATGTATACTAAGCCTAATTAATGCACTCCTAAGAAATTACTGAGGATTGCGAGCCATATTCTCCACAGCGGAAACTAATTGCATAATTTGCCCAGTGACGCGTCCTAAACAAGCTCTTTCTCTATCGTCAGTCAAGACCTTGCACTGGTTGAATTTATCTTCGGCCAGCTGTGTGATCTTTCTACGGACTTCAGGCTTATCGGCAAGAGACTTCGAGGTACTAAGGCGAGCTTTGATCTTGGCATCGAAAGCAGCTGAATCAGGGTATGTGGCCCAGTATCCTAAGGACGAGTCATCGTCATCATTGCTGTTTGGACCGCGTGTACGTTGTCCTTGACGGCCTTGTCTTTGGAAAATAGCTCCAAGATTCTCAGCAGTTAAGCCGTTAACATCTGAAGAGCCACGTCCATTGTATGAATTTCCGCTGCGAGGTGATGATTCCCATTCGTTGGAAACATCATTTGATGGGCTGTTATTGTTGTACTGAAATTTTAAGTAAAATATTTTTGGGAAAAATTGACTAAACCGTTTTCAAACACTTACCTCTAGAGCGACTGCGCTGGCAAGGACTAAGCCAAAGACAAAAATTAATTTATTCATTGTGTTGGTCTTTTGCTAGATGTGTGGCTGTTTGAGACTTTGGTGAAAGAATGAAATCAGTGATTTCGAAATTCTCTTTTTATATTGAAAAGCTAACTTGATCTGGTCGTACATTGACTGATTATTCATTTTTATTCAATATTCGATAAGGCACTTTGATTGACACTCGGGATTTGATAAGAAACACAATTTAACTGATGAGGTTACAGATCATGTAAGACATTTAGTTTTCAAAGGTCTTGATTCGTCAATGATAGAGGAAATATACAGATAAGCTAACCTTTTGGGCGTTTATGTGACAGAGATTTCGAAAGTTTTAATACCGATGATCGGGACTTTCACGAGTAATTTTTGTATACATATGTATGTAGGAACCAGCCTCATCTCTCGCTTCTCGAACGATATGTCGCCTACAATTGAAAAGATCAAAAGATCATTGGACCTGGAGCAGAGCTCTGATGAATCATTTCACCTTCGAGACCATCACGCAAAGGCGATCTGAGAATCTTGAGTTCACGAGGATCAATGAAGAAAATTTGTTACACTTACACTTTATTATCGTCAAGCAAAATGGGCAAAGTTCCTATTAACTTAATTTTAAAGGTGGAACTCCAAATCATCTTCGAATAAAAAAAGGCAGTATGGTAGATCGTATGCCCAAATTGTTCTACGAAATCTCCCTGAGGACTATTTAACAACGCGGTGGATAACGTAAATAACCAAGTTTGTTGAAAGACAGCTTTTGTACGTCCTTTCCCAAAAAATAAGTTTTCTACCGAGTATCAGCATTCAGCATTCGAAAAAGTTCTAAATGGAGTTTCTGCCCAAGTGGGCCTTTCTCTTTCTTCGTATTCCGAAAACTGCATTAATAGAAACACTGTAACTCGTCCTGGAGCATAGGGCAAGGGGCAACAACCACATCTGTCTTTATTGGCAGCAAAATGTCTAAACTGTGACCACGATCGTTCTCCTAGTAAATTGATTGTGGCCACCGAAACCTTATTATATGTAACGCAGACATTGATTTACAAGAGCTCTGTTCAAAATTTTGGCAGAGCAGTTCGATGTTTCACAGACGTAAAGGAGCACGGATTTCACATAGGTTTGAAAAAACTTTTTACTTGTGCGAAACGGTATTTTGTAAGGCTTAAATACAGAAGAAAGGAGTCCAATATTGTACTACTGGGAGCCTTAGTGGAACTTCGTCACCTCCTCTCTGGTCTTTAGCTGCTGTAGCGATTGACCCATTTGGTTGCGAGCACTAATGTTGTTCGCCAGCAAACAGATATCGTCTTATTGGTTTAGCTTATTAAACGGTCTCCATTGGATACCAAGTTTTTCGCTTGGACAAAACAAAACATCTCCTTGCTTCACCCCCTGTCGAGTTTCAAATGCTTTGGAAAGCTGTTCATCGTGAAGAACGATGCACCTTGCATTATTTTAAGATTCTTTAATTATGGAGCTCATTTTTCCAGGTATGTATCTCACACCAGGAGATTTCCAGATACATTCTCGATCTCGATTAACAAAATTGACTTTTTCAAAGTCGACGAACATGAGATATAACTCACAGCTCACAGAATTATTCCTTCATATATATTTCAACATACCCAAAACAGCCTTTACTATCCCGATATGTCTGTTGATGTCTTGTCCCGCCTTGGATAGATATGATACTATCAAGTTATTGAAAGCTCTGTAGGTACTTCCTCTACCTGCTGTTGAGAAATATTTATTAGAGAGGATGATTACCGAGGTTGATCATTGTTGTTTTGCTGGTATCGATTTTTAATCCCACGATTTCAGTTTCTCTCTTTACCAAACTCTTATCACCAACAAAAACTATATTGTCTACAATATGCCGACCTGTCTGACTCCACTTTGGACTTTAAACTTATCCGACAACCTACCTCTCTATATAGAACATGACATTTGGATCTCTAATATGTTACTTTAATAATAGCAGTTAATTTAGCCGGGATGCTCCTGCGTAAAGCAAGCCAAACAATTTCATGTTAACGCTATCAAAAACTTTCTCAAAATCGAAAAACAGCATGTGTAGCGTTGAATCACTGTTCAATTATGGTCCTTGTTTAAGGTGTTGATATGATCAATGCATGAGGATCCAGCGTGTAAGCCGGCTTAATAGGGATCGAGTGTGGCTTGTTGGTGTTTTTCTATGCGTTCCAGAACAATATTTGATACTACCTATATTTTGGTAACAGCAGGTAAAATGCAAATCTGCCTCCAATTCTCGCACTTTGTTAAATCTCTCTTTTTCAGGAGCTTGACGATAATTTTCTACTAAATGCCCAACTATAATAGTGATGACCACACGTGGAATACCATCAAAATTAGATGAGCTGTTTCGTCATGTTTATAGAAAATTAAGAACAACTATAATGAACATAACTATCTAAACATATGTAACTAGCTAAACATACCCCCAATGCCATTGTCCATGAATGGCGCTTACATCGAAGAAACCGAAAAGCTCTCAGTACTCGGTATGTGTGTCAACGACGACCTCCGTTGGAACGACCATATATTTGAGATCGCTAAGAATGCTGCTAAGTGCTTAGGTTTTCTGTATCGATGTAAAAAGTATTTTTCCCCATCTGGTCTGGCTACAATTAATAGAGCGTTTTTACGCCCTAAACTCGAGTATAACTCCCACCTCTGGGCAGGTGCTCCGCAATCATCGCTTCACCTGCCCGATAGAATACAAAATCGAGCGTTAAGATTGATAGGAAATAGAACTGCCGCTGAATCAATTGCCCCTCTCGAACACCGACGCAATGTTTCATGTCTTTCCTTATTTTATTGTTTCTTTTAGTAGCCAGTTGCATTCCTCCCCCTAAAAGTTTCTCCCGTAATACTCGTCTCGCAAGGAATGCCTCTCAGTTCACCCTTGAGCCCAATTTCGGACGTACCTTGAAATATAGGGATTCTTTTTTTACCCGAACAACACGAATTTGGAATGGTTTACCCGGGGAGATTTTCTCTTGCCATTTTAATCTGCTAACAGTCAAAACCAATGTTAATCGGCACCTACTATCTCTCCCCTCACAATCTTCATAATGCCCGTGCAGTGTGTTCTACATTAAAAGGGAAACACATAATCCCTTGTGCGCGCGTTAATTATATAAAAAAAAAAACATAACTATCTGTCAATTTTTTAAGGTGTGAAGTGCCATAGCTGTCAAATTCGCATGTGTCAGAAGGATTCACAATGACTTATTCTAATAGCGAGTTTGACCTTGCGTACATAATTCCTTTTTTCGATTGTTTCTTTGTTATACTATATCTACGTTGGTATGTACGCTTATGTGGATTACCCCGAATATATCCAATACTTTAATACAAACTGTGCTGTTTTATTCTAAAGAAATTTGCAAAATTCTAAAAAAAGCAATTAAAAACCATCCATTACCACTAAAAAACATGATTAAGAATTGTTTTCAATTTTAAAAGTTCTTATTTTTAGTCCGTGCATAGCATTTTCTTTCTCAAACGAGAAACGTCAAAGCTTAACCACAAAAAATCTTTAAATTTTCATTCTTCCATTCGTTACTTCATTCCTGCTACTTTTATACATCCCTTACCATATTGTCAAGAAGAAAGAATGAAGAAACAACCGAAAAAAGGAATCATGTATTTTTTTTATAATAGGCACGCGTGAAAGGGGTGATTTTTCTACCCTTATAATGTTTAAACACCGTGCGAGCATTGGGGAAGAAGGAAAGGATGTAAAAGGAGATGTCGATGGACATTAGTTTTGAAGTTCTGCATATTAAAATGGGAGGGAAAAACCGAACCAGGTAGAGCGTTCCACATACGTGTGGTTCGACTAAAGAAAGAATCTCTATACTTAATAGTACGTCCTTGGGCTCAAGGGTAAACTGATGGGCATTCCTAGCAAAGCGAGTATTACGGTTTAATTGTTTAAGGGGAGGAATGCAACTGGCTATTTCACTTGAGCACTGTTTGTAAAAATAACGATAGAATAGTGAAAGACACGTTACATTACGACGGTGCGCAAGAGATGTAATTGAATTCGTAATATTTCTATCACTAATTAATTTTAAAGCTCTTTTTTGGATGCGATCCAGAAAACTCAAGTGCGTTATTGGAGCACCTGCCCAAATGTGGGAATTATACTCAAGTTTTGGTCAGAATTTAATGAACTTATCATACGCTGCCGTTGCAGTTCCACATCCGAAGAACATGTAAATCTGGAATCGAATATGAAAAGCTGAGAGTACTGTCGTCCGCAAAACAATTTATTGGATAAGTTGTTTCAGTTAATAAATCATTAATAAATATAAGAAAGAGAGTCGGAGACAGCACACCAGCATTTATGTTTTGAATGTCAGACTTGAACATTACGAAAATATCAATATCATCATCATAACATCGATGTTCAAACATCGATGTTTTTATGAACGATGTTGCATCCCTAAATGCAAATGACAAATAAAGAGTGACAGGATCGGGGTAGTTCTGTTACTGATTCCGGATTACAAAAAAAAAAAAAATACTGGATACTGCTCAACCAGTTCCGCCTGTGCCAAATTAAGAATGTAAATTGAAATTATTATTAATAACAACAAACTCACACTTGCATACTTTTTTTAACTATAGTAGTTCAATTTTTATTATATTATATTTAAAACAATGAATTCAATTCACATTTGCGATAATTTCGTATTTGCCAATACGAATTAAAAACTTACCTGCAGCAAATCAACACAAATAACAAACTGACAGCTAATGTCAGTATGCAACAGCTGATTGTTACCTCAACTTGCCCTAGCAAAATATTAAGATCGACTTCAGGGTTCAGGGTGACTTCATGGCGAGCCCAGGTTTAAAAACAGAGAACTTTCTCTTGAGGGCGAGTTGAGGTATTTCAAAAAACGAGTTGGACTACCCCAGGGTGACTTCAGGGCTTATCAAACATAGCTAGTAATGGAACGGCGAATTTGTCAACTGTAGATAGCCAATGCCATTTGATTGACTGTTTTGGATCATAAACGCATGCAGATTTGATAGTAGTCCATGCTTAGTAATGCCTATTATAGCTGGACCTTAAGTGTCAAATATATTTTAAGAGCAACTGGCCAATCAAAGGCCCGTGGACTGACTTTTTGTCGATGCATTATTATTAAAGAAGTACGGTTACCAGTGTCCTAACGATTTATTCTTCAATAATTTCCGTATAATAACTAAACTTGTTTAGTTCAATATGTGAACTTTCTTCAACTAACATGCGAATAATGTAATCTGATTGAAGAATTTAAGGGCAACGACTGCAACTTGACATTAAGAACTATCTCTTCTAATCAAACTGACAACTAATTGATTAAATTGCAACATATTGATTTCTTTTAAATCACGTGGAAAGATTTATAATTCTATTGATAACGAGCTTAGCAATCAGTTTTGACATAACTTAGAGCTTGTGGCATTTCCGTTACAAGTCTATAAAACAAGACAATTACTGTTCACAAACAGAGGAGGTATGAACTCATTTTAAAGAGATTGCTGAGTACCAGCACTGAGAAATAAGTAAGCTATTTCAAAGCTTATCAGCAAAATGCTTTCAATCAGATGCAATTTGCAGATGTAATTTCAAAATTCACTATTGCTTTAGAAACATCAGGAAAGAGAAGCTTAGGTTTTTCTTAATAATAAAATCACCTAGAAACTGAGTTTAACTATGAGATATCTTACTAACATATTAATGCTTTCTTTAGTTGGATATGCCTATTGCATGGTAAATGATAGTTTGTTTTTCGAGAATTGTATTAATTCTATGAATGCTTTTATACCTAGCTTCACCTACAACTGCCAGCAGATGAAATAACTAATTCAAATGACTTACGTAAGCAGCTAGAAGAATCTGTAGACAATACTTCGCATCACCTTTTCGCACAAACAAATGTTCCAAAAATTGTGGAGAAAATCAGATCTGTGGATCTTTTTAAAGCAAAGATTGCCAATCGTCTGGCTTCTTCGAATGTTGTAGCTCATTTTCCTGACATGAAAACGAAAATTATGACCATTGCTGTGGAAAAGTTCAAGACATGTGAAGCATCACCGAGGAGTTCAACTGAAGCTCATGATATTATCGGGCACTCCTGCTTAGGATCTGTGACGGCACGAATGATGGGTTTGATTAATGCTTTTGAAAAGAATCCGACCAAGTCAATGTTTTAAATTTTATCAATATATGAACATAGTTAAAATAATAGTTACACTATTGATTTCAAATAAAAGAAGTAAGAAGTATGATCTTCAAATTTGGGTTTTTGAAAAACATCAAAAATCGAATTCTATTTCTACTGCATTTTTTTGCGGTTAAATTGTGGTGTGAATGCATTCATTTTAAGTTTTCGATTGTGGCATGACTGAAACTAATTGCTTTGCTGTCAAATTCAGAAGATCATTTGTAAAAATGAGGAAAAGAGTCGGAGACAGACGGACGGAGTTTTGGGCAACATTAGTATTTCTTTCGTGTGAATCAGACTTGAATCCGTCCAATACAACTTGTATTGATCGATCCTGAAGATAGCTTCTAATGCAACAAACTAGAGCCTTATAGATCATTCATTTCATTCTAAACTCTATCAAATGCCTTGGAAATATCGAGCGCAATAATCATATTTTCGCCAAAGTGATGGATGTCATTAATTATACACTCCAGGTATCGTATTTTAATCGTATGATGATTTGCGGTGCATAGCTGAATGCCATCTGATCTGTCTTATTGTGATATATTTTTTGATTAATTTTTTGTATGTAAACTATCTTAAGTGCATAACACCTAGGATAGTTTGCTATTACGGAAATTAATTTGGGCTTACTCCTCGGAGTTCGACTTAAATCGGAGTTGTGGTTTGTGTTTTTGTATTGTTTAAATGGTAGCTAATTTTCTTGTCGTGTACTCCACCATTCGTGGCTTAAAAGAGAATTTCTTTCATGTATACGCCTACACTGTGCAACACAGGCCAGCTGTTTTGGCATTAAATGAAACTCAAGTTGGAGCAAATACTGATTTATCAGAATTTGCTCTACATGGATATACATTACATGGATGTACATTAGTGCCATTACTTTTCTCCCATCATAGTCTCGTCGTTTATGTTAGGAATGATTTTGCTTGTCACGGCCTTCCCCAATACGGTCAATGCTCCAACACGGACTTTAATTTCTTGTGGTTCAAATTAACTGTCCGCAAGCATATCATTCATTATTGTTTCATTTACAGGAGCCCAAATCTCGAAAGTAAATCGACTTTTAACGAGTTTGATGCGCTGTCATCGAAATTTGTTTCCCATTGTCCTCGCACTGAAATCGTTATTGCGGGCGATTTCAATGTACACAATTCTAGTTGGCTCCGCTATTCTGGCCAGACAATACCCGAAGGAAGGTATGTCGAGATTTTTGCTGGGCTACACCACCTTACCCAACTCGTCGATGAGTCTACACGAATACCTGATGTTCCTGGGCAAGCCGCCTTTACTCTTGACTTGTTTCTTACTTCGCACCCTGATAAGCATTCCATTAGTGTAACTTCTCCATTTGGAACTTCAGATCATTGTGTCATTTTAACTAATTTCTCGTCCCCCACTTATCCAGATAAAGAAAAACTCCCCACCAGGACCGTTTGGCAATACGACAAAGCCAACTGGGACGGCCTGAATAATTTCTTCCGAAACTTTAACTGGTCACTATGCTTCCTCGATAGATTGATGCCAGTGCTGAAATGATCACAAATTTGATTCTTCTTGGGATGCGTGCTTTTATTCCTAACAGAGTAAAAAACTATTAAACCTAAAGAAAAGTCTTGGTTAAAAAAAGTAAGTTTCCGATCTTATAAAGCCAACCCTACAGAGGAAAATCGGATAAAGCACAAACAAGCAAGGATTCAAGTCTGATTCCCATAAAATAAATCCTGGTGTGACCCAGGGCTCTGTTCTGTCTCCGATTCTTTTCCTCATTTTTATATATGATCTTCTGTCTGTTACTTCTAATCCACTTAATTGTTTTACTGACGACTCTACCCTCAGCTTTTCATATTCGTTCGATAATTCACGTCCTTCGCCTTCGGACGTACAATTGCAACGGTGCCGTATGTCAAGCTCATTAAACTCTGATTTATACAGCATTGTCAAATGGGGTAATAGGAATCGTATGGAGTTTAATGCTTCGAAAACTCAATTCTGTCGTATGTCGTTAAAGCTAAACATGCCCCGCATGCCATTGTCCATGAATTGCACTTATGTACATTGAAGAAACAGAAAAACTTTCAGTACTCGGTATGTGTGTCAACGACGACCTCCGTTGGAACGACCATATACTTGAGATAGCTAAGAATGTTGCTACGTGCTTAGGTTTTCTGTATCGGTATAAGAAGTTTTTTTCCGCTTCTGATCTGGCTACAATTTATAAAGCGTTTATACGCCCAAAACTTGAGTATAACTCACACCTCTGGGCAGGTGCTTCGCATAAATCGCCTCACCTGCTTGATAGAATACAAAACAGAGCGGTGAGATTGATAGAAAATAGAACTGCCGCTGAAACAATTGCTCCTCTCGAACACCGGCGCAATGTTTCATGTCTTTCCTTATTTTATCGTTTCTTTCATAAAAAATGTCCACTCGAGGTAGCCAGTTGCACTCCTCCCCTTAAAAGTTTCACCCGTAATACTCGTCTTGCTAGGAATGCTCATCAGTTCACCCTTGAGCCCTATTTCGGACGTACCGTGAAATATAGAGATTCTTTTTTTAACCGGACAACACGACTTTGGAATGGTTTACCCGGTGAGATTTTCACTTGCCATTTAGATTTGCAATCATTCAAAACCAATGTTAATCGACACCTTCTTTCCCTCCCTCCCTAATTTTCCTATGCTCGCGCAGTGCGTTTTAACGCTATAAGGGCAACACACAAATCCCTTTTGCGCGCGTTTGTTATAAAAAAAAAATTAAAGCAGCGGAATGATTGCTGAAAAAGCAGTACTGCCGGTCATAAAGAAGTTCTCGGTCTTCCAAATATTTCTTAAGCTGGCAGTTGGAGGACAGAAAAATGCTGTTTTTCATCATCTGGGAAAGATTCCAAAAGAGAATGAGCGATGGAAAAGCTTAAGCAGTGGTTTTGCCAGTGTGCAATAACACCTCCAGAAGAATGGGGGTTATACCATCGGCCTAGAGGATTAATGTATATTAAGGTCTTTGAGAATTATCTCTCTCTAAAAAAAAATGGATCAGTTTGAGAAGGATTTAATCTATATAGAAAACAGGGCCTCTATTTACTAAACGATGCTTGCTTGAGTTAAGTGAATGCGTTCAGTAATGTAAGGCATATTACAGTGTCTCCACAGGCAATATTTGAGGCAATAAGGAGGGCAAATTTTCATTGCCGTTAATTTCAACTATTCGCGCTTATTTTCAAATAATGCCCGCGCAGTGTGTTACATTAAAAGGGAAACAAGTAGTCCCTTGTGCGCGCGTTAATTATAAAAAAAAATAATGTCTCTGGAATGAATTAAAGATGACATCACGTCTTAAATACATCTTTGGTGAAGAAACAATAAGGATCATTGTTTTGTTATAAATTCAGAATAATATAGCAGATATAAAGATTCAGAATAAAGCCAATTCTTTGTTGACAAATTCACAACATTTGGATACTACGCAAAACATTCGGAATTAATTAATTCAAAATTACGAGTTTCATTAAATACTCTCCATAGCACCTCAAACTGTGACCTAGTTTAGGAACCAAACATCCTGACATCACTAAATTTTAGAAAATTAGAAATTCATATTTTAATTCTTAATATTTAATCATTTTATTGCCCAAAACATATGTGTCATTATTTAACCAACCATTACCTGGGGACTTGGAAGTTTAATTGAAAGTCACAACATCATACTTATAGCGAGTTTCATTCAAGAAAAGATTTGCTCTTTCTGTCAAAAAATTTGATCTTTTTCAATTTCGAGAGTTTCATTGCAAGAAAAAGAGCAAATCTAGATCAAATCTCAACACGAAAGATTTGATCTCTGATGGGTTGGCAGATTTGAACTGAATGCACACATACATGTAAATAGTCTTTCGGTCAAACGTCAAATGGAAAATATTTTGTTATTTTTGTTGTTTGTTGTGAACTTGTGCCAGGCCGTGCTTAGTCAAAAAATTAACAAATATCCATTAAATATACAAAATAACAAATAAAGGTGTTTTTGAAGTGAGAAAATACAAATATGGAATTTTAAATATATATACTGTACATGCCTGGTATTTTTGTGTGTGATATCAAATACTGTGTATGCTTGTCAGTGAATGACCAATACTAGGATTAAATGATGAAACAAGTTTCATTGAAAAGAGCAAATCTTGATTTTCAGATCAAATCTTTGAAATTTCAATGAAACTCGCTATTAGAATTCGAAGTTATACCTTGTTATTTACGCCCTAGGGGCATTAATACTAACACAGCTTGTGGGTGGTATAAATCTGTACAAAATAACATTTATATTTGCAAAACATCCTGAGTCTAGATGTTTACCTTTGATTTGTATCTAATTACTTGTGACGCATTTGTTGACAACACCCCCTTTGAGAACTATCTTTTGGTTGGATTAATTTTTTATCTTAATCAAATTTGATGTTTTTTTCACATTCTAGTAAATATTTGTTGCAAGAATCTGCAGTCAACAAAATTGCACAACTGCTATAAAAGATACAATATTTTGCAAGATCACTATCAATTAAACGAATCAAGTACTCACCTAAGCTCCATAAAGCTTCAGAAGACTCAAATTAGAATCGCTTTCTTTTAGTATCACACAGCAAACCTTATGATGAGGTTCCAATTAGTTGCCATTGCAGTTGTTGTTGCCACAATCTGTTCAGTTGGAAATGTAAGATACATTGTATTTATTTTAAGTTTTGTTATCTAATTATTATTTTTAAGGCTCAGGCACTCGGTGTTGGTCCCGTGGGTCCACCTTCATTTTGCCAAATCCACGCGAACATCCTCAACTCGGAAGCCAGCAAGGTCGACACTCCGGATCTTCCGGCGGACCTAAAACTAAGATTGGCTGAAGTCCTTGAAAACTCTGCCAAAGGATGTACGGCCTGTGATGGTCTTATTGTTTGGCAAAACAAAGTTTGTGTTATAAACAATTTAAAAGCAAGTTTGTTGCAAATTCAACAAATTCAAGCCGAAGCTGATGCCAGGATAGCTTCTTCAACTGCCCCCGCCCAGTAAGAAATACAACTTTCAAATTATGGATTTTAATTATTGCTGAATTATGCTTTGGGATTGTTTTAATTGTTGGTATTCAATATTATAAATTATTATAGAAAATACATTTCAGTAGAAATAAATAGATTTGCATTTAAAGTTAGGCTTTTGAACATTTCCCTTTGTCCTTTGAGTTGAGTCTTTCGCGGCGATGTTTTCTTTTGGTTTCGAGGGTGTCTTTGCGTAGGACATCGTGTTTGGTCTCAATAGCCAGTGAAATGTCCTGGCAATCGTGGGCAGGGTAAACAAAGGTCCAGGAACCGAAAATCGTCGGAATACCACCGCAAGTTTTGCAGAGACCTGTAATTAATGAAAATATAAAAGAATTTTCTTTCCTATCTCCTTAATTCTTCTAACTAGTGTCGTGTAACATCCGGTTGCATTCTAAAAGGCATTGTGCGTTACAGACACTTAGTTAAAATATTTAAAAAAAACTTTGTATCATCAGCATAGAGTCAGATATGGGAATGATTGATGACCATATCGATATCGTTAATAGTTAAGGATACAAAGCAGAGGACCCAAGATTTCTTGGAAAATGTGGCAACAAAAATTGGCGATATATTAGAAACTTTTGTGACTAATGGCATGTTCGGGATTTGTACAAGATAAGGAGTGAACTTATGAGGAGTAGAAATTTGGGAAAATATTCGTTTTACAATTCCACTTACAATTACGATCAGAGGAGGAGAGGCATATTTCTTTTAAGTTCAAATGAGCATCAAGGCGAGGTTTATTATTTTTCCAAATTCACTTTCTGCCCATTGAATAGCCAAAAATAGATTCACGCCACATCTATGCCGGACAGCTAAATACCTATCGGGGAAACAAGCTCCCTATAGATTTACCCCAGGTTAGGTTAGACTTAACAATTGCTGTAGCATACTTCCTTGTCGTTTTTAATTTATTTTACTTTTATTTATTTTTTATACTTATTTCAACTTTTCAGATTTTAAATTTTTTAATTTTTTTTTTGTTTTTACTTGTAACTGATTGCAGTTAGAAGCCCACTCTTATCTTCTAATGATATTCGTACCGCTCTCCGAGTCTTTTTTTAACTTAAAAAACTCTAACAGTGACATAAGCAAATCGCAAATGTCATTATACTCGGTGGAAATAGACCCTAGCGCGTACGGTATCTGAGAGGGAGAGGCGTGGGATAATTTATTTAATTATAATTTATTTGAAGGACATGAATTACTAAACGAATATGAAAAGCTAAGGATAGAGGAAAACAGTTAAGTGGATAAGAATCAATAGACAGAAGATCATTTATAAAAATGAGGAAAAGGGTCGGAGACAAAACGGAGCCTGGGGCACACCAGCATTTATTTTGTGGTAATCAGACTTGAAATCGTCCAATACAGCTTGTATTCAATACATCTCGCATTGAACGCTCCAGAACCCAGAAGATAGCTTCTAATCCAACGAACAAAAGTTTAATCGACCCCAAAAGCACGCATGTTCGATAAGAGAGCTTCATCCCAGACTGAATCAAATGCTTTGGACATATACTTTGACCAAAAAAATAAAAATTTGTTCCACTGTTCGGTGAGATATGCCATTAGATCACCAGTGGAACGATTGCTGCGAAAGCCATACTGGCGGTCATGGAGAAGCTTTCAGTCTTCGAGATATTCCTTCAGCTGACGGTTAATCAGCGTTTCTATGACCTTTGAAAGAAGGGACGTAAGTGTTATGGGTCGGTAGGAGGAAGAAGAGGAAGATTCCAGAAGAGTAGGAGCGATGAAAAGCTTACGCTGTGGCTTTGCCAGTGTGAAAGAATACCTCTTCAGAAGAATGGGGGTATACCATTTGGGCCAGTGGATTTGTGTGTATCGAGATCTCTGAGAACTGTTGGTACAGGAAAAATGTACATTCTCAAGTACAAGAGGGCAAAGTTGCTATGAGGCAACGTAAAGCTAACAGCTAAATGGGCTGCGAGCCTTCTCTGAGGAATAGACAATTGGTTTGTCATTTGTCCTCGAGAACCTTCTATGAGCGGTACATTGTTTATAGCCTTAAATTAAATTTTAAATTATCTTAAATTTTAAGATTAAATTTAAATTAAATTTTTAAATAAATAAATAAATTTATTAGCGCAACAGCTCCTTAAGGAGCCAAGGCCTAGTGACTTATTCTCTCAACCATTCCTGTGTGTTTGTTGTTAATCTGCAAGAATAGAAAGGACTTTATAATTTACATAAGAAACACTTTTTCGAGACTAATTTTTACTCTTGGAGATTTTGTCAGTTCTTCGCACGAAAAAAATGGGCACGACTGGGTCGCACGTTACTTGCTCTTATGTGCATAATTACATTGGAAAGAAAGACCTTTGACAGAAACAAGTAACATTTACGTTGAAAAAACACAGTTTGAACCTATAAAAAGTATTAAAACCACAATACTTAACGGTTTTTAGTAAAAATGAAGTATGCCATCACACGTCTTAAATAACAAAGAATTTATGAAAAATGTATTTCGAAAATTGTAGGACGGATTTTGATAAAATCCTGTTTTTTATTTTTAGTTTTTCGAAAAAAAATATTTTTTAAATTTTGGTATGCAGTTTTTTTTAGAATTTATTAAAATACACGTGATTATAAAACTTAAAATAATTTTTTTTGATTAGTTTTCAAAATATTGATTAATCAAAAAAAAAATACAAACATTAATTTTAATTAGAAAAAAAGTTATTCAAAATTTTGATATGCAGAATGAATTTGGCTACCAGATCTTCTTAAATATAAAATTTGACAGAAATCCAAATAGCCGTAACCGAGAAAGCTAAAAATTAAAAAAAACCGTTAAATTAAAGGTCCCGTTAATAGACTTTTTCCGTATATGTGGTTCTAATCAAATGATAGCCAACACCAACAAAAAAAATATCGAAAATTTTCATTAAAATCGTTGGAGCCGTTTTCGAGAAAAATAAGATTTTCCTAAACGGTCATTAAGCAGGTACCGTTAATTTTAGGACTAAAAATAAAATTTCAATTTCCCCTCTGGGGATTGCCAAAATAATCAAACACACCAAATATGCTCAAAAACTTGCCTTTAGTCGCTATGATCGCAAGTAAAAAGGTGGCTATGAGCGGGACTCGAACCCAGGCTCTTCGCTTAGCAATCCGACACACTAACCGCTAAACCACAGGGCAGCTACCAAAATATAATTCACACCTACAAAAGCAAACTGATTGTTTCATAAGAATTCTTGGAGCCGTCTTCGAGAAAAACAGGCTTTTACGTAATGGTTACATAATATAGAAGGTTAACATAACCTTACGTACTAAATTTGAATACGATTAGCCTAACCGTTCGGTCTGAAGTCCAAAATACATACGAAATGGCAGACTGTCTGTATGTAATTTCGTATGTAATAACAGAATTTTACCACTAACTCAAATATGTTTTTCTATCATCGTAATGTCATGTTTTATTGTTATCCCAATAATTTTAGTTTGCACAAATGCATAAAATGTCTTATAGTACCTACAAATAGCAAAGTCAAAAACATTAACCAATACCATTTTTCTAAGTTACTTACCAGCAAAAGTGGCCACAATAAACCTATCCGCCTTCTGAGCAGTCATATAAAAAGGTCCCCCGACTTGTTTCACCACACTTCCTGTGAGAAACCAATCGCAATCCATTAAATCGTGTCGCCTTGGCGGAACCCTTTCTGTAAGTTCGATTTCAATAATTTTTCCCTCCGCATATGTGCGCGATGATGGTGATGGATTTGCAATTGACATATGAAATTGAAGGCCAATTACCTCGGAATTCCATGTACCAGGAACATCACAAGGTGATCCTTTGAGAAAAAAAAACAACAGTGTAAATAAAAAAATTTAATTCGACATATCTTTTGTTTGCTTTTTTTTACCCAACAGATGGAGCAACAAGGGAATAGAAAAAAAAATTTAAATTCCTTTGAATTCTTTTTTCACCAAATTGTAAATAAACAGCATTTAGGTTTGCTTGTCATAAATTTCCCAACAGATGGCTCTACACTAACCTTTTGCTTTGACAAGCGGAAATTATTTGATTTTGTTTGTAAGCAGTAAACTCTTGTACTCCAAACTGTTTCCGATTTTATTTAAATGTTACAAAATTATATTAAAAAAAAACATAATGTAACAGCTAGCTTGTGAAAGTTCAAAACTAATTTGAGGAACACAGATTACGGAACATCAGCATAGATTGAACTTGTAATTAGGGATTTGGCTTAAAGAAGTTAATGCAAAAAGTTCACCTCGGAGCTCTCTCGCATTAACCAAGAGTTCTTGGAACTCTCATTACATAGTCTGCACTAAGCAGTGACTTTTTTTTGTAGGAAGTCCCATGACAGAGCATCCATTCTTGTTAATGAAGGCTAATGAAAGCCAGGGATTGAAAGTTGAAGTTCAAAGCGTGAATATTACCAACAAAAAAGTTTTTACAAGCCAACGAATTAGAGTCACTAATTAAGTGCTTTTTTAGTCAGATTATTTAATATGAGCCTGGAAGTATGTTAAATAATATTTTTATTTGTTTCCTTTCATTATGCTAATATGGTGGGCCAAGAGAATTAAAATAAATTCTTGGAAATTTTTAAAAATATTTATTTTCAGTAAAGGTGGATGCTAAGATGAAAGATTGTGTGATCCATACCCACCGAGCTTTCATCGATTTCAAAGCCGCGTACGACAGCTTTTATAGAGACGAGTTATATAGAGCAATGTGCAATAACCAAACTCGTCACTCTATATAAAATGTCGATGGAAAATGCACGCTGTCCCGTCAAGGTCGGTAAGGACCTCACCGACACCAAGAGTCTAAATTTTAGACCAAGCGATACACTGGCATGCAACTTCTTCAACAGAATAGCGCGAACTCTCATCATTCGACCACTAGAGGCACAATATTTAAAAAAAAAGGAAGAATGAGACTGAGACTGAGTCCGCCTTGGTATTGACGGTGGTACGAATCTGAGTGGTATTATTTTCAATTACTTTTCCGCATAGACCTGCCTTTTTAAGCAATGAGCTGTGTTATGTTCCATGACCTTGGTGGTCAATCAACCTCACCCCGCGAGAGACAACCTTACCCTAAATTCGTTCATCCAGAATGTACATCTTGACTGTGGCACGTAGCACCGCCATCTAAGAACCACATATTGTCTAGGTCCATGTGGTTCAATTTGGGACATTCAGTAGTGCTAGCTATTGACAGTGATCACCTCAGTGTGTCCACCGAAAATCCATATCAAACGGTAACTTTTTGAAGATACATTGTCACCTGGGTGAACCTCGTGTGAGTTTGTGTGGTCCTCTTCGAAACCCAGTCAGCAAACGGCGTTGTCTATGGCCATGAACTTTGAGCTCCTTGGTTAGATAAAATGAGGATTGCCACAAAACCTGATTGAAAAATGACGAAACATGAACTAAGAAACAACATCAATATTGTGATGTGGCAACAAGTTTAATTATTGGGAGGATCCATTTTCTAAATTAACGACATCTGTTGGATTCATTGTGTATAACAACCAACATTTATTGTGTACAACAACCACGCCCTAAAAGTAATTCGAGACTCGAATTAGTACCGAAAGCTTAGATTGTACCAGAACCAGACGGAAGCTTCCAGAAGTTTGTAAATTTGTATAAATACAAGAGTAGATGGCATTGAGAGTTGAGCTTATTTTCAAAAGTGGAATTGTTAACAACTGAAAGCGTTAGTAAAAAGTGATTGAATTGAGATTAAATAAGAAGAGTGTTGAGTTATAAAAAACGTATTTGAATTGTGAATAAGTGGAATAAGTTAAATTTGGTGTTATTTAAACTGAAAGACGTTGTGTTTCATAAAATAAAGAGATTTGTTGTATTATTTTGGAATTTTGATTGAGTTTTATTTGTCGAACCCCAGGCCAAAACGTCCAGATACCAATGTATTTACAGACCTAACGAATTTAATGTTCACAGTGGGATTGTGGTTGTTTGATAATATGACTTTGAGCAACATCATCATCCGTGCCCCTGTTTTCTAGAACAGCATGATACTGACCCTCGACAAGGACGAAAAAGACAGTATACTTGTAAAATGCAGTATTTCAAAGGGCATTCATGAGTTTTCAAAGGTATGGGCTTTCAAAGCTCTTGGGTCAGTTGGATCTTGCTTGGTTCTGCTGTACTGTTTCATGCACCGCGACGATGTTTTCGGCCCGAACTTGCCTTTCTTTAACGTACGTTGATAGGTTACCGAAGCGGTCGTCGGAGATTTAGTCACCAAAACGTAAGTGAGTCGACTTCGAAAGGCCTACTGTTATAAGGGCGTGCAACGTTTGCGCTAACGAACATTTATTTGGATTATAAAGTTTTATCATTTAAAGGCGCTGTTCAATTCTATTACTCGCCTTTGTGATTTGGCATCAGAAACTGAATGATAAACAACAGATTTGATAGATGTCACCAAAATAACATACCCGCTAAATGCCGCCAAAATCTACCCGCACCAATTAAAATTCCTTATTTTACAGACATACTTGACAAAAACAAATTTAAAAAAACAACATACTTTCAGGCGCTTTTTAAAAGGCAAAGTTAACTTCTTGCAAATCCAATGAAGCTAACCACATGAAACAGTCTGGTGCAAAGAAGCTTGTCCGACTTAACATTTTTAAAACTTTTAACATAACTGTAACTATACCTGGTTTTCATTTTGTATATAAATAATTTCGTTCAATTTTTTAAATGAATATAACATACCTTCGGGCTGAGCGTCATCTGCAGCCTTACATTCTTTAAGACTTTCAAGTTCGCCCAGAACTTTTTCCATTACGTTAGTTAAGTTTGCCGTACTTGCAAGGCTTATTGCAGAGTTGGCTGCTTCTGTATTTTGTCCATTTCCAGGAACTTCATCGAATCTTTGTATTTGTTTACCAATACGATGACTTGAATCATCTGCAAGGAAACAAAAAAAATAAATAAAATGTATTTCCTTATAAAATGTTTTTTTTTTTGTATTTTTTTTCTAGAAAAAGTAATTTTAAAAATTGACAAGCACTCAAGAACTGTGTATAAGAAAACATAGAAAGGCCCGCCATTATCATATTATTGTCTTCTTTTGGCAGGCTTCCAAAGAACCTGGAGAGGTTTGTTCGATTTTTTTCTCTGATCATCCTGAGTAGAAAAATGGAGGACAAAACAACATAGAGTATCCAAAAAACATTAGAAAAAACAAGGATATGTCAAGCAATCCATTTACGATTGGGAGGGACCTGTGATTGGGATGTCATCACCTTGTGTGATGTGTTTTGTGTGGCTGGAAGAATAGTGATACACCTTATCGAGGGACGAGGATGAGGATATCCTGCTAAATTCTTTGTAAATAAATAACCCAAAAGGGAAAAATAAATCCCTCTCTTCCCGGTACTACATAATATTTGTGTTTTTTTTCTTCGTTGGCTCTCCCCGGCTTTTTTTTTTGGGAATAGGGATTCTGGATATCCCTCCTGACAGGATGAATGAAATGAAATTCCAATAATTTACGTCTGAATGCTTCGATTGCTTTATGGCTTTGTGCCAAAGCTTGGATGCCAGTGGAAAAATATTTTCTTTTTCCCATGCACCGTTCCCCGAAAGGAAATTATTTCCTGCCCAAGAAGAAAGACAAGGCCTTGAGGCAAGCGGCAACATAAATTGACGATATCCTGAAGTAAATTTAATTCAATGGTAGGATTTTGTTGCTGGGACGAAAATCCCTCTGGTTTGGTTCGTTTTTTTGGATATTGTGTGTGAGAACGCCTGCACTGGTTGGACTTCTTATGATAAACTAATAATTATCCAGCCATCAACGAAAAAAGAGAGGCTTTCAATATTTTTTTTTGTATTTATTTATTAACTTAAAAAAAGTCCTTGATGTCGTTGTTGTTGTTTGGGGTCTGAATTGTCAAAAGGAAGGGCGATTTTGTATTTTCATAGATTAAGTTCTAATGGATGGAAGAATTTTGCAGTAGGAACGATTGAATCAATTACTGTCTTTGGGCTTAGTCCTTTTAAAATGCAGGATAAATCCTCTGGGAAGATGGAAATTCAAGTGAATCAGATTGAGGTTTGCCTTGAGAAATATAATCATAAGCTTTTGGATAAGTTGAGCTCATGTTTGACTTAATCCAATGTGCAAAGATGGAAAAATTTGGTTCATAAGGTTCAAGAGATCTGAAAACTTATTGAATTAAAAAAAAAAAGAAAAAAAATACGTCCGATGTGAAAAAAAAAATAGAAAATTGAGCAGTGGACAGGACAAAATCATGGGTGGGCTCAATCGCATCTAAAGCTCAACGCCGTGCTCGCTGTATAACAGATTAATATAAGAAATGACATAGACTACTTCAATGCCGTCGACAGCCAAAATCCCGCTAATTATCGACCTGGACCAGTCAATTTAGATGACAACCAATATTTACATTCGACCGACCAAAATGAGATCAAAGTTGGCATTCTCGGCCAGAACAAACAAAGCAGCTAGTACCTTTTGTGAACCTTTTTAGACAATCTTGAGATGACCTGGTCAGGTTTATACACCAACTTATCTGCAAAATATGTTCGGAGGAAAGTATGACCGATGATTGGAACCTCAGTACCATCTGCTCGATCCATTAAAAAAAATCTACTTCTCTGCACCAAATTGAAGAATATGCCTTTTTAACATTGCCTGTTCAGCGTTTAAGTCTTTGTTAGGTTGTATTCCTGCTAAACTTAAAATTCTTACCAGTGTGAAGTAGGAGAATGTTCGCAGCTCCGTCAAAATTGGTAGGGATTCTACTGTGATATTTGAGTAATAAAGGCCTATTGAAAAACCAATAACGCGCTATACAAAGCACTCATTATCATGGTGCAGAAGCATGGTCCCTTTCCAAATCGGATGAAAGCTCCCTTGCGAGTAAAGTATTACTTTTGAAAAAAGTATTTCGAAAATTGTAAGACGGATTTTTGATAAAATCCTGTTTTCTATTTTTATTTTTATTTTTTTTTAATTTTGGTGATCATGTGATTATAAAATTTTAAATATTTTTTTTTTATTTGTTTCAAAATTATTGATTTTTCAAAAAAAAAATTCCAAAAATAATTTTAATAGAAAAAAAAGTAATTCAAAATTTTGATATGCAGAATTAATTTGGCTATCTATATCTTTTCAAATATAAAATTTGACAGAAATCCATAAAGCCGTTAACAAGAAAGCCAAAAATTAAAAAAAAAAACGGTTAGACTTTTCCCATTCTCAAAAAAATTTAATCCAGACCTACAATAGACCAACGATAGATTTTATCAAAAGCGGTCCTACAATTTTCGAAATACAATTTTCATAAATTACTTGTTATTTAAGACGTGTGATGGCGTACTTCATTTTACTAAAAACCGTTAAGTATTGTGGTTTTTAATACCTTTTTTAAGTTCAAACTGTGTTATTTTCAACGTAAACGTTACTTGTTCCTGTCAAAGAAATTGCTTTCCAATGTAATTACACATACGAGCAAGTACGTGCGACCCAGTCGTGCCCTTTTTTTATTCTTCATGTCAATGGAAATCATTTGTAAGAGAAATGGTTCTAACGAGACGGCGCAACATGCAATACAGTGCCGGCGACCATCACTTTCTTGAGTCAAACGTTTGGTGATCGAATCGCCTCAAGACGTGGACCTGTGTGTTGGCCACCTGGTTCGTACGATTTGACACCTTTGTGGGAGAACTTTAAATCTCTGGTCTATGCTGACAAACCAGCAACGAGTTATTATTTAGAAGTCCACATTCAACGCACTAATGACGAAATAAGAACGGTTATGCTGGAAAAAGTGGTTCAAAATTGGACCCATATGATGGCGTTCATAACGCGCAGTCGTGAAGGCCATATGCTAAGCAAAGTTATGAACAATCTAATCGCAATCTATTGAACTTAAAAGTTCTGCCTCTATAGATAATAATGCCAAAGAATTTCAGCGAGATTCACAAATGGTTGAACTCAAATAATTTTTTATCCGCTCCAAAAAAGAGAACGGTCTCTCATAACTACAATTCGTGAATCGTAACAGCCATACAGAGAAACATTCTTTATACAACGTCAATTATAATTCTATTCATATTACATATGAATAGAAGAGAAAGCTATAGAGGGATTTTCATTAACGTACATTGAAAATAGAATTGGTCCCCTAATCGAACCTTGGGATATTCCTTTACTGGTCTAAAGAAAATCTGATGTTTGATTTCCCATTGAAACCTATTCTTTTTGATAGTTAAGATAAGATGAAACTAAACAGGTCTGAAAATTATCTGCATACATTTTTGTGACCCACTGTGTCAAAAGCTTCGGAGAAGTCGAGCAAAACCAAAAATGTAACGTCATCTTCAATATTATTTAGTCAATACCCCACAATAATGTGTGGAGCCCATTTAGAAATTGAAGCCAAAAATAAGGTCGATAAAAAGGCTTTGAATCTATGTTCTTTTTGGGTCTGTAAACAGCTCCAATGAGAAGGTCTTCACACACTTCCCACCATGGATACAAATTTACAGATTTAAAACGACATTTGAGCCCTTCTTTAAAATAAGTTGCAACGCTATCAACCTACTCTACCTCCACAAAAAAAATGTTTATAACCTCTAATCTCTTAAAAAAATATCTTCCATTTTGTTAAAAAAAACATGTTTCTGATCGAAAATTATATATACATACGTTCGAACTTTCAAACAAATCTTTAAATTCGTCAATCGTCTTGTTTAGGAGCCAAACTTTGGGCATTTAAATGACATATGTACCTTTAATTCTTTCTTTAATTACTTAAAATATTAATCATTGAGCGCATCATTTCTTTATTTGCTCCATTCATTGAATTGACTCTACCAATATTTGACTGCATAATGAGAATATGCTAAAAGACATAAGAAAAGGGCAAGCAGACATGAGGGGATCCTTTAACATCTCTAATGGAGCTAGCTGGTTAAGGGATACCTCCGATTTTAGGATGTGGTTCTGTAGGAATAAAAGTGGACTTCCAACTCATCAGTTTACAGTTTTTTAGGAAAACAAGATTTTATAGAGATTGACAGATCCCCTAAAAACCCTTCACATATACATAAATTAAATAAATAAATATCTTCTGTTCTGTCCTGTATCAATGTCGTCTTGTGTGTTGTCTTTGTAATTGTCTGAGCCGATGGCCTCAGCAGCCAGTGCTCATAAGTGTCTCTGCTTCGTAGATTTATCTACGGAGCAGATCAATATGTAATGTAATGTAATGTAAATAAATAAATTTGTTGGTGCGACAGCTTCTTAAAAAGCCAAGACCTAGAGACTTATACTCTCAACCATTCCTGTGTGTGTTGTTAATCTGCAAGAATGGAAGGGACCTACATTTTACCGCCGAGTCCGAACGGCTATGTACTTTTTCGAGACAAATTTTTACTCTTGGAGATTTTGTGCACATACATAACTGGCAGAAAATCTTTGTGTGGCACATTTATCATTACATCCATTACGTTAAAGGATGTTGTTGCGATGTCCGTACCATCCGAAATGATACCGGCCAAGTTAAACAGACAAAAATTATATCAATTATTTCAGTCGTCCATGAGAATAAGGAAAATAATAACACTTTTCAAAACACCAAAACTATTGGATCTGAGATCCACCTTGTGTGCAAAATATATTTTATTTTTTTACATACCAATCTTCATCGGATTGTACGAACTACTTGCCACTCCCTGTACAGATGTCAACAAGCTATTTGCATTCTTGATTACCTCATTCAATCCATTACCATCACCAATAATTGGCGGCGAACTTGATTCAACCAAAGGCCGTGAAAAAACTTCAGGAAATGAGTCCGCATTTCGTGTTTTTATATGTGGTCCATATTCCCTTATGTGTGCAACTCCACCACTCTCTTGCCTATGACACATTTTCTCCTTGCAATACACATCTTCACCTAAATCAATTATTCTGTTCGATTGGTCTGCTCCAAAAAGAATCGCTGGCGAGGACCGACAATCTCGCAAATTATTTTTTCTGCCATCAATTTGCAATTTCCTTGGCCACTTAACGCTTGGCGAAGCGAACCGGTTGCTGCTGTCATCATCACCTCCATATCCACTACCCTCACCATCAGCAGCCAATCCATTCATCTTGTGCCCGGAACCAGCATCGAGGCTACGACTCCCCGTCCATCCCAACAGCGAGCTATCGACGATATTTCTCGCCATTTTTTGCTCTTCTAAAGTGGCATATTGCTTTTCCTGAGATTCTGTTGATATCGACGATAGGTTCACTCGTTCGGCATTCATCGGTGCCGAAAATGAAGGCAACATTGGCCTTGAACTTTGCCTCCAGTCTATTTTCGTTTCGGGCCATGGATCTTTTGGTCGGCCAGGATAAGGGCTGCGTAGGTATATGCGGTTTGCCGTTTCTATTTTATGAGCTTGTCGACGACGCTGCCGACTACAGTCCGATTTCGCATTCGACACAACCACTGGGGCATTTATCAAGTCGGGTATTTTATCGGCAACATAAGAAGCTATGTTTGTGGTGGAGGTGGCAGTAGATGCAACAGCTGCAGAGGGCACAGTACGGGAACCAAGAGTGTCTGCTCCATCGAGCAATTTGTCAGCATAATTGGTATTTTGAGAGTCGGCTTCTGTCCGTTCCTCCTTAAGTTGTTCGCTGAGGATATTCCCTGCAAAATTGTAAATTGAATCCAGCACCTCCGAAGTCCTTAAATCGTATTCACTTTTTGCAAAATTTGAAGTTGCATTCAATCGGTCCTTGAATCTTGAATATAAATTTGCTCTGCTGCCAGACGCTGAAGAGCCATAAACTAGAAGCTGGCACTTTTTGCCATCCATGAATAACGGTTGCGGCGCTGTCATCAAATAAATAAGGATAATTGCAAGGATCCCATTGTGGTTCATTGCATCTTTGTCCGCATTCTCCGCTTTTGTTGAACATAAAATTATATCGAAATCAAATTTAAATATTTTTATTGAGAAACTTCAGAAAATATTTGCAAGAAAAAAAATAAGTGACAGATTGTCGATGGGGTGGCAGGATGGGGGGTGGGGACACTTTTATCAAATAAACGCTGGAGAAAGATTTCATTTTTCGTTATATTTATTTGCTCCCTGCAGAGTGCTGAATATTATTATTTGCCTTGAAGGAAATGACTGGAAAGGGAAGTTTATCCGGGAAGAAAAGAAAGAAGAAAGTTCTTGGATCGATATTGAAAGTTGAGTGTTTTGTATAGCTAATGCATTCTCCTTGAGATACAATCCCTAGGGCATTTGCAATGATATCCACTTCATTGCATCAAATAAATTTAAATGATTTTTTTTTTCGTTGAAGAGGATGTTTAGAGGAGGGAAGAGCATTGTCAAAAGACGCTCAACCCGAAGGAATGAAAAAGTTTGTGCTCAAGTGAATTATGGTGCATTCCCAGTTGAATTTTGATTCTTGACTTTTGTTGTTTAAATCTGAAGACAAAAAGATTTTTTTGTCTAGAGACACTGCTCTCAAGAAATCATAGTATCTTTATGGGTTGTGCAGAAAATATTTATTTCCGTTCCTAGAGAAGTTTGTTTTAATTTTTGAAGTCTAACGGAAATAGTTTTAAGGAAAATAATTACATTTTTTGGGCAGTCTTACACATATTTTAAGGTTTTCCATCTTGCATTTTACCATACAAAAAACCCGCGAAAGACTTTCTGAGCTGGCTCCTCTTTGCTCAGTCCAGCTCACTGGTGTCTACTGAGATTTATTTTTTCCGCAACGACTACTTCAAGTTAGATTTCATATAATTCATGGTTGTGCCTTCTTTGGAATGGTCTTCCCTCGGACACGGAGCCAACAATTCCCTGTAAGACTTTCCTCCCAAACACGGTTAAGAGATCGAGTGCCTTTTAGTAAGCACCCAAATCTCAGGACTGGTAAAACCGTAGTCTTTTTGAGCAGCAGCTTAGTTTGATAAGGTTTCTGGATTGAAATTAAATTGAAAATTAATACAAGCTCTAACTTAAACTAACATAAAACAATAAAACATACGGCTAACTTAAAGCAATGGTTTTGGAGTATGATTCCGGTGTTCTGTTAACTTTTAAAATAATAACAAAACAGATATGTAGATGCAATCCCTGATCCAAACAGTTAAAAGAGAGATCAGTCGTTATATTAGAGTGAATTGGCTGAGAATTGTTTCAAAATATTTCACATCTGGCAACCAATGTGCCCTTTTGGGTTTCGATAGTACATGGGTAGATGACTCTGGCCCTCTTGCGGCATTGATGAAGTGATCAATATGGCAGCCAATTTTTTGACACGATTCTACATTTTCTTATATAACTCGGGTTTGGGTTTGTATTATTTACCTATATTGTTAGTGATTATTAAAAAGGTAAAAAACGCGCTTTATAATCGTTCATTTGACTACATCATTAAGGTAGGGTCAGATTACCAGAAATATTCGAAACTTGGTTAAGATCAAACGATAAGGGTATTAATCTCCGTATTCGACCTTTTAGGATTTAAGAAAACTGGGAAAACTGTCGCCGACGATTGTACGTTTTTGTGGATGCCATGGATAACGCTATGGAAACAGTTACATACCTAAGAGCCTAAGACTTGATAACGGACGTTCTGTGGATTGTATTGTAGTGGGTGCAAAAAACAAGGTAGCTCCACTAAAACCGGTCAATACCTCGGTTAGAATTACAAGTAGCCGTGATTGGTTTTAGATTTGCGGAAAAATAGAAAGAAGTCACAACATCGGCATAATTCGAAAGTGCTTGTGGACTGATTCTTGAAATGTTTTATCTTGGCTCAAAGCAGACCCAAAAGAGATTTAAGAGTTCGTCAATTCGAGATTCATGAAAATAGACAAGAGAATTAGTAATGGGTACCAACAAAAATGCATGTAGCTGACGAGGTTGGTTCAAATTCAAAATTCATTTTTTGTACGAGGATGAATTTTCTTCTTACAATGGAAAAAGATACTTATATTCTATATGTTTCCGTGGAATCAGAAGACGCCGAAGCTTTGACACCTAATTATTTTTTGGTGGAAACTTCCAATAACAATAAACCACCTGGAAATTTTTGTGATCAGGACCTTTTACTTCGGAAAAACTTTGTTCGTTTTAAAGCCACCGCATCTAAAGCAACCAAATCACTATCTTCAGACGACTTCAGGATTGTAACTGATACTGACTACACTTTACTAAATGAACATGTAAGCAAAAGAGAGTTCATGTCAACTTGTGCAATATGATTGTGCAATTGAACTTTTTAAGTTTGCAGTTACGTGTGTACGAAGTTTCCGACGTATGGGTCGGAAAATTCTTGAACCAACGTTTCACAAAACCAATTGTCGAGTTGGCCTTAGAGGTGATACTAATATGTGCCAAGAAGTTGAGCTCGGTCACAAAATATGCCAAGGTCACGAATTAAATCCACATAAAAAAAAAATTAGATATGAGTTGGCAATATTTAGCTCATAGCTCTAAGCAGTTTTTGAGACACCAGACTGAGAAACTCTAGAGATATTGTTGAATGAGAGAAGATTCAAGTGTGGAAGAAATAGTCTTGAAAAACTACATCTCATCAGCGTAGAGTGAAATATGGGAATATTTGATGACCAATTCAATATCGTTAATAGTAAGGACGAAAAGCAGAGAACCTAAGTGGCTACCTTGGGGGACTCCGGAGGTAGCTGCAAATTGATTTTAGAGATAGAGATAGAGATAGAGACAGAGACAGAGATAGATCTCAGAAAAAAACATTGTAGTATCGGTTTTTGTAGTTAAGAAGAAATCAATTTTATAAGGATGAGTTCAAAGCTGAGCCAAGGTCTCCATTGGCAATATTCCAGCCAATAAATTGATCAATTCATTGCCATTGCCCTCATAATGCCTAGTGGAGGGAAGGGAGTTGTTTAGCTAAAAAAAAGAAGATCAGTATCGAAACAGCTGGAAAAGTCGGTGGGAGGCACAACTTGTTTCTTTTGTTAGGCAAAGAACAAAACGAAGATTTAAGGCGACAAACGGGGACATGGAGAGAGAAAGAATTGAATATTTCTCTGTAAAATATTTTTTATGGCATTTCGTACAAGATGGTAATCAAAACTGGAGAAAACTCTGTTGGAGTACTCATTAATACGGGAAAAGTTTGCTCTGTGAAAATCATTAGTGCCTAGCCTAACTAAGAAAAAGTGTGATGGCAATACAATGTGCTGCTACCTCGTAATATAAGGAGATCCTACAATTGGTTTTGGGCTTATTTAATTTTTTTAACCAACTTTTATCTCATAAATCAATAAGTCATTAATTTCCTACAGATTTAATCAGTTGCTTGGCAAAAAAGAAAAATGAAAATAGACTGATAAGCATCAAATTGTTTTTAACAAACTCGAGACCTGAAATTTATAGTTTTGTATTAATTTAAAACTAACCAGCATTGCTTGGAATATAAAACATTATAGTCCGCATTTAATTAAGAAATAACTCCGACTCTTGATGATGTGGGCTTTTTAGTTGAGAACACTCAATTAATTATTTCAATTTTACACTTTAAACAAACGAGTAAATACACTTTTGACGCTGAGTGTATGCATATAAACCATTAAGTACAGATGCTCTAGTTATTATATAGAAGATCATTTTTATCAGAGAAAAGTTAGTCAACCGTGCTTCTTTAATCTTGGTTTTAAAAGCGCATAAGCATCAACCCATTTTGTAATCAGTTTCATTCTGAAAAATAAGATAAAAGACATAGATTTCACTATCAGATAAAATCAGCGAAAACAAAAACCTTATCACAGAATTAAATATACTCCACAGATAAAGCTTACGTATTCTATCTTTTGATCAACCTATATGTTTTACATTAACAGTTCAAATTTATCTTTCTTCATGATGAATGTTCTCACAATATTTGCCATTGTTTTGGTTTATCAAGTAAGTTTTAAGCAAAAAAACAATTTACCTCAAATAATTTACACAAAATTTACACTTTCAGATACAAAATATTAAATCGCAGTTAAATTCACCAACATTAATATCGGCGGCAGCTGCACAAAGTGAAATAGGCCCCGTTGCCGACACCAATGAAACCGTTAATGATGTTCTGAAATTCGGCACCAACATCATCAACACGTTATCAGAGAAAATTAATACTTTGCCTGCAGGTATGAGACCTGCCGGTCAGAACATACTAGCAGATACCAAAGAGGGTTTGAAGTCATGTGAAAATGCTTTTATGCAAAGTGGTATAGCCTGGGAGTACAAAGTTTGTTGCAGCACTTATCTGAAATACGGAATGAAGGCGTTTGGCAAACTTGCTGCAGAGAGTTATCGATCGGGGGCAGTTGGAAAGCCATTTTTAACTTTGTTTACTTTAGTAATTGCGACTTTTTTGTCAGTTTTGATTTAAATATAAACATTTTTTTAGGTTGTCCAATACGGACTTTATGGATTATTCTTGAATTAAATTTAAGCCATTTAAGATATCTCGAAAATTGTATTAGTTGTTTAACTAACCATTAAAACTATCCTGAAAGTAATAAGAGTTTTCACTTGGCCAATACCGCATATTCTGTTTGTTGAGGAAGACTTTTAAAAGTGTAAAGGCGCAGGGTACGATTTTTTCGCAAAATGCGCCATAGAAACACACAATTCTTTCGCCAGACACTTGAACGGCAGGAATATTTTTTGCACATCGACCATCCGTTGTCCCTCTGGAACGGAATTTCGGAAGAAATAACATTGCCTACAACTGCGATGTAATATCATTATTAGCAGAGATACCATGAGCCTGGGGCAGAACACCGTTAAAACAAAATAATCTCTTGTCTAAAACTTCTGATCCAATATCCAATACATTTTTTTGCTCACTCTCTTCTGCACTCAGCTTCTCTTCTGCATCTTTTATGAAGAGCGCTCATGTTTGAATTTCCTCTTTGAAGGTGATGATGATGCAGTTCAATATGAAGAGGACATTATGATTTTATCGTAGAGCAATAAGGCCTTGATCAACTTCTTCATAAAGATGATGATTTTGAAGATGAAATCGCCGGCAGATCATAATCTTTGAAAAGTTGAAGGAATTTGACAAAATGAACATGGAAATTATACATGGAAATTATTATTGGAGATTATTAAAGATTCGATCGGAAAGGGACCTGGCGGTTTGTTGCGATTGCAGCTATCCAACTTTATCTTAACTTGCTCACAGTATTACCTCTTCTTGGCGTTGGCTGGGATATCCTCACTCGTACTTTGGCTACAATGATCTAATATCCCTTTGTTAATGTTGATATGTGGGAACTTTGTACGAGCTATTACAATATTTTCCCCCGCAGCGATTAGCCAGAATCCCTTATCGGAGGAGACGTCGTTCAGGCTGTGTTTTCCGATTGTACCACCAAAGATGTCTTCTCCACCTAGCTTTTTCCTCTGCGGGGCATGCGCGCATATAAGCTGGCAAATTCAGCCAAAATGCGGATTGTCATGAGGCGATCGCTGACACATTTGTAAATATCGCAGTTTTTTACTTGCGATTATAAGTACTATAAGGCAAGTTTAGGATTCGTGTCAGTCTATCAGTCTGTCAGTTTGTCAGTCTGTCAGTCTGTCAGTTTGTCAGTCTGTCAGTCTGTCAGTCTGTCAGTCTGTCAGTCTGTCAGTCTGTCAGTCTGTCAGTCTGTCAGTTTGTCAGTCTGTCAGTCTGTCAGTCTGTCGGTCTGTCAGTCTGGATGTTTTGCTCGTGGACCAGCAATGTCAATACATATTGCAACAAAAAACTATTGCTAGTTGTTTATTGTTGTTTTTTGTGGAGTTTTTGTTGAATTAAATTCAATAAAATGTTTTTGTATCCTTTACTCCAAAAAGTCTGCTTTTTTATTGAATTTAATTCAACAAAAACTCAATAAATTACAATAAAGTAAACTGTTAAAGTCAGTGACTTAAGGTTTATTCAAATTGAAGTTTGAATTATATCTTTCAATCAAGTTAAGATTTGGTATGTATGCAGCTTAAGGACCTAATAACGTGCTACTTCTGCACTCCATCTTCAGTGTGTTGCATAATGCTTCTTTGCCATAGTGAATGTTTTTTTTTTTATTTTAACAAAATATTCAAGAGATAAATGTTAGAAAAATACTATTAAAAACAAACTTAATTCGAGAAAGTTTGAAACTTCAAGATCAATATTTCTCCCTATGTTCTGTCTCAAAACTTTTAAATCTATGTACGTCATTTGCCTGCCTCTTTGATGTGGATTAATTTGTTTAAATTTTGCAGCTTTTTGTTCAACATTTACACATTGTAACACTCGTGTGGAACAAAACCGCATTTTGTGGATCACAAACCTTCCAATTGCTGTAAAATACTTTTCCCTTTACATCTCTCAAGGACTAAGAAACAGCAATAACCATGTCTTTCGTAGCATCTTATCGTGTAATGTAATTAATGAAAATTAAAACATTCAAGATAAAGTTTTGTGCCCACACTCCCATGGGTGGCGGCGCTGCCGCGCACTTACACAACACAACAGCAACCACTCATATACGACAGGACGCACGCGATGACAAGGACCACGTGGAAGGAGTATGAGAAAATCGTCCTATGCAATCGGAAAATAGCATTCCCTTCGTTTTTCTCCCTCCATACAATGATGGTGCTCGTTGTGTGGTTAGGAAAGACCTTCAATTCATTTGCCTTCCATTGCCCATCCCAAATGACATGCTTTGGTTAATGTATTTGAATGTTGTTCCTTAAAAAGTTTATCCTCTCTTCTTAAACTCTCCAAACTTGGGCCAGATATTTCAATTAAGCGCAAGAACTTATCATGATGATGATGATGATGGCGGCGGGGGTATCGGGCATATGGAAGTAAGGAGCACTTAATTTAGTTATGGGATTGTCAATGCGGTTGTTGAGAGTCCTTGCGAAGGATACTAACAGCAACAACAACAACAAAAAAAAACTGAAAGGAAATATATTTATTCCCTTAGCAGACACGAACTCTAGATTTGCACTTGCTGGCAGGCTCACCAGGCACTCGATCATTCGGCACAGTGATGAAGAGCCCAAAACTTATGGCAAAAGGATACAGTGTAACCAAGTGCTGTATCCTTGCTGAAAATGGATGTATATGACAAATGAAATTAAAAGTATTAAATTAAATTATCTTTGAAATTCTGTTCGCTTCTGGCGAGATAATGTTCCCGAATATGCGAGGCAGGGAATTATGATGTTGTGTGTATGTGATAAATGTGAATGTGTGGATAAGGATGTTCTTAAATTTTTGAAGCTGGGATATTTTATTATGATTAATATCTTGAAGGCGAGATTGTTTTTGCAATCCCGTGGGGGAGTACAACATTAGCAATACATTGCATTTGATGTTGTCTGGTCGAAGTTTGACAATTATTTATCGTTTAAACATATTTCACGTTATGAGTTAAGACATTTTAAATGAGGAATTCCTAGAATAGAATTTCAGTCATATTACGTTAAACATTCCTTAATTCCAAAAATCAAACTGGGGTACGTTAAATAGTATTGAGTGAAATAATTTAAACGCCATTTTATTTATTTTTTTAAATCGTAGGAGCGGTTCTTAAATAAAATGGATATTTGAAACAGGTTTTTTAAAAAAAAAAAAATAAAAAAAAATAATTCAAGAATACGAACTTAAGAACAAATATATATATATATATATATATACATAAAATATATATACATTTAGAAACAAAATTAAAAAAATTCTTCCCCTTTTTTTAAAAATATTGATTTTTCAAAAAAAAAAAATTTTAGTATATTAAAAACACAATAAAATGTTTCGTAAAAAATGTAATGTAACGCAAAACTGCCTGTGGATGTCAAAGACTGTAAGCTTGCGCACGCATGTCTGCGAGAATTCAAAAAAAGTTTAAACTTCGCAGGCATGAATGTGAGTTTCATCAGCATGCCTGTCTGTGGATATTATTGAATGCGCAAATTATATAAACTTTGGAGTTTTGATTAAGCGAACGGAATGGTAAAAATTGTTAATAAATCTTTTTCGTTGAAATGAAGATGGTTAAAATTGTACAGAAGCATTAGTACCAACAGGCTACAGAATGAGTTTCTGATCTCTTTTGCTGATATTAGCGAATTTAGCCCAAAAGAGTTTGCAATCGTAAAAGTTCACTGTTTGGTTCGCAACCAGAATTGCATTCATCATCATTATTGGCGCAATAACCGGGATCCGGTCTGAAACTACTTCTTCCATATATGCCGATTGCTGGCGGACGCCATCGAATTGCACACCCCAAAACTTCGGGCGTCCTGGTCTAAGTTATCGTTTCAATGCACAAGTAAGACTGCCACGTTTTCTTCTATTGTAAATAGAACTGCAAAAGACTTTTCGACTGGTTCCTCTGCGAGCTAGGTACCCGGTCTACCCGAGTCTACCGAGCTTAGTTTTTTTCACAACATTTGTTTCGAGGTAGATTTCATACAATTCATGATTCTTTCTTCTCCGGAATCATTCTTCCTCGAACGGATAAATGGTCAGAGTTTCTTTCTGTAAGTACCCAAGTCTGGTATTCGTATGTGAGTACGGGTAAGACCATAGTCTTGTACAGTAGCAGTTTGGTTTTCTGGCAAGGTTTCTGGATTTAAAGAATCTTGACACACTATAGTTAGGATTAGCTGAATTTTAGCAGCCGCCCACGTATTTCTCCATATTATAATCGGCTCCCAATTTTGACCCAAGATAATTAAAGGACTGCAATACTTCAAATTCATGCTTCGCTACCCTGATAGTTGGACCAACACTTCTCGTAGACGTAGCCACCGTGTACTTAGTCTTCTCTTTTTGAAGAGTCTTGTACAGTTTGTTGGCTTATGCCAATGATGGCAATGTTGTTGCATAAGCCAGTATCTGGCTGGACTTGGTGCCAGAGTAATGTATTGCTTTCTCCAACGCCAGGTTGAAGAGAATGCAAGCCAGACCACCACATCAACACATATATTGGTCTGGACAGCAAACCGGCTACTTTTACTTGGCTTGTAATATTTGCCTACATGGTCGTGTAAATTTATTTATATATTTATAAAGTTCTACCCCAACTTGAGAGTCTATAAAAAGATGATATGTTGGAATATTCAATTTCAGACTTTTTTTTCATCACCTGCCTAAGGGTAAAGATCTGATCAATTGTTGTGTCTTTATCCACCATAATAAAATTCCTACGTATAGTCTTCATTCGTTAAAATGTATTTCTGAATTAAGAATGTACAAGCGTGCTTGCTCGTGGATGTCGAAGTTGATTTGCGCATAGCTTTGCTCATACTCTAAATTTGCGCATTCTTGCCTGCCTGTCGATGCCCTAGGCTACCTAAATCTTTTCGAATATCAATTTTGATAGTAATCGAAGCCAGTTTTCGAGAAAGTCGGAGAAAAAACCGGTCCTATGAGAGGTACCGTTTTTAGTCCACCATATTCAATTTTTTTTACCAACATATAATGCTTACCTACAGTGGTACATTGATTTATGTTCATATAAATTCTTGAAGCCGTTTTCGAGAAAAATAAGCTTTTACATAACGGTTATATGACAGTTACCGTTAATTTTTGAGCTTCAAAACTAAATTGAAAAAACTCCTCTGTAGAATGTCAAAATAACCTTATATACTGTATATAAATTTTTTAATCTTTTTTTTTTAATCACGAATGCATAACTTGCATTATAGTACCTATAATCGCTAGTAAAAACGGGAGATACCGTTTTTATCCCACCATATTAAATTTTTTTTTTCATCAATGTCAAAATAACCTTAAGTTCTAAATTTGAAGACGATTGGCCCAACCGTTTAGGCTACAGTCCAAAATACATCCGTACAGACAGACATACAGACAGACAGATATACAGCCAGACATACAGACAGACAGACAGACAGACAGACAGACAGAAAGTCAGACGGACAGAATTTTGCCAATAACTCAAATATTTTTCTCTATCATCGTAATGTCATGTTTTATTGATCGCAATTACATAAAGTGACACACACTGAACCCTTCTCATAATCAGTCTCCTAATACGAGATTTAACTTACTCGCAATGTCTTATCAGCATGAGTCATGTCAGACTATCGTCGATTTATAAGACGTTATCACGTCAACAAAATTGCCGTAAAATTAGATTAATATTTGAATAGGTGCCAGGGACTTTATTTCGTTGACACAAAGTAGATATAAGTTTAATTTCATCCCTAAAATGAAAAAGTAATAATTAACAAAAATCGTTTCAGAAGTCATTATCAGCATCTAGATACAAAACCAACGACTGCTGATAAAACCTTAAGACTCATTTAAAATGCAACAAATTACTACGTATATGTCGTATATGTCGATCCTGTACATCCCGAAAGTTCGGCTGTAAAACATAAATAGAATGTCGGTCGATGTCATTAATCCTGCTGGATGAATACATTTGTGGTCACCCTGATCCTCAACCGAGTTGTTAATAACTTGTTTCGAGAACTTTGTAATTTTGAGTTTTATAGTTGAGGTTTACAGTAAATGTACCTTAAATCCATTCATTCGTTCTTAAAAGCAATGTTAAGCAACCGATTAAAAGTAAAAAACACACAAATTTATATGTGTCATTAAAATCCAACCGATACATTTATTTCCACCACATCCCTAAATGTGAGTGCGTTTTCTTACATCATGTTGCCGATTCAAGTAATAACACCGAAGCTTCCTTTCCACCAAGCATATACGACTCATAACTTTCAACACCCACATAGTAGCTGTTAAACACTGTCACTCCTACATGTGCAATTATATTTCGCCATGTCACAATATCCTCTGCTGCGAACATATTCTAAATTCCACCATTCACCCTTGTGTGTCCCTCTGCACGTAAACAGTTCGTGAAATGGACGCACATTTAATGGGAAATGCTTTACAGTTCAGTGCAACGGAAATGTCGTAATTTCGCGGGTAAGTTGTAATTTCAAACGGAAGTGAAATGACATTACATTCCTGGTGACGCAAGTGCCATGCCATACAGTTTCGTTCGAAGAGTAATTTCAGTATGGTGTTGTCCGTTTTCCACCCCCTTTTTTTGGGTGGTGGCAAATATAATTTTAAGGACCCTTAAAGGAGACACTCTAGAGCATAACAACCGTTTCATTGCACCCCTTCTGGAACTTGGAACTTTTTAAGAAAATTGTTTTCAAACTAACAAATTTTATTTGGTTTTTCTTTCCGTTTTATTCGTCGTCGTAATGTGTTGATGATGTTATTGTTTCGTGGATAATGCTTCACGAATAATAATGGAGAGATTTAACTGTTTTTTTTTGACGTGATAACGTCTTATAAATCGATGACAGGCCACACGTACGAAATAACATGACTCATGCTGATAAAGACTCATGACTCATGCTAACCGCGATACTGTTGTTCTTTCAACCAAAATCGATCGCAAACACCAGGAGAACATGAAAAAGAACAATCGCAAATCCCCAAAATAATTTCACTCAAATTCAAAAAGAACAAGGAGAGAAAAGAAATACAAAATAGGCGGAGTTTTGTTAAAGTAGAAAGTAGATGTATGTAGATATTGGGGTATGTGTGTGTGGATTTAACGCGAGTGTTTGTCAATAATTTTTTCAACCAAAATCGATCGCAAACGTATTCTGAGCACCAGGCGAACACGATAAAGAACAAGCGCAAATTCCCAAAATAATTTCACTCAAACTCTAAAAGAACAAGAAGAGAAAAAGAAATACAAAATAGGTGGAGTTTTGTTAAAGTAGAAACTAGATGTAGATATTTGTGTGTATGTGTGTGTGGATTTAACGAGATGGTTTTTGGGTGTGAGTTAAAGGGCTGTATGTTGGTGTTGCTTCCATCGATGTTTTTTTATGACGTTATCACGTAAAATTATCGCCCGTAAACCGACTTTACAGACAACAAACTCTTTTTTTTTTGGTTTTATTTCGGATGAATTTTATAAACAAAGTTTCTATTTTATTAATGGATACCTCAGGGCGAAGTAAGTTGAAGAGCCATCATCTTAACATTTGACGTGAGAATAAGAGAACTCCGTTCTGACTTCAATAAGTTGAACGTTTTTTTTATCTTTTATCAACTCGAAAAGAAAATCAACTTGAATTCCAAATAACATATTTCTTAAAAATGTTAATTCTTTGGACTTGGGTTCTACAGTTGAACTCTTTAGAATTTTCTTTTTGGAGTCAATTTACTATAAATCTAATTTTATTAGCTGTTCATTAAACAACTTAGTCAGTAAGATTGATCTTGTATCAACCCAATTGAGTTACAAGGAAGTAAAGTCTTTTCTTGCAAATCTTAAATCGAATGTCAATTCTGGTCCAGGTATGTCCACCTGCCATATTTAATAAATCTCCTTTTGAAGTAAACTTCCTAGATAACTGGAAACTATCTTATGCGTTTTCAATATATAAGACGGGTAATAAAAACAATATTGAGAACTGTAGAGGACTTACTAAATTATCTTCAATACCAAAGTATTTGAGAGCTTAGTTAAAAATAGGCTCGACTTTGTTACAAAGGATACATTCCTTTTTCACGTTATTAATTCAATTGAGGATGGGTTCAAAGTAGACACAGTATACACTGATTGCAGCAAAGCTTTCGACTCAGTAAACCTTGAGACTTTGATAAGAAAACTCCAAATTCTCAACTGCTAAATTGGTTATCATCGTACCTGATTGGGAGATCACAAAAGGTCCAGGTTGGTAGCACTATTTCAAAGGAATTCATGTGCTCTTAGGGTGTTCCACAAGGCAGCTATTTGGGCCCTCTTTTATTTATAATATTTTTTGATGACATCATCTCTGTTATTAAACATTGTAAATGTCTGTTATACGCTGTTGATCTAAAGTTGTTTTTTTAAAAATTGGTAATTTAAATGATTGTCTGTTGGTTTAATTTGACCTTAATTTATTGTAAAAGTGGTGCTTTTATAATGGCCTTAATCTAAATGTTAGTTAGTGTAATTCTATTTCTTTTTTAAGGAACAAAAATAGTCAACTATTTGATTACTACATAGATTCGGAATCAATTTGTAGAGTCACTAACTTTTTGACGTTGTATACATCTCTTGTGAGATCGGTTTTGGGGTAGGAGTATGCTGATTTTATTTGGAGACATGGTTTTATTATACATTCTGATCGATTGGAAAGGATCCAAAGATGATTAACTAAATTTAAATTTTTCCAAATGCGTTAGCATCGCAGTCCACATTATAAATCTAGATATCAATTACTAGGAATAAAATTCTTAGAGTCAAGGCGAACTATTCATGGTGTAACATTAGTAAGAGATTTACCCTGCAAACATTTAAAATGTGCTACGTTTCTTGCTTAAGTACCTATTAATGTACCCTCTACACTGAGATCGAGAATTTTCTTAAAGGAAAATCTACACAGGTCCAATCATGGAAGTAATGAAACTATATCTAGATCTATAAAGGATATCAATGAAGTTTGCATATATATAGATATTTTTTGTCTTAATCGAGACAAATTAAAAATAGAACTTTTGTATTTTTTCTCATTTTAATTATTTACTTATCGTTTAGCGATGCTTGAGAAGCATCTGCTTAGTGGTTGGAAAAGTTGAAACCACTTCTTGAATCGATACAGAAAAATAAGCCTTTATCAGAATTTTTTGCAATCTCAAGTAGTTGGTGGTTCCTACGGAGGTTGTCGTTTCCATACACACCGAGTACTGAAAGCACTCATGGATAATGGCATTTAGGAATATCAAACTTTAACGACAGAAGAAAGTATTGAATTTTCCACACATTAAACTCAACACGATTACAACATTTGACAATTCTGAGTAAATCGGATCTTAAAGAGCTTAACATACGGCACCGTTGCGATTGCCGCCGGTCCGATGGTAAAGGGCGTGAATCAGGGGAAGGGATATGAGAAGCAAAACAGTTTAGTGGATTAGAAGTAACAGACAGAAGATTATTTATAAAAATGAGGAAAAGAGTAGTAGACACAACGGAGTCCTGGGGTACACCAGCAATTGTTTTGTGGGAATTAGATTTGATACAAATCCAACGAACAAGCGTATCATCAAAATTCTATCAAATGCCTTGGAAGAATCCAGTGCAATAATATTACTTTCAGCAAAGCGATGTAAATATTTGCTCCACTGTTCGGTGAGATATGCTATCACATTACTAGTGGAACGATTGCTACGGAAGCAAGCCCATTTTGACAATTTGCGATGAGTCCTAGAACCGCAGATATTGTGAAGTTTTAAATATTTTTTTACCAATTACCAAATCATGTAAAAATGTGGTTCTTTTAATGACGATGTTGCATGAGTTCCTGCTTGTTTGTGTTTTTTCTAATTTTCCTTAGTAGGGTTGGCCTTGTAGGATCGGAAACTTACATTTTTGAGCCTGATAGCTTCCTTACACTCAGTGTTATACCAGGACTTTTATTTGAGTTTGATACTTTTTTACTCTGTTAGGAATAAAAGTACGTATCCCTAGAAGAATCACATTTGTGATCATTTCAGCACTGGCATCAATGTCACTATCGAGGAAGCATTAGTGACAAGTTAAAATAATGAAAGAATTTATTTAGGCCGTTCCACTTGGTTTGCTCGGTCAATGTGGAAGTTTTTTTTTAATCTGGATTAGAGGAGAACGAGAAATTTTCGAGGTGCCAAATAAAGGAGTTACACTAATGGTATAACTATTAGGGTGAGAAGTAAGTAGAAAGCCATGAGTATGGTTGGCTTATCCAGCAACATCAGATATTCTAGTTGGTTCGTCGATCGCCTAGCAAAGATTTCAACAAACCTTCCTCTTGATGTTATCTAACCAAAATAGAGGAGGCAGTTGGAATTTTGTGTATTGAAATCGCTAAAATAACAAATATGTAACAATTTCAGTGCGAGGACAATGCCAACTCTCGAGATGGAATTAGACAGTGCATTAAATTCGTTTAAAATCGATTTACTGTCGAGATTTCAGCTCTTTTCAATAAAACAATGATGAATAATATGCTTGTGAACATTGAATTTCAGCAAAAAGATGTTGAAGTGAAGGCTCTGGAAAGCAATATAATTCCCTACATAAACAACGAAACCATCGTGGGAAAAAAGTAAGGACTATAAAAAATGACCCATGTAGAGCAAATTATATGATAAATCAATTCATTTATAAATCAGTTTCATTTAGTGCTAAAACAGCTGGGTTCTATTGCACAGTGAAGACATACTCATGAAAGAAATTCTTTCTTAAGCCACGAATATTGGAATAGACGACGAGAAAATTACTTCCCATTTAAAAAAATACTGACATTCAAAATACTATTTTGGCTTAATCCAACGTCGCAGTGTGCGCCTTAATTAACTTCTGTAATAAGCAAATTGTCTTAGATAATATGCGCAGTTTATAGACAAACATTATTTCAAACATACATAATGCTTGCAGTGTGTAGTAAGTGACAGTTAAGCAATGTGGTGAAGACAGCGGCCACACATTAATGTTAGTTTTTTTTTATACAAATAAAACTATGTTCTCATATCATCTTCAAAATCATCTTCAGTGATGATGCGCCAATTGGCCAAACGGCTTCGTCAACAAACAAAATATGCTTTACAGCACAGTAGAAAACTATCACATACTTCACGAAACCCCGCACTTCATCTACAAAAAACACTGTATTGTGTGGTTATCATGTGGATTATGTCGTTGAAAGGCCTATATTCTACATTTTAGAAATTGAGCTTCGCAATAACTGGTTTGCTCGTTCAATCTTAGTGCGAGATCAAAGATTTTCCAAATTAATTGAACATGGAGCATTTAAGCATCACTTAAAAGGTTGTCCCCTTAAAATAGTTCTAATTCCAGCCTTTAAACTTGCTATAAGCATACACAAGTTCTTGTTCTATTCAAACTTTCAATATGATTTGGTTGCCACATAAGTCCACATTGGGCGCCATTTACAAAATAATAAAATCTTGTCTTCTAACTTCTAATTACTCTTCCAGGACAAAAATGTAACGCACCCATTAAGCAGAACTTTCTTTTGATATATTTGAGTTCTTCTTTCCAACTCAACTATATTCATAAACACGATTTTTGTTTTTAATCTAATTAATGTTATCCATATGAACAAACCAATGAAACCCACCAACCAACAGTACCTACTCAACTTAACATTGCAGTTTCCCTCTGTACGTTTATTAAACTACTTCACAGACAAACTTGACAGGAAATGCTCTACATCACCACTTCCGGGGTGTAAATTTCTTTGGTATACTCTATGTTGTCATTGCCATTTACTCCTGACGCGAACTCATCATTCTCCCGACACCCCAGCAACGTAGTGCTTTACTTCTTTTTGCATCTTGGGTCCTTGCAAAAGTCACTGTCACACTCCTTTAGCTGTCATCAAATAGCTTTCCTCTGAAAGAACACCGAAAGAAGTACAAAACCATTTCTTGGTATTTTCCATTTGGAAGTGTGAATCAACAACTTTCGCTGCTGTGTTTCGCATGGATGACAGAAGACATCTTTTTCAAAAGTTGTTGACTGCTACCAAAACTCAAGTGCAATTGTCAGTTTTGATATTTGTGCGTTCGCTGCGGTAATAATACTTGTATAGTGAACAGGAAGTAGGAAGAAATTAGTTTTGGCAGTCAAGGATAGTTTACAGTAGCGCAGTAGAATGGAAAAATATGGATAAAGTTTCTCGTGTTAGATACTTTATTTTAAAATGTTTGTGGCAAAATAAAAACTAGAATGGAAAGTTTTTTTGTAAGTTTTTTTCTGAAACAGATAATTTAGTTTGTTTAGTTTATCCATCTAGTCTAGTTAAATTGATATTAACCAGGCCCTCATTTTGGAAAATTATTGCACTAGCGTTGTTGTGTGCCGACATACATAGACTAATATGGTAGCATCTTTTCTTTACATTACATTATCTACAAATACTCAAATAAATGTCTTCGCAGAAAAATTCTAGAATGAAGTTGACAAAAAGCTGTGATATAAAACGCACTATTTATCGTGTAGTGAATGATTTCAAAGAAAGAGGGTCTGTAGGTGATAGGCCCAAGCATGGACCACAACGTACTACAAGATCGGCTGAAAACATTACTGCTGCTCAAGGAAGTGTTAAAAACAATCCACCAACCTCAATTCGACACCGTGCTCAGGAACTTGGTCTTCAAAGAACAACTTTGACCACAATTTTGCACAAGGATTTACATTTGTTTCCATTTAAGATTTAGTTGACACAAGAGCTTCTTCCACAAGACCATTTACGCCGACGTACATATGCCAATAGGATGTTACAGCTAGCCCATGACAACGCCGATTTTCATGAAAAAATCATAATGAGTGACGAGGCACATTTTCATTTGAATGGATATGTGAATAACCAGAATAGGGCAATGGAAAACCCTCAAATTATTCATCAGTCACCTTTGCATCTATTAAAAGTTACAGTCTGCTGTGCCATTTGGTCAGGAGAAATCATTGGACTTAATTCTTTGAAAATGAAAACGACGTACCGGTAACTGTGAATGAAGAGCGATATCGTGATATGATTGAAAACTTTTTAAGGCCACAACTGCATGCTTTGGGCTTGATTAACATGTGGTATCAACAAGACGGTGCCACATTGCATACAGCCAGGATTACAATGGATTTACTGCGAGACCTCTTTCCACAACAAGTTATTTCAAGAAACTGTGATGTTGATTGGCCTCTAAGGTCGCCTGATTTGACTGCTCCGGACTTCATTTTGTTGGGATATCTGAAAAGCAAGGTTTATGCAAACAAACCAAAACCGCTTGAGCAACTCAAACAAAATATTTGTGGTGAAATTAATGAAATACCGCGTGAAATGTGTGAGAATGTAATGAAAAATGTGCTCAAAAGGGCTCGCATTTGTGAGACTAACAGAGGCGGACATTTACCTGATATTGTAAATTATCAATATAAGATCTATTCTCTTTCATTTAATAAAAAAAATTATAAACAAACAAAATAGTATAGCTTCCCGGCGGACACCCTGTTTAATTTAAAGTGTTTATATGTTTATCTGGCGGAGGTCCAGAGCAATATGTAAAATTTGGGTAATTTTTTTTTCACTGCAAACAATTTAAGAACAATGATTTGGAAGTTAGCAATAAACCTAGAAATTACCCTTCCGCAAAGTGTTTCTTCCCGGTACGAGGGGTTCAAACATTTCCCCAGTAGGCTTTTATATTGGTACCACGAATTTTTTCGAAGACCGTTTTTTGCCTATCGTCGATCCACTGTCGAATAATTGAGAGATACTCTTCTCATTTCTAATGATCTGCGATTTTCATTGTAACAACAACTGTTGTTCGGATGAGAAAGTTTTGCTTTTCTTCAATATAAGTGCAGTGACGACACGAATTATCTCTCTGTTGAAGGTGTTCTAGCTAACGAGCCATATGTGCTTCTAGTTCCAGGAAATTCATAAGCCAACATTTGCCTGTTAGCAAATTGAAGTGCTGCCCCAGCAGTTCTGGCTGGAAATGTGTAAAAGCTCTAACAAGGGCCCCCATCCTCGTGACGCAATAGTTCCTCTGAAGTTTGGAAAACATCTTACAATGGTATTCAACAAACTTTTTCATTTTCTTTCTGCAGTTGCATGTAAAAGAACTGATGGGCAAGCGTTAAGGCTGGTATAGTTATCCATCTTCGGGTAGCTGAATCGGTTCTGGAGTAGAAGTCAACACAACTTTTTTTTTAGCTCGAAAAAAAGCTCGCTAGCATTCGGCAATCAACGAGAAAGTTTGTCCGTTTCAGTCAATCTTGTGACAATAATAGGCACAGAGGCCCAAAATACAGGCGATTTGTAATAGCCCATCTAAAACCTTGTTCATTAGCCGTTTAAGATTGGCTGGTGCATTGGTAAGGCATAAAGGCATAACATTAAACTCAGACAGTTCTGTGCCAATGGAGGATGCGGTCTTCTCTCTATCGCTTGCATCCATCTCGATTAGTAAGTATCTCGATGGATGATGGATTCGTGTACGTGGGGTAATGCTTTTTGCGATTTTGTCCGCTAGTTTGGTGAACAACTGGGTTCGGCACGGCCGGCGTCATTGGAATACTTCAACGTGGAAGTCCAGATGAACTAAGGGAGTGTGTCGTGGGATCCAAATATCTTCAGCAGAAGTATTTGTTACGAAAACACTTAGATATCTCTTCTCCGTTATGTGACACTGAAAGGAAGGACTGGGAGGCAAAAGGCAGAAGAGTTGGTGACAAGAATATTGTTGAAGGAAGGCCTTTTGCAGTCTTTTTGCAGTCTTTTGCAGTTCTTTTTATGGTAGTGGTAGGTGACCAAGTGGCAGACTTTCATTACGTTAGGATGGTGTAGACTACGACGCCAAAAGCCTTGGGTGCGAACTTGTTGATTCAGGTCCGGAGTTGCACCGATGATGATAATGAGGTTTCTTTAGAGCCTGTTGATAGTTTGTCTACTGCAGCTTCGGCTCTTTAAGCTGCCTGGTTCTCGTTTTCCGAAGCAGATTCAGAAAGAGCGTAATGAACGTAATTATATTTTCTAGCAAAGCGGACTCAACGTATGTGTTGTACTCAGCATTGTATAAATATACATTCTCTATAGTACTCTCATGGTGTCATTTTTCGTCTGGGCATCTTCCTGGTTGATTTGTAACGAACTCTAAATAGTGGAAATGTATCAGTAATTCGATAGATGTTTTCAATTTTCGGTTGGACATCGTTTTCTCGAACATTTATTTGGGCGACTGGTTGTTTGTGATGAGAACCGCATAAAGGGACAATTTAATTGCCGAAAATAGGGCTTTGAGATCGATGAAAAGGTTTTGGGTATCGATTTGGTTTTTTTCCGAAATCTGCCGTAATGTGAATATATGCCCGATAGTGGACCTTTCTGGATTATACTGATATGAACCTTACAGATTATTGACGAATATCAATTAGTAAATGTAAATTATAGAGGGCCAACATCCGCGATATAAGTTGGATCACTTTTTCTTAGAATTAGACTTCATTGCTGTTTTTTGTCTTTTGAAAATAGCCTTTTCCTTGTGGTTTATCAAAAAAATAAAAAAAAATAAAAAAAAATAAAAAAAAAATTATCAACCAATTCATACTCATTGTTTTATACCAGTGTTAACTTCCAATACATGCCTTGACTGCTTTTAAGTTATTAAGTTTTTAAGTGAAATCTTAAGTTTTTTTTAGTACTTATGAAACTACCATTTCTGAAGGATTTGTTTTTAGTAAGTTATAATGTCCTTGCTTCACCAAATATAACACATAAAAAACCAAACATCCGGTTGTCCTCTAGTAGTCTAAAAAACTCCTTTTTCATTTCGGCTTTGCCATCTAATTCAATGTTAAATAAAAATGAATAATATGGGTTTCCCTGGACCCATATAACTCACAATTTAAACAAACAATTCTAACACCTTCTCCTGGTAATTTATTCCAGAAGTAATGCCAAGGATAAAAGAAACTCGAGTACAGTCGTTTCGTGGCATTTAACTCGCAGAAAATTAATGGCATGAGATCCATTACAGTAAGCCAGCAGCTTTTAGTCAACGAAAACATTTTCCTGTCATTACATAAAAACGAAAGGACGAATTCCCATTTCATCCGTTGCGCCACCATTATTGCCTTCATCCATCATCTATCAATATTTCATCTACGTTTTCAAGTAAATATTTTTTATTTACTTATTTTATTGACTTGATTTCCTTCGTTTCCGGTATTTGCCTCGATCCCGAGGACTCGTAGTGATTCCTTGATTCAATGAAACTGATATTTTGATGCGATGGGTTGGCGACGCGGTGTTTCAACGCAATTTCAATAAAAAATTAATTTCGGTGGCACATACATACATTTCTAGAAATTCAGGATTTTGAAGGGACACAAACATGAAGGAGCTTCTTTCCCTTAGTACAAATGGAAAGTTTGGTTTACCGGTATACGGCGCGTATTCACTAGTCCTGACTCCTGATTCCTCTTTCTAAGAGGATTCATGCTCCTTTCTACTCTGTAGTCTGTACTCGTGCGAGGTAATTTCATATGATTGCTCTCATTTGGATAAACGAGTGAGAAAGATCGTAACGATGATGTTATTATCTCAGAAGATTCCTCTGGAAGAAAATATAAGGAGAAGACAAAAAAACGTTTGCTCCTTGTGTTCTTTTTTTAAGAACTATTAAGATATAAAGATGAAGAGCAGGAAGAAGAAAGGAGGCCATTTACGCTTAGAACATCATCATCCACAGCTGCACACAATGAAAATAAAATAATGCAGTTAACGGCCAAATTATCGACCCAAATGGTGGCGGCAGCAGGTCGGTTAATGTGTGAGTGAACGGATTTGATATTCCAGTTTTGAACCTTCTATTAGAAAAAAAATACCAGAAAATTGCCTGCTGTTTAAGGAACACTAAATTTTTATGCACGAAATTATATTTTTATATTTAAAAAAAAAATGTTATTATTTCTGGTTTATTTTATTTTTAAGGACCTAATTCGAAAGTTATCGAGGAGTTATTTTAATACCTTAGTGTTTTTAAGGCGCGTTATGAATGGAAAAGAAAGTTTTATTGTGCCATCGTAGTTTGCATAGAACATTGCTTAGGAATTAAGCAACTTATTGCCAATTGGCTCTTGGCAAGAAATTATTCCACTGCAGTAAGGACTAGGGGAACTGTGACACTCAAGGAAGTGATGGAGACAATTCAAGGTGCGTACATTCGGTTTTGCCTCCATAGACTGGTTAACCCATCTTCGACACTTTCGTCTCACAAAATTACTACAAACATGTCAAGTATGCATCTTACATTGTCATTGTGCATAGACGGACGAGTTTGGCAGGGAAGTCAAGACTGGCTACTGCTCCATATAGCCCGTGTAATGTGCGGCTTTGAAATCGATTAAAAAACGGTAGGTATCGATTTAAAGTTCCTGGTTTTTTAAAGATCTCCCCTTATGTGAATATTTGGTAGATGGTGGACTGGACAGGAGACTAATACCTCTGTAGATGGCGCAGTTCAGAGGGTTTCCTTTCATAAGGATCGGTATTGCTGGGATTCCATTCATCGGGAATGATTTCTTTTTACCATATCTTGTATATGATTTGTAGCATTCTTCTAACCAAGAAATTGGCTCCACCTTTGAAGAATTTCTTCGTCGATTCCAATGTGATAAATTTGGTTGAGAGTTGATTGATTAGGGGATGTCAATTTCCCTCTGTAAATATTGAGGTGTTGGAACTGCGTTTATGAATATTATGAATATTTCGTCTCGCAGCAAAGTTAATTACCCTTAAACGGTTATTGGGAGTGGTGCCGTCCAATCTGTATTTTTCGACTGTACCATCAAAGATACTTTTTCTTTCTAGGTTGACGTTAAGCTCGCCTAGGCAAATTTTAATATCATAGCTAATACACTGCTCACATATTTTATTTTAGAGCTAGATAAGCATATCTTTAGTCTACGTCCTCTGCCACATGTTTTTTGTATAGGAACCTAAAAGTCTTAGTAGAGATCCGTGGCCTTATTTTTTTTAACAGGGTTGTTCATCATTGAATCCGTTCGTATCAGAGACTTGGATTTGCTTTGAAACTTAACTTTACGCGGCGGGGAAGTACCCAGACGGCATAAGAAGTCAAGGAGCCGGATAAATCGCTTCTTATAGGCCTGCTCTCCGAAAATTTTGTAGAAGCCCATATAAGGTGTTCATTATTTGATTTCATCTAGCTGCTAGAAGAAATTAATTAAATTTTAATTTTGGTGGGGGTGGCACCCATATTTATTTGGTTTATGTCAAGCTACAAAATTAAAACTAACTTAAGACTAAATGGGAAGGTTGGGACAGTTGTTGAGGCGTAACCTTAAACTCGGTGTACTAATATTTAGGTCAAAATATTCAGCAATCGAATTTACACTTCGCAGCATACGTGTAATAGGTTCATTGGAGACATAGGATGTACGGTGGGAGAGTATATAGAAAAGTCTAGGATTTCTGAGATTGCGGGGGTTAGTGTTAAAGAAAATGGAATTATATAATTAAGAGCAGTCAACGGAACCAGAAAAAAGTCGGTGAATGAAAAGAATATCGGTAACCAATCTTCGTTCTTCTAGAGTTTTCAGATTAATAAGTTGGAGACGGGCATGATATGGAGGTAGAATAAAAGGATTTTGCCATTGAAGGCCGCGAAGAGCGAAAAGAAAAAATCGTTTTTAAATGTTTTCTATTCTGGAAATATGAAACGTGGTGGTATGGGCACCAAACTTGAGAAGCATATTCAAGGAGAGGTCTAAGGAGTGTTAATATAGGGAACGAGTCACATAAGAGTTGCAGAATTCTTAAGAACATCGTTTTACGAATCCTAGAGTTGAATTAGCCTTCTGCATTATTTTATCGATGTGTGATCGGAAACTAAGCTCACGATCAAATAAACATAAACGATGGGAATAGATTGATTGGAGAGAAAATCTTGACGGGGAGGTACAACTATGCGTTTACATGAAAAAATTATCGATTGGCATTTTTCCACGTTCAGTTCCTTTGCTTCACCAAATTGAAAAGCGATCAAGATCTAATTGAATAAGGTTTGAATCATTTACTGAAGATATAGTTTTGAAAAAGTAAGTATCGTCAGCATATAATGAGATATTGGAAAGCTTTATTATCAATTCGATGTCATTAATGGTAAGGACGAAAATTAGAGGGCCTAAGTGACTTCCTTGAGGGACACCGGAAGTGGCGAGAAATGGATTAGAAAGTGCATTCCTGAAACGCACACTAAAGGAACGATTGCTGAGGTAAGAAGATATCCATTTCAAATAGATCTGTTTAAAGCCAAGAGCCTTAAGTTTAAAGAGTGTAAGACTATGAGAAATTTTGTCAAATGCTTTACTAAAGTCAGTGGAGATAACATCGACTTCCATCCCTGCTTCTAGTGCTGAGAGGGCAAAGGAAACAAATTCAATAAGGTTAGTAGTAGTGGATCTACATTTTAGGAATATATGTTGTCTTAGGGATATAAGCGACTTACAGCGAAAACTTATTAATTCGTATATGAGGCATTCAAATATTTTGGGGATGTAGGAAAGTTAGGCAATGGGGCGATAATTCTTAGCGTTAACTGAAATATGTAAAGGATCACTTGAGGTTTCACTGTTCAGAAAAAGAGAAGAAGGATATCCATCGGACTTTTTTATAGTTAACGAATTGGAAAAATGTCTTGGGATCGTTAATGAGGTTCGTTTGAGTTTCAACTAGATAACGCTGGTAAAGGCTACTATACAGTTCAGTAAATTGGAGATAAACTCAGAGATAATTAGAATAATCGGTGGTGGATCGAGAACGGAGGAAACGTTCCCACAATTTATTTCTTCTATTTCTCAGGGAACGCAATCTCCGATTATACCAAGAGAGGGGGGGGGGAGATGTAAGTGAGGTTTTGCGTTGTGAATTTGGTACGTAGAGAGAAATGGAATTGTAAATGGCTTCGTTTGCGGAAAGATTTACGAAATTAAAAGATGTGTTACTGAGCTATTCGTTAATTTCTCTGAAGCTTTGTGAAAGTCGAAAGAACGAACTGAAATATTAGATATTAGATATACGTAAATAGGTCACGAGCAGTAGGCAAGAAAAATTTAATTTATTATTAATATTATTTTTTTTTTAATTGTGTCGTGACGCGAGAAATGGGCAAGAAAAACAAACTTTTCAACCTATGGTGGAATCGGCTAAGGTTATATATGACAGTTACATTTCTGATAGTCACATGTAACGAAATTAGATTTTCAACCTGCGTCAAAAAATAAACATGAATTCTGACATCACTTTTGTTTTTTGACATTTACCTAAGTCATTGTTGTTGTAATCAGCATGGTTAAAAACAGCTGACTCTGTTTCTTTTGTTTATGTGGTTGGGTTTGTTCGTTAACAAAAAAATGGGCACGACTGGGTCGCACCGAGAACGCCAAAAATTTAAAAAAAACCCTTATATGAAAGGTCCCGTTTATAGACTTCTAATCAAATGATAGCCAATACCAACAAAAAAATCTTAAAAAAATTCATTAAAATTTCAATTTCCCTTCTGGGGAATGCCAAAAGAATCACACACACCAAATTTGAAGATAATCGTTTAAGCCGTTTAGGCTGCGGCTCGTTATACATACTGACAGACAGACTGACAGATATTTTTTCTCGATCACTTTTTTAGAATTCTCTATGATCGTAATGTCATGTTTGATTGTTATCTTAATTTTTTAATATTCACGAATCCTAAACTTGTCTTATAGTCCCCGTAATCAATTGGAAGTAAAAAATCAGATTTGGGTATCATTTTCATTATTTTCAGGTAAGCAAAGTAACTGAAAAGGTCCAAATATATTTATATTTTTTTAAATCAAAACGCTGAAAATTTAATATAAATGTAACATAAATGTGAAGTTTAATATAAAAAATAGCGTTTTGTGAGAGTTGTCATTCTCTCAGAGAGTTCTTCGTTTTACACTAGAAAAATAATATATGCATTTCCTGTTACTTAAAATCCAGATTCACACTAAGAAAAAATAAATCAAAAACCTTACCTTAAATCTTAGCACCATACTTTATTTGTTTTAGTTTTATAATGAAGTGTATATAATCTTGCGCCATTGTATCTAATGCGGATTCTAAGAACTCGTTCAATATTTTTAACTATTCATTAATTTTGTTTACTTTTATTATGACCAAACTTTTCAAAACCACAACAAAATCCAAATGAAATGCAAACTTTGGTAATATTTGGGAAATGTTATATATTGTAGTGCAAACCGATGTAAATCTTGCTAAAAAGCAAGAATTCCAAAGTGATCTTGATAAAAAAAAATTGTTCTTCTTTTTTTTAAATTACTACATTACAATTATTATCAAAATGCAAAATTACCAAAATAGCGAAAAAATATTCTCTGCCATTTGGTAGAAAACGAATATGTAAATCCAATACAATTCATGTATTTCCTATAATCTTCATGCATTATTATCGCTACATTTTGATCTCCCCTCTCTATCGAACAAGTACGATTTTAATATTTTGCATCCTCTTTACCAATTACCAAATCACACTAACACTCTTCATCGCTAGTTCGTTTCACATTTTGTTTCAAAACGCAACGGATTCATTTGGTCACCAACCTCTTTTCATCGCATGCGGCAATGTCAACGGACGCAACGGGTTCTATGGCATAGAGTAACTATACTATATATAATATATTTACTCTATGTTCTATGGGCTCTTATCTTAAGCCACGACGCACGAGGAACAGTCGGAAGGAACAGACTTACCTAACGAAAATTGTATGCGCTTCTCTTTATTACTTTGACTTCGCTTTACATCATTCGATATTGCTTTTAAAATGTACAGTTTAATTCAGACCGTTACATAGATCGCATCGTTCGCCAAAAACGCCACTACCATAAAAATATTCTCTTTTAAAAAATAAATAAATCTGTCGTCAAACAGTTAATTTATAAATAAATCCTTGTAAATGTTGGGTAAACAATCAAGATGATAGAAAAAAAAAACATTTTAGAGTAATGGCACAACTATGTCTGGTAAAGCGATTTCCTTTATTTTTTTATAATATTGTGGTATTTTGGCCTGGGGTTCGACAAATAAAACTCAATCGAAATTCCAAAATAATAAAACAAATCTCTTTATTTTATGAAACACAACGTCTTTCAGTTTAAATAACACCAAATTTAACTTATTTCACTTATTCACAATTCAAATACGTTTTTATAATTCAACACTTTTTATTCAATCTCAATTCAATCACTTTTTACTAACGTTTCCAGTTGTTAACAATTCCACTTTCGAAAATAAACTGAACTCTCAATGCAATCTACTCTTGTATTTATACAAGTTTACAAGCTTCTGGAAGCTTCTGTCTAGTTCTGGCACAATCTAAGCTTTCAATACTAATTCGAGTCTCGAATTAGTACTTCAAGTTCGATTTAGTACTCAGTTAAAACATATTGAAAATATGTAGCATACTTTTAGGCGCATGGTTGTTGTACACAATAAATGGTGGTTGTTGTACACAATGAATCCAACAGATGTCGTTAATTTACAAAATGCATCCTCCGAATATCTAAACTTGTTGCCACATCACATTGTCCCCCTCTTAGTTTTGTTCGTCCCGAACAAGCACATCATCATTGTTTCCGTGGTAACGATGCATTCGATCCACATGGACAATTTTCATTTTTGCTCTTTGTCCTCGTTAGATTCGGAAAACGACGTCATTAATGCGCGTAACTATTTGGTAGGGACCTTCCCAGTCCTGCTGAAGCTTGGGCGATTCTCCTTTTCTGCGATGTGGGTTGTAAAGCCATACCAGATCTCCCTCATTGAATTCAGGTGCTGTTGCTCGCGCATCGTATCTGGTCCTCAGGCGGTCTCTCGCAATGTTTATATTGCTTTGGGTTCTTTGGTGTGTGTCGTTGATCCTTTTAATCGGGGCGCTCACTTTGTTCTGGTGCATCTTAGCGCTTGCCTTGACTTTGGATCCTTTACTAGCCTTGCACGTGGTGCACTTTCGACACCATCTCTCGACATCTTTTCTTACAGTTAACCAATAAAAACGTACCCGTATCTTTTTCCGTGTCTTGTTGATTCCTAAGTGCCCGCCGGATTCTTCATCGTGCATTTCCCTTAAAATCTCCTGCACTTTCGACCGTGGCACCACAAGCTGCATCTTAAAGGATCTTCCATTCGGCATTTCCCATTTTCTCCACAAAACACCATCTTTTACATGGAGAGAGTCCCACTGCGCCCAGTATGCCTTTAAGGTAGGACTTCTGTCGGAGATGTCTCTTGCATTCGGCTTATCCATAGATTCCTTCCATACAAGAATGGGCTCGATATCAGGATCTTCCTTTTGTGCATTACGAAGTTCTTCCGCAGTCCAACCCTTTACAGGTTCAGCCCTTAGTCTCTGAACAGAAATACTTTCGTTCTTCTTACCGTTGAAACACCTAGGATGCGCTCTTTCTGAAGATGGCCGGAGAATTTCATCACTGCTTATGATCGTCCGAAGATTTACAGCATTCTCGTTTCCGTACACCATTGGAATCTCGACGATTGAATACCTTAACACCTGCATTTGAAAGTCTAGGACTACCTCATGTGCCTTCATAAAATCCACACCTAGTATGCAGTCGTCGCATATGTCAGCTACCAAGAATGCATGTGAGGTCAGCCCTGCCAGTTCTATCTTCAGAAGTACCTCTCCGTATACTTTTGCTACTTCTCCCGTAGCTGCCTTCAGACTGTTCCAGCTGGTGTTGTGAAGCCAGGACGTCTGGACAAGGCCTCTTCTAATTATGGAGGCTGTGGCACCCGTATCGATAATGGCCACACATTTTCTGTTGGCGATGACGGTCTCCACTGTCAAACTCTGGTTGCAGCGTTTCGTTTGCGCAACTTGGATAATGGTCCTGGGGGCGTCGATTTTATCAACCAACTTCAGCCCCGCGAAGTTGGTTCTTACGCGCTTTCCACACTGATGTATCTCCAAATCATGCCCGGTAGGGTAAGCGATATCCCTGTCAGTAGGCCTTTTTCTCGCGGTATGTGGGCAGCTTACCTGTGGAGATCTGCATTGTCGCTGTAGGTGTCCTAGCTTGTTGCAATTCCACCATCTCAGTTGACCTCGAGCAGTGTTCGGGTTTTGTCTTTCAATGTCGACACGTTGACATGAGCACTCTAGCGTAGCCATTTCCCTGACGCGATGGCTACCTTGCGAAGCTTGGTCTGCTGCTTCCATTGTCAGGGCAAATGCTAAAGCCTCAGCGAGCGTTTTCTTACCTGCCATTCTCACAGCCATTTGTAGTTTTCCATCTGCAATGGCATTAGTGAACGCATCGGTTGCCAGTTCGTTTATGATTTCCCTGCTGGTATTGGGATAAGACAAATTGGCCAAGCGCTCGATGTCAGCTTGCAATTGTTGTAGCGTTTCACCTCTTGTCTGGACCCTTCGGCGCAACTGGACTCGGTAAACATGCTGCATGTGGTCGTCGCCAAACCTCATCTCGATTGCCTTGACCATGGCATCATAATCATGATGTTTGTCTTCAGGAATGGTCTGCAGCAATTCGGCAGCTGTTCCTCTGAGCGCAAGCGTAAGAGCAATTGATTTGTCTTCGTTGTCCCAGTTGTTCGTCAAGGCGGCAGCTTCAAACTGCCTCTTATAAATTTGCCATGATGTTTGACCATCGAAGACAGGGGGCTGCATTTCCTTTCTTCGTGGACCGTCGCTTGAATATTCCCGGACCTTCTGCTTTTTCAAAGAATCAACCTCCTTAGCCAGGTGTTCGTACTGTTGTTCTACACTTTCTACTTGCTTTCCGAACTTTTCTTCTAAGCTTTCTATTTTGGCTTCAAATTTCTGATCTACTATTTGAAGTCTTTCGCTTAGTTGATTCTGGAGAGTTTCTAATGAATTCTTTTGTTCGTCGAATTTACTTTCGAGAACGTTCCTTTGTTCGCTTAGTTGTTGCTGGAGAATTTCCAACGAATTCTTCTGCTCATTCTTTTGTTCTTCGAGAAAGTTCTTTTGTTCTTTCGAGGAACTTTCCAAAGCATCGAATTTCGACAGAAGCAACTTCATGAAAGCAGGCATTTCATCGGCTGTACTTACTGTGCATTCTCTCCCTTGTTCTTCAACATCGAACAACATGGTATCGGGGTCTCCACCATCCTGAGTGATAGCATTCTGAAGTCGGAGCAATAGTTCCTTTTTCAGTCCCGAAGTCTGAAGATTTCGTTTTCCTAATTCTTCTTTCAACTCAGCTGTTGTCAATTGTTCTAATGTGCGACCCATTTTATGTAACTCAAACACTATTTTCGCAACACAGTCAGTTTTATTTTAATGTCTCTTCTAGAAAGATCTTTTTCCAACACTATTTTTAACAAAAATACTCGCTAATCAGTTCAATAGTTTCTGGAAAATTCCACTTTCACAATTAAATGAGTCACCGAAACTGTTTTAGAAAATGTCACTATGGAATTTTCTATCACTTTACTGAGTTTTATCCCCAATTTCTGACACCAATGTGGTATTTTGGCCTGGGGTTCGACAAATAAAACTCAATCGAAATTCCAAAATAATAAAACAAATCTCTTTATTTTATGAAACACAACGTCTTTCAGTTTAAATAACACCAAATTTAACTTATTTCACTTATTCACAATTCAAATACGTTTTTATAATTCAACACTTTTTATTTAATCTCAATTCAATCACTTTTCACTAACGTTTCCAGTTGTTAACAATTCCACTTTCGAAAATAAACTGAACTCTCAATGCAATCTACTCTTGTATTTATACAAGTTTACAAGCTTCTGGAAGCTTCTGTCTGGTTCTGCCACAATCTAAGCTTTCGGTACTAATTCGAGTCTCGAATTAGTACTTCAAGTTCGATTTAGTACTCAGTTAAAACATATTGCAAATATGTAGCATACTTTTAGGGGCATGGTTGTTGTACACAATAAATGGTGGTTGTTGTACACAATGAATCCAACAGATGTCGTTAATTTACAAAATGTATCCTCCGAATATCTAAACTTGTTGCCACATCACAATATTTTATCACCATTACTCAGAGGATTTTTTGAAATTATAATTCTAGGGCCTTAAAATAACGGTACCTGCCATAAAATCGTCAATAAAAGGCTTATTTTGCTCGAAAATGGATCCAACGATTTTCATAATTTTTGTTTTTTTTTAAGTAGATATGGTTTATCTTTTCATCAAAAACAATTTTACCAGAAAAGTCTACTAATGGTACCATCCATATAACTTTTTTTTTAAATTTTTTTTTTACTTTTTCGGCTCATTAGATGTTCACCAAATTTTATAATATTTTAGAAGACCTAAGTCACCCAATTTCCTGTGTACCCAAAATCTAGAATAATTTTTTTCTGTTCATAGTTAAATAAAAAACATTTTTTTTAACTTTTCAATTATCTTTAAACTAATCACAATTTGTTTACTTGCGATTATGTGTAATTATTACAATGCAAGTTATGCATTCGTGTAGAAAAAAATTGAGATAAAAATCAAACATGACATTACGATGATAGAGAAAAATATTTGAATTACTGGCAAAATTCGACCCGTCTGTCAGTCTGTCTGTCGTCTGTATGGATGTATTTGGACTACAACCTGAGCGGTTGGCCAATCGTCTTCAAATTTTAATTTTCCTTTAGTTAAATATTAACAGTACCGGCGATATAACCGTTAAGTAAAAGCTCATTTTTATCGGAAACGGTTCCAAGAAATTTTATTCGACCGCACATAAAAACAAGTTCGTGCGACCCAGTAGTGCCCTTTTTTTCTTTAAGTTGACTACATATTAAGTTGCTTTCAGGTTCAAGGCTATTATTTTTATTTCAGGATTACAGAACCCGACATCAGTAATTATCCTTGCATAGAAATCTGTGAAAATTTATTATAATTTATTAACTTTGCCTCCCTACAGTCTATTCGGTGTGGCAATCAGAGCTTCCAGGACAAACAACATTATTGGACAAACGATAAAATATGATTGTACTCTATCTCAGTCATTCATTATGTGTCACAGCCAAATGTAGGAGGATGACGACCATCCACCACTCTAACTAACCCGAGTCCTTGTAGAGTATCATACCTGGTGTCCTGGTCTTGGCTACCAATATAGCAAACCTCATTTTATTATTTTATTCAAGGCTAGTGTATTGATTGAATGTTTTTACTTATATACGTCTTGTTGAACCAAGATAAACACATCAGCTGTGAAGGAGCATTTTTTTGTCTTGAAGGACACTGCACGTCAGTTGATTTGCAATTTATCCAAATTAGTAACCATTTCCTCTGTTTGCCAATTACAAAGTAGAACACACGTAGAGGAACAATAATGGTGAAAGAATGAGATAGTTTGTAGGAAATCGTGATTCGTGCAAGTACTTCCTTGAACTACAGTTATCTGATGTGATAATGGTTTGTTTTTGTGTGAATTTACTTCCGGTTTCAGCCATTTCCGCTGAAGCATCCAAAAACGTGTGGTAAATTAGGATTCATAGCATACTCGTACACTTAATGTAAAAGCTGGCTGATGAAGATTTAAGATAAGGCATAGTCCAGTTGAGGGGATAGTGATGATGTTTGAAGAGTGTATTTCTTGGGTTTATCGGAAATGGAGGATGTGAATGGATTTATCATCCTAAGATTTTTGTGAGAGGGGGGGAGGAGGAACTTAAGTTCCGAAAATACAAAAGTAAATATTCATGATGATGATGAAAAGAATTTTTATTCTGGACCTTGGTTAGGTTCCCACTTAATTAAAAAAAAAAACATATAGTTCAATATCATTCACAATAAAATGTTCTCAAAACAGTCAGGTCCTTTTTAAATCAATTTCCTCTTGTATTATCGCATATCCCTCAGAATTTTGAGCATATTCGGCCACAGAACTTGGAAATGCATCAAAACATTTTATCACACTCTCTCCTGGAACTGCTGGTCTCTTTCAATGGACCTGCTGTTCCGCTTCACGATTTCTGTACCAAAAACACAAACCAACCTGAAGTCGACGGTGTTTTCAATTATGAATTCCCCGTGGAATATTAAACGTCATATGAATGCTGATAGCGTTTTCGTTTTCAAAATGCACTTTCACACGACTCCCGAACAGCCAACAACGTTGATTTATTTGAAAACAAACTCACTTGGGTGTTCCCCAAGCAACCACCTAGCACTTCAAGCCCTCCTCGCTGATACCATTTCCACTGTCATATTCGGTTCTGAAGACCCGGCGAACGTTATGAAAAATTGAAATAATTTTCAAAAAACCGAGGAAACATGAGGATTTATGCGAATGCATGTGTCTCGAGAGTCAGAGACAGTGGTTGGTTATAGGGTACATGTGTGGAAGGAATTTGCGAGGAGCAATCATGTATGACTAGGAGTGCGAAAACTTCTGAAAATAAATGCAACACTGTAAAAGTTTTTTCATTCGACTTATAATAGAAAAAAAACTGGTGAAAATAAAACTCAGTAGGCGAAATTCTTTCGTTTTGGGGGAGTCGAAATGAGAGTAAAGTTTATCATACATATACTCTCTGTATATTGCAAAAGTTCTTCAATATATGTAAGATCAACACACTCAAAGTGGAATGACATTTTCTTGCAACTCAAGGGTGAGAATAACACACACTGACTGTGGAAGTAAGTCATAAGCCATAGTGCATCCGGTGGATACGTAGAACGCATTTCGCTTGGAATGATGTTTGAGTTGACTTTTCATTACTTCGATGATGAAAATGACACTTGAGCGGAGCGTACTTTGAGTGACATTCCTTATGGGTTCTAGAGTGTGATAGTTGCAAAAACAAATTAGTTCAACCGCATGTTGCTAATTCTTCTTACCGCACTTGAAATTTTATGAATATAATTATTCCTAAGTTCTATCTAAGATACTTGTTGTTGGATAAGTGCGTTGTAGCACCGAGCACTTAGGAGTTTGGAGAGTTCTATGTTTGGAATGTTAGGTAATGATTTAAGAGATAAAAAGATATGACTTGGCGGCAAATTAAGCCAGCTTTGGGCCATTAAGAAGGCCTGACTTTACTGTAGACATAAAACTCCAACTAAAACTACTTTTACTGACTTAATATATTGACATCCCGTTACAGTAAAAATGTTCTCGCTACAGGTGTTTCGTTTAATCTATTGAGAGAGTGAAGAGCAGCCATGGACCATGGCCCATCAGCCAATGGCCAGACTTCGTTTTGTTACGTACGTAGATTTATGATCTACTCTCTTACAGACGGGCGGTCTGTTAAGATTGGTATAAAACAACAAGAATCGAAAATCAGCGTGGGTGACACTTGGTCACGAAGATGATGCCCAACATATTTTTTTATTTACTCATGGAAAATAAAAACTTTCTTCAATTTTTCACACAATTTGCTTCTAGTTTTAAAGTCGGGGGACAAAAACAAAGAACACAAAGGCCTAATCATATTAGAAGGCTAAATCTTTGACAGAAATAAATAACATTTACATAACAGTTTTTAGTAAAAAATGGTGTACACTATATATATATATACTATATAATAATGAATTTATGGAAAAAGTATTTTGAAATTTGTAGGACCGGTTTTGAAAAAAATCCAGTTTTTTTATTATTAAAAAAAATTGATATTTTGGTATGCAGTTTTGTAGAATTTATTATTATACAGCTGATTATAAAATAAAAAAACAATTTTTGTTGATTAGTTTTAAAAATATTGAATTTTCAAAAAAAAAATCAAAAATTTATTGTAAATAGATATTGGTATATAGAATTAATTATATATAGAATTAATTCGACTTTTAAGCCATTACTGCGAAAATTAAAAATTAAAAAAAACGTTATATGAAAAACGTTTACAGACATTCGGTATTTTTTATATTAGGATGATATCCAAATACCTACAAAAATATTCTCAAAAATGTCCATTAAAATCGTTGAAGCCGTTTTCGAGTAAAATAAGCTTTTCCTTAACGAAAAATAAAATTTCAATTTTCTTATTACCAAAAGAATCGAACATACAAAATTTTAAAGTACTAGCTTAAGCCATTTAGGCTGCACACACTGGAAGACAGACAGATGGAGATTTTTTTGTCTTCTTTTAGACTTATTTATTTATTTATTTATTTATTTCATCAAATGATTCGAAGATTTGCTGATTATAAAATTACAAAAAAAAAATAATAATAAAGTTAATAAGATATTTACATATTTACAGGCAATTATTTTAATATTTTAATTAAATAATTAATCAATTACATATTTGAAGAATTTTTTTTTAAAACAATCTCTATTCATACAAAGGTCAATTTCATTGTAAACCATATTAAATAGATTAAGAGAACGCGTTATTGATTCATTGAAACCATAATTAGTTTTATGAAGAGGAGGATAAAATAATTCATTTCTGTTGCGAAAAACTGATGGAACATAGAATGGATTTAATGAAAGCAGTTCAAAAGAGGTTATTCTGTTATCAATAATATCTTTAATGAACAAAATACATTGGGCTTGCCTGCGACATTTAAGGGTTTTTATATCAATAAGAGAGCACCTTGATTTATAAGCCGGTAAAGACCCAACCCAGTTAAGTTTTCGTAGTGCGTAAAGAGTAAATCTTTTTTGAACTCTTTCGATTCTCAAAATATTATAAATCATAAATAAGGCCTTCAACGTATAGGCACCTTTAAAATCTTTGGAGTTCCGCTTCAAGAAACCTAAAAGTGAATTACCTTTAGATAGTAGATACAATGTAATCAACATGAGATCTGAAGTCAAGCTTTGAATCAAAAATCACCCCAAGATCATTAACTTCAATAACCCTCAGAAGACTAACATCGTAGAACTTATAATCAAAGTCAATGAGAGATGAAGATTTAGATACATTAAAAATTTTACACTTCGAGTAATTAAGCTGAAGATGATTATAGTCGCACCATTTAAGAAACTTGTTGATATCCAACTGCATTAACAAGCAGTTTTCAAGTGAAGATGTTGTTGTACATAATTTCACATCATCAGCATACATCAAGCAGTTACAAAAGTTGAAAAATAGAAGGTAAATCATTGATAAAGATTATAAATAGAAATGGGCCCAAATGACTACCTCGTGGAAGACCCGACACCACATCTATAATATTTAAGACACATTCATCTATCTTAACAGCTTGTTTTCTGTCAGACAGGTATGAATCTAACCACTGTTAAAATGAAACGTTCAATCCCAACATCTTAGCTTTTGCAGGAGAAGACCATGATGTACGCGGTCAAAAGCTTTAACAAATTCAGAATACAGAACATCAACTTGTCTACCCTTACCCACATGATTATTACAATAATTTGTAAATAGACTTAAATTAGTACAAGTTGATCTACCCTTTACAAAACCATGTTGTTTTTGAGACAACGAATTCTTGACAGAAAAATAAAGTCTTTGGGTGACCATTTTTTCAAAAAGTTTGGGTATAGCTGAAAGTTTTGAGATTGGTGTATAGTTCTTCACTAAGACCACTCTTATAAACGGGATCTATATAAGATATTTCCCATTCTTTAAGAAAACACCAGTTTGTAAAGATTTATTAAAAATGAGGGTCAAAACATTACAAAGTGAATACGAACATTTTGACAAAAGAAAAGGTGGAATCATATCAAAGCCAGATTTTTTTTGAAATATCAATTTCTTTTAAGCATTCCAAAACATCTTGTTCTGAAAAACTTTGTAGTTTAAAATCTATCGAAGGAGTGATATCGGGATACAAAACCGAGCAAAAAGGTCACAAGAGGACTGAATATCATTGGATTTAACACCCTCGTACCCCATACATTGAGGGAAAGATGAACACTTTCTTTTAGAATTCAAAAATACCCAGAAAGGTTTCGAAATATGTTTGATATTTGATTCAGTATTAATAATATATATAATATAATATAAAACTTGTTAAGAAAATCAAATTCTTTTCGCAACTGAAAATGATTATTTATCTATGATTATAATGCCGAGTTTAATTGTTATCTCAAGTTATAGTAAGAAGTACATATATATAATCGCAAGTAAAATAAATTGCACAACGTCTAATAAAATTTTAAAAAAATATAAAAGGAATTTCAAGGCCTTATCCGATTTTTGTAACTTTTGGATAATTGAAAAAAGTACATCAAAACAAGTTTTCAGTGAAATAATTTAAACGCCATTTTCATTTTTTTAAAAAATGTGAAAAATCCGATTTTTTTTCATAATCGAGCGGTTCTTAAATAAAACGGGATTTTTAACTACTTTTTTATTAAAAAAAATTCAAGAATGCAAACTTAAGCCCACAAATAATCTACATTTAAAAACAAAATCAAAATATAGTATTAATCACCCGTTTTCCAAATATTCATTGTTCAAAACAAATTTAAGAAAAATCATTTAATATATTTAAAATGAAATTACTGTGGCAAGTTACATCTTCCTGAATGTCATTTTTGATTGCGATCGGTTAACCAGTTCTCACTAAGGTTGAGGCAAAAAAAAAATAATCATATGGGGGAGTTACCGTTCTTATTCCACCATCTTATATTTTTTTACCAAAACATGAGGATTATGTCTACAAAAGTACACTGATTTTTTTTTATAAAAATTCTTGGAGCCGTTTTCGAGAATAATAAGTTATAATATTTAACGGTTATACGACAGGTACCGTTAACATTTGAGCTAAAAAAACTTAAAAAGGTCCTCTGTAGAATGTCAAAATAACCTTAATGTACTAAGTTTGAAGAAAATTGGCCCAAATGTTTAGGCTGTAGTCTAAAATATATACTAACAGACAGACAGAACTTAACCAGTAACTCAAATATCATTGTAATGTCATATTTGATTGTAATCTCAAATTTTTTAATTTGCACGAATGTATAACTTGCATTACAGTTACGGTGACCATATTTTTCTGAGCAAAACCTGGGACAAAATTTTGAACATTTGTTTTACTTTTATTTGGTAAAAAATCTTTTAAAAAATTTCAAATAGAAAAGAATATAAAATCATAACGCAAAATGCTTAGAACTGAAATAAAAACTTTAAATTTTATATATTTTTAAATTCAAACTTTCTTGAAAAAAGTCTATGAAAAATAAACATAAATCACACTTTATCAAAGAGATTATTGTTGGTATTTTTTTGCTGAACAAGTTTTTTGATGATTTTTTTCTTTTCCAGTTAAATATTTTTTTTAAATTTCTGAGTTCAAATTAAAGTTTAATTTATCTTTAACATAGCTCTGACAGTTTCACATTTAATTGTGTATTTTCATTTGTGCAAATATTGTTTATTACGGAGAAAACACTTTCGACTGGAGCATTGGAACCTTTGAACCTGGTAGACCCAAGCCGAAGTCGGCAATTAGTAAAAGATTTTTAAATTTTATACTTTTTTCCAAAAATGCTCACAAATTTCTGTCCATTTACCGGCCACAATTTATTGTTTTGTTTGTTGTAATGTGTAAGGTTAAGAAATGATTTTAGTTAAACCAATTCGTCAAAAAAGTTTGCAATCATTGTAAGTGGTATCTTTCCGCGTTTTGTTGAAAAAAGATAATGAAGATTCTATTTCTGGCTAGGTAGGAAAGTTTCGGAGAACTACCTAACTAAGAACTTCAAGTTTATTTATACATCCCACTGATTTAAGGATTCGTAACAGGCTATGTAAAATTCATGAATATTTTCCTAACAGTTTTTTTGACATTTTCTTTGACACACAAAAATATTAAAGGCATAATACAATTATTGTAAGTAAAATTAAAAAAACACATTCGAACGTTTTGTTATTCGAATATGTATGAGGCAATACGGGACAAACCCGGGACAAAAAATAAAATACAGGGGTTTTCTCAAAATTTTGCCAGGACAGACGAGTGAAATACGGGACTGTCCCGGGAAATACGGGACGGATGGTCACCGTAATTATAGTACGTTCATATAATCGCCAGCAATGTCTGGTTTTCGGGTATGATGTTTTACAACCTCTTCGAAACAGACCACAATCTCTGACAAGGTTATGTATGCTTTACAGTTTACAGTAGAATGGTGACTTGAAAACTATCTTTTATTTTGGGTTATCGCAATAATTTGCATTCCTCCTTTGATAAACTAAGTAAAGTTAAGCGTGCAGCGTGCATAAATATCAGTAGAGCTGAGTGCTCTCCGCTAAACATATTCCGCTGCTCCCAGAAAAGGCACTACAATATCAATCATACCTACTATACTATACCATACTGTATCGCTACATGTAAACTGGTGCTAAAACAAGATCCAATAGGAAAAACACACATCATAAATGGAATGGACTGTTATTAATACTAGCCAAGCGGCCAAGCAGATTTGTCCAAAACTGGATACGAAACGTTCATATAACAAGGAGGAAGAGAAAACCCTTCCATACCGTCTATGTTCATGCCTTGTTTTCTCGGAAAGACGTAAATGACCCAAGTAGTCTCAAATACATAGATATCTATTATTAATCCTTAATCCTTTATTTAAAACAACAATTGATTTAGTAAGTGAGAAACTTCTAACAATATGATATGGCATCACAACGAGCCACATCTGAATGAATTCCACCGCAATGCCCATTTTATCAGTTTACTCTTGAGCTCAACTTCAGTGGTACTGTATGGTTCATATAGAGATTATTTCTTTAGTCGCACAACACGAATGTGGAAATTGTTTTTTGATTATGCTCCATTCCTTAGGAACTGATTAGAAGAAGCAGGCGGGCCCTTACATATGTAGCATGCAATGGGAGTAGGACCTTCACAATTGTCGCTTGCAAAAATGAAGTCAGGTTCTTGAGAACCGAACTTGCTGGTTAAAGATTTTTGATTGAAATACAGGTCAACCGGACTGTAGCACCACAGAGCTCAAAACCATAAGTCGTAACCCTCTCATCTATTTTTCTGAAATAAAAAAATGCCTGAATACAAATTATTTCTTTTTCGGTAATTAATTCAATAGTTTAACAAGCTATATACAAAAAATAAGAATTACGAACATGCACATGTCAAATATTTCAATAAAGGAAAAAAAATATAAATCAAACGCACATAACCCCAATAAATTTAGCAAAAGGTTAATAAAAATTACAAAAAAAAAACACAAATATCCCAAATGAATAATTCACAAAGGCATCATACTCATGTCAAATGCAAAATACGTTCAAACCCTAATTCAATTAAGCCGGATGCATAAAAGACCGCCCGCGGCTTCACTCGATTCCGATACGTAGCCGAACGGCACTGGGCATAGATGACGGTGCGCTAGGATTGTTATCGAGACTCAATTTATTTAAAAAAAAGTTAAAGTTAAAAAAACAAGCTTCATCCATAAGTAAATAAGCCGAAAGCTGGTTACAAAAATCGTGCCAGGGATGTGTGACTGAGTGTGTGAATCTGTGAATACAAAATATTGCTAAAAAGATACATTCATAGATACATTACTGCAGATGGATGGGTAAATCAATTTTTTTTTGAACTCGTGTAATGGACGGTGAATTTAACGAAATCGTATTTTTTATTTAATCCTTTAAAGGATTAGCGGTGCGTTTAGCTCTGGGCCTCGTTTCGCTGCTCAAAACGGAAATGGATCCGTTCTTGATCGAGTGAGTTAATAAAAAAAACATATTTAATTGGTTACCTGTTATTTAATTGGTTAACAAGTAATTGGAGTTTTGAATGCCTCGAGTATAAAAGTCTAAAGTTTGGTTCAAACAAAAGTTATTGAAAAATTATTTAAATTTTGATGGTTCGTTTATTTACTTAAAAAAAATATATACACGTTCAAATGCATAAATTATTGGATATTCATTTATTCATTAATGCAATTTGGTTGCCCACAAATATGAGCCCCTGGCCTTGACAAATTAGAAGGCTGTCAAATATGATACAAATATTTTTAAATACAAAAAGCCAATAGGTTGTTTGAACAGCTTTTTGTTGTATTTTGAAAAAGTTTTTTCAACAACCGTTTTAATAATACAAATTATATGAAATTCACTTTTCTTTTGATATCTTTAGAATGAATAAGTTGATTTTTATAAAATATTGTACCCGGAGAAAAATATATTGGTATGTATAGGTACATCTAAGTAAATTGCATAAGTTAATCGCACGTACGCTTGTGTAATCATGTGGAAAGAAATATATATATTATATGTGTAAGGAAGTAAGTTTTAATGTTTCGCTTAAGAATTTTTAGTGCAAACAAAAAGACCACCATTAACGGTTTTTGGTAATAATTGAGTACGCCATCACACGTCTTGTATAATAACGAATTTGTGAAGTGACCACTGCAGACTTTTTGAAGTCATACAGCTACTAAACGAGCTTGTGGTGTTGGAAGAATTTGTGCCTGCGCGCTATTACAATTTTAGTAAGGCACGCTGGTCACCTTTCTCCAACACCTTGACAAGAGAACTCCTCTTCAACGACATTGTGCCTCCAAACGACAGGAATCTATCAAACGTAGAAATCGATGGATACCTGCTTCAGATGGATGGTGCAATAAAAGAAACGATGGACAGAACAATCCTACGATACAAAGAACATAACGCAGCTGAAATATACAAAAACGTAACAATAGACGCACTACACAGACAAAAAAGTGGCGTTATAAAAAGATTAAAACTTAACGCGCTTATCCAGTGAATTGGAAGACAGCTATTGTTCATCCTCTCGCGAAAAAGGGAAAGGACAATTCCAATCCAGCAAATCTCCGATCTTCTGATCTGATCTTCCGAGCATCAGCAAGGTATTCGAAAAAGTTCTCAATAGAGCTCTGACGAAGTGGGCCGAGGAATATAAAATATAATTCCAGACACCCAGTTCGGCTTTAAGGCGGGACATGACACAATTCATGCCGCGTCTAAGGTAGTATCTGCTGTTCAATGGAACAATACTAAAAATGCACGGGTGCCTGTCTGGTTGATTTGGAGAAGGCTTTCGACACCGTATGGTTAGAAGGTCTTTATCTGAAGCTAACCAGATGGGGCATAAAGGGGTAGAAAGTTTGTTGTCAAGAGTGGCAATGTAACATCTACCACAACGTTTGATATTAAAAACGGTCTGCAACAGGGAGCGGTGAACTCGCCGATTCTCTTTAGTATTTACACTAGCGATCTCATTGGGAGTCTACCTCATGCAATTGCGTATGCCGATGATTTAGTTGCGTACAGAACAGGTCCAAAAGTTGAAGTCATCAGAATTCTCTTGCAACTTGATTTCGATAAAATTCAACAATATTGTAATGATTGGAAGCTCAAAATCAACTTCCAGAAATGTGAAACTATACTGTTTAGAACCCCTTTGTCTGGGGCCTCTAGGGATACGAGAAAGAATTGGCGCAAGCTAGTGATCGCTGGGCCACATGGACATCCACTGGCGAGTAAAGATGTAGTAAAGTACCTTGGCATCTGGTTAGATCAGTATCTATATTTCAATCGACATATAGAGGCTGCTCTGACCAGGGCTAGGGGAGCTTTTGCCCTGACAAGACGGTTGTTTTATAGCAGCCGCCTTGATAGCATGGTGAAAGTGATTTGCTACATGGCCCTTATCAGGCCAATGATTGCCTACGGATGCCCTGTGTGGTTCAACGTTGCACCATCTCTATTGGAAAAGATTCGGGTGTTCGAGAGAGAGTGCCTTCGCACTTGTATCGGACTTTATAGAACACTAGAGTGGGAGTACAAACACTATTATTCCAACGAGGTTCTATACAACGGGGCCAATACAAACGGGATAGATAACTTTTTAATAAACATTGCTAGGGTGATGACCTCAGCTAATGGACAAATCTTCGGGGCTTACTACCCCAAGATGAATATTTTGAAAATACACGTTCGAGTGGTTTTATCCAGCCCGAGGCTTTCCTATACCTTGATAGTCGAGGGCTGATAGGTAGATAGATAGGATAGATCGGCGATTCCGTTGATCTACCTCGTCGCCCGCAGAACAGTCGATAGGCGGCTCCTCTACGACCGAGACATAGTCGCTGGGAGCGAAGCAGAGCGCCTCCGTTTCAGTAGGGCCGTGCCTGACAGGGATCGGAAGGAAGTCCTTGATCAGCTCCACCAATTTTGGTGGCTCATATAAAACCCGATATTTTCAGTCGACATAGACGAAGTATCGCCTATGGCTGACCTACGTTTATCTATAGTATCCTTAAGTTAGGTAAGGCAGTTGCGGCGGCACCCAAAAAAAAATACCAACAATTTACAAAAAAAATATAAAATTTAAAAAAAGGCTTCCTGTGGCTGTTCTAAATTTAAGTATTTTTAGGTTTATTTTAAGTAATTAATAGTTTATTTTTAGTTAGTTTTAAGTGGTTTAGATAGATAGGCCGATATAGAAAACCCAGATTTTTCATTTTCTGTGTGAAAAATAAAACCCCCCTTATAGATAAGATAAAATTAAATTATTTTTAGGCCGACACCGAAAGGTAATTAAAATTAAGATAGAGATTAATTAAGAGCACCCGCATAGGACCAGTAAGTTAATTAAGTTGATAGTTTTAGCTAGTTTTAAGATTTTTGTCTAGCATTTAAATAGTTATAAATTAAAGTTCAATAAAAAAAATAATAACGAATTCATAAAAAAAGGATTTTGAAAATTGTAGGACGGATTTTGATAAAATCCTGTTTTTGTTTTTACTTTTTTGGTTTTTTTTTTATGTTTTTTTAGAGTTTATTAATATACTTTGACTATAAAATTTTAAATTGTTTTTTGATTAGTTTTCAAAAAAAAAAAAATAAATAAAAAATTAATATTAGAAAAAAAAAGTTATTTAAAATATTGATATGCACAGTTAATTTGGCTCTCCAAATCTTTTTAAATATAAAATTGGACATAAGTCGAAAGACCCGTTACCGAGAAAATCAAAAATTAAAAAAACCGTTATATGAAAGGTACCGTTAGAAGTCTTTTCCCGTAAATTTAGTTCTGATTAAATGATAGCCAATGCCAAAAAAAAAACTTCTCAAAAATAAGCTTTACATAAACGGTCATATGGCAGGTATCGTTATTTTTAGACGTTAAAATTAATTTTCAATTTCTCCTCTGGGGACTGCCAAAAGAAATGTGGAGATAATCGCTTCAGCCGTTTAGTCTGCAGCTCGTTACACATACTAACAGACAGACATTTTTTGCCACTAATTTTCTTAGACTTCTTTTTGATCGCAATGTCATATTTGATTGTTATCTCAATTTTTTTATATTCACGAATCCTAAACTTGCCTTAGAGAACTTATAGTCCCTATAATCGCAATTAAAAATTGAGATAACTATCAAACATGACATAACGATGATAAACAAATATATTTGAGTTACAGGCAAAATTCTGTCTGTCTGTCTTTCCGTCTGTCTGCACAGATGTATATTGAACTACAGCCTAAACGGTTGGGCCAATCGTCTTTGGAAACATAAGGTAATTTTGACATTGACGGACTTTTTAATTTTTATTTTTAGCTCAAATATTAACGGAACCTGCCAGATAACCGTTAAGCATTAGATTATTTTTCTCGGAAACAACTCCAAGATTTTTTGTAAGAAAAATAGTGTAGGTATGGGGTATGTTTGGTGAAAAAAATTAAAATGGTGGGCTAAAAACGGTACCTCCCAGGGGGCCGATTTTTTTCTTCAACTTTCCCGAGAACTGATTAACCGATTACAACCAAAATTGATATTCAGGAAGATGTTTGTAGCCTTAGTAATTTTATTTTAAAATATTTTCAAAAACTTTCTTTTGTATTTTTAATAATTTAAAAAAATATAATTTTTTTTAATCAATATTTTGAAAATGGGTAGATGTATTTTTTTTAAATTTTTTTTTTAAATGAAGGTAATTTTTGTATTTAAGTTTGCGTTCTTGAATTTTTTTTTTAGTTTCTTTTGAAGAAATAAAATGGAGTTTAAATTATTCCGCTATAAAATATTTTAGGTACAGTGGACTCTCCTAAATCGAATTTTCACGGGAAACCAAAATTTGTTTGAGTAAGGGGGAGTTTTGGAAAAATTCGAGTTAGAGAGGGAAACATTAGCGTTTATTTAAAGGAAAACGGTTAGTAGTATACAAACAGAATAGCTTCTTGCTTTGTTAATATAAATTAAATGCACATTCATTTGCTTAAAAGAGTCTCATTGTCAGGTACTTCGGTAGCCACGATTACATCTAAATTCGACTTATAGAATAAACAAAATTATCAAGAATCGATAGAAAGTGTTCGACTTAGAGAAAGTTTCGACTTTGAGAGATAAATTATATACTAAGAGAATGGTTTTTGTATGGAAAATGGAGGCAAAAAAAATAAAATAAGGTACAAAATTCGAGTTAGAGAGAAATTCTATTAAGGGAGAGTTCGACTTAGAGAGTCCACTGTAAATTTTTCGAAAAATCAAAAATTACAAAAATCGAATAAAAACTTTGAAGATCCCTTATTATTTTTTAAAGTTTATTCGGCACTGTGACCCCACATACGGAGAAGTAGGTGCGTTCCAGTCGAGCAATTAATTTTACTCTTAATGTTAATACTATATGCAAGTTTGGGATTCGTACATAAAAAAAAATTGAGGTAACAATCAAACATGACATTAGGATCATAGAGAAGAATAAGGAAGTTATTGATAAATAAATGTCTGTGTGTCGGTCCGTCTGTATGTATAACGATCTCCAGTCTAAATTGCTAAAGTGATTAGGTTTGTATAGTTTTATATGTGAACTTTTTGTTTAAATATTTTTGGTTATTTTTCGATGGGCCTTATGTCATTTATGCGTTGGAAAATAAAACAAAGTCTTTTCTCTCTTACGACGTTTCGTCCATGGTCCATCATCAGGTGAAAAAATTCTTCTATATCACCGGCAGCAATAACTTTGTACTTTTTAGTTTTAATGTAGCGATATATATACATATACTTTAGTACATCCAAAAAAAGCCAGTTTCTACTTTCCATTTTTGGTTGCCAACATTGCTGCCCTCCTCTACCTATCTTCAGTAATCAGTCTACCATAAACCTATGTAAGTTGACCATCGTGATAACTCATAACGACTGCCACTATCGTTCTTGTAGCTCCCAAAACTTGTTTAAAAAGTTCCTTACGGTCCCTATATGATATGTCCCTACTAAATCGCAGGTGCTCTGCTCCGCTCCCCGTGATGACGTTTGGATCAAGGCGTCTTGGTCAGGGCCATGCAGCAAATCACCCTCAATCGACTGTTATAAAATAGACGTCTTGCCGGCGCAAAAGCTCCCCTCGCTATGGACAGAACACCTATACTTTGGAGTTAATATTTAAAAAAACTGATCCAGACAGATGATAAGGAGAATCCGAGGCAGTCTATTTCGCGTTGCTCACAAGAACTCGGTCCTTCGCAGACCACAACTTGGCGACTTGTGCGCCTTAACATGGGCCTGCATTCGTACAAAATTTAACTGACCCAGGACCTGAAGGTAAACGACCATAGACAACGACGTGTGTCTGTGTCCGCTGAATGGGCTCTGCAGCAGTTGGCAACTGACCCTAATTTTCATCGAAAAATCATTATTGGAATAATTGGATACTTAGGATGCGTGTCAACAAGAGAGGCCGTGGGGACATTTAAACGATGTTATATTCCACACATAATGGAATTAACAGGCCTTTCAAACGAATAAAAAATGTCGATGATATCTCACACATGTAAGGGGCACGGAGTAGAAGGCGACCAAATAATACAAAAGACCAGCTATAGGTACTTTAATGTTAAAAGCTTTATTACAACTGACTAAAATTTGACAAAATTTTCTGATATTATGGTTCACATGATGCAAATGATCGAGCATTTACATACATAAAGAACTGTAAGACATAAACTGTAACATCGAACAATAAGTTAATACATGTTTAACTAAATAATGATTAATATTAGATTAAATATAAATGTGCGAGTACATAAATTGTCAGATTTAGAGATACAGGGTTTTTCATTTAAAACATTTACACAGTTAAAGTTTAAACTTCTTACAAACACACTTTGTTTTATTTAAATTTAAACATAGGGAGCGCTTAATGAAAGACCCATTACAAGTTCAAACCCAAAAGCAAAATAATTTTCTCCCTCCCACTGTAGTCCATCCGTATGTTGTCCAGAATTCAAAAAGTTTATTTAAAAAAGAAGAATTATACCAAAATTAAACTCTGATTCACCATGTTTTGCTTCCTTTTCCCCACAGGTCCCTGCCGACATGGCTCACCTGGTCAACCCCTATTGGAGCAGATTTCCTCCAATGGATACAATGTGGAATCAAATTCTGGGAATTTTTACGTTCATCATCATGGTGATATCTTGTTGTGGCAATGGCCTGGTTGTCTACATCTTCGGTGGAACCAAATCCTTACGAACGCCAGCAAACCTTCTAGTCATCAACTTGGCCTTCTCGGACTTTTGCATGATGCTTACGCAATCACCAATCATGATTATCAACTTCTACTACGAAACCTGGATCCTGGGACCCCTCATGTGCGATGTGTACGCCTTGTGCGGCTCAATGTTTGGTTGCATTTCGATTTGGTCGATGTGCATGATTGCCTTTGACAGATACAATGTCATCGTAAAGGGAGTCTCTGGCACACCCATGACCATCAAGTTAGCTTCTATCAAAATTCTCGGCATTTGGATGTTTGCCACTCTGTGGACAATAACACCCATGCTCGGCTGGAGCCGGTACGTTCCAGAGGGCAATCTGACCGCATGCAGCATCGATTATATGACAAGAGACTGGAATCCCAGGTCGTATCTCATCACGTATTCCTTGTTCGTTTATTACACGCCATTGTTTCTCATATGCTTCTCCTATTGGTTTATCATTGCGGTTGGTATTTAACGGTATCCGTGCTTGAGTTGGGCAAGAATGTGACTGAATTGTATATTCTATTACAATGTTTGCAGGCTGTATCGGCGCACGAGAAGGCAATGCGGGAACAGGCAAAGAAGATGAACGTCAAGTCCTTGCGCTCGTCGGAGGATACGGAAAAGAGTGCCGAAGCAAAGCTAGCCAAAGTGGCTTTGACAACCATCTCACTGTGGTTTGCCGCATGGACACCGTATCTGGTGATATGCTACTATGGATTATTCAAAATAGAAGGTCTTACGCCATTCGCAACCATATGGGGTGCTACATTGGCCAAGAGCAGTGCTGTTGTCAATCCGATTGTTTATGGGATAAGGTAGGACTGTTGCTTGAGTTTGTATGCAGCGGCAGTTTCAAATTAATTACGAATTTTATTCTTCGTTTGTTTTGCGCAGCCATCCTAAATATCGGGTTGTGCTGAAGGAAAAATGTCCTTGTTGTGTGATGGGATCAACTGAGGAGAAGGCACCACCTGCGGCCGCTACAGGCAATGGTGATACCAATACAGAAGCTGAAAGTAAGGCGTAAATTAACATTACCGCGTATCTTTCTGTGTTTTTTTGTTGGTACGTAGGTATAATTATAAATTGTGATGAGTTCCTATATATTTAAATAAAATTGTTAAATATCCAAAAAGGATACAAAAATATTTAAAACAAAAAACCCTGAAAATATGAAATTTTTGCAAATCCGTATAAAATATATGGAAAAAAAGTGTTAACTTGTTTTTTATTTTGGTAGAAAAATGAAAGAGATTATTTCTTTAATTATTGAAGAGAGTTCGGTGAGGACTCTTACATCAGCCTCTCTCCCAATAAGGAAGCTAAGAAATCAGAAGAAAAATATAAATTGTAGTATCTCCATGCAGTCCTGTAGCACTGTTGGACTATTTGTTTCCCTTTTAATGTAAAGTCACTGCGCGGTCTTTAGGAAGATAGGGAGGGGAAAGATAGGAGGTGTCGATTAACATTGGTGTTGCTTGCAGATCAAAATGGCAAGGAAAAATCTCGCCGCATAAACTATTCCCAAATTCGTGTTGTTCGGCTTAAAAAAGGAATCCCTATATTTCACGGTACGTCCGAAATTGGGCTCAAGAGTGAACTGTTGAGCATTCCTTGCGAGTCGAGTATTACGGGAGAAACTTTGAAGGGGAGAAATGCAACTGGCTACTTCGAGTGAACATTTTTTATAAAAGAAACGATAAAATAAGGAAAGACATGAAACATTGCGTTGGTGTTCGGGAGGGGCCATTGTCTCAGCGACAGTTCTATTTCCTATCAAGCACGTAAAGCGAAGGTTCCATTCAATAAAAGCAGTATTTGGTCAGGTTAATTAATTTGAAGGTCAGCATGTGGCCTATAAAATGAGGACTTTCAGGCGATATGACTGGGCTTTGCTGCGAAAAATCTTGTAACACTTTTAACAACCACACTTTTTATATTTACGAATGATAGATCTGGATGATGAAGCTTGAGCTTAATGCTGACAATAGAAGGGACCATTCCAATTTCTCGCCCTAGCTCGATTGAGCATGAGTTCTTTTCTTGGCAACATGGACTTTAACTTCTTGTGGCTCAAATTCACTGTCCGCAAGCATGTCATTCATTATTGTTTTATTTACAGGAGTCCAAATCTCGACAGCAATTCGACTTGTAACGAGTTTGATGCGCTGTCTGATTCTATCTCGAAAATTGTTTCCCTTTGTCCTCGCACTGAAATCGTTATTACGGGCGATTTCAATGTACACAATTCCAATTGGCTCCGCTATTCTGGTCAGACAACACCCGAAGGAAGGTATGTCGAGCTCTTTGCCGGGTTACATCACCTTACCCAACTGATCGATGTGCCAACGCGTATACCGGATGTTGCTGGGCAAGCCGCCCATACTCTTGACTTGTTTCTTACTTCTCACCCTGATAAATATACCATTAGTGTAACTTCTCCATTTGGCACTTCAGACCATTGTGTCATTTCAGCTAATTTCTCATCCTCCACCCATCCAGTTAAAAAAAAACTTCCCACCAGGACCGTTTGGCAATACGAGAAAGCCAACTGGGACGGCCTGAATATGCTTCCTCGATAGTGACATTGATGCCAGTGCTGAAATGATCACAAATGTGATTCTTCTAGGGATGCGTTCTTTTATTCCTAACAGAGTAAAAAGCATCACACCTAAAGAAAAGTCTTGGTTTAATTCTGAGTGTAAAGAAGCTATCAGGCTCAAAGAAATAAATTTTCGTTCTTACAAAGCCAACCCTACAGAGAAAAATCGTAAAAAGCACAAACAAGCAAGAAACTCATGCAACTCCGTTATTGAAAGAACAAAATTTTTGCATGACCAAAAATTACGGCAAAAAATTCTGCAGTGTCCCAAAGGCAGTAAAATTTTTTGGTAATTTGTAAAAAAATATTAAAAACTCCTCAACATCTTCGGTTCCAACGCTCATCGACAATAACAAACCAATTGTTTACTCTTCAGAGAAGGCAAACTTGCTCGCCGCCCATTTTGCTGCCAGCTCCACGCTGCCGCATAGCAACGTTGCCCCTCCTGTACTTGAGAATGTAATTTTTTCCATGGGACAGATTTTTTTCCGCACTCGTACAGTGGCAAGAGTTCTCAAAGATCTCGATATACACAAATCCGCTGGCCCGGATGGTATACCCCCGATTCTTCTGAAGAGGTGTTATTCCACACTGGCAAAGCCACTGCGTTAGCTTTTCCATCGCTCCTACTCTTCTGGAATCTTTCCTAGAAGATGGAAAACAGCATTTGTCCAGCCTGTCCCTAAGAAAGGTGACCCATCCTCGC